>OX419683.1:24469981-25833458 GCA_948474745.1 Oligia latruncula
CTTCAGCTTGACGCATTCGAGATTATATGTCGACTGTTGAATAAACACGTCTGCGTAAATGAGTTTTTATCTGATTGTATTTGATATACTGAACTTTTGTAAAGATCTGATCAAACGCAATGATGATAACACAGTCTAGGTTAGAGACCATTGTCTCTCTCTCAAGTATTCCAGTCTTGTAAGTAATAGTACAAACCCCCGCTATTACATAACTTGGATTTCAATGTTATTCAAAACACTTACCAGTGAAGACTTGAGCGTCTTCCAATAATATCAGTAAACAACTAAGTACGATGACGCCATAAACCCCAAAACGAAAAATACATGAAGAAATTCTAAGTAAAAAACGTGAAATTATACCGCTTTTTCCACCTTAATTCATCCCTACAACATCAAACAGCAAAGTTCCTAGTTTGCTTGGCAAAATAAACTAAGAACTTTGCTGTCAAAATCATAATAATAAATAAACCATTTATTATCAGGTAACAAAGACCCATAGATACATACCTTAACCTAAGTATACATAATAATATAATAACAATTTTGTTAGTAAATAAAACTTAATAACTATGTTATAAAATCACTGTCAAACATTATGGTAAGAAAAACACGTTTTCACGTCAAAAATAATCCCATCATCTTTTGAAAACTTCTAGCTTTTACAACTGTGGACTACTAAACTGTATTGATGGTTGTTTCAATCCGAATTCTCGCTGTTTGATTTCGCCGAACATGTGCTTCCACGAAACAGAGTCAGGTCATTGACTAAAGAGTACCTGCAACTGACTAGTTCACTGCCAAGGGCATTTATGAATCTGGGTCATTCGATGTGTGTTCCGATTAACAATAACAATTATAATGAATGATGTAACTAATATTTTGATTTAAAATCGTGTCTGTGGCGTTGCTTGCAAGTTTAACTCCATAGGAACGTACTACGCTTTGAAATGGGCAACTATGTAGCTTCATCTTTCTGACTGACCGACCTCTTGACAATTCAAAAGTGCCTGTAATTGGTTTATTGCATTGGTTTGTTTAAAAAAAATATCGAAATAAATGCTTTGAGTTGAGTTTAGTTGACATTAGCCGGGAAAACCAAATACAATAAAAAGTAATTTAAAAAAAATTAAACCGACTTCAAAAAGAAATGAACTCAAAATTATGAAATAACTTTAATTTCGGAAGTCTGTGTCTTGGGATCTGTATTACCAGATTTTGAACGTTTTTTAATTAGATTTGGTATCTAATTAAAAAACGTTCAAAATCTGGTCGCAATTTCAAAATCTCATCTCAGCACAATCGATGTCAAGACAAAAATTTAGGAAGATTACAGGTATTTTTGACAGTCACAGTCACACACACAGTCACAGTCAGTCACAGTCTGACCGCAGTCTCAAAAGACTGAGGTCAGACTGTGAACGTTCTTAAAATTACGAGAATTTTCCCTCAGCACGTTACAATTTCAACGTGCGATATTTCATATAGTTACTCTATCAGTACATAGAGAGCTCATGGCTAAATGGTAACAGCCGTACTATAGTCGATCGAAGGTTAAACTACACTTACCGCGGTCGGTTCGTGGGTGAGACCCCTCCGTGCCTCTGAAAGCACGAGAAGCTGTTGGTCCCGGCCGTCAGTCGCAGATCTTTGACAGTCGTTGCAGGTAGTCAGAATCCCAAAAGTTGTGGAGGTCAGACAGGCAGTCGCTCCATGTAGAGTACTGGAAATAAGCTGCATCCGGTTAGACTGCAAGCCGACCTTAACACAATTAGGAAAAGGCTAGGCAAATTGATTGAATCTCTCAGAAAAAAAAAATAAAAAAAATAACAGCCAACACATTTACCGTTGCACTTAGAGACGTCAGTTAGCGTTAATGAGCCACTAATTTACGTTTTATACAAGTATACCTATATAGCACAAAAGTCATAAACTGAAATACGAGCAGACATTAACAATATGTGACTAGCACGAATTATAGTGAACGTATTTAGTAATAAACCCGTAACTTAACTTCTATAATAAAATAGCCACCAGCAAACTTTAGCTAATGGGTTAAGAACGTTATGTGAGCGTCTATGAGGGCGACGGTAAAGTTGAAGGGTCATAAGTTTCGAAGTTCGGTGAAGCTCCTTATGCGACTAGTGGTTACCTTCCGACGCATCGTCGATGTAGTTTCATAAAAGTCAAAGTCAAATCATTTCTTTCAAATAGGTACATTAAAGGCACTTTTGAACGTCAAAAAAAAACTAACTATGAAATGAAAATATGTATTATTTTTGTGTTAAATTGTAAAATAGTTAATTATTTAATGATATAATTAAAATAATAATAATTATTATATAATGATATAAATAATTATTTTACAATTTAACACTCTATTTTTGATGAAAAATATCATATATTGTAAAAAATAAATAAAAGTTTTTATTAAATATCGCGGCGTTATTATTATTGGCCGCGCACGAGTCTTTTTCACGGTTGTTTTATTAGTTACTGCGCATGTATCATATAAAATATTTTGCTTTCTTTCCGGTTAAGCAGATAACAACAACATTTAAAAAAACAAATTAAGTAATGTTTGTTATATTTAAAGTACATTTTTTATATAAAACATAAGTTATTTCAAAGTTCTAAGTGTTGTTAGTAGCTGATTAAAAATGACATTCACATAATCAGCAGTGAAATCGAAAGGGTCAACCCTGAAATCGACAAACGCCCTTTAATCTTATCACCGCAATTATTGTTGCGGATACGGTGCAGCGGTAATCCCTTTAGGCAACGACGATTTAATTCTCTTTGCCTTTAGGGGACACAAGGGGTCTAGATCGTAGTCCCATAACCTAAGCGGGAGGGGGGAGTTTAGAGGGTAGATGTCAAACGATGGGTCACCACAAATTGTAAGCTTTAATAGAAACTGAATTTAGAAAATGAAATAACTTTTTTGACATCTACCTATATCTATAAATCTTTATATACGTAGTATAAAACAAAGTCGCTCCCGCTTTCTGCATTCTGTAAACTTAGATCTTTTAAACTACGCAACGGACTTGAATGCAGTTTTCAGCAAAAGATAGAGTGATTCAAAAGAAAGGTTTATAAAGAAAGAAAATAAAGAAAGAAAATACGTTTATTTGCGGTAAAAATGAAAAAATAAATAAATTATAATACATGCATATTAAGTTTTATTTATTTATTTTATTATAGTAGAAAAAAACCGAGATTTTTTTTTTTTTTTTTTTTTAAAACATTGCCCCACACTAGGAATTTCTCCTGTATTGTGAGTGCGTTTACAAACATTTAAACTCACATACACAAACAGCCAGACCCGGAAAAACTATTTGTAGGTCATACAAATATTTGTTCCGTGCGGGAATCGAACCCGCGACACGCAGCGCAGCAGTCAATCGCTTAACCACTGCGCCAACCGTGAACCAAATATTGAAAATAGTGAACCAAAGATTTGTAAAGTGATGTCGCAACAAATATATTTTTGTGCGCTCACATTGCAAACGCTGGCTACCTTACGAGATAGATCAAATTAATATACAGTCGGTGACCAACATTGTCTGATCCACCCAACATTGCCTGGACCCACCAACATATTTTGTTAAGCCATTTTAATCATTATCTTCTTATCGTTAAAGTTGAAAAGCTTTTATGTAACACGGCAATACTTACTACCTAATCTTTAATTTCGCGTATTCTCAACCGGTCATTGTGGCTTCGCGGTTCGATGCTGGGTTGGCGACGAACAACATGTGGGTTCGAAAACACAATCCACCTATTTTCAATTTCTTTTTTTATTTGTTTTCATTTATGATTTGTACAATATATCTTGCATTATTAAAGAACGACCAATATGATTTTCGCCTAACAACTTTTCTGGAAAACAAGTGGGTTGAAAACAAATCCTCAAACGAGTAGGACGAAGTAAAAGTTTACTTCATGGGGTAGATGGATACTAAATTGATCTAAGTGACAAAAGTCAGTCTACCTACGCCAGTGACTGCGCACAAACATTTCTAAAACGTTTGATGTAAATCGTGAAAAGTGTTTTTAATGAATTTGGTGTAATCGGACGCCTACCTAAGGGATTGGCCAGATTTAGCTAGAGACAGGAAAAAATGGAAAGACGGAAGGGAGACCTTTGCCCTGCAGTGGGACATAACAGGCTTATAAAAAAAGCGTCATGTCGCAACATAATGACGATACAAAACGTTGCTGACTGGATGTCATCTATGGGATCTGATGAATTAGTAGAAGTTGGTGGTCGATTTAATAGTAGTCAATATTTGGAGGAGAATCTGCGTGACGTCATGCTGCCGACTGTGCGAATTGCCTATCAAAATAAATTCGTGCAAGAAAACTGCTCTATCGACCGTGCAGGCATTGTGCAGAGTTGGTTAGCTGCTCAAGAAGGTGTAACTGTTATTTACTGGCCATCTAAAACTCCCGATTTGAACCCTATAGAAAACCTATGGGGTCAAATGGTTTTAAATTGGAACACATCCGAAGTGCGAAAATAAAAACAATTTGGCTGAGATCGTGTCATCGACATGGGAGCATATGAGAGGAAAAGATTTGTGTTGGAACATGGTGTGCGGTATGCGTAGCCGCTTACAGCAAGTTATAGAAGGAGACGGTGCGCCACTCCGCTACTAACTAATCTACTTATTTTTATTTAGTATTTTGAAACACACTATGTAAGTAAATGCTCAATTGAATGAATGCTAAACCATTAAAATGTTGCAGATTCTGTGGTGATGCTATTGTTATAAATGGAAATGCATTTTTCTATTTATATAGTTAACATGTTGATTCACTACATAAACCTTGCTATAAATCTGTAAAACATTTCACAAATTCATTCGTTTTCTCGCATTGATACATCAATGTTTTCTCGATAACAAACTTCCAAGCATTAGCATGATTTTTTTTAAATGTTTATAAATGGTTAGGTTTGAATATGATATTATAAAATGTATTAATTTTGAACTATGAGCATTTACTTACTTTATCTTACTTATGTATATTTTAATGAAATAATAAACATTTTTATTACTTGCAAGGACTTTGTTTAATTTCGACCCTTTCCACCTGGATGTCTGTAGTCAACAACGACCTGAAGCAAGCCCAAGTGAATGACTCGACAACCCAGAACCGAAACATCTGGAAGAATGACGAGGAGAGCCGATCTCAAATGAAATGGGATAAGGCTAGGCAAAGAGAGAGATAGTATAGTTATAAGCACACCCCCTCGCTTTTACTGGTACTACGGTATGAGCTGTCATCTAATCATAAAAAAAAAATATATAAACATCCGAAAAGAGAACCTCCTCCTTTTTTGAACTCGGTTAATAAAGAAGAAAAGTGAAAAATACAAATACTAGGACTGTTTCAAATGTAAACCTAACAAATACTAGGACTGCTTTAAATGTAAAGTTTACAAATACTAGGACTGCTTTAAATGTAAAGTTTACAAATACTAGGGACTGCATTAAAAATTGCTCTCTAGTCTTCGCTATAACCGTTGGACTTTCGATCGCTTCAGCATAAAGATCCTATTTCAAGTTATAAGCCAGACATCCACTTACAGTTGCGTAAGTACAAATGAAATGAAATAAATATTGTTGCTTCTTACTTACAAGCTTACTATGAAATGTTAAACACAATACACAATCTAACACTAAAATATATATGTACAAATACCTATACAAAGGAAAAAAGGGGAAGAGCTTACCTATTGGGCATAAAAAAATTCGTCTGCATCTCATGTTGCTTCTCATAATAGACTGATTTCTAATCATTTAGATATTTCAAACCCAACGAGTTTACGAAATCCATTTATCATCAAACTACTCTTTATCATCTTTAGCCTTCACATTTGTATATCTAAAAACTTATTTTATCATAAAATATTGAAAGTTTTGCATAGATAAAATGATAAAGAACTCGCTTTGGGATTCTACAAAAAGGTACAAGTATAAAGAAAAAAATATATATACAAAAAAAAGGTATATGTAAGTATAAACATATTTTATTTTGTTTTTTTTGTGATTAGTTGTAAAACTATTTGTCATTGAATGTGACATGACTTGATTATATCATATAACTAGCTAGTAGCTAGCTAGCTAGTGAAATTTCAACCTCTCCCCATTCACCCTCTTAGGGTGAGAATTTCGAAAAACCCTTTCTTAGTGTTTAGAGATAAACTACGATAACATGGCGCGCCCCTCCAAATTACTGTGTACTGTACGATTAATGACGTGACTAGTCGAGCAACAAATCCGTGGATTTGTTTTTGTTTGACGGCCGTCTCATTACGCACACATGCGTTGTGAATCTTGGTGGTGCATTGTAAATACTTTCACAAATACTTTCAAACGTTTTGAATTTTGGAGGGGCGCGCCATGTTATCGTAGTTTATCTCTACCTACTGTTCACAAAGAACACACCCTCCAAATAAATTTTATGTCTCTAGGAGCAGCTGTTTAGGCTGTGCGTTATATTAGTCAGTCAGGATTGAATTTTTATTTATATAGATTTGGACAACAATAAAAAACAAAACT
This sequence comes from Oligia latruncula, assembly GCA_948474745.1. NCBI lineage: Eukaryota > Metazoa > Arthropoda > Insecta > Lepidoptera > Noctuidae > Oligia > Oligia latruncula. Next base: position 24,476,551 of record OX419683.1, read on the forward strand.
AATCACATTTTGGCTGAGGTACTTACTGCTATCGTAACGTGTAAAAGTTAATTAATAATAACTTTGTAAAATGAATATTTTAGAGCATATTCCTTGTTTCCTACTACTCACTAAGTAGAAGACGACACAAGAAGTTCTTAATAAAAAGAAGAAGAGAACTTATTTTTTTTCAATCAAGTGATGTTATGTTTATTATTCTCCATGAACACTGAAAACTATGAGTAAGGCGATTATCACTGCCACGCATCACGCAGCGGTGTGCGGGAAACGGAGCCAATATCCAAGCGCGGGAGTGCGTTTTTATTGACTTGTATGTCAAAATCACGCACGTGAGTGCGCTACCTGCGCCCCGCTGCGTGATGCGCGACAGTGTAATAATCTTTTTTTTTTTTTTTTTAAACATTTCCCCACACTAGGAATTTCTCCTGTATTGTGGGTGCGTTTACAAACATTTAAACTCACATACACAAACAGCCAGACCCGGAACAACTACTTGTAGGTCATACAAATATTTGTTCCGTGCGGGAATCGAACCCGCGACACGCAGCGCAGCAGTCAATCGCTTAACCACTGCGCCAACCGTGCCGTCAATCGCCTAACTATTAAAGAGTTGGGCTATACTGTATTGTATATGTCTTTGAAATATTTTATACTCTGTAATTTTTTTTTTCATTACACCACACCACTTCAAAAAATAATTCAAAAAATCACTTCAAAAATAATTTAAAAAATAATTTAAAAAATCACTTAAAAAAATAATTTAAAAAAACAGTTGCCTGGGGGCCTAAAAAAAGAAAGACACGGACTGTCTTCGCCATATTATAATTCATAATGTTATCCTTTTATGATTGTCCAAAGTGGCCTTTTTAGGCCCCCTTGATATTATACGTTTACAGAGCGAGAATTTTAGTGCTAAACGTTAGTTTGGCATTTTTAAATTATTTATTAAGTAAAAAAAAATCGGATACCACATTTAATTTACCTATCTCATTTAGTTGCGAAACCAATAAACAATACACATGCAGAAAATAATACACAACACAATAAACAATACACATGCAGAAAATAATACACAACACAATAAACTTCAAACTCCATTCAACAAACGATCCGAAACATTAAAATTATTTTTGTCTGCAATCAAAACTAGACCATAAGTTACAGGGCTAGGGCTCATAATCTCCTGTTTGTTCGCTAACCAGCCAATAACTTGAGTGTCCATCAGCTGTATATCGGCTACCATCAATGGCGTAATTAGGTACACGGAAGTAATCAATTATTGGTCGCACAACGAGATTTGTATAGATTGATATCATTGTGAGCACGCGTTCGTGAAATGATCATGAACAGTTAATTAAGATCACTATTATTCTATATGACTTTCTGACTGACTTTCTCTCTATTTGCAGCTTTTCATTCGCTATTGAGCATCATAACTGGGGGCCTAAAAAGGCCACTTTCGCAGAATCATAAAAGGATAACATTATGAATTATAATATGGCGAAGATAGTCCGTGTTTTTCTTTATTTCGCTGCACTACGTAGGTATAATCAAAAAGATTCGGATTGGATTTGGATTGGATTGATTGGTAGTTTAGCACAGAAAAAAAAAGTAACTGAAAAATCCTTCACCAATGGGATTTGATACGATTAACTTAAAAGTAAACCGTCCGTTTTGATTCATAATGTTATCCTTTTATGGTTCTGCCAAAGTGGCCTTTTTAGGCCACCAGTTCTAAAGTTATGAAATGCGAAAATAACTCTTTTAATAATGTAACCTTTTCACGCCTAAACCACTGAACAGATAGGAAAGAAAGGTAGCCAGGCACCCGGAGAAGAACATGGAGGACTTGTTATCCTGGATATTTATATAAAAAAAAAATGAAATACGATAGACACGCAGACGAAGTAGCGGGGATCAGCTAGTGGGATATCATCATCATCATTTCAGCCGAAAGACGTCCACTGCTGGACATAGGCCTCCCCCAAGCACCTCCACTTCGACCGGTTCCGGACCGATATTGGGATATAATTAAAGGTAATAAATGAACGTTCGAGATTATGAAGCCAGCGCAATAAATCGTTTAATTCGCGCACTGTCGGACGTTTATTCGCTACAGCTCGAGGGGATGCGGACATTAGGAGCAACAATATGTCGGAAGCACGCACGGTACCAATTCACTTTGGACGGACGGTATCGCGTTGCTTCGCACGCTAGCGCACGGTAGATATAATACGATAATACGTGTAGCTTGAGAGCTAGGCTAAAAGGACCGCTCGGTGAATTGGTGCTGTGGAGGGTTAACGAATCTTTATTGTCAGAGCGTTTTGGGAAAATAAATCTATCAAAATCAAAATATTTTATTTCACATAAACCTACATGGGCACTTATGAAACGTCAGAAGCTAGGTGCACGGTTCCAATTGGTCGTTTCCTATGGAGAAGAACCGGCAAGAAACTCCACTGTTACTTTTTTTTTTAAATAATTGGCTATTACAATATTTTCAAATTACAGTAGGTATGGGATATACTAATATAATATTATCCGCTGACCCGGCAAACGTTGTTTTGCTAGCTGCCCGACACTACTTCGTTCGCGTAATGTCCTACCCCTTACCCTACCCTACCCCTACCCTACTCCTACCCTACTCCTATAAGTAAAAAAAAAAGATAAAAAGTATCCGTCTCCTGGTTCTAAGCTACCTCCCCACCAATTTTCAGCCAAATCGGTTCAGCCGTTCTTGAGTTATAAATAGTGTAACTAACACGACTTTCTTTTATATAGATAGATTAAGCTAACGCGCTAATCTCAGGAACTATTGGTTCGAATTGAAATATTCTTTTTGTGTTCAATAGTCCATTTATCGAGGAAGGCTATAGGCTAATATAACATCATGCTACGACCAATAAGAACGGAGCATCAACGACAAATGTTGCAAAAACGGGAAATATGACTCTTTTGAGAGCTTTCGTTGCGTACGGTACGCTGCGTAAACTGTTAAAGTGACGTAAAAATCATAAATGAAGGAATTGTTCGCCTTTAAAGTACCAAAAAAAACTTCGCGACAGCATGTCTATCTTGAAGGTTGACTCACTATAACCTTTTTATGTGTGTTCGCGGATAACTTCGTCGTTTATGAACCGATTTTGATTATTCTTTTTTATAAACATGATATTAATCCTTATCCAAATAAATACGTTATTCATTACAAGTATTTAATTTTTAACAAAATTGCCATTTACATCATTTGATTTCAATGAATATCTTAGGAGATATCATAGTTGTAAAATAACTCCGCAAGGCGGCCGGTGATGGAGTGAAATATATTTTAGTACTAGCAGCGCCCCGCGGTTTCACCCGCATAAGTGTCGATTCCGTTCGAAAGACACGTGGCGCCATCTATTATCATAATAACGTTATTGTTGTTTTCCTTTTTTTCGGGATGAAAGGTACCCTATGTCCGTTTCTGTACACCTGACAACGTACATACATATATGCATAATTTCAGGATGATCGGTTCAGTGGTTTAGGCGTGAAAAGGTAACAAACAAACTTACTTTCGAATTTATAATATTAGTTAGGAAGTTAGGATAGCAACGGTCAGACCCGTCATGGAGGCGTGGATCAAAAGGCGGCATGGCGCTCTCAGCTTCCGGCTGTCGTAGGTACTCTCTGGCCATGGCTGCTTTGGGTACGATACGGCACAGCACACGTTGGAGGAGTGCCCAGCTTGGGCAGGGCTGCACCGTGACCTCATTGCGGCAATAGGCGGGAGCGATCTCTCGGTCCCGGCCGTCGTTCAATCGATGGTCGAGAACGGGAGGGCATGGGACGGAGTTGCCTCATTTTGCGAGGATGTCATGTTTGCAAAGGAGGCGGCCGAGCGGGAGAGAGAAGCTGCATCCTCTCTCCCCTCCCGCAGGAGACGCACCGGGCGCCCGAAATATAAACGAAACAAGGAAATTATAGATACACATACATGCGCTCAGTTGATAAACACTACAATTGCTCAGTATTTTTTTTTATTATTTTACATGCTGAAGCTGTCAGATATTAAGTTGATAAATGGTTTCTCGTTTTGATAAGTTGAGTTTATTAAAATTACGCAAAGTTGTATTTTATTTCCCTTGTTGTCTCCTTGCGAGTTGATTCAGCTTTCTTGTATATATATATTTTTGGAACTAGAGTAGAAGAGAAAATAATACTCTTTAACAAAATGATTTCCAGTACCAACTAACAGCAAATAAGTATCTACACTACACGAACAAAGGCAGAATTACACGATGATTTTTCAAGGGAGAGAGTTATTTTAGTAAAGTAAGCAAATAGTTACTTGTATATTTACTGAAAAGAGCAATACTTTTGTACAAAACAAAAACATTGCTACCATAAAATTAGATGTACACACTTACAAACAATGTTGGTACGTATATGCTGGTACGTATATGTGGCGTAGCGTAGGTGCGGTCGCTGAGAGCATTCGCAGCCCGCACAATTTTAATTACGGACACATCGGCTGTTGTACTCAATGCACCAATCTTTTTGAAGAAATAATTCGGCTTCATCAAAGCTGGAATATATATCTCCTTAAAAAAATGACCTGTATACCTATTTCTACTTTTATAAAAAGTAATAACTTCAATTTTATTTTTTCCTACAGGTAACAAAGTAACTGCTGAATAAACAGCTGTCATGTGAGTGTTTTTATTAGATTAACATTTTATCGTGGGGTTTGAGACATCTCGTTGCAAACTACATTTATCGCGAGACTGCTGTTTTTCCGAGAGATGACGACGGAACACGAGAAATTCACGCAGTTAGGTACCAATTAGTGGCTTAATTTGTTCCATAATTATGTAGAGGTGTAAGGAATAACGCGGCAAACTCTGCTTGCGCGATGCAGGATTTTTGCGTAACGACAGTGTAGAACGTAACGTAGTTCGCATGTGTTGATGTATATGCCGCCACACGTATGTACTCGTCATTGTGTACATTAGGTCACATCGTATTTCGCTATGTTGACTGATTCTGAAGGCGGTGCCTTTGATGACTGTAAATACATTGTTATTGGCTACACGCATATTGGTATTCGCTATTCACAGGATTCAAGTTGCACGGGGTTTAATTAACGATATTGTACTAACGTACATATATCGACAATTCGACATACGTGTTCAATACGATCCGGACACAAAAGAGGCCTTTACTCCGCTACGTATAGAGCTTGCTGCCAATAAAGCCCTCGTGCAGCGCATGCCAATTTAGTTTCAACCATGTTCAGCACAAGGTCTGAATTAATAGTGGCATCCTGGTCGCCTTATTTTAGTAATACACGCCCTGGCTTAGTCTGGGAATCAGTTTCAGTATCTCAAATACAGTTTTTGTCTCATAATGAACTGCTAAAAGAGTGTACCTAATGTAAACCCCAAAATTGTGTAATTTACCTTACTGTCCTAATGTATTAAACTTGAATGGAAAGTTATGAAAAATGATCGTAACCATCACCTTCCTCTTGTCCCATGTTACTTAGGAACAGTGCCACACGTTTTCTTCATCCATTCTACGCAGTCAACCCTCACGCTATTATACACTCTCTTCTCTCTCAAATGATCATTCTTAAATCCATATTTTTTTTAAGATAAAGTTATTTAAAATGTTGCGCCGATATTTTTGCACGTAAAAAGAGTAAATAAAAAGTTTGTGGTTAAAAGGCGGTTAATCGAGTGTTAACAGTGAGTCAATCATTGTAATCCGAGCCTCCGATGCGCTTTGTTGCATCTCTTAACAAAAAACGAAGGCAGTGCGGAATTATGCGGCCACAATTACGCCCCAACTTTGAAAACACCAGCTTTGTTCTGACGTCGCGTTCTAGGGTTCATTTTCTTTTTTTTTTACAGTTTTTTTTATAATGGCATTGTAAAGAAGCTTACATTTTTTATTCTGTAACTACTAACGACAAACATTGACCTGTTACTAAATTTCAATATGGTTGAGTTCATAAAAAAACCTCGTAGACATTTTTTGAATTTTCCTTTCCATAAAAATCTAATAAATTCGGACTATTAAGAATATACCATAACCATAATCAGCCTATAATGTTCCCACTGCTGGGACACAGGCCTCTCGGTGAGAGGGAGTGGGCCGTAATCCACCACGCCGGCCCAGTGCGGGTTGGTAGATGTCACATGTCTTCGAATTTTTTTTTGATTCTAGGTCATGCCGGTTTCCTCACGATGTTTTCCTTCACCGTTTTGAGTAGTAGATTAAGAATATATATTAAAACAAATAATTAGCCAAATCGGTCTAGGCGTTCTCAGGTGATGCGCTTTCCAACGAACTTTTCATGATTTATTCCGGTCTAATCCCGTGAACCACCCCTCCACCACCCTCGATCCCCTGCAAGTACGTCTTCTGTTTTAATCTCTGTCTTATCCACATTTTATATTATTTTATTTTATATTAGAGTTGATATTAGGAAATATAGGATCTTCCTTTGAAGCGGCACATACATGCATAGTTAGAACTTACGATATTACTAGAAATCAGGGCACCAAATTCTAGCATAAAGTGACGTCATATTTCACAATCTACCCACTTCTCGCTCTTATAGCTTCTGCTCACGACTTCGTCCGCATGAAATTTATTTTTCCCCGACCTACTTCGACGCACCGCATCACCTTCCCGCGTTGAAACTTCGTTTTTGCTTAGCGACCGTTCTGAATTTTTTCTTTTTGCTCGGCTCCCAAGGGTTATAGCGTGGTGTTAAAATTCGACCGGTAGTTCCACAAAAAAAAGTTAGAACGAACGCAATTGACTGATAGTTCTAACAAAAAAAGGTAGAACGAGCGCTAAACGAAAACGAAGTAAAGGTGCGAGCGAGCGAGGCGGTGCGACAGGGTGGGATGGGAGAGCAAGAAATCTCACGTGGACGAAGTCGCGGGTAGAAGCAAAGTCAAAGTCTAATCATTTATTTCAAATAAGCACACTATAAGCACTTTTGAACATCAACAATTACAATAAAATAGAATTGATTCTAGTCGCCCCTAAGCTTGAAGAGAGCAAGAAGCCCTTGAAGCTTGTTTATGATAAATTGATCGCAACTTTAAAAGGTAAATGAATGCTTTGTTGATTAGTATTTAGATTTTTATACCGACAGAAACGTCGCCTCGTAGAATTAGTTCATAATCGCTTGACACTTCCATTTTTTATACCAAACTAGCTGTTGTCCGCGTCTTCATATGCGTGTGTTTTGTATTTCATCATTTTAATACTAATATCCTAGATGAAAAGTAGCCTGTGTCCTTCTCCAGGTCCCAGGCTATCTTCCATAACAATCGGTTCAGTAAAAAGATAATAGATAGACGAAGTTACTTTTAAAATATACTATTACGTATTATAATAGTACGTATGACCAGTCGCTGTACTGCCGTCACATGACGCTGGCAGAATAGTCGACATAGTCGACATTAATAAAATAAATAAAAATAAAAATGTGTCTGCTCAACAACGTAAATAACGTAACGAATGTTGGTGAGCAGTCAAAATGAAACCCATTGTTACTGATAATGTGTTACGTAATTAACCAGCGGGTTTCTGTCAAAAATTGAGTGCATGGAAATCCCCTGGGGTATTTCTCTAACTACTTTATTTCATACTCGGAGTGGTAGAATCTCGTTTCTAGTTGAAACACAGTTGGATTCTGATTTGAAGCTCTTCCTTTGCTGCGTATGTTGGTGAAAACTTGTTGCAAAGCCTTTCAAATAACTACAGTGATAAGTTTGTTTTGGTCGTTGCGGCCTCAAATGTAATTAAAATCCTTTACATGCATTTCTTTAAAAATACCGGTCAAGTGCGAGTCGATGTCGCTTACCGAGGGTTCCGAACAAATTTGTAGGTATGTAAATAGTTTTAAAAAAAATTATTTTAATGTAACTACAAATTTACGGTTTCCGGATTTTTTCCTTTACTTGTGCTACATGACATTGCTTCTTGCAAATTTCATAATTCTAGGTCAACGGAAAGTACCCTATAGGTTTTGATTTCGGAACATAAACACCCGAATCTTTTGATTGCGTTGACTTAGAAGTTTCATTTTTCACTGCTTCAAGGGATTGCAGCCCTGAGTATTTGATGTTAATTTCGACTTGATAACTCCACACGTTCCTGGGAAAAATATCTTGACTGACGACAGACGGACAACGAAGTGAGTTTACATGGGGTCCGTTTTTCCTTTTGAGGTACGAAACCCTAAAAACAAACTCAGTAACTGAACAAAGAGTGTTGTGTGTGTAGAGGCTTTTTGCGTGAATAAAATAAACATATTAATAGAAAAATAAACTGAAATTAGTCATCAAATTAAAGACGACTTCAGCTTTTTTGCAATCTTTAATTCAAAAGTCATTTATTTACATAAGGCTGTGAACAGTATTTTTTGAACGTCAAAATTACATAAGACAGTCCGTCAATACGCCCGCCCTTCAACAGTGCTTTAGCTGGAAAAAAGAAGTGGCGCAAAAACTCCCCAGTAGAACCCCACAGGTGTGTGTTGTTAGAAGAACTTGATTAAACAAAAGAACTCAAAAAAGCTTTTCATTCCTCGACTGTACAATTTCTCGCATTGGAAAAAAACCGGGCAAGAGCGAGTCGGACTCGCGCACCGAGGGTTCCGTACCATCATATGTTTTTAAATTTTCACCGGCGAGCTGCTTACTAGATCTCGTTCAAACCAATTTTCGGTGGAAGTTGTACATCATATATTTTTTTTAGTTTTATCATTCTCTTATTTTAGAAGTTACAGGGTCCAACACACATTTTACCACTTTGGAAGTGTCTCTTGCGCAAACTATTCGGTTTAGAAAAAAATGATATTAAAAACCTCAATATAATTTTTGAAGATCTATTCATAGATAACGTATGGGATTGATGAAAAAAAAAATTGAGTTTCAGTTCTAAGTATTTAGTAAGTAACCACCAAAATTTATTGTTTTTTTTTCTATTTTTTTGTGAAAATCTTAATGCGGTTCACAGAATACATCTACTTACCAAGTTTCAACAGTATAGTTCTTATAGTTTCGGAAAAAAGTGGCTGTGACATACGGACGGACAGACAGACAGACATGACGAATCCATAAGAGTTCTGTTTTTGCCATTTGGCTACGGAACCCTAAAAAGCGAGCTGCGCTCAAACTTTATTTAACTGCCGTCCAAATCGTTTACTTTAGTCCGATCTGTCATCAGCTTTCAATGGAAACACGGGGTGAATGCGGATGGTAAAAAAAACACCGAGTCGTCAATACCGGTGTCAAAGCGCAGTCACGAAGGGCTTGTGTCAAAGCCGTCAAAGCCTTTTAATTTGAACAATTGGATAGCCGGACATATCGATAAAACGTCGACAGTTTGATGTCAGATAGCCTGCCTTTTGCTAGTTTATTTTTTTAATTTTCTGGGCAGTGTTGGGACAAAATGAGTGCAACTGGGAGTCCGTGTTACAGCAATTATTATTTTAAGACATGGAAAAAATGTTTTGTTGGTACTTAGACCAAAATATTTTACGGTTCATAGACATATCACATATCCAAGAGATTTTATTGTTACTTAGTTTATAATGTAACCAATGTTAATCGTGTGGTTACCTACACGATTATCATTGGTTTTATGGGAGCGCAACAAGAACAACACTAAATTTCTTCTTCTTCCTCCATAAACAATCTGTGTCAATACGTTGAAGAAGGTTGCGCTCCCGCAGTTACATTATAAACTTCGGTAAGACCAAAGCGACGTTGCAATGAATGCATGCTACGACGTCGTAGCTGACGTAGCGTCAACCTCATAAAGTGCTACGCGGTGGCTACGCCGTAGTCAGCGCGTAGCACTTTAAATCAAACAAGCGGCCCAGAGTTCTAAATAAAATGATTTATTACTTTTAGATAATAATTCAAATGAGATACACGACGACACATCAAGCTATTCATTTCCAGTTGTAGCTGACCTCGCATTGTATAGTACAACACGCCAAAGGAACAAAACTGCTACATAATAGGCTATCTGACAATGTAAAAAATAAGGTCATAATTATTGACACTCGTATAGATTATCGCTTTTAAAATCGATTTGCATTAATTTTACTACAAAACAATGTATTATTTATAAAAAAAATCCCAAAAAAACTTCATCTTTTTAAATCTGGCGCCACGTAATCGAAAACGGTCTGGATTGGCTGAACTTAAGATGACGTCATGATTTAGTAAATTTCTGTCTATCGTTGACAGAACAGATGACTTTTGTCTAGTATCTCGACCGTTTCAACGTATATTTACATGAATCGTGACGTCACGACGCCATATTGTTAAAGATAGCGTTTTGGCGGCTTATTTAAACAGTACATTTTTATTTACTATTTTTTAAAAGAAATACATTATGCAATTTGAAGTAATAGGTTTTTGTGGGCTCGTTAGACACCATTAAATAATCTGAGATGTTTATCAGAAACCAGTCAAATAGCCTATTGTATTAGCTTTCCTATCAAATTTGTTGTAGGCTTTTCTCTTGATATGTCGTCGTATGTACAGACGCCAGTACATGAAGCTACCCGAAACTGTATAATTTTCCCAATCAAGTTTGAACCTTATGCTTTAGCGATAAAGTTGAAAATCTATTAAATAAATTTGACAGATTGTAGTAGCTTGATGTGCTGAGTCTGTACATTTCTTCTGAAATGAAACGTGACTAGATCATCATTTATTAGTAGGTATACCTACAGTTCGACCGGATTGCGTCCTCAGATTTTGGCAATTTTCGGCCGAAATATTAATTGAGCGGTAATTTTAGTTTTCAGCTGAAAAAGATCGGATATTTTCGGTTTCTTCTGAAAAACTAGGTTATTTTCGAACGTGACTGAATCGAATCAAGTCGATACTTTTAATTAATTTATTCCGAGAATATCTATAGTAACAACAACTAAAACCATAATAATTGAGATAAAGCGTTTTTTATATACTGTTTAATTAAAACATATTTGTTTATTATTTTGCCTTTGTGAAAAGTACAAAATTTTATATGAATTAAGTTTAAACGATTTAAAGATTGACACTGCATATCTTGTACTTTTACCATCGAACACCAAAAAAACATGTTTTACGTTTTCGGTTTTCGGCCGAAAATGCACATCAGTATGAATTTCTTTTCGGTGAAAAAAAAAACCATATTCAGTCGGACCTTCTTTATTAGGTACTAGAATGACACCACTGTGGGAATGATTAAACAAAGAAAACTTAGTCCATCAGTTACTAAACGATTAACTCATTAAACAGGAACTGTAGATGGTTAAGGAAAAGAAAGAAAAAGAAAGAAATAAAATACGTTTATTTGCGGCAAACATGACGCATAAAAATAAAAAAGATTCTTAAGGTTGATCGCTTCAAGAATCCCTTATGAAACCACGGCACATATTACGTCAGATCGTTTTGACTATTATTTCTGAACCTAAACCTCGTCTAGATCGTGCCGTAGTTATTGAAATATTGGTGCAATCTCCCCCCTCCCCTCCCTCGAATGGCGGACAAACAGAACAGGGATGCCTCATTCGATAAACGAAGAAGTTATTGGTGGAATCGTGGTTTTGAGAATCTCTGCAAACGCGGTCTATGTGGGGAATTCTATTGTGTCTATTTCCTGGTTTATTTTCAGTTGTATGTACCGTCAACAAAAGAGATAAGTATGCAGGATCGTCGGATATAGTTGAAGTTTAGTAAGAAACCGATGGATGTTCTCAAATAAAATTTATTTTTATTTATTAGGTAATAAAAATATGCTGTTTGTTTTCAATAGAAAACAAACAGCTCATTTCAGTCGACAACATCCATCGGTTTCTTACTAAACTTCAACTATATCCGACGATCCTGCATACTTATCTCTTTTGATGACTGTAGGTAGGTACATGTATTTTTCATAATCGGAGAAGTATTATAATGAAATTAAGCCTTTGATGTTTATCGTAAAGATCATTTTACTAAACAGTTCTTTTTTATGTTTTAATTCATTTTTCTTTTGATTTTTGAATCGTCAACTACTGTTATCCTACAAATAAATATGGTGATTTCACATTACACACGGTATCATATTTTCTGTAAACTGTCACATTTATTCATCCTACGAACTGTCCTTTACCTTTGTCGGTGTTAGTTATATTTTAGAATGGTATTCACGAAGTCAAGCAGACTAGACTGTTTTGGTAGATAAATTTTATTATGGGTGCATGTTCACATATAATTATATTATGTATACAAGACCTTGTAAAACATTTTAAAAGAGTAACGGTGGAGTTTCTTGCCCATTCTTCTCCATACGAAAACTACCTTTTGGAATGGGCGACTAGAATCATTTCTATTTAGTTTTTTTTTGACGTTCAAAAGTGCCTTTAATGTGCCTATTTGAAATAAATGATTTGACTTTGACTTTAATTGGCAATTTATGCTCTGTCCGTGTTGCCGTTGGTAGAAAGAATATTGGTTGGTTCTAAGGAGTTTTTTTTTTTCAACATATTTCACGTCCGTGAAATACGGAAAGCGGGAATATTTCAGAAGCTCCGATGGATTGGTTGCTATGAAATGCTACTTCACTGTTTAATTTAAATGTTGGGCTTCACTCTCCGCCGCGCTGGTTGTGTTTGTTCAGCGCTGAATTCGCTGCAGGGATATCCATTGTTCGAACGATTTGTTCGTTTAACTTTTAGTTTGTATTCGCTGTAATGTAACAACTGTTAGTATTAGTTCGTTATTTTAGTTTCGAAGCGCTTTTTTGGTGAATAGTTTGATGTTTTTCATTTGACGGGTAGGTGTGGTATATTAACCTCTCTGCTCGACTAGATTTTGACATAAGACATACCAGCTGATTCGACGGGGTGTTGCGAATTACGTCATGATATTCATGAATTTACTTCAACTTTCAGCATCCGAATTTATTAAGAAAAATGTGTTACCGCGCCTATTTTGTACAATAAGTTTGTGGCAAATATCTTTAACTATATGCTGAGGTCGGTCAAACCGCGTCATTTTACTGCGAAAGTTGTATATAATAGATATTATTACACCTATCCAAAAGTTAGGCACATTAATTTTCGCTGAAGATATGTAAATAAACCACTTAATCTCTTGATGAAAATATGCAAAAGGGAAAAATAAAAATATTGTCATTCTCTCTGCATTCTTACTTTTACCATTTTTCATACATAAACTACATATAAAACATGATCAAATCTTGATAAAAATTACTAAAAAATGAGATGCGACGTGACACTTCTTAGTGCTGACCATCTACCCATTATTCTTATTTCGATTCGAAAATGTCATAAAGCCTAATCGATAAATAATCGGTGTTTAAAAAAAATAAAAAAATTTTAGAAACGGAATAAAAACTCTTTGGTATATTTTTCATGAAGTAATTATTTTTTTAAATATAATCATTTTAATAAGTACATACACGTACAGTGTGGATAGGGGTGTAACTTTTTATGGTTCCCTACGTACGAATGAAAAAACGGAACCCTTATAGGGTCACTCGTGTGTCTGTCTGTAGGTCTGTCACAACCGATTTGTTTCGTATCTACTGAACCGATTAAGTTGAAATTTGGTACACATATAAATTTCTTTGACTCAAACACGGACGTGTAACATAAATAAATTAATTTTGAAAGGGGTCACTTTTTGGAGTGACATTAGAAAATTTAAAAAAAAGCCTTGCTTACGTAGGTACCGTGTATATCAAATGAAGGGGTTTCGTGAGGGTCACATAAATATTATTATAATAACAAAAAAGAGTTATTTATTATTTTATTGAAAATAGAAACAATATCTCTGCCTAAAATTAAAAAAAAATACAAAATATAGTTCTGTGATTATAGATTCCAGGAGATCTTATCAGAAGTCTTCAGGGTTATTTAGTAACACAGTATCAGTAGCAATGAGTTTCATCTTGACAGTTCAACAACATTCATTGTGTTATTTACGTTGTTGAGCAGACACACTTTTCGTACATAAGGAGCAATGGATTAGCAATATGCTTCAAAATGATTCAAATTGAGAGTAATAGTGTGTTACGCAATTAGGATAAAAAAACATAGCAAATCTCTAAATATACTGCGTACATTTGGTCATAGTCAAAACATGTTCGGGATGTTATATTCAACTAGCTTCTGCCTGACTTCGTCCGCGTCAAATATCACCCTCCCCCCATTCACCCTTTTAGGGAAATTTCGAAAAACCCTTAGTGGATGCCTATTCTTCACAAAGAACACACCCTCCAAATTTCATGTATCTAGGACCAGCGAGCGGCTTAGGCGTTGATATTATATCAGTCAGTCAGGACTCTGATTTTTATAAAAATAGATTTAAAATCGGTATTAGGGTTCCGTACCAAAATGGTAAAACGGAACCCTTATGGTGAGACTCAGTCTGTCTGTCTGTCACACCTGGATATCTCAAGAATTAAGTACTAATCCTATCAACTTGAAATTTGGAACAGTTTTAGATGACGTTTACCCAACTATATTGCAAATAAGAAAGAAATACAAATATAGGCATGTATGTTTTTTGCAACAGGGACTAAAGGGGGGTCTGAAAAATTCGAAGTATAAAATACTAGGGCATGTGCGGTAACATATGAAAGAGCGCATTTCAGCATTCTCAAATTTTTTTTTTTTTAGACTGCTTATTTTTTTTTTAATTACAAACATTAGTTATAAGCTAAATTCTTGTTACTAACAACATTGCCTTGCCTATGGACTATGGACCCCTTATCTCCGAAGTTTGCAATGAGAAAAATCAGAAATTAATCTATGTGATAGAAGTTTATGTAAAGATTATAGGAAAAATAAAACATTCTCTAAATAGCACACTTTTTCAGAAATCATAAACAAAAGTTACATTAGTTCCACTATCGGTCAAGAGATCGCGCTGACATAAAACTGCAATATTCTACACCGCAGTGCACAGTGTTAAAATTCTCTGACGAGTATAGGCGACGCCGATGAAAAATTAAAAACATGATGGTACGGAACCCTCGGTGCACGAGTCCGACTCACTCTTGACCGGTTTTTTTTTTAATGTTAAGCTTAAAACACTTGTTATAAAAATAAGATTTTTGGCATATTCAATCTTAAATAGCGGCCAAGGGGGTTAATTGCAGACTTTGGCTGTAATAGTAAGAAATGGTCAAGATGTTATTCCCCATAAGAAAACAGTACTTTTCTTTTCTGGCCGGCCCTGTAATTTTTGGGTACGTTATGAACTTATGAAAGATGAGTCTAAGAAATACAAACTTATTTTTGCAGTCGATCTAATTAATGATGTGCATTGTGCATGCGTAAATATTCAACCCAACTACGGAACCTTTCACTGTGCGTGGTCCGACATAAACATGGCCAGTTTTTTTAAATTTCGTTGGGAAACTACCACAAAAAAAAAAACAATTTCTATTACTTAAGTACCTAAACTAATAGAAACAAAAACTACCAAGCTCATACAACTAACAAAACATATTGAAATGTAAAGTGATTGTGGAATACCCAATTTATACCATTAATTTATCATCATTCCCAAACTTTTGCTAAGCCTACCTAAAAAATGTATACCGGGCATTCTGTAGCAAACTATTAGAAAGTATCAAAAATAAATAGTAAGTAGGTACAATAAATAAAAATAATTTTGAACGGCGAGCGCATTCCGAAGATAAATATTCAAAGATAGAATCAATTCGGCGCGAAATTCAATAAATGACTATGGTCAAAGGTCCTCAGTTATTGACTCAGTTTTAATAATTATAGTGTCCAAAAAACTATTAAAATAACATTAGAAAAGCATAAATCATTATTATAAACAATGCTTATTATATTTAATGCTTAAAATAATTTTATTTCAGTTTCCGAGTATCGATTTCCGAAATTCGATATATTAATTACCCGAATCAATCGAAATTTAAAAAAAAATCGTTCAGCATAATCGCTTTCGCACATCATTACTATAAAAAAAACAATAATGGACTGCGATTTTGAACACAAATTGAGTAGCGGTAATGAATAATACGTGTTAATGGACCTGTGCTTCAATATTACGTTAACATTTGGGCATTTTCGTGTTGTTTATAATATTTTCTTTAATATTTGTCACATTTTAAATCTTACCTACATGTGTGTGCGTGACATTTGTGAAAAGTTAAATGTAAACACGCAGGATTGGCGCGAAACTTCGACATTAGATATCAAAAAACTTCATTACCGCTACTTATTTAACTTGAACAATGGATGAATTCGTCAAATAATTAAATGATGTATTATTCACTGCCCCTGTGGTGGAGTTTGGATGTTCGAAATCCCCAATTTTTATGTTTTTTAGCCTCGACCACCACTGTCAACAAAATGGCGATTATCGCATTTACAGACTTGAATTTAATAAAGGTAAATTAATATGCTTGCGCGCTAAATATGAAATATTTAATGGTGATAACTTAAGAGATTTTTATCCAACTCTCTTAGTTAACGCACATTCATAAGATTGGATGGGTAGCATAACAAATATTTACATAATCAATGTAGGGTGTCGTATGTCGTAATTCTTGGGTCCAATGGGACCCAGTTCCGAGCCGGCGGAGGTTCGTGTGTTCGGGTCCATTCGGGGGCACTTCCGAACTATACGGTTAAACTAATGTTTATATTATAAATGTGATCCTTTGTCCTTTATAGAACTTGAGCTTATAGCACAAAAGTAAAGTAAAAGTAGCATGGGGATCAGCCGAAGATAGACGTGTCCGTGTGGCAGCGTGTGTCTCATATTTAAGAGGACCTAAACGCTAAAAACGCAAGTTTTAGAAACAATAAAAGTAGGTATATGATCGACTACAGTAAACAAAATCAGAAAAATATATGATATTTTTCAAGATAAATGCTAGGTAGATAGGGCGTTGAAAACATAATACAACTAATTGGATACGATAGAAAAAAATCATAAAGATACCTCTAAAAACTTTCTTTTTACAATAAAAACCATACTAATATACATACAATCATTCTGATTTTTTGTCAGATTATTTTACAAGCAACATACTAAAACACTAGTGTTTTAATTTTTTAGTCCAAACAATAGATTTTTTGTAATTAAATAATTGCTTTATATTTTACAATAAATTACCAGCGTTGTGTCATCGCGCTACTCTTTCATTTCATGCAGTCCGACAGTGACCGGGCTTTAGGTTATGTAAGCCCCTTAAATGCGGGTATTACCAATATTTAGTAGAAAACTAGCAGATTTTGTACTCCTGATCCTGGAATTTGTAGTAAAACCCTTAAAAAGTTACAGGGCAGTCTGCTCATGTATCATCTTGAAAAGTAAATCCTGTAGAACGAGTTCACACCAAAAAAATCGGCTGTCGACAGTGTGTACGTGTGAACAACAAAGGACAGAGTGTCTGCGGCTCACGTTGTATTCCATACATTTTGAACTTCAACAACACGCTCACAGTAACTGCAACTGTTGCAGTCGTTGGAACTCTGAAGACTGTACGTTTGGTGTGAACACACGAATAAAATCTATTAAACTGAAAAATCCAACCGTTACATCCATACTAATATTATACATTCGAAAGTAACTCTGTCGCTCTGTATGTTACCTTTTCACGCCTAAACCACTGAACGGATTTCGGTAAAATTTGGCACAGAGATAGATTGCATCCCGGGGAAGGTTACATAGGATAGTTTTTATCCCGATATTCCCACGGGGATCGACACCTATGCGGGTGAAACCGCGGGACGCAGATAGTTCCCTATAAAATACGTTTTCCATTTATTATTATTATTACATGACATTTTCATGTTATTTTGTGCTGTAATTAAAAAATGAAACGAAAAATGGTTTTGAATTCGACTGGTGCGGATTTTTTTTTGAGGTAGAATGCAATAAACGATTGTAGAGAATTCTGAATCCACTCAAAGGGTTAACTGGACCATGATGTGATTGTTTAAACTTCCGTCAACCACAGTCCTCACAGTTCAATCGCAGCTCTGTATTTCGAAATTACTGTTTTTAACGAAACAGCTTAAAATAAATATATTTTGTGAATTGTAAAACCTGAGTTCCGAAGTAGCTTATGAGCTTAAAATATGAAATACAATACAGTTCGGCTTACTATTTGTGTGATTTGATTTATTTGTGTGATATGCCAATAATAATGACAGTTTACATAGTGATCTTATTACATTCATTAAGTCACCGGTCGTATCGGGCTTATTTGTATTTTTCAAACTCTATTTCGATAAATTATAAAGTTTTTTATACAATAACAGAACTGACGTTGGAACCAGGACTAAATTAGGTATTTTGTATTAAGAACTCTACGTCACTCGAAATACAAAAACAGCTGGTCGATTCTGTTAGAATCTCACCGTGTGAAGTTAGGTGAAGTGAGCTGTCATTCCATCTGATGCTTGATTGACACTAATGACAGCTCACTTCACCCGAGTTATCACGGTGAGATTTTTACAGAATAGCACTACTGGGTCGAAGGCTCAAACTCAGATTAAAGATGGCCTCATATTGTAAAAGTTTTTGTGCTTAGCCAGACTGGCAGCGCGGGGCTGGGAGCGGCGGTCTGCCTATCCGCAGTGGAGCGGAGCTGCGGTCTGCGTGTTGTCGTGTTTGTCAAAATATAATATGGATGAAGAAGACTTATTTTTACTAGAAAATAGCTCGAACTAGTTTGAGAACCCCGGTCCCCGCGCGGGTTCCCGCGCACCCACTGCGGCCACTTGTATGAACGAGCTATGGCATAAGTGGCCCGAGCGGTCCCCGCGCCGAGCAGCCCGCGCCTCTTACCGCGCCCGCGTGCCCACTATGGACACTCAAATGAAGTTCTTATGTTTGAGTATGCCGCGCCGCCTCCGCGCCGCGCCCGCGCTGCCAGTCTGGCCAAGCACTTAGGCACAAGACATCCTAATTAATATTATAAATGCGAAAGTGAGTATGTTTGTTTTTATGCTTTCACGCTGTAACGGCTGAACGAATTTGGATACAACCGATTCCCACACAACTTTTCAGTCACCGGTCCCACTATCAGACTTCTTATAAACTCATTTCTTATTCTATCCATTCGCTTAACACCACACACTCTCTTAGCATTCGCAATAGTACAAAGATAGACCAAGACCTGGGTAAGGGCAAAAACTACTTTTCATCCTGGATTGCAGACGAAGTCGCGGGCAACAGCTAGTACGTAATAGTCTTAAAAATAGCCAGACACCCGGAATGGTAAAGTTGAGAAGATGTCATAATCTACTTTATGATTGCTTAAAGCCGTATACAGACGCGTGTAATGTAATGTCTCGTGTAATGTAACGCGAATTCTGCATGTGGACGGGACTCTGTCGGTATTAAGACAACACAAAGGCTCTCGCAGTCGAACAGGATTCGCGTCGAGTTTGTATGCCGTCCACACTATTCGCATTACATTATATTACACACGTCTGCACGCGGTTTTCGGTCAATGTTAGGAAACTAATTTCGCGGGCTGCCTTGAATGAATCACCAAGGTAAAAGAAACGAATAGAAGGAAGGAAGGTTTATTGTGTGTACAGTCAATAAAGGAGTTAAGTATACAGGAGCGTCGGATATAGTTGAAGTTTACTAAGAAACCGATGGATGTTCTGGACTGAAATTTAATTTAATAAATGAGCTGTTTGTTTTCTATTAATAAACTAAAATTTTATTCGAGAATATCCATCGGTTTTTTAGTAAACTTCAACAATATCCGACGCTCCTGTATACTTAACTCCTTTGTTGACTGTACATAGAGGGTGGCGGGGACGTCGACGCGCAACCTGTTCCCATATACAGTCAACAAATGAGATAAGTATGCAGGATCGTCGGATATAGTTGAAGTTTAGTAAGAAACCGATGGATGTTTTCGAATAAAATTTAATTTAATTAGTAGAAAACAAACGGCTCATTTATCAAATTAAATTTCAGTCGCCAACATCAATCGGTTTCTTCAATTATATCCGAAGATCCTGCATATTTATCTCTTTTGTTGACTGTACATGATTCTCATTCCCCTCTACGTTGAAATTTATAATCTTGTTAAAAATTTAAAAAAAAATCTTTGACCGCGTAGGTACTTTTGATGAAACAGCAGTTTTTTTTTATTAACGATGAAAAATTTCTACGCTTTCCCCGTCTAGAATCATGCTGAATATTAACAGTTTGCGCGTCGTTGTCTCGACCACCCTTTATCTGTGTCTCGAGTCCAAATAACAAAATACATCTACATTATAATCTCGTGCACAAACCAGCAATAGTTGGCAGCGAAGTAGCGTTTAACAAAATTTTAACATCATAATTCTCATCAATTTTCGCTCAATATCCATACTAGCCGTAAACTTGCATCGAGAATCGCTGTATTGTATTAGGTAGATAGTATTGAATATCAAAGCTAGCTGAGAGCATGCCACCCTTTGAGAGCGTGACTGGGAGGTGGTTAGAACCTCCTAACCAACTGACTTGCCAACCCAACCTTGAGAGATGAACGATAACTACTAAACTGTCGTCTGCACAAGGTCAGTGCGTGTTATATAATAGAAATCAAGGTCATCTGATTGTAGGCCATTGCCCATTCATCAATGGGAAGTGGATTGCAACGTAATAATTGGAACAGAAATCGGTACTGCATGAACGTGTAATCCAATTAGAATGATTGGGTTAGTGAACAACGGTAGGTTATCACATTTATGAAATAGATTGGTTTAAGACTTAGGACATACGGTTTACGGTTTTTGATGAATCTCTATAACTCACGCAAGTTAGTGAATTCAACTTTCCTTCCCAAGGTGTATTCATACACATTAAAATTCATAATCGTGTGAAGTTGGGATGTAATCCCTGATAAGTACCTACCACACATTCCTACACGATAAAAACAACCGACTTCCATAAAACACTACAAAATGTAAAATAACTTTAGTTTCGAAAGTCGGTGACTCTGGCCGTTTTTTTTTAATTATTTTTTTTCCACCGGAAGAATTTATGTTCGTTCAAAAAAGAATAATTGCTGAACAACAATTCGTTAGATTTTTTTATGTTCGTTACCTCAGAACTCCGTTATTTATAAGCCGATTTGAAAAAACATTTTTATTTTAAAAAGGATATACTTTCAGATTGGTCCCATAGACATTTTATCAAAATCGGTTCAGTAGTTTTGTTTTTAAACCAAAATAACTGGTAATAAAAACATAAAAAAAAAAGAAATAACCGACTTCCAAAAAAGACACTACAAAGTGAGAAATAACTTTGATTTCGGAAGTCGGTGGCAAACAGCGAAAATGCGAACCCAAAAGAAAGGGGGTGATTACCGGGATGACGAATAGACGAATGACTAATAGAGAAGTATGGAAGAAAAAGACATGTTGCGCCGACCCCAAATAAATTGGAATAAAGGCAGAATGATGAATACAGTGTGAGTCTTCATAATGTGCACATATCGAAATGAGGTTTGAAACTAAGCTTAATTATAGCGACGGAAAAAATAATAACAAGACCTAAAAAAAAAAAAATTTTAGTAGCATTTTTAAAATTCTTGTTCACTGCTGTGACCCCTATGTAAACAATCGCCCTCAATTGAGAATTATGTTTTTTTTTTAACAAAAATCTGATATTTTTCATCAATTTTTGCAATAATTGTAAAATTACTCAATAAAAGCCCCTTTTGGGCTTTATATAAGCTAGCCCCGATTACTTTTTTTTGTTACTTTAAATTATTCTCCATCGTATCAGATTTCTAAACGTAAAAATACCATGTTTATAACTCAATCACAACATTTCCTATCAACTGTTAAAGAAAGGTCTTGCAATCACCATACAGGTAAAGATTCTTTTATATATTTTTTTATTTTTTCAAATATTTTTTCCAAAATCGGGACGTCTGGCAACGCTGCTGTCAGTGACCATTTAAAAATAAATTCTTGGTATAACTGTATTTTTCATCATTTTTGATCGGTAGTGGGTGGCTGTCCTTTGACGATGACAATTTTGTAGAAGGAACTCAGCTGGTTGTAAAAAACTTCATATTACTTTTGCCTTTTGACTACGTTGTATGTGTATATTTTAAGTCTTTTTTATTTGCAATGTGCGTTTCGTTTGTGCAGAATAAACAGTTTTTCTTTCTTTTTTTCTTTTCTTTTCTCACTTCATTTTGCACTTTAATCTCACTCATCACTTTAGTCATGTACCATCTTCAAGATTAAAGTGGAATTAAATTCAATTGAGTTTTCAATAAGAAAGCCAGGCCCAGTTTATTCAATTTCACTCATGATTTTCTCAAACAATTAAGTCTTTTACCTAGAACAGCGGTCAGTGTGGCCATTTTGGATATTGGCGCTCGACGCTGAGTTGAGCAACACTCTTGACAAGACCGAGAAACACGGAATAGAGAATTTTGCGGATTTTCCTATTTTAAAAATAGGACGATAATTCTAATTTGTCACGCTTTGTTTCGGTAAATTATCAAGTACACTATGCACTACCGATCTCGAGTTCCGTTTGAGTTTTAAAAATGAATATTCAGAATATCAAATACACAGAATAAAGAATATTTTTGTTTTCCCGCGAATCCTGCATTTGATCTGCTCGACCTTTCGTTAACTTTTAACGAGCTTTAGTTCGTGATGTCACGATGATGGAGTGATGTATTTTTGTTTCGGATTTCATGCCGGATTTTTTCACTGAGGTTTGCCACTGGTGCACTAAATATTGAGTACTTAACACAAAACAAAAAAATAATTGCTCACGTTTGAACTTTGCCGAATCTATGAGAGATTTGGGTGCATTTTAAATACATTACGAATTGTAGTTGAATATTTTTTTTGACGGAGCCTCTGTATATTCCTAAGATATAATAAGACTCCTGAAACAATATTGTACCTATATACTTATTTTGTACTTCATACATAGCAGTTTGGATCAATGGTCTGAAAATAAAGATTTATTATTATTATTATAGCAAATAAATATAACGTTTATTTTTGTAAACATCTTATACAAACTCCAAAAATAACCAAGTATCTTTATGTTAGATTTTTTATGTTCAATGTATATCTTTTGTTGCAGATCCTAAAATAAATAAATAAAATAGTAACAAATAAATAAACCCAGGCACATCGGTACTAACGCTATCTTTGTCTCAGTTTTCAAGTGAAACTCCTCCGGAGAAGAACTTTAACCATGGTCCAAGAAATAGCATTTGTAGTTGAACAAAGTTGCTCGTTGCCCGTTGCGCATTCCAACAATTTAAATAATACTGGCTGACGTTGCAGGCTACTTCATAGCAAGTGGAAAGTGCACAGACTAAGTGAACTATTCTACTAGTGGCTTAAGAGTTGCCTCTTTTTATTAATAAAACAGAACAAACATGAGAGTTCGTATTACTATTGGTTTGTGAACTGTGCGTCTTAAATTTAAAATACTAGTTTTCTTGTGTAGGGGCGTTGTAGTCCGTCGTGTAGTGTGTCAGAATGGTAATGTCAATGTTCAGTATATTTTATTTATTTATTTATTTAATACTTCAAGCACATAAATGTACAGAGGCGAACTTAATGCCATAGGCATTTTCTACCAGTCAACCTTTGGGTGATGCAGAGACAAACAGTGGTACCTAGGTGGTGGTGGAGGTATATTTTATTTTTGACTAGCTTCTGCCCGCGACTTCGTCCGCGTAAAATTTCTTGTTCCCCGACCCCGTCGCATCGCATCGCCTGCCCGCTGTTAGTCCGGTTTCGCGATCTTACTTTTTTTCTTTTTGCTCGGCTCCTAAGAGCTCTAGCGGGAAGGTAAACAGCCTACAGCCTTCCTCAAGAATTGGACTATCAAATGCAAAAAAGAATTTTTAAAAATCCGACTCAACAAACTCTTCAGCTTTATTATTAATATAGATACTCTTCAAAGATCTTATACTTACAATCATCAAAAAATATATTTCGAAAAAGATTATTACAGGATTTTATGTTGATAAAAAACTCTATGGCCCATAACTCCTTAATAGGTACCAACTCTTAACATCTTACACACGTGATAACTTTTAAACGAAATATCCGATTGAGATGAAACAAAAAGTATTTTACTTCTTCATAAATACTCTTGATAACATAATGCTTAATTTCGATAAAGATTAATATTACGATACATATTTAACGTAGTTTTTTTTCTTCAGACGATTTAATAATTATTTTGAACACAAAATCGGTTATTGTGATTAAACCATGATAGCTAGATATATGTTCTTTTTGTAGGTCTTAATGGGCTCTACAAACCCGTAGTACATCATTTTGTTCTATTCTCAATAGTTTTTGCAGCGCACGCATAAATAGGTTTTCGATTTTACACCTTGTGTTATAAAATAGCAATTTTATTACGGATCCCTAATTTTGAAAAAAAAAAATATAGCCTATAGCCTTCCTCGATAAATGGACTACCCAACACTAAAAGAATCATTCAAATCGGACCAGTAGTTCCAGAGATTAGCGCGTTCAAACAAACAAACAAACAAACTCTGCAGCTTTATAATATTATAGTATAGTATATAGTATATATAGTATATAGTATAGATTAATAAATATTAACTGAACGCTAAGCACAATTCTAATTAATCTAAAACTTAACAAAAAATTAACCTGTAAAAGCAGTCTTTTCAATCGCAACGAACATTTACAAAATAAATTTATTTCTGAACCGACTAGGTACGGTTCAGAGAAACATTCGCTTTCGACTGACGGTCGCTGTCAGCTGCTGTAGAAACTATCGCCATTCCATGCCATAGAGTAAACCATAGAACAGCGAGGAATGGTTGATCGACTGAACGTTTTTGTTTATGACTGTTTAAAAAATAAAACACATTTTTGTAAAAGACAACAAAAACAAAAAAAAAACACGTTTTTGTAGTTATTTTATGCTTGAGTGTTTTTGTGCTTTGTGGTCAAATCAAATCATTTATTGGTTTGCAAACATGGGTATTTAGTACATAGATGTTTTATTATAAGAGTCCTCCATGCTCTACCGTCACATGGGCATGCAAAACATACAAGTATTATTATTTAATTTACAATAATTTTAAATAACAATTAGGAATATAAAATAATACTAAATATAAATTAATGTCAAATCAAAATATATATAATTTATTTATGTATTTTGTAGATAGATTCTATTCTTATTTGGGTTTTATTAAATTCGTGTTTTTGGTGGCCACTTAGATAGAACACAGTTTCTTTGGTTTGCATTTACCATACCATACCATAATCAGCCTATAATGTTCCCACTGCAGGGACACAGGCCTCCTCTCGGTGAGAGGGAGTGGGCCGTAATCCACCACGCGGGCCCAGTGCGGGTTGGTAGATGTCACATGTCTTCGAATTTTTTTTGGTTCTAGGACATGCCGGTTTCCTCACTATGTTTTCCTTCACCGTTTTGAGAGCAGTGGTGATGAAATAATTTACACAAAGTAAAGCGCCCTGTCTGGGTTCGAACCTACGACCTACAACTCGTAAGTCGCGGCCGTTACCACTTGGCCACCACTGCTCTGCGTTTCACTGCGGTTTGCATTTGTAATATACTAATAAAAGAAAGTAACAAAGAATAATATTTCATTTGAGACACGTACAAGAAACACAAACAGTAGAAAAAGAAGCATAGAAAAGGACCTGTGCGAAGCCAAAAAAGCTCTTATCTCAGCATAATGCTGCTATAGTTAAAAAATAAATGCCGCAGCGCTGGTATTTTGATAGGGCCCGCTGTGTGATGAGCCCTTTGTTCAAGCAATGACTTTACAGGACACATATTGTATTCAAAATGGTTTCCCTTTCATCGTTTTAAAAACAGTGTGCGTTAGTCTCAAACACCAACTACAGACCAGGGAGTTTAACAAATTCTCTATCAAAGTCAGACTCATTCATTAGTTGCATTTTTCCTCGACGCATTAAATATTATATTGGCGTCGCGGCGGCTCCCGTGATCCCTCAGGCGTGAGCTGAATGTGTGCCTTCTACTAACACAGTTTGCGGACGCCGGTATTACGAGGGAACGTGATGGGGTGCGCACCGACGCCACCCCGCAAATTACAATAAACCTTCACTCACGCCACTTAGAACTCGAATTCCAATACAAAACAGTAGGTATCACAGCAAGCTTTCATTGAAATTTGAGTTCTGCATTCGTTAAGTTAAGGTTTATTATGTTTTGTTAAGAGTAAACCTTGGCGAGTTGAACACCATCTACAATTCGAAAGCGTGGGGTGAAGCGTTCTAATAGAAAATCGATGTCAACAATTCCCGCTCCGTTGGCGCTTCCACCGGGTATGGGCTTGACGCGTGCCTCACCCAGAGATGACGAGATCGCGTTCAATTTCCATTTAAGTCATCTCTAAACACGGTGAGAAAGTCTCAGTAGGTATATGAATTCTATTTGTGGTCGGATACAAATTCAATTGCGTTGACAACGAAGCAGTTGTTTGTAGTCAAGGCTTTCGAGAACATAGGTCACGATTCTGATCACAAAGAGCTTAGATAGCATCTTCGGCGTCAATAGTTTACTTAATATTTTACCTTTGTGTGTATTCGAAATACACTCAGCTAGGATACTTTCATTCAAAGAAGAACAAAAGCCAGCCAAGTGCGTGTCGGACCTCGCACAACGAATTGTTCCGTAGTTGGGATGAAATTATTGCAAAAAAAACTTAACAGTAGTAGTCCTTCGTCTTCGTGTCGCTGGCGTGACTGTATTTTAAATCTTTGCGACTGTATTTTAAATCTTGTTTTCCCAAAACTTTCCCACTTCCACGGCGTAGTCGGTAGCAGCGCAGAGGTCACTTTGCCTGCATGTTTTGGGACACAGAGAGCGGGAAAGGAGATGGATAGAACTACAAATTAGCGATCTTCGAACGTTTTCTTTACTTTTGCTGTGAGACCTCACTTCTTGCCAAATTTCAGAAAATCAAAATAATATCATATAAATGGTCGTGTTTTTAAGTTGCGTTGAACCAACGTGATACCATAGAAAAAAAACTGGCCAAGTGCGAGTCGGACTTGCGAGTCCGACTCGCACCACAAGGGTTCCGTACCACAAGGCAAAAACGCAGAAAAAAACACGTTTGTTGTATGGGAGCCCCCCTTAAATATTTATTTTATTTTGTTTTTAGTATTTGTGGTTATAGCGGCAACAGAAATACATAATTTGTGAAAATTTCAACTGTCTAGCTATCGCAGTTCTTGAGATACAGCCTGGTGGCAGACAGACGGACGGACGGACAGCGAAGTCTTAGTAATAGGGTTCCGTTTTTACCCTTTGGGTACGGAACCCTAAAAAGGGTCTTTACATACTGACGGATAACGAAGTGATCGTAAAAGGGTTCCGTTTTTTCCTTTTGAGGCACGGAACCCAAAAAAGCTGTGTGCGCTATTGCTTCCTAGGCTTCTAATACCAAGAGTACACATACACACACACACTTCACTACACTTTGATTATATTTCTTTTGTAAATTGTTTAGATTACCAATCAGTTTTGTTTACGTTCACATGTAGATCTTAATCCAATATCGGTCAGGGCGATGTTTTTTTTTTTTTTTTTGTAAGTAGATTTGTACAAACACTTTTACACGTCAATCATGTTTTTTTTTTTAACTAGATGAAGTAATAACGTTTTTAATAACGTTTCCTATCTGACTACTCTGAGAAGAAAGGCCGAAACAAACTCACAGGTCACAGTCTCTTTTAAAGTCCAGACATAATCTTGGTCAGGTTATATGAAGACCATGTAGATCGATGTCTGAGGTGGTCTTTTGAGGAAAGAACCACACAGATTGAGATGGACGGCAAGGATAACCGTGTGCCGTTCATGAACCAATCTATAGGTGGTCACAAAGCATTCAGATTCGTCAAACAGAACAAAAACAAAAACTGAACTTAAAAAGCAATAAGACAAAAAGCGGAACAATTTTGACATATTTAGGAAAACATCGTGTTCATACTAATATTATAAAGAAAGTAACTCTGTAAGTTACCTTTTCATGCCTAGCCACTGAACGGATTTCGATAAAATTTGGCAAGAAGATAGATGGTATCCTAGGGAAGGGACAGAGGCTACTTTTTGTAGCACGAAGCCGCGAGCAGAAGCTAGTTATACACTCGTGGTATTTAATAACCAAGCTGAACCGTCGTTGTTTAAACAGACTTTCACGGTTCAACGCTTCAAAAAGACTTACGAGTAGCACACGGACAGGTTGCTTGCTAGCCCAGTGACACGGGTGCCGCGACGTGAAACTAATCCAATATAAATCTAGAATCCGATTCCACGAAGCTGACCTAATTCCGACGTTTACATTATCTCGAAGGTCGATATTGAATGATCAAGATCAAAGTCACAACTCCGATTCAAGATTACACGGACCGCAGCACTGGAAATTATGATAGTGTAGCGGTATCTATGCGAACAACGCGTCATAATGACGTCACGCAAAATCCTGCATCGCGCAAGCAGAGTTTACCGCGCAACTAGCATAGATACAACGGCCCGATATGAATCATCGGGCAGTTGCCCGCCAGACACAACACCCGTCTGGTCGGAGGAACCTCCCTTTTCTATCGAGTATGAGTGAACACTTTACACCCTGTTCGTCATACCTCTATAATAGCTTGACTATCAGAGGACTACAATATTCTACTGCAGCCTTAGCTTCTAATTTAGACTGACTGTAACCGTTATTGTAAACTATCTTATACTTGCAGCTTTGTAAAGGTCGGGAATTATCCCACGGAAATGATACCCAATAAATTCTCACACGTCACGTCTTCTACTTGTATAACAAATGGCGAGCTGAAAATTATGGAAATCGAAACGAAGATAATGTTTTTGAAACACTGATTAAAAACGGTGGAGTTTCTTGCCCATTCTTCTCCATACGAAAACTACCTTTTGGAATGGGCGACTAGAATCATTTCTATTTAGTTCTTTTTTTGACGTTCAAAAGTGCCTTTAATGTGCCTATTTGAAATAAATGATTTGACAATTGTACATTAGAGAAGATCCCATGACAATAGTTCTAACAACAACGGTGTTGATGAGAAGCATTTAATAAAAATTTTGGAAACGAAATGGTATTCATTGACACTACTGGATCATGTGACCGAACAGGCACCTGCACAAATTTCATTTTTGTTGCAACAAAAGTTGGCGCTGTTCCTCTGCGCGTCATATTTCATAAAGGTCAGTCAAAGCTTAATTTCACTGCAGCATTTTTCCGCAGCAAAAAACTTTATGGAATCATTAATCGTATCTCTACGTTGACGTCGTGGTGGGGCTTCCGCGCTCCGAACGCTAGGCCTGTGCCGGAAGAGTTTACTTTGCTGGGACAGGTCTACCAAGTGGGATACAGAAACCCGCAGGGCAGCATGTGGCGAGCTGTTGGGCAGTAGCGACCCCACGGACCCTATCTCCCGGGAGAAGTCTTGTTCCTCACCTCTGGCTTGCCTTTATTGGCCGGCTGGAGTGAACAATGACGAGAAACAGAGCTCCCACCTCATTCTTGCCTGTATTGGCCGGCTTGAGTGGAGATTCGCAAGAGCAAACGTGCTCGGAGGAAGGAAGTATTCCAGTAAGATGCTGGTAAGTATCTTGACCGTACTTCCGGGATTGTGCTGATAGCCGTGGAATACCTCTCCACTCCTCATAAGCACCTTAGGACATGTTGTCCCCTTGTCGCTACGTCACTAAGTGCTAGCGGTCGTTTCCGGGAGCCCATTATCGAGTGTGCAAGTCACCCCCTGCTATTTTATCCGTGTATATATAAAACATTGATCAGGTAGGGGTCATAGTTTTTCCATAGTTCCTGGTAACCGGTCCACATTAGCCACCCAAACCAATAGTCCAACTTTTTATTTTTCCAGATCCTACAATAGTCCTACACAAACCGGGGGCTATCCTTGGGTGCACTTGCATAGTGCATACAGGGATAATCGTCGGTTGGTGCCGCATTTCATTAAAATTTCGTAAGGGGGCCTCTGCGAGTTGGCTTCGGCCCCTCGTACGCCTTCCAAAGGACCGGGGCCCGCATGGTCCCGAGTTATGTAAAATAAAATAAAAAATAATAATCTTATAATAATACAACTTTATTTCTCAATAAATTCATTTACATTATTTTGGTCTAAAAATGGCTTAAATTAGTGTTCTAGAGTGAAAAACCCTGACTTCTATGTAGGTACCTGCATCTTATAAGCCAGTGTTCCTTCAGTGATGTGCTTATAGAAAATAGGACACACATTTATACACAATAATCCATTAGGTCAAGTCCAAGAGAAATAAAAAAAGAAAAGAAAAATAAACAGAATACAAGAAAAAAACATTAAATGAAAGTGTTGTGTACGTTATGTGTAATGTTATACAGTAAGTACATTCTTATGTTAGATAGTAGATTTTTCATAAAAGTGCACAATTACCTTTAAATTCTTAATTTACGTAGACTTGAGTTTAAATTTATAAATCTACAAATATGATTGTTTTGTTTTCTTTCTATAAGAATCCACCGTCTACGCCTGCCCCTCAGGGTTTTGTAGTGGCAGTATTATAAAACGCCGACTTTAATTGCCTGTTGATTTCGGTCCCTTGACTCCGAAACACTCTGGGGATTAAAGTGAGGGTGTCTACTTCAAAAGCCCGAGCAGCGGTTCGGCCAAGTACCTGGCCGAATTCAACAGGCTTTTCTAATTACGCATCTTTCCATTCGTTCTTCCGGCCCATTTCCTAACAATCATGTCGCAAGTCTCTTCGCTCGCCAGCCATGTATCCTGCCAATTAGGAAACCATTGCCATATTTTGTCACGACAATGATTTTCAAAGCGCACTTTGGACAATAAGATACCTATTCGCGGTTGGCTTCTTCGTATCTGAGTCGGCTTGTTGAGTTTTCGATAGACAAAGTTCATTCAAAATTCATCTTGACACTTTATTGTCGCAAAACATTATCGTATAACACTGCAGCAATGGTAGCGGGTGCGTCTAAACCTCCGCCGGCAGAAATACACGCTGCAGCAATGGTAGCGGGTGCGTCTAAACCTCCGCCGGCAGAAATAAAAAAATACAGATAAATAGAATATTCTAGATGAGAACTTAAAAAAAGTCATTAAAATAACCACGATTTTAAACAATCATGTTCATATATTAAGGAGCACGCTAAGGGCGTAGCTTAAACCATTATAGTTTTTCTTAAAGGTTCTTATCGTGTTAATTAAACTATTCGAACATTTCGTTTTGAAGATAAATATACCTCATTCTTCCCTGAAGTTAATATTTTTTTCTAAATACATTATTATGCAGGAAAATAGTTGCTAGAAAATAAACAAAAGGCATGTTTTTCCTACTATGACTGTTAGATTTTTATAACGTTAATTGTTATTTATAAATGAATATTGCTAAGTTTATTCGACGGTCTAGCTAGCACGACAAAGTTACCGAGAAGACTTTAATAAAAAAACTATATTACAAAAAAAAAAACAACCGACTTCCAAAAAATCACGACAAAGTGTAAACCAACTTTAATTTCGGAAGTCGGTGTTTGGTTTTGTATTTTCGTTTTTTGCTACCGACTTCCGAAATTAAAATTATTTTTGACTATATAGTGTTTTTTTGAAGTCGTGTGGTTTTTTTATGTAATAATGTTTTTTTTTTCACTATTTAGTGGTACTTACCCCACACAAAATCGTATATCTTCACAAATAACAATGTTCTTAATAAATAACAGTGACTGGACGTTATTATAATATCACCAACATACACTAAGGTATAAAAAAATCGTATTATCAAAAACTACTTATCAGAACTTGGCCAAATTTTTAAGGCACACTTATAGGATATCCATTCAAACAAAACAAGATTTTTACAAATTTATAAATGACTGAGTTCTGAGGTAACAAATTTACGACAACAGGTACAACGGTTTATAAATGACTGAGTTCTGAGGTAACAAATATAATTGAGAACCTCTTCCTTTTTTTGAAGTCGGTTAAATAGTAGGTACTACTTAACTTAAAAGGTTTTAAGTAGTCCTGGAACATAAAATTGCGGCCGGGAAAGAAGAACAATGTGGATGTCAACTCCATAAAACTCGGCTTTAACGACAGTTCTTCGCGAAGAAAAAAAGTGATCTCAAGTCCGCCAATGGACTGTCATAAGGAAATACAAGTTGAATACAATATCATCCCATCAATGCACAGTTTACGTGAAATATGCAATATCCAATAATGAAATACCAAATCGCAACCAAGAATATTAAACTTCGAAACTAAGACAATTAAGTTCATTCCAGATTTATGAAAGTTATTGGAAATCTCTTGTTACAATTTAGATGCAGAGGAAACTGGACTATTATTCCAGTTTGCTCGGCATGCAGCGGTTTAATAGCTGAAGTCCACCTTCAAGTTATCGTAACGATGCAGTTATATTGTTCTGGTGTTCTAATAATTTCATAATTTCTAAATGGATTGAGTCCTTTTTTAAGGCTGTTTATGCACTGGGTCAAGATTTTATTCCTTAAACTAACTTAACTATCAAATCAATGATGGCGCGCGCACTGTCAACCGTAGACAGAGTAATCTATAGACTCATGGTATCCGTGTCACCGAAAGGGAAAAAAAATCCGGCAATCTTCATCATACTATCATTGTTACACTGCACCTTACCATTTTCACAGTTGCGCAAATGTACTATTATTGAATTATGCACGAAATAGATCTTATAATTATTCCGTTTAATCGCGGTGTATTTTTTTATTATTCCTTCATAAACGTCAATTTTGCTGTGCACATTAATGTGCTTAGCCGACACGCAGTAAGGGACAGAAGTATTCTTACGCTGTTTCTTTTCTTTGCTAGTGACGTTAATATATTTCTCTTTTTCTTGTGCGAATGTAAAATAAGATATGCAGTAGTCTATAGTTTACTTTGTCAACAAAACCGTCTCATAATCAAAGTTGACATCCATGCCAAAAAGTGAAATAAAATAAAATCTTTTAAAAACTTTACATTTGGCTATTTATTATTTGCCGATGGTGATATTTATATATAAACAGGCAAGGTTAGTAAAAGTTTATAAAAAGTAAAATTGTCATAGTATTATAGTGGTTGTGACGTCAAGAAAGTAGATATTATTGTCTGCTCAACAAGACAATAATATCCAGACCAAATAAAAAGTCAAGACATTGCGCTGTCAACAGTGAAGTGAAGCAGGCGATGTAAACATGTGTGCACATAGTGAGGTGTAGTTTATGCATGCTTCACTGTATTGTTTGCAGCGCTATGTCTTGACTTTTTATTTTGGTCTGAGGCTCAACAACGTAAATAAACCAATGAATGTTGTTAAACTGTTAAAATGAAAGGCATTCCTACTAATAATGTATTACCGCGCTGCGTGTGTAGGTAAACCATATAGATACATCCATATTAATATTGTTATGAATGCGAAACTGTATCTGTCTGTCTGTTACCTCTTCACGCTTAAACCGCTGAACCGATTTTTTTAGTTGAAATTTGGTTCAAAGACAATTTGAGTCCCGGGAAAGGACATAGGATAGTTTTTATCACGATATACCCACGGGATCGAAACTTACGCGGGTGAAACCGCGGGGCGCTGCTAGTAATATTATAAATTGAAGTAGGTAGGTAGCTTTTCGTGTTTGTGTGACCACGCTGTTCTTCTCAATAACGCAACTGATTTTGATGCGGTTTTCCTTGAACATTTATTTTCCTTCACCATTTAGACATTTTATTCCGGAAATTAAAATTAAAGATTGATGCGTACCTATATAATACATTAATATTAAAATCACATACATCTGAGAAATCTCGATGTTTCATCTAGTCTTATAAACCGTGCGGAGTAGGGGCGGCCTCGTTTATTATAAGCCGTACATTTTCCATTGCCAAATGGTTTCCGTACTAAGTGGTTGAATATACAAACACGTATAAGTTTCTGACCTCAGACACTCAACTGGTTGGGCGACTGGTTGACCAACTAGCTGATCACCTTGTGCAGTATAGGAATCATATTGGACGACCGGTCGATCAACTAGTTGAACACCATGTCCAATGTAGGAATCGGTTTGTTGGCAACATATTTTGCAGAGTACCTTGAATTAGACAGTCTTCTTTGTGGGTTTAAAAATATATTTCATTGGCTTCGTGCATGATATTAAGGTGTTACATTAGGTTCCATATGTTTTATTGTCATCATTGAGTATCTTGCCTATATTTTGAGTAGTCGACGTCTTTCAGTTGAAAATATTTATACACACCTTCCCATTCATGCTTCCGCAGATATTGCTATGTGCAATAGAACAAAACAAATTCTCCTCATATGGATTCTGTACATTTACCTGTTCATCTTTCTCTTAAAATAAATAACAACCGAAATTCGATAAACCACAAAACATGTTGTTCCAAATTCTATTTTCGGTTCACTCCACAGAAAACTAAAATAAATATTTGAATGCAATAAAAACAAATAGATATTTACACAATGTGATAGAATCAATCGTAGCAGGTGGCGTTGTGTAGTTTCTGCCTATCCCCATGGAAAGAAGGCATGAGTATACGTATGCAGTTCAAGGAAAAATTCATAAAAAAAAAACAACGTGCAAAAATGAAAAGCAACGTGAAAATACACGAGTACAAACTGCAGCTAGAAATCAAAATACAGGTGTCTAACTGTCTACTGGATTCCATATTAATTTATTCACGTTGACGTAACCTGTCTTCTGTCTTCGCGTGCTCGGCTTTTGTCGGCAGTTCGACGTCTATTAAAAGATCGCCGATCGCCGAACGCCGCCGTCGGGACTAGTCCAACATGATTTCTATTCGACAGAATGCAAACTGTTAACATATTGATTCGACACCCAAACTTCGTCTAGGCCAGTACTGAGCGCAGAAAACAGAATTGAATTTAGAAACGTGGCGTTTATTTCGTTTAGTTTTTGTTCTGTTCGTTCATCGACGGTTCGTTATTGTTTTTAAATATTTGGCACAATAGTGTGTTCTTTTTAAGGGTTACTTTTTTAATTTGCGGATCTACAAAATCAAGTTTATGACTAATCAAATAAAACAATTTATTTCTTTTTTATTTAGCCCTGAAGTGAGCATTTAGCACGAATTACACCCCTCAAATTATTGTTGCAGTTATCAATCTAAGAAGGCTTAAAGATGATTGATTGAAGAAGAGATTTTGGCAGTCTTTTCTACACTAACTACCGAACAAAAATTTTTTTTTGAGTAGGTGTATGTTACCAGTTTATCGTATCAAGTAATAATGTTATCAGCCATTATGGAAATAAAATTAACATGCGAGCAGAACCGTTTGCAAATCTACTTTTATTTCTACTTTAGGATCACATTAAGAGTTCCATACGCAGATACGGACATACGGATACGGATACGGGTTATAGCATGCAAAAAAACCGGGTAAGAGCGAGTCGGACTCGCGCACTGAAGGTTCCGTACCATCATATGTTTTTAAATTTTCACCGGCGAGCTACTTATTAGATCTCGTTCAAACCAATTTTCGGTGGAAGTTTACATGGTAATTTACATCATATATTTTTTTTAGTTTTATCATTCTCTTATTTTAGAAGTTACGGGGGGGGGGAGGGGGCACACATTTTACCACTTTGGAAGTGTCTCTCGCGCAAACTATTAAGTTTAGAAAAAAAATATATTAGAAACCTCTATATCTCTATATCATAGACGGACGGACAGACAGACAGACAGACATGACGAATCCATAAGGGTTCCGTAGCCAAATGGCAAACCACGGAACCCTTATGGATTCGTCATGTCTGTCTGTCTGTCCGTCCGTATGTCACAGCCACTTTATTCCGAAACTATAAGAACGGGTCACGGTATGTAAAGATGGTCACCCATCCACAGACCAACCGCGGCAAGCGTAGCTTAACCTGATCGATCGACCTGTGCGGCTGTTATTATTTAGCCACGTTAGTTATTATTATTAGATACCCATCCTTAGTAAACTCTGATAAATCACGCGTGCTAACACAGACAGTTGTTGTCTGTACAAAAACCCGACGCAACTCGAGAAAGAATCGGGGTGCCTTAAGTCACATTTCAAGCTGGGTTTAAGGTGCCACTCCACTGCGACGTAGCAGGGGATGGTCGACGTAATGCACGTAGTTCCTTTCTCTCTGCCCTCGCGATAATTATTAGCATGACCTAAGACAATGTCGTCTTGCCTCAACTTTTAGAACTGGTGCTACAAGCACGTCTATCCGACGCTGACTATGACTTTCAAGGCAGGCTAAGAGACCGTCAGTGTAATCACATTACGAATCCATTTCTAGCAAATCTCAGATGATCAGATATTGAAGTTTACGGTCAAAGCTATCTCGCAAGAGTTCGGATTAATCATGTCAAGTACACTGGGCCGCAAAGAAAGCGGGTCGGTTATAAAAAATGCGATAACTTTTAAAATATTTGACCAATCCTTTTAAAATAAAAACTAAATTAAAGTTTATTTCTTTCGATTCAGTAAACGATTCTGAACAAACTACTTTCACGATTTGTGCACTAATTCCTTTGTTGCCCTAGTTACTACCAATTTTACTACCAGTTGTAATAGGTACCGTTAATTTTGATTTACCCTTTAAACATTGCATACGGATAGACCCATCCAGTAAACAAATCAAATTAGACCTATAGATAATAATCATATTACTATTCCCGTTTAATACCAAAAGGAAGTCGAAGATGTCTTATATCTAAAATACATGCACCGCACGATGTTCTATCTAATAAACATTCGATATGCTATGCAAGTAATTATCAAACGCGCCGGACCTTATCAAAGGCCTTTGGTCTCTGTACTGCGTCCAATCTGCGAGGGATTACATGCTGTGTGCTTCGCCACCTTCGCCCTTTCAACTTGCAGCAGCCGTGATATTGCAAGTCAGCTGGTGGAAACGATTTACGTGATTGGTAGATGTCCGCTTGACTTACATTCCGACCCCCTTCCTGTCTCTGGAGCCCTAACCATCGGTAGCTTGGACCCTGCTCCCGATACCGGCGGATAACTATTTTTTTTTATTTTTAAATGTTTTTTATACTTATTTTTTTTTTAATATTTAAAAATGTAAGAAAGTAAGTTCACTAAATAAATAAACGAAATAATAATAATTTTTATTCATATAAAAAATACACAAGACCTATGAACTCCCTGACTCCTGAGCTAGGTTTAAAGACCTGTGTTACAGGGGGCAGTGTCTTCTCTCATTATTTGTCACAAAAGCAAAAGAAAAGATGCGAATTTTTAAAGGATGTGTTTATCTGTGGAATGTTAATAAATGTATTATATCAGATTATAGAGGTATGAGGAACAGGATGTGTTCACTCATCCTCCATAGAAAAGGGAGGATCCTCCGACCAGACGGGTGTTGTGTCTGGTGGGCAACTGCCCGATGATTCATGTCGGACCGTTGTATCTATGCTAGATGCGCAGTAAACTCTGCTTGCACGATGCAGGATTTTGCGTGACATCAGTACGACGCGTTCTTAGCATGTGGCGTTGTAGATAACGCTACAAGATGAATAGTTACACACCGATTTCTCTCTTTCAGTCGTCAGTAATTTGACTTTCGAAAGAAGAAGACAAAGCGTTGTGTAACTATACATACGCTATACAACGTTTATTAGTAAGGGGGTGAGCGTAGTGTATTGCTTTCAAAACGGTGAAGGAAAACATCGTAAAGAAATCGGCATGTCCTAGAACCAAATACGAAGACCGCACCGGGCCTGTGTAGTAGATTACAGCCCTCTCTCGCCCACTCTCTTTTAAGAAAAGCGACCTGCCTCCCAGCAGTTGTAACATTATAAGCTGATTATGCATTATATGTTATGAATATTGGTGTATTGGCAAGTTGAAGCAAATTTTTTTGTTGAATATCAGTGCGTGTTTGTATAATTAGCTTAAGAGATTGATGTTCGCGTTGGTATAAAACTATTATTTACCAATATTCGTGAAAATTTATTTTGGAGAACTCTTGGCTTATACATTTTTAAATCCTACTGGAAACAATTTCATTATTATCTCCTTTATTCAATTAAAATCTTATAAATTATATTTTTAAATATTAGTATAAAGAAATATAAAAACATTTAAAAATATAAAAAATAGTAGCCCACCGGTATCGGGAACAGGGTCCAAGCTACCGGCGGTCAGGGCTCCAGAGAGAGGAACCTCCTAACTATTCGGGCCGTGTCCAGAAGTACCGCTTTCTGGATCAAGCCCTTGATCCAGCTGCCCAACGAGAGCCTCCTCAGGTGTTGGTCGAGGCTCTTGGCTATTAGACCATTGGCTGTCACGACTATCGGCACAATGATCGCTGAGTCCACATCATTATTATTATTATTAGTAATGTGCCACTGTTTAGCATAGGCATGGTTTATAGTAATTACGCAGATTTTGCATCCGTTCTAATATTGGGTTATGGTCATCAAAATCTCAATAACTACACAGGAAAATACCAAGTGTGGGGTTAAAAAGCTTAAAAAGTATGCTCCCTTCGAATAATTAAAATTATGTAGATAAAAGTGGGGAAAATTGTGGCATTCGCAGCCTCGGGCGCGACGCGCGATGCTCGAAGATGCCTTTGTGGGCAACTTTATTATTTCTCTGTAACATTTCTCTCTCAAGGTAGGTAGAACTTGCAGCTGTACGAGTAATAGATTGGAGTATAAGCTTTAAAGTAAAAAAAAAAAATGTTTAGCTAGAGATGAGTCTGCGGTACGTACGGTATTAAAAATACATCTGGCTTTTTTTTACTGAATCGTTAGTAAAACTTAGGTAATTATTTCTTACATCTTATACCAAAGAAATAACCATTTTATGTAATTAAAAAACCAAACATGTTTTAATTTCTGTAAAAACTTATCAGGCTAAAGCACTGAGATAAAGTATACGCTTAGTAATAATAGTTCTATGGGCTAAAGCTTTTAAAAGTATAAATATAACCTAAGTAGAAATGAGGAAAACTGTTGCAAATAAAATAAATATTACGTAAAACACTGCCGGACAATGTATTGATATCTCGGTGCACACAAAGTTGATCGTAGCAGCTACGGCGTAGCACTCGTAGCGGTGACATCAGCTACGCCGCCGCGTCGTAAACGCGTAGCGTAGAATATCCACTTACGCCCTTACTAATAAACGTTGTATAGCGTCTGTATAGTTACACAACGCTAGTTATTTTTCTTACGAAAGTCATTTTACTGACGACTGAAAGAAAGAAATCGGTGTGTAACTATTTATCTGCTATAATACGTTTATAAGTAAGGAGGTGTGTGTGTGCATACACACGTTTTTTTGCCGTGAAAAGCTACCGTTAATACGCCGTGTCTAGGCACGGCCGTCAGTGTTTGATAGACGCGGCTGCACTAAAGTACGGCACCGTCGCCGTATGCGCCGCGTCTGTCAACAACACTTGACGTATTCCACATTGGGCACCCGCTTAAATGGCACTTGAGTGAATGTGCTGCTGTGTGTCAGGTGCATTCACTCAGGTGCCATTTAAGCGGGTGCCCAATGTGGAACACGTCCAAAACTTCATAGTGATCCATGGCAAGAAAGTATTCATGGTACTTTATTTTACTTTTGAATATATTTACCGACCTCATCTTGTTTTTAAAGCTTGACGTGTAAAAGTGTCTACTGTGAAGCTTGAAGGGCTTCACATTTAATAAAAGAGTCTTTGACTTGAACTCTATATATTTGTATAGATAATCTTACTCAACAATTGTATTATATAAAATTACATCTATTCTATTCAACCGTCATATATTATCTCTGTGACATAACGTCTTCACCTTTTAATCTACACCCAATAAACAATATTAGTAGCCAGTGCTACTTTGAGGTTGGCATACATAACAAGCCTCTACAGTACAGAAATAAAATCATATTTTATCATTTTTATTTTAATCGGAACTTGGTTTTCCGTTTGGTCTCCGTACCAGTCGAGCCACAATAATTAATTGCTTTCCAGTAATTGAATTCATCCTTTGTGTGGACGACTGTTATTTTAATGTATTATCCCATTGAAATGCTCCGAATTTAATATTCAAAATAATGCATGCAAAAGATAGGTGTGCCGTTTAATGAGGCGCTGATAAGCCTCTTACGACCGGTTTGTTACCGTACAACGTGATTGTACAAACGTGGGATATCCTATTAATAAAATTAATATGGGAATTCCAATATTCGGCCATTTTGATTTGTCTGTCACAGGATTTAATATAGCCCGTTAATCGTCTTTTGTAACAAAATGTTTGCTGACATTTTGGAATACACAAATAATATTTTTTGTTAAAATTTCGCTTGCATTAGTAATCGGGTAGGTGAGTCGCCCTTGGGCTGTTATCATATTCTGCCTACAGTACAGCAACGAAATGTATGCAAGCATGATGCGACACTCGTAGCTGTCACTGTACCGCTTGGGTAATACTTATAATAGTCATAGTATATATATATATAGTTTATTTAACATATTTCAGTTATTACGTCGTCAATGTTCAGCGTGTTCTTCAAAGTTTCGAAACTTTTGTCGAATGTTAGTGGTGTTTTGGTGCATCAGTCCAGCTAATAATATAATAATGTCCTACACCAACCGGGGGTTATCCTTGGGTGCACTTACATAGTGCATACACGGATAATCGTCGGTTGGTGCCGCATTTCATTAAAATTTCGTAAGCTCTGCGAGTTGGCTTCGGCCCCTCGTACGCCTTCCAAAGGACCGGAACCGCATGGTCCCGAGTTATGTAAAATATAATAATAATATATAATATTTTATTTAATAAAAACGTTTACAAAACATTGTAAAACAGTGTACATTTAGCCAAGAGTAGAAAATTTTCCATGCAATTATAGTGCCTAAAAATAAACTAAAACTAAAACATATTTTTATTACAGGTGCAAGTAGTGAAGGTTCGGAATTAGAGTGTTAGGTACCGACCCGCCCGAACTAGGTTTATTCAAACCTGTGTTTCAGGCCAACTAATAACTAATGGACAACTAACCTTTAAAACTAATCAACATTTTTAATTCAAACTGACCTTTTAAATTCCCTTTAAAAATGGTTACTAATCGAGACTTTTTAATGTGATGCCTGACATGCAAATCGATTTAAATACTAAGAACCTGTTTGGGTTTTTCAATTTACATTTGTAACTAGATTTTAAATATGCAAATTGCTCTTTGTACTGAGAATTTGGAACTGTAAAGTTAAAATAAACAAATTATA
Source organism: Oligia latruncula (assembly GCA_948474745.1). Classification (NCBI taxonomy): domain Eukaryota; kingdom Metazoa; phylum Arthropoda; class Insecta; order Lepidoptera; family Noctuidae; genus Oligia; species Oligia latruncula. Next base: position 24,517,912 of record OX419683.1, read on the forward strand.
CACTTATTATGCTAACTGATGTAATACACAAGCCAACTCTACCGTTAAAAATGTAAATAATTTGTTCAGAAGGTAACGTAAATATCATCATGTCCGTTTGGACAGATTAATTGATGCAGGGGTAAAAAGTTCCGCAAAAATACCATTTCAATTGATTTCACAATAACACAAATTATTTGCACAATACAATATCTAAATAATTCGGTAATCAGTAATAAAAACCTTGCTAATACCGAATTTGAGTTAAAAATGGAATCTAGGGAAGCAGATATCTGCGGTGCTATTCTGTAAAAATCTCACCGCGAAAACTTAGGTGAAGTGAGCGTGGAGTGAGCTGTCAATAGTGTCAATTCCTAGCAAAAACAAACTCACTTCACCTAAGTTTTCACGGTGAGATTTTTACAGAATCGACCGGCTGCTCTTTGTGGTTGCAACGAGTGATCATTTGAGTGACCGCTATATTATATACATAACATAAACATACATAATCAACCTATTGTTCCCACTGCTGGGTTACATGCCTCATCTCGGTAAGAGGGCACTTCCTCTCAGCAGACCAGTGCAGCGTGGACCAGTGGTGTTGGACTTACGAGTGGTAATGGCCTGCCTGCCACTCGATCTACACTTTATGTATTTAATTTCATCAACACTGCTATCAAAACAGCGAAAGAAAACTTTGTATAAGGAAACCGGCATGTCACCTACCCGCATTGAGTCCGCGTGATTATGGCCCACTCCCTCTCATAGGGAGGAGGCCTGTGTCCCAGCAGTGGGAACATTATAGGCTGATTATACACAAAATGTTCCTCTTTCGCTCACATCAGTTGGCTTCGCCATACATTTATGCTAACGTTTTGCAACAATTAATAAATAAACGTTTAATTTTAAATACCCGTACGAGGGTATGTGTACGGGTAAGTGTATATTGTGACGATGTTTGATGATGTTTTACGCTCATCGTTTCTGATTGATGCTGTGACGGTGTAATAATGCGTCAGTTTTCACGCCGTTGAACGTGTTTCGCCATCATCAGCTTTATTTATTCATTTAATTATACGAGACGAAAAAACACGCTTTGATAAACGTTTAAATTATTATTTGTATTATTCTAAAAGTTGAGAGATAATGTTTGACGATTCTGTAAAGTTTGGGCGGAAGTGTAGCAGTTGCTTTTAAAATTTATTACGGTTTTACACCACGAAACTCGAACGAACTATTATTTCGAAGAGATTTAGTTACAGAATAAAGCTGCGCGCGACTGTAACAATATTGTCTATGATCTTTTTCTTCTTCTTAGCGTGTCGATAGCAAAAATAACACGGAAAAATCCAAAAAGTTTTTTAGATTAGTTTGGCCCAAAATTCAGCAACGCGAATACCGTTCGCTGACGCCACCATTAGGTCGTCACGTGACTGTACACGTGAGGACCTAATGGGACCTCCCATCTTGCGCCGCATGCCTGTGCATGCGGTGCAAGATGGGAGGTGCGCCATTGTCTGCATGGAGAGACGCCGCATACACACCAGATGTCTGAGCTGTCCAAGAACCCCTACTTGTGGAGGTGGTCTATGCTGCGGCCTAGTTGTCTATTTGTTGACGACCAGCAACCAACCTTTTTTATAATCATATTGACGACCAGCAACCAACCTTTTTTATATTCATATTGTTTCCTTTTTTGATTAGTTTGATTCTTATGTTTTTGCTGGGTGTTTTTCTCTCTGTGTGTAAAAAATATATGCAAAACCTGTGATCGTGTTTCTATTTATGAGCATCAAATATAGCCATCCTCAACATTGGTGTCAGAAGTAAACGGCTACATTGGAAATGCCCACCACAAGATCACAGACGCAGGCCGCTATGGCGAATACTGGTACAGCAGGTATCGTTCCAACAGGTGCTCCTCAGGAGGGCGGTGCCTCCACTGACGGCGCCATCGCGCCGGCCCCGCCCTGCACCAACCCTAACGAGACCTTACCACCCGCCAGCAGGACCTCTTCAAGCATCGTACCACAGAGCGCACGGTCATGCCGCTCTAGCAGCACGTTAAAAGCACAAATACTGACCGCCAAGGCGGAGCACGCTCGTCGGCTCGCAAACGCCCAAGCGGAGCGTGACCATGCCCAAGCGGAGCGTGAAAACGCCGTTGCGGAGTTGGAACTGCAGGCGAAGCTGGCCGCAATTCAGGCCAACTCGTTACATGGAGGATCCCGCCACTCGGGCAACTCCCGCAGTTCCGGATCTCCACACAGAGTCGAAGACTGGTTAGCTAAATCATTTAATACGATTCCTAAGCGAGATAATAAAGCGCATTCATTTGTCGACAGAGGGGCAAACGAGCCGAGGTTTTCCAGCGTTGTACCGCTGGCCCGGCCGCGTTCGACGCCCGCCACGGCCTATGGAGATGGTCCAGTGACAGTGACAAATCCTGTTCTTGACGTTCTGGACCATGCCCCGACGTGCCCAGTCCCTGCCTGTGCCTTAACGCGCCCTGTCCTCACCTGTGCGCCTCCTCGCCAGGCTTCTGTTCACTCGTCGATGCATCCGGCCCCCGCCGGTATATCGACGCACCCTGTCCCCTGCGCCTGTACGCTCCCTGTGGGCGCGTACTCAACAGTTGAGCCGGCTGAACACACCACACATGCACTAGGTTTAGGCACACTTGCTAAAGATAACAATTGTTACTACAAAAATAGAAATCTTAGCCCAGATCTAGGTACATCATTTAATCAGCTGGTCGACGCAATTACACGCACAGGGAAGAAGACAACAAAGGTTTGTGATATCACTAAGTTTGATGGTCACGTCTCGGATTGGTTCCACTTCAAGAAGTCATATGAACAATCCAAGGTGCACTTTTCCTCTAGCGACAACATCTCACGACTTGGCGCGGCGCTGCATGGAGCTGCCAGAGAGGCAGTCTCCATCAGACTTATAACAGCTGATGACCCGGAGCAGATTGTCCAAGCACTAGAGACTAGATTCGCTCAGCCAGAAGTAATCGTACTGCACCAGATAGCAGAGGTAAAATCCCTTCCTAAAATAAGCATGTACGAGTCTGCGCGAGAGCTGAACATCTTCGCCTGTCGCATCCGCAACTGTGTTGAAATTATTCGCTTGCTGGATTTGCCTGAGCACCTCGCTTCTCCGGACCTCCTCAACATCATCATAGGGAAGTTGACTCCACTCCTAAGATCTAAATGGAGAGACTTTGCTTCACCGAGGGTTGGCTCTGGTAAATTTAAATTAGAAATTTTGGCCGATTTTCTCGAAATCGAGGCCAAACTGCAAATTAAATTTGACATTATTATGCCAGAGCCGACACTCGTCCGAAGTCAATGTCAACCGGTCAAAACATCCAGAGACAAGATTTATGCAATTGCGACAACGTCAAATCCGAAAAGTTCCTACTTATGCCAGTATTGTCACGTCGGAAAACACGAGGTATGTGATTGTGAAGTCTTCAAATCTCTGTCTCTGGATGATCGGTGGCAATGGGTGATGGAGAACAAGGTCTGCCGTAGATGTTTAAGAAAAGGCTCTCGCCAATATCGCCACTGCAAGAAGAAGTGTGAGTTCGTAGGCTGCCCAGCTGAGAAGCGGCACCACACCCTCTTGCATAGAACCCAACCTGTGACGACAGCCCATGTAGAGGTACACTCAGCCGCGGAAATTGCCAACCCCAATGTGCAAAAGCCAAGTGCGTCAAGAGACGAACAGCGATCGGTCACCGTGGCCCATAACTCTGCTCCACTGAACTCATCCTGCCTTAGGCCACTCTTAAAGGTTATAGCAGTCACTATTTCTGGACCCCGGGGAAGCGTTAACACGTATGCCCTACTTGACGACGGGAGTTCTGTGACTCTATTAGACCAATCCGTGGCGGACTCGGTGGGAGCTGAGGGTCCTAGGTGTAGGCTAAATATTGACTGCATTGGCGGATTGAGTACGCAGACTGACGTGAGTTATGTCAACATCAAAGTAAAGGGTCTACATAGTGCGGACGTTTTTGACATCAGAGCGCGATCTATTCCGAACTTGGGTATCAATAGGCAGTCCACGCGTATAAACGACGTCGCTAGGTACGATTATTTATCTGATTTAATGGACGTCGTGTGTTATGATGATGCGAAGCCCATGTTGTTGATAGGTGCGGACAATTGGCATGTGTCCCTCTATTCTGCGGTCCGCCATGGCACACGTGATCAACCCGCGGCTGCTCGCACCGCGTTAGGGTGGGTCCTCTACGGACATATTTCTGGCAGATCTAACGCTGCCACATCCATTAACCATATCTCCGTCGTTGTTGATAACGATTCTTCGCTGGACAACCTCATCAAGGAATACTTCCGACTAGACTCTATAGGAATAACGAAGGTAGACCATCGTAGCGCAAGCGAACAACGTGCTTTAAATATTCTAGAGGAGACTACCAAGCGTCTAGATTCTGGTAGGTTCGAGGCGGGCCTATTATGGCGCGATAATATCACACGCGTCCCTAAAAGCCGTGACCTGGCCTTATCCAGATTTGCTACTCTCGAGCGCAAGATGGCTAAGGATGGTGCGTATGCTGATGCCTACAAGCAAAATATTAAAGGTATGATTAGCAAAGGATACGCTGAATTATGTTCGGCTCCGCCGTCCGGTCAGGTCCCGTGGTATCTTCCACACTTTGGAGTTATCCACCCACACAAAAAGAAGCTGCGAGTTGTCCACGATGCAGCGGCGAAGTGCGCAGGCGTGAGCCTTAATTCGCTCCTGCTGACTGGACCCGATCTACTCCAGCCGCTTCTTAGCATCGTCATGAGGTTTAGGGAAGGCCCGGTTGCCTTGACGGGAGATATCAGGGAGATGTTCCCGCAAATTAAGATCAGAGCTGAGGATAGGGACTCCCAACGTTTTTTGTGGAGAGATAGTCCCGATTTGCCGCTTCAGGAATTCCGTATGTCCTCGATGATATTCGGCGCAGCGTCCAGCCCGTGTACTGCGCTATGGGTGAAAAACAAAAACGCTAGTCAATTTCAGTCACGACACCCTGACGCCGTGCAGTCTATCATCGAAGACCATTACATGGACGACTTCTTAGGGAGTTTTGACACCATCAGCGAGGCAGCACAGCGAGCCTTTGAAATATGGTCCATACATAAAGCGGCTTGCTTCGAGATGCGTTCTTGGGTTTCAAATTGCAAAGAAGCCCTAGCGTTAATCCCTACCGACTTATATGCGACAGACGCTATTACTGAGGTGAGCTTAGGCCCGACGTCGCCCTCACAAATTCGTGTTTTAGGTCTTACATGGAACGTTAGTGAGGACAAGCTTCATTTCGTCAAGAATCTTCCAAAGGTCCCTACTAAGTATACAAAACGTTCAGTCTTGTCCCTGCTGATGTCCATCTACGATCCCTCAGGTTTTTTATCTCCCGTTATTATGAAAGGCCGCGCACTATTCCAGAAAACTTGGAAGTTAGGTATTGACTGGGATCAAACTCTGCCGGCTAACTTAATCGAAGGTTGGAAAAATTGGTTGCTTGAAATTCAAATTTTAAACAACAGTTCCATCCCCCGATGCTACTTTCGTGGCTCCGGGCACATTAAGAATACCCAACTTCATGTCTTTGCTGACGCCAGTGAACGCGCATACGCCTGCGTGGCCTACTGGCGCTTCACAGGCGATGACGACAACGTAAGCTTATCCCTGATAGGGGGAAAGGGTAGGTTAGCGCCTCTGAAACCCGTTTCAATCCCGAGATTGGAGCTCCAGGCCGCCCTGATCGCTTCACGTTTCAGCGTCTATGTGACTGAAGCGCACAGACGAAAACCCAATCAAATTTATTTTTGGACGGATTCCCTAACCGTTCTGAAGTGGCTCCGTAGCGACGCTTGCACATTTAAAGCCTTTGTCTCGTTCCGGGTGGGAGAAATAGCTGAGACAACAAACATCCAGAGTTGGAAATACGTCCCCACGGCTTTAAACGTCGCAGATGACGCTACGCGAGACAATCACAATTTTACAACTTCCTCACGTTGGTTCACAGGTCCCACATTTCTTTTGTCTCCACCTTCTGACTGGCCATGCGAACCAACGTGTACCGTCCCTCCGGTGACCGAAGAACTGAAAAGAGAGTCGGAATCGGTGGGACTGATAGTTGCGTCACCGCGACAGCTACCTTTACCGGTGGTTGCGGATCACCAACGCTTTAGCAGTTGGACCCGGTTGCTTCGCGCCACGGCGCGAATCCATCAGTGTTCAGACAAGTTTCGATCAGTCTTGCGCCCAAATTACAAATTTTCTCTAAACGCACTTCGGGATGCTCGCAACCTTCTTGCCCTTTCCGTTGCAGACCTCAACGTTGCGGAGGTCCATTTGTTTCGTAAAGTTCAACTAGATTCCTTCCCCGTGGATTTGACACGCGTTCTAACAGCACGTTCCGTTTCGAGTGATAGTAGGCTTCGGAACCTTTCGCTTTTGCTCGGTGAAGACGGGCTCCTTCGTCTTTCTGGTCGCACTGCCGCCGTCGCAGAGCACGTAGAATCACGCCCGATTGTCCTAGATGGCCGACACCCTATTGTTAAGCTGCTGATAAGCTCCTATCACGCCAGGTACGCCCACGGACATAACGAGTTAGTGGTCAATGAACTGCGCCAAAAGTTTTACGTTTTAAGCCTCAGACCAGCTGTCAGAGGAATTTCTCAGAGATGCCAGTTTTGCCGTAATCGGAAGGCTAAGCCGGAATTACCTCCAGAGGGAGATTTGCCAGATGCCAGGTTAGCACATCACCAGCGCCCTTTCACCCACGTAGGGTTAGATTATTTTGGTCCCCTGAGCGTCTCTATTGGCAGACGCACCGCCAAGAGATGGATAGCACTCTTTACATGCATGACGGTGCGAGCCGTGCATTTGGAGATCGTGGAGAGTTTATCGTCGGACTCCGCCCTGATGGCACTCAGACGATTCATCGCTAGAAGGGGATGCCCGACCAGGATTTACTCTGATAACGGGACTTCCTTCGTCGGTGCAGCAAAGATGATGCCAGAGCTTTTCAATTTCTGCGCTAACAGAAAAATAGAATGGAGATTCATTCCCCCATCCGCACCATTTATGGGGGGCTGTTGGGAGCGTCTGGTCCGCTCGGTGAAGAATGCCATCACCGTGACCTTGAAGGAAAGGACGCCCAAGGAGGATGTGTTAAACACCCTGCTCCTAGAGGCGGAGTCCATCGTGAACTCAAGACCCCTGACACATGTCTCAGTGGATGCGGACGCGGAGTATGCCCTGACACCCTTCACTTTCTTAATCGGAACTTCCAGCAGCGAGCCCGAGATTAATGTTTTCGACGACGCAGACCTAATGCGACGTGCTAACTGGAGAAAGGCGCAGAGGCTGGCAGATCACTTCTGGCAGCGCTTCGTACGAGAGTACCTGCCCACGCTCACACCCAGGAGGCGGTTGCAGGAGGCTCGTCCGTTAAGGGTGGGCGATCTAGTTTTTATCGCAGATGGCACGCTACCCAGGAACCAATGGCCCCGTGGGCGAATCGCGGCAGTGCACCCGGGGAGGGACGGAATAGTTAGAGTGGTAGACGTCACAACGAAGGGGGGCGTGCTGCGTCGACCCACTCGCAAAGTGGTGTTGCTGGTCGCCTGCCAGTAAATTGGTGCCTCACACCGTCGGGGGCCATGTTGACGACCAGCAACCAACCTTTTTTATAATCATATTGACGACCAGCAACCAACCTTTTTTATATTCATATTGTTTCCTTTTTTGATTAGTTTGATTCTTATGTTTTTGCTGGGTGTTTTTCTCTCTGTGTGTAAAAAATATATGCAAAACCTGTGATCGTGTTTCTATTTATGAGCATCAAATATAGCCATCCTCAACACTATTAAACAGAATCATTCCCAACGGCAAGAATGATTGTTCTCTACGTTCGTTTCTAAGTAAATCTTATGTTTTTTCATAAAGAAGGTATAACTACATAGTTGCGTCGAGAACTACAAGCACAGTCTAAGAAATAGCCTTTACATTTCTCGATACTATTAACTCAGCCGACGGAGAGGAACGAGCATCTAAAAATTGCATTTGAATTTATTACACGAACGGTTCGCTGTGCCCGAGGCGACCCTTTTCTGCAAACCATAACTATGTTGCCAGAGCTCTTTACTGTCGCAAATGAGCGGCGGCGTAGCCTTTGAGACGCGCCATCAAATAAAATGAATATACATTTTTTATAACTTTTCATATTTCTGAGGCCAAGTGTTTAGCGAAAGGTAAAAATATTTGAAAGCTACTTGCAGCGGCAGTATTGCTTTGGTATAATTTTATCATTTACTAGTGCATACGACGCAACAATTTAATGACTTGACAAAACATTGAGATCTGTTTAACATATTATGTACTTATTGATTAGATGAATCAATAACGACGAATGCTTGAGAAAATAAATTATCTTTATTTTATATTTTATGTGATTTTTTTCCGTTTTAATAGTTATTCTGCTATTCCACAACAAAATTCGTTGCGTAGTTTAAAAGAACAACGTGATTACAGAGCTTGACGAGGAAAGCGACTCGGAGATAAATCTGTAATGATTCAAGTGGCTGTCATTACCCAGCTGTAACACGACGAAGCTGCTTGGCGGCAGAAATAGTTCTACGTATATTACTATTGCTAAACTCTATTCAAATGTATGTTTCAAATTGATGTTATTTCAAGATAAACAAATTTCATCTTGATTTTAGATGGTTATCAAGTTGATTTCAGAGTGACTAGCACTATTGAAAATTGATTGTTTGATTTGATTCGAATTCAGATTAGTATTACCCCGGACGAACTTACTCACAAATAGCTCTAGTACGCACATAATATGACATTAAATCACGCCTGCACATCCCGAAGGTTTAGGCAAAGGTATACCTATAGTACACCAACATTTCGTCAGTTATGTTTATGTCCCATGTAACAGGGCAACCCTATTGCCATCAACCGGGCACAAATATACACTCCGGGCTGCTACTGAGAAATTTCAGATGGAAAAACCCAATAACACTTTGCCCGAATCGGGAATCGTACCCAGGATCTCATGCACTACTGTTAATAAATGCAATGTTAATAAAAGTGGCAGTGGAGTCACGTAAAGTGCAACTTTATTGCAACCTTTTTTTGCGATGCATGAAGAAGCCTCCTCGTGTAGCGTAGTTTGTTCCGCCAGTTACTCAACTGAACGCTCGCGCTCGGCGCATCCTGGACAGTCACACCCAACACCTTATTTGACTGGCTTCTTCCCTTGCGGTGGTAGGGCTAACGCCCGCCTGGTTTGCCACCCTCCCACCGGAGTCCGGCGTCAAGCAGCCTGCTGTGTTTCGTCGATGCGTGGGAGTTCCAGTGCCTTAGGCATCTTCTGGGCACGCTCGTTCCATAATAGACCTTGTGCAAGCCTTTTCTTCCTTTTGATATTTTACCTTTTTATTAATTTTGTCTATGCTTTTTCTACCTTTTGGTTTCTACTTCTGATTGACATTATACTTTTGTTTTACTACTACGAACCAGCGCATTTTTATTAAGTAGTTAATAGACCTCATCCATCGCTTTCCATCAGGCGTGATTGAGGTCAAGAGAGATTCAGCCATTCAGCAATGAAAAAAAAAACCTAGATTGATGTCTATTTTTAGCATGACACTAAACTTGTACAGACGCGTTAGGTCTTTATACTTCAGTGCATATTGATGCAGCCCACGATAGCTATTTGTACAGCTCGGTTATTAGAATCTCCTTAGCCTCCGTTCGACCTCGTTACTGTGGATAAACTTTTCCCGCCGGTATTTACCGCTGGCGTAGGTATGTTTTTGCCGGATGAAAATTAATTAATAAACACGTTATTTTACGTATAAAATTAAAAGGGTTTTCATAAGCGTAAAAAACTAACACATTTTAAAATTTGCAGCGCAAATACATTTCACTATAACATTTGATAAGCAAGTACGCCTGTCAATCTGATATTTCGGTATATGTACCGACAACAACATTCAACTATAGTGCGGCTGTCGAGAAATCGTTTTCCTGACACTTGTCAGTACGACAATTCTTTAGGTCAAAAGCGCAAAACACGTTTGTATGAAACGAAGCAAATTGCTAACCCATTGCTTCATAAGTTCGAAAATTTGTCTGCTCAACACGTAAATAACGCAATGAATCAAAATGAAACCGATTTCGATTGATAATGTGTTACGCAATTGCCCAGGTATCAAGAACGCATTATTTCGTCTGTCGCATGTGCACTGTATTTGAAAACACAAATTCTTCAATGCACCACCAATATCAAAGGATCAGTTTTAAAAGGAGGTTTTGTACCAGCAAAACCTACATTCTCGTGTTTCGACAGGGCAACTATATAGAACCACCTGTATCAAAGCCCCATCGTCCGTCATTTATTGGGAGTTGACCGCCACACCTCTACAATTTTACAATGGAACAAACAGTCAGTCAGTTTGTTAGCTTTTCTACGAACATGCCGCCATAATGCAGTGGGGCTGTCACACGCGATCGGTAATTACATACTGAGGGTTTTATTAATAAAGCACTTGCATTATGAATTAGGAACAGAATTCTGAATATTGCTGTCAAAATACAAACGTAATTTTTTTCATGCATTTGATGTTAGTAATATAATAATGCTTGTAATGTCAGCACAGTCACGAGTCAAAGGACACTTCTTGACGATTTCCGTTACGATTTTCTTCATAATGAAACACTTTAAAATACTACAATTAACTTTAACTTATTGTGGCGAAGGACCAATTATTTCTTTTCTTCTCGGCGTTAATGGAATGGACCACTCGGGATCTTAGTACCTAAAGGCGCTGTCTCGCCACTTCGGTTTCATTCAGTATTCACCGGAAAGTCCTCCAACCATTCTTTTATTTATTTCTCAAGTCGTTTTTGTTATTTTAATATTTTTTTAAAATCAAAAGTAATTTATTCAAATTAGGCTGAGAATCAGCACCTTTCGACCGTCAAAATTACAGAAGACAGTCCTCAAAACGCCTGCCATTCAATTTAATTCCATAATTTCCATTTTAAACAACAGAAAATAAACGTTTTTAATGTCAGCAAAAAAAAATTTTTTTTTTGTTGCACTTCTGTGAGTTTCATCTATGGTTTCATCCCTACACTTTGCTTTTATACAACTATTTTACCGGTACGTCCTATTGTTAAACCGGGAGGGTACTACATGTGAGATCCGAATTCCCGCAGCATTGAATGGGAAATGCAAATGGAAAAAAATGAAAATGTGGAGGTGTATCCCGGGGATGGATCCCGGTGTAACTTGTGGTAACATGACAGAATAACCACTAGTATGTAGCAGCCAGCGGCATTAATTTAGTCAATCGAAGTGAAACGTGAGGGGAGAGCGCTCATAGGGTTAAACTATCTCTCGCCACACAGTGAATGCCACAAATTAAAAATCATTAACCGAGTATTGTCAAGTCTATTAAAATTTACTAATTAGCACAACATGTCTCTCGAATATACTGGCTGCATTCTGGTATTATTGCAGTGGAAATTAAACCTCTACAGCTTTGTTAAGGTTCAGTTTACGTTGTTTTAACACAGTGTAATAAATGAGCAGTGATATTTGAGTACATCCGTCGTGCCCTGAGCAGCAGCCGGTTTTCACCACGTCGCTATATAGATTGCCCTGAGTGTTGTAAAAGGAAAATAAACCTTATTGCTCTCAGTGGAACCATGGGCAGAAAAAAGTCGTATAGCAGCTAAATCGATGAAAATGCGCAAGTCAATGACCCATTAAAATCGTTTCGAATAACCCGTTTCAAATATTTCCGTGGAAAACTGTGTGGGTGTTAGGTACTATACTATATTGTTGTATACTTTTTGTTCCTAAAAGCCCTCAGTTCAATATTTTATGGAAACTATTTCACAAAAAGTAGAGTGCACAGAGCTTATAGTCTGATTAAAATTGGTGATTGGATTTTGCTTCTAGCTGCATAGTCGGATGTGATGTTTAAAATGTTATAATAAAATACCTCCCCACATTCTTCAACTGAATGAGACAAAATTCAAGTCTTGTATAAAACGCACACTATGCAGTCAGGCATATTATAAGTTAGGGGATTACATAGCTGATAAAAATGCCTGGCTCAATGCTGGTCCTGCTCCACAACCACAACTAATTGATTAACACCTGAAAATACTGTTGGAGCTGCTGAAGATTGTAAGACTATCTTTGCATTGTATAAACTCAATTTCATTTGTATTGTATAATTGCATAGCACAGATGTGAGTTCTATGTAAGTACTATACCTTATTTTACCATTTACCGGGTAATATGTCTTTCATTGACTTGAATGTGCCCTGGCGGCTGATAGTATGTCATGCTCACACAAATGTCTCGCTGACGGTGGCGTGTATGTTGGATCATTTAGCTCCCTTCAAAATGGTTGAGCTGAATGGTGCTGATCTATGCGTCATGTTCGTGAACGGGCGCCGTCAGTTGGGGCTGGTCATCACTTAGCTGCCTCGGCTTATTTTTAATTATTTTATTTTTATTTTTGGATTGTTGTTTTAGTACTATTTGTTGTACTCTGGACGCTTTTAACGCATACGTCTTGTTTATTTTTACATCGTTCTCACATTATTTAATTATAAATTCAAAAGTAATGATGTAACTAATATTTTTGTAAAATATGATTTAAAAAGAGTGTCCATGGAGTTTCTTGTCCGTTCTTCTCCATAGGTACCTACGCTTTGGAATGGGCAACTAGCTTCACATTTTTCTGACTGACCTACTTCTTGACAATTCAAAAGTGCCTGTAAAATGGTTTAATTGAAATAAATGCTTTGAGTTTGAGTTTGAGTTTGAGTTTGATGTTTCGAAACAATTTTAACCAAACCATGAGTTTTACACTCAACTTTTTATCACCCTCTATGAAAAAATAAGTATGTGCCACTTATGAATAAAAATAGTACTTTTATTTATTTACATACATTTTTGAGTAAACAATTGCGAACGAAGGCAGAATGCTTTTCGCGCGTTTTTTATTTCTTCACAAACTTTTTTTTTAATTTGGGTCGCGCGCGTTTTCCTTTTACATACAGCCTGTTACTTGTTCATACAATATTATATGGATGGTTTAGAGCGAAATCTATAAAAAAAAAATTATATCGACGACAAAACGAACAACGACCATTTTTTTTTTTCGTTTTAACCTAACGATCATTCGGCGAATGTACGGCCGAGGTCGAGCCGGGGTTACGCCTGCACATACCACAATGAACGGTTAACCTTACATTAACCTATTTTCGTACTAAGCAGCTCGATACAGCCATTTTGTGTTTATAAATGCCCCACTTAATGGCAACGGGTTGAGTCACAATTAGAACGGAAAATGTTCAGTAATCGTACAAGGTGTAGCGTTGGTGCCTTTTTAGTTACTCTGTGGTCATCTGTCAAGTCAGTTGGTTTGTTTTATGTCAATGGAAAATATATATATTTTTCGCATGAATATTCCTTGTACAGACTTTCACCTTCCGTTATTAATTTTATAAGTGTTTTTAGGGTTCCATACCAAAATGGTAAAAACGGAACCCTTATGGTGAGACTAAGTCTGTCTGTCTGTCACAGCTGGATATCTCAAGAACTACTAATGATATTAACTTGAAATTTGGAATAGTTTTAGATGACGTTTGCCCAACTATTTTGCAAATAAGAAAGAAATAAAAATATATGTATATTTTTTGCAACAGGGACTGAACGGGGGTCTGAAAAATTGGCAGTAGCCCCACTTCCAATTTTTCAGACCTCCTTTCAGTCCCTGTCCCCTAGGGCATGTGGGGTATCATATGAAAGAGTGAAGTTTGCACTTTCTCAAACATTTTTTCTTTTTTTTTGGGCCGCATATTTTTCGACTTTTGATGAAAAATGTAAAAAAAATACCGTATGCAAACTTCGGAGAAAAGAGGGGGGCCTTTTCTCCGAATTTTGCAAAGAGAAAATCTGAAATAATTCTGTGATAGAAGTTTATGTAAAGATTAAGTACAGGAAAATTAAAACGAAGTCTCTAAATAGCATACTTTTTCAGAAATAATCTTTAAAAGTTACATTAGTTCCACTATCGGTCAAGAGATGGCGCTGACATAAATCTGCAATATCCTACACCGCAGTGCACAGTGTTAAAATTCTCTGATGAATATAGGCCTCGCCGATGAAAATTTAAAAACATATGATGGTACGGAACCCTCGATGCGTGAGTCCGACTCGCTCTTGCCCGGTTTTTATGTATGTGGACTTGATCATAAATAACTAATTATTGAACATTATCATCTATCATTTTTATCCCATACGTACCCACTTCATTGGTGACCGTAGAGTGCCGTTTACAATGATTTCAAAGTAATATTTATAAGCCAATGGCCGTTTAGTATTGATTTGGTTGGGAGTAGCTCGGTAATCGATTATAAGTGACGTAGTGTGGTGCTACCCTATCTCTTTTTTATGAGACTTTACTTGACACTTTGCCACCCAGAGAAAGAGACGGGTAACCGCGAATCTTTCTGCCACAGTGTAATATGAATTTTGTAACCAAAGTATCAAAATTGAAAGTTGTAGTCCGGCCGACGATGTGTAGACGGGTTCGATTTCCAGGTCGGGCAAATTGTTTTTGTGTTTTTCCATCAGAAATGTATCAGTAATTTCCCGGGTTGATGGCAATAGACTCGCCCCCTGTTACATGGGACTTAATCATAACTGGCGAAATGTGGGTGTCACCTCTACTTGACCCTTCTATAAATATAGGCGTCATGATAGAAAGAAAGAAAGAAGAAAAAAAATACGTTTATTTGCGGCAAACATGACAAATAAAAACACAAACAACAAAATAACAATTTGGGAGATGCGTCACATCTACGCAAAACGGCCATCGCTCAGCATAATGCTAAGACCCTATACGAGACAGAGCCCCAGCGCTTGTTTTCAGCGACAGCCGGCGTTGACGTGATGACGTCAGCCAGTGCAGCATACGATTAGATATAAATAAAAACAACAATCAAAATAATAAATAAAATATACATTATACATTGACACAAATATACATTGTTATGTTTCCGTGTGGTCCGGTCGCCGAGTACAGAAAACCATAATATTAAAAAATAAACCATTGAATAAATTATACATACGTATCTGCCCGTCGATACATACGTATAAAAAACTTGGTACACAGATATCGTTCAGAATATTCCTCACAGCGTACCAGCACGAAAAAGTAAATGGAAACAGTACTCGATATGACCCAGTTTGGCTTGGCAAAAGTTGTCCTACTCGATTGCATTGGAAAACTGCGCCAGGAAACCGGAATATTAATATTATAAACAAAGAACTTCACATCTGTAGGTTCCCACTATTACCTATGGTGTTCTTCAAGCAATAAATACAGTATTTCACATAAACTACAAGAAATAATGTTAAACCATTTACGTAGTAATTGCACCACGTACATTCCACAGGAGTAGGCTTCCGACAGAGACCAAACGTCACAGTTGTGGTGGGATTGGTACTACATGATAATATCAATGTTTTTGAAAACAGTTTAAAAACTTGGTAGTGGAAAAAGAAGAGTGTTTTGGCGTCATGTTCAAAAAGAAAAGTGCTGAAACGTGTTTCTGTGACAAATAAACTTCTTTTGCTTTCTCTCTGGTTCTCAGTTTAACCAGAATAAACGATTTTGTTTTTTTTTCTCAGAAAACTGCTTGACAAGCCTTTTGTGCAATATTGTTGGGAATTTTACTTGTGTGTGTTCGATCCTGATTGTTGACCCACGGTGTAAATGTATAAGAGTCACCGCGAACGCGACGTTTCTCCAAACGTAGCCGAATCCTACTTAATATATGTATTGTATGAGACTTGGTCTCTGTCGACTCTACAATCTGTGGCGCATAAATAAAGCTGTTGACAGAGAACTTGGAACGGAACATATGTCATTTCCCATCATTATTTATGGATAAGGTATACAGCAAAAAATAAACATATTCATTCTCCATCGAACTTGTGTGGATCAAAGTAACTTTATAGCAAAAAGGCAGTTCTTCGTTGTTAGTTCTTCATTTAAAATTTACTTGATATAAACTTTAATCATTTAATACAATTTGAAAATTTAAAAGTAATATTTGCTTGGCTTACCTAGTGTAGTCTCTTCATGCTGGAACAGTTTCTGTTTATTCAATTGTTTTTTTTTTAATGGTTTGCCATAATAAAATTACTTGTTCATACAATGTTCAATGTTAATTAATGGGTTAAAGGGGACACCAAAGGCAAGGCTGTTCTAAGGATTACAATAATAGGTACGTTTTTATCATTTTATTTATAAATAGAAAGGTGTGGTTTATTAATATTACGTGAGACGTGTGATCCCACACTAGGCTTAAATCTTACAGTCACTATGAGAAAGTAAGGATTTCAGTCAAGTGGTGAGGGGCGGGCTCGGATATAAAAAAAATAATTATGAGTTAGAAATGAGGGACTTATTTTTATTTTGAATGGCCAAGTAGATACCACACACGTTGTTCCTCACGATCATAGTGGTATGCCTTCAAGATATCATTTATGGAATGTAGTCGCCGCGCTGAGAGAATTTGATTCACGAATTTGTTTTGCAAACATTCGTTCGCGAGCACAAAAAAAAACAAATGTCAAACCAGGCTGAGAATCAGCACTTATTGAACGTCAAAATCACAAAAGACAGTCCCCCGAAATGCAGACCCTTCACCACTTCCTAGTGCTTTTGCTGGGGAGAAGAAGTGGCGCAACAAACTCCCCAGCAGCACAGCTGTCTGTTCAGTTAGAAAATACTTGATTGTATACAATACTAGGTCATCATCCTCTGCCAGCCCCGCGGTTTTCTGTTAAAATCTCACCGTGAAAACTTAGGTGAAGTGAGCGTGGAGTGAGCTATAGTGTCAATAGTGTCAATTCCTAGCAAAAATAAACTCACTTCACGTAAGTTTTCACGGTGAGATACTGACACTGAATGCCCCGCTGTATTCAATGTTGTTGTGTGTTGGTATTTCTGATTTTGTTCTTTTACAAATTTTCTGCGTATCGCATAAAGAGAAGATTAATTGTGCTATGAAATAATTTCAGAGTTTCCGTAATAATCTGAAATTATTTCATGCAGCACAGCTCTGCGGAGGAGACAATGACAAGTTCCTTTTGTAATCTACGTCTATTTAATGCGTAAATTATTTGAGAAAAAGTAGTTGGAATATTGGTGAATTTATGTGTTTTTGATAATACATTAAAGTCCAAAACAGGTTTTTTTTTACTTTTTAACACTGATGGCCTGCCTTACTGAGCATTTGTTGTATCTTAAACTTTGTTTGAATTTGTGATTAATTTCTCAAAAAAATAAGTTAGGTTGGAAATTTTCTGCGATGCAACCTGCTAAAATCCCACCTTATACTAATATTATAAACAGAAAGTTTGTGTGGATGAATGGATGTTTGTTACTCTTACGCGCAAAGACGGATTTGGATGAAATTTGGCACACAGACAGTTTATAACCAGGATTAACACATAGGACTGTTTGTCCTGATATTCCCACGGGATCGAAACTTATGCGGATGAAACCGCGGGGCGCAGCTAATGCTTTTATAAAATTCCCAACATTGTCGTAGATAAAAAGGTATAGTAGTAGCTTTGTTCTTCTTTTATTTCCCAGGTGAGTGTAGCGGATACTATCTCCGACAAGGCGTTGCTTGTTAGCAAGAATTTAAACAATGCCAGCAATTCCTATTGATTTTTACAACAAACAAACATAGGTACCTCGGGGATTTCCATTATGAAAGAGTTCCGAAGTATATAATTTTTTTTTTTGTTTTAAAAGAAAAATTCGCGTAGCATTGTGAAACAGACATTTTGCACGAAAACAATGATCGTTTGACTGTCAGTTTTACCAATTGACCATGAGTGAGATAAATATCTGAAGTGTCGAGCAAATCAGATTGGATTTGTTCTTTTTTAACCGACTTCAAAAAGGGAGGTCTTGTATTCGACCCGTATGTAGGTACATATGTTTGTATGACCGCGATTTTTTCAAAAACTAACGAGGCAATTTTGATAATCTTTCATCTATATACTTTCGGAAAGGTTTATCATGGAGCGACTGCCTATCTGACCTCCTTAACCCAGTTACTGGGTAATACCATACCCCTTATTAAGTACCTACATAGCCCTTTAAAATATTGTAACACTGTTAATAACAGACGTCATACCAGCAGAATATTATTCTAAATAATTCAACAGATATTTGCAGGTAAGTTATGAGTAGTACCTATATGAGTAATCTTATGAAAGTGCATGCACGTGAGCCAGTCACTGCATTCTATAGGGACGCGAGAATTTATTGAAATACCAACTACCTCGCCTGGTGCAAATACTCAGCATAATATCAATACGTGCCAAGCTATTTATAACCGACTTCAAAAAAGAGGAGGTTTCTCAATTCGACCGTATATTTTTTTTTATAACTAACATTTTCCTAGTTTGCAGCTTGTGTCGGAAATATCCGTAGGCGCCGTATGCAATTTAATAACGCGTTCAGAAAACGAATGGAGTTGCCATGGCGTTGCAGTGCGTCAGGGATGTTTGCGGCCGGCGGCACGTGTTGTTTTGACACATAATGCGCAAGCGCGCAGCATCGATGGTGGCTCGATTCATGGCGAGCCCTAACAGGGTTCTGAAAATGATTGCTGACAGAGTGGACTGTCCGTATGTAATCATTTGTAATTCACTGAAGTCAGTTACACGTGTCATCGAATCGTGTTACTTAGCAACACTAGTTTTATGGACAAGGTTACTAACCCTAATGTGTCTGCGCTCCAATTACAGATTATGAATTTGAATTAATCGGTTGAATAACACTGCGAGTTTGTTTTATTAAACAGAACCAAGCCAACTCAAGGCAAACAATTCTCTTTCTTTTCAAAATTAATTAAATTGAAACGAGCAACAAAGTATGCTGTTTCAAAAAGATGTAGGTAATGTATATTAAAAAACCTTATTGACGGTACTCACTGCGAGCATTCGCTTCGAGAATTTGCTTTGTAAGCATTCGCTGTGCGAGCTTTTGATAGCTTTGTTGTTCCCGTTGTTTCCTTCTGTAATTGATACGTAGAAATCAAAGGCCAGATAATAGAACACTTTGAAATAGGCGCTATTGTAAACATAAAGTTATTTGGATTCGTCTGCGTGGTACCTTTTCTCTACGCACCTACCATCATCATCTTCCTGACCTTGTCCCATGTTACCTGAGGTCGGCGCAACACGTTTTCTTCTCCCATTCTCCCCTGTAAAGCAACAACAACGAAAATGTTCTGAAGTAACTTTATAGACCTTTGTATCCTGCTTAAGTCTATGAAGTTTAATTAAAATCAGTTCATTCATTTCGGAAAACAAGCGCTTGAAAGTTTGTATGAAATGCCGTACGGCGTAAACGCTCTTAATAAATAACGGTTCATAAAGCTGCTTGCAGCGCCTTCCAACAATATCACAGCGCTTGCAAGCGGTATTCACCCGTAATTCCGCAAGGAATCTCATTGTTCTTCACGAGAAAATGGCGCTTCTTTTCTTGTTACACGGAAAATTGTTGTTCGTCTCGTCGGGAATTCATTTTTAAAATATCTAATTTTCCGATAAATTGTTACTTTGTAGGAAAATATGTAGGTATAGCACTGAAAAATACTTCCTGGAGTACCTTTTGCTTTGTGAGACGTCTCGGCTTTAGTGGTCTAACCTATCGACCATATTCTGTACAAATGTTACCATGAAAACATGGGTGCAGTGAACTTGAAGTAAGTTGTCATGTCACCTGAAGCTAGGTATTGACACTGTTCACTTCAAGCCTGCACCTTAGTTTTCACGGTGAGATTTTTACAGAATACATTCCTTCATTAAGAACATACATTTTGTCACAAGTGACCTTAAATGCTCATCTACTCCTTTCTAATGTCTGTTAACATGGAGGTTGCTCTATCAGTCTGTTATCATTAAAGACATTTTAAATATCTGTTTCAAATTGGAAAAAGTGCATAACATACCTACATGTTATCTAATCTTCTATCTATCTATACCTATAAATAAAACGAAGTCGGGTTAGTTACACCATTTATAACTCAAGAACGGCTGGACGGTTTTTTATGATCTTTGATTTGTTGGATTTGTCTCCGCCTCGAATAGCAGAATAACTATTAAAACATTGCAAAAACACCCAAAAAAATAATAATGAAAATAATTCATTTTCTCATACGCATAGGCCTCCCCCAGGCTTTTCCATAGCTCACGATCGTGAGTTTTTCTCCTCCATGTTCCCGCAGTAGTTTTCAGGTAGTCTTCATATCTTTGAAATGGTCTTCTTCTTTTCCTCTTTCCTTCTCTGGGATACCATTCTGTCACATCTCTGGCCCAACTTTCGTTTTTCTATACTACGTATCATTTAATGAGGATTTTAAAAATACCTACAAACTGCATGTAACGTTCAAGTCGTGAAGCCGGGATGTGGCCAACCAACTAACGGTGTGTGTCCTAAAATGCTACTGGGGCAAGAAATCGAGTTGGCGGATGAAGCTCCGTCCTTGGGAGGTGGTTTAATAAATAGTTGCAAGCTATCACGTTAACAGATTACCTACGTCGTTGCCTAGATTAATATCTCGGTTAATTTGTCATGTGGAGCGGGCTAGTATCATGTATCTACACTAATTTTAAAAAGAGATAAAATTGTTTGTTAGCAAGACGTAATCTGTGGTAGTCCAGGGCCTCAAGTCTGCTATTACAATAGTGTCAGAATGGTCTATCATTGATTTCATAATTGTTGATTTTGACAAGTATGGTAATCTACTAGTATAATAGCGTCATTATGACTTTCCAATGGTCAACCATTGACACTCCATTGAAAGAAATGGCATAGAATGGTAATCTCGTACATAACGACAAATGAATGACTGACTTATGTGGTAATCTGGTAAAATTTTGACAGTTCCTTTGATCAGTTAGGTACCTACCATTGTCATTGTGCAGTCACTGCTTTTAATTCGTTAAGAGTATCGTATATTTTCTGTGCCATTGACTGACCAATGATCAACCATCATGAATTTAGCAGATTACGAACTTTTAGCAAAATGACAATGGGATCGTGTTGGAATGACGAATTTATAAAAATAGCAGACTTGGGTCCCTGGTCCGATTACAAAAAATATTTCAATGATAGAAAGCTACACTATTGCCGAGTGCCATAGGATATGTTATACTTCTTCTTCGCGGACTAAGTCACGGGCAGAAGCCATTCGCGATTTATTCTCTCAATATCATCCAAGCTGAAAATGTTCAACAAAACATTTAATTAAATTGTGTTTTCGCTTTATGCCTAAAAACAGAACATACACTAGTGCCGTAGTACCAATATCCAATTTTCTATTGGAAAATGTAAAAAATAACTTTAATTTCGGAAGTCGGTGTCGTTGGGTTCACATTTTCGTTGTTTGCCACCGACTTCCGAAATTAAAGTTATTTTTCACTTTGTAGTGTCTTTTTTGAAAGTCGATTGTTTTTTTTTTTGTTAAAAGTTTTTATTTTTCACTTTTAAGTTGTACTTACCCCACACAAATTCGTATAACACTAGTTGCTATGTAAATATCAGTGACAGGAAGTCATTATACGAGTAACATCATCAATAAAAACTAAGTGGCAAAAATACGTATTATTGAAGCTAACTCAAGAACTGCCCAAGCAAAATTAATAAAATGTGTGGGACCACTCCTCCCTGTGTATCCATTAAAAATAATTTTTGAAATCGATTTACAATTTCCGGAGATATCGCGTAACAAACACAAAAAAAATACAGTCAAATTGAGAACCTCTTCCTTTTTGAAGTCAGTTAAAAATAAAATACATTTTCCATTTACAAATAATTATTCAAGTGACACACGAGCCGAACTGTGCCGAGGTAACAAAGTTGTTGGCCAGCATTCCGCAAAAGCCACAGTCTGCAGAACTTGCAGTGCGACAACTACTGTAATCTCTCATGTTTTTCTTGCATAGGCGGTGTGTACGGAAATTCGTCCGCGGCGGTGTGGCACAACTTTGTTCTACTAAAACATTCGAGATGCAACTAGCTCTGGTTGTGTTTGATACACTTCTAGTAAAGTTTCTGCCAAAATGTAATATGACACGTTACGAATAATAAGAACCTTTGTAGGAAGAGTTGAGACTTGCTCTTAGGACAGGAAATTGAAACTGATTTTTAAAGAAGGTTCTTCCTATGGAGTAAGAAAAGTTATTTAGAGATACAAGAGCAATGTGATGCGTTTTGTAGATACATTAATTACCTACAACAGTATTAACCACAGAACCGACTATCCGCCTGATGTGTGGCTGCGGTCAGTCATGTACATGACTGACCACAGCCACACATAACCCCTGCCTGCCTGGCCTGCTTAATTGTAGGAGCACCGCAATCTGCATAATTTATTTAAGCCGTGTCCAACGTTTTCGCAAGTAGGTACATTATGTTATTTTTTCTATGCTCACGTGGTAATAATAAATGTATTAAAGCGGCTATAGTTGACACTGGACCGGACGTAGATAGTGCGGCCCGTGTGGTGTCAGGCTGTATGCCTATCTATTTGTACCGGACAGAGGACCGGGGCAGCAAATATACCATTACTGACTATATGTAGGGTACAGAGCCTTTTATCTTATTTAGATTACGATGGTCACTTTTTCTACAACAAGCAACAACGGTATTATAAACGGTCTTTCCCTCCACAAAGTCTCGATGAAATCTGTGCAAAAAAACTAAACTCGTGATTTTTTTCCTTTTACAAATGCAACCCTGGTCACATTTTCAATAAATCCGAGTTGCACTTTTCCGCCGCCGAATCCAAGCTTAAAAACTCTCTCAAAGCGTAAATCGAAAGGTATTAAATCAGATATGCTAGCGGGTAATGGGGAAACGCGAGACCGCCGATCACGCATGCGCGCGCCTGGAGTGAGGTTCCGATTGTAGACCGCTCCACATTCTCATCGCATCTCGGGCCCGAGCTCCCGCGGTCGCTGTTCGCTCGGCTTGCTCGATCGGTCGTATCGCTCGGATATCTACCTGTTCATTCAGACCGCGATTTCATCTAAGTGTTTTCCTGTTGAGCTGCGCGGACCTACCGAACCTTCTGTTCTTGAAACGTGAGTATTAAAATAAACATGATTTGAATTTAACATTTTAATTCAGGATAAAAATTTTTGATTTGTTTTTTCTTGGGATTTTTTTTTCGTTTCTCGTCTTCGATTTTTGTTATTGTTATGATTATTGTGTCAGCGCTAGCTGTAATTATTGTTTATTTTTTATATTATCGTGAAAATGTACCGTTTTTATTGGTAGATAAATTATAAATGGTACATTTGCACGATAATCGAACAATTACTCGAGGCCGACTGATAAGGATATGTTCACTTTATAAACAGTACAATTATACCAAAGTTAATTAAAGTGTCACTGAATCGGATAGCTGATATTAGTTAATGTTTATTCATTATTGAACAATTTAAATCTGAAGTTGATTAAAAAATAAACAATTATTAGGTACAGCTAGCGCTGACACACTACACACACTGAATCACTATTTATTTCCCAAATACAATTAGTAAATCTTAGCATAAATTCTCGAAATTGGAAAAACGGAGCCAAGAGTAAGTAGTTAAAAAACACAGCAAACCACAAAAAAATACAGCTATTATTATTTTATTTTTTTTATCGGCACCTTGTATTTATATTATAATCATGTGGGTAGTTTGGTTATCATCTAATATTGTACTTTTGTGTGTTGTGCTGTCTTTTTGTGTGCGTCAAATAAATGGTTTATCTATCTATCTATCTATAAGTAATAAGTAGATATGCATTTTTGGGTCATTTGTGATCGATGACTTAAGATGGTATCTTTTATGACAATTATTGAAATATAATTAAAATGACAAAATATTACTTTTGCTACAAAGAGGCGGAATCCATAAAGTAGGTCATGCCATGATGCTACCGATATTCTTTGATTTCTTGTAATTGTTAGCAATTTTCTTCGTTACTAGCTGCGCCCCGCGGTTTCACCCGCATAAGTGTAGTTCGCCGTGGGAATATCGGGATAAAAAGTAGTCTATTATGTTAATCCTCCATACAAAATTTTATCAAAATTGGTCCAGCCGTTTGACCGTGAAGAAGTAACAGACATATAAACACACACACACACACACACTCACAAACTTTCGCCTTTATAATATTAGTGTGCTTTATCAATAGATTTGGTGAAATAGTTTTTTTATTAATAATTTCGTTGTTATTTCATTACTAATTAAAACAATAGTTAGTAATAAACGTAGCTTTACCAACATTGTCTTTCTTAGAAATAGCTAACTCTTTATTGAACAACTAGCAGCGCCCCGCGGCTTCACCCGCACCCATCTCGATCCCGTGGGAATATCGAGATAAAAACTATCCTGTCCTTTCCCGGGACTCAAACTATCTCTATACCAAATTTCATCTAAATCGGTTCAGCGGTTTAAGAGTAAAGAAATTTATAAATAACATACCTATTAAAACCACAATTCGGACCATGTTGAATCACTGGATCCGGGGGTGTTTATATTTTACGTATGGGACCTTCGATCAATAATAGTACTAGATGAATTATTAGGAACAAAAATAAGTCACTAAAGTGGCCACGTTTGCACACACATAAACATTGATATTTCTTACTACGGACTATAGAAAAAAGTTGAATAATATTAACAACTTCAGATTATTATAAACCTTAACGCACTAACATAAAGTTTAATTACGTTTGCAAATGATTACTATTTAAGTCCTTCTGTCATCGAAGCAATAAATTTAAAATGTCACTTGAAAATAAAAAGTCATGTTTATAATAAGTACAAAAATATTTATTCTAAAATGAAACTTAACTTCTAAGCAATAAGGTTAAAAACATTTTGTTGACAACTTCGTACTTACTCGAATTTGGAACTAGACGTAGTTCTTGGAATTACATTTCAATGCTTCAATGTTTGTTAGAATAGTTGGCGCGTTGTCGCAAACATTGGCCAAACAATCATAATATTTGCTAATTGATTTATATTTACTATTTAATTGTGTTACTATTTTATGAAAAACATTTAATGATAAAAACTTACCGAAAACAAATATTTCTTCCAAAATCTTGGTGTTACGGTGGTTATTTACACAACTTTTGAACGCGCACTGAGGCATTTTGACGTCTTAACATTGGCTATGATTGGACCATACTAATTTGAAATAAGAGCACAAAAGTATTCGTGCTCGTATTTTTCGGGCCGTTTTTGAAGCGCTTATCGGGCATCTAGTACTATTAATATTATTATTGATCGAAGTATGGGACGGAACAATTTTATTGATTTTTGTGCATTCAATTATTTTGTTCATTAAATTACGAACAAAATCCTTTTAAACTCAATATTACTTACCTCCCATAACATACGGCGTGATAATATGTAGCCTAAAGCCTTCCTTGGTTTACAAAGAACATTTTTGCTGAATTTCAATTCAATCTATCCAGTTAGTTTTGGCGTGTAGCCGTACCATACACACAGACAAACAGACAAAATTCTAAAAAGTCACTTTTTGTCATCAGTTACGTTTTTCTAACAAAAGCCACTTATTTTTTCTCGAAAATTCTCAATGTACAATTTTTCTTTCGTTACTGTTTTATTATAATTATGTATAGATTTTTGCAATACTTACAGCTAGACATGTACAGACGCCAGCACATCAAGTTACTACAATCTGTCAAATTTCTTTAATAGATTTTCAACTTTATCGCTTAAGCTTAAGGTTCAAAGTTGATTGGGAAAATTTGACAGTTTCGGGTAGCTTCATGTGCTGACGTCTGTACAATGTTGCATTTGTTAGTAGCAGGAGTATGACGAATAACAAGTTTTCACAAATCTGAATCCCAATTAGGTAACAAAACTTTATTAATCCAGAGCTGGAAGGGTTACACCTAGTTGCTAGGTGTCGTGCCAAATGGGGTAATTAGAGCAGTTCAAATTAGCCAGGGCAAGTAATTGTCAGGACGACAACTTGCATTGTAGCGATAGCCGGGGGAATTATATATGGAGAGTATTTTGACGAAGGTGGAAGGCAGTGTTTTGTTAACCCAGGGGTCAAAACAATTGCTAGATCCTATTTTCAACTATATTTCGAAACCAAACTTTATTAATCCCGAAAAGGAAGGGTAGCTAGTTGCTAGGTGTCGTGCCGGGGAATAATTATAAAATCTAAAATTGCCGCAGCAACAAATTGTCAGGACGACCATTTGCAGTGCAATAGTGCTGACCGGGGATATATATATTTTTTTTGTTTAGCCCATTCTGTCCCACTGCTGGGCAAAGACCTTCCAGGAACTCCTTTCACGCGTCAGGTTACGCGGAGGTACAGGTACCTCAAAACCAGCCCTCGCGGTACGCGATGCCTCCCAATGGATAAAAGAATAAGAGACAGGGGGAATTATATGGAGAGTATTTTATGAGAAACCCAGGGGATAAAACAGTTGCTAGATTTTAAATTAGAATCCCTATTTCCAACTGCATTTCAATAAAAAACTTTATTAATCCAGAGACGGAAGAGGTGGATAGGTGGCTCCCGGATGAAGTAATTAGAGCACCTAAAATTAGCCGGACCAAATAATGGTCAGGACTACAACTTGCAGTGCAATATAGATGGCCAGGGGAATTATATGGAGAGTATTTTGGCAAAGGTACCCTGGCAGTCTTGTTAACCCAAGGGTCGAAACAGTTGGTAAATTTTAAATTAGCATCTCTATTTTCAGCTATGTATATTTCGATACGAAACTTTATTAATCCGGATAGAGATTGAAGTAGTTAGAAAGTCGAGCAATAAAAACATCTGTTTGTTGGAGCAAATAATTTGCGAACAGGTTACTAGAAGAAACCCATTTTCAAACTACTACCTGTTTTCTTACCTGTGTTTCGACATTTAGTTACTATGTTGCGGAATACATAATTATGAAAAGTATTTCGTTAATTTAGTTTTTAATTTCATTATTTTATAAGTATGTTAAACCTTAGTAGTTTACATTGCAAAATGTTTTTAATAAGTATTAAATTTTGATAAAATTTTGTACTCCAACAAAATTTTATCAAAATTTGTCTAGCTGATACTTTTTATCCCGATATTCCCACGGGATCGACATTTACGCGGGTAAAACCGCGTGGCGCAGTTATTAAAATATTAATATAAACTCGACAGTTTGTGTGGTTGGATGGATGTTTGTTACTCTTTCACGCAAAAACTACTGAACGGATTTGTATGAAATTTGGCACACAGATAGTTTATAACCAGGATTAACACATAGGATACTTTTTATCTCGATATTCTCACGGGATCGAAACTTATGCGGGGGAAACCGCAGGGTGCTGCTAGTTTCAAAATATAATCAACTTTTCTTTTGAAAACGTTTTCCAATCAATAACGTCATTCCATTGGTCAAACATCTTCTTTTGTCATCGACTAATTAGGTAAAATTTGGGTTTTGGTTTTATTAGATGAAGAGTTTACATCGAGAGGACAAGCCGCTTTTGTTGCCGGCAAGGGAACCCGGGAGAAAATTTGAATGTCCGCATTCTCATTGAGAAATGTCGTGAATTTTACAAACCACTGCTTCATAGATTACGCTAAGACGTTTGTGCGCACAATGGCAGGCAATGTTTGATGTTCTCATTGAAATGGGCGTCCTATCCTTACCTGGTTGGCACCAGAGGGCCTACTCTTTAAGTCCGTCAACAAAAAGACGAGCCCGTCCAAAAGTAGTTCGAATCTTCCGAATGAACCTTACTCCCAATTAATTAAGATTTTCGGACGCACAACAACATATCGGCAGCAGGGACAACTGTCAAGTGGTGGTGTCATTCATTCTTAGGTCGGGCTCCAAACTAATCTTATGTCCGTATAATATGGGGAGGGCTTCACCCGTAACTTTGACCGAAAATACTGATTTCGTGACTGAGGAGTCTACATCCTCCTTTGGGAATATGACAAACTACGGGGTGTACGGGGAGTAGGTATTAACCACAGAACAGATAAACTTTATCTGTTCTGTGGTATTAACAGTACGTGGCGTGAGTCAAGGCTGTACTATATTGCACAAAAATCTTTGAATTCTATTGAGTAAACCATTTATTTATCTGTGAAATACAGCTTTAAATTATGTGTTGACTCGCGCATAAAAGATTCCAAGTTTTATGCGCAATTAATTCATTGCATTCAATTCCGACCACATTTATGACGTTTGAATGCTCTTAATTAAACAGCCGGATTCCATTTATTTATCTTAGAGCCGCCATTTTGAATTGTTTTAATTTAAATAATTTATTGCATCAAAAATGGTAGGTACGTGAAGTTCTTATATGAAATATTTAATAACACACATTTGGTCAATATTTAGCATGCAATAGTACAAGTTTTTACATTTATTCCATAGGTACCTTAATTACTACATTTTGCAATGGGCAGCTTCAACTTTCTGACTGACCGACACCTTGACAAATCTAAAGTACCTGTAATTGGTTTATTTGAAACTAGCTGACCCGACCAACTTTGCACCGCCTCAGATTCAATAAAAACGAATGTATGAGAAAATAAATTATCTTTATTATTTTTTTTTAGAGACAAAAAGATCATCAAAATCGGTCTAGCCGTTCTTGAGTTTTAAATGGTGTAACTAAACAGACTTTTATGTTTAGAGATAAAATAAATGCTTGGAGTTTTGGATGTTCGTTACTCAATCACGTAAAAGCGCCTGAGCGAATTTGGATGAAATTTAGCACACAGATATTTTATAGCCTGGATTAAGACATATTATATGGTTTATCCCGGTAGTACGTTCCTGTGGGATAATTTCCGACAATCACGCGGGCGAAGCCGCGGAAAATAATTATAGGGTGTTTTAATTTATTTTAAAATGGTTCGTGCAGAATTCTGTAGAAATTTAAAATTACCTTTCGATTGGTTTTATTGAGTTCATCCGGTTTTACTGAATTCATTCTGTTTCAAGAAGCATTGTTATTTCAGCGCTGGTAAAAATATGATAAAAATTATAAAATTCATTAAAAATAAAATGGACGGACTTAATACAACGACCTACTTGCATGACCTGTACCCTGGGTACTTTTACCGTGTCTGGGTTTTCCTGAATGTGAGAAGAAAAAAAAATCTTTCTTTTCTTCTTTCTTTCTTACATTCTCAACCGCTACAAATATTGATATTATCACAGAGAAATGAAAAATGCGGGTACGATAAATTGTAATAGACTCGACGAAGTCACTCTCGCCCCATGTAGGTATCGATAGTTTTTCCGACGAAGTCACTCTCGCCCCATGTAGGTAGGTAACGATAGTTTTTCAAGTGAAAACTTCTTCAGGCGCGTTGGGCATTTTTTGGGATGGGACAATACCATTGAACTCGCGCCTTGTCCATCAACTGGCGAGTGTCAAAATCGCGCCTGCGCGTGAGTTGACACCTACCGATTTTACCTATTTTTTTTGTCGTCAACTCGCTCGTACATAATTATAAAGTACCTACAGTCAAATAAAAACGGATTGAAACCAATAACTATATATAACTAGCTATTGCCATAGATACTTATCGACACTGTTACCGTAACCGACACCGCGCGTGTTTTGTTAATAAGACGATTAATAAAATACACAAGTAATTGTTCAAGTTTTCACGTTTGTCGGCACTCCCGGAGTGCCACTGTTTTTTTCGTGAAGAAATAGATTATGGTAACAACATAAAATACTAATAATAATATAAATAATAAAATACTAATAATACATAAAATACTAAAATGCAATTGTGTGTTACCGTTTATTATGACTTTGTTTAGACTACGTACCTTTAACATATAGCCTACATTGTTCCCACTGCTGGGACACAGGCTTTCTCTCACGCAGGCCCAGTGCGGGTTGGTAGATGTCACATGTCTTTGAATTTTTGGTTCTAAAATAATCCGGTTTCCTCACGATGTTTTCCTTCACCGTTTTAAGAGCAGTGGTAAAATAATTTACACAAAGTAAAGCGCCTGTCTGGGTTCGAACCTACGACCTACAACTCGTAAGTCGGGGCCTACCACTGGGCACCACTGCTCTAAAAGCAATCTTAATGTGACGAGATTAAAGATCGCAATAATTTTGACAGACTTGTCAATGGCAGTAACCCAATAGCAACCTTGTAAGAATGAGAATAAGGATCACTGTGATTTGCACAGTGATGCAAAATCAGAGGTAGGTAAAATAATTGTGAACGGCCACCTACAATAGTCTTTGTATTACTCAGGCACGTGCAGGTTATATAAGTACGAATATGACTCCTCGAAATTAAATTTTCGGAGCCACGGCACAGAAAAACGTGAAACAAAGCGTCGCGAAGAATAACCCACCATACGATTGTTTTCGGTAGTGAATAGGGAAGCTATATCATTAGTTAAGGAAAACCGTTTCGTAATTAAAACTTTTTGAAGTCCTAAAAAATCTTTTGCTAAACGACAATTACGTATTTCTGTGAGAGGGGGTCTCCATGCGTCTTTTGTTTTGTCGCTTTACGCAACCGGCCGCCATTTTATAAACTAACTTCTGCCCGCGACTTCGCGTCGCATCGCCCGCCCGCGCTGTGACTTCGTTTTCTCTTAGCGTAAACTAACTTTTTGCTTTTGCTCAGCTCCTAAGGGTCATACTACCATAATCAGCCTTTAATGTTCCCACTGCTGGGACACAGGCCTCCTCTCGGTGAGAGGGAGTGGGCCGTAATCCACCACGCGGGCCCAGTGCGGATTGGTAGATGTCACATGTCTTCGAATTTTTGGTTCTAGGACATGCCGGTTTCCTCACGATGTTTTCCTTCACCGTTTTAAGAGCAGTGGTAAAATAATTTACACAAAGTAAAGCGCCTGTCTGGGTTCGAACCTACGACCTACAACTCGTAAGTCGAGGCCTACCACTGGGCACCACTGCTCTAAAAGCAACCTTAATGTGACGAGATTAAAGATCGCAATAATTTTGACAGACTTGTCAATGGCAGTAACCCAATGGCAACCTTGTATGAATGAGAATAAGGATCACTGTGATTTGCACAGTGATGCAAAATCAGAGGTAGGTAAAATAATTGTGAACGGCCACCTACAATAGTCTTTGTATTACTCAGGCACGTGCAGGTTATATAAGTACGAATACGACTTCTCGAAATTAAATTTTCGGATACAGCCACGGCACAGAAAAACGTGAAACAAAGCGTCGCGAAGAATAACCCACCATACGATTGTTTTCGGTAGTGAATAGGGAAGCTATATCATTAGTTAAGGAAAACCGTTTCGTAATTAAAACTTTTTGAAGTCCTAAAAAATCTTTTGCTAAACGACAATTACGTATTTCTGTGAGAGGGGGTCTCCATGCGTCTTTTGTTTTGTCGCTTTACGCAACCGGCCGCCATTTTATAAACTAATTTCTGCCCGCGACTTCGCGTCGCATCGCCCGCCCGCGCTGTGACTTCGTTTTCTCTTAGCGTAAACTAACTTTTTTGCTTTTGCTCAGCTCCTAAGGGTCATACTACCATAATCAGCCTATAATGTTCCCACTGCTGGGACACAGGCCTCCTCTCGGTGAGAGGAAGTGGGCCGTAATCCACCACGCGGGCCCAGTGCGGATTGGTAGATGTCACATGTCTTCGAATTTTTGGTTCTAGGACATGCCGGTTTCCTCACGATGTTTTCCTTCACCGTTTTGAGAGCAGTGGTGATGAAATAATTTACACAAAGTAAAGCGCCTGTCTGGGTTCGAACCTACGACCTACAACTCGTAAGTCGGGGCCTACCACTGGGCACCACTGCTCTAAAAGCAACCTTAATGTGACGAGATTAAAGATCGCAAATTTTGACAGACTTGTCAATGGCAGTAACCCAATGGCAACCTTGTAAGAATGAGAATAAGGATCACTGTGATTTGCACAGTGATGCAAAATCAGAGGTAGGTAAAATAATTGTGAACGGCCACCTACAATAGTCTTTGTATTACTCAGGCACGTGCAGGTTATATAAGTACGAATACGACTCCTCGAAATTAAATTTTCGGAGCCACGGCACAGAAAAACGTGAAACAAAGCGTCGCGAAGAATAACCCACCATACGATTGTTTTCGGTAGTGAATAGGGAAGCTATATCATTAGTTAAGGAAAACCGTTTCGTAATTAAAACTTTTTGAAGTCCTAAAAAATCTTTTGCTAAACGACAATTACGTATTTCTGTGAGAGGGGGTCTCCATGCGTCTTTTGTTTTGTCGCTTTACGCAACCGGCCGCCATTTTATAAACTAACTTCTGCCCGCGACTTCGCGTCGCATCGCCCGCCCGCGCTGTGACTTCGTTTTCTCTAAGCGTAACCTAACTTTTTTGCTTTTGCTCAGCTCCTAAGGGTCATAGCTTATGTTAAAATAGCTTCCTCAAGAATGGGACTATCAAATTAAAAAAAAAATATCAAATCCGACTGATAGTTCGAGAGATTAACGCGTTCAAACAAACAAGCTCTTCATCTTTATATTATGTTAGTTTCGCAATGCAGATTAAATGATACCTACAAAGCACACTACCAAGTTAATTTACCGAGTGACTTAAAATCTCTGGGAAAACTAGTAATGAGTCGTTAGTACGCGTTTATCGCTTGACTTAATAAATATATGAACGTGAAAGGAACGCCACAACGCACCGTGGTCACTTTATAACCCTTAACGGTAAAAACTTTGATGTTAAAATAAACCGAACGATCGACTAAAATTTCTTTCACATTTTTTCCTTCATAAACGGAAAATTATGTCAGCTTATAAGGCTTCCATAATTAACCATTTTGAACCCTTCCGGAACGTGGATCCATGCGAGACTGTATCTCGCGTGGATCTTAATGGTTTCTGTAATACCTTACCCAGGTCATGGTCTATCAGTGTGCCAAATTTCATCTAAATCTGTTCAGCCGTTTTTGCGTGAAAGCATAACAAACAAACAAACTCACTTTCGCATTTATAATACTACTAGCAGAATATCGGGATAAAAACTATCATAATGTCCTTCCCCGGGATGCACTCTATTTCTCTGCCAATTTCATCTAAATCGGTTCAGCGGTTTAAGCGTGAAGAGGTAACAGACAGATAGACACACTTTCGCATTTATAATATTAGTAGGTATGTATTAGTTATGATTGTAGGATTACAGGTTGAGTATGGTTTTACTCGGATACTGAATAATATCACAGTAAATATAGTAACAGTTTAACTTCCTCATTTTTGACTGAATTTCACCCACTTCACTAAACGATCTACTCGTAAAACAGGTCAAAAGCGAACGAGACACTTCGAAACGTATCCCTATTTAGCTTCAAAAACAAATCAAATTTTCCAGTGCACTCAATATGAAACAGGAAATTTATTTACTGCCTGGCTCATTGGAACTGTGAATACAAAATTGGTGCCGCAATAGGTTCATATGTTACTTAATTAAAATTATAATGACCTAGCTGTCGCCACAACCGAATGTGATAAAATTAACAAAGGTTAATTAAAAACTGTAATGCGATGATTTTAATTAAGATTATAATTCCGGTATTGTTACTATAAGTTATTGATTTGCAGTCTGACGCAGTGGTTATAATTAACATTCACACAGGTAATGAAGATTTCATTAAAGTTTCCTGTAATATGCCAAATACAATTACAGGCAAAATAGACCCAGTGGGTTTACCTACTTTCTAAGTCCGTCAACGAAGATACGGACCCAGACAAAAGTAGTACGTCAACACAATTTTCGATTAAAATTTTTCTAAAGGGGCTAATACGGTACATATAGCTTGCTGTCAAATACATATCGCTAGCTCTCAAATCGTGTTGTCATTCATTCTTAGTTGTATACCTATGTCCGCAAGTGATAATGATTAGGAAACACCTGTAATTTCGGCCGATTACGGATTACGTGATTAGGGAGTACGACCCCTAGATACCGGCTTCATCGCCGGTGATGCCCTTGAAACACGTCTGGTGGGCAGTATTCACAACCGACGCGCGTGTATGTATGAACGTGGATGAAGCAAAAGCTTGGGGCAAGTTCCATACACGTCTGCCTTTTCAAATAACAGGCATAACATAAAGGAATTTTAACTCTCTCGCCATCTCAAACGTTTTATTATGAAAATCAAAGCCCACTTTATCCAATTAATCAGCACCTGTACAGCCAATAGCTTGCCGTAATACAGTTTGCTTTGATACCGAAGTTCCGTCGTCGAGACGGCGGGAAATACGGCTCGGCTAACAGAGTTAGGAAGTTGCAACGTCGTAGAGCCGCATTATATACCCACCGAGCACG
Organism: Oligia latruncula; assembly: GCA_948474745.1. Classification (NCBI taxonomy): domain Eukaryota; kingdom Metazoa; phylum Arthropoda; class Insecta; order Lepidoptera; family Noctuidae; genus Oligia; species Oligia latruncula. Next base: position 24,552,401 of record OX419683.1, read on the forward strand.
CGATTAGGGTTCGTTAAGTCTTGCTACGGATATAAGCGAGTTAGTAATATTCACGTGCAAACGCTTTACATTTCTTTAGAAGCGACCAGCGTGGTAATTTCGTAACACTTTCACAGTAGCAATGTATTTCATTTTGACTGTTCAACAACATTTTATTGCGTTATACGTTGTTGAGCAGACAAATTTTTCGAACATACGAGTATGAATCAATGGATTAGCAATATACTTGAAAATGATTCAGATTGTGATTGAAAGTATGTTCCGCAATCAGGGTGCTTAGGGGATCCTTTTTCTATTAGGTACTTGGATCACTGGGATTGCGATTCCAACTACGTCATACTTCTAACATTTATTGTTATCGAAGGATTGTTGCGAGAATATTACTCAAGAGGTAGCTAGAAATCTAGACAAGAAGACAAAATGTTTAGGTATATTTATAGACCTTTCTAAGGCATTTGCCACAGTTTCGGTCCCCATCCTTACCTCAAAATTAGAACACTTAGGTAGGTGTACGTGGCGTGTCGCTTGATATATTCAAAGATTATCTTAGGAATCGCACCCAGAGAATTAAAATTGATACCCACCTTACTGAAGAAGAGTTGGTTACTTTCGGCGTCCCTCAAGGCAGCATACTGGGCCCCACTTTATTTCAAATATATGTTAACGACCTTTGCAAAATGAACCTCCCAAATGCTAAGATTTATACATACGCTGATGACACCGCGATCTTAGTTCATGGACCTTGGACCTTGGACTTGGGATACCATCAAAACTATAGCAGAATCGGCTGTAGCAGAAATTATGAAATGGCTCTATTTTAACTTCTTACCTTAAACATAAATAAATCTTGCTACATCCCATTTGCAATTAGGCGTAAGACCGCACCATCACCCAGTTTTGCAATTACTGCCCATTCATGCTCAAACCGATCGGGACCATGCTGTTGTCTAGCGCTAACTAGAAGTGACAGCGTAAAGTACTTAGGTGTCCACATAGATGACGGACTTACATGGAAAAAACAACTTGACGCTGTCACGACTAGAACTTTGCGCCTCATCCATATATTTAAATCCCTCCGAAACTCTGCTAATGCCGATATCTTGAAAATTATATATTTTGCACTATGCCAATCGGTCATAGGATACTGCATCTCTGTATGGGGTGCTGCAACGAAAGGTTGCCTCCTGCGGGCAGAGAGAGCACAAAGAGCCGTATTAAAAGTAATGACAAGGAAGCCCCTTAAGTAGATACCCAACAGCACAACTATATGCAAACTGCAAGGTTCTTACAGTCCGTCAGCTCTTTGTGCTTCAATTTGTTCTTAGGAAACACAGCAGCCTTCCCCCGTTTAACCCAACTAACCCAAAAAAGCGCACAAACCTTCCCCCAAGCACCCAACACAGGACCACGTTCGCAAAGCATCAGTATTATGTAATTAGCGCTTATATTTACAAAAAGATTCATATAAAACTGAATATCTTAGACCTCAACAAACTCAACCTAAAATTAAAAGTGACAGAATGACTTATACAGGACTATGTCACAACGGAGACTACTACTACTGTACTACTGACCTACATCGCCTAATACCAATAATATTAGCACACACTCATCTTCATGCTTGCACGAATACTTCTATCCTCGCATTCATACACTCTCATATACAACTCCCCCACTCACTTACACATCAACACCACATTACCTACTTATCTCCAATCACACACAAAATGCGAAAAAAAAAAAATCTGCTGTTGCCTACATTTTGACGAGTTATACGAACATAAATGTAGGGAACAGCTGATCTTTTTTCGCGATTTAAGTTTTGTTCCCATATTAAAAGTTCTTCATAATGATAAGTACAATGACCTCTTAAGAGGTTGTTAATGTTTTACCAATAACCTTGTATAGTGTTGCATTTGTTAGTGCAAAGCTTCCACGGAAAAGTAATTGTTTGCGTCTAAACGATTTTCCTATCGTGTACTATTTATTTCTTAATAATTCATGTTATAGGTATTTTGTACCGACTTTTTTTTGTTTATGTTTTAGAGTATTATCATTGGAAACTTAAAATGACTTTCAATTTTATAATGTTTAAGAACACTATTATAATAAGGTAGCTGTAAGTTTCCTGAATATAATACAAAAATACATATGTACGAGCACGTTATCCAATCGGGCCAATGCAGGCTACGTAATTTTTTATAATAATTAGCCAATCCGACTTGCCTAAAGTCCTAGTAGGTTTCTACTTTAGATTCATACATAGGGTCTATAGAAGTTTCTTGCATCCTTAGAATGACTGCAATGGGTTGGTCTAACTCGATTCTAATTAAAATCTGATTGCATTCCAGACCCGAGCGCAACACTGTTATGAGTTCCGTTATCCTATGGCCGCACAAGCACCCAAGTTTCGACCTTCGGAGTGCCGGCTACCGAGAATAAACTGACTATGGTCATTGATTGGCGAGTTGCCTTATACCCCAAGACCTCCCTCACCCCGTTTGATCTTAGTCTTCAAACTGGTCGTCAAGACAAATATTCGCCAAGGATATTGAAATTCGAGCAGATCGATCGCTGAGTTCACAATCCATTTTGTCATGACCTCCGGGCTTGCTACAAAGTCTATGTTTTAACATTTCAATTAATAGTGGTTCTTTTATTGTTACAGACACAATGTCGCCGGTTAGACTGACAACAGTCGTAGTCAAATGACAATAACTAGATTAAAGGTAAATATTTATATTATTGTAGAAGTATTTTGTAAGGGTATGGACTCGAATTCAAGCAAATTTGTGAGAATGGTGTAAAACTGAAAATCATAATAACATAAACGCACTTCTATTGATCTCAAGTCCATTGATTACAAATCCATTCTTTCATTGTGTAAAATAAAACCCCGCTAAATTTTTCTTGTTTACATTTACTAGATTAGTTTTAGAATACACTATAGGTACTGAACTTACGCTTCAGCGATTGCGTTTTTTCGCTTGCTTATAATTATCATTCGTGCTTTGCGACTCTTCTTTTCGTAACTGCGATTCTTTGAATCATTTTACTTCAATATCGTTTATGAACATCAACTTGATAAAGTACCTAACCTGTACCTGTTCGTTTGCCTGTATGTCTGTTTGTCTGTCTGTCAGTGTCGGGAGCGCTCATGAGACAGTCGTGTCACCGTCTGCTGGAACATCAACACCCGGGAGGGGAAGAACCCCCTCTGTACTCACCCATAGACCAAATTTCAGGTAAAATCATTGTGTAGCATTTTTATTCATAGTGCTAAGGTTTTGGAGAGCATTGTTGCTGTAATGGCAGTAATACGCGATTCAACCGAATTCACTTTAATGTTTGTAATTCAAATTGGTTGCTTCAACCAATTTGAATTTCAACTTACAAGTGAACCATATTACTGCCATTGAAACATTCTCAAGAGATGATGCTTCAGAAATGTTATGTTGTTGTACCTAAATCGATTTGTTCCACAAACAACCTTCCAATAAAAAACGAATAACTTGAATTTATTCAAAAACTGAAACTTAAATTTCTAGTTAAGGACCAGATCGCTCCAAAGCCGTAGCATCAAAGTTGGGATAACTCTATCGAGATCAAAGTTATCAGCTAACTCGGCAGTTAATAAATACTCGGCCAAGGATAATAGGCCAAACTAACTGAGGCCACGGCCCCTAACGAGAAGCCACCACACCGCTCAAGATCTAGCGCCTAACTTGAAGAAGCGTGGCGGGTATGAATGTTTATTTTCACTTTTTATTTGATATCTGCCAGGTATCACTTATCTCCAATGCACTTTTACTACGACCGTATCTGAGGAGTTCCGATTTAAAGTTTTGTTTGTTTTGCAATTTTACTGCTAATTAACTTATTGATTCTATTGAATAATAATACCTATGCAATACCTGAATTAAAGTCACTGTCGTTTGAATGTAGTACAAGACATTTTTGTCTACATCATTTCGGGTTTCATCATTTACCCCCAAAAGACCCCAATTTTTTACCCTACTTCAAAGTAATACTACAATATCGGTGGATTAAAAACGATCACCAGTTTCTTTATAGATTTATTATATTATGTACTGGTAAAATATTCATGCAATGCAGTGACCATAAACAATGATATTGTAATAAAAAATTTAAAATCCTCTCAGTGCCTCGCACGTCCAGTACCTAGATAACAACAATATTAAACAAATAACAATAATTAACAAATATTAAAATAATCTTTAAAGAGACTTTATTTCCATTTCCGAATAATATTTCTCTTCATACATTATGTCCGCCTCCAAATAAAACAATATTAGGTATTCATATTTTATTCAACTTGTAAATAATTTACGTATTATTTTTGAAGCTCAATTGGAAATCTTTTTTATAATGGAAGTACGTTTTTGAAATGGGGCATAGTGGCTCGTGGTTTAATGTCGTGGCTTACCTGTATCAAGAGATTGTGGCGCATCTTGTCCGAACTTTGTCTCAGGGAATTTAACTACAAGTTAGCTGATAACTTCGAGCGCGCTGACAATACTGAACTTTGAACTATTTATTGAATTCATTAAATTTTATGATTTACGTACCTACTACGCTGGTAGAAATTTTAATGGTTTTGGAGACTCGTAAGATTGAAAAGTAAAAAGTGATGTTGTTTTGTAATGATATCACTGTTATTTGGAGCTAAAACCACTAAACTTTTGACGAGTGATGTAACCTTCATTATAGCACCGTTCTTCGCTCATTCGAATTCTATCCACTATATGTTTAAACATGAAGAAAAAAATGGACATAAATACTTCTTAATTCTACCCCCCCTTTTCCCAAAAGATATTGAGATAGAAAAGTATTTTACAAAATGCATAAAATATCTACCTACAAAAACTAAGCTTCTTCCTTCTGGATTACCAGTCACATGAATACATAATTTCGATACTAAAATCAGTTCGGTTCATCAGTTTGAATTAAATATTTGCTAAATCTCATAGTCCATGCGGTCCATGTTAGGACGCTTGATTAATTCACATAATTAAACTGAAACATTTCTCCTAGGTATTTACTACATCGATTTTAAACTAGAACATAATTTGTTCGCAATTTACCGCCAGGTGCATAAATCTACGTAACAAGCGAAACAAAGAACAGTGGGTGTTCTTTGTTTCGCTGTAGGTTTTATTAAGGCTCCTTCAAACAGGCGCGACAGGCGATGAAATCGCGCGCGACACAAAGGCACCGCAAGTCGCGCAACGAGCGGTGTCTTTGTGTCGCGTGCGATTATATCGCGTGTCGCACCTGTTTGTAGGAGCCTTTAAGCAGGCTACTGAAAATAATGCAGTAACAATAACCTATACATTTATATATATTTTTACTTCTTCATACTCACTGCAGAGACAAATCTCGAGGAGGGGTGTGCATATACCTTGCAAAGGTCAATAAAAGTAAGGAATTAAGCCTTTTTAATAATATTGCACGTAAAATGTATTTGAATGTTGTGGCATAGAAATGGATCACAGACTGACTATCATAATGCATAAATATCGCACGCCGCCAATAGACAAAAGATTTGTTTTTATGCCTTGCCAGCTGAAAAGGTCGAATAACTTCATGGGTGGCCATTAGAGAAAATAATATCGAGGGTAACTTATTTACCAAATGTACCTAACTTAATAGCTTCTGTATCTGATTAGCTCTTAAAATATAAAAAAACTTAAGCATACAGCCATAATTATAGAGAAAAAATATATTTTAGTTTGTAAGGAGAAATAATGCACGTATATAACCATTTAGTAAAATGAACAAAGGAATGGAAAATATGGCATCAAATCCGACTAAAAGCGCCCGCAGACAGGTGCGACGTAGTACAATTTCTATGCAAAGTTCATGGAAATAGTTCTGCCAAAACGCTTCACACCACCGCGTCGCGCCTGTCTGCGGAAGGCTTTAGTCAGATTCGAGGCCATATTTTTCCATTCCTTTGTTTACTTTGTTCATTTTATTTCCTGGTCACAAGCGTCCTAGCTCCTTACAAACTAAAACATTAATTTAGAGCCTTAATCCGGCCAAAGCTCATCACAACACTCTCTCAGGCCTCTATCCAAAAAATTCATTATAAACCGGAAATAATGTAATAATTAGTCATTCTATTCTATGGACATTTCAATTAATAATAAACTAAATCCGTAATTTAATTAAGAATTTAATGTGAATGCGATAAAACCACAATTATCCGCTATTTCTGCGATATCCGGTTATTGAGTAGGATTGTTAGCGTATTGTCCAAGTCAGCATTATTATAATCAGCTAAACGAATAACACATTAGCAATTTAGAGATTGATTTTTTTATTCATTTTTATTTAACACATTTATTTAGAGGATAAAATGGATGTTTCCTAAGTCGCAAATTGTGCAAAGGAACGAAAACTTTCAATTTAAAAATTCATAATAAAAATGAAAAATAAAAACAATTTTGTGCTAGCAAATGACATCCCCAAACCCTCAAAAAATTGTGTCGGTCCTTCTAGCAAAACACCCTGTATATACTGGATAAACTTCTTATACTAAATTAACTATACTTTAACTAACTAACTTAACTAATTAACCTAATAACTAACTCCATCAAAGACCTCATCTATCGCTTTCCATCAGGCGTGATCGGGGTCAAGAGCGGGCCCATTTAGTAATAAATAAAAAAAACTATAATAACTCGTAACTAAACCTATTAAGAAACTAAAAAATGGCGTCGAAAAGAGCCTGGCGGGATTTGCCACTTTGTATAGCAATGCTTAGCCACTGGCCAAGGTAAAAGCCAGCCCTTGGGTCATGTGAACTGTCAACCAGCTGTTTAGAGATTTCGTATATTCTAAGGAGTATGAATAAGGTAATATTATATGAAGTATGATGTAGCTCTAGTTGGATTTACATTAAATATCAGAAATACAGTATCATAATCAGCCTATAAATGTTCCCACTGCTGGGACACAGGCCTCCTCTCGGCGAGAGGGAGTGGGTTTGTAGATGGCACATGTCTTCGAATTTATGGTTCTAGGACATTCCAGTACCCTCACGATGATTTTCTTCACCGTTTTGAGAGCAGTGATGATGAAATAATTTGCACAAAGCAAAGTACCTGTCTGGGTTCGAACCTATGACCACCACTACTCTAACGTGAACGAATGTTTCTAACTAGAAACGTGTAGGCTTGCCCTAACGTTTGAGTTTTGAACCTAGGGGAGCTCGGTCTAATGAATCATTCTACAAGCATAACTTCAATCTTGCGGCCGACTGGTATTTCGTAATTTAAAAAAATTAAAAATCTCTTAAGAGGTCATTGTACTCATCATTATGAACACCTTTTACTATGGGACCAAACCTGAAATCGCGAAAAAAAATCAGCTGTTCCCTACATTTTGACGAGTTATACGAACATAAATGTAGGTAACAGCTGATTTTTTTTTCGCGATTTCAAGTTTGGTCCCATAGTAAAAGTTGTACATAATGATGAGTACAATGACCTCTTAAGAGGTTGTTAATGTTTTGCCAACAACCCTGTATAACCAGTCAGCCAAGGCATTCTTTCGCAGTTCACTGCTGGTAGGGGTTTCCTAAATTTAGCCATTACGCCCAGTATCCGTCATTTGCTTCCAATCCTTCCCTTGTTAAATTAATAATCCTTACATAAATGTTGTATACTGTATAATATATTTAAAGTAAATTATCTTTTTTTGTTATTATTGTATTATCAGCGCGGTCATCATTTAATTGATTAATTATGTGAATTTAATTTTATATTCGTATGTTAAGTGTAAGTAAGTGTAACTTATGATGTGTCAACTCGAGTGCTGCTACCGTTTTGATGTCGATACATTTTTCACTTATCGAAATAAACTGAAATAAAAACACAATACTACCAATGCCGTAAAGGTAGCAGCACTCGGGTGTAGATATCAACTTCGTGTAGCAACATTGCACGCTTTGTCATTTCACTATTTACATAATTTTGTCTAACCTCACAACCTGTATGAAATATACAGAAACAGCATAATACAGGCAAGCGCCCATTACAGCCGGGTTTGCCGCATCGCATCGCATTTCAATATGAAGTAGTGCAGTGCGGCTCGCCTGTAGTGTGCGATGATTCATATAAAATGTATGAAAGTTATTTAGGGGGGTTTTTGCGATGTGATGTGACAGACCCAAATGTACGTCAGCCTCAAATGAATAGAAATGGTTTGACATTCTGCCCAAAATGGCGCGTGAGATATTGACCATTTCGGTTTGTCATCAAACTATATGCCTATAATTATGTTTAAAAGTCACTTTGTTTGTTTCAAAGTTTCACTTTATTGACATTCTCTCAATGACTTTTGTACGACACACGGTCTGAAAATATTGTACGGCTATATAAAAATAAAATATTTTGTTAGGAGTAATATAAAATACCTAATTAACTACACGATAAAAATAAGTATTAATTAAACTTTTTAATTAGCGCGTTCAAATGTTCATTAATTTTTCCATGAAACGTTAATAACAAAATTTCTCCTCTGCTCCAAAATTATTATATGGACAATATGGACATGGACATAGGTACATAATAAAGCAATAATTATACAAAACTTTCAGAAATCCCGATACAATTTAAATATAATATTTAAACCGATACGCTTAATTAAATCATGTTTTATCATTACACTTATATAATTGAACAAGGGCTTAATGCACTAACAAATAGAGTTTATTTTCATTTAATTCGATAAAGTTGAAAGCTTTAGAAACAAAACCAAATGGTGGTCAACCTGTAGTGGTTATGGAATATTCATATTACTTTATACAGGCAATTAAAAGTCACTTAATTACTTAACAAACATACATTGTCAGCCAATAATGTTCCCACTGCTGGGATACAGGCCTCCTCTCTTCGAAAAAGAGGAGAGTTGGCTGTAATCTATCACACAGGCCTAGCGCGGGTTGATGAATGTCACATGTTTTAGAATTTTTAGTTCTAATACACACCGGTTTTCTCACGATATTTTCCTTCACCGTTTTGAGAGCATATATAGGTTACCCTGTGATGATAGATAGAGTAAGAGGATAATAAATAAATCTTCCGACCTCTTCTACGAATAAAGGCATAGTGTCAAATTATCTCAAGCCGAGTTTCAGCACTTTTCCGAAGAGGAAAAGATACAATAGACTCACTCAATACTCACGCCCGATCAATTTCCTTTATGACTGTATCACTATTATATACACTAACAAAATTAAACGTAGCGGTTTTCATCATTCTGACTAACTAGTTGAATGCCGTAATTATAGAAACAATTGAAAAGCTATCGTGTCTCGCGCGGATCCACGTTCCGGCTGTGAAGGGTTAATCTGCTTTGCAGTCGTCCTTTCTTCGCAACTTTATTCAATTTACCTGAAATTTAAAGCTTAAGTTATTAAGTTAAGTTAATTTATTAAGTTTGTTTTAACTTTACATAATTTATTATAAAAACAAGCCGTGTGCCTGATGAATTTCCCATCGTCAACAATGAACCCTCAAAAATCCTTGCTTAGTGCTCACCTTCGTTATGTAAGGAAGTCTTGTGCAAAACGTCCAGCTTCGGCAGGAAGCGGTTTAGGCTGTGCGTTGTGTCAGTAAAAAGTCGAATAGATTTTATTTATCGTTTAACTATAATACACGTACCCATGATGGTCCTATGAAACGACTCTAAAGAACATTAAGTTAAAAAACAAAACTTATTTAGGTTTTCAGACTTTCGCGAAGATTTCAGTCTTTTGTGTTAACAGTCAAATTCAAATATTTATTATTCATATGTGGCAAAAAAGATCTTATTATAAAATAGCACAAAAAAAATATCTTCAAATTTGTATGTTATCGTCCAAACCCGATTTTAGGATGAACTAGTTTCGCCTAGGCCAAACCAGTTCTCCCTACACGGGTTGCATGGTTGCGGTCGGTCGATAGGCGAAGGGCACCCAGAGGTTAGGTTTGGTTAGGTTACTTTAAACCCTTTACACAGAAATAGGTTGGTTTGTCCGGTAATATACCTACTAGATAACCCGGCGAACTTCGTACCACGTCAGAATCAATAAATTTTGTGTTATTCTTTAAAAAACACAAAATGTATGAGAATATAAATATTTTTTTCGTGAATTTTTTCCATGTTTTAATCGTTATTCTGCTATTGGGGCCGGAGACAAATCCAACAAATCAAAGATCATCAAAAATCGACCCAGCCGTTCCTGAGTTTTAAAAGGTGTAACTAACCCGACTTTATTTTATATTTATATAGATTTGTTGATAAGGGCAATAACAACTAGGCCGTCGGACAGATGTTGCGTGTCATAATTATGTAGGGATTGTCATCAGAACAAGGTTTAAAAAATCTACCCAAAAGCGAATAGATTTAACCACGAAGCCTTATACGCACGAGGAAAGTTTCGTCGCCAAGTTACCACGTTTCGACATGTTACACTACAGAGTTTGTCTACAGTTTGATCTTATTATGGTGACGTGCTGATGTCTGCTAGTTAAAACTTGTTCGTTGGTAGTTACAATTTATGTAGTTTGTGCACTAACTCTCCTTTAGTAGGACCCTTTTGACTTTTAACTAACGCGTACATTGGCTACTGTGACTTTCATACGTGTTTTTAGACGAACCTGCCTTATATTTACCCCGCGGTTACACACGCATAAGTCTCGATCCCGGGAATACCGGGATACAATCCCATTCCTAGTTGAACGGCGCCGTTTTGTTAAAAGGCTAGGCAGTTATCTGAAAGGCTGATTAAGCTAGTTGACTGCGACAGATACACGTTACGAAATACTTGCCCAAGTTAAGACTTGCACAAGTCTGCGTGACACCTAATGACTCGGCGACATGTGCTAATTCATCCCACACACGTTGATGTACACCTATTTGTGTAAGTCTAATTTTGCGCAAGTACGGACGCCAGCACATCAAGTTACTACAATCTGTCAGATTTCTTTAATAGATTTTCGACTTTATTGCTAAAGCATAAGGTTCAAGGTTGATTGGGAAAATCTGACAGTTTCGGGTAGGTTGACCTGCTGGCGTCTGTACATTGTAAAGCGTGTGGCCTGCATAAAGCATTATTTACACGTTCCGACGTCAATTAAAATGTATTTGATCCGCGGCATCAGTAACTAATTTACAGTAAATGGTGACACTTATGGCACGGTGACACGGTGAAAATTATGTTACCTATCCGGTTATGTGATTAGCCCACCGCTAGGTCACATGCAGTTATCCGGACACAAAGGGCGCTTTAGACGTGCGCTTAATCGGAGAGTAATCGAGAAACTTGGTGTTTAATCGATACCTATTATTCAATTCTCGAGTGAGTGTTTAGGATAATTTACCTTCATTGGTTAGGTATGTGGATTTAAAGTTATGCAGTTTGTGCACAAACTCTCCTTTTAATTTTTTTTTTAATTAACGCGTACTTTGGCAACTGTGACATACATACATACATGTTTTTAGACAAACCAGCGGGGTAATGGCATAACATACTAACGCAGCTTTCATTTGACATTTCAACAACATTCATTGCGTTATTTACGTTGTTTAGCAGACACATTTTTCGAACATATGAACCAATTAGCTGCGCCCCGCGGTTTCACCCGCATAACATTCGATCCCATGGGAATATCGGAATAAAAAGTAGCCTATATGTTAATCCAGAGTGTCAGCTACCTCCCTACACAATTTCATCAAAATTGGTTCAGCCGTTTGAGCGTGAAGAAGTAACAAACATAAAAACACACTCGCAAACTTTCGCCTTTATAATATTAGTGTGATTAATGGATTAGCAATACTCTTCAAAATGATTCAGATTGAGATTGAAAGTGGGTTACACAATTAGGTTGCTCACAGATAGGCGTACTGTATGTCCGTACTTAAAGTTTTATAACATTAGACAGTTCACTTAATGTCTTTTGGATGAATCAACCAAATACAAATTGAACATTGAGGAATAATAGCTTTGTGGTTAGTTAAAAAGTGGCTAATAAGTTTTCATGAGAGCTGACAAAGTATTAAGTATAAAAAACATAATTAGCCTATAATGTTCCCACTGCTGGGACGCAGGCCTCCTCTCTGTGAGGGAATGGGCCATAATAGGTACACCACGCGGGCCCAGTGCGTGTTGAGAGATATTAAAAAAAAAACACTTGTATAAAATAGTTTTTTCATCGTATCGTAATTATTACATCCTAAAAACAAGGAACTTTTCGGCTTTGTCTGACAATAAACGAAGTATCAACAGTTATAATACGCGTTAAAAATGTTTCATTACCCGCCAAAACAAGAAAATGTTAATCATAATTTTTGATACTCTAAGCTCATTATTTTATAAGCCGATTACTAATAATTCTTTGAAAGAAAATGTTTTTCTTCTAATATTTGCTTCAATAAACCTTTAGTGAAACTATGGTTAACAGGAAACTTTTGAGATGATTAAAAACTCAATTTGAAGTCACAGAATCGTAGTCCACTGCTGGACATAGGCCTCTCCTAAGTAGTCCCACAAAATGGCAACACCCAGTTTACCACCTTCTGTAAATCTTGAAAGTAATCTTTCCCAAGATTGTTATTGCGACTGATCCACACGAATTTCATATTTTGGTCCAAGAAAATAATCTAGGATAATATGACAACTGTTGTTTTTAGAGAGTGTATCAGCCCAGAACTTAGCAACGATCATGTTCTGTATGCATTAGCGCTCATAAGTTCCTTTAATAATAATAAATAATATTAATACCAGCCTTTCTGTCCCACTGTGGGACAGACAGGCCAGTTTCGAACCCACAACCTCGTGCTTGAAAAGCGGGCTCCTGTCATAGGTTCTTAGAAGATCAAGATCCAAGATTCAAGATCTGCCATTTTCTCCTTGTCGCTAAATCCTCGTGGATATACCTCACATCTGTAAAAAACGGAAGGTTATTTCAGGCTCAACTGAAATAGGACCAACTCTATTATACGCTTTCCCTTCATTTACCATGAGTTTGGGATTCACTCAAACATTCCACGTGCCCTCGACAGGTATCAGGAAGTAACGGAATAACTCGATTTCAGCGGCCCCCATAATTCATGAACATCTTTCTTTTTCTTAAACACGGATTCTTTAAGTTTAATAATACATATCTAAGCAAATACTAATCGAATCTTTATAAAGAAATATAATAATAATCCTCAAACGCACTGCTACTCACAAATAACTTAATATAAACACATACATACTAACAAACCCATGGCACAATGCATACTGAACTTAAACTTTAAACTGAAAGCAAAATCAATTCATCAACAGCCAACAGACTCGATTTAAATTACCGTCATTTCGTAAATGAACTTTGAGCAATCCTATCCGTAACAAAATTAAAAAAAAAAAACAATTTTTGTTCTAGCAGCACAATAACAACCTTGCCTTCGACCTTCCGATAGCATAACCAGTATACAACGTTCCCACTGCTGGAACACAGGCCACCTTTCTGTCGGAGGCTATGGACCGTAATTCGCCACGCTTGAGAGCAATGGTGATGAAATAAATTACACAAAGTAGAGCGCCTGCCTGACTCTGAACCAACGACCTACAACTCGTAAGCCGGGTCCGTTACCACTGGGCCACCACAGCTCTCATACATTCAACCTTTATGTTTTCGGAATCTTGGGAATATCGTGAACAAGAGAAACCCAATTAGTAAACCATTCGTGTACGTATCAAAATCCCGGAAGTTCATAATACCGATGATTGAAATACCGACGTCCAAAACACCGAAATTCAAAATACCGAAAGTTTTAAATGCCGATAGTCGTTATATCGAAACACAGAATACCGATGTTCAAATGCCCGAAAGGACGAAATCCCGAATGGACGAAATGCGCTGCCTGTCTGGCCAAGCACTAAGAGTGTACAAAATATTAGCAAAAATATATGTTTTCTTCTAAAAGCTAAAAGCAAGCTTACAAATATAAAAGAGACAAACAGAAAGGGACACCAAAACAGAGGGAGATTAAACATACAACACATTTAAGGCTGTGTCATCATTTCAACTTATTAGAAAACAAAGTACATAATCAACGAAAGTAAACCCTGGATCCAGTACCCGCGTCGTCGTTCCCACAGACCAATTTTCGCCAAATACGGCCACAAGTGCTATTCGCACGATCGCACTTTGCACTCTGGAATAAAAGTAGCAACGAATCAGGCAGCTAACAAGAAATACAAAATGCCAGCATTTATAAAAAAAGTAAAGTTCATGAAAGAGGATTTATATAAAAAATAGATATAGAAAAATATCAGACGAGCAATGCACAGACTGTTTGAGTTCGTTGCGTACCAGTGTTTGTAAACATTTCGTAGTACTACGTAGCGTAGGTAGTAAGCGAGCTGAGATCAGGTTTCAGACTCGCTTTCATTTCTCGGAACTACGATGCTTTCTCTTTTAATGTTAGAGCATCCTGTGTTTGTAGAACAATTTGTATTGAGATATTACTATACAAATTGAGTTTACAGACAGGGTTCAGAGGCATGCTTCATAATCAGCCTATAATGTTCCCACTGCTGGGACACAGGCCTCCTCTCAGTGAGAAGGAGTGGGCCGTAATCCACCAGGGGCATGCTTGATAGGCTAATCAAACGTATGCAGCAACGTCGCCCTGACGTGACATAAGCTCGATGCTCGTTTGCGATTTTACACCAGTTTTAGTTGAAAATAAAGTAAAGAAAGAAAATAGGTTTATTAAAGTTGTGATGTCGTGTTTTTAATATAAAGCGTAGGTTTGTTCGTTTGAGTATCATAATCTTAACACACAGGCAATGGTTAAGATATTTTTTTAAAGTAATCGTTGTGTGTGCAAAACTAAAGTTATGATTGATTTATGAGTAAAATCTTAAGAAAAGTTTCCGCGAATTTTTATGATCCCAGAAACAACCTAGATGTCCAAATTGCAAGCCGCTTAAAAATACCTCCATCTAGTCAAGTAGTGAGTAAGAATAAGTATAGAACGTCACCTGAAGCAATCAATTTGGGCCTAATTTACATGTTAAACTTTGTTGAAACAGGCTGAAAAGCAGTCCTGAATAATCATAATATATAATCATAGCAATAAGATTACATGAGCCATCATTAACAAACAATCTCTGAGCAAAATATCTTAAGGCAAGTCGCAAAATATGCAGCCAATCTAAAGCTTTCATTCATAAATGGCTTGTACAAAACACTGAACTTGAACTTGATAAATCCATGAATGAAACCTAGTTTTCGTATCAGAAATCCCAGGTAAATATTCGCTCCGAGAGATATTACGCAGAATCGGAGCGAATTCGTAGTATTTCCGCTTTTGACGCCCGTCAATAACGGATTCCATGAAATGCATAACAGAGTAAACAAGCGCGAAACGGATATATTTTTCTAGGAAAAATATTTTGTGTTAAATAATGCCATCGTATATTTTATAGAGTAATCCAAAGATATCAAACGTAAAAATATCTTCTATTTCTTCTTGTCTTTTATCAATGCACTATATCATTTAAATCATTGTCGGTGTTATATAAATTAGAACTGTCACGTGCATGGAATGCCTATTACATCGTATACCATCTAACACAAACACACCTCTTCGGAATGTTATCTCATACTTCGGAACTCATTTTATCTCTGTTGTAAACACTCATCTATGTTTCATTCATTCGAATTTGTTCTCACAATAGCGTGCCATTTTCCAGTAATATTATTGCCGGCAAATTGCACGATTAAATTCAACGTGTTTAAAATTAAATGTCTAAATTCCACAGGTATTTGTCAACGCTTAAACAAGAGTTTAATTAAGTAATACTTTTAACTTAAATAGCGTAACTTTGAGAAAAATGTGCAGACACTATTTTGAAAACAATAAAACGTGTCCATCGTGAAATTGACCAGGGTGCTAAATTTTTATTTTGGATAAATTTTTTTTTTGCTAAACTGATAACCCTTTTATTTCGGTAAAAATTCCGACGTTAATTTCATTTCCATACCAGTTTGTGGGTATCGCTGAATATCAAAATTGATTAGGGACCCTGTCGTGGCCATCGAAGCTAATTGGCAAACGGTGAAAGGTTCGATGCTGAGTAGGTACTCGTAGCACCAACCGTACAAAATTATAAGCCACGCACTCTTTCGGTAATCATAATTCCAAACCACAAACTCTGCGTCGAAATAAAACAAATAAGAACACGGGAAAACAATGACGAAATGAATCGGGAAGTTAGTTATGTAAAAAATAAAATAAACAAGTAGTTTTGACGCAGTGGTACCAGACCATGTGGGCCGGGAGGCCGGAGGCAAGCTGACACGATATGCGACGACGGAGGAAGACGAGACCACACTCAGGGAGCTACTACTTAGGTACGTGACCATAGCGACAATACCGGATAGCTTTCCGCCTTTAATACTGGCTTCATTTGCATTCGATCATAAGGATCTCTCTATGTGTCGATGTGTCTTCTACATTTTGTTTCACCTTGGCTTAGCATCCTATCTCGTATATCGATATGACGATGCGTTCGACGAGTTCAACCGCGGTGGCTGAATCATTCACAGTTCCTATCATAACATCGGACCATGGCACCGTGGTTAGCATCTATGGCCACGACCTTGTTTGTCTCTCGCTGCCCGGAACACATGCGTGCTTAGCACCTGCCTCTGACATTAACCTTGGGATAGGACGGGGTTATGCTTGCATGGGTGTGGTTGTAACGTTTCAATGTAGTGTAATCAAGTGTTTTCCATAGAGATTAGAAGGCAATAGACTTTCCTTAAAACAAAAAGTTTCATTTTTTTTCGTTTCTCGAAAAACAATGTACAGAGTTTTAGTTACAGATGAAATTGAACTTAACTCACTGCATTCACCTTTTCTCTTTGTTCACCTTTCACCTTCAAGTTTTGGTAACATTGTATAAATAAATGAACATTATTTTACTTTGATTAGCACAATGGTATTTATAATTCACACGAAACACTAAATATGCATAAAGAATTTTCGTTTCAAAACTTATTAAAATTCCATACTTTAAAATCAATAACACTTTAGTTGCTAATTATATTATTATAGATTTTCAAAAACTATTAAAGAAGATAATTGTAGATGGAATTTACAAGAATGTTTGGACAAAAGTCTTATCATTTTTCTTTTTCAACTAATTAACGAAACTCTAAAATTCGTGATCATAATAAAGCAGTTAATGTGAAAACAGTGTGATGTTGATAAATGCTCATGCAATAATATAACTCATTTGTTTATAATAATATGTCCCACATATGTTATCAGTATGGGGTCGTTGGGCCTTCTTCGCTTGCCACAGACAGCAGACGAGTTGTTCGCTAAACTTTATCAACGTTTAAAAGGTTGCAGATAATTGTATTATTTTATTTAGGTCAGATAAATTGTTGTGAACTATTTTGCTTCGTCTCACAGAAATAACAAGTGAGAAATAACTTCGAAGCGCAAGACTAAGTTGAATCGGACCGCAGGATCAAGTTGCTATGGCTACCACCTTGCACCTGGAATTGTCGAACTTTTGACGATCAGTTTGGTTCAGAATATTGAGGCCTTTTTCTAAGTTCGGTAGAAAGCGACAAATATGTCGGAACAATACACACTTGCTGGTTGTCGTGTAGCGAGGAAGGGTCATCGGCTACAGTCCAAACCTGCTGCTGGTGTGACTAACATTGACTTTGGCTATAGCCTACAGAGACAGGTGAGCATAATGAGCATGAATCTATCCGCCAAACTGGATGACCTGCAACGTGGGGACCGCCAGCTCGAGACGACGGTCGCTCTCTGCGAGATCCGCACGCAGCTCCAGGAACTGACCAAGAGCGTGGAGTCATGCCAGAGTGAGGTCTCCGAGGTAAGTGCCCGTGTACACTGCTACGAGGATCTTTTGGCGAGGGTCTCGAACGACGTCGAAAGGGGACTCTGTTGGTAAACATTTAGTGCAAGTGTTTTGTGACATGTATTGAAAAAAAAGCTGGCGGCGTTAGTTCCAATTTTGGCCACGCAAAAGATCCTTGTACGACACTATAATATATTGTTTTATTTAGGCACAGATTTACGATTGCTCGCGTAATGATAAAGTGTGCAATGTCAAAATGATGTACAGACGCCAGCACATCAAGCTACTACAATCTGTCAAATTTATTTAATAGATTTTCAACTTTATTGCTAAAATATAAGGTTCAAAGTTGATTGGGAAAATTTGACAGTTTCGGGTAGCTTGATGTGCTGGCGTCTGTACCTAAATTAGAGCAAAATTCAAAAGTTATTTAATGTCAAAGTATAATATATTTGTTTAAAAGGCTTGCAAATAAACATGTTAGGTCCTCCCCTTACAAGCAAACCAGCTTTTGAATTTTGCTTCCAGTACATGTTGGTACACGTGACTGTGGACATCCCTTGGGGTGTACGCAAGCTTGCAGCGAGTTTCCTGTGACGTCACCGGCTAAGTTCAGATCCCAAGCGCTACGCAGCGCGTGTACACTATCAATTTGGTCGTGGTACACGTCTTATACATGTGTGTATTACAGACTATTCATAAGACGTGTACCACGACCGAATTGTGTAGATATGTATCAACACACATACAAGATGACATATAACCGGACACGAATTGTATAGACATGGAATCATGAATAGAATTCAACCAAAATCAAAGGCTATCAAAATGTTATTGAACGCACCACTGTTTATGGCTAATGGTATTAGTCCTAGCAATTTGGAATACCTGTAGGTACTATGCTCGCCAGAATCCATGTTCCTCGTTTCCAGCACGGCTGTCAAAGGACCACTTAGCGATTGCTTTGGCTTCGACATGTCCTCGTCTCTAAAGTCCGTTCGCAGTTATTTTACCTGTGACAGCAGCAACCAGCAACCTTATAGTAACGAGAATAAAGATCACAATGATTTCGATAGAGTTGTTAGTGGCAGCAACGCAACAGCAACCTTATCGGAATGAGAATAAAGATCACTGTGATTTGGACAATGATGCGAAATCAGAGGTAAATAACGATTGTATCTTGCATTTGTAGTTTGACAGTTGTGGGACATTGACAGGAATAACGCTCAGTCAAAGTAGGTACTAAGTAACGTTTATAGATTTCCGCTTCAGTTACTTAGTTTGTCTATTTGCTGTACTACAGTATCACTACCAAACTCAAACTCAAAGCATTTATTTCAATCAAACCAATTACCCGGCATTTTTGAATTGTCAGAGGACCGGCGGTCAGTCAGAAAGATGAAGCTAGGTGCCCATTCCAATGTGAATTGAGTTTTTAGCAGCATACCAAGTAAATCAGCGCCGCAATTTTTCCCAAAATAACGTAAGAAATTTTGTAAACAAAACATATCATCACGCCTGTATGCCTCAAAGGGGAAGGCAGAAGTGCACCTGTAGTACACTCACATGTAATAGAGGGTGCGCCATTTGCAATCAACAAATTCAGACCCCGGTCTGAGAAATTCCTAATCCTAACAACACTTCGCCGTGTAAAATGCATTATTATTTATGACTATCGGCGCCCCGCGGTTTCACCCGCATAAATATCGATCCCGTGGGAATATCGTGATAAAAACTACCCTATGTCCTTCCTCGGGATGCAATCTATCTCTCTGCCAAATTGTATCGAAATCCGTTCAGTGATTTAGGCGTGAAAAGGTAACATACAGACAGACAGACAGACAGACAGACAGAGTTACTTTCTAATTTATAATATTATAGTATGGATTTCACATGCGTCAGATTAAAATTAGCAAAACATATCAATAATTTATGAATACATACAATACAGCAGTATTAATTATGGTTCATGTAATACAATGTCGGTGAGAGCATATAATGACACGGCAATCGGAGAGCACTTATCACGATAATATCCATTGATAGATTATGTTATAAACAGCTCAATTGATTTCACATTAGTCGAAACATTTCAATAATATTGCAAGCTTATATCGTTTCATAATCAGCCTATAATGTTCCCACTGCTGGGACACAGGCCTCCTCTCAATAAGAGGGAGTGGGCCGTAATCCACCACGTGGGCCCAGTGCGGGTTGGTGGATGTCACATGTCTTCGAAGTTTTTTTTCTAGGACATGCCGGTTTCCTCACGATGTTTTCCTTCACCGTTTAGAGAGCAGTGGTGATGAAATAATTTACACAAAGTAAAGCGTCTGTCTGGGTTCGAACTTACGACTCGTAAGTCGTGTCCGTGACCACTGGGCCACCACTGCTCTCTTATTTCGTTTTATTTCATAGTATTTCAATACTTTAATTCTTCGGAAAGCACAAACAAAAAATAAATATTTGCCGTTTTATTTAGTCCATAGTGATGTGGTAAGATTAAGGAGAATAATAGTGAACTTTGAAAAACCATAATATTTGGAAATGAATCAAAAAGGACACGAGTGAACACGTCGATTGTTATAATGATTAGGAAGTCACGAGACTATTCGCGCCAGTTTGAACACCTCCTTACAAGTTTACACAAACGGCGAAATCCTTCCGCATCTCGTGCGGAATTCGCATAAGTTTGGCCAGAGCTTTAAGATAGAATACAATGTTACAATTTTGGTGTACTATAGAATATAATAATCTCCTTGATTAGATCTTAAGACTACACATTTAGTAACTTGAGATGCTTTGATACTGTATTTAGGATTGTAGCATGAGGAGGGTACTCTTTAACGGCTCCAATCAGCAAACTTAGCATTGAAAATGGACACACATTTAAAGCCACCATCATTTCAGCCGAAAGACGTCCAGGGCTAGACACAGGCCTCCCCCAGGCATCGCCACTTCGACCGGTTTTATGCTTATGGCATCCAGCGGGTTCCTACGGCCTTCACCAGGTCATCGATCAGTCATCATAATTCTACTGGCCTTATCCCAATTTATTTGGGGTCTGCGCAACATGTCTTTTTCTTCCATACTTCGCTATTAGCCGCCATCTCGACAGTCACCCCCTTTCTAACAATATCATCATTCACACAGGCCATCCATCGTTTCTTTGGTCTTCATTCATACTCAAAACTCTCCTCATGACCTTTTCCGCATTCCTGCGTAACATATGACAACCGATTTCCACACAACTTTTCAGTTACCGTTGCCACTTTCAAACGTCCTCTAATGTACTCATTTCTTATTTTATCCATTCGTGTAACACCACACATCCCTCTTAGCATTCTCATTCCAGCTGCATGCATGTCTTTTGTGGCCCAACATTCTGATCCATACAAGACAGCATAGGTCTATTTGAAGGAGAAGGCGGAGCGCGTGAGGGAGAGGCAATCCTTGCGGCCTCACGCCCCTAGCCACCGCAGGAGACGCCCCGGGCGTCGGGAATCAATAGCTGATTCCCGGCCACCGTAGGCGCGGGCTTGCGGATGGGCAATGGGCAGCTCGCCGTCCAGTAAGGACCAGGCCGATGGCGATTTCGGACTTATTTTAAAACTAGCAGCGCCCTGCGATTTCACCCGCATAAGTGTCGATCTCGTGGGAATATTGAGATAAAAACTATCCTATGTCCTTCCCCAGGATGCAATCTATCTCTCTGCCAAATTTTATCGAAATCCGTTCCGTGGCTTAGGCGTGAAAAGGTCGCATTTATAACATTAATATGGATTCCTGCGGGGTAATTGTTTAACACACTATCAGTAGCAATGGGTTTAGTTTTTACAGTTCAACAACATTCATTGCGTTATTTACGTTGTTTAGCAGACACATTTTTCGAACATATGAAGCAATGGATTAGCAATATCTTTCAAAATGATTCAGATTGGCATTGATAATGTGTTACGCAACTAAGGTGCTCGTTTACCCACGATGTTGTTTCCTTCACTGATGTCAGTAAAGTCTAAGATAAACTTAGAAAGTACATAATTAATTGAAATACTCACATTGGTACTGACCCGATATTTTAAATAATTATAATACTAGTAGTATTATACTAGTAGTAGTATTATACTAGTAGTATTATACTGGTAGTATTATACTAGTAGTAGTATTATACTAGTAGTATTATAATACTAGTAGTATTATACTAGTAGTAGTATTATACTAGTAGTATTATACTGGTAGTATTATACTAGTAGTAGTATTATACTAGTAGTATTATAATACTAGTAGTATTTACAGAATTATAATCATTAAAGTCATCTACACAACTCTCTAAGACCAAGTAATCCCACTGAATGACTATTTCATGAAATCTTGATCAATCATGATCTTGATCGACCAACCACTTGGCGATGTATCGAAATACTAAGTGGGCACTCGGGCCCTAGAGTTTCAACCCCAAACGGCTCAAACATATACGTTCCAAAGAGATTTGAGTACAATACTATACAATAATACAAAGAAGTTTGTGGCGCACTATCAAAGACAATAATAAAGTGAAGGATGAGGTCAAATATAATTGCAGGTAATTTTGCTTATTCCTTTGCCTATTGCATATTACCTTCAAAGTAGTAAGGCAAAATTATCAGTGCAATTATATTTCACCTCATCTACTATTCACTATAGAATTATCTTTGATAATGCGCTAGAAAATTCAATGTGGCAAATTTACCTGTCATTGATGAAAGGCAGTAATTACAGGCTAATTTAATTACATACTACGAAATAAACCAAGAAACTCGGTTTAAAGGGTGGTTTAATTTGTTAGAATGTATGTAGTTTATATTTTTGATATTAGAATTTCTGCTAAAACTTTAGAAAGACACGTCCTTATTATTTAGTTTTAAAATTTATCCCAACCACGCTATAAATCATTACAATTTGCAATAACTCGATAGCATTCATTTGTTTCTAAAATGATAGTAAGAAATGGAGACATTAAAATGTGCTTATATATTATAAGTCCTCATCAGTCAATGAGCGATATATTATACTCACTTAGAATATTATACAATATTCTAAGTGAGCAATGGCTAAATAATAACAGCCGCACAGGTCGATCGATCAGGTTAAGTTACGCTTGCCGCGGTTGGTCTGTGGATGGGTAACCATCTTTACATACGTGACCCCGCCGTGCTGCCGTTGGTCCCGGCTGTCATTCGTGGATCTATAACAGTCGTTACGAATACTCAGAAGCCCAAAAGTCTGACAACCAGTCTTACCAGGGGCATCGTATTACCCAGTAATTGGGTTGTGGAAGTCAGATAGGCAGTCGCTCCATGTAAAACACTGGTATTCAGCTGCATTCGGTTAGACTGGAAGCCGATCCCAACATAGTTGGGAAAAGGCTAGGCAGATGATTCTAAGTGAGCAATGATATTATAAGTGTAAATTACTTATAATATCATTGTAAGTGAGTATAATAATTATAATATATGAGGACTTGCTAGTGAAAATGCTATGCTATACGAGGCTGCGACGGTAGACTAAAAAGATTGTTACACCTTCCTACGCGTAGCTGCTACGCGCAGACGCTACGCTGTACGGCTACGCGTAGCTGCTACGCGGAGACGCTACGCAGTACGGCTACGCGTATCTGCTACGCACAGGTGCTACGCCGAGCTGCTACGCACAGTTGCTACGCGTAGCTGCTACGCGGGGCTGCTTCGCTACGAAAACTACGCTTCATTATTACCTTGGCAAGTGAAATACACCACGTAGCCGTCTTTAAGATATACGAATCGTGAAACTAAGTAAATATACCGTATACTTTATAGTCTTAGTACATTTTGAATAAGTTAGTAACGGCTGCTAAGTTATGTAAAGGGAATTGGCGGAAACAGATGAGCTGGCGTATATTTTCTTTGATTCTCCCGGAGTATAAGTTTAGTTATGTATGTGCCTCCAAAGACATGAAGAGGATTTTGTTGTACTCCCAATAATAGCCTTGATGAATAGTCGTGATACAAGTTTTTTAGAAAACTAAATCAATTGTAAGAAAATACTTAGCTGTTCGTGTCCGGCGTCGCCCAAGTGATGTTCATGTCTCAAATCGGTCGAGCCATTCTCAAGTTTTTTCTTCAAGTTATTTATATAGATTGATCTTTTGCGCACTCGAAATACTCCTTTATCGTAAATGCATTTCTTTTTCTTTTCTGTAGGATTGAAATAATAATGAAAGTATTATATATATTATATTATGTTATTAGTATTTAGTAACTAGCGAAATATTGATTGTGCCACGATAACTGCCAAATCCTTTCTTAAATATTGATTGTGCCACGATAACTGTCAATACCTTTCTTATTACAATATTTCCACAATGTTCAATATAGCCATTAAAAAGCCAGAAGTATAAACACGCATCATTTGAGATCGACTGGACCGCATTATCTATTTGTTATTTTAAAATGTTCATATACAATATCTTTATGTAATTTACGGACCATTATTGGAATTAAAATGAAGACTGTACCTTTACCAATAATGAAGCAAATACATCATAGTAGATCCTCCCACATAGAAGTAGCTATCACATGTAAAATAAACTTACCTACTATACCTACTTACTAACCTATTTATAAGCCCAGTTTGGCAATAAAAAATGTTACCATTGGTAAGCAAAACGATTCGTTTTTGTTTATAGGAACCGAGCAATAGTCGTCGCAGTCACATTACATACATTACATTATTGTTAAAAATACTGTTTTTATGACCCACATTAGGGGGTCATAAAAACAGTATTTTTCTCGAACATGCTTGGAAAGAGAATTATATTTTTGACAACCTTCTTCGAGATAAATCGAAATGGCTGTACTGGCTTAGCGGCCAAATAATATACATAGTAAACTCGTATCTGTCGTGTAATTTAAAAATGGAACGATCTTTTACTCCGAAACATGGCAACCAAGGAGGTAGCTTATCAAAGGTTTTATTTAAATTTCGAACTGGCTTGCAAATAGAAAGCTGTTTATTGAAAAAAAAACAAATGAACACTTTAACGCGTGAAAAAATATTGTTTTTTGTTGTTCGTCATTGATTTTAAAAAGTAATTGTATTTGACAAAATGAGTTCAAGTGAAGACAATGAGTGTGATGAAGTTACTTTAACGCGACCTGAAATTCAAGAGGCGACAAGAGCCGTAACAGAAAACTTGGTACCGCCAAACTCGAAAACAAAAAAAAAATCAAATGAAAAGTTCTGCCTAGGTACTACTTAGCTATAAATTCCGCGCATTATTTGAGAAAAGTACTATACAAGCCTTGGCCAAGACTAAGCATTGATGGACTTTCGTATATGTGCTTCGACTTCGCGTCGACCCACATTTACGAGTACACGTTCGTTCATCAATGCCACTTTTGCTGGCCGCTGCAGTAATGTACTATTACAACTCAAGGGATTTGTCAAAGTAAAATACATGTAACGAAACCAAAGCTACATGCCACCACTAGGACCCACTACTAGGACTCGAGCCTCTTCTCTGTGAGATCTTCGAATTCTTCTAGGACATGCTAGTTTCCTTACGATGTTTTCCGTCACAGTTTTGAGAGCTGGTGAAGAAAAAAATTACATAAAGTAATGTGCCTGACTGGGTTCGAACCCACGACCTACAACACGTCAATCGGGACTATCGCTACTGGGCCACCACGGCTCGCAAAGCTACGTACGAATCTAAAATCTAAACGTTACCAACGTTGTAAGCATCGTAAAAATATAACAGCAATTGAACTCGGTGCTCCTAAGCCTCTTTCGACTCTTTCTCAACTCCAAACAGATTCTTTAATCTGAGTTTCCCAATAAATTCAAATTCATATTAGTATTTATTTGCATTCCATAACGTTGTAGAGGTGTTAATTCATATAAGTATTTATTTGCATTCCATAACGTTGTAGAGGTGTTAATTCATATAAGTATTTATTTGCATTCCATAACGTTGTAGAGGTGTTAATTCCTTTCTTAGCAGCGGAAAAATATAAGCGAAGGTATTTTTTAGTAAATAAATACCGAGACTTTTCCTCTATGTTGAGCATACTAATTAGGCGACTTGTCGCGAAGTGTTAGGTAATTAAACCGCTCTCCGTTGCAGCTGCAGCCTTTGATGGTAGAAATAATTAATAATAAAGAAAGATTTTCCACATTTTCAGAGAACAGAAGGGTGTGGAAAAGGGAGAGGGACGCCTTTGCGCTGCAGTGTGACAACACAGGCTAGATACATGAAAATAAACTATTTGGCGGTTTAAAAAAGTTTTAAATGTTACAATGATGATAAATTGTTGGTCTCGGCCGCCATTCGTAGTCTTTGACAGCTGTTACGGGTAGTCAGACGCCTGAAAGTCTGACAACCAGTCTTACCAAGGGGTATCGTGTTGCCCAGTAACTGAGTCTAGGTGGTTAGATAGGCAGTCGCTCTAGTAAAATTCTGGTATTCGGCTGCATCCGGTTAGACTGGAAGCTGACCCAAACATAGTTGGAAAAAGGCTAGGCAGGTGATGATAAATAGCGATAAATTGTGCGCATCCTGTGTGTGTGGTCCCGTTTTTACCTTTTGGGTACGGAACCCTTAAAATGGTAAATTTTACTCATTATTATGGACAACTCGCTCTTGACCAACAAATGCAGTATGTCAGAATTTTGTTATAAAAAAGGAGCTAATTTTTCCTATGGAAGTTTACCTGTAATTTCTATGGACATGGATTTCGCCATAAGTCCTAATAAAAAGAAACTCTGTTTATCAATAATTACGAATATCAGATACGTGATTGTCAATACATAGGCACGTTCATTCTCAATAACAGCCAGATAGACGTTGCACTTTAATCTATCACACTTAAGACATAAAATCACTCTCTTACTAAAACCAGTTTATTAATACACCTAAATAACCAATAACTAGTCAAGTAATACTTTCTACCAAAGTAGGGCACCGCTCGTTAACATGGCAAATTACACGTAAGTGCCTAAGTAGTCCGTAGTTAGATGGGTTCCGGCCGGGTCAAGGTGCTGGCGAGTCGAGACACTGGCGACCGACGACCACTTGACTGGAGGTCAAAGTTACAAAGAATAGTGATGCTGGACTTGAGAATAGCTTGTGGACACGCAGCTAAAGACACGTACATTCGAATGATTCTAAAATCTATATAAATAAAATTCAAAGTCCTGAGTGACTGATATATCAACGCACAGCCTAAACCGCTGGTCCTAGAGACATGAAATTTGGAGGGTGTGTTGATTGTGAAGAATATGTATCCAATAAGAAAGGGTTTTTCGAATTTCCACCCCTATGAGGGTGAATGGAGGGAGGGTGAAATTTCACGCGGATGAAGTCGCGGGCAGAAGCTAGTTAATAATGCGTCAGGATAACCCCCAAATTAAAAGTGTCTCTCTTAAATATGACTTTACAGAATTATAATCATTTAAATGCATTTGGGCAACACTTACAACATCAAGGATTTTATTTCTGTAAGTAGGTTTGTACAAACACTTATAATACCTGTTTCCTATTCGAGTTCGCTGAGAAGAAAGGCCGAAACAAACTCAGAGGTCACAGTCTCTTTTAGTCTTTTTTTTTTAGATTCTAGAAATAATCTTGGTCACATCATGTGAGGACCAATCTACATCGATTGGTGATATTATTACCACCATCATAGATAGCAATATATAAATAACCATATAGAATATCTCCGGTGTTCTTACAGACCTTAATATTGGCATATAAGACACTAGCTTCTGCCCGCGACTTCGTCCGCGTGATATTTCTTGTTCCCCCGACCCACCCCGTCGCATCGTGTCACTTGCCCGCGCTGACACTTCGTTTTCTTTTTCGCTTAGCGATCTGTCTGACTTATTTTCTTTTTGCTCGGCTCCTACGAGCCATAGCCTGATGTTAAATAGGCTATAGCCTTCCTTAAACCTTGGGCTATCAAATGCAAAAAGAATTTTTCAAATTCGACCAGCAGTTCCAGAGATTAGTGCATTCAAACAAAAAATCTCGTCAGCTTTATTATTAGTACCTATAGATAAATACCGACGATACGAAATAATAAATAAAACAAACCGATATCAAAAAATAAATTACAATACTCAGAAACCTGCGCGTATTGTTCGAAAAAACATTTTGGAAACTGACACGTTGATCAACTAACTGTATGAGAAATATCCATAAACCCGCCCCGGTTTCGACAGCCGAGCGTTCCGAGAATATGATTCGGAGTTTCGGAGGGAGGTTCTATTTACAAATAGTGCATGACTACATATGCTACATAATGGCTACATATGTAAAGGCTGTTCCACCTAGATTATATAGGTTTACACCCATCCACCACGCCCACAGACGATGTATTGATAGAGCGAGACGTAAACGCTTCGACTGCATTTCGGTAATTTGACCAGTAGCGAAAAGGACAAATTGTGCCATATCAAACAAAGGGCGTACTCTGTAATTATAATGATTGATTTGAAAACACTGTGAATCCACGACACAGAAGACACAGAAGAGACAAAAGAGATATTTCATTATTGTACTGACATTAGAGGGATTCGAGACAGAAGAGTTTTACTGAATAGTAAAACTGTGATGGGAATATACGTAATTAAATGCTACGTTTTAAATATCGTTTTGTTTCGAACCAACTGCTTATAAATTTGTTTAACATGGCGCTCTATCGAGGGGCCCGTGGCTAAATAATAACAGCCGCACAGGTCGATCGATCAGGTTAAGCTACGCTTGCCGCGGTTGGTCTGTGAATGGGTGACCATCTTTACATACCGAGACCCTCCGTGCCTCGGAAAGCACGTTAAGCCGTTGGTCCCGGCTGTCATTCGTGGATCTTTGACAGTCGTTACGGGGAGTCAGAAGCCCGAAAGTCTGACAACCAGTCTTACCAAGGAGTATCGTATTACCAAGTAACTGGGTTGTGGAGGTCAGATAGGCAGTCGCTCCATGTAAAATACTGGTATTCAGCTGCATCCGGTGAGACTGGAAGCCGACCCCAACATAGTTGGGAAAAGGCTAGGCAGATGATGATGGCGCTCTATGGAAACTTATGTATGCAGTATGAAGTTGGATGCGAGAAGCACAGAACCGGTCGAAGTGGAGGTGCTTGGGGAGGCCATGTCCAGCAGTGGACGTCTTTCGGCTGAAATGATGTTGATGATGAAGTTGATATTGAGTGATATACATAATTCAATAATAACTGGATAAATTTCTAATCTAATACAAATAAAATAAAGTCAGGTTAGTTACACCATTTATAACTCATGAAAGGCTGGACCGATTTTGTTGGAGCTGCTGAAGATTGTAAGACTATCTTTGTAGTTAATTTCAATATTTGGAAGAGGTGCTTCCCTTTTTCTTTTTTTGTGTTTCTGACATTACGAACATAACTTTTTTAATTTATTCAATCAATTTTTAATTGTTGAATACTTCAATATTAAATATCTCTTCCTGTTTGGTAGGTAATAAAATACTATTTACCTCTTAAATAAATTGCAAACTAGTTTTGTATAATTTAGAAGCATTTTTTTTTTAATTTTGTAAATGTAAGAACCATGTTTCCGTTTATTATGATTTTTTGATGTTGACTTGTAATAGCATGGCAGTTGAGAACGTGTCATGCTCACTTAAATGTCTCACCGATGGTGGCGCGTGTGTTGGATCATTCGGTTCCCTACAAAATGGTTGAGCTGGATGGTGCTGATCCACGCGTCATGTTCGTGAACGGGCGCCGTCGGTTGAGACTGGTCATCTCTTAACTGCCAAGGCTTATTTTTAATCTTATGTCTTGAATTGTTTCTTCATTTCTGTCTTTTTTACATTGTTCTCACATATAGAAGCAACAAGAATAATGTACCCAGGATTTTGTAATATCTTGATTTAAAAGAGTGTCCATGGAGTTTCTTGCCCGTTCTTCTCCATAGAGATCTACGCTTTGGAATGGGTAACTAGCTTCAACTTTCTGACTAACTGACAGACTATTTAATTTTGACAATTCAAAAGTGCCTGTACAAGGTTTAATTGAAATAAATGATTTGAGTTTGAGTTTGAGTTTATGATCTTTGATGTTGGATTTGTCTTCGCACCAAAGAGCAGAATATCTATAAAAAATGTGTGAAAAATTCACGAAAATAATAAAATTAAGGAAAATAATTTTCTCATACATTTAATTCATTCGTACTGATTTTGAGGTAGTACGAAGTTCGCCGTCAGCTAATCTGACTAATATTTTAAATGTAAAAGTTTGTGAAGATGATTAGTTTTTATCCCGATATTCCCACGGGATCGAAACATACGCGGGGGAAACCGCGGGGCGCTGCGAGTACTAAATAAACTAACAAACTATTAACATTCAAATATAATAATTACTAACCTAACTAAACTTATATATTATATGATTTATAATAGAAGCTAGCGTTGTCCCACTGCAGGGCAAAGGAAGTAGTCCTACTTAAAAAGGCTTCGTTACAAAGATATTTGTAATTTCATTTAATTAAATTTAATTGAACTATGCAGTAAGAAAGGGTCTTATCTTACTTTTGACAAGTTTCAGCCCGCCAAATCTTATGAATGAAAATACGTCGTTGCCATTTCGAAATAAAGAGGCATGCATATAGGGTGATTTACGTCAAGGTATTTAGTTTGTAAGAAAATTAAGAAAAAATAAGAATTCATTACCATAACCATAATCAGCCTATAATGTTCCCACTGCTGGGACACAGGCCTCCTCTCGGTGAGAGGGAGTGGGCCGTAATCCACCACGCGGGCCCAGTGCGGATTGGTAGATGTCACATGTCTTCGAATTTTTGGTTCTAGGACATGCCGGTTTCCTCACGATGTTTTCCTTCACCGTTTTGAGAGCAGTGGTGATGAAATAATTTACACAAAGTAAAGAGCCTGTCTGGGTTCGAACCTACGATCTACAACTCGTAAGTCGCGGCCGTCACCACTTGGCCACCACTGCTCTCCTATCATATATCCTCCTATCCATAATGAAGAATGCTTATTTACATGACATCTGGTCGAAGTTTATGTATATCGTCAGGAACACGCGGTGTATAATATATTTTTGCTATACGATAACGCTGACTCCTGCACTATGTTTTCTTTCACTTTTACTACAGCGGTAACGACACAAGTTACACAAATTGTTTGGCAGAGTGTTACACAATTAACGAAATGTGGGTGTACTACATATCTGCCCAGCCCTTCGGGGCTACAGGCGTGATGCTACGTTATTCTCGGCAGCCTAGCTTCAGAGCCACGACCTAAAATGCACAAACCGGGGCTGCACTAGCTCTAAAAGATTTACGAGAATGAAAAATCCTCGAGTCGAAGCTTCAATCTCGTACGATTGCCCACATTCAGGGCACCTACGTGCCATAAATAGCTCGATGATTGTGCGGCCGTACCGCAGCGGTATTGGATCGCGTGTGTAGCGTGCAAGACCGTGCACCTCGCTGGAAAACCTTCGTCTTGCTGCCTCGGCACAATAACCTGTAACGGGTTCTGATTTATTTCCAACTCTGTACGGCTGTGGCTGTGGTGGATTGACTGCAACTGGTAAGTTGGAAATTTATTTTTATTACCTACTATATATGGCTCATTTGAAGAAACATCGACGTAACTGCTACTTTACTTTTTCAGGGTTTCGTACCCAAAGGGTAAAAACGGGACCCTATTACTAAGACTTCGCTGTCTGTCCGTCTGTCTGTCACCAGGCTGTATTTCAAGAACCGCGATAGTTAGACAGTTGAAATTTTCACAAATTATGTATTTCTGTTGCCGCTATAACAACAAATACTAAAAACAAAATAAAATAAATATTTACGGGGGGCTCCCATACAACAAACGTGATTTTTTCGGCGTTTTTTTTACTAAGTTAAATATTGTACGTTGGTACGGAACCCTTCGTGTGCGAGTCCGACTCTCACTTGGCCGGTTTTTTACGTCTTTGTTTCTAACCTAACCTAACGTAAATACGCTTTCTAAGTGCTTTGTCATATTTAACTCGTTTTTGGGAAAAAATATACTTACGTCGATGTTTCTCCAATTGAGCGATATGTCATAAGCAGATTGCATAATTCGTCATTATACATAAGGCGCCGTTCGTTTACATACTGTCGCCCTTATGTTCAACGCCTAAGGCAAATTGATGACGCTTCAGATCGCATCAATTTTGTCAAGAGTAACATCGTGGTAACCATGATTATCAACAAGATCGGGAATGGAGTGCTCCTTTCCCCATAGTCAGCAGAGGTGCATAATTATTAAACCCACATTACTCCAGTTATTGTATAAACGAACGCTTTATGTTTTGTGTGAAGACCCCATTTAGCAAAATGTTATTTCGCTCCTAACATTTGCTATTCGCAAATGCTAGAAATGCATTATTTAAATGAGTTTCATTAAACATCCAGTGATCATGTTCCATACGTTGTTGCACAATTATTTATAATGAACGGGCGAATTTATGATACAATAGCAACGTTTCGCTACTGCTGTTAATTCCATAAAATATCTTACATAATGCTGAATGTTTCTGGAGCTTACAATTTCGTTTCGTATTGAATATAGCGATGAAATTGGTGAAACAGACATAATAAGTCCTACAAATGCTGCAGTATTCACTCCATTCGAGTAAGGACTGAAATAAATTACTTTAGAAACTATTAATGCCCACTCTGTCTCACAGAGAGGAGGCCTGTGTTCCAGCAGGCTAAGTTGAGTTTAATTTAACAAGTCATTTAGGAAATATCAAATAAATGATTATGATGTCCAAAAAACAAAAAAAAGTATGTATTAGGTATGTTGAAACTGTGTGTAGGTACTCCCCGTCACTTTTCCCTAAAGGTTCATTCGAAAACCAGCGTCAGACAGCGTCTGTCTGGCATTAATGCTGAAATGAACCTTTTTGGCGCAGCCGTGAGGCACACACTATTGTTGTTGTAACATAGTTTTTTTTTATTTTGGTAATCTTGTATTTTGTGTTTCACGAACTGTGTCCAAATAAACTTTTTTCTTTCTTTCTTTCTTTCAAGTATTTTACAGTCGAATGTAGACAATAACATGATCTGATCACTGAGCCGTTATTTAAAACAAAAAAACAAACAACAAATTAAATACTTTACAGTTGCAACAAAATGGTTATTCATCAAATCATTCATCAAATGAAAAAGATCAAACGAAGTTCGAAGGATATATTGTTTTCAACGACAATAAATGATACTCAATGCTTGATGGATTGAATATCATTTATTGTCGTTGATGACTGATGAATTGATGGATGGCATGTAAGTGGAAATTACGATGAAGTTTGAGAGCTAGGACAGAAATATAATTATTTATATGTATAATAATACCAGACTAGTGAAAGGAGAGTACTCGCCGGCGGCGTGAGTTGTCAGTTGTCGGCGTGAGTTGTCGTTTCTTGAGTCGCTTCCTCGACAGCTGTGGGACAAGTGACTTACGGATGACTTCCACCAAACGGCTCGTATCTGAAATGATACGAACGGATGTGGCGACAGCCGATCGCGTCCGGCAGGATGTCGACGCATACGATCGGTTCCGTAAGTCGCTTGCGAACGCATCCGTTTCAGCGTCTAGTCAAATAGTTTCATTCCTACCGTATTGACGTGTTCTAATTTTTGAAAATGGTTGAAGTTGACGTAGTGTTGTTGGCTATTGCATTAAATTAGAAGAAGAAGAAAATAATCATAAAACACAGAAGAGGAAAAGAAAAATTTGGACGACAGCCGAAAGGATTCGGTCGATTACGATCGCGCATCGCTGCATACTTTCGGCTACGAACGCATGTCACGGAAAACGCCCGCGGTCAAGCTGCTATGCGCGGCTTGGTAATATACTTTACATACACGATCTGATATCGTTTAAAGGTTGTAAAATCCGTTCCGATCCGATGCGGTGCGAGCCATTTGATACCTATATCGCCTATTGCGATTTGAAGTCCACTCGTCGATAGACGTGCAAATTTTATGACCATCAGATAGAATTTTTTCTAGTGCATCAATAAGGTTTTTCATTTTCTTTTCATAGCAACGCAGTACGATTTATTTTTATTTTTTTTATTTGGAATGGGTTTGCTCTTGACTCTAGTCTAGGTCAGAGGTGACAGAGACAAAATCGACTATGGAGTAAGCTTACCCAGAAGAAGCCTGTTCACTCTTACTTTGAAGAGATTCTGGTTGTATGAGCTCGGAAACACAGAATTCTCGAATATTGTTGGGTGATTAGGTAACAAAATAAAATATAAGGCAATTCCAAAAAAAAAACAAAACTTTTGAGTGACAATGGCGCATCCTTTATTCGCCCGCTGACGGACGTCAACACCTGTATCTGAAAATAAATGCAGGCCCTTTTCTGTCAAAATAGGCAGAAGCTATGTAACGCAGCGTGCCATCCTTACATACTCCTTTTGCTTCAGACCTCAACATTAAATTGTCCACAAATAGCAAAATTATTCACATTCGTTTTTTTAGTGTCGCCAAACTTTCACAACTTGCACATTCAATTATACAAGCTTACACAATACTGCCAGATATAAACATATAAAATCTTCTATACATATAAAAAGGATGTTGGTAGATAGGTATCAAAATCATAATCAGCCTATACCTAATGTTCCCACTGCTGGGATACAGGATACAGGCCTCCTCTCTTAGAGAGGGAGTGGACCGTAATCTAGCATGTCTTCGAATTTTTGGTTCTAAAACAGGTTTCCTCACGATGTTTTCCTTCACTGTTTTGATAGCAGTGGTGATGAAATTATTTACACAAAGTAAAGCGCCTGACTGGGTTCGAACCCACGACCTACAACTCGTAAGTCGGGGTCATTACCATTGGGCCACCATTGCTCAGGTTTAGGTGTATATAAAATTTATAAACTCCAATCCTCCATCTTTAGACCTAAAACTATGAAAATTTGCAAATACGTATACCTACTTACGTATTTTTTCAAGGATTTATATTTATATAGATTTTTTATTCATTTCTCCACGCGGACCGAAACTGCGCGCAAGATAAAATAAAATCAAAACAAAATGACAATCGATTTCTTGAACGATGCCGAGAGCGTGTTTGACTTTCGATCGAGTTCCAGTAGTGCGCACAGCATCTTCCATTCCCCCGCATTCTCCAGTCTCCCCGCGGTCATGGAGCTTGCAACAGCGTCCACACAACGGTATCTGAATTTAACAATGCGTGCATACGTTTTTCTTGCCGTGAAAAACTACGGATTCTAAGCACGTGTGTAGGCACGGTCGTCAGTGTTGTATGGATCACTATGGAAGCTTGTTGTCAGACACGTTTTTTCTAGGTGAAGAAACCGTGGCGTGTTCAAAGGGCCTAAGTGGCAATAGTAGTGTAAATTATATGAAATTCAAACTTATGTGTACAAGTCCAAGTGGGAATATCTTAGTAGCACCCCTGGTTCTAGAAATGTGCATAGTTAATGGTTATTCCTGTGGCCTTAGTGTGAGTTTTTTCGACTCACGTTCGATTGCGAGCGAGTAAGAATTTTGTATGTGAAGTTAAGTTTCTCCTAGTGATCACCAGGTGTCGCTGTAACTTAAGCCTCTGGTCACTTAATCACTATCACTAAAATGACGATGTCGATGAATGGTGATGTCGTCGACAAACATAGTTTTTTGGGCTTACATTGCAAACTCTGGCTAAACCTTACGAGATAGATCAAATTAATGTATTGTAGCGATATAAAAAGAAAACGACTTCATCGCCACTTAAAAACGTATAATTTTGTATAAAAAATAACCAAATGTAACAAAAAAAATAACAAAAACTGATATATAAAAAAAAGGTAAAAACTTGTAACGATAACTCTGGCGGCTGATATTAAAATTTATAAAAGAAACGGAAATAATACTTAAGGTTTTGTACTATACATTAAATTTTAAAATTAGATTGATTACGCGTCGAGTTTAACTGCAGTTGCAACTGAAATTTCACTACGATCGCGTAGCACTAATCACGAACGAAATATAAAAAAACCTATAGTATTCTGTAATTAAAGTTAGTACCCAAAATAAATATTATATGACAATAATATTAGTAAAAAATCAATGAAAGAAAACAATATCTGAATAAATCCTGGATCACTTCGGCAACTTGTATTCCATAGGTATCTGGTCGGTAATTTGAAACAGCTCCAACTGCTGAATCTTACCCTACCCCAACCTATTCCCGGTAAGGCCGAAAACTCGGCTTGTTACGTCTTATATCTTCAGGCGTATCCTAGACAAAATAACGCACATTAAGAATGCTGTAACAAGCTGAACCACTTTTACCAAAAAAATAGGTAACGAGTAGAAATACACATACCTGATAAGATCAAAAGGAGATATATATTGAAGACTTCTCTCCAATCCAATTTAGATGATTAATATCATATTTTCATAATATTTTACGATTATAAGCAGAGAAAAAAAATAATTGCAGCCGTCAGCAGTCATAACCAAAAAACAAGTCCCAAACTTCAAGAGAAAATTTTACTTGACAGCATCAGTTCAATATTCAAAAGTTTGATTTTTAAATCAGAAAAATGACCAAAAAAGGTTGTCTAAAATCTTAAAGAAGGATGGAGTGTTGAAAACATAATATGCAGTAATTAGTAATACTGCAGTATGTACTACGGAATTGTATATCTTTAAAACATAAAAAAAGTCCGCGATGGTATATGTTTATCTCCTAAGGATAACCCACAGTAACCATTTTTATCTTTTACATATTACAAAAAAATTATGGGTTATTTACCAAGCTATTTTAAACAATACAGTATTATTCCTTATCTAATTAAATACATTAAATACGTTGTGCATTTTATGGAGATCAAAATTGCCCTTCACCGCATATCATTAAAATGAATATCTTAGAAGATATCAGAGATTTAAAAAGCGGGGGCAGAGCGGCTGGCGGGGGGGTATGAAGTTCGCCGGGTCAGCTAGTATGTACATAATAAACGAAATGAGTGTCGGTATTCTGCCTACCATATCGAATAAAATAGGCGTGATGTTATGTATGTGTGTTACAAAAAGTTCATATAGTACCAGAGGGACAATTCTCGTAATTGTAAGCACGTTCACAGTCTGATCTCAGTCTCAATCTGTTAAAAATACCTCTAATTTCCCTACATTTTTGACAAGTTTTTGAAATTTGTTTGCCGCTGCGACTAGATTTTGAACTAAAATTACGAGAATTGGCTTTCTGTTTACTAACAACACATTATCGTGACCACATGAATGTCAAGCATCCGATATTCAATCGGCTTATGGTCGAGAGTGTGTGATGCATACTATCTTAAGTCTACACGCAGACAGAGATTGGTCAAGCCATATATCGATAACGCCAAAGCTTAATTGGCATATCACCGCAGATAAACCTTGACACAGTGACCGCTGTAGCTTATAGCACGAGCTTTGGCACGGCAACTGGTCGGGTCTGGCTGTTTGTGTACCTATGTTAAATGTTTGTAAACGCACCCACAATACAGGAGAAATTCCTAGTGTGGGGCAACGTTTTAAAAAAGAAAAAAAAAACTAGGTTCATTTTTTAGATGTGAAAAAATGTTGAAGCCATGAAAAAGAAGACATAGTTGACATTAATGTCAATTAGACTACTAATATTTGTCTCAAAACAATTTGATATAGTTTAATAAAGCAAACAACGTCAACTAATACAATAATATATTTAATTACCACTTTCCAGTCCAGAACCTATTAACAAGCTACACAGACTCAGAGAGACTCAGTGAGGTATAGGTTTTGTAATCTGAACTTGGCCGATGTACTCACTTATAATCTGAAGTAGGCGTAGTACTATTTGTGAAAAGAACGTTTGTGAACTAGTTCGAAATTACAACAACATTTTAGTTCAGACCGTAATTTCTCGAACGAATGAAGCAAATGTTCTGACCACGAAATCTTCCGTGTTCTTCCAGCTGATATGAAACTAGCGCTATTTCTCAGGTAAAACGTGACATGGTCGCCATCAAGCAAGAGTTGGACACAGTGCAGCAAGTAAAAGAAGAGATAGAAGAGCTGCGAGAATACGTGGACCGGCTTGAGGAACACTCACAGAGGCGGAAACTCAGACTGCTTGAACAGGTACGTAGACCAATGGTGATGATGATGATATAAAGACAAAACGGTAAGCTGCGTATCTACAAGGCCCTAGTGGCGACGATGCTGGCCAAACAGACGACTCTGAGTAGCTTCTTTGAGTTCCACATAATATAACCGTCGTAGAGCCTCTAGTGGATATGCAACTTAAATATTTGGCAAATTCCCAGTAATTATAAGAAGTCCAAATTGTGGTCTTGGAACATATTTGCGTAACAGCGCAATATCAGTCCTAGGCTTTGATTAGGCAGATTATCAATGACAGCTTAGTGCTATCATTGATAATGTAATATAGTACAAAGGAAGAGCACGAGTGAAGCGTCAGACAGCTGGACCAGGTACTCAATTAGTTATGGTAATTATGAATGTAAATATTATTATTATTAGTTGTAAATATGAACAATTTTCCTTTTTAATTATTAATGACGTTTTTATTTTTCTTATTAGAACTGTACAATGGCTTTCTCTTTACTTGGATGTCGTGCATGATTGTTTAAATTAATTAATCATAAATGGTACAAATACTTAATACCAAGCATTGGATTCGGGCTCAAAATTTGGGATGGAAGTCGGTATGTTCGGAGGCCGAAGACTAAACAGAAGCAGAAGATCAGGTCCTTAGAACAGGTAGGTAACTTATGATGAATTGGAAACCAACAGGTTCGAGACATCAGAAGAGCAGCAAAGTACGCCACTACTAGTTGCCTGAAAGTAGACCCATCAGCAGTAAATGATGTCATGTTGTACTACAGATATAGTAAGTACAAGACATCGACTAAAGTTCGCAAGGTTCGAAAAGCGAAGACCGTTCGCAAAAGCTGTTTTCCGATACAGGTTGGTATCACAATATTGTAGAACCAACAACAGACATGTTCAACCATTGGCTTCGATACATTCTAACATCAGGGAGGCTAGGTTAAAACTTAAAAAAGAACATCTATAATTACAGTCAACTCGATTAACTATGGACCATCATGGTAACATTGGACTCCAGCTAAAACACGAGTTTTAGTTATGTTTTTAAAACATTGGGGCCATCCGCTTTCTATAAGTCGGCGTATCACTGGTCAGTTTCCCTCAGTCGTCAGTTTATTTAATTCGCCAGTTTCGTTCATTAGTCAGTTTCACTGATTCGTCAGTTTTACCGATTTGACAGTTGCGTTAACTCGACAGTTTCCAGTGTTTGCCAGTTGTCACAGAATCTAAGCTATATAAGTTTCAGCTTTGGCAATTAACATTCTGCCAAACAATAGTGTTTATACAAAAAAGCCGGTAATCCTAGACAGTTCCTTTGGGTGCTATTTTAAACTTAAGTTCAGAACTATAAACCTGTCGATGTGCATGGCAAGTCAATTTCATAAAATCATAGCATCACTGTGTTTATTTACTTTAATATAACAGATACAGTCTATTTTGAAATAAATGTGGCACAATATTAATCTGTGCTTTGTAATTCACGTAAAACACGATTTAACTCAGTGACATGAGAAGTGCAGGTTTAATGTTACCCAAAAATCAATGTAACTTTAGCCACTCACAAATCGGTAGTTATTGACACGTTCTGTATTTTTTCTTTATTTTTCGTTTGATCCATGACAACAAACTAAAGAGATTACACACGCAACTGTCCTTGACATTGTCACGATAAAACGGAAATTGTGAAAAAAAGTGGTCCAAAGTTACCGGATTGACTGTACGTTTTCCGAGTTGACAAGATAGAAGTAAACCAAAAATATAGATAGGACACAGTGCAGGGCCCTCCTAGCTTACAACGTTGTAGAAGCTAAATGAGTTAGTTGCCGTGGAGCGTGCACTAAATAAACTGAAACGTAGAGACCATACAAGGCCGTAATTCTATCAGTTGGCACAAATTGCATATAATTTTCTCAGAACAACGTTTAATATTCATTCCCATAATGCTGGGGCTATATTAGCGGGCTACGGCGAATATTCGTGTAAACGCGATGAGTGTGGCCGGGTAGATCGTTACAACGCGTAGTATTCGGGCGAAGACGATGTAAAGTCACGAGCACTAATATGTCAACACTTGGCAACTTTCAATAGGCTATTTGACAATGTAAAAAATAAGGTCATAATTATTGACACTCGTATAGATTATCGCTTTTAAAATCGATTTGCATTAATTTTACTACAATTCATAAAAAAATCCCGAAAAAACTTCATCTTTTTAAATCTGGCGCCACGTAATCGAAAACGGTCTGGATTGACTGAACTTAAGATGACGTCATGATTTAGTAAATTTCTGTCTATCGTTGACAGAACACATGACTTTTGTCTAGTATCTCGACCGTTTCAACGTTTGTTTACGTGAATCGTGACATCACGACGCCATATTGTTAAAGATAGCGTTTTGGCGGCTTATTTAAACAGTAAATTTTTATTTACTATTTTTTAAAAGAAATACATTATGCAATTTGAAGTAATAGGTTTTTGTGGGCTCGTTAGACACCATTAAATAATCTGAGATGTTTATCAGAAACCAGTCAAATAGCCTATTGCGATTTTTTCACGAAATAACGAATGCAACGTTGAAATACTACATGTTACATAAACCTATTGGTTCGAAAATACTATATTCCTAATAATATTAAATTTCATTAAAAAAATAAAGGAGAAAATCGCCTTTGAATAAAGCTAAGTGTACACATACTTTTGCTCGTGACTGTACTACGAGTATCGGGGCACTGTCGGTAAACTAGTGTGCATCAAAGGGATTTGTCGCGACA
Organism: Oligia latruncula; assembly: GCA_948474745.1. Lineage (NCBI taxonomy): Eukaryota > Metazoa > Arthropoda > Insecta > Lepidoptera > Noctuidae > Oligia > Oligia latruncula. The sequence goes on from OX419683.1 coordinate 24,593,261, forward strand.
ATATTCGCTTGGGTGGCTACACCTACGTTACTTCAGTGTCGTCAAGACTTTGTAGCGTAACTGTTTGTAACTGTTACTCGTACAACTGTATAAATCATACCGACATGTAATGCAACGCCACTACTTCCTCCATTTCGTAATGCGCCATACACCATGTTTTAGCGCGCCAACTCGACACGAATCTTCGCCCGCTAATGTAGCCCCAGCATCCTCCTCCTCAAGTCGTACTGCTCATTACTGAGGGTCGTGATCCTCCCTTGAAAATATCTTTTCCCTGACGATGTTTCGCCATCTTTGTCTATCCTTGGCGAAGGTGACAGTCCCAGGTGAAGCGCACCATGAACTTTCGTGTCAAGAGAAGAGCTTATCTGATTCTACCATCGCAAAGGGCTGCGTCTAGTTGAATATGCCTATGCTCTGTGGCCGACGACATTTTACTTCTGCCCTGTTCCCGATTTATGTGGGGTCGGCGCAACATCTCTATTTCCTCCATACTTCTCTATTAGTCGTCATCTTGGTTGTGACTTCCTTTGTAGCCATGTCATCTTTCTCATAGGCCAATTCTGTGGTCGGCGACAGTTACTTTTTTTCCCGATGCTTTCAAAACAGTCTCGGTGATATATTTCAATAGAAATTGCCATACCGCTGAAGAACGCTTTAAAGTGTTAGTGATATCTATGTCTTGAAAAGTGAAATAGTTTATAAATGTTCCTAAGAGAGTTGACACTGTTTTCTACGATATTCGGAGAGATCCAGAGTTTAAAAATATGAGCATAAAAACTAGGAGCTTACTTTTGATTTTTAAGGGATGCTTTTTTTGTTTATTTGTGTTTGTCAAGTACTTTTTTAATAATATGTTTTTACTGTAGATTTTATTTCAGTGGTTGTCCTCGTGTGGATTTGTCACCGCAATAAATTAAGAAATAAACTCAGATTTTAAAGCGCTGAAAATCACATCATGACATATGTGTAGTTATAAACTAAAGTGCACTTTTTTCAATTCTTATGTTGTGTTCTTGTTCTTTGTTGGGTGTTATCAAGTGGTATTGTTTCAGGGCCTTACCTTCTTCCTGTCGTACGCAATACTGGCGGCGGTCCTGGGCATGTTGCAGTTCGGGTACAACACTGGTGTCATAAACGCTCCTGGCAAGGTCAGTCATAAACCCTAATACTTAAAAAATAATAATGCCTGCCTATTACTGTCCCACTGCTGCGGGACAAATCCCTCTTCTCATACAAAGAAGGCATGAGCATAGATCACTGCGTTTGCTGGTGGCTTATACTCATCAGGTTTCCTCACGAGGTTTTCCTTCGCCGTATGTCAGTGTATCATCATCGTATAAATATTAATATTTTATATTATAATATTTTATGGATTATAATATATATTTTTATATTGCCCGAGCGGCCTCCTTCCAGTTTTGACGGAACCTATCCAGCTCGTCCCGCCATATCCTACGTGGTCCACCGCGAACCACCTCACTGTCTCAGGACAGTGAGCTTATCCCATATATTACGTCATCATCATCTGCCTAGCCTTTTCCCAACTATGTTGGGGTCAGCTTCCAGTCTAAATTAAATTAAAACCGTACTGTATATGTGTGAATATTCATTCAAAAGGAGAATAAATATATTTATTTCGTTTTATGGTCGAAAAAGGATGAAACTGTGTTCGGAGATTGGTCGGCTGAAGTGGGTAGATAGACATCGATAGTGACAGTAACGATGATTATGATGTGTGGACTAAAGTAAGTACACCAATCGCAGTAAAACATTCTGAAGTAATTGTATTCAACAACAACGTTAAACAGAATGCCGGACCGTGCAACTTGTAGTAGTTAGCTTAATTATATAAATACGTAGTACCTAGAACTATTATACGGCGAGAGGTGCGCGTTCCTCGTCTGTTTTACACTGAGAAGTGCAAAACAAACGCCGGTGAGCGGGCACCTCTCCGTCGCCTTGTAGTAACTTATAACACACACTTTACCGATTCAGATATTTTTGCATTTTCTCCTGCAAAATTTAAAAAAATGGCTATAGCTTTGATTACTGACAACCTTTCATAACTTGCTTTTCTGTTTTCTTTTAATTCACTAATTAATATGTGACCGTCCGTCCTTTCCTCTTTTAGATATTTATTAATTGAATCCGTGGACAATAGTGTGGGTTATACGTTTATTAAATAAATCTAATTAGCTCCGAAATTCAAGTTGTAACGTGTAACTGTTTTTTGTCCCTAAATAAATAAAAAAAAAAAAAAAAATTAAGTTCTGTAGTTAAAACTAGAAGCTTTCCCTTTTCAAGTTAGTTTTTGAAGTCTTGACTTAAAGAGTTGACTTACCACAACTAAAATTGTTATCCATTACCTACTAGACTTTTTTTGAAAGCCATCACAATACTGAAAACTGTACTTTTTATAAAACATTCATATTTGGAGTGCAGATCAACATTTGAGAAAACTTTAAGAAATCCCATATAACTTGCTGTAATCTGTGAAACCACTTGACAAACACGAAGCGAATTTAGGACTTCTCCACTCACTGTGAATGACTTCACAGTGAGTGGAGAAGTTAGTTCAAGCGATGTGCCGACGCTAAGTTCATTCCAATAGACCCTCTAACGACTTGTATACTATTAACTTGTATGCAAACACTGGAGTGCTGCCGACGCGCGACGGTGCAACTCAACTCACTGAGTTCCCCCGACCCGACTGAATCAATTGGAGAAATCGTCTCGATTACGGACACAAATTTATTAAACGTTCTGTGAATTGCAAATGAAGATATTGAAAGGAAACGATAGATTCGTGAAAGATGATCAGAAAGAGGATGAATACTGAGAGGATGCCTGATAGAGTTGTAATGAATAAGAACGTTGTTCCAATCGCAAACTTATTAGGGTAAAAAGAAACAGTAATTAAAATATTTGGGAATATTTGGGATGCATGAAGACACGACACACGAGGCTACACGAGGAGGCTCCTCGTGTAGCGCAGTTTATTCCGCCAGTTACTCAACTGAACCGAGCGCTCGGCGCATCCTGGACAGTCATACCCAACATCTTATTTGACTGGCCAATTCATCCCTTACGGTGCTTGGGCTAACGGCCGCATTGTTTGCGACCACTCTCCTACTATCTTTACTATGTTTCTATCAGGCGTGATCGAGGTCAAGAGCCATTCGACAATAAAAAAAAATATATATATATATATTGGTATACTCCAAAACATAACCTATGGCAGACTGCATTAGTGTAGCTTTCTATCAGTACAAGAATGTTAGTAATCTGATCAGTACTTCCAGAAATTACCTTTAACAAACAAACAATTTCACATATTTATAATATTAGTTTAGATAACGCGTCTAGTTTATTTACATAAGCTTCAATGGATTGATTCATGTCAATTCCCTCCGGTTTGCATTAAAATAATAGTGTTATTTATTGCTCTGTTATGAGCTGTTCACAGATTAAACTAATAGAGAACTGCCGGTTGTGTATTCATCATGTTAGGTTAGTGTGTTGAGCGTGATTGTGGCAATATCATTGATATTGCATCAATATTTAACCAACATTACTTAGCTTCAGTTTTCATTAAGCGCAACTAAATTTTGATCAACACTGAGTCAAACTCAAACCTTACAGGGTGGCACGGATATCGACGAACAACCTTTTTTTTTTTTCGGAAGAATACCTACAAAAGGCACCCGTCCTCCGGGGATCCCGGGAGGTCGGGGAGTGTGGGATTTTTACCTCACTAAAACCACCCCGGTGATCACCATCAGCACATAGGTTCCTCTTAAAAGACCAATTCCGGAACTGCAACGCCGGTAAGGCACATCGCTGGGGAGACTGTAATACCTAAAAAACAAAATGTGTGGAACAGCTATTTCTTTTTTTTAAGATGCACACGAGCAACCACTGCACTATTGGAAACAAACCTACTTCTCTCTCATATACACATATGTTTTCTTGACATAGTCATCATAATACTTTCGTAAAACAAAGCCACCACCACCCATTATCCATCGTTGTAGATTCCTTTTACCATGGTCACACTATAGTAAATTTATATATTTATAGTTTTTTACTAGCCTACCCTGTCCCATTCCTGGGCAAAGTCCTCCCATCCAATCCTTCCATAAATCGTGTGCCCGAGCGGCCTCCTTCCAGTTTTGACGGAACCTATCCAGCTCGTCCCACCATATCCTACTTGGTCCGCCGCGACCCCGCCTCACTGTCTCAGGACAGTGAGCTTATCCCATATATTTCATCATCATCATCTGCCTAGCCCTTTCCAACTATGTTTGGGTCGGCTTCCAGTCTAACCGTATCTTTATCCCATATATTTATTATCTGTAATTTATATGGTGTATTTAATAAAGAGTATTCTATCTATTAGAGTAACCATTGTGCATTGGTTTCTTCCCCAGAATATTGCAAACTTCATGAAGGATGTATACAAGAACCGATATGGAATGGACCTACAAGACGACACTGTTAACAGACTGTACTCCATAGCGGTCAGCATCTTTGCTATTGGTGGCATGCTCGGTGGGTTCTCTGGTGGCATGATCGCGAATAGATTCGGAAGGTAAGGATGACGTCACGAGCCCTTTATCTAAGTTAGTCTAGCGTTCGAACGATGATGCAGTCACGAGCATAAATAACTTACACTTACTTAAAAATACACAGCGACTTTTTATTGAAATTTCGATAGTACCTGTGAAAAATGTTCAATTTATTTATTTATTTTAGGAAAACTTACCTACAGCTAAACAAATACAGTAAGTAATAATTTATACAAAATAAGGCCAATTACAAGTTTCCACGTGTATAATAATAATTTCACCGTACTTAGTATGGTTTGATACTATGTTCATAATATTTCTATGAATACTTAAGGAGTAAATCACTCTTATTCTTGCGTAAGTGTAAGATGCTCGTTCCTGTACAGTCAACAAATGAGATAAGCAGCACAGGCAGTTATTTTGCAACTATTTTTAATCTGTTGTGCTACAATGTCAAGTCTTTGACACCTCTTTGCTTATGTGACTCCTAAGTTTAAAAGCGAGTCGAGCAGCTAGTATATTCGCTTTAATTTTAACCTCGGTTTTAGGCTCACTCGTCGATCAAGCGCTTAAGACTTTTAGATTATCAGATCTGAATTATTGGTTGTGAACTATTACACTGTCAAAGATCGCACTTATCTAATTAATGCCAAGATATATTTCTAATTAGAAATTAACAGCGCCAAACCAATCTGTCAATTTCAATTTGAAATCAGTGTTCTTTAAAAATTACAATTAAAATTGACAGATTTGATATCGAGGAAATATTACTATTTCAGTCTGTTATAAACCAAAATAGCAATAATAAGTGTTGAATGTGTAAACAAATTTTCAATTTCACGATTGAAACGCCCACCACCTCGACTTGCCTGCGACAGTCAGTAACATAATATGGCAAGAATTCAATTACTTAGCCATTAGCAATGACAATTAGAGACAATGTGAGAACAGCCATGATGGAAAACGCTACATATCTATAATAGTTAAACTAAGGGAACAACTGCAAACATCTTGCACACGTGGGCGCAGCAGCTGACATTAGCAGTTACAATAATATGATAATAAGTACAGACGCCAGCACATCAAGCTACTACAATCTGCCAAAGCTCCTTAATAGATTTTCAACTTTATCGCTAAAGCATAAGGTGCAAAGTTGATTGTGAAAATTTGACAGTTTCGGGTAGCTTTCAGTGCTGGCGTCTGTACATGGAATTAAAAAAAATCGGCTAACTAGTCTCTGCCACTTACTTGACAATTTCTTTTTAGAACTCAAGGAGCCATATAAATGGCCCCGCACTATCCATTAGTTGCACCATAAAATAATAAAGCCATGAGAATAAAGAAGCGAAACGTATGGTACTTCGTACGTGTGCCGATACCATAGAAATTCTATTGTAAACGTTTCTGCCACGCACTGTAACTGCAGGCAATTCCGTTCGGAGCAAAACTATCGCTTCTATACTTATTTATATTCTATGATACCACTATTACGATTGCTTAATATCTTCGTTCTACCAGGAAAGGGGGCCTACTGCTAAACAACATCCTTGGCATCAGCGGCGCTAGTCTCATGGGGTTCACGAAGATATCACACTGTTACGAGCTCCTCATATTTGGAAGGTTCATCATCGGAGTCAACTGTGGTACGTAAACCAAGAAAAAAAATATGAATATGCCAAGTACTACCACAAATCATTTTGATGTTAACGTAGGTATCGTTGCAAAATATGTGCCGAATTGCCAATTGAAAAGCACATATCATGCCTGCAACTTGCATAAAATAAAGAATGCATTCCATTGTGACATTCACCATTCACAAGTTGTTATGGTACAACTGCATGCTCCTGCTTGCATAGTTGTGTGCAAGTAACAGGCTTTAAAAACATAAGTAACACATTATCAGCCTATATAATATTCCCACTGCTGGGACACAGGCTGAGGCCTGACAGATAGAGACAGAGAGGAGTCTCGGTGAGAGGGAGTGGGCCATAATCCACTACGTGGGCCCAGTGCGGATTGGTAGAAGTTAACAGTACAATACGTCAAAATGATTCGTGCTAGTACAGACGGTCTATGCTGAAAAAAAAATCACAGTGAAGTGAGCATACCATCTGATGCTGGGGATTTACAATGTTCATCAGATGGAATGACATCTCTATACAAGCTCACTTCACCTAAGTTTTCACGGTGTGATCTTTACAGAACAGTCCGGCTGTTAAATTTTAACAAAACCTTATTTCGTTCCGAAAGGTGCAGTCACTCGTTGATGTGTTTAGTGCAGCGTAATTTAAATGGAAACCTATGCAAACGCATCTATTTCAATTTCATAAAACAACGGTTTCTAAGGAACTTTATGAGTATAATAACGCATTTCCATGAACTGATTTAATAAAAATAATCAGTTCCCTTCAGGCTTAATCGTCTTCACGATTACACAAATTCAAATTTTATTCGACAATTGTTGGTGATTCATGTTCTTGTGACACAACCACCTTCTATTCTGTTGTTTTGTTCGCCCAGGGTTAAACACATCATTAGTGCCAATGTACATATCGGAGATCGCGCCTCTAAACCTGCGCGGTGGGCTGGGCACGGTCAACCAGCTAGCTGTCACTGTGGGGCTACTCCTCTCGCAAGTCCTGGGCATCGAGCAGATTCTTGGCACTGATGAAGGATGGCCTATTTTGCTTGGTAAGCTGCCTTTTGAGATTTAAAGGACTTCTAATAGTAATAGACGGAGCGTTAGTATTAGAAGTCAGAATGAAAGAAACTAAGTTTTTTCCGCTATAGCTTGCAAGATTTTACTCGAAGTAAGTTACTAACTTTAGGAAGATGTTACTACCAATTCTGTAGATCTGTAAAACATCAAATGGGACTAGAACATATCCAACCTTGTAGCAAACTGCTGCAATAAATTAATTTGGTTATATGATCCATAAAAAAACATGTATTTATGATTTAGTAGGTGTAACCAAAAAACGATTGTAACCAAAAAACTGAGATTTTTCAATATCTGAACCGCTTATAAAAAATATGTATTAAAAAAAGAAAACACGCTAAAATTCTATTTAAGTCAAATTTGGTTTAAAGAACTTTTTTCTCATTAAGATAATCGTAACTTACATGAGAACAATTAAATCTTATTACTAATATTATATTATATCAGTGCAGGTAGAAGAAAAAAAAAACTGGCCAAAAGGGTTCCGTACCACAAGGCAAAAACACCGAAAAAAAACACGTTTGTTGTATGGGAGCCCCCTTTAAATATTTATTTTATTTTGTTTTTAGTATTTGTTGTTATAGCGGCAACGGAAATACATAATTTGTGATTTCAACTGTGTAGCTATCGCGGTTCTTGAGATACAGCCTGGTGACGGACAGACGGACGGACGGACAGACGGACGGACAGAGAGCGAAGTCTTAGTAATAGGGTCCCGTTTTTACCCTTTGGGTACGGAACCCTAAAAAGAAGTATGTTCATTGTCAACAAAATTGGAAGCGAGTTTACTGCATTCCTAAGCTAAGTTGGTGGCACTTTAAAAGATGTTGCTGTTAAAGTCAAAGTAAACAACAAAATTGTGTTGTGTTCACTTATGTCCATTATGTTAATAAGTATTAAGTCAACGAAGTTATGACGACTAGGGTACACTAGCAAACTCGAGGGGTTTACAAGTAGACCTTAAAGTGTTCCACTATCCTCCTCCCGGCCTTATTATCAGACACTCGACACCAAGTGCAATATATAAGACTCGTCAAAACGAATCACATGACCCCAAACTCAAGGAGTTTACTAGTAGCCCATAAAGAGTTCCACTCAGTGGCGTGCCTAGGGGTCAAAATTAGGGCAAGCCCACAGATTTTCAAGGTATAAAAAAAACGAGGGATTGGCTGATTTTCTTGTTGTTAATGGTTGTTAGTAGTACTAACATCATTATTATAATTTTGGTAAGAAAAACTTATTTCAAGCATCAGTACGTAATTGTCATAAGCGCCATCTATACTAATGAATGCGTAAAATAAATGAACCACAACGCTTAGCCGGACCTTTTTTCATTTTGCTTGTCACTTGCAAAATTTGTTCAATCAAAATGCACTAGATGGCCTCCAAATATTATCGATTTATTGTTATTTTCTCGTACGCATTATTTTATGAATTAGGTACTTACATTTTTAAAGTCAATTGATACCTAATTTTAACATGAGCCACTACATATGTTTGTCATATCATATTCATACCTAATAAACGATCGAATGAGTAGGTACCTATTTTATTTATTCTGTCTTCTTGACTGACAAAAATACTTGTTTTTATTTCCGAGAAGTACCGACAGTCCGACAGTAATTTAAGATTGGCTACGGTGAAGTAAAGAGTTATTTATTGGCAGAAAATTGCAGAAAACTCAATGTATTTACGTACCTTTTCGATGACAGATTCCGAACACATAATGATAAAAGAACACTATATTCATTAACCATTTACAAAATCATAGGGAATGACATCACCAATCACCACAATCAATATTTTTTTCAAATAATAAAACTAATTCTCAAAGTAAGTATTCAAAACTTCAAAACAATAACAATTTGTTTGAGTCGCGTCGTGTCATCGACTCATCGCGCCCGCCACACGTGCTTTCGCAACTAACTTTACGCGGGTCAACGCAACGCGCGGATAGTGCATTTGCGCGAACTTCATGCCTCTCAAAAGCCTGGCTTTTCATTTCATAGAAATCTGTGTATAAGTACTTACCAATATATCAACAAATGTAAACGTTTCTATAGCAATTTGTATGCGAAAACTGCGAGACAGAGAAAGGAAAGGCAAGCCAGGTAAAAAGCCAGACTAAGTGTGAGCGAGATGGCGCATTTGAACGCATTGTATAGCGTTTAGAGCCGAATTCCGAATTTGGCGCGAACCTATCCCAAAGTTAGCGCTAGTTCGGATTTCGAAATTGTATTATATGTCATGAATGTTTGAGTTCGAGTTAATTGACTGGAATTTTTTGAATATATTTTTTATTGATTTTGTTGTTGTGAATTATGATTTTATTAGGGCAAGCCGGGCTTTTCTGCTTCTATGAAGGTACCGCCACTGGTTCCACTATCCATCTCCTGCCTCCATCATCAGACTCTCGACACCAAGTGCAACATATTGGATTCGTCAAAACAAATCATATTTTTTTTTATCCTTTATTAAAAAGAACCAGCAGGGTAATTGCGTAACACACTATCAGTAGCAATGGGTTTCATTTCGACAGTTCAAAAACATTCATTGCATGATTTACGTTGTTGAGCAGACACATTTTTCGAAAATATGGAACAATGGATTAGCAATATGCTTCAAAATGATTCAAATTGAGAATAATAGTGTGTTACGCAATTGGGGTGCTGGTTCTTAATAATTAATTACAATCTAGCCTATAAGACTAATAAGCAATTTTAATCTGACTTAATTTTTTACGTGATAATTATTTTAAAACTTAGAACAGTGTTTATTGTACTTAACACAAGTCCGTTCCACTTTCTAAGAGTCTGATTATGATGATATAAACACTTTGTTCATGTGTTATTATGTGTGTCATTAGCACTATTATTTCTACACTTTTTACACTACACTAACTCGAAAGGTTTTGTCCGTTTTAGTCTTCGCACTATATTTGTTTGGTCTAACAGCTGAATTGCTTCGATTTTCACATGTTGGTGGAGTCGGTGTTCATGGGCCTCAGCAAAGTTTTGGATTATCTTGGTGACGGGTTCAATTTTTAGGTCACGATGGAGGTCGTCATTTCTTTACCCAGGGCGCATTAACAATACTCCTGAGTAATATTATTCATTTTATTCTTTTTTTTTTTTTCTTTTTTTTTTTTTGTTTTTTTTTTATTTTTTTTTTAATTTTTTTTTTAAATTTTTTAAAATATTTTTTTAATATTTTTTTAATTTTTTTTCTGTTTTTTAATTTGTTAATTTTTTTTAAATTTTTTATTTTTATAATGAGTAGCATTCTGGAATATTTGTATAATTTTGATACCTAATGGTCGGTTTAGTACACTAGTAGTATTAGTAGACTCGTCAAAACAAATCATAATTATAATAATATAACTTGTATGTGTGGTGCAAACTGTTAATATAAGTTGGTTATTAATAAATAAATAAATAATATGACCCCAAACTAGAAAGGTAAACAAATCATATAATATGACCCCAGTCATATAATATGACCCCAAACTAGAAAGGTTTACTAGTAGCCACTAAAGAGATCCACTATCCACCTTCTGGCTCTATCATCAGGTTAGCTTCAAGATACCAAATTATAATTTTGTCTTCCAAACTACATGTATGTAGTACATACAAAGTTTCATTTCGATACAACAATTAGAAGTAGGTTAAAATTGACTTCTAAGATTTCGTTACATTGTTAGTCAGTTATTACGAGTGAATCTAAAAAAAGCGTGTTTAAAAATAGATCATGAAACACATTCATCAATTTAAACGTGAACGAGATGTGTAGGTACTATAGTAGATGTGAACTACAGCTGACAAGGGACGTGGGCGTGTCGCCGGACAAATGACGCCCCACTGACCACTATATAAAGCCATGTACTGTAAATATTGTGTACATAAACGGAAACTGCATGAGACACAGCATCAAAGATTTTCATGTCACTATAAAATGAATGCAGAAGGTTAAAATCGATTAAAATAACGAAATATTTTACTGTTTGTTTTAATAAATACCAAGGCTTACAACAATTCCATAAAATGTAGTTCTAAGTCCCTAGATACTAATCATCAGGTGAAATGAAATAACTTATTAAGAATAGAATAGAATTAGCATTGCCATCCAACGTGGCAACGCTGCCAGTCTTCGGGACACGTTTCCAGATGACAGCGATGCGGACGAGTACTTCGACGCCTAAGTGTCCTTTGTTTTTAGGGTTCCGTAGTTCTGACAAGGAACTCTTATAGTTTCGTCATGTCCGTCTGTCTGTCTGTCTGTCCGAGGTTTTGCTAAGAGACCGTTAGTACTAGAAAGCTGTAATTTTGTAGGAGTTTGTATATCAATTACGCCGACAAGTGATAAAATAAAATTTTGGAAAATATTTTATTAGGGTAGCTCCTCTACATGTGATGTGGGGATGAATATTTTTTTCATCTCTCATGCTCGGAAAGTAGTGTTTGTTTGATCCGAATAGCGGGTGGAAGACGCTGCTTCCCACCATAGGGCGGGAAAGACTCATAGTAATTGCTTCCCTCTCTAAGGCGGGAATGAATTTTAAAAATGGAACTAAATTTGGTTAGGTAGTCAACTCAGTCAGACACCCTTAATTGATTATGTAAATATTTATTAGGCTACCCATCAAATCTTATAAATGTGCGTTAATTAGGAGAGTTGGATAAAAAGCTCATATGTTAACGCCATTAAATCTTTCATATTTAGCGCACAAGTTTAGTTAATAATTTACCTTGAATTCAACATACTTAAAGGTACGATAATAATTTTGATGTCAGTTGTGGTCGAGGCTAAAAAACATAAAAATTGGGGATTTCGAACATCCTGACTTCACCATAGGGGGCTGTGTATATACGTCATTTAATTATTCGACGAATTTATCCATAGTTTAAGGTAAATAAGTAGTGGTAATGAAGTTTTTTTATATCTAATGTCGAAGTTTCGCGCCAATCGTGCGTGTTTTCTTTTCACAAATTTCACACACAGATGTACTTAGATAAGATTTAAAATGTGACAAATATTATAAACAACACGAAAATGCCCAGGTTTTAACGTAATATTTATTCAAATTACCACTACCTACTCAATTTGTGTTCAAAATCGTCGACCATTATTGTTTTTTTTTTATTGCAATGATGTGCGAAAGCGATTATTCCAACAATTTTTTTTTAATTTCCACTGACGATTAATTAATATGAGGAATGTAATCGATACTTGAAAATTAAATAAAATTATTTTAAGCAATAAATACATGCATTGTTTTAATGATTTATGCTTTTCTAATAGAATCATTTCAATCTCTTCTAATAATTATCATGTCACTAGCAGCATTTATTGAATTTCGCGCCGAAATGTTTCTATATTTGAATTTATATTCGGAAAGCGCTCGCTGTTTAAAATTATTTTAATTTATTGGACAATTATTTATTGTGGATTTTATTTTTGATACTTTCTAATAGTATGCTACACAATTCCCAACAAACATTTTTTAGGTAGGCTTAGCAAAAGTTTATTTGAGAATGATGATAAATTAATTCTATAAATTGGGTATTCAGCAAACACTTTACATTTCAATACATTTTGTTAGTTAAAAGAGTTTTTTATTCAGTTTCTACAATTTTTTTTTATTGCGAGTATCGATTAGGCTGAATGCAAGTTTTGAATCTAAATAGAAAGTTGTGGGGACGGTCAGCACTAAAAAAGTGACGCGGTGTGTTCCATATTTCAAATTTAAAAAAGACTAATATATAGGTATCTACTATTCATGTTATTATTATCAATTAATATTTTAGAAAAACTGCTATTTTTTACTTTCCTTAGATTCGAAATGAAAAGTAGAGTGTTTAACACGTGTGAAAGTCATCAATTCCCACTCGGACTATAGCCGCCCTCGCTGCGCTCGGGCGTCTAAATGCCTCGTATAGGAATTGATTCCTTTCCACCCTTATATAACAATCTACTATTTCGTCGTCTACCCCATCGTGTGGGGTATCGTTGAATAGGTCTTCTAAAATGACTTGGGCTCCATTTACGAAATATTAAACTTTAATTGTCGCAGTAGTCCTCCCCCCTCTTATAAGCTAAACTGCTAGCTTGAAAAATCTGGAAAAATTCACGATGATAGTGCATTTCGTGAACTTTAAAGGAAAATTATAGCAGTTAAGATAACTTTATTAGTTTAGCAGTAATAGTCGTTGAACTTGGGTGCTGGATAATTTTGTACCAAATACAAAATCCTTAGCGTTAGTCCTAAGATGAAGTAGTTGCTTGTTTATAACGGGTAAAGACTTGCATTGAAAAATAAAATATGAAATAAAAAAACAAAAAAAAACATAATAAATTATCATAAGTTTCACAATACTGCCGCTAGATGGCGCTGTACCAACGGGTTACGTTTTCATTCGAGTACCTATAGAAGTCCAAACGAACTTTGTTTAATTTTCGAATTACAATTTTTTGAATTGAAATAATAACTTGGCAGCAATCGTACTCTTATTTTTTAGCTTTAGCAGGAAGAAAGTGGTTATTATTAGTTAATGTCTAATCTGTTTAAATAATTATCTTCGAAAATCAATATTTTGTCCTTAGTTTAGTATCACTATTCGATAACAGATGGCGTTGTGCCGTGATGTCACTTTTGTAGATCGCGGTGTTAAGATTTTCTTGCAAGGTATTCAAACGATTTTTGTTATTATAACCATTAACTCCTAATATTTTTACCATTACTTATATTCAGCATAACGAACAACAGAATCGTACTAAGTATATTGTGATAACGGGCAACTACGGAACCCTACACTGCGTGGCCCGACACGCACTTGGCCGGTTTTTGTGTTTATTTGTGTAGTTAGTCATTTAATTTAGTATCTAGAGTAAAGCTCATTTACTGCTCTTAGTAAGTAATCAAAATTATCAACGTAATCAAATATTTATTCTCCACAAAATAATGTCAAACATCATAAACTTTAAAAGCAGAATCATGAATACAAAAGGCATCAAAATGAAGAACATTCAGAACTGCAATTAGAAAACTTTCAGAAGGCAAAACACGATGAATTCAAAGCGTGTTCAGAACTTCTTGTCACACCTAGGCTAGGCCTTGAAACTATGAAATAACAGATTGCAGTTAAAAGATAAAAGGAAGTGAGAGTGCAAAGTTGATGAAACACGCCGTTGCAGGTGCGATATTCTAAAGTTATGGACAACTTACGAGTTGGTAGTTGACATAACCGACGCGACGTTGAAGCTCAAGAGCAGTAAAGTTAAAGTTGGGCTTGGAGGGTACTTTCATTTATTTATCTTGACTCGGTTACAGGAATTTCGATGTATGTCTCGTGAGGATGCAAGTTTTGTAGTTACTTTAATGTTCTTGTTAGTGGCACTGGTCGATATTTTTTCTATACTTCGGTAGGGTACTGTCGTGGTATTACTCCACTGTTTGACATTGTACATCCAAAATTAAACAAGATATCGTTTTGTATTATTATGAATTTTATCTGTATGGAAACAGAATAGTGAAATAAAAAGCTATTAAAAAAATTTAAGCCAACAAAGATTCGTTTTTCTTGCTAATTTTAACGTAACTTTGGGTGTAAATAAGTAGTAAAAGAAGTGTAAAATCTTCAAAACAAAGTCGGCACCGACAACGCCCAATTATCGAAGTGTGTAATAAACTTAGTTTGTAACTGATTTATGCAGTGGTTTTTTCATTAAACTCGTCTATCCGAAGGACTTTTCGTATTTTTTTACGTGCGATTCAGTTCGGAACGGTGTTTGTGTACGTGCGAACTAGACTTTGTGCGTATAGTCTAGCGTCTAACTGCTCATCACTGATACTATCTCTGTCAGACACGATGCCAGGTGAGACAGCGAGTCCGAGCTCGCGACTAGTCGAATTAGTTTGTTTGGGGCGTAGACAGAGTAAACTATAGACTGCTGCATATCTTCTTTTTCATTCGCACAAGGAAAAGAGAAATATTATATTAAAGTCACTAGCAAAGAAAAGAGACAGAGTAATTATATTTCTGTCCCTTACTGCGTATCGGTTAAGCACATCAATGTGCACAACAAGTTTGACGTTTATGAATGAAATAATAAAAACTACACCGCGATTAAACGGAAAATAAGACCTTTTTCGTGCATAATTCAATAATAGTACATTTTCGCAACTGTGAAAATGGTAAGGTGCAGTGTAATAATATATGATGAAGATTGCCGTAATTTTTTGTCCCTTTCGGTGACACGGATACCATGAGTCTATAGATTACTCTGTCTACGGTTTGGGGACTTTAGACAAAGTGGGTGTTTCTGTCGACACACAAATAATTATAAAGTTGACTCGACTTATAAAAATAAAATTATTTTAATTTATATAGGCGATTTTAAATGCTGTATTTATTATACTACTAATATTCTTGTGTACCTTACACAAGAATATTAGTAGTATCGTGTGTATTGAATTTACGTCACTCTATTGCCATGCACTGAGTGATCGGCAAAAATTATGTGACAATAAAAATGTGTTTAAGAATAAATGGATATTCAGACTACCGACCATCATGTTTAGGTCTGGCGATCTGTCCGGCGATCCTGCAATTATTGTTGCTGCCTGCCTGTCCGGAATCGCCCCGGTACTTACTTATCACGCGCCAATGGGAAGAGGAGGCTCGACGTGCTCTCAGACGACTACGGGCTAGCAATCAGGTAAGACAATGGCATTAGATTTACTTTGATGATATACTTGTGTTTTTTGTATATTTGTTAGACTAAAGTTAAAGGGATTCGAAACCATTTTGCAAAAACTATCAATAGTAAAATCTTCATGTACAACTCCTCAATATCCTATTTAGGTGGAAGAGGATATTGAAGAAATGCGTGCCGAAGAACGAGCCCAGCAGGCGGAGGCGTCTATCTCAATGAGGGAACTTCTTTGTTCCCCCACGCTACGCGCTCCCTTGCTCATCGGCGTGGTCATGCAGTTGTCCCAGCAGCTAAGTGGCATCAACGCAGTAAGTGACTTTAGCTACCTTTTCAAGCTTATGGTAGTATCTAAAAGCTTTGACCTTTAGATGAAACAGTTTTATACATGCTAATGATAAATCCTATAAGACTCAATGTTCCTACTTATTCAACGGACAGTAAATAATTGAAAACAATTACTTCCACTCAAGTTGTGTATACGATTGGATTTACTGATGCTAAAAATATGATCATAGGTATTTAATCAATTTTCCAACTTAGTAACATTAAATATAAGTCTGAAGTTACTGCGAGACCCTCAACTGCTTCATCGTATCCGCAGGTGTTCTACTACTCCACTTCACTGTTCACTTCTTCGGGCCTGACGGACGAATCAGCGAAGTTCGCGACCATGGGTATAGGGGCCATAATGGTCGGCATGACCCTGGTCTCCTTGCCTCTCATGGATCGCACTGGAAGACGGACGCTGCATCTGTACGGCCTCGGGGGAATGTTCATCTTCTCTATTTTCATCACCATTTCATTTCTAATAAAGGTGTGTCTTATAAAATTGTGGTTAGTTTCTCTGGTATGTTCAAAATTAGAAGGGAAAAAGAACCAAAGCTGCTTTCTATGAAGTTAGAAAAATATAATTGATAATAATCCATTTAAATGTTGTGTTGTGAAGTTATAAATATACTCTAAAATTATGAGAATATAGACAAGAGAATAGTCGGAGATTTGCATAATAACTTACACATCGACCTCCGCAACATATACAGCAATAACTCTCTCAAAACAATAACTAATCAATGAAAACCACAATATAACTCTAAAAGTACAAACATTAATATTTTCCTAGAACGTGTGTTATTTTACCATGTTTGGAATTTAGTTGTGTAATTTAGAGTAAGTTGGGCCAGTGTTTCGGTTTGTTACACTGGCCCTAAATGTATTCCTTGAGGGACACCGTGGAATATCTCCTCTTCCTTACAATAATACATATAAAGACTTTTTACGATAAATACAGAAGGACTGTTATTATAATCGTTATGTCTTACTTAAGCGTTGTCTCGATCAAGGATTACATTTAAAAACAGCTTTGGCACGCTTTATCATCGCTTTCTTCACCTACTATCTGTTACCGTTCTTGACTATCAATACTTCATTAGTGATATTTTCTCTCA
This sequence comes from Oligia latruncula, assembly GCA_948474745.1. Classification (NCBI taxonomy): domain Eukaryota; kingdom Metazoa; phylum Arthropoda; class Insecta; order Lepidoptera; family Noctuidae; genus Oligia; species Oligia latruncula. The sequence goes on from OX419683.1 coordinate 24,610,708, forward strand.
TACCCCAATTGGTTGCTCGATCTCTTCCAAATCAACTTACTAAATTAATATTTTCAAAATTAGATTTATTTTCATTGGTTTATTTAGATTTTTGGACGTCAGAATACTAAGTAAGACGCCTTTTAGATTATTCTTTTTAATGTCTGTTCACTTGAAGATGATTTGTATCACACACCATATGCCAAGCGATTTTAGAACTGAGGCATAACGTGAATCGAAAGTGATTCAAATAAAATAATTTTCGATTCTTTTAGAGGTATACATAATACATGTATATTAAAGTTAATATAATGCAGTTTATATACTAAAGTTAATATAATGCAGTTTATATAACGTAAAATGAGATTTGTTGTTTCAAGATATCGTTGATGAATTTTGTGTCGCTGCTCGCTTCAACTGTATTCATTTGTTATTACGGCAGTAGAACATGATTTCATTCAGAAATTAAGGAAACATAATCATTCTTCTGATGTGTCTTACAAATCATCACTTCGTGAAAACAGAGTAGTTTTTGTTTTTTTAAACGAATCATTATTATGTCTAAAATTATCAAAAATCAATTCGTCGTATCATTTATTTAGTCTAGTAACACTATGCATGCACCTCATCTTTAATCCCTGATTTATTTCTCACACACTGTCATTTGCTTCATCGGGTGTATGTGTCACCAGTGGTCTTAAAAACTGTTATTGCCTTCAATAAATCATTGCCATCAACGTCCGTTGTTGACTTTGGTTTGTTCAGAATAACAGATGTTAACAATCACTGAGACACATACACTCGTCGCTTCGCTAGCCCTCCCCCCTCTTCGACTTTCCTGTTTCCGAACCCGGACTCTCGGTAGGAAAGCATTGTAAATAATGGGAATAAATTCTCAAATATAAATGTTAGGAACATCACTCACATAGCACTAACACTATTTTTGTTGACCACTAAATTGTGGTAAAAATTCACGGGGAGCTCAGCGCACGCGTTTTTAAATGAAGCGAAATTTATAATCACACAAACACTGCTCAAAAGCAGGATGGCACTTATCACCAGCATTCGCAGTACATACGATAGATGGACGACACTACGCTACCAGCACTCAACAACTGTGTCGGAACTCCTCGCATCGCGCGGAGCATGACGGACACACGGACAGACTAGTGTGTGATGTGCATTTATGTTTGTGGTTTATTTCATCATCCGGTCGGCGACGGGAAAGGACACCATTGCTATCCCCTGATAGGAGTTCTTCGGCTATGTGCAGGAAATGATCGACTGGATGAGCTACTTGTCGGTGGTATCGACGCTGAGTTTCGTGGTGTTCTTCGCCGTGGGCCCCGGCTCCATCCCATGGCTCATCACTGCCGAGCTGTTCTCGCAGGGCCCCCGCCCTAGCGCGATGGCTATCGCCGTATTAGTTAATTGGATGGCCAATTTCGTTGTCGGAATTGGCTTTCCTAGCATGAAGGTAGGTCTCTTTATGTGTTTGCCCTACAATGTGTGTAGAATTCCAATTGCCATCCGTTAATTAATATTGATACAGGCGCACTGATCTTATAATTACGGTCAGTCATATTTGCTGTCAATATTGATTCCAATCAAGTAATACTGAAATTGACTGTCGGCCTCGGGTAAACTGATTGTATAGTCCTTAAACTTTGGCTAACGATGACCATCAAATAATAATTATTTCGTATTCTATTTATGTTTCAGTACAATGCTAATTATGTTTATTTTGCAGGCACTACTGGAAAACTATACATTCCTGCCTTTTAGTGTATTCCTTGCAATTTTTTGGATATTTACGTATAAAAAAGTTCCTGAAACAAAAAATAAGACCTTTGAAGAGATTTTGGCACTGTTCCGGAATTCCAACGGGAGGTAAGAGACGACGACTGTTTCATTGATATATTTTGAATACTTACTGGCACTGACTGTGTCCTACCATTACATGACACATGATTCATGATTTTCCTTATAATCACGACACAGCACTAAACCAGACTGGTGCTGGTCATTCATGAGCACGCGTTGCACGTGATGTTTGTAAAGCATTGTGTACATATCACTGGAACGAATGATGTTACCCTGTCTTATACAGAGGGCTGTTGGAACATAGCTCCTACCCACTATGTACCGTGTTTCAGATCTAAATTCTATCAAACAATACAACCATGTTCATAACAACAATATTTACAAGCTTATGTACACTTAGGTGGCAAATAAATATTTATAATCTTATAAATATTAGTATTGTTAAATTTGCATCTAAAACTTTGATACAAAGAAAGTTAAAATAAAACTAATAATAAAATCAAGTCAATTGCAATATTTAAATAATTTGCAAGACATTATTTTATCAGTTTCGATTATTAGTGGAAGGTCTATATAGAAAGTTTTGTAATATGTGCTCTAGTAAAAAAATAAATAACAGGACTTACTAGTGGGGTGACTGGGGTAAAATATTGAAACAGAATAAACTATATTAGACAACGGAAGAAATAGCAGACGACTAATTCTGAAATGATATTTCAAAGTACATGAATCTAAAAACAAAGTAAGCTACTATGGAACTCTGCAATACTTTGAATGGTTGAAAACTGAAACTCTTAGCTATAGATACATAGTAGTGATGATCTTGAAAACATGGGGGTTATGACATAATCGGTCAATGGGGATGATTGGAGACTGTGTGCAGGGACAGTTTTCGCGACAGCCGCCTCTACGGGAGTATGATGAACTGCGTGAACGCCTTGGAACAGCAGCTGCCACCCCCGCCACCCCCCGCCCCCGTAGACGAGAAACACGATTCCCGTAAGTACCACGCTTTACGTCACCGCAATCACGTCACATGCTGCCTACAGTGTTGTCCTTAGTTGTCTCATTTGGTAAACAAACACTATACGAAGAGAAGAGGTTTCGTATCAATCACTGATCATGAACGTCTTGATCTTTGTTGCGGTTTGAGTTACATCAAAATCTGATTCAAATTAACCATTCTCAAAATTGAAACCATTTATTTGTTTACCAAATCAGACAAATAAAGAAAAATACTCTTTACGTTTTACAATACGGAGTGGTTACAAATGGAGTGAACCATGGTTACGGAATAGCTTAGTCGGGAATCAGATCGTCATCACGATCACTTTCAAGCCACTAAATCTAACAAGAAATGTTCTTAGTACCTCTCCATTAGTCAACTTCTCCGTGAGTAATATTTATGATATCAATTATAAACATCATGATTGGCTACTATACATTACATAACAACAGATGATCCATTTATTTTTCAAAATAATGACTCTTGCTTTCATTTGATGTTTTATATTTATAGGCATCAGTCATTTTATTCACTTTTAACATTACTCAGTACACTTCATCTTAAATTACGCTTTTGTGGTACCTTACAATTGTCCGTGTACATACCAGTGTTGGCACGATCTGTTGTGTTGTTAAAAGTCACTTTAACATGACCGTGACGTGTGAATGTTAGCTCTGTTATCTACAAGGCCGTTTCACCGTTTGTACCAAGATCACAATTGATCTTCTGTTGTCCTTAACTGAAACTGCCTTGTGGAACCCCGCGCTCAGCTTTTATGCTTTTCCAGATTGCCGATATGGTTCTGGATGTAATGTTTTGGCTTTAACATGCAATACTTCCCTTATGCTCCCTATTTTAAACCTTTATAATTTAACAATGAGACTACCTTTTTTCTGGAATTGTACTGCTAATTTATAATTTAAAGTGTTTCTACTTACCCTTCATAGGTTCAATTCTGTCTAAATTTGATTTTCCTAGACTTCTTGGTGGGCTAAGCTATGTTATTTGTCAGATTAGATGTGTTATTTTATTAAAATTTATGTAAAGGGCTTGTTTTAAATGACTTGGCGTTACTTAAAGGGATATGTGTGTAATAAGACAACTTTTGTTATTAAAGATACCCGCTACCACATTAAAACTCGGTAACTAAGGGAAGTTTTTACATTTTTAAGTTACCTTCAAATCCCAATGTGTTACGGTGAATAAAAAAAAAGCAAGAAAACGATATAATGGTCCAAAATCGTCAACATACATTAAACAGATGATCAATGCTGTTACTCGTTTGCCTGACTAAAGACGTATCCTGTAGATGGGAAATTCCACATCGATACAACCCTTACAAAGTTTTGCCAGGTAATTTAAAGTAGCCCTGTATGTTTATATTAACTGCATAATAAGAATAATAATATAACACATTTTTCTACGCTAGGGAAGTGTTCATGTGGGGAGGACTCTTCGCAATGGAGCGCAGAAGTCCGTGGTGATTTTAAAATCACTCTGAAAAGGGACAGCGATGAAAACAGATAAGATATAGGTTAGATTATTTATAAATAGGATTATCAGGGTTATTATTAGCATCACTCTCGTACAGCCTAACAAAACATTGGTGATAAATAGGCGCAAAACAAGCGAAACAATGAGACGAATGCTCTGATATGTTGATCTACATACATCTGCGTAGGATTGGCAAACAACAAGTGTACTCATCCCAAGTGTACAAAACTTTGACACGTGACACCTATATCTTGCATTGGTCTGGTCTATATGCAAAGTCGAATAACCGTGAGTGAACACACTTTTAGGGATGTTCCATTTTCTCTTAAATTTTCCATAGTCATTAACTTCTGTTTACATCAGTCTGTTAGGTCGATTTTAATATCAATCAACTCATGTGTTTGTCATTGTATGACAGCACATATAGTGTTTATTCTAAGTAATATTAGGCTTGATAGAAGATGCAAAAAACAGATTCAGAATTGTAATTGGAGCTTTAAATATCTTAGTTTGTAGTTAGGACAAATAACCGAGCTTGAAACTATCGTCGGAACTACGCAACTAGGTTCAGACGATAGTAGGTTCGGTTATTAGATACACTTGATATGTTATGGTACAGAACTGCCCGAATACCAAGCTTGCAACACTGAGAATTCTTAGAGAGACTTAGGAGTCCCTGTTCTTATGAGATGATGTATAGGTCCGAGATGTGAGACAGGGTGGTAGTGGTGATAACTGAGCTATGCATTTCAGTATCGGAGCAGTCTTCGGGTGGGGGGGAGGCGGGGCGGCCGCCGCCGCCGCTGCCTCCGCCCAGGTTCCCCGCCACAGGCAATGTCTGACAATGGGAGACCGCTGCGAGGGCGCCTCTAGTCGCCCCGATCAAGGCCGCCGCGAGCTTCTTGTTTCATGGGCTCAGACGCCAGGCCGGCCGTGCCACCATTACTACCACACAACAAATGTTCTAAATCGATGTGATTAGGTATAAATCGAAACTAGTTATTAAGTCACGGCGTAAATTAAACATACATAGTTCTTTAGTCGTCATTTTATGACATAATTTATGAAAAAAAAATGCATAGGTACCCTGTAAAGTGCCATCGTTTCTTGTACCCATTTTAATTAGATCTTCTCATGATGAATTTTATTGAGTACTTCAGTCGGGTCTGGGGTTCGGTAATTACGGTCTACAGATTATAGCTTCTGATACCTATTTATAAATTTACTGATAAGTACGTTTCGACGGTGAGGGAGATTCATTATAAAAATAGTAGATTTTTATCGACTACTTAGGAGCAAGCCGGTTAGGGATCGAGAGACGGGAACTCTTTTCTGGCTGTCTGTACGCACTGGTCTAAGCCTACTAATCCTATGTAGAAAAATACACTTAAAATGGGTACGATGACTGTACTTGTGCTGACGTCACACGTGGCGTCACGAACATGTATAGAAACATGTAAATACATGCTGTGACTTTATTGTATTTTATTTTTATTATATTTATCTAATTATATGTTAATGCATTATTTTACAAACGTTTTAATTATCTTTTTACTCATAATTACTGTTATATACAAATGATTATAAATGAAGTCATATCCAGATGACCGATATTATTAGTTACGAGAATTATGACAGATTGTAAAAAATAAATATTATGATACAGTGACAGATAACAGTTTGCAATAGTTTGCATTCGGGAATTGATTACGATAAATTTGAGAAGTATATCTGTACGTTACATAGCAAAATATAACCTGATATACACTATATTACGTTGGTTTATAATTATGTTGAAATTATTTTGTAGCATAAGAGATAATAAGAGAAATTATTATCTTTTTAATTGACGAATAAAATGAATAGCGTTATCGTAAGTTATACAATTTTGTGGAGACTTTAATAATGTAATGCTTTTAACTTATACGCCCCTAGAAAGAGAAAAAAATTATTACTTATTAGTTAGGTTTCAGTAGTTACTACAGGGTTATCGTAAATTTGTGCGTCCGTGCGTCCGTATACTGCTCAATTCAATATATTAAGACTAAGATGATCTCTAGCGTGTCGTGATTGGTGCAGTAAGCACGGCCTAATATTAAAAAATGTGTGTTGTACGTCGCTGACGATGACTGCTATCATTTAACGCAATAATTGGCTCAAATGATTTGTCATCTTGTGTATATGTGGTCTCGAGTGTGTCGCGTCAGGGCGCGACTAACGCAACTCGCAGTCGAGGGATATTGAATAAATCGATAGACTTCAGGGTGTCTTACAAGGACGCGACGCAGCGCGACAAAAACGCGCGATCGAATCGTTCCCAAGTCGCAACCATGTAACACATCCCGCGGTCGTCTTAATTCTAAATTAACTATAAGACTAAAATATTTTCCAAATAAAATAATAATAAAGAATAAAAATAAAAGTTTATAATTGTACAATTTGCAACAATAATGTCATTTTTAATTTATAAGCAATAAGTAGATGGAATGTAATATTTAATTGGAGTAGCATTCGACATTTTTGTATTGTAATAAGTCACAGTAGATTTTTTGTAAGTTATATTTTTATGAATAAATGTTATTATTATGTTAGTGGGTGGTGGGGTGGCACTCGATGAGATCGGTGCGCCCGGGTGCCGGGCGGTTGACGGCTCGGAATTATATCGCTAGATCTCATAGCGGATGCTATTGGCGATAGCAATAGAGACTGTGTCTCGAAATCAAATAGTATAAAATAAATTAGATTAAAGCAACGTTTATTGGTTGTTCCGATATTTCGGTGTTATTATAGTTTTACGGTCGAAAGCCCGAAGATTGTTCGAATTCGAAGTCCGCGCAAAATTAGCACAAGTTTGTTCTAAAGAACGCACAATCTAGGTTTCAGTTTACATATTCAGATAAAATAACCAGCGAACTGATTTGTAATTATTTTTTGTAATTTACAATTTTAATTTAGGTTACATTTGGTAAATGTAACATCGCCACATTGCCGTGTCACATTAGACTGAGAAGTACATTAAAGGGACGTAAATTTAATTTATGATTGAAATAATAAAGTCAATAAATAATAAACAATTCAATAATTATTCGTAAATGTAACATTACCGTCGAATAAATAAAATTAATGTACATTGCTACCGGTGAGTGCGCATCACACTACTTTAGTAACACTCCTGAAGGCTGTGATCTCTGTGAATGTGCACACAATAATGCCCTATCATTAGGTAAGTTCGCACGTCGAGCCATCGCGGCGTGTGAGCATTGAATATGTTTCCGTTTATCTTCGGGCAAGCGATAGCGAGTAACTTGTAAATAAATTTAATGTAAGTACAAATTGGTACAAAATTCAGTCGAGCCAATGCGACGGTTAAGAAGTTTTCCATTTTTAATAATACTGTGTTACATTTTCAAATAATATATTGCGTTGAATTTTTAATAATATGCAGCGTTGTGATAACTTGTTGCGTTACACATTGTTGAACATTAAATATTGAACTATCAATTATTGTGTTATGCACTTTAACTGAATTATCGTTGTAAGATATTAATATTTATAGTCAAATTATATTATAGCTGAAATGTTAGGTTTGAAATATTCAAGCTTTTAATTGGTTGTATCATGTTGCGAGGAGTTAGGTTGATAGTTCGAAGTGGTAAGCATTGGATCGATTGAACTTAAGAGCCCATTGCGATTGTAACCAATCTATATTTTAGAATCATGCTATCGAGATGGTGAAAGGCTTTGTTTCGACGCAGCGTGCCGAACGTGATCATCGCGAGTGCACGTGAGCTTCGGTCAAACGAACTGCAACATAACATTTCGATATTGTATGCCAGTCCCAATCGTCGAGCGCACCACGTGTCCGCATAATAAAACATTGATCAACCCATTTGTATGAAAGCTCACGCGAGCTCGCGTTTTCACGTAACCTCGTCGTATTAGAACACAGCCTCAGACAGCCTTGGTTCAAAAACTTATTTCATAAAAGTTACAAAAAACTGATCCAGATAGGGTCAACATTACAATACGATGAGATAAAGACTGCAATTATGGCTGTAATTTTCCTGCAAATTGAACTGAAACGTTTCGATGTATTAGATTTTAAAATCTCCCAAAGTTCCCACGTCCTAAGTACGAATGGTTCATACATTTTCGAGTCTGTAACATATTTTATGAGATAAGTTTCGTCGCGACTGCTATACGAACAATAAAGGAAGATAATTGTAAGCAGTTTTGACCTTATTTTGTACTATGTAAAGGGAGAATCAGCAACATGATTCTGAAAAGAGCAAAAAAGGGATAATATGATAGATTTTGGAATTGATTTTTTAAAGTTGGTTATATTATATATTATATCATCTACACAAGATATTATTAAGGGTTGATAGTATTGGATTGCCTTGATGAAAACGGAGATGTTTAAGTAGAAAAGTCGTGTTGCTAATTTTTCCGAATGAAAAGTTTGTTATTTTACTGCAGACATTTTAAATTCAGGCAGGCAATTAGATAAAAATATTGGAGTTCATTGGAATTGTCCAACAGATTAGATGAAATTGCATTTGCATTATAATTACCTACTTGAGTCAGTTTAAATAATATAGAAGAACATTATTTTGAACAAAATTGACATCCCAAACTTTTTTATTCTTTTTCTCTGTGTCTGCAGTAAAATGATGAGCGTTCATACAAACAAATGTTGTCCGAATTGGTTGTAACGTGATGGGCTCTCGACCATATTGATGTGTGTATGTAAGGTAGGTGGTTTTGTCTCGTGGCGACGATCGGCGTACGGACGTACAGATCGACAGACGCTAGTATATGCCCTGTTACTTTCTAAAAAGCACTCTCCGCAAATTATGCCACTATTAAATATCTGATGCGTTCGAGTTTCAATAAACGGAGGATACTCTGTACTTGTACAAAATAAACTTGTAAAATTTTATTGGAACTACCTACTTGTTATAAAAACGTGAAAATATACAAAAAAAAAAAACTCCTGTGGTTTTCTTTCTTGTTACCCTTAGGCCCCTTATTCGTGGTTAATGAAAGTTGGACAGAAGTGCTGTGAAAATAACATTTTCTGAAACTTTCTTGCAAATTGGTCAACACAGCCACTTAAAAACATATTGGACTATAGTCCGCGCGGAACTAATTGGCCGCGCCTTGGGTGGGGACGGGGGTGAGGGCGGCGGGGATGCCTATTGTTCGCAGCGCACGTACTGAGTAACGACAAAGCGCCCCCGCCCCTCCGTCCCACCGTTCACATACCTAAGGCGCTGCCAACTAGTTCCGCGCGGACTATAGTACCACTTTTGTTTGCCACGAATACGAGGCTGCACACCATCTAAACTTATCATAATATCGTAGTAGGCACAGCAACCTCATCAAAAAATCAGCTGTTCCCTACATTTTGACGAGTTATACGAACATAAATGTAGGGAACAGCTGATTTCTTTTTCGCGATTTCAGGTTTGGTCCCATAGTAAAAGTTGTTCATAATGATGAGTACAATGACCTCTTAACAGGTTGTTAATATTTTACCAATAACCCTGTATATTCATCTCGTCTTTGACTTCAAACGCTGCTAAGTTTGAACAATAGTTCAATGACTGAACTGTAGATATACAGTCCAGTCCAGTGAATCAGTCAGCGAGCAGTCGAGAGAATGCGTTATTGCCACCTGTAAGTTTCATACAAACGAATACGTATTATGCGAATTTGATTTTTATTAGCTACTAAAATTTTCGCACTGACAGCTAGGTGTCAGGAACGCATTCTTTCGACGCCGACGGCCGCAATATAACTGTCACGTAGGACTATAAGAAAAAAAAAAATACCTTGTGGTTTATGACATGCAAGAGACATTCAACCTTAGGTGGTAAAGCATTTACGAGGTCGACTATACTTACTTACCTTTAAGCCGCGTCCTAACCAAAAGCGATCGACGGGTAAGTAGGCGATCATCGCGTTCATATGCCACTTTTTGAACGCGTAGTCGCGTCTACAGTGGTTTATGCGCAACGATTGCGTATTTGCACGAGCGATAATTTTGGTTAGGACGCGGGGATATCGTCGAATTATCAAAATGAAAGTGCTATCAATAGAAAAAAAAAATTGTGCTAACTCATCTCCTAACACACTCAGAATGACCAACACTGTCATCTTGATATACAGAAAACCCATATTTATAGAAAAAAAAAATCGTCTGCATAACGCTATGGCCAATTGCCGAATTGTTAAAATAAAAGCTACTGGCATTATAAGATTACATCATGTAGTCAAAATATTAAGACTTCAGTTTTTTTTAATCTCAGGTAGGTATTGAGCAAAACATTTGTTCAAAATTGTATTGTACCTACTTTTGCTGCAATTTTGAACAAATAGTTATTTTGCTCAATAACTGAGATTAAAAAAACTGAAGTGTTAATCGACTTTTGTTGCTGACCGTACTCAGGCTGTCACAGTTCACTGAATTGGAGTCGGCACAGCATGTCTTCTACATAACCATAGATTTCAAAAAGATACATCATACTTTTTTTTCTCTATTGTCCAATTGGAAAAAGTATTATGTATCTTTTTGAAATATATGGTTATGAAGAAGACATGCTGTGCCACTGACCCATGGATGTAATATATAGAAGCACTGACCTGTGTAGTTGTTTAATAGAGGTCAGTGTGCCGACTCCATAGACCTACAAAGACCTATATAACCAAGAATGGTCTTTATGAAGGTATACACAAAACCCAGTTTGCAGGGTATGCGTAATAACCCACACACACAAACCCAATGTCATTCATTTTGACAGTTGGACAACATTCATTGCGTTATTTACCTACGCGCTACCGTTGTCAAGCCGAAGAATTTTTTAAACTCATATGGATTGGGATTAGAAATTTTCTTCAAAATCCTCCGGATTGCGACTGAAAGTGTCTTGTGCAATTGAGGTGCTGTTCCAACAAAAATGTTATTTATATAGGTTTACACATTAGAACATAAATAAGTTTCCACCTAAACTTTCTTTCAACAACCCGAATAAGTTGAAAGCCCAGAGCAATTAGAGCAAACTGAATAAGAATTTTTATTTAAGTAGGTATACACAATAGACAATAAATTTTATTGAATAAACTACCTGTATTTTTATTATCCCTCAACCAAATTTTTTATGCATGCATAGGTAAATCAGAAAATCGAATCGAATTTTCTGGAGTACAGGAAACTCTTATAAAAATATCAAAAGATCTTAAAAACATAACTCAAATGACTAACCAACTCAAGTGGGATTAAGATGGACCAGTTTACCGCACACTGAACAAGATGTTAGCCCGTAGAACACAGGATAGATGGGCTGAAACGAAAAAAATAATAAGAGGAGATGGTGTGACAAATTGAATGTAGGTATGTCATCTTTGTGAGTTGGTAAGAAGTAGCACAGAACCTGGAAAGTACAAAAGAGATCTTTTCCTAGCAGCGATACTATAGAGGCTAATTAGAAAATAAAAAGAAATTAATAATACCTATCTATTACCTAAGAGCGTTTACGCCGTAGTAGGTACGGCATTTCATACAGTCTTTCAAGCCCTTGTTTTTCGAAATGAATAAACCGATTTTAATGAAACTTCTTACGTTTAAGCAGGATACAAAGGTCTAAAATTTTTTAGAAAAATAGTGTTACACCCAAATTAGACCGATTTTAAATTTTCTATAGAAACAGAGATTTCCAGTTACTTATCTTTTTTTTTTAATAAGTCATTTCGAAAATGTTCTTAAGTAACTTTTTAGACCTTTGTATCCTGCTTATGCGTATGAAGTTTAATAAAAATCGATAATTTCATTTCGAAAAACAAGTGCTGGAAATGCCGTACGGCATAAACGCTCTTAAGAAAAAAATGGCTTGATAATATTCCCATTAGACTGCGAAAAGCTCAAATTCATAAAGTACGAGGCACTGTGACGTACTGACCTACTAACCCTTTATTGGATAAACCCTGTGAAACAGTCCTGAAATATTGCACAAACCATTTTAAGTACCTACCTACTTGTGACCATCTAAAATGACTTCCTTAAATAAAAAAAATGGTTGCCTGTAAAGTCGGTTTTACGGGCGAAGATTTTACGTGACAACGTCTTTCTCTCTCTCGTTCGGTGACTCATCGTAACGTTACCGAGCGTTACACTTTTTCATAAGTGACTCCCAGCCGCAACCTAATTTAAGACGTTGTCACGTCAAAAAATGGTTGCCTGTAAAGTCGGTTTTACGGGCGCAGATTTTACGTGACAACGTCTTTCTCTCTCTCGTTCGGTGACTCATCGTAACGTTACCGATCGTTACACTTTTTCATAAGTGACTCCCAGCCGCAACCTAATTTAAGACGTTGTCACGTCAAAATGGTTGCCTGTAAAGTCGGTTTTACGGGCGAAGATTTTACGTGACAACGTCTTTCTCTCTCTCGTTCGGTGACTCATCGTAACGTTACCGAGCGTTACACTTTTTCATAAGTGACTCCCAGCCGCAACCTAATTTAAGACGTTGTCACGTCAATATAACAAGCTGGGATTCCCGACTTATCGAACGATAACCCGAAATTGTGTCTCTCACAAACTCCCGACGTAACACGGGCGTAGCTTAATGCTAATAACGGACACAGACCCGGTTTGGCGCTCTACAAAACCGTTTTATACACATACAAGCCTAATCCCACTTAAAAACCCCGGTTAAGCAAAACAACAAAAAAGTTGAAAACTACTTTATGCACTCGCGATGCACGCGGCCAATGTTATTCAGAACTTGTATCGAACATGAAACTTCATAAACTTAACGACACGTGCATCGAGCCGAGGTCGCCCGAACCAGAAAGAAATGCACGTAGCGATATGAAAGAGCCAGCATGCAACCTCGTGGCTGCCCACATTGTCTACTCATGTGGCTGCACGTAAAGCTGCACCGCTGCATCTATCGTCCTCTCGCTCGTTTTGTAGCTCGCTATCTTGCCTGGAGGGTGGAGCCGACCTTTATATAAAGTTTACCCATATTAAACGGTCACGCCTGAAAACCCTGAAAGAGAATCAAGACTGAGCAAGCCGTTGAGTGATCGTCCAACGCCATCTGTGTGTTAGAGAATAAACTAAAAGTTTGACAATTTCTGTAATGTTCAGCAAAAGAGTTAAATTCATATTGTGGAGGTAAGGTTGGTATTTGATATAATTCTATGCAAGATTTTGTGCAGTTTCAAGGACTTTTTTATACTTCAAATCAATTTCAGTATTCTTTCCAATATTGCTGTTGATGCTACTCGATACTAGATGGCACTGTATTGAATTTTGTCTCTATTCATAATAATAATACGGTTACGAGTTTGTTATGAACCTCATTTAATCAGCTACCCGACACTAGATGGCGTTAGACGATATTCTTGACAAATCCAGGGAAATAGTTTATATTCATTCAGTAGGTCCTGCTAGCGATGATCCTCGTTATTTAAAGTTGAATAACATAATGATGAATGAAAAAAACGTGCATTGTTATTCTATCTCAGTAAATCTACGTGTACGGTACAAGTCCGTTCACACTTTACAGCTAGTTTACGTCTGAGTTTGCTTGACTGTTAAAGAAATCACAGTGATGTTTATTGCTGTTGTAATAAAGTTGCTCTTGGGTAGCTGCCATGGACAAGTTTGTCAAATTCACAGCCTCTTGACCGATTTTGGTCTCGGTGGCCAATCTCAACGGAGATTAGCCAGGTACGCAGGAGATAATTAAGAAGGTATTATAGTTCACAAGTGTATGCGCAAACACAGGTGCACTCTCGGTTCGGTTTTTATTTTCAGGGGGGTGCATCTTCAGCTCAACGAAGCAGGCTCGATCATGTTTGCACTTCACCTACGATGTAGTGGATATGTTACGTTATCGTTTGTACATACATACAAGGAGTCACTTTGTTGTTAGAAGTCGATTAGGTTTTCGGAAATAGGAGTTCGGTACAATCGAAAATTTTAGGATCTCGCCTCAAATAGGTTGAGTTCTCTATTATTCTATTAGGCATATTCGGATATTTTTAGTTTTGAATCTTTTTACATCTGTTGAATCCAGGGAGGTGCAAATGCACCCTCTTGCACCCCGCTCCCGACGCCCATGGATGGGACGGCAATCCGATACGACCGGGGAGAGATCAGGCGCAGGATCAAGGGCTTTACGTGCTTTCCTAGGCACGGGGGTATTAAACCACCAACATCAAAACAATTTTGCCGGTTTTATAGCGGAAATCAGTGTAAAAATAAAGTATTTTAGTAGGTTTGCCGTATCAATTGTGTTGTAGTGTATATGTTATGGACAACGTGATTAACTGGGCATTATTAATAAGGACCGGCCATTATTAATAATGCCCAAGAGCGATGGGCAAAGTGATTAAATTATCACTTTGACCGGCCATAATTAATAATGCCCGACGGCCCGTGGTCCATGTCAGTGTTTGAGATAGCTTGAATTTATCACTTGGACCGGGCAGTATGAATAATTTCCTACTTGTAGCCGGGCAATGTGATAATTAATCATGTCACTCCGTCGACATAGGATGCAAGAGCGAGCGACGGGCACCCCAAGGTTCGGTTTGGTTAGGTTACTTTAAACCCTTTACATAGAATCCCCGTTAGCCGAATGTACGTTACAACGCGACATAGGATGAAAGAGCGAGCGAAGGGCACCCCGAGGTTGTAAGTTTAATTTCATTTAATAAACAAAAACACTACAGTTTACCTATTTTATTACTTTGCCCAGGACAGCGTGGGCATTATTCATAATGGCCGGGAAAAGTGATTAATAAAGCTGTTTTAATCACATTACCCAATTGAGTTGGGCATTATGAATACAGACCAGCCATTATTAATAGTGCCCGGACTTATCAAATTGCCCGTAACATATACACATAAATAAAGAGGTTTACTACATATTAAAACGTACCGTTTTTTATGCATAACATTTATGAAAGTTTTAAAATCGGAATAAAACATTAACATCTTGTTTATGGTGGCAAATCCGTATCCTGGCAAATAATTTATATATTTTATTGATATTTGAGTGGAAGCAAGGTTTTTCTATACTGATTTACCTATAAGTAATTATGGAGGGTAGAGGTAGGTACCTCAGGAGAGCTGTGTCTGTTGTGAAAAAGTGTCCGTCAAACTGCGTTAAATTAGGGTGGTGCCACAGTAGCAACAGGATAAATTTCAAAGAAAGCGCCAAAAGTTATTAGAATAGGATGGAAAAATAAACAAGGACAGAAGAACTATGTAGGTAAATAGTTCAGGTTTGGTATAGGGTCATATTCAAAATAATTGTAAGTTACGGATAGGAAACAGATATGAATATTATTTGATTGTAACAGAAAAATAACAGAAAGGAATTATTAGGGCAAGTTTAAATAGCACACGTTTATAACAGGCTACGAGTGCGAAGTCGGTGTGGGTCGCTAGGTGGGTACATAATGAAATAACATTTTGGTGATCGTATTTTAGTTGGTATAATTGCCATAAATTCATCATCATCATTGCCATAATGCCTTATCTCCGAAACTACCGAGCCTAAAATTTTGATATTAATATTAAGGCAAAAGGATTCTAATGATTAGAATTATGTATAGCCATATTTGTTACGGTCGTGAATCATATTTTAATCAACATACAACTTTACACTGACCTGTAAATTGCAAAAAACCTGAGTCAATTTGAATTTCGCGGGCTACCTTGGCGCATCCCCCTTAACTGATACTGAGACGGCCGACGAGAGGCTGGGTACGCCTCGGTGAGGCTGCGCGGTTAGTTTAAAAGGCTCAAGCAGTGAGGACTGAGGATACGCAGTAAAACATGCACACACAGACAATACATGGCACAGCAATGCAATACATGGCACAATATACGCAAACTTTACATACTTCAAATAAATTTAAGTAAGTAAAAAAAAATGTTTTGGCTAACTTGCGGTGCACTAAGTACCTATTAATATTTTATTTTCATTAATTCATACATGAGACAATGTGAATAACGCCTAATCATTCATATCTGTTACGTAACGGAAAAAAGTGACAGATAAAATAACGTATATGAATTAATTGCACGTGTCTATCCTACAAATCTATTTATTTCCACACCAATTCACATGATTATACGAATATTTTATAGTTATAACAAATATCACAATACAGCCCTTTCCTAGTATAAGTAATAAAACAGTAAGTACTTACCGCTACTGTAAACGACTCACATTGAATATTTACTTTTAAAAGTCTAATTTTCTTCGACCACGAAACGAGCTGAAAAACTATATTGAACAAAATGGCAAAGCGTTTATTCTTACGCGTCGTGTAGTAACAGCTAGTGAACTAATTTTGCCAGTATTTCAAATTTCTTTATTGCCATGGAAATAATGTTAAAATAGCATAACAGAGAAGAATAACAGATATGTGCAAAATCAGGACACTCATTAATAAATTAAATTTGGAGTACACTAAATAGTATTTTATATTTTGTTTAGTAAAGTGTTGAAAGTTTAAACAATATTCTCTGAATATATATTTTTTTTTTAACTTTTGTTGAATGGTTAATAATTAAATTATTTTTTTTAGTTTACCGTTAAAGACGTGGACATAGAATACTTGTATGAAACGGATCCTACGCAATCTGGTTTAATTTTTTTAAATGAATTGTTTAGGTTTACCAAATGTTTCGTTGTTTTTTAATAAGCTCAAATAAATATTTTATCTGTTTGTTTATGAAATTCTAGTCAGTTGCATCTCGTTATGAAAATAATTGGGTTGGACATTAAGACAGTAGTAAATATACAATTATTTTGAATATGACCCTATACAGGGCTGTCACTAACAACTCTAGTCACTAAAATTTATTAAATTTTCTAACTCGGCATGCTTTAGGACAGGAATACGTGGAAATCTTTAGAGGAGGCCTTTGTCGACAGACACACAAACATCCAGTTGCCGAGCATTCAAATGCAAGTTAGAATCTACAAAAACCAATTTAGTTTTTCGAAGTTAAGCATGTTAGGCATGTATTAATATGTATTAATGATAAGGAAAGAAACAGCAATAAAGGTTATTTAATTTATTATTAATTATTTATTTATTTATAATTCAGAAATACTCACACACACGCACACTAAATGCACTTAGGTAAAAAACAGAGACTGATTTATAATTTATTTATTTGTCACGTGGATGCTGCGACGTCTAACGCCTAACCGAAAGCGATCATCCCACGACTCGATCATCGTGCTCTTTTGTCTGAATATGTACAGACGCCAGCACATCAAGTTACTACAATCTGTCTAATTTCTTTAATAGATTTTCAACTTTATCGCTAAAGCATAAGGTTCAGAGCCTGCGCGCAATAGCGATTTAAGTTGGCCGATAGTTGGTTCGGTCGTACAAATGTTAAGAGGTAGGGATCGGTTCTCTCTCTCACTCTCTAACATTTATACGACCGAACCAACTATCGGCTCAAGACCGAACCAACTATCGGCTCAAGACCGAACCAACTATCGGCTCAAAGTTGAAAATTTTACAGTTTCGGTTAGCTTGATGTGCTGGCGTCTGTACGTCATTATTCATACAAACGATACGTCGCTTTCGGTTAAGTCACGGGGTTCTTGTCATAGGATAATCGATAAGGATAGTAACTTGCATTCGGTTGTAGAGGACTTGAAGGACAACAATTCTCCTCGCCCGTGTCAGAATGTGGTAAAAACGTCCTGGAAACAAATAGTGTAGGTATGATGAGAAAAATATTCGAATACTCTCTTAAATAAACTAGGAATGCCACTAACAAATGCACAAAAGTATGTTTAAAAAAATATGTATACAAAAATATACAAAATACACACTAAATATACACTATACAAAAGCTTGCATGCCATTGTCATACATCTATGATATCAATGATAAGCTGCTATGGTGCAATGGAACTGGCAATACTTGCATACTTTTGTGCAAGTAAGGACCCTGTCCCATTACCATGTAAACTGTCTTTCTCTCTCTCTGTCTTTGTGTTACCTAATTGAAAAGTTGCAAGTTGTATGACGCTTTTTCGTTGCGTCACGATTTCTCCCATTTTACTCCTACCGCAAGATCCGTAAAATAACTTCTAATCTAATCTAACTAGCCTGTACTGTCCCACTCCAGGGCAAAGGCCTCCCTCTCCCTTTTCCACACAATTCTGTCTTTTGCTAGTACAGGTACCTAATGATTTTCGATTACATAAACGTTATATATCCAATAACGTTAAATACGAAATAAGTTTTTGAGTATATAAATGTTATAGGTAAGTAAAGAAATTATATCAACAGTTGGTATATCTCACGTTTATTATATCTTATGAACGTTATTGAAATGAAAATATACCAAATAACTTATTAGGATATGGGACGTACCTACCCATTATTGATCGTTTCATTGCAACGGCAAATTTAATCATTTTCCGCAATGAAAATACTGTGCAAACTTATTCTAAATAGGTGTTGAACAACTGTTTACCTTGAAATCCACCGTTCGGTCGCTAACAGTACGAAGAACATGTGCACAATAATCTTGGCAACGATTGTAACGAAAACTACAAAATTTGTGACAAAAAAACAGACTAGAATAGCGACATCTTTCACTATGTGACTGAAGTAGTTGCCATTGCGCTTTACGAAGCCTGTGAAGGTGCAGTACCTGAAACATACGTTTATTTTAGTTTACGTTTAAACTGGAAGATGGAGCCACCTGAGTTTACATAGAATTCCACATTGACTTTATTCATAACTAGGGTTTCCCTCGGGGTTTCTTTCACTGTAAGTCCGTAAAAATAATTCTCTCAAAGGATAAACAGAAAAAGTACTAAACTAAAAACCACCTCATATTGTATGCAACACATGATTGATAAAAAGCTTCCACTGTTCTCATAAATGATTTGGTATAGGAATCATCTCTGACGTCGATTACGCGACCGCCCATGGATCCGTTCCTCCTAAAATCCAACAAACGTCGAAGGCTGCTGCTTTGGGTCGTCAATATGACACCACCTGACCCATAGGACTGATACCCCGGAAAAGGAACTCGACACATGCAACTGTACGAATTATACACTCCATAGTTACGCGGCATTCTTGTCACACCCTGATGTTTTTTTAGAGTGACTCTTCAACATGTTAATTTTAAATTTTCAGTTTAATTATTTAATTGCAGGTTATGTTGAATTTGTTGTGAATTCTGAGGCGGCGGTATATTTAGAAGAGAAAGATGTGCTGCACCCACCCCATATAAATTGGGATAAGGGCGGCAAGAGTATGTTGAATTAGTAATGTAATGCTTTGTTACATGCTCTGTGGCTTTGCTTACAAAATTCCAAGAAATCTCTCATCTGACATCTCTCATCCATGGACGCACAGAGTACTTTGATAAGACTAGACGTAATCCAGCATCATATTGTAGTCTTTGGACGTAATATATTATAGACAGCATCATATTGTAGTCTTTGATTATAGAAGCTCTCATCTCTTCTCCACAGAGTACTTTTTGATAGACTCTGTATGATTGCCATAGATAAAATATTAAATTATTGCCAAATTACACGTTAACAACTTAAGGCTACTCTTTCGAAAAAAGCTTAAAAACAGCGTGCAGATGAAGCAGCTTTTCTCCGGAACTTACAGAGAAATTACATCTAAAAAAAATAGTTGGTAATCTACATGATATGAGTCGTAATTTGGTTTAGCCATAATTTTTCTATCGATATCACCTATTAAGAAAAAAAAACCACCAAATCACCTCCAAATCGTTGAGATGAAACCATTTTAATACTTCATTTTTTATCAAAAGAATATAAAAAAAATATCTACTGCTTTGCAATACAAACGAAAATGATTTGGTTTTGTTACTTTTTAAAAACATGTATATTTTTTATATACAAAAACAAACACGAGGCGCCCCGCACTGAATTCGTGGACGAGTGCGGGGATGATATAGACACGGACTTTAAACGATCGCATTTTTAATTTATTATATTAAAAAATATACATGTTTTAAAAAAGTAACAAAACCAAATCATTTTCGTTTGTATTGCAAAGCACTAGATATTTTTTTATATTCTTTTGATAAAAAATGAAGGAGTAAAATTGTTTCATCTCAACGATTTGGAGGTGATTTGGTGTTTTTTTTTTCTTAATAGGTGATATCGATAGAAAAATTATGGCTAAACCAAATTACGATTCATATCATGTAGATTACCAACTATTTTTTCAGGTGTAATTTCTCTGTAAGTTCCGGAGAAAAGCTGCTTCATCTGCACGCTGTTTTTAAGCTTTTTTCGAAAGAGTAGCCTTAAGAAGACTACTAAAGGAACATAGTGCACTACATCAACCTTCATGGTTCAACAGTTGCCATTAAAATTTTCGCTACTTAGATTGTACAGTATGCGTAGTAGACGGCTATGTGAAAGAAAAATAGAGAGAATAGAAAGAGACAAAAATAGAGAAAGTCGCATGAAGCGGGCATAACGCGTTTGCCTTACGTGACGATTTCTTCCAGTTAACTCACTGGCGTATTTTAAGATTCAGCGCCCTGTAAGGTTAATTAACGGAAAAAAGCAAAAACGTTTAATGAAATATAAAATAAAATCCAGCTGTGTATCGATGTGGGCCTGAGAATGATTATAGTAAATGAAAAACGAAAAAATCCATACAACGAAATAAACACCATTTTTTCCGATGAATTGGTTAGCAAACTCATCAATACACTGTCATAATCAATACACTGTCATAATTAACGGAGTTTATCAACTTAGCTTCTATATTCAATATATATATTCTATAATCGTTCTTCGCTTAAACGGGAACGTAGATATTTTTTTTTTGTTTTTGTTATAAAACGTTGCCCCACACTAGGAATTTCTCCTGTATTGTGGGTGCGTTTACAAACATTTAAATTCACGTACACAAACAGCCGGACGCGGAACAACTACTTGTAGGTCATACAAATATTTGTTCCTTGGGGGAATCGATCCCGCGACACGCAGCTCAGCAGTCAATCGTTTAACCACTGCGCCAACCGTGCTGTATTATTTTAAGTACGGATTTTTTTAATTTGTTCATGCCTAGTAAGTCAAAAAGAAAGGCGCACAAAGCTGAGCGCGAGGTGCGGCTTGCACCGCCCCGGGCCATGGCCCTTTTGGCCCTAGGGTAAATACGCCACTGAGTTAACTCCTACCGCAAGACTCGTTAGGGACTTCGTTTAAAAAAAAAACTGCATCTTTCAATAAATAATTGTACCTACTGTATAGTAGGTATGTACTTACTAATACCATCGTATAATTATAACTACTAATTCCATAGGTAAAATCATAAAAAACCGTTCTAAAAAAAAATCTGTCACATGCCATTTTTACATCATGTATTAAATCAACAGAAAAATCTAATAAAAACCTAAATAAATAAAAACATAATGTTGTTCAGCTCACAATAGTGCATAATAATGACGTTGCTAACAAAGGAACCTTTTAATCTGTAAAAACTAGCCGGGAATTAAATGGTATGTTATTTTCAGTAAATATGAGTATTGTTAACTAAAAATAAACTCCCATATTAAGTACTAAGAGATAAGCCAGCCTATAACGTTCCCACTGCTGTCTCTGCCAGAAGGAACGGGCCGTAATCCACTACGCGGGCCCAGTGTGGGTTGGTAGATGTCACCGGTCTTCGATATTTTGGAACGAAGTACCTTATTGCGGAGTTGACTGGTCGGGGGTTCCCCTACAGAGCTTACTTCCACGCGGTAACCCCCAGGCAACGCCGTGTCTGACCACCGTAACGGAGTGGCAGACCGGCGGCTAAAGAGCTCTGTGACCTGCAGCAAGAACAAGCGGACGGTTTCAAGTATGCCGAAAACAAAACCAAAACGCGACGCCTCCGGGCGAGTTTTAAACTCGGCTCGACCCTCCCAGGACGAGGATGCCCTTCTCAGGGCCAACTCAGTGGTCCTTCTCAGGGCCAATCCACCGGCCCTTCTAAGGGCCTCGCCGAAGCTGGCCGCGCACCATCCGCGGCCAGCTTATCCAGTCTGCGGGCGGAGTTTTCGGACTCCGACGAGTCCGTCATGGACACGTCGGCGGCCGAAAACGACCGCCTCCAGCGGAAGCGGGCCTACCTGAGGCTCGGGTCCGAGAGCTCCTCGGAGTCGGTGGGCAAGTCGAGGAGGAAGCCGAAGTCAAAAAAGGCTTCGGCTTCTGCTTCGACCCCCACACACGATGTGGGCCTGGTGGACGCCGAGCGTCAGTTAGGCCTGGCAAGGAGGGAGCAGCTGCAGCAGGACCTCGAGGAGAAGGTCGCTACCAGGGAGCAGCAGGCGCGGGCCGCCAGGTCGAGGGCTGGCTATGGCACATCCACAGTGCTGTACGCCGACCACTCCCTGGCGGAGCTGGAGCGTATGGCGCTCCAGGACAAGGAGGAGGTACTGGAGGTCGCCTCCAAGTCGTCAAACCTGAAGGGGACCTTCCAGAAGGCCCTCAAATGTGCTGTGAGCATGCACGGCATCGTCACCGAGCTGGTGCACCGCACGGCCACAGACGAGACGCGGCAGCTGCAGGCGAAGGTGGATCGCCTGCAGCTGGAGGTCAGCCAGCTGCACTAGAAGCTGGCTGAGGCCACGGCCCGCCACGCCCAACCTGCGCCTGCCCCTGCCCCTGGTCCGGCAGAGGGAGGCTCCTACTCCCCTGGCAACCTCGTGGAAATAATCCGTGGGGTTGTCATGGAGGAGAGGGCTTTCATCAGGGGCTGCTTCGCGGGCATTGAGGACCGGCTCTTGCTGGAAAAGTGGCTCCGCCCGCCGTTAGCGGCGGATAAGAGTCGCCCTCTCGTGGCTGCTCCCCAACTTGTGGGGGCCCAGCGCGCGATGCCGGCAACTCTATGCCAGCATCTTGAGGAGTATGGCCCTTTACGGGGCCCCTATTTGGGAGGACTCCCTCCATAGGATATCTCCCTTCATCAAGGCGATGAGGGAACACCGCTGAGTTTTAGTTGGTATACTGCCACTCTGGCAGGGAGTCCCACATACTCCGTCTCGTCCCCCGACGAGCGGAGATGCGTAATGTTATTTCTCAGCGACAAAAAAAAAACCGGCCAAGTGCGTGTCGGCCCACGCACAGTGTAGGGTTCCGTAGTAGCCCGTTATCACAATGTAGGACGATTCTGTTGTTCTTTATTCTTGATATAAAAAAGAACATATTTTGTTGTTCAATGCAAGTCTTTACCCGTTATAAACAAGCAACTACTTCATCAGTCACTTTAAAGAATTAAATGCTAAGGATTTTGTATTTGGTACAAAATTATCCAACACCCAAGTTCAACGACTAATTACTGCTAAACTAATAAAGTTATCTTAACCGCTATATTTTTCTTTAAAGTTCATGAAATGCACTATCATCGTGAATTTTTCCAGATTTTTCAAGCTGGCAGTTTAGGTTTTAGAGGGGGGGGACAAAAATTTGCACTTTAAAGTTTAATATTTCGTAAATGGAGCATTGCATCGAAAAATAATTTTAGCAACCCCCAAGTCATTTTAGCAGACCTATTCAACGATACCCCACACGATGGGGTAGACGACAAAAAAAAATATACATCCCCACTTCACATGCAGGGGAGCTACCCTAAAAAAAAATATTTTCCAAATTTTTATTTTACCACTTTGTCGGCGTAATTGATATACACACTCCTACAAAATTATAGCTTTCTACAAAGAGAATATAACCGCTTTCTAGTACTAACGGTCTCTTAGCAAAACCTCGGACAGACAGACAGACAGACAGACGGACGGACATGGCGAAACTATAAGGGTTCCTTGTAGGAACTACGGAACCCTAAAAAGGAGTTGACTGGTCCCCCCCGGTGGGTACCCGCATTGTCGAGGCGGGGGGGTTCAGTAACCGTGGCTTGGTCACCCACGGTGAAGCGAAGAGGAACCCGAGGAGGGGCCGCTCGTTAGGGCTTTTGCCGATGAGCCGACGACGTAGCGGCCAACAAGTAGGTTGCGGTGCCGCTTGGGCGACATCGCAACTGAGGCGGGCCGCGATGTCGTATGTGAGGCATCACGGCTGAGGGTTGGAGGCCGCGGCGGAAGAGGAGTGCCGGTATTGCGGTGCGCCGCTCTTCCTACCTTTCGCTGCCTTGACGGAGTCGCCACCGTTTGATGGCGGACGCGGTGGGGCCGCTGGGGAGGAGGAGTGTTGGTATGATGTTGGCCGCTCTCCCTGTCCTCTGCGGTCGAAAATTGGCGGGCGGCGGGGCCAATGACCTGACCCGTCGCAGGGGGACCAATGGTGCCCAGACAAGGGGTCGTCTGGCGCCTATGTGCTGGTTTGGTCCCGAGGTGGTCACGGCGTGCTATGTGTTCTGGTGCGCCGGTGATAGGGATTACTCCCCAGAGGAGGGTCCGGTAACGGACAGCCGCGGCGGGTTCACGGATGAGTGCTAACGCGTGCCCGTGTTCCCGCCGTAAGCGGCAGAGGAGGACACCGTGGAGTTTTAGTGGGTTAGAGTCCCACATAACTGCACTATCTCCCCGTGTTAGTGCAGAATACGAGTGCATGTGTGCGTGCGAGCACCGCGTAAGGAACTTCGTTCCTAAGGGGTTCCCCAGACTGCACCCGTTTTTTTTTAATCTGGGACATGCCGGTTTCCTCTCGATATTTTACTTCACCGTTTGAGAGCAGTGATGATAAAAACAATACGGTTAGGTACCTGCTGGAGTGCCAACCACATATAGAATACCTAGATAACGCAAGTATCACAATCGGTATGAAAACCAAGCCTGCCATTTTTTGACTACCTACTATGACGTCACAAACAGTATTTAGTGATGGGAAAATCAAATCGATTAAAAGACGCCACCCTAGCGGCACCCTTCTCGCCCCACCCCCGGGGCCTAGCGGCAGCGCTCACTCTTACCCAGCCAGCAGTACACAAGACTGACACAGGACTGAGCGTGAAAGTGGCGGCTTATGATTTTTGTACGTAATCTGGTGCGATTTTTGGCACGCGAAGTAGTTGCTCTTGCGTTATCTAGGTGTATCTATATCTGTGGTGTGAACACAAATGATCTAAAATTCGTAAGTCGGGGCCGCTTCCAGTTTGCCAGCACCGCTCTCGTGTCAAGTATAAGTAGTAGTAGTAGTAGTAGTAGTGTTATGATGAAAGAGTGATAAAAAAACCTTGCTATTATTATGTTTTACCCATAAATAGTAATAGAATAAATATGTACATAGCTTCCAATTTCTTTTTCTTTAATGTAGTCATCGATTTAAGTTGAATGTGGCTAATTCATTGTTAAACTGAGCAAATCTGCCATAGCTTTTATAGAGATAATATTGATGGTGTAGTTGTCGTCTCCAATGGTTATTCCCTAAATATTTTTACAGCATACATTAATCAAAATAAATTAATGAAGATAACAGTAAAATGAACCGCTAAATACTATTACAAGAAAATGCCATAACAACTCGTCGAACTATTTTCCTCGAACGGAGGTGTAATAAGAAAACATAAGTACCTACAATTTGCAGATCTGATGCTGTTCATAAAATCAAAATGAAAGACGTGGAAAACAAGTGTAAGCGACTGCAATTGGAATTGCAATACAATAAAGAAGTTAGTTCATGCAATGGGATAAATAACGCCAGTATAATGGTTCATAAGAAAAAAGTAAAGAACCGCAAAAAAAAGGATCTAGTAAACTATGGCCAACAGCCAGCAGTCGCTTTCCGGCTATCACGCTCCGGTAAGAATAAAACCCAAAAGTTACTCACTAAACACATCAGCATGACCGAAGTTAATAACCGGACAAAACTATCCAATCAAAGAACTAGAAGCTCTGAAGCCATAAGTAAAAAATCACAATTCAATTCAAAATTCGTAGTAAACCGAGTCTCGGAATACTATTTCAACGATTACTTGAGTCCTTTCAATTTTCCAACTAAGAAGAAATGGAAAGTTTACCGTTGTCAATTGAGCAGGCCGGAGGACAGCTGTTGCTGTTCCTGCAACTCAGATGCCATGTTTGAAGTAATGAAGAGCCTCTACGACTGTTACAAAAAGAAAAATTGTGATAATTGTAATTGCATACTATGCAGTCATGTATTAAGGGAAGAAAGGCGCCTCGGGGAAGAACGGAAATCATTAGCATCCCTAAGTACAAAGGAAAAGAAGAAGAGAGCTGAAAAAATGTTAGAAGGAAAGACTCCAGCAGAAAAAGAAGAGATTTTGAAAGAATTAGTGAAAACTGGACAACCTCTACCAAAGGGTAAAACAGCATCTGAAAAAGCTTTGATCAAGAAATTAAGAGCAGAATTGGGAGTTCCAGAGTCAAGAACGTCAACTATGTTGGAAAGAATTAAAAAAGCCAAAGCATACGAAGTGACAACACCATCAGAAAGAATGAAAAGAGCTAAAGCTGCAGGACTA
Organism: Oligia latruncula; assembly: GCA_948474745.1. NCBI lineage: Eukaryota > Metazoa > Arthropoda > Insecta > Lepidoptera > Noctuidae > Oligia > Oligia latruncula. The sequence continues at coordinate 24,637,501 of OX419683.1, forward strand.
CTAACACCTTTAGAAGGAAAAACTACGGATCAAAAAGAAAAGATAATAAAAGGATTAGCAATGCATGGACTGCCTCTTCCTGAAGGTAAAACTGCCTCTGAAAAAAAGCTTATTGACAAAGTACGCAAAGAACTTGCCCTTCCTCCGGAACCTAAAACTGCATCCATGAAAGAGAAGTATGCTAAAGCTGCAGATGCTGGATTAATGCAGCCACTTGAAGGTAAATCACCGAAAGAAAAAGAAAGAATTTTACAAGGTTTGCATGACAGAGGTATCCCACTGCCTGAAGGACGCACGGCATCTGAGAAAGCTCTTATAGCTAACGTGAAAGCAGGAATACGAGGGCCGTCTGTTACGCCATCTGAGAGAATTCTGAAAGCAAAAGCTGCTGGACTACTTACGCCAATAGAAGGAAAACCTCCCGAACAACAAGAAAAGATACTGAGAGGATTAGCAATGCAAGGACTACCACTTCCTGAGGGGAAAACTCTCTCTGAGAAAAAACTAATTGAAAAGGTACGCAAAGAACTTGCCCTTCCTCCGGAACCTAAAACTGCATCCATGAAAGAGAAGTATGCTAAAGCTGCAGATGCTGGATTAATGAAGCCACTTGAAGGTAAATCACCGAAAGAAAAAGAAAGAATTTTACAAGGTTTGTATGACAGAGGCATCCCACTGCCTGAAGGACGCACGGCATCTGAGAAAGCTCTTATAGCTAACGTCAAAGCAGGAATACGAGCGCCGTCTGTTACGCCATCTGAGAGACTTCTGAAAGCAGAAGCTGCTGGACTACTTACGCCAATAGAAGGAAAACCTCCCGAACAACAAGAAAAGATACTAAGAGGATTAGCAATGCAAGGACTGCCACTTCCTGAAGGGACAACGGCTTCTGAAAAGAAGCTTATTAAAAAGGTACGCGCTGACCTTGGCCTTCCTCCGAAACCTAAAACTACATCCATGAAAGAGAAGTATGCAAAAGCTGCAGATGCTGGATTAATGCAGCCACTTGAAGGTAAATCGCCGAAAGAAAAAGCAAGAATTTTACAAGGTTTGCATGACAGAGGTATCCCACTGCCTGAAGGACGCACGACATCTGAGAAAGCTCTAATAGCTAGAGTCAAGGCAGGAGTACGTGCACCGTCTGTAACGCCATCTGAAAGAATTCGTAAAGCAAAAGCTGCAGGACTACTTACACCAATAGCAGGAAAATCTCCCGAACAACAAGAAAATATTCTGAGAGGATTAGCAATGCAAGGATTGCCACTTCCAGAAGGAAAAACTGCCCATGAGAAAAAGCTTATTGAAAAGGTACGCGCTGAACTTGGCCTTCCTCCGGAACCTAAAACTGCATCTATGAAAGAGAAATACGAAAAAGCCGCAGATGCTGGATTATTGCAGCCGCTTGAAGGTAAATCACCAAAAGAAAAAGAAAGAATTTTACAAGGCTTGCATGACATAGGTATCCCACTGCCTGAAGGACGCACGGCATCTGAGTTAGCTCTAATAGCTAGAGTAAAGGCAGGAGTACGTGCGCCATCTGAGAGACTACGTAGAGCAAGAGCTGCGGGGCTACTAACGCCGTTAGAACGAAAAACTCCCTCACAGAAGGAAAGGATACTGAAAGGATTAGCAATGGAAGGACTGCCTCTTCCTGAAGCAAAAACTGCTTCGGAGAAAAAGATTATGGAAAGGGTTCGCGCTGACCTTGGCCTACCTCCGGAACCTAAAACTGCATCTATGAAAGAGAAATACGAAAAAGCCGCAGATGCTGGATTATTGCAGCCGCTTGAAGGTAAATCACCGAAAGAAAAAGAAAGAATTTTACAAGGCTTGCATGACAGAGGTATCCCACTGCCTGAAGGACGCACGGCATCTGAGAAAGCTTTAATAGCTAGAGTGAAGGCAGGAGTACGTGCGCCGTCTGAGAGACTACGTAGAGCAAGAGCTGCGGGGCTACTAACTCCGTTAGAACGAAAAACTCCCTCACAGAAAGAAAGGATAATGAAAGGATTAGCAATGGAAGGACTACCTCTTCCTGAAGCGAAAACTGCTTCAGAGAAAAAGATTATGGAAAGGGTTCGCGCTGACCTTGGCCTACCTCCGGAACCTAAAACTGCATCCATGAGACAGAAGTACGCTGAAGCGGCAGATGCGGGTATAATGCAGCCACTTGAAGGTCAATCACCGAAAGCAAAGGAGAGAATTCTACAGGGCTTGTATGACAGAGGAATCCCTTTGCCTGAAGGACGAACGGCATCAGAAAAAGCTCTTATAGCTAGAGTGAAAGCAGGAGTACGCCCGCCATCTGAGAGGCTACGTAGAGCAAGAGCTGCGGGGCTACTAACTCCGTTAGAACGAAAAACTCCCTCACAGAAAGAAAGGATAATGACAGGATTAGCAATGGAAGGACTACCTCTTCCTGAAGCGAAAACTGCATCAGAGAAACAGATTATGGAAAAGGTTCGCGCTGATCTTGGCCTTCCTCCGGAACCTAAAACTGCTTCCATGAGAGAAAAGTACGCTGAAGCTGCAGATGCCGGATTCCTGCAACCACTTGAAGGTAAAACGCGGAAAGAAAAGGAAAGAATTTTACAAGGTTTGCATGACAGAGGCATCCCATTGCCTGAAGGACGAACGCGATCAGAGGAAGCTCTTATAGCTAGAGTGAAGGCAGGAGTACGTGCACCATCTGAGAAACTACGTAAAGCAAAAGCCGAAGGGCTATTAACGCCTTTAGAAGGAAAAACTCACTCACAAAAGGAAAAGATACTAAGAGGATTAGCAATAGAAGGACTGCCTCTTCCGGAAGCGCAAACTGCTTCAGAGAAAAAGATAATGGAGAAGGTTCGCGCCGACCTTGGCCTTCCTCCAGAACCTAAAACTGCGTCCATGAGACAGAAGTACGCTGAAGCTGCAGATGCTGGATTCCTGCAACCACTGGAAGGTAAAACGCGGAAAGAAAAAGAAAGAATTTTACAAGGTTTGCGTGACAGTGGCATCCCATTGCCTGAAGGACGAACGCGATCAGAGAAAGCTCTTATAGCTAGAGTGAAGGCAGGAGTACGTGCACCATCTGAGAAACTACGTAAAGCAAAAGCTGAAGGGCTATTAACGCCTTTAGAAGGAAAAACTCCCGCACAAAAGGAAAAGATACTAAGAGGATTAGCAATGGAAGGACTGCTTCTTCCTGAAGCGGAAACTGCGTCAGAGAAAAAGATAATGGAGAAGGTTCGCGCTGATCTTGGCCTTCCTCCGGAACCTAAAACTGCTTCCATGAGAGAAAAGTACGCTGAAGCTGCAGATGCCGGATTTCTGCAACCACTTGAAGGTAAAACGCGGAAAGAAAAAGAAAGAATTTTACAAGGTTTGCATGACAGAGGCATCCCATTGCCTGAAGGACGAACGCGATCAGAAGAAGCTCTTATAGCTAGAGTGAAGGCAGGAGTACGTGCACCATCTGAAAAACTACGTAAAGCAAAAGCCGAAGGGCTATTAACGCCTTTAGAAGGAAAAACTCCCGCACAAAAGGAAAAGATACTAAGAGGATTAGCAATGGAAGGACTGCTTCTTCCTGAAGCGGAAACTGCTTCAGAGAAAAAGATAATGGAGAAGGTTCGCGCTGATCTTGGCCTTCCTCCGGAACCTAAAACTGCTTCCATGAGAGAAAAGTACGCTGAAGCTGCAGATGCCGGATTCCTGCAACCACTTGAAGGTAAAACGCCGAAAGAAAAAGAAAGAATTTTAAAAGGTTTGCGTGACAGAGGCATCCCATTGCCTGAAGGACGAACGCGATCAGAGCAATCTCTTATAGCTAGAGTGAAGGCCGGAGTACGTGCACCATCTGAGAAACTACGTAAAGCAAAAGCCGAAGGGCTATTAACGCCTTTAGAAGGAAAAACTCCCGCACAAAAGGAAAAGATACTAAGAGGATTAGCAATGGAAGGACTGCTTCTTCCTGAAGCGGAAACTGCTTCAGAGAAAAAGATAATGGAGAAGGTTCGCGCTGATCTTGGCCTTCCTCCGGAACCTAAAACTGCTTCCATGAGACAAAAGTACGCTGAAGCTGCAGATGCCGATTTACTGCAACCTCTTGAAGGTAAATCACCGAGAGAAAAGGAAAGAATTTTGCGAGGTTTGCATGACAGAGGAATCCCATTGCCTGAAGGACGAACGCGATCAGAGGAAGCTCTTATAGCTAGAGTGAAGGCAGGAGTACGTGCACCATCTGAGAAACTACGTAAAGCAAAAGCCGAAGGGCTATTAACGCCTTTAGAAGGAAAAACTCCCGCACAAAAGGAAAAGATACTAAGAGGATTAGCAATGGAGGGACTGGTTCTTCCTGAAGCGGAAACTGCTTCAGAGAAAAAGATAATGGAGAAGGTTCGCGCCGACCTTGGCCTTCCTCCAGAACCTAAAACTGCGTCCATGAGACAGAAGTACGCTGAAGCTGCAGATGCTGGATTCCTGCAACCACTTGAAGGTAAAACGACGAAAGAAAAAGAAAGAATTTTACAAGGTTTGCGTGACAGAGGCATCCCATTGCCTGAAGCACGAACGCGATCAGAGGAAGCTCTTATAGCTAGAGTTAAGGCAGGAGGACTTGCACCATCTGAGAAACTACGTAAAGCAAAAGCTGCAGGGCTCTTAACACCTTTAGAAGGAAAGACTCCTTCACAGAAAGAAAGGATTATGAAAGGGCTGGCAATGGAAGGATTGCCACTTCCTGAGGCTAAAACTGCTTCAGAGCAAAGGATCATAGAAAAGGTCCGCGCTGATCTTGGTCTTCCTCCGGAACCTAAAAGTTCTTTCATGAGACAGAAGTACGATAAAGCTGCAGCTGTAGGATTATTGCAACCACTTGAAGGTAAATCGCCGAGAGAAAAAGAAAAAATTCTACAAGGTTTATATGACAGAGGAATCCCATTGCCTGAAGGACGAACGCGATCAGAGGAAGCTCTTATAGCTAGAGTGAAGGCAGGAGTACGAGCACCATCTGAGAAACTACGTCAAGCAAAAGCCGAAGGGCTATTAACGCCTTTAGAAGGAAAAACTCCATCACAGAAAGAGAGGATAATGAAAGGATTAGCAATGGAAGGACTGCCTCTCCCTGAAGCGAAAACTGCTTCAGAGAAAAGGATTATGGGAAAGGTACGCGCTGACCTTGGTCTTCCTCCGGAACCTAAGACTTCTTCCATGAGGCAGAAGTACGCTAAAGCTGCAGATGCCGGATTTCTGCAACCACTTGAAGGTAAATCGCCGAGAGAAAAAGAAAGAATTCTACAAGGTTTGTATGACAGAGGAATCCCATTGCCTGAAGGACGAACGCGATCAGAGGAAGCTCTTATAGCTAGAGTGAAGGCAGGAGTACGAGCACCATCTGAGAGACTACGTAAAGCAAAAGCAGCAGGACTACTAACGCCTTTAGAAGGAAAAACTCCATCACAGAAAGAAAGGATAATGAAAGGATTAGCAATGGAGGGACTGCCTCTCCCTGAAGCGAAAACTGCTTCAGAGAAAAGGATTATGGGAAAGGTACGCGCTGACCTTGGTCTTCCTCCGGAACCTAAAACTTCTTCCATGAGGCAGAAGTACGCTAAAGCTGCAGATGCCGGATTTCTGCAACCACTTGAAGGTAAATCGCCGAGAGAAAAAGAAAGAATTCTACAAGGTTTGTATGACAGTGGAATCCCATTGCCTGAAGGACGAACGCGATCAGAGGAAGCTCTTATAGCTAGAGTGAAGGCAGGAGTACGAGCACCATCTGAGAGACTACGTAAAGCAAAAGCAGCAGGACTACTAACGCCTTTAGAAGGAAAAACTCCATCACAGAAAGAAAGGATAATGAAAGGATTAGCAATGGAGGGACTGCCTCTCCCTGAAGCGAAAACTGCTTCAGAGAAAAGGATTATGGGAAAGGTACGCGCTGACCTTGGTCTTCCTCCGGAACCTAAAACTTCTTCCATGAGACAGAAGTACGCTGAAGCTGCAGATGCTGGATTCCTGCAACCACTTGAAGGTAAATCACCGAAAGAAAAAGAAAGAATTTTACGAGGTTTGCATGACAGAGGAATCCCATTGCCTGAAGGACGAACGCGATCAGAGGAAGCTCTTATAGCTAGAGTGAAGGCAGGAGTACGTGCACCATCTGAAAAACTACGTAAAGCAAAAGCTGCAGGGCTACTCACCCCTTTAGAAGGAAAATCTCCCTCCCAGAAAGAAAGGATAATGAAAGGATTAGCATTGGAAGGACTGCCTCTGCCTGAAGCGAAAACTGCTTCAGAGAAAAGGATTATGGGAAAGGTACGCGCTGACCTTGGCCTTCCTCCGGAACCTAAGACTTCTTCCATGAGGCAGAAGTACGCTGAAGCTGCAGATGCCGGATTTCTGCAACCACTTGAAGGTAAAACGCGGAAAGAAAAAGAAAGAATTTTACAAGGTTTGCACGACAGAGGCATCCCATTGCCTGAAGGACGAACGCGATCAGAGGAAGCTCTTATAGCTAGAGTGAAGGCAGGAGTACGTGCACCATCTGAGAAACTACGTAAAGCAAAAGCTGAAGGGCTATTAACGCCTTTAGAAGGAAAAACTCACTCACAAAAGGAAAAGATACTAAGAGGATTAGCAATAGAAGGACTGCCTCTTCCGGAAGCGCAAACTGCTTCAGAGAAAAAGATAATGGAGAAGGTTCGCGCTGATCTTGGCCTTCCTCCGGAACCTAAAACTGCTTCCATGAGAGAAAAGTACGCTGAAGCTGCAGATGCCGGATTCCTGCAACCACTTGAAGGTAAAACGCGGAAAGAAAAGGAAAGAATTTTACAAGGTTTGCATGACAGAGGCATCCCATTGCCTGAAGGACGAACGCGATCAGAGGAAGCTCTTATAGCTAGAGTGAAGGCAGGAGTACGTGCACCATCTGAGAAACTACGTAAAGCAAAAGCCGAAGGGCTATTAACGCCTTTAGAAGGAAAAACTCCCGCACAAAAGGAAAAGATACTAAGAGGATTAGCAATGGAGGGACTGGTTCTTCCTGAAGCGGAAACTGCTTCAGAGAAAAAGATAATGGAGAAGGTTCGCGCCGACCTTGGCCTTCCTCCAGAACCTAAAACTGCGTCCATGAGACAGAAGTACGCTGAAGCTGCAGATGCTGGATTCCTGCAACCACTTGAAGGTAAAACGACGAAAGAAAAAGAAAGAATTTTACAAGGTTTGCGTGACAGAGGCATCCCATTGCCTGAAGCACGAACGCGATCAGAGGAAGCTCTTATAGCTAGAGTGAAGGCAGGAGTACGTGCACCATCTGAGAAACTACGTAAAGCAAAAGCCGAAGGGCTATTAACGCCTTTAGAAGGAAAAACTCCCGCACAAAAGGAAAAGATACTAAGAGGATTAGCAATGGAAGGACTGCTTCTTCCTGAAGCGGAAACTGCTTCAGAGAAAAAGATAATGGAGAAGGTTCGCGCCGATCTCGGCCTTCCTCCGGAACCTCAAACTGCTTCCATGAGACAAAAGTACGCTGAAGCTGCAGATGCCGATTTACTGCAACCTCTTGAAGGTAAATCACCGAGAGAAAAGGAAAGAATTTTGCGAGGTTTGCATGACAGAGGAATCCCATTGCCTGAAGGACGAACGCGATCAGAGGAATCTCTTATAGCTAGAGTGAAGGCCGGAGTACGTGCACCATCTGAGAAACTACGTAAAGCAAAAGCCGAAGGGCTATTAACGCCTTTAGAAGGAAAAACTCCCGCACAAAAGGAAAAGATACTAAGAGGATTAGCAATGGAAGGACTGCTTCTTCCTGAAGCGGAAACTGCTTCAGAGAAAAAGATAATGGAGAAGGTTCGCGCCGACCTTGGCCTTCCTCCAGAACCTAAAACTGCGTCCATGAGACAGAAGTACGCTGAAGCTGCAGATGCTGGATTCCTGCAACCACTTGAAGGTAAAACACCTAAAGAAAAAGAAAGAATTTTACGAGGTTTGCATGACAGAGGAATCCCATTGCCTGAAGGACGAACGCGATCAGAGGAAGCTCTTATAGCTAAAGTGATAGCAGGAGAACGGGTACCGTCTGTTACGCCATCTGAGAGAATACGTAAAGCAAAAGCTGCTGGACTACTCACGTCAATAGAAGGAAAATCTCCGGAACAACAAGAACAGATACTAAGAGGATTAGCTATGCAAGGATTGCCGCTTCCTGATGGTAAAACTCCTTCTGAGAAAAAGCTTATTGATAAGGTACGCGCTGAACTTGGCCTTCCTCCAAAACCTAAAACTGCATCTATGAAAGAGAAATACGCTAAAGCTGCAGATTCTGGTTTACTGCAGCCACTTGAAGGTAAATCACCGAAGGAAAAAGAAAGAATTTTATTAGGTTTGCATCGCAGAGGAATCCCATTACCTGAAGGACGAACGCGATCAGAGGAAGCTCTTATAGCTAAAGTGAAGGCAGGAGAACTCCGTAAAGCAAAAGCTGCCACTTTGTCAATTACCACAGAGAAATTAAAAAAGGCCAAAGCAGCTGGCTTAATAACACCCCTCGAAGGAAAAACTCCTGAACAAAAAGAAAAAATACTAAAAGGCCTTGCCGAATCTGGTTTGCCAATGCCACAAGGTAAAACTATTTCTGAAAAAGCACTGATAAAAAAAATTAAGGCCGAGCTAGGCGTACCGGAGAGGACCCCATCGGAAAAAATGAGAAAAGCTAAAAAAACTGGTCTTTTGACACCTCTAGAAGGTAAAACACATTCACAGAAAGAGAAAATACTTAGAGGTAGAGTAGCGGCAGGTTTGCCGTTACCAGTAGGTAGAACACCATCCGAAAGAGCATTAATAGAACAAATTAAAGCAGACACAGGTTACATATCGCCTACATTATCAGAGAGAATGAAAAGGGCAAAAGATGCAGGACTACTAACTCCTTTAGAAGGTAAAACACCTTCAGCTAAAGAAAAGATTCTTCGAGACAGAGTGGCCGCGGGAGTCCCATTACCAGAAGGTAGAACACCATCTGAAAAGGAAATTGTAAGAAAAATAATTGCTGGAGAGCCCCCTCCGGAGAAAAGACCATCAAGAAGGTTAAGAGAAGCCAAAACTGCTTCGGAAAAAGAAAAAATATTGATAAGTCTTCGTAAAGCTGGAAAACCCTTGCCCGAAGGAAGAACAGCTTCGGAAAAAGAACTTGTTGCTAAAGTAAAAGCAGAAAGACCTTCAAAAGTTACCTCTGAAAAATTACGAAAAGCAAAAGAAGCTGGTTTGTTGACACCACTTACAGGAAAATCTCCAGAAGAGAAAGAAAGAATATTGAAAGGCTTAATAGCACAAGGCTTACCACTTCCTGAATCTCAAACAGAATCAGAGAAAGAGATAGCGAAAAAAGTACGCAAAGAACTTGGCCTTCCACCAGAACCTATAACATTATCGGAAAAAGTCAAGATGCATAGAGCTGAAGCTGCTGGTATTGTAACGCCTCTTGAAGGTAAAACTCCATCTCAGAAGGAACGTATTGTGAGGGGCATGGTTATGTCTGGAATACCACTACCAGAAGGACGAACTGCGTCTGAAAAAGCTATGATAAAAAAAGTTCAAGCAGAAGAAGGAAAACTATCGCCAAAAGCAGCTGCCGGTTTACTCACACCCTTGGAAGGAAAAACAAGATCTCACAAGGAAAAAATTATTAGGGGTCGGGCCGAGGCTGGAATACCGTTACCCGAAGGTAAGACTCAGTCGGAGAAAGCTTTGATACAACAAATTCGGACTGAATTAGGTATGCCTCCACCAGCAAAAACAATCTCGGAAAAGGAAGTAGTCCGCAAGGCTAAAGCAGAGGGGCTGTTTACGCCAATTGCCGGAAAGTCAGCTAGAGAAAAGGAGAGGATACTGAAAGGACTGGCCAGAGCTGGGTTACCATTGCCCGAAGGCAAAACCCATTCTGAAAAAGAATTAGTAAGAAAAATTAGAGCTGAAGTTGGGTTGCCAGTGGAGCCAACGCCTTCAGAAAAGAGAGGAGAAATTAAAACCAAAACGAAAAAAATTGGCATGACACCATCAAAGCGACGTGTATTAGCTGGTATTAGCGAAAAGTTCGAAGACATTATTAAAACAACAACTTGCGATCGTGGCTGCGGTTGTGATAAAAAGAAAATTAGATTTAAACATAGCTACGTCAAGATTAGAGTGACATCTCCGGACATCTCTTCTCTGTGCGATTGTCCGGACGAGTGTCTTCCTGGCGTTAAAAATGGAGCCTTTATTGACAACGAGGGTATAAAAGTAACTGTTGGGAGAGTGAGTGAAGCTACTTCGTTCACCAGTCAGTTCAGCAACCATAGCTTAGAAACACCTAAACATGTTATTACTCTGTATGACAAAATACTGACAGAAAGTTACAGTAATACATCTACCGACACAGTAGATGTTCCCTCTGATAATAAGTTTGAGACAAGTGATTTAAAAAAGTCTTTATTTGATACATGTCCTTTCATAAGCCGTCCTATTAGTGTTGATAAGTTGAATACTGATCTTGATACTTCATCTACGTACACCAACGGCTCATACGAAAGTTGTACTAATGTCAAGAAAAACGAAATAGAAAGTGATAAAAGTAATTACTACTTTGGAAATTCTACCTATAAAAATAACAACGAAGAATTTGGTAGATTTGTGGATAGTTCTAGGAATATTGAACTTTCAGGAGACATTTGTAGTTCATCCTACTCTTTACATGAATTTTCGGTCAGTTATGAATCGATTCTTGTTATAAAAAGCGAATCATCGCTATCCTTGAACACAGTCTCAAGTGATATGTCAAGTGAGAGTATAGAAGTTACTAGCGTGATATCGTTATCTAATAACAGCTATTATGCATTGAGTTCTACTCAATATTTATACTTTCCGGTATCCAACGGTCATTTTAGTGACAGTACAGTAGAAGAAACAGAGCTATTTCCGAACAAAATAGACTATAGTGATAATAATGCCAGTACCGATGACACAATGATGAGGTAATTGTTGTTGTTCACATTGATTTACGTAATGCACGATAAGTTTTTGTATAGAAGGAAACGTACTATACAGGGCGTCCCACGGCTATGCCACATGGAGGGAAAGTACCTTGAATATTGCAGATGGAACATTTTACTGAAAGGAGACATTATTTTAATTTAAACAACAATTTAAACTGCATTCATAGATTTTTAAATAATTACATGGTTGAACCGGGAATCGAACCCGCAACACGAGAAAAAAAATTACCCTGTAGCTTTATCATACCGATCGAAAGGCTTCATCATAAAGATTATTTTTTGCTTATAACATAGTCTCAGAAATAAAAGGAAGACCGTGAATTTTAACATTTTTAATACAAAATTAATCAATTTATCAAATGCTCAAAGTGAGTCCCTTATACTGTTGAATACAAAGTCGCACTCTTTTGATTATTTCACTCCCTGTCGATTTATTGATCTTGTTGTGGTGGATATTTAGAATATTATGTCTAAGTTCTGTTTGTAGCTCTTGGACATTTTCATACTGGTTCTTGTATAATAATTTAACGGGGAGATTTAAAAAAAAATCTAACGGGGTTTGATCTGGCGATCTCGGCGGCCATTTTATTTGTCCCGATCCAGGGACGAAAGTGTTCATTGAGATAGTCCCTTGTTCTGTGACTGTTACGAGCCGGAGCTCCATCTTGCTGAAAAGTACCTAAGGTTTTGTCGTTCTGCAACCGGAAGATTATTTATCTAATTTCTTAAAATCTCAAGTATTTCTAAATACCTTTCCGTATTCAAATGCTCTTCGTAAAAATGTACTAAGAGGACCCGATTTTGTATTAAAAATGTTAAAATTCATGGTCTTCCTTTTATTTCTGACACTATGATAATTAGCAAAAAATAATCCTTATGATGAAGCCTTTCGATCGGTATGATAAAGCTACAGGGTAATTTTTTTCTCGTGTAGCGGTTTCGATGCCCGGTTCAACCATGTAATTATTTAAAAATCTATGAATGCAGTTAAAATTGTTTTTTAAATTAAAATAATGTCTCCTTTCAGTAAAATGTTCCATCTGCAATATTCAAGGTACTTTCCCTCCATGTGGCATAGCCGTGGGACGCCCTCTAGAAGGCTGTAAATGTTAGTGGCAAAGTCTTATTAGTCACCCCATCGCCATTTAGATTTTTCTTCAAAGTTACGGTGCGGGATGAAACCACCCTCATAATAAAAAATATTCCAGCATCATAGTGCGTTGCACAGACTTTTTTTAAATTACTGCACATGGTGTTATTGGGTAAAATTTATGGGTAAAGGATACTGGAACAATACAAAAATGCCTAGAGATATTGGTGGTTTAACTCTTCGTATGTAAACGTGGAACCATGCGATACGCAATGGTTTTTCGCCAAATGCCAAATGAGATCTTTACTTCTAGATATCTCGGCAATGCGAGAGATGCCGTGTTTTTTTAATGGTAATCTGGCACCCTTCTATAACTGACGCCTCCATAAATGTTCAATATGGCCTCCAACTTTGCAGAAAAAACAAAATAACGATGGGGTGAAAAAAAATTAGCGATGCCAACATTTATAGTGTTTTTTTTTTCAAAATTTGATGTTTCCTAAGACATTGTTAGTTTTTATAATATGGGAGGTATTCGTATTTTGCGATGATTTTTATACCGTTTCAAGTTTCTAGTAGTTATAGTTAATAATCGTCAAACAGAGAGTCGCCGCACCCAAGTAGAAATTCAAAGATACAGCATGTCAAAGCTGTAAAAAAATGAACAGCCGGTCGATTCTGTAAAAATCTCACCGTGAAAACTTAGGTGAAGTGAGTTTGTTTTTGCTAGGAATTGACACTATTGACAACTCACTCCACGCTCACTTCACCTAAGTTTTCACGGTGAGATGTTTACAGAATCGCACTGCTGGAAAGGTTATTTTACCGCGCCAAAATCTTTCTTCAACCTAAAAAAAAATGTAAGCTTCATGGAAGCGGGGCGAATAATGTCAGTCGCATAAATGAACACGATTGTTATGATGGCACATCGGCACTAACTTCGAAACTATGGAACAATGACCTCAATTTTGAAGGAAAATAATAAAATAAATAAAAAGTTTATTTCGGAATAATAAACACATGACAATAAGTACAACAAGTAAAACGATGTTATCTGCAAAAGTACCTATAAACTGTAGCGCAGCTAACAACGCCCTTCTCCACATACAGAATGGAATGACGTTCCATGCAAAAAGTGCATAAAAGATAATTAAATTAATTTAGTTAACACTTTCCAGGACGGTCCTTTATTAGGGAAAGATAGTAGAATCTTTCAAACAAAATCACAATACTGTCACAGCCGTACCAACAATATCACGAAAAATTTAGTCGTTTACCTGGGGCGGTAGACGGCTACAACCGTATCCCTATTAGAGCGTTGTGGATGAAATCTGTTTATGTTTGTGTAAGGCACACATTGAGAGCACGTACACCACTTGTTTTTTATAGTAAATCAACGTGATCTCAACCTTATTGCTTAAAGCTTATAGACTATATATGTATTAAGTAAATCAGTGTTACACTGCGGTAGCCGTGTTTGTCGTAAAGAAAGTACCAAATCATACGGCTGCCGCCGCACTGTCTTTACATGAAATTTAAAAAAAAGGTTACAGCCGTTACTGCGACGGAAGGTGTTAATTTATTTAGAATTAGTTAATAATACTATAGATAATAAAAACTTTTAAACAAAAAAATTAAACCGCCGAAAAAAATAAAAAGCAAATAATAATAAACCTTTTTTATTTAACCTTAATAAACCAATGTATACCTAAGTAAAGTGGAGTTAAGTTTAATTTTGCATAATTGCTCTTGTTTAGTGAGTAGATGTGTAAGCTTTTGTTTAATTTGTTGTAGATTTTTACCGACTTCAAAAAAAAGGAGGTTATCAATTCGATACGTATGTATGTAATATTATTGGAATTGCATTATATTCACATATGACAATCTATTAGGGCTTCCAAACAAATATACAAAATTTTGTAGACGTATGTATGTATGTATGTATGTATGTATGTTTGTCCACGCATATCTCCGGAACTATTAATCGGATCGTGACGATTTTTTTTTATTGGCTTACATTTACTTCAACTTAGGGAACAGTGCAAGTTTCATCAAGATCGATTCAGTAATTTTCAAGATATGGACTAATACGTGTAAGTGTGACGGCCTGGCTTATTGATACGAGCTACGGATGTAGTGTCAAAGGGAAAACATCTCAAAACCTTGATCAAATTCTAGTGCAAAAACTAAAAATTACGAAATAAAAATAATTTAAAAAATTAAACCGACTTCAAAAAGAAATAACTCAAAATTATGAAATAACTTTAATTTCGGAAGTCGGTGGCATAAAACTTAAACTAGAATACAGATCCCAAGACACCGACTTCCGAAATTAAAGTTATTTCATAATTTTGAGTTATTTCGTTTTGAAGTCGGTTTAATTTTTTTTAAATTATTTTTTGAACTTATGTTTGTAATGACGACTTGCAGCGGTTCTACGAGACTCAATGTTACAAACCCTATTCGAGCGGCGTATAGGACAGCATTCAGGATCAATGGAAAGTTGGCTGTGGTTGCGAAGAATAGTTTGGAGAATAAATAGCTGGCAGAGTGTATATAGAGAGGATGTCGAATATCGAATCGGTTTTCTTGCCAGCACCTTCAGGACAGCTCTCTGCCCTCGTTCAACCCGTAGCATCACTGTTTTACCGGCACCACCCCAGACTGTTAGGCAATACCCTACAACAGACTGAGCGAGGGCAAAGTAGACGGTTACTAAAACAGCTTAAATGGGCCGCACCTCTGAGCTTTTTAAAAATGTATATGAGTTTTCTGACACGAGCTACAGTTGAAGCAATATATTGCTTCTATTTCAGGTTGCTATCAAGAATTACTCCAAGATAGTATTTCTAATAATTGTTAACAGCCACAGTTTGCGTGTAAGTTTGGGAAGGTGTGCGCACGAATTTCAATCGGCTGACTTGACTTCATAGTAGAGAATGTGATAAATTTAGTCTTATTGACATTTAGATTGAGATGATTTGTGGTCAACCACCTCATGACGGTGCTCAAGGCAAACTCCGAGTTCAGGCGAGTTTCAGTCCAGTCTCGGCCATGAACAATTAGAGCTGTGTCGTTGGCATAAGCTATAATTTTGCAGTTTGGTAGGGATAACTGACACAGCTCATTCACGTATATGAGAAAAAGTGGGGGTCCCACGACACTGCCCTGGGGAACACCAAAAGTAATCGTCTCCTGGTTGCTGAGGTAGTTTTAAAATTTTATTATTTCTTTACGACCTGTAAGATAACTCTTGAAGAGATCGTGGGCCGTCCCGCGAATACCAAGATGCTCTAGCTTCGAAAGAAATATGCGAATTGAGACAGTGTCGAAGGCTTTGGATAGGTCTAAAAAGCTACCAAGAGTTTTTTATTTATTCTCCCAATGGCCAATAATCGTATCTGTAAGTTCCAGTACCTACAGCATCTTCGATGATTTTCCAGTCCTAAAACCATACTGATTGTTAGAAAAAAATAATTTAATAAAATTAAACCGACTTCAAAAAGAAATAACTCAAAATTATGAAATAACTTTAATTTCGGAAGTCGGTGTCTTGGGATCTGTATTCTAGTTTAAGTTTTATGCCACCGACTTCCGAAATTAAAGTTATTTCATAATTTTGAGTTATTTCTTTTTGAAGTCGGTTTAATTTTTTTAAATTATTTTTATTTCGTAATTTTTAGTTTTTGCACTAGAATTTGATCAAGGTTTTGAGATGTTTTCCCTTTGACACTACATCCGTAGCTCGTATCAATAAGCCAGGCCGTCACACTTACACGTACTAGTCCATATCTTGAAAATTACTGAATCGATCTTGATGAAACTTGCACTGTTCCCTAAGTTGAAGTAAATGTAAGCCAATAAAAAAAAATCGTCACGATCCGATTAATAGTTCCGGAGATATGCGTGGACAAACATACATACATACATACATACATACATACATACATACGTCTACAAAATTTTGTATATTTGTTTGGAAGCCCTAATAGATTGTCATATGTGAATATAATGCAATTCCAATAATATTACATACATACGTATCGAATTGATAACCTCCTTTTTTTTGAAGTCGGTAAAAAGGTTTTTATTTAAGTATTTGGTGAGTCTTTGGTTTTAAAACTGTTTTGAAAGAAATAAAACTGGATTTTGTTTCATTTTCAAAGCTTCAGCCTGAGTCAGGAATAGAACCATTTTTTTTTACAAAACACATCCAGTGCACTATCCTATTGCACTAACGGATAATGTAGCTGGTATGGATGAAATGCTGTGAACAAATAATGTGGCTAATCAACTAAATATTCCTGTACAGTATTAGATCCTTGTCAGTAACACAGTATAGAAATATAGGATGATTTTTTTATTCGAGGGATTGAGTTCGATTCCTGGTTCAAACAGAAGCATTCGCAGAAAGCAAAAATTGCAGTTTTATTTTTCTTCAAAATTAAGTTCATGGTTTCTTTCCTTTTTTCTTTTTCTTTTTTTTTTACCCATAGTTTCGAATTAAGCCCTGATGTGCCATATTGAATCATGTTCATTTACACGACTGACATTATATTCTTCCCACTTCCATGCAGCTGACAATTCTTTTGGGTAAGTCTAAACTAAGGCGACCCCCTGTTCTATCTTAATCAGCCTATAATGTTCCCACTACTTGGAACTCAGGCCTCCTCTCTGTGAGAGGGAATGGACCATAATCCACCACGCGGATCCAGTGCGGGTTCGCAGATGTCACATGTCTACGATGTTTTGTTTTTTGGACATGCTGGTTTCCTCACGATGTTTTCCTTCACCGTTTTGAGAGCAGTGGTGATGAAGTAATTTACACAAAGTAAAGCGCTTGTCTGAGATTGAACCTACGACCTACAACTAGTAAGTCGCGGCCGTTACCACTGGGCCACCACTGCTCCCGTCTAGTATCATAGTATCTTTAAGTATCATTATCTTAGACCCAAAGTTACCAAACTCTGTTAATTATTAAATGTCCCGCTAAGCACTGGACGTACTGCCTGACCATTCAGAACTGTCCGTCAAAATACTTAATAGAATTTGGTGAAAATCGAGATTTGTATATAAAATCAATGCGTGTATCAAAATCATGCTTTTCCAATAGCGAAAGCGACAACCAAGTGAGTGAGGTGCACTTTAACAGAGCACATACAGAGAATATTAACTGCGGAGCAGATTGTATTAGGATAAAACGAAATGATACTATCTCTGAAACAAAATTGTTCAACGATCACAATACACAAAAAATAAGTACAAGAAAAACGAACAATGGGGAATCTGTCGTAGTCATAAGCAACTTGGACAGTGACCATGACATAACTACGGTGGTGGACCAACTTCTGTCAAAAAAAGAATTTTCTGACGGTTCCTCAATATTTGTGGTAGTGCCCACGTCAGACGACAATAACTCAGATCTCTCGTCAGAATGCTCTACTATATACATCCAGTTATCTCAACATTATCCTAATTGGAAAGAAAAGCAATCTAACATCGAAGAAACAGGTAAGCATTTGCCTCGTGTTAAATCATTTTAATGTACTGCCCTTTCTTAAGGCGCTTGCCTAGTTGCCCAGTTAAATAGGAATATAACCTTGGAAAGCGGCATAATAAGCTCAAATACACAGATCGTTTTTTTTTCATACATACCATCAATTACATACGGAGAATCCTCCGTGCTTCGGAAATCATGTTAAGCCGTTGGCCCTGGCTGTCGTTCATAGATCTTTGTTATATAGTAATTTCACACGTAACGACTGTCGAGACTTTCGGGCTTCTGACTACTCAGTCAGACGCCTGAATGTCTGGCAACCAATCCTAACAAAAGGCATCGTTTTACCGATTACCTGGGTTGTGAAGTGTCATCAACACTCATAACATATAAAGTTATTTGGTAAATTTTCATTTCAATAACGTTCACAAGATAGGTAAACGTGAGATATACCAAATGTTGATATAATTTCTTTACTTAAAACATTTATATACTCTAAAACTTATTTCGTATAACGTTATTGAATATAACGCTTATTTAATCGAAAATCATTAGGTCTATCATTCTGGTTTGCGGTTTTATTGAAAGATTCTTCCACAATGAATGTTGTAACACTCAACCATGACTCAATAAAGTAAACGAACCGCCATTTTTGTCAGTGTTTCCCATCCAAAAAAGTCATTACTTTTGCTGGCATATTATAATATTCGATAGGCATGTTCTCAAATTTTAAGAAAAGTAAAAATTCAGATTATTATTTGTATAACCTAACGTTTACTTAACAGTCTATCCAGTTTCCCGATTTTTTGTGTACCTTCAGAAATGACTGAATACCTAGTACTAATTACTAGTAGATTTTTGAACAGTGCCACATTGTGCGATAGCGACAGTCTACAGATCAGTGTTTTTCCTTTCAAGACCATTTTTTCGTACAGCTACATCTGTTGGTAAATTTCAGACTGTTAAAGTTTGTACCTACCTACATATTTAATCAAGTCTCAAGTAATTCCAATTATGCTTTCCTAAAAATATAATTGCACACTGTAATAAAATGAATGCGCCTCTTTTTTTTTGAACCTCAAATGCTTAGTTCCTATTTTGGGGTCCTAAAAATACTAAATACCAAGTAACTCCCGCCACGGTCGTTCTAACCAAACCTGTTTGGTCGGGGTACCCTAGCTTAGTTACTGCGACCAACAATGAGAAAGGGCAAGAATTAAAAAAAAGAGGCCCAATTATTTTTAAAAGTGTGCATTATTAGAAGCCTAAAAAGTTTTTTGAAGACGACTAAATTCGACGGTCAATAATTTTTAAGACGATCAGTTAAATATTTTCTTATTTACAATTTGAAAGACAGGAGGCACTCCAGCTTTATTTAGTACAAATGTTGGTTATAGCAACAATTAGGATGACGTCAGAATTGTAGATAAATTTCATCATCTTAGCCATGCTGGTGTGGTAAAAAAAATGTAACAAAGAACGTCACGCACACGACTATTTCTCAAAATATCAAAAATATTGCATTACAGAAACTGTATCTAGACGGAATTCATCTACCACACGCGGCTTGAAAATATCTGCAAAAGACAAAAAGTATTACACGGAAGGGATGCAGGAGACCGTAGCATCTTTTCACGAGAACAAAAGCATATACCACCATAAACTACCAAATTCCTGCTCACACGAAAAAAGAAAAATTTCTACACCTAAACAAAATAAGATGTTGTCTCATAGCGTTAGCACTGACACTACAACGGATCGGCCATGTCGCTGTGCTCTTAAAATAAACGGAAACCATAATCTTCTGCCAGAACATCCATGTGTAGCAAATGAAGTTTCTGATCTGGTAACTCGTTGTCGTGTAAACCAAGGTACGTACTACCCACGCTATGTTTTAAATTATACTAGTATTCAACCAGTAAATACCAAATAAAAATACGAATAATTTTAAATTTTGTGGGCCGCTACCGTCGTATGTTATGAAAAGTTATGCCATCCTTTTTGTAACTACTTGTCTTGGAATGTTTCCCACACCACTTCACCGCGCATGAGCCTGCATTTTGATGCGTTATAATTGCATAAAAGTTATATTTTTTTTTATTAATTTGGCGTAGCCTTTAAAGCGACAAAATGCTATTAGTTTTCGTGCGTCGGGGCACTGTATGCGCAGTCAAGTGGATAGGTAGAAAACCGATGCATTGCCTCAACAATTGACTGTCCACTCAGCTCATGCGCAATAATATTGAATCATAAATTAAAGTAAGATCTAAATCAGACTGCTGTTTAGACTTTCACGGCGAAATCTTGTGCAGTTTAATGACCTAATAATACAAACGCATGCATCGTGTTGTGTATGGGCGATATTATTAAGAATGAAATGTACGGATGAGGAAGAGACTCACTCTGCCACCCCTAACGTGGTCTAAAGGCAATCTAGACTAAGCTGAAATAAATCTTATTTCAGCTTAGTCTTCAGTTCAGCCACTATAACATAGCATTGATAATTTTACAACTTTATATCTCATAACGTGTCAATATTTTTAGGCCAGAACTGCGACGGGTATCACCGGTTACCCAAAATGAACGTGACTCAGCAAGCATCATTTGAGTCCATCAACAGAGTTCCAATGACAATGGGTCCGTGTGCAGTACCTTCGTTTCACGGACATCCTGGCTGTCATAATCTATCAGACATGCACCAAATTCCGTATGGCACACCTATGCCGCTACCCGTGCATAAAACGACAAAGACTGTTTGCGGACCGAACCAATCAAAGTCACGTTGTCCAGTCAAATTAAAGAAACTATTCCAACAAGTACTTAAAGGAAAAGCACCGAATTTTAATTCAATAGGATGTGGTCCTGCTGCTGATAAACCACCAACATACGAAGCAACCATCAGCAATATGCACTTTGAACTCGTTAATAGTGATTCAGGTAAATATTTTTTGACCTTTTTTATTTACAGTTTCCGGATATTCTCCAAACAGAGGAGAGCAGTGGTGGCGCAGTGGTATCTGCCGCGACTTACGAGTTGCAGGTAGTAGGTTCGAACCCAGACAGGCGCTTTACTTTGTGTAAATTATTTCATCGCCACTGCTCTCAAAACGGTGAAGGAAAACATCGTGAGGAAACCGGCATGTCCTAGAACCAAAAATTCGAAGACATGTGACATCTACCAACCCGCATTGGGCCCGCATGGTGGATTATGGCCCACTCCCTCTCACAGAGAGGAGGCCTGTGTCCCAGCAGTGGGAACATTATAGGCTGATTATGCTATGCTATGCTTATGCTCCAAACTAAAAATTACGAAATAAAAAAGTAATTTAAAAAAATAATTCGATTTCAAAGGAATTAACTCAAAATTATGAAATAATTATAATTTCGAAGAAGTCGGTGTCTTGGGATTTGTATTTTAGTTTTAGTTTTTTGCCACCGACTTCCGAAATATACTTAAGAAAATTGCAATAATGTAACCTAAAGTAGCAACATTTTGCCTATAAAATCCATTATTTGGCGTGTGCTGAGAATAGAAATAGAAAACTGTTGATGATACATAAAAATTATTTACTTGTATGATTAAAGTAGGTACTTAATATCACCTACAAAAAAGCCCGGTAGGGACTATATCTAACTATCATAGTTGTCACAATAGTAGCTTTTGTGTTCTTGTTCATGTTTTACGCAAATAAATATTCTATTCTATTCTATTCTAAAATTTTATGAAACCGCCGGCAGAAACAAAAGTTTCGTAGTAGTTTCGGAGCTTCTTCGTAAAACAAATATACAAAAAAATCTTTTCTCTTTCTAATTGAAACAATAGTTAAAATCGGTCCAGTAGTTTCGGAGCTTATTCGGTACAGTCAACAAAAGAGATAGTATGCAGGATCGTCGGATATAGTTGAAGTTTATGTTGTTATCGACTGAAATTAATTTTTGATAAATGAGCTGTTTGCTTTCTAATAATTAAATTAAATTTTATTTGAGAACATCCATCGATTTCTTACAAAAATTCAACTATATCCGACTATCCTGCATACTTATCTCTTTTGTTGACTGTACAAACAAACAAACAAATAAGTTTTATTATATTAGTATAGTATAGTATAGATGATGGTACGGAACCGTCGGTGCGCGAGTCCGACTCGCTCTTGACCGGTTTTTCTTTTATTTTTTAATACCTACATAACGCTCCCGATGTGTTGCGGCACCGCATTTGAAAATTTTTCGCCTTATTGGGCTGAGACGCCCCGCAGCGCCCGTGTTGTGACACAACAAACACGGGCGCTGCGGGGCGTCTCAGCTTTGGTGCGGTGCCGCAGCGGTGGCGCCTGGCTTGAATCTGAATACCTAGTCTAAACGACTATCTGCGATCACGTTTCAGCGTCGCAACGCGCCGTATGGCATGTGTTTGAAATTTACATGTTGGTAGATCGAAGCAGTGGCACCGCGCAGGCTGCGGGCAGACTTAAGCAACGCGCTGCTGTTACTAAATATTCGAAAGCGATCGGCGCCACACGTGTAGGTGTACTTCGACGCCTATTGGTTTCGTGCTAACAGAAACAATGCTCAAAGTGTCACGTCGCGGTCGTTTCGGTGTGAACTGACTTTTAAATGTAACTCTAACATTTTCAGATGACGATGAAGATGATGGAAACTGTTCATATAATACAGATATAAAAGGACACAAAATGAAATGTGCATGTAGTGGTAAGAGCAGAACTATTAGGATTCGACCTTTTTGCCACCAGTGTCAGAGACAACGGCTGGACCAAAGGCTGGGGTCAGGTCCTCGGACTGCCAGTGCTGTAGTTTCGACGAGTTCGGGATAAAAAGTAGCACGGAGATAGTAGTGCTCGCCTGAAGAAGGTGCCAAATGGAACCAGGAGGAATTTACTGTCAAGCAAGCCATGTACTGTACCTACTTCCACTGACCCAAAGAAACTTTGTAAGAACTGTGCCTGTGTCAAAAGTAAGCGTAGTAAAAAGAATATAATTTGTGAATGTATTTATCAATATCTTCCTTCTGAACCCGAACCTAAACCAAACTAGAACCCCATCTGCACCAAAGTTACCAATGGGTTGATGACACGCAAGTTTTGAGACAGAAATCAAATATGACAGAAACCGTCAGGATTCAGAGTATGTTAAAAGAAATTACTGCCGGTACAAACTGCGCCTGAATTTACAGTGGAAGACGCAGTCAGGTACTACGTATATAAGACCCCAAATCTTATAAAAGATGTTTGCCCCCCGCCGCCTGAACCCAAACACTGTCCGTGTAAAGATGATAGCAATATACCAGAAAAGAAAAAATAAGTACGAATGTCCACCCGCCGCGGTCCGCGCACATAATGTGTACCTCCTTCGGGTATAACTCCCTCGCGTGTTTCTCCCACGCGTGTTCTTATTCCGCCGCCTATGGAGCGTGAGGATGAGGCTCCCTCCGCAAGATTCAAGTTTTCTATAGGGGGCAAAATAACTGGATCTAAAGGCCTGCGCAGACGATGGATAATTTTTACGCGGATATTTGTCGACGGCGATAGAATGCATGAAAATCTATGCAATAAATCACACGAAGGACAAGCAGACTGCTGGGATTTCCGTATATACCTACATATTCTATCGTTGCGGACAATTTGTACATGTACAAATTTTCCATCGTTTGCGCAGGCCATAAGGGTCTTAGCGGTGTCTGTTGCTTCGATAAGATTCAAGAGACGAACATTTCAAGCAGTAAACATTCCAATTAGTACCACCATTTTGCGTTAAATAGTTTTAAAGAAACTTGATAATATATTGTATTCATGACAGTACAGTTCGGTATTAGTGAAAAATAAATCACCGTTTTTTGTGTATTTTCTAAACAGTCAAGTTTTCTGGAATTTAATTATTTGTAAGTAAACAAGGTTTGGAATCAATTTTGTGTTTCTCCTGATCCTTACACTCTTTAAAAACAAAATCTCTTTGTCTGTCTATTAGTGCGCCTCTTGCTTCGTCATTTTTGCTTTAATTGAATTATATTGCCTGGCCAATAACCATAATACTACGGTGTTTGGAATTTCGTATAGTTAGACTACAGCAAAACGGAAGAGAACTTTTTGGTTTTACCAAAGGCGACATAATTTATGTACCTATATAATAGTTATTTGTGCAGCTTTTGAATCCTGAGCAAGCGAAGGATTCAAAGATTGAATCACGAGCGTAGCGAGTGATTCTAATGTTGAATCCTGAGTGTGGCGAGGGATTCAAAGGCACGAGATGCAAAAAACTTTGCTCTCGTGTAACACACATAACTTTTCACTTCAGCAGCGAGAACACTTTGTAAGGCGTTTTCGGAAATAGCACCCATGATATTTTATTATTCAAAATATATTACGTAACATTATTGAAACTAGAAATACATATTTACAGGTTAAATATCAGTTTTATTTGCAGTAAATACTTATTTTCGTTTAAATACAACAATAAGTTAAAAATTCCAGAAATTACATTAGAAGACATAATTATCTTTTTGCAAAATTTCTTTAGTTAGTACGAAATTCCGAACGTGTTTGTCTTTGAGGTGAATTCAAAATCGGAACTTCGAAAGGGCTGGTCTTTGTCTCTCTCTCTTTCTAATGGCGGGAAAGAGATAGAGTGTGACTGTTTCGAATTGTATGATTAACCCAAGTCTGAATAAGATATTCGCGGTTTTCAGAAAAAAATAATTAAAAAGTTACTTTGTCTCACTCCGTGAGCAAAATCGCATTTTGCTCACTGATTTCAGGCAGCAAAACCTACATGTTTGAGCTACTGAAGTGAAAAATATTGTGCCGATTGCATACTTCTTCATTACGTGGTGACGCTACTTTGATTGAATAGGTACCTATATTAAATATTGTCAAGTCAAGTTCTTGGGCACGTTAATTGCACACAAGACTTGAATTGAACTTAGTGCCCGATGTAAATCGGACCACGCATTCGGAAGATATTAAAAGATTTGTGTAAGGAAAATGTACCAACATAATTTTTTTAAGGTTTATGTCCTAGATTTTTTTTATTGTAAACAGCTTGCGCGCTCCACCATTGAACGCACATTTGGGATAGTCAAGAGTTGATGGAGGTGTCTCTTGGCAGCGAGAGAGGTGCACTAGGATGCAGATAGAGCAGGAAGAATAATCTTACCCTGCTGTGTTGTGCATAATATATATGCTAAGGGGTTAACCCTAGATGATTTTGAAACGGACAACTCCCGGCAGGTGACATATCAGCCTGCTACATTTGCTACAGATGCTTTGAGGAGGGTACAAAGAGAGAGGGAAAGACTGATACAATCATTAGAAAATAATGAATAAAATATATTTTTTACAATAGGTATATGTACTAAACAACTAGAACTAATCTTCAATTTTTTACAAGTAAAACTAAAAATAATATAGCATTCAGCGTGGTGCAAATTTCTTCCCACAGTCGATGATTCAGCGTAAGACTGTCGATGCTCCTCAAGTTGCCTTGGGCCAAATCTTGATGAGGAGAGCATCAATTTGTGCCTCTGTCGGTCTTGACATGGTGACTTGTTCTTGCAGAATGTTTGTTCATAACTTTCATTTCCAAACTTCCACTAAACGAACATGAGAAAACGATAAACCCAAGGGGCACTTTATCACGTGCAAAGTGAATAATTTATGTAGTTATAGCATTGAATTATACAGGGTTATTGGTAAAACATTAACAACCTCTTAAGAGGTCATTGTACTCATCATTATGAACAACTTTTAATATGGGACCAAACCTGAAATCGCGAAAATAAAATCAGCTGTTCCCTACATTTTGACAAGTTATACGAACATAAAATGTAGGGAAACATAACCTGTACTGTCCTCTTCTCTCTAAAACAACAATTCAATGCTCGTCACAATGCGATTGGTGAAATAGAGCTGATGGTGGAATACCAGGAGAACTCCTCAACAATTAACGTCCCTGCATATTCGGGAAAAGCAATATTTTGTAAAAGGCATAGGTAAATGATTTAAGTTAAGGTCAATGTGGGCAAATCCGTCATATATTTTTGAAAGTTGAAGTTGGTTGACTATAACTGGTACACTTAACTACTTTAATATAAATTTGATGGTTGTAAGCGATAAAGAATTTTGTTGTCTATAATATACAGTCATTCGAAACAACAGAACATCCCTCCATATTTAACTAAAAATGATTTTTTAAAAAACGGTCGTTAGACGGATTTTCCCGAGGATTGGGGCAAATCCATCTAGTAGCAAATTTTCCTAGAATAACGCCGTTATATCAAAGTATGCAATTTGTAAACAAGTAAAAGCACATGTTGAAGAAAAATGATTTGTAACGTCATAAAAATACGGTTTAATTTACGTTTTATTCCCTAAAATCTTTTTTGGGGGCTAATCCGGCCTATTTTTTTAACCAGGGATTTTAAACCTTTTCAAGAAGTTTGAAAACTAATTTAAATGTACTTAAATAAAAATCAGTTTCCGAAAATAAATGGTTTTTCGAAAATAAATGGCTTTCGAACCCTTTGCTGTTTTTCTTTTATAATTTCTCACCATGATTACTGATAATTAGTAATCATGAGAAAACTGAAAACAAACAAAAAATAATATTAATAAACATTATATGTGACCATAGGCCAAATCTACTTAGTATTAGTTAGAACTAAAGCAGGAACGGATAATTATCATTTTTTTTTTTATTCCGAGTTTTAGACATTTCGGCACTATGTTGTGAGCGCCATTGTCACGGGTAAACGGGTAGCAGCGGTATTTTAATGTGCGAATACTTTTTAGTGTTAGTTACCAATTGACTTTATAAACTTATGCCACCAAATCTATTTATAAGTTCTAGAGAAAAATAACAATAGTAGGTATAACACAAATCTTTCTGGTCGACAGTAAAAACTAAAAATGAAGGATGAAAAAGGTTGACAATATCTGCAATGGGGTAATTCCGGTATATAACGATTTAGCCCCTTTGATATTAGACGGATTTTCCCACTTGACCATTTTGAGATTACATATTTTTTAAAACAATTATTTCTGTATCTACTGGTTTTTATTCAAAACAAATAGAAAAATCCGTTGAAACACTTATTAAACTACATAATATGCATACTCAGAAAGTCGTAACTTGTAAAATTTAATATTTACTTTATAAGAAACGTCAGCACGCAACACTTGAGTTCCGCGTTCGGAGCACAACTAAACTTCAAACATATTTTTTTTACTCTTGTAGACAACGTTACTCCATCTACGAATCATAGTTGGAACTTAAAAGTGATCCTGTTTTATCGACCGAATCAGTAACAGCGTAACTATTCTGGAATGAGTAGTAAATGCATGCATACGGAATAGCCCCGTAGACGGATTTGCCCACTTTGACCTTAATAAATTGTTGTATTCCAAAAAAATCCAATATAGCAATGATATTATAAGTACTTATAATATCATTGCAATATAGGTATACAAACCGTCATTAGCAAAACTTAGCATGTACTAAACACTAATGGTAAAATCCCGAAACATTGTCTCTTTTTACCCGACTGCGCTACGCAAAGGAGGGTAATGTGTTTATCAGCCTATATGTATGTACTTATGCATTTATTGATATGACTCAGACTAAGAGCCCCCGCTTACTACAGACTTTCGGTCGATAGTTTGGTGGGTTTCTCCCTATGAACTCAACGTCGGGAATACTCGCCAACCTAAAATTTTGGCGTAAATTATATTTACGTTGCCTCCGCTCTTCCTGTAAAGCTTCTTCAATAATGAGGGATATTCCTTTTTTTTTTAACTCTTCCCTAGTCGCTGGATAAATGGCGCTGACCTTGGTAAGTTACTGCAAGGAACGTCATGCTATGGCAGCTTGGAACATACGTCAATTTCGGTTTACACAAGCGCCGTCTTCTGGACGCGTAGCAAACTAAAAATACTGTGATACAATATTAAAATATTTAGTGATGATACTGGGAGATGGTGTGTGCAACAGAGTTCTGAAAGGAGTTTTTTTTTCATTTCAATAATGGGAATTTGTTATTGTTGCATTGGTAACACTTAAATTCAAATGTCTGTCAGCGCGAGTGCCAGTTTCGGATTTTGCTTTTGCAATTTGCAATAAAATTAAATTCTGGTTGTTTCGCTAGTGAGCATAAGCACTGTTTATAGTTTGGACCCATAATTATTATTGTGAATAGTGAACTGAACATTGACTGCATTTCCATCATGTCTCAAAACTCTTGTTGTGTACCTGGATGTCTAGTGACTAGGAAAGAAAAGTGCTGATTCTCAGCCTAAATGATTTTGATTCTAATATGTTAGTAAATGTTTAATTTGAATGTATTTCTGTGTTTTTATAAGAATAAACAGTTTTTTCATCTTTAATATTCTGAGTTACGTTTCATTCCTTTATGAACATATTCCTATTGCAGGTAAAAATCTGGAATTTTTACATTGTCGTATATATTATTGTTTACTACTACTTAGTGTTTTTAATAATTATGCAATTGTTAAAAAAACACTATTAAGTAGTAAACAATAATTTATACGACAATGTAAAAATTCCAACACAATAATAATATAATAAAGCTCCATCTACCATCTATATCCGTGACTATTAATAGAGCTCCATCTACCATCTTTAGCCGTAACTATAGGTAATAGTTTTGGTTACGCGTACGCTAGGGGTGGCGAATTGTGCTGTCAACACAAAATGAAGAGAGCTTCCTGTCTATTATACAGCATCATACAGCATCATATTGTAGTCTTTGAAGGAACGGAACTTCACATCATTTTTTGATTATTTCACTTGGATGTAATTTTGAGATCGTAACGTAATCGTCAACGAGCGTATGTGAGGCATGGACCAGCATCATATTGTAGTCTTTGGTCTTTGGCATGGACGTAATCTTCTATATTACGTCCATGATGTGACGTGACGCAATGTTTTTTTTCCAAGCGTTTTAGCTTTGGCACCGTAACGTAGTCAGTACAACGCCATCTACAGAGTTCTTGGAAACTGTTTTTTTTTAGTACTCAAAAAGAAAACCTCTCATTAAAGCGGCCATAGTTTTAATACTTAATTTTCGTTGACAGCACGAGAACTATTTTGATGTCGTATCAACTGACAACTATCCGTTAAAACCGGTGCGCGGTGTCAAGTTCAACAGTTCGGTCCGGCAAAAACAAAGATTACAATATGATGGGCAAAAACACATCGGGAGTCGGGACACTTGTCAAATCGCGTTGTCATTCATGCTTCGTTCGGACCCCGAACTTGTACATTTAGTATTTTATCTATGCCCCGAACGAATCATCCGTCCGTAGGTGATAGGGGGTAGCGAAGGCCGAAACGACGGACTTCGTGCTTAGGGAGTAGACCCCCTGTTACTTCTATATTACATTATATTACGTCCATGGTACACGATGAAAAGTGCTGCCACCTATGAAGAGCTTTCAGTTTTTATTTATTTCCATTGCACTTTATTGAAAAACAAAATGGCGATGTATATTTCGATTTTAGCCGGCGCTAAAAGATCCTTGTAAAATACAGCTATTCCTGGGATAACTGGCCATAACCATAACCAAAACACAAAGCCATTGCCATTGTCATCTTATCAAAGTACTCTGTGGCCATTGTGGCATAAACACTGACAAGTGCCAAGTGCTCCGTGCAAAACTCTCATCATATGTCATAGGCTCACATGACATTTGTAACGTTTTCCTACCCATTCCTACCAAAATTAACTCGTAACCATAACATGGGTCCATAGTTTTCAATGGTATATAATTCATGCACAGCTTCTGGGAAAACAGTCGTGATGTTTTCTTAAAACCACATGTCAGGTAAAGTAAAAAAATATATTACATTTCCTCTTTTAGGTTATTGACACCGATCTTCTTAAATATTTGTCAATTATGTATTCATCATCCACAGCCCCACTTCACCCACTGCTGGTTGGTAGCTAAGTATGTGCCTACTTAGGTCATCATAATCATTCCCCATAGCAGTCGCACGCGGCGCACCCACCAGGGCGGGTGCGTGTTGTCGGTTCGTAGTATCTATTCGCGTTAAATGACAAACCTAGTAACATGCACGGGCTGCAATCTCATCGTAGATAAGT
Organism: Oligia latruncula; assembly: GCA_948474745.1. NCBI lineage: Eukaryota > Metazoa > Arthropoda > Insecta > Lepidoptera > Noctuidae > Oligia > Oligia latruncula. The sequence goes on from OX419683.1 coordinate 24,667,236, forward strand.
TGCTATATTATGTGCAACAGAAAATCTTGATCGCGGACGTGGAAACATTAGGTCGATATGTGTGCGTCACTACGTCGGCTTTTACTAGTGACGAAATCAAGAAATCCAAGACGCTTTTATACGAAGCCTTACCAACGGATAAGCGAAAAATAGTCCGAAAAAATAAAGGCAACGAAGAGCGTGATCTTGCGAATATTGTTAACCGAGTGTTCATTTAACGTGGCTGAGAAGAAAATTTCGATGTCTATTACAAACGTACATAGTTCGACTGAGTGCGATATAGTCCAGTATGTACAAAAAATAACTAACGAAACTGCATCTCTAGAAGTTATAAACAATGCGAGTGCTGCGAGGGTACGCCTATGAGGGTAAGCCTATAAGTTTTATATACTGTGCATGAAAGGAGCCTCCCTGAGTGACAAACCCTCCGACCTTTGTTACGTCCGGCGCACCATGGGCATCGACTTCTGTCGATTGGCTAATCCTTTCACCATGATGGCAAATATAAGTCCCAATCGGCCTGAAATAAATTAATATCATCATGTACAAGAATGTATTTATTGACGTAGTAAAATATAACAACTGACCATCATGACTTTAATCATCATGATTGTATTGTCATCATGATTGTCGTGAAGAGGTAACAGACAGACCGACACCAGCGAAGCTTTGCAGAGCGTGATACTCGGAAGAATTTAGAAAAAGTGTATAGGACGATGCTGTTTAGCTGCGTTCTCAGTTGGTAAGAGGCAGCTGAAAGCTAATAAAATTTTCTACAACTTTTGTCTACACTTTTTCTAACTTCTAATCAGTTTTCGAGCATCACGCTCTGCACAGCTCCGCTGGTGTCCGTCTGTTACCTCTTCACGCTTAAACCGCTGAACCGATTTAGATGAAATTTGGTATAGAGATAGTTTGAGTCTTTTTATTTTTATCCCGATATTCCCACGGGATAACTTATGCGGGTGAAACCGCGGGGAGCTGCTAGTACATAGATAAAAGTTTCGATAACTCAACGGCTAGTGGACGGATTTGAATGAAATTTGGGAGGTAGATAGATTAGGACCTGGATTAACATATAGGCTACTTTTTATCCCGAAATAACGCCGAAGTAGCAGGCAACAGCTAGTGTTTGATAAAAGTCGATTGTCGAAATTTTTCACTTTTCCGGAACGTGTAGAAACTCCTTACAGCAACGCACACTAATCGGGACAAGCTCACGAACCGCGGTGTGGTGCGTTACGGCTTGTCGTCCCCCCGCGCTTACGGCTCGTCGTCCCCGCGCTTACGTCTCTCCGTACCCGAGCTTACGTCTTTTTTTCCACCCTTGCCCGTCCCACCCCTCCGGCCTGCCTGCTGCACCATCAACCAGTGGTTGGCGAGACGTAAGCGCGGCGTCGCCTAGCCGTAGCCGAGTCGACGTATCGGAGCTTCTGATTCGCTTTGGTTCGTGCTTACGTTAGGTTGACGCCTGTTTGACGGCGAGGCGAAAGGCGATACGGTGCCGATCCCTTTCCGATTTGATACCTTTAGGCGACAACGTAGGCCACAAGTACATACAACGACTATTTGATATTTTCGCGTCGCGTCACGTCGCTTCGCGTCGCGTCGCATTACCGCGTTTGTAGTTCACCTAGGACAACGGGTTACCAACAAATAATTTTAACTCTATTAGATTGGATTTTAGATCTTAAGCTTTTGGAGAAGATTTATAAAACAATTATCACAGCTGCTGTCGTATATGGATCAGAATAACGATGCAGCTGAGATGGGAATGCTAAGAGGGATCAGAGGGATGTGTGGTGTTACGCGAAAGGATAGAATGAGAAATAAGTAGGTATACTTACATTTAGGAGGAGGTCTATTAGTAGCACCGGTGACTGAAAAATTTTGTAGAAATCGGTTGTCATGTATGGGTCTGAATACGGAGGAGTGAGGATAATGTCGTGAGGAGAGTTTTGAGTATGAATGTGGATGTGGATGTTTATAAGAGTACGGACAGGCCAAAAAAAAGAGCACGTTATTCATGCTGCGAACGAGCGCGATGTCGACGACGACGAATCGCGAGCGCGAACCGAAGACCTATACACTTCGGTAGCAGAAGTTTATAAAAAAATATTAAAAGCAAAAAGGCGGATAAAACGCACGCTTTAACGAATTGGCGTATTACAGACCAGTCGTCGAAGATCACCCTATATTCACTAATTTTACTTGCATCGTAATTTTTTTTTCTTCTACTTGTGTATAAAGTTTCATTAATGATCGCCGAAAACTAAAGGCACCAATATTAGCCATTGGCTTTCGAATTTTAAGAGCGTCGTCTCTGTTACTTGATATATTTTTGTTCATTACGCGGTTTAGGGCCGGTTGCTTCAAACGGTTGGATAACGTAACATACGTACGTCAAATAATAACGACGAGTACGTAATCGTAATTATTTGACGTAAGTTAAGGCCATGGTTTTGTAATTGTAATTTGAAACAACACTTTTTTTGGTTTGACGATAGTTAACGCCATTTTTGACGACATTTTGGACGACAAACAACCCGCCCTTATTCAGGCAGCTATGACAGCCCGCCGTAACTTCGCAGTGACAATGTTAATTAATATTAACATACCATTCATTACACATTCAATCCTTAATCTAGAACCCTTTTACATTTCTGCATTTTATAATAAACTTTACAGACTTTTAAAACTTTACCTATGTAGTATTATAAATTCACATGACCTGTGTGGTAGTCTCTCTCTGAAACTCGATGTGCTGATGGCGTGACAATGGCTGCAAACGTATCTCCTTTGCAATTGTGTCGCTTGAATAACCTTCGACCTTGTTGAACATATATTAAAAGCACTCAAATCACCTTACTATTTCAGCTAATTTTTTACTCAGGAATCAACAATGCGCAGAGAGAAATGAACTATAATTAAACACAAATGGTACCAAGTTTTAATAATGTCTCATACACAATCTAATCAAAAAGAAAAGGAAGGGTCTTCAAACACAACCCAATCAGCAAGACAAGGAAAGGCAAAAGAAATAATAAAGTTAGAAATAAGATAAAATTGTGAACTCGTTAAACACACGACTTTGATCAAACACTGTAATAAAAAAGACAAAAGGAAAATTTGTTGTTCAGTCCGACGCACCCCGTTCATAAAATCAAAATGAACGACGTTGAAAAAAAAGATAAACGACTACAATATGAATTGCGCCAGTGTGATCAGGAAAATAATCAATGCATTGAGATAAATGATATCAGCATCATGGTCCATAAGAAAAAGGTGAAAATCCCCAAAAAGGTCAATCTTAAAAAATGTAGCCAACAGCCGGCAGTCGCTTTTCGGTTATCATCCTCCTGTTGGAAAAAAACCCGAAGGCTCCTCACTAAACACATAAGCATGACCGTAATTAATAAAGGGACTAAACTATCTAATCGAAGTACTAGAAGCTCAGAAGCCATAAAAAGAAAAACATTTTTCAATTCTAAATTCGTAGTGAACCAAGTATCAGGATACCATTTAAACGAATACATGAATTCGTTTAATTTTCCTACGCATAAGAAATGGAAAGTTTATCGTTGTCAATTGAGCGCACCGGAGGACAGTTGCTGCTGTTCCTGCAACTCAGATGCAATGTTTGAAGTAATGAAGGGCCTCTACGACTGCTACAAAAAGAAAAATTGTGACAATTGTAATTGCATACTTTGCAGTCATTTATTACGAGAAGAAAGGCGTCTCGGAGAAGTAAAAAAGTCAATAGCTACCCTAGAAACAAAAGGAAAGAAGTCTAGAATAAAAAAAGCTGAACAAATGTTAGAAGGGAAAACTCCAGCAGAGAAAGAGGAGTTTTTGAAAGAATTAGCCAAAACAGGACAACCTTTGCCGAAAGGAAAAACTGCGTCTGAAAAGGCCTTAATCAAAAAAATAAAAGCCGAATTGGGAGTGCCAGAGTCGAAAACTGCAACAATGTTGGAAAGAATGAAAAAAGCCATAGAACCCGAAAAGATAAGTCCCTCAGAAAAAATAAGAAAAGCTAAAGCTGCTGGACTAATAACGCCCTTAGAAGAAAAAACTCCATCCCAAAAAGAGAAAATACTGAAAGGTATAGCAAAGGAAGGACTGCCCCTTCCAGAAGCGAAAACAGTTTCAGAGAAAAAACTAAGTGAAAAGGTACGAGCTGAGCTTGGCCTTCCTCCTGAACCTCAAACACCATCTATGAAAAAGAAGTACGAAAAAGCAGCAAGTGCTGGATTAATGCAGCCATTGGAAGGTAAAACGCTATCACAAAAAGAAAAAATTCTAAAAAGTTTACAAGGCAAAGGAATTCCATTACCTGAAGGACGAACACCATCAGAGAAAGCTCTCATTGCTAAAGTGACAGCTGGAACCCGTGCACCGTCTATTACACCATCTGCGAAACTACGTGAAGCAAAACCTGCAGGGCTACTCACGCCTTTAGAAGGAAAATCTCCGTCACAAAAAGAACAAATAATAAAAGGATTAGCAATGCAAGGACTACCTCTACCTGAAGGGAAAACTGCTTCAGAGAAAAAGCTCATTGACAAAGTACGCGCTGACCTCGGTCTTCCTCCAGAACCTAAAACTGCATCCATGAAAGAGAAGTACGCTAAAGCAGCAACTGCCGGATTATTGCAGCCTCTGAAAGGTAAAACACCACAAGAAAAAGAAAGAATTTTACAAGGTTTGCATGACAAAGGTATACCATTGCCTGAAGGACGAACGCCGTCAGAGAAAGCCCTTATAGCTAAAGTGAAGGAGGAAGTACGTGCACCGAGTGTAACACCATCTGCAAAACTACGTAAAGCAAAAGCTGCAGGTCTACTGACGCCGTTGGAAGGCAAAACTCTCTCACAAAAAGAAAAGATACTAAAAGGATTAGCAAAAGAAGGAGTGCCTCTTCCTGAACCGAAAACTGCTTCAGAGAAAAAACTTATGGAAAAGGTTCGTGCTGACCTTGGCCTACCTCCAGAACCTAAAACTGCATCTATGAAAGATAAGAAGGAAGGAGTACGTGCGCCGAGTGTAACACCATCTGCAAAACTACGTAAAGCAAAAGCTTCAGGTCTACTGACGCCGTTGGAAGGAAAAACTCCCTCACAAAAAGAAAAGATACTGAAAGGATTAGCCAAGGAAGGAGTGCCTCTTCCTGAACCGAAAACTGCTTCAGAGAAAAAACTTATGGAAAAGGTTCGTGCTGACCTTGGCCTACCTCCAGAACCTAAAACTGCATCTATGAAAGAGAAATACGAAAAAGCTGCAAGTGCTGGATTACTGCAGCCATTGGAAGGTAAATCACCATCAGAAAAAGAAAAAATTCTGAAAAGTTTGCAAGACAAAGGAATCCCATTGCCTGAAGGACGAACGCCGTCAGAGAAAGCCCTTATAGCTAAAGTGAAGGAGGGAGTACGTGCGCTGAGTATAACACCATCTGCAAAACTACGTAAAGCCAAAGCTGAAGGAGTACTTACGCCTTTGGAAGGAAAAACTCCCTCACAAAAAGAAAAGATACTGAAAGGATTAGCAAAAGAAGGAGTGCCTCTTCCTGAACCGAAAACTGCTTCAGAGAAAAAACTTATGGAAAAGGTTCGTGCTGACCTTGGCCTACCTCCAGAACCTAAAACTGCATCTATGAAAGAGAAATACGAGAAAGCTGCAAGTGCTGGATTACTGCAGCCCTTGGAAGGTAAATCACCATCAGAAAAAGAAAAAATTCTGAAAAATTTGCAAGACAAAGGAATCCCATTGCCTGAAGGAAGAACGCCAACGGAGAAAGCGATTATAGCTAAACTGAAGGCGGAAGAACGTGCACCGTCCGTTACACCATCTGCAAAACTACGTAAAGCCGAAGCTGTAGGAGTACTTACGCCTTTAGAAGGGAAAACTCCCTCACAAAAAGAAAAGATTGTTAAAGGATTAGCAATGCAAGGGGTACCTCTTCCTGAACCGAAAACTGCTTCAGAGAAAAAACTTATGGAAAAGGTTCGTGCTGACCTTGGCCTACCTCCAGAACCTAAAACTGTATCTATGAAAGAGAAATACGAAAAAGCTGCAAGTGCTGGATTACTGCAGCCATTGGAAGGTAAATCACCATCAGAAAAAGAAAAAATTCTGAAAAGTTTGCAAGACAAAGGAATCCCATTGCCTGAAGGACGAACGCCGTCAGAGAAAGCCCTTATAGCTAAAGTGAAGGAGGGAGTACGTGCGCTGAGTATAACACCATCTGCAAAACTACGTAAAGCCAAAGCTGAAGGAGTACTTACGCCTTTGGAAGGAAAAACTCCCTCACAAAAAGAAAAGATACTGAAAGGATTAGCAAAAGAAGGAGTGCCTCTTCCTGAACCGAAAACTGCTTCAGAGAAAAAACTTATGGAAAAGGTTCGTGCTGACCTTGGCCTACCTCCAGAACCTAAAACTGCATCTATGAAAGAGAAATACGAGAAAGCTGCAAGTGCTGGATTACTGCAGCCCTTGGAAGGTAAAACACCATCAGAAAAAGAAAAAATTCTGAAAAATTTGCAAGACAAAGGAATCCCATTGCCTGAAGGAAGAACGCCAACGGAGAAAGCGATTATAGCTAAACTGAAGGCGGAAGAACGTGCACCGTCCGTTACACCATCTGCAAAACTACGTAAAGCCGAAGCTGTAGGAGTACTTACACCTTTAGAAGGGAAAACTCCCTCACAAAAAGAAAAGATTGTTAAAGGATTAGCAATGCAAGGGGTACCTCTTCCTGAACCGAAAACTGCTTCAGAGAAAAAACTTATGGAAAAGGTTCGTGCTGACCTTGGCCTACCTCCAGAACCTAAAACTGCATCTATGAAAGAGAAATACGAAAAAGCTGCAAGTGCTGGATTACTGCAGCCCTTGGAAGGTAAATCACCATCAGAAAAAGAAAAAATTCTGAAAAGTTTGCAAGACAAAGGAATCACATTGCCGGAAGGACGAACGCCCTCAGAAAAAGCCCTTATAGCTAAAGTGAAGGAGGGAGTACGTGCACCGAGTGTAACACCATCTGAAAAACTACGTAAAGCAAAAGCAGCAGGTCTACTGACGCCGTTGGAAGGAAAAACTCCCTCACAAAAAGAAAAGATACTGAAAGGATTAGCAAAAGAAGGAATGCCTCTTCCTGAACCGAAAACTGCATCAGAGAAAAAACTTATGGAGAAGGTTCGTGCTGACCTTGGCCTACCTCCAGAACCTAAAACTGCATCTATGAAAGAGAAATACGAAAAAGCTGCAAGTGCTGGATTACTGCAGCCCTTGGAAGGTAAATCACCATCAGAAAAAGAAAAAATTCTGAAAAGTTTGCAAGACAAAGGAATCCCATTGCCTGAAGGAAGAACGCCAACGGAGAAAGCCATTATAGCTAAACTGAAGGCGGAAGAACGTGCACCGTCCGTTACACCATCCGCAAAACTACGTAAAGCCAAAGCTGAAGGAGTACTTTCGCCTTTGGAAGGAAAAACCCCCTCACAAAAAGAAAAGATACTGAAAGGATTAGCAAAAGAAGGGTTGCCTCTTCCTGAACCGAAAACTGCATCAGAGAAAAAACTTATGGAAAAGGTTCGTGCTGACCTTGGCCTACCTCCAGAACCTAAAACTGCATCTATGAAAGAGAAATACGAAAAAGCTGCAAGTGCTGGATTACTGCAGCCCTTGGAAGGTAAATCACCATCAGAAAAAGAAAAAATTCTGAAAAGTTTGCAAGACAAAGGAATCCCATTGCCTGAAGGAAGAACGCCAACGGAGAAAGCCATAATAGCTAAACTGAAGGCGGAAGAACGTGCACCGTCCGTTACACCATCTGCAAAACTACGTAAAGCCAAAGCTGAAGGAGTACATTCGCCTTTGGAAGGAAAAACTCCCTCACAAAAAGAAAAGATACTGAAAGGATTAGCAAAAGAAGGGATGCCTCTTCCTGAACCGAAAACTGCTTCAGAGAAAAAACTTATGGAAAAGGTTCGTGCTGACCTTGGCCTACCTCCAGAACCTAAAACTGCATCTATGAAAGAGAAATACGAAAAAGCTGCAAGTGCTGGATTACTGCAGCCCTTGGAAGGTAAATCACCATCAGAAAAAGAAAAAATTCTGAAAAGTTTGCAAGACAAAGGAATCACATTGCCGGAAGGACGAACGCCCTCAGAAAAAGCCCTTATAGCTAAAGTGAAGGAGGGAGTACGTGCGCCGAGTGTAACACCATCTGAAAAACTACGTAAAGCAAAAGCAGCAGGTCTACTGACGCCGTTGGAAGGAAAAACTCCTTCACAAAAAGAAAAGATACTGAAAGGATTAGCAAAAGAAGGGGTGCCTCTTCCTGAACCGAAAACTGCATCAGAGAAAAAACTTATGGAGAAGGTTCGTGCTGACCTTGGCCTACCTCCAGAACCTAAAACTGCATCTATGAAAGAGAAATACGAAAAAGCTGCAAGTGCTGGATTACTGCAGCCCTTGGAAGGTAAATCACCATCAGAAAAAGAAAAAATTCTGAAAAGTTTGCAAGACAAAGGCATCCCATTGCCTGAAGGAAGAACGCCAACGGAGAAAGCCATTATAGCTAAACTGAAGGCGGAAGAACATGCACCGTCCGTTACACCATCCGCAAAACTACGTAAAGCCAAAGCTGAAGGAGTACTTTCGCCTTTGGAAGGAAAAACCCCCTCACAAAAAGAAAAGATACTGAAAGGATTAGCAAAAGAAGGGATGCCTCTTCCTGAACCGAAAACTGCTTCAGAGAAAAAACTTATGGAAAAGGTTCGTGCTGACCTTGGCCTACCTCCAGAACCTAAAACTGCATCTATGAAAGAGAAATACGAAAAAGCTGCAAGTGCTGGATTACTGCAGCCCTTGGAAGGTAAATCACCATCAGAAAAAGAAAAAATTCTGAAAAGTTTGCAAGACAAAGGAATCCCATTGCCTGAAGGAAGAACGCCAACGGAGAAAGCCATTATAGCTAAACTGAAGGCGGAAGAACGTGCACCGTCCGTTACACCATCTGCAAAACTACGTAAAGCCAAAGCTGAAGGAGTACATTCGCCTTTGGAAGGAAAAACTCCCTCACAAAAAGAAAAGATACTGAAAGGATTAGCAAAAGAAGGGATGCCTCTTCCTGAACCGAAAACTGCTTCAGAGAAAAAACTTATGGAAAAGGTTCGTGCTGACCTTGGCCTACCTCCAGAACCTAAAACTGCATCTATGAAAGAGAAATATGAAAAAGCTGCAAGTGCTGGATTACTGCAGCCCTTGGAAGGTAAATCACCATCAGAAAAAGAAAAAATTCTGAAAAGTTTGCAAGACAAAGGAATCACATTGCCTGAAGGACGAACGCCCTCAGAAAAAGCCCTTATAGCTAAAGTGAAGGAGGGAGTACGTGCGCCGAGTGTAACACCATCTGAAAAACTACGTAAAGCAAAAGCAGCAGGTCTACTGACGCCGTTGGAAGGAAAAACTCCCTCACAAAAAGAAAAGATACTGAAAGGATTAGCAAAAGAAGGGGTGCCTCTTCCTGAACCGAAAACTGCATCAGAGAAAAAACTCATGGAGAAGGTTCGTGCTGACCTTGGCCTACCTCCAGAACCTAAAACTGCATCTATGAAAGAGAAATACGAAAAAGCTGCAAGTGCTGGATTACTGCTGCCCTTGGAAGGTAAATCACCATCAGAAAAAGAAAAAATTCTGAAAAGTTTGCAAGACAAAGGAATCCCATTGCCTGAAGGAAGAACGCCAACGGAGAAAGCCATTATAGCTAAACTGAAGGCGGAAGAACGTGCACCGTCCGTTACACCATCCGCAAAACTACGTAAAGCCAAAGCTGAAGGAGAACTTTCGCCTTTGGAAGGAAAAACCCCCTCACAAAAAGAAAAGATACTGAAAGGATTAGCAAAAGAAGGGATGCCTCTTCCTGAACCGAAAACTGCTTCAGAGAAAAAACTTATGGAAAAGGTTCGTGCTGACCTTGGCCTACCCCCAGAACCTGAAACTGCATCTATGAAAGAGAAATACGAAAAAGCTGCAAGTGCTGGATTACTGCAGCCCTTGGAAGGTAAATCACCATCAGAAAAAGAAAAAATTCTGAAAAGTTTGCAAGACAAAGGAATCCCATTGCCTGAAGGACGAACGCCGTCAGAGAAAGCCCTTATAGCTAAAGTGAAGGAGGGAGTACGTGCGCTGAGTATAACACCATCTGCAAAACTACGTAAAGCCAAAGCTGAAGGAGTACTTACGCCTTTGGAAGGAAAAACTCCCTCACAAAAAGAAAAGATACTGAAAGGATTAGCAAAAGAAGGGGTGCCTCTTCCTGAACCGAAAACTGCTTCAGAGAAAAAACTTATGGAGAAGGTTCGTGCTGACCTTGGCCTACCTCCAGAACCTAAAACTGCATCTATGAAAGAGAAATACGAAAAAGCTGCAAGTGCTGGATTACTGCAGCCCTTGGAAGGTAAATCACCATCAGAAAAAGAAAAAATTCTGAAAAGTTTGCAAGACAAAGGAATCCCATTGCCTGAAGGAAGAACGCCAACGGAGAAAGCCCTTATAGCTAAACTGAAGGCGGGAGAACGTGCACCGTCCATTACACCATCTGCAAAACTACGTAAAGCCAAAGCTGAAGGAGTACTTACGCCTTTGGAAGGAAAAACCCCCTCACAAAAAGAAAAGATACTGAAAGGATTAGCAAAAGAAGGGATGCCTCTTCCTGAACCGAAAACTGCTTCAGAGAAAAAACTTATGGAGAAGGTTCGTGCTGACCTTGGCCTACCTCCAGAACCTAAAACTGCATCTATGAAAGAGAAATACGAAAAAGCTGCAAGTGCTGGATTACTGCAGCCCTTGGAAGGTAAATCACCATCAGAAAAAGAAAAAATTCTGAAAAGTTTGCAAGACAAAGGAATCCCATTGCCTGAAGGAAGAACGCCAACGGAGAAAGCCCTTATAGCTAAACTGAAGGCGGGAGAACGTGCACCGTCCATTACACCATCTGCAAAACTACGTAAAGCCAAAGCTGAAGGAGTACTTACGCCTTTGGAAGGAAAAACTCCCTCACAAAAAGAAAAGATACTGAAAGGATTAGCAAAAGAAGGGATGCCTCTTCCTGAACCGAAAACTGCTTCAGAGAAAAAACTTATGGAAAAGGTTCGTGCTGACCTTGGCCTACCTCCAGAACCTAAAACTGCATCTATGAAAGAGAAATACGAAAAAGCGGCAAGTGCTGGATTACTGCAGCCCTTGGAAGGTAAATCACCATCAGAAAAAGAAAAAATTCTGAAAAGTTTGCAAGACAAAGGAATCCCACTGCCCGAAGGTCGAACGGCATCAGAGAAAGCTCTTATTGCTAAAGTGAAGGCGGGAGAACATGCACCGTCCGTTACGCCATCCGCAAAACTGCGCAAAGCCAAAGCTGAAGGAGTACTTTCGCCTTTGGAAGGAAAAACCCTTTCACAAAAAGAAAAGATACTGAAAGGATTAGCAAAAGAAGGGGTGCCTCTTCCTGAACCGAAAACTGCTTCAGAGAAAAAACTTATGGAAAAGGTTCGTGCTGACCTTGGCCTACCTCCAGAACCTAAAACTGCATCTATGAAAGAGAAATACGAAAAAGCTGCAAGTGCTGGATTACTGCAGCCCTTGGAAGGTAAATCACCATCAGAAAAAGAAAAAATTCTGAAAAGTTTGCAAGACAAAGGAATCCCATTGCCTGAAGGAAGAACGCCAACGGAGAAAGCCCTTATAGCTAAACTGAAGGCGGGAGAACGTGCACCGTCCATTACACCATCTGCAAAACTACGTAAATCCAAAGCTGAAGGAGTACTTACGCCTTTGGAAGGAAAAACTCCCTCACAAAAAGAAAAGATACTGAAAGGATTAGCAAAAGAAGGGGTGCCTCTTCCTGAACCGAAAACTGCTTCAGAGAAAAAACTTATGGAAAAGGTTCGTGCTGACCTTGGCCTACCTCCAGAACCTAAAACTGCATCTATGAAAGAGAAATACGAAAAAGCGGCAAGTGCTGGATTACTGCAGCCCTTGGAAGGTAAATCACCATCAGAAAAAGAAAAAATTCTGAAAAGTTTGCAAGACAAAGGAATCCCACTGCCCGAAGGTCGAACGGCATCAGAGAAAGCTCTTATTGCTAAAGTGAAGGCGGGAGAACATGCACCGTCCGTTACGCCATCCGCAAAACTTCGCAAAGCCAAAGCTGAAGGAGTACTTTCGCCTTTGGAAGGAAAAACCCTTTCACAAAAAGAAAAGATACTGAAAGGATTAGCAAAAGAAGGGATGCCTCTTCCTGAACCGAAAACTGCTTCAGAGAAAAAACTTATGGAAAAGGTTCGTGCTGACCTTGGCCTACCTCCAGAACCTAAAACTGCATCTATGAAAGAGAAATACGAAAAAGCTGCAAGTGCTGGATTACTGCAGCCCTTGGAAGGTAAATCACCATCAGAAAAAGAAAAAATTCTAAAAAGTTTGCAAGAAAAAGGAATCCCATTACCTGAAGGCCGAACGGCATCAGAGAAAGCTCTTATTGCTAAAGTGAAGGCCGGGACCCGGGCTCCGTCTATTACACCTTCTGCGAAACTACGTGAAGCAAAAGCGGCAGGAATAGTGACACCTTTGGAAGGAAAAACTCTTTCACAAAAAGAAAAGACAGTTAAAGGGTTAGCAATGCGAGGACTGCCACTTCCGGAGGGAAAAACTGCATCTGAGAAAAAGCTTTTGGAGAAGGTGCGTGCAGACCTAGGCCTTCCTCCGGAACCTAAAACTGCATCCATGAAAGAGAAGTACGCTAAAGCTGCAGATGCCGGATTACTGCAGCCACTTGAAGGTAAATCACCGAAGGAAAAGGAAACAATTTTACAAGGATGGCATGACAAAGGTATCCCATTACCTGAAGGACGAACGGCATCAGAGAAAGCTATTATAGCTAAAGTGAAAGCGGGAGTACGAGAGCCATCTGTGTCGCCATCTCAAAAACTACGAAAAGCAAAAGCTGCAGGACTACTTACGCCTTTGGAAGGAAAAACGCCTTCACAAAAAGAAAAGGTGATGAAAGGATTAGCAATGCAAGGACTGGCGCTTCCAGAAGGAAAAACTACTTCAGAGAAAAAGTTGATCGAAAAGGTTCGCGCTGACCTTGGCCTACCTCCGGAACCTAAAACACCATCCATGAAAGAGAAATATGAAAAAGCAGCTAGTGCCGGATTGCTGCAGCCCCTGGAAGGTAAATCACCATCAGAAAAAGAAAAAATTCTGCAAAGTTTGCAAGACAAAGGAATCCCTTTGCCCGAAGGACGAACAGCATCAGAGAAAGCTATTATTGCTAAAGTGAAGGCCGCATCTCGTGTACCGCCTGTAATACCATCTGAAAAAATTAAAGCAGTGGAACCGAGAATACCAATCGCTGCTGGATTCGGAGCCCCTAGTTTACCACCAGAGCAAAGACTAAAACTAGACGAAAAAACAGCAAAAGTAACAAAAGAAGGTAAGGGACCCGTTGATGAATGCATATGTGGACTTTTGACACCAGAATCAGAAAGAGAAAAGCCGGAACCAGTTAAAAAACTATCTGCCACACTCACTCCTGAGAGATTAAAAAAAGCTAAAGCAGCTGGTTTATTAACACCTCCTAAAGAAAAAACGCCTTCACAAAAAGAAAAGGTGATGAAAGGATTAGCAATGCAAGGACTGCCGCTTCCAGAAGGAAAAACTACCTCAGAAAAAAAGTTAATCGAAAAGGTTCGCGCTGACCTTGGCCTACCTCCGGAACCTAAAACACCATCTATGAAAGAGAAGTATGAGAAAGCAGCTAGTGCCGGATTGCTGGAGCCGCTTGAAGGTAAATCACCATCAGAAAAAGAAAAAATTCTACAAAATTTGCAAGACAAAGGAATCCCACTGCCCGAAGGTCGAACGGCATCAGAGAAAGCTCTTATTGCTAAAGTGAAGGCGGGAAAACATGCACCGTCCGTTACGCCATCCGCAAAACTGCGCAAAGCCAAAGCTGAAGGAGTACTTTCGCCTTTGGAAGGAAAAACCCTTTCACAAAAAGAAAAGATACTGAAAGGATTAGCAAAAGAAGGGGTGCCTCTTCCTGAACCGAAAACTGCTTCAGAGAAAAAACTTATGGAAAAGGTTCGTGCTGACCTTGGCCTACCTCCAGAACCTAAAACTGCATCTATGAAAGAGAAATACGAAAAAGCGGCAAGTGCTGGATTACTGCAGCCCTTGGAAGGTAAATCACCATCAGAAAAAGAAAAAATTCTGAAAAGTTTGCAAGACAAAGGAATCCCACTGCCCGAAGGTCGAACGGCATCAGAGAAAGCTCTTATTGCTAAAGTGAAGGCGGGAGAACATGCACCGTCCGTTACGCCATCCGCAAAACTGCGCAAAGCCAAAGCTGAAGGAGTACTTTCGCCTTTGGAAGGAAAAACCCTTTCACAAAAAGAAAAGATACTGAAAGGATTAGCAAAAGAAGGGGTGCCTCTTCCTGAACCGAAAACTGCTTCAGAGAAAAAACTTATGGAAAAGGTTCGTGCTGACCTTGGCCTACCTCCAGAACCTAAAACTGCATCTATGAAAGAGAAATACGAAAAAGCGGCAAGTGCTGGATTACTGCAGCCCTTGGAAGGTAAATCACCATCAGAAAAAGAAAAAATTCTGAAAAGTTTGCAAGACAAAGGAATCCCACTGCCCGAAGGTCGAACGGCATCAGAGAAAGCTCTTATAGCTAAAGTGAAGGCGGGAGAACATGCACCGTCCGTTACGCCATCCGCAAAACTGCGCAAAGCCAAAGCTGAAGGAGTACTTTCGCCTTTGGAAGGAAAAACCCTTTCACAAAAAGAAAAGATACTGAAAGGATTAGCAAAAGAAGGGGTGCCTCTTCCTGAACCGAAAACTGCTTCAGAGAAAAAACTTATGGAAAAGGTTCGTGCTGACCTTGGCCTACCTCCAGAACCTAAAACTGCATCTATGAAAGAGAAATACGAAAAAGCGGCAAGTGCTGGATTACTGCAGCCCTTGGAAGGTAAATCACCATCAGAAAAAGAAAAAATTCTGAAAAGTTTGCAAGACAAAGGAATCCCACTGCCCGAAGGTCGAACGGCATCAGAGAAAGCTCTTATTGCTAAAGTGAAGGCGGGAGAACATGCACCGTCCGTTACGCCATCCGCAAAACTGCGCAAAGCCAAAGCTGAAGGAGTACTTTCGCCTTTGGAAGGAAAAACCCTTTCACAAAAAGAAAAGATACTGAAAGGATTAGCAAAAGAAGGGGTGCCTCTTCCTGAGCCGAAAACTGCTTCAGAGAAAAAACTTATGGAAAAGGTTCGTGCTGACCTTGGCCTACCTCCAGAACCTAAAACTGCATCTATGAAAGAGAAATACGAAAAAGCTGCAAGTGCTGGATTACTGCAGCCCTTGGAAGGTAAATCACCATCAGAAAAAGAAAAAATTCTGAAAAGTTTGCAAGACAAAGGAATCCCATTGCCTGAAGGACGAACGCCGTCAGAAAAAGCCCTTATAGCTAAAGTGACGGCGGTAGAACGTGCACCGTCCGTCACACCATCTGCAAAACTACGTAAAGTCAAAGCTGAAGGAGTACTTACGCCTTTAGAAGGGAAAACTCCCTCACAAAAAGAAAAGATTGTTAAAGGATTAGCAATGCAAGGAATGCCGCTTCCTGAAGGGAAAACTGCCTCCGAGAAAAAGCTAATCGATAAAGTACGCGCTGACGTTGGTCTTCCTCCAGAACCTAAAACTTCATCCATGAAAGAGAAGTACGCTAAGGCTGCAGAAGCCGGATTACTGCAGCCACTTGAAGGTAAATCACCCGAAGAAAAGGAAAGAATTTTAGAAGGGTTGCGTGACAAAGGTGTCCCATTGCCTGAAGGACGAACGCCATCAGAAAAAGCTCTCATTGCTAAAGTGATGGCAGGTAAAACCGTGAGGGAACCATCTGCCAAAAAAGCATTTTTATCAATTACTACAGAGAAATTAAAAAAGGCCAAAATAGCTGGCTTATTAACACCTCTTGAAGGAAAAACTCCTGAGCAACAAGAAAAAATCCTTAAAGGCCTCGTTGAAACTGGTCTGCCTTTACCAGAAGGTAAAACTGCTTCCGAAAAAGCAATGATAAAAAAAATTAAAGCTGAGTTAGGACTACCTGAGATAACCCCATCGGAAAAAGTGAGAAAAGCCAAAAAATCTGGTCTTTTCACTCCTTTAGAAGGTAAAACACATTCACAGAAAGAGAAAATACTTAGAGGTAGAGTAGCGGCAGGTTTGCCGTTACCAGTAGGTAGAACACCATCCGAAAGAGCTTTAATACTAAAAATTAAAGAAGATACAGGTTATGTATCGCCTACACCAGCGGAAAGATTGAAAAGGGCAAAAGACGCAGGATTGCTAACTCCCTTAGAAGGTAAAACACCTTCAGCGAAAGAAAAGATTCTTCGAGACAGAGTAGCCGCAGGTGTACCTATTCCTGAAGGTAAAACACCATCTGAAAAGGAAATTGTAAGAAAAGTCACTGCTGGAGAGCCCCCTGCGGTGTTGCGGCCTTCAGAAAAGTTAGGACTAGCCAAAACTTTATCAGAAAAAGAAAAAATATTAAAGAGTCTTCGTAAAGCTGGAAAACCCCTACCCGAAGGAAAGACACCGTCAGAAAAACAACTGATATCTAAAATAAAAGCGGAAAGTAAAGTACCGTCAAAAGTCACCTCTGAAAAATTACGCAAAGCAAAAGAAGCTGGTTTGTTGACACCTTTGACAGGAAAGTCTCCAAAAGAGAAAGAGAGAATATTGAAAGGCTTAATAGAACAAGGTTTACCTCTTCCCGAATCTCAAACAGCATCAGAGAAAAAGATAGCGGAAAAGGTCCGTAAAGAAATTGGTCTTCCACGTGAACCTAAAACATTATCAGAAAAAACAAAGATGCGCAAAGCTGAAGCTGCTGGTATTGTTACGCCTCTTGAAGGTAAAACACCATCTCAGAAGGAACGTATAGTGAGGGGCATGGTTGCGGCTGGATTACCACTACCGGAAGGAAGAACTGCTTCTGAAAAAGCTATGATAAAAAAAGTTAAAGCAGAAGAAAAACTATCGGCAAAAGCACCTGCCGAATTACTCACACCCTTGGAAGGAAAAACGCCATCTCAGAAGGAAAAAATAATTAAGAGTCGAGCCGAGGCTGGAATACCGTTACCCGAAGGTAAAACTCCATCGGAGAAAGCTTTGATACAGAAAGTTCGGACTGAATTAGGTATTCCTCCACCAGCAAAAACAATCTCCGAAAAGGAATTAGTCCGCAAAGCTAAAGAAGAGGGGTTGTTAACACCTATTGCCGGAAAGTCAGCTAAAGAAAAAGAAAGGATACTGAAAGGACTGGCCGAAGCTGGGTTACCACTGCCTGAAGGCAAAACGGCTTCTGAGAAAGAACTAGTAAAAACAGTTAGAGCTGAAGCTGGGTTGCCGCCGGAACCAACGCCTTCTGAAAAGAGAGGAGAGATAAAAACCAAATCAAAAAAAAGTGGCATAACACCATCAAAGCGACGTGTTAAGGCGATAGCCGCTGGAGTTAGCGAAAAGTTTGAAGACATTATTAAAACAACAACTTGCGATCGTGGCTGTGGGTGTGATAAGAAGAAAATCAAATTTAAACACAGCTACGTCAAGATTAGAGTGACATCTCCGGACATCTCGTCTCTGTGCGATTGTCCGAACGAATGTATTCCTGGCGTTAAAGCTGGAGCCTTCATTGACAACGAGGGTATAAAAGTAACTGTTGGGAGAGTGAATGGCGCTACTTCGTTCACCAGTCAGTTCAGCAACCACAGCATAAGAACACCTAAAAATGTTATTACTCTGTATGACAAAATACTAACAGATAGTAATACATCTATTGACACAGTAGATGTTCCCTTTGATATTAAGTTTGAGACAAGTGATTTAAAAAAGTCTTTATTCGATACATGTCCTCTGCTAAGATGTCCTCTCGATGTCGATCAATGTAATACTGATCTTGATACTTCATATACGCACACCAGCGGCTCTTACGATAGTTATACTAACGACAAGATATGTAAAATAGAAAGTGATATAAGTAATTATTTACTTGAAAGTTCTACCTTTGAAAGCTACATCGCTGAATCTGACAGATTTGTAAATTATTCTAGAAATATAGGATCATTGGGAAACATTTGCAGAAGCTCATCTTTTACCTGTCAAAAATATTCCGTCAGTAACGATTTGATTCAAATTCTAAAAAGCGAATCATCGCTATCCTTGAACACAGACTCGAGTGAT
The DNA here is from genome assembly GCA_948474745.1 of Oligia latruncula. Classification (NCBI taxonomy): domain Eukaryota; kingdom Metazoa; phylum Arthropoda; class Insecta; order Lepidoptera; family Noctuidae; genus Oligia; species Oligia latruncula. The sequence continues at coordinate 24,685,545 of OX419683.1, forward strand.
AGTATGGATGAAACTAGCATGATATCGATAACTAATAGCTACTATGCAATGAGTTCAACTCAATGTTTATACTTTCCGGTATCCAGCGATAATTTCAGTAACAGCACAGTTGAAGAAACAGAGCGCATCCCGAACAAAATTGATTACAGTGAGAATGAAGACAGTGCTGATGACACAATGATGAGGTAAATGATAAAATATTGTTCCCTTTGATACACGTAATGCACAATAAATAACTCTTTGGATCAAATCTCAAACTCTAATTCGCTCTCTTTGCAAATCTGGTATCGTGCGACCAGTTTATAAAAATGTATCTCATAGTAACTATGACAACTACAGGCCCACTACAATTTTACCTACTCTAATAAATTAATGATGTTTCAACAAAAATTCAATCGGAAATAGCAAATAGTAATTATAATAAAAATAGGTACAAAATGTTTTTTGATTCTCTGAAAATGCATCATCTTGTTTAAATTTAATTCAAGTAGTAATTAGATTGGAATCGACTGTCTTCCCGCACCGCCGTCGTTTAATACCTTTTGTTTGTTGAAACTACTTATTATATTAAACAGGAATTAAAATATTTAGTCAGTATTAAGAAACAAAAAATATTTAGATTGCTTAAATGTTTTTCAACCTCCGGACAAACCTATTGAGGTTTTTGTGATGTTTCTGTTTTTAATTTGTTTTGTTCCAATAAATAATTAATAAACAATAAAAGTAAAAAAAAAAAATTAAAAGAAACCGGTCTTTTAATCAAATGTTTCGTAAGAGATTGTGAATCTTTATGAGTTTCTTTAATTATTTATCTTAAGATATTTAATATTTATTATGTCTTAGACCCAATGCCAACAAACTCTTTTAGTTAGGTATATACCCCTTTATTTATAAACGGTGCTTAATGTTAAGTAGTGATTAGCGACTATTTAACCAAACAATTTTGTTGCAAGCCGCCTCTTAAGTCTAAGCAACGTTTATAAATAAACCCCCAACTGTCCCGAAGTAAGAACAGAGCATAATATTTATGTGAAAATGGGCTTTTGTATTTTAAATCACGCTTGTATTAAAATCACACTTTCCTATTAGCGAAACTGACAGTCAAGTGAGTGTGACGCACTTTAATACAGCACACACAGGGCACAGAGACTATGGACCAGATTGTATCGGGAGAAATGATTATCTTACATATTTATTGTCTGGGAGAAAGTCGGACAACGAGCAGTTTAAGAAAAAAATAAGTGCAAGAAAAACTAAGAATGGGGAACCTGTCGTAGTCATAAGCAATAACATGGACAGTGAGCACGATATAACAACAGTTGTGGATCAATTTCTATCGAAGAATGAATTTTCTGACGATTTCTCAATATTTGTGGTAGTGCCCACGTCAGACGACAATGACTCAGATCTCTCGTCAGACTGCTCTACTATATGCATCCAATTATCTAAACACAATCCCACTATGAATCAAAAGCAATGTGATATCGAAGAACAGGTAAGCATTTATCTCGTACCAATTCATTTTAATTTACTGCCCTTATTAATTTAATAATAGTTGGCCCTTAGTGCAAAAGAGACATGACCGTCACGTGTCAGCTGCTCCAGTAGTGAGGGTGTTCAAAGCTTGTCAAAGGTTAAAAAAAAACATACCACCACCATGTCTGGGACGATTATTGGGATTATCTTCGACCCAAAAAAGTAGTCATCTGTATATAATATTTATTATGTCAATAGTCTTTCAAGTTTTTTTACAACTTTCACATTGCTGTGATTTTTGATTCGCCTTTGGTTGCAGCAACTGACGCTCATTATTTTAGTTATTGAATAAAAAACTATCAGCAATGAAATTTATTCTTTATGTAGGATTTTATACTTGTCCCAAAAAAAGTAACACTCTAAAAGGTGGTTTTATAATTAGGTTTTTAATTATTTATTTAGATAAATAAATACCTACTCGGACCAATTTTCAAGTTCTTTAAAAAAATCGGTTGGTATGTTTCCATACATGACTTTTTTAGTGTCATATCTGTCATATTTTTTAAGTTAAGTAGTAAAATAGCAGTAAAATCCTCCCCTTAAACTTTATTACCCCTTTTCCATCGTTAGGGGTTTATTTTAGAAAAACCCTGAAACACGTAATTTTTTAGTTTTTAGTGCCGAGGCAAACATTTTAACGCGCGTCGGATAACTCAAAGTAGACCAGCACCCTTATGTTCAAAAAATGTGTATGCCTAACAACGCAAATAACGCAATGAATGTTGCTGAGCTGTCAAAATGAAACCCATTGCTACTGATAGTGTGTTACGCAATTACCCTGCAGGTATCATCCGACACTCAAAGTTTGACAGTTTTGACGCTTTCTAAACACACTTTAAAAAAAATTACAATCTTTTTACTTACTTAGGCAAGTATTCGTGTCAAGTTCCATGTTTATTAGCCAGAGGAATAAGATTTTTCATACAACTAAAATCCTTTTTTACCCTTTGGGTACGGAACCCTAAAAAACGAGAGTTCGTAGCTCTTAGTAACGAAAACTTTTATTTACAGAAATATCTAGAAGAAATTCATCTAGTAGGTACACGCGGCTTGAAAATATAGCTGCAAAGCTGCAAAAGGCAAACAGTATTGTATGGAAGGGATACAGGAGACTGTAGCATCTTTTCACAACAAGGAAACCATGTTCCACCATAGACTACCAAATTTCTGTTCACATAGATTGGAAGAAAAAGAGAAAACAAAAAATATTTGTCACTACACCTTACCAGAATATGATAATTATTATTTTATCATGGTGTTAGCACTGACACCACATCGGACCGACCATGTTGCTGTGCCCCTAAAACAGATGGCATCCATATTTATAAACCCGGACATCTATGTGAAACAAATTCGGTTTCTGAACTGGTTACGCCTCTACTTGTAAACCGAGGTATGTACAGCCAGCGTCACAGTAATGGAACCCCCCCAAGACTTAAAGATTATCGCCCGAGCACGCTCGGGCCCGCCGTCGCTCGTCGCTCGAGCGGCGGCGGGCGCGTCACGTGAGCCTTGAGCAGCTCCATCCGCCGCCGCCGCCGCACCCCTTTCTGCCCGAGCGCATCCACCGATCCGCCTCAAATATTATTTGCAATTTTTAATAATTTTATATAATTATGATATTTTTTCGGCTTCCTTCTGGCCGAACCGTATACCAAGAATAACTTAAAAAAAGACACTTTGCGTGCGATTAAGATACGAACGCGCATCACCAGGCGCCAGCCGATCATCTACACCGTGCCCTATACAACTAGGCTGTTGGCTCAGTTATCAACCTCAACTAAAATTGGAATAGCATTACTCCTTTTATCGAACAAGGTTATTAACGGTCTAATCTTCTAGATATTAAGGTTTAAATTTCAACTCCGTGTTGTATTTAATACTAGCACCTTACCGTCTTGTTTTACAAAATGCAATACGCAACTCCTCAATTAACTAAAAGATAAAGTTGAAATTAGCATAGATTTTTTGTTTGGCTGAATAGAATGTGTTGATTCCGATTGTTGCACTACCGTCATTTTACTTCAGAAACTTAAGGGTAGTTCTTCGTTTGATTTTTTGACTGATCCATATGGCCAAAATTTAATTTCACTTTCAGCTCTGTAACACATGTTCATATGAAAATAGGTATACCAAATAACATATATTTGAACGAGGGACTCGTTTTTATAAAGCAGTTTTCAAGACATTGATTTTGTGTGTATTGTGAATTAGAATTTTGTTATAGATAAATCAGAAACAGAAATAAAAAGTAATAAATACACCGTTAGTTATGATTGTAAATTCTAAACAATAATGATTAATTCTTAATTAAGACTAAGACATATCAAAAGTGTCATATTTAGAACAAGTTTTTAATCGCCTTATAAAATTAGTATGATAAAAAAACTTCATTTCTTCTTATAAAACTATTAATTTTAATTAAAATTGAAATAATCTCATAAAATCTATTTATTAATAATCAGTGTTGCCACCTCTTACACTAATTACACATCGACATCGATTGTTCATACTTGAAATTAAATTGTCAATGTCTTGCTGCGGTATGAGGTCCCATGTTCCTTGCAAGTGTTCGTAAAGTTGTTGTTCCGTCGTCAAATTTGGCGGGAAATCTCTCAAAGCTTTTCGTTGTAACATGTCACAGACATGCTCGATAGGATTTAAGTCGGGCGACTGTGCAGGCCAATCCAAAACTTGAATATCGTGGTCTCGGAGAGCGGCCGATACCAGCCGCGCCGTATGGGAAGGAGCATTATCGGGCATGAGTAGAAATTCCTGGCCCATTTGGATTCTGTGTGGGACAATAACAGGCTCCACTACCTCCTCGTGGTATTTTTGTGCAGACATGCGCCCTTGGATCCAAACGAGCTGAGTTCGTCCGCCAAGATGAATTCCTGCCCACACCGTCATTGTCCCGCCTTGGTATGTGTGGACCTCCTGAGGGTGCAGTAGACAAAGCTTTTACACAGAAATAGGAGCCCCGTGGCTCCGTCGACTTAGGATGGAAGAGCGAGGGAGACCTGGTTTGGCCTAGGCGAAACTAGTTCATCCTAAAATCGGGTTTGGCCGTTAACATACATACATACAAATAAATAAAATTGATGTGTCAGTTTTTAATGTGAAAATAACAGCATTTTACTAAATCCATAATTATAAATGTACGAGTATATCATTATACGGTAGGTACTAATAACAAAACAACAATTTTTTTTTCTACCTGTCTCTTTGTTCCGGCTAATATTTGAAACGCCTAGACCGATTTTGATGGGACTTTTACTGACAGATAGATGATGTTATCAGTAGTAACTAAGGCTACTTTTATTTTAGAAAAAGAAAAGTAATTAAAAAAACTAAAAACCCGACTGCGATAAAACACTTGAGTTAAAAAAAACTGAAAGCTAAAAACAAGCCCATTTTAAATTAAATAAAATTCAAAGCAGGTGGGACCCATTTCAGTTTGAAAATATAAAAATGGAATGGGTCTCGCCTGCTTCCAACTAACTTCTCATTTCTTTGATCTATAACGTTATCATTTTCAGATGACGATGAAGATTGTGGAAAGTGTTCACATCATAAGTAGGTACATAAAAGGACTCAAAATGAAATGTGCATGTTGGGAATTCAACTTTTCAATCGGAGGCAAAGGTTCTGGATCTAAGGGTCTTAGCAGAATCTGTCGCTCGATATGATTCAAGAGACAAATATTTCAAGATCGAAACATTCTAAATAATTTAGTAGCACTATATTGTGTTTAAAGAATATTAGTAAATATTTTGGATTCATGACAATACCGTTCTGTATTAGTGTAAACATTTCCCATCGTTTGTGTAGTTTTTAATCAGTCAAGTTTTCTGGGAAATAATTATTAGTAAGTAAACAAGATTTGGAAACAATTTTGTGTTTATCTTAATCCTTACACCCTTTTAAAACAACGTCAAAGAAGGTTTTACCAAAGGTGATGTTACCGCAACAAACATCACGATTTTACCAAAGGTGATGTTACCATAGGCAACAAACATCTCGTTTTTACCAAAGGTGATATAACTTAGGCAACAAACATCATGATTTTACCAAAGGTGATGTTACCATAGGCAACAAACATCACGATTTTACCAAAGGTGATGTTACCATAGGCAACAAACATCACGATTTTACCAAAGGTGATGTTACCATAGGCAACAAACATCACGTTTTTATCAAAGGTGATATAACTTAGGCAACAAACATCACGATTTTACCAAAGGTGGTGTAACCATAGGCAACAAACATCACGATTTTACCAAAGGTGATGCGCCGTGTGTAGGCACTCTACCAGTGCTTACGCACGGTGCGCGTCATAACAAAAAGTACTCTGTGGCCCGCGGTAGTGTTGAATGGACCACTAATGAAGAATTTTGACAGACACGTTATTTCTACGGCGTAGTTTATACGTCGTGTTTAGACACAGTCGTCAGTGTTGTATGGATCACTATGGCAGTTGACGGTATCTTTACGGTACAGCGTTTAAACCGCGCCGTTGAAAAATCATGTGAGCTTGTATTATGACACGCCAAAGAACCGTACATGACCACAGAGACGAGACACTACCTTATATGTATATAATTCAATTATACACACAAATTATGTCGGGCCAGCAGACAGGTTGCAAGAAAACTCGAGTTGCTGGAACAGGTTTAATATAGTAATTACAATATATTCTAATTTCTATGGTGGTGACTATCGTTCGATGGGTGAAGCGAAAGTGAAGTCTGTTCCCGGGTTTTGCCATGTCAGCCGCCGCCGTCCGGTCGCCGGTGTGCGACGTAGGTACACAAGTAAACAATCGAACGAAAATGGCACGATTATCGTGCAATTACCGTTAACCGCAGTGTAAAAACAAAATATTATCACGTAGGCATCGAGGTAAACCAACCCCATAAACAGCCTCCGATGTATCGCAGCAAGGTCTCCTTCAGCATGTGCGTACGTCGTATGTCTATTAGCATCAGTGACCTATAGTAAACGAGTGTATAATTACTAGACACTTGTTTAAAAAAAATACATGTAAAACAAATGCATGCTAATCACTGACCTGTATTATACAGGTCAGTGATTAGCATGCATTTGTTTTCCATGTATTTTTTTGTAAGTGACATCGAGGTAGCGAGCTAAACTGCGATCGCGAGATATCGCAGTAAGGCATCTTCGGCATAATTACCCTAACCGGTGTTCAAATATCCGACCAGGATAGATAGAACCATTTATTTGACGCACACAAAAATACAGCACAACACACCAAAGTACCTACAATATTAGATGATAATCAAACTACCCACATGATTATAATATAAAAACAAGGTGCCGATAAAAAAACAAAATGAAAAACATACATATCGAAATAAAAGTGACACTATGACGAATAATAGTACATTATGATACATGTGTGCTATGTTGATCATTATACTCGAGGCGATATTATTCGCGCGAGCCGCAGGCGAGAGCGATAAGAAAGCCGAGTGTATATTGATTAATGCACACGCGTTTCATACGACGTTTTTCAACACACTTGCGAGGAAAAAAAAACAGACTTGTATTGTTAAATATTAACTTGTATGGAAAATCAAATGGCGCGCTGGTTTTGTTTTCCCGCGCGCCGTGCTGGCCAGCACTAGCGATTTAGCGATGCGCGCGCAGTATTTTAAATATATTAGTCTTTGGCACTGACAAAACCGTTAAACAGCCTATAGAAAAAAAAAATTATAGCTAATGTTTAGACTGATCGTAATAATATTGTCGTACGTCAAATTGTAGTGTATTTAGTATGCAATTAGAAAGTACTATTGGCATAGAGAAATATACATTCGTTCAGTGAGAATCCGCAATAATAGAACGCCAGTCAGGGTCTTTTCCGTTTGGTTTCGGAAGGGACCACGGCACCCACGGCAAAGAGAATATGTGGTTATATCGTCGTTGGACCACGAACTAATTTATGGTATTCACCTTATTATATATCAGGTTGTATCTTGATCAAATATGATTCGCGACTACCTATAATATATATGTATTTACAGAATTATAGTCATTAGGATTGAATCCTTAAGAACTTTTTTCCATAAAAGATTTGTTCTTAAGGAACAAATCTAACTTAGAAAGATGTATTAATGATTCTAATGATTATAATTCTGTAAAGAGGTACCTGTTATAGCCGCAAATCATATTTTGATCAAGATACAACCTGACACCGACCTGAATATTGCAAAAAACCTAAGAAAATTTGAATTTCGCGATCTACCACTGCGATGGCATTCACCTTAAATTGTCCGTGGTCCCTGCACATTCACCTTAAGGTAAATAATATGTCAATCCGGACTATTTAAAAAAAAAGTGAAATATAGCCCGCGGATTTCTTTTGGCATGAAGTCTCTTTGATGAGATTAAAAAAGCGCGCATCTCCGACTAGTAAATAGTTATCTGTGGTATTACAGCACAAGTGGATTAAAGTAAAGAAAAAGCACGCGTTCGTAATACACGCCATTATGGACCTAAAATCGGTTCAATAAGAGCTACTTTACGAGCAAGTGTGTTGAAAAATTAGTAACGAAACGTACACAGTGCGGTGCATGGACGTAATATATAGCAGCAGGGAGTGATATGAAGATTCGAATGACGTTATTGCGACACACACTATTTCGAAAAAAATTAAGAGTGGTACGCCAGTTCGAAAACACATTAAGGCGCTGAATAGACCCAAATAGGCTTGTCTCCAACAATTTTTTAGCCAAATCTATACAGTTTGAGACAGCGGAAAAAATATATGTTAATCTTGAACATATTTCCTAAAACTTCGTTGTTTTCAAAACACGTTTTCGAAAAGTTTTCTCGATACAAAAAAATGGTAAACTAACCTCCTAAACTGATCTTCCAACAAAAAAATCTGAATTATTTACCAACGTACGTTGGTAAAATTTATAACAATAACGTATCATATCAAAATACAAAACTTGGTTGTCTAATATTTTTGACAACTCAACTTATTTTTAAGTAATTAATTATTTTGTGGTTTGTAAAAATGTACGAGCGTCGCGAAATCGCGCTTCTCTTTCTTATGTACGCAATCCGACAGTGATCGCTTAGGCGCGCTGCTAGACGGACGTATGTCGCTTTGCCTCGCAACCCGTTCATTTCATATTATCATCAAACAAAAATGTCGGAGGCCAGCAAAAAATCACTTCTATACTAACAAACCAATACGTCCCATGGAAGTAGTAATATAAGTAATTTTTATATTGACAAAACAGGTACACGAACAGAAAAAATGAAACTCTAAACAAATAGTTACTAGGCTATTTTGTACAACGCATTGCGTAAATTCATCGCCTAAAGCAAGGCTCGCTTGGTCGAGTGGTTTTTGCATAGATTCTGAATAGCGAGTTATCGGGTTCGAAACCAAGTTGAGTCTTATCAGGGAATTCGTATTGGTTTTTTAGTTTTATGATATTATCATTGTTTTTTTTTAGTCTTAGGATATTTTTATTGTTTTTTTTTTATTTATTTTGTATATTTTTAGAATAATTATTAAAGTTCTTTACAGTAAAAAGAGACGTTTGGCGAACAGTTCAGAAGCGAAGCAGACGCGCGAATCCGCTTGCGCGACGAGACAGTTGCGCGACAAAGTTGAGGAAAATGAGATTTCTCCATAACATCACGCATGTATTCTTTCAAAGGGTTGGGCAGGAGTGTAATGGATATCGTTTATGATTTTCGAAAGTTGTAAAGCCGATCAGGTACTTACACGAACAGAAAAAATGAAACTCTAAACAAATAGTTACTAGGCTATTTTGTACAACGCATTGCGTAAATTCATCGCTTATAACAAGGCTCGCTTGGTCGAGTGGTTTTTGCACAGATTCTGAATAGCGAGTTATCGGGTTCGAAACCAAGTTGAGTCTTATCAGGGAATTCGTATTGGTTTTTAAGTTTTATGATATTATCATTGTTTTTTTTTAGTCTTAGGATATTTTTATTGTTTTTTTTTTTATTTATTTTGTATATTTTTAGAATAATTATTAAAGTTCTTTACAGTAAAAAGAGACGTTTGGCGAACAGTTCAGAAGCGAAGCAGACGCGCGAATCCGCTTGCGCGACGAGACAGTTGCGCGACAAAGTTGAGGAAAATGAGATTTCTCCATAACATCACGCATGTATTCTTTCAAAGGGTTGGGCAGGAGTGTATAGTACACCCACAATTCACCAATGCTTCATCATGGATATCGTTTATGATTTTCGAAAGTTGTAAAGCCGATAGAAAAGTCGAAATTAAAATCCAAGATGGCGGCGGCTGAAAAGATTTTTCAAATTTGTCATCATGGGTGTCGTTTTCATGGTTGTCGAGGGTTCTGAAGCCGATAGTGAGGCCAAATTGAAAATCCAAGATGGCGGACGTGAAAAGTTTCAAATTTTTCATCATGGGTGTCGTTTTCATGGTTTTCGAGGGTGCTGAAGCCGATAGTGAGGTCAAAATGAAAATCAAAGATGGCGGACGTGAAAAGTTTCAAATTGTTCATCATGGGTGTCGTTTTCATGGTTTTCGAGGGTGCTGAAGCCGATAGTGATGTCAAAATGAAAATTCAAGATGGCGGACGCGAAAATGTTCAAAGTTTGCGTGATCGGTGTCGTTTTCGTGGTTTTCGAGGGCGCTGAAGTCGATAGTGGGGTCAAAATAAAAATCCAAGATGGTGGACGTGAAAAATTTCAAATTTTTCATCATAGGTGTCTTTCCCTGATAGACTCAACCAAGTCTTTTAATCTTATTGAAGCTTGCCCATATCTTGGACGGCTATTTGTGTTTTGAGCCACTTGACAAAATTTGATAAATTTTTAGCTCCGTTAGACTTTGCTGCTGACGTAATCCGTCTAAAAACTTCCATTGTCGGCACGGTTGGCGCAGTGGTTAAGCGATTGACTGCTGCGCTGCGTGTCGCGGGGTCGATTGGCAACATTTTACATGAAAATGTTTTTAGTGGGATTTTATAGTTACTTATCAGTTTAAGTTATAGGTATTTATATTACTTATTAGCTAATAGGCTAGATTGTAATGTAAATAAAGTATCACCAACTGTGCTACTTTAAAAAAGAAAAAAAAACGACTGGTTTTGCTGTTAGTATCAGGAATTTCGAGGGTTAGAAGCGAAAAGGGGTTCGCTGGGGCTGAAATATTTGCATTGCGATTCCTGTATGCACTTTTTCAAGTACGTTACTGTAGGCAATTTTCCGGCTGACTCAATTGATGCAGTGCTAATGGTATGATCTGCAATTAGCTGCTGAGGTGCAGATTGCGTTCGGATTGCCTGATTTTTCATGTTGCATTATAATATCCCTTTTTTCAACCGTTCCCCGACTGGGAACGTGATTGTGCTGGCATTTTAATGTTACTGAATCACCAGACAAGTGGCATCGACCCCGACACTTGTCACCTTTATCATGCCGCCTATATCATCAATGCATCTCCAATAAGTGTTTTCATAATAATTTTATCAAAACTATATTTATACAACTTTGTTTTTAGTATAAGTATGCGAAACCTGAATATAGTTTGTTCAGAATAAGTAACTGAATCGATTCCAATAATTTTTACCCAATGTTATATTTTTCTTAAAAATATAGAAAAAACTGGCCAAGTGCGAGTCGAACTCGCACACGACGGGTTCCGTACCACAAGGCAGAAACGCCGAAAAAAACACGTTTGTTGTATGGGAGCCCCCCTTAAATATTTATTTTATTTTGTTTTTAGTATTTATTGTTATAGCGGCAACAGAAATACATCATCTGTGAAAATTTCAACTGTCTAGCTACCGCGGTTCTGGAGATACAGCCTGGCGACAGACAGACGGCAAAAACGCCGAAAAAAACACGTTTTTTTGCATGGGAGGCCCCCTTAAATATTAATTTTATTTTGTTTTTAGTATTTGTTGTTATAACGGCAACAGAAATACATCATCTGTGAAAATTTCAACTGTCTAGCTACCGCGGTTCTTGAGATACAGCCTGGCGACAGACAGACGGCAAAAACGCCGAAAAAAACACGTTTTTTTGCATGGGAGCCCCCCTTAAATATTAATTTTATTTTGTTTTTAGTATTTGTTGTTATAGCGGCAACAGAAATACATCATCTGTGAAAATTTAAACTGTCTAGCTACCGCAGTTCTTGAGATACAGCCTGGCGACAGACAGACGGCAAAAACGCCGAACAAAACACGTTTTTTTGCGATTTTTTTGTATGGGAGCCCCCCTTAAATATTTATTTTATTTTGTTTTTAGTATTTGTTGTTATAGCGGCAACAGAAATACATCATCTGTGAAAATTTCAACTGTCTAGCTACCGCGGTTCTTGAGATACAGCCTGGCGACAGACAGACGGCAAAAACGCCGAAAAAAACACGTTTTTTTTGTATGGGAGCCCCCCTTAAATATTTATTTTATTTTGTTTTTAGTATTTATTGTTATAGCGGCAACAGAAATACATCATCTGTGAAAATTTCAACTGTCTAGCTACCGCGGTTCTTGAGATACAGCCTGGTGACAGACAGACGGACGGACGGACGGACAGCGAAGTCTTAGTAATAGGGTTCCGTTTTTACCCTTTGGGTACGGAACCCTAAAAAGGTTAAAAGTTGGACACCAAGCGACACTAAGTAGGTTATCCAATCTCCGCGCCGAACGGTTGATGAGAAACTGATAGTGGTGGAGATGACAGTAGAAATTGACGAGAAGCTGATGGTGATGCAGATGACAGGAGTAGTTGACGAGAAGGATGATGGTAGTAATAAGGGGGCACGTTGATGGAAGTTAATTAAAATAGGAGAGGGTAGATTAGAACAAAAAGTATCTTCGTTGGAACTCATATTGATATGTGGCTGTTCCCCTGCGTTACCGGGTAGGCTACCTTGCCAAACACAAATATATCAATAAAGACAGCAACACCATAAGCCCGCAGGCGTGAATTTGATGGGAGTTTTAGCCAGACATAGGTCCGCTTCGCTTGCACCATAAATAACATTATTCAGTCTCTGTCAACTTCAAGAAACTGAATAAAATTGCAGGATGTTTTAAATTCGTTTAGCGTCAAATGTATTTAGTGATTTGTGGTGCAAGCGGGCCTCATACTGTTACCACCTTCACCGCTTGGAGGTACTCCCAGGTTATGCTATTGCTGTTTTTATTTCATTTAGCCAGCAGCTTTGCCACAACAAAAGACATAGCACAATGCAGACATAGCCGTCTTGTTCGCGCTACTTTCACTCTAGTCTTTCGCACTTTAGTGCTTTTTACACAAGTATCTTTTGCGCAAGTGTCTTACGCTAATATGTCTTACGCGCAATTGTCTTTTGATGAATGACACCCATGATAAAAAATTTGCACATTTTTGCGTCCGCCATATTGGATTTTCATTTTGACCTCAATATCGGCCTGAGCACCCTCGAAAACCATGAAAACAACAACCATGATGACAAATTTGGAAATCTTTTCAGCAGCCATCTTGGATTTTCATTTCGACCTCACTAATATCGGCTTCAGCACCCTCAAAAACCATGAAAAAGATACCCATCACGAAAAATATGAACATTTTCGCGTCCGCCATGTTGGATTTTCATTTTGACCTCATTATCGGCTTCAGCACCCTCGAAAACCGTGAAAACGACACCCATGATGAAAAATTTGAAACTTTTCACGTCCGCCATATTGGATTTTCATTTTGACCTCACTATCGGCTTCAGCACCCTAGAAAACCATGAAAACGACACCCATGATGACAAATTTGAAAATCTTTTCAGCCGCCATCTTGGATTTTCATTTCGACCTTTCTATCGGCTTTAAAACTTTCGAAAACCATAAACGATATCTATGATGAAGCATTGGTGAATTGTGGGTAGTAATACACTCCTGCCCAACCCTTTGAAAGAATACACGCGTGATGTTATGGAAAAATTTCATTTCCTCAACTTTGTCGCATAACTGTCTCGTTGCGCAAGCGGATTCGTGCAAGTGTCTTTCGCGCAAGTGGATTCGCGCAAGTGTCCTTCGCGCAAGTGTCTTTTGCGCAAGAGTATTTCGCGCAAACGACCATTCGCGCAAAAGTCCATTTGCGCAAAAGTCTATTCGCGCAAAAGTCCATTCGCGGAAATGTCTTTTGCGCAGGTGTCCCAGATCCGTTTCTGAACTGTTCGCCAAACGTGTTTTTTTATTGTAAAGAACATTAATAAATATGTATTCTAAAAATATACAAAATAAATTAAAAAAAAACAATGAAAATATTCTAAATATATACAAAATAAATTAAAAAAACAATGATAATATCCTATAACTAAAAAAACCAATACAAATTCCCTGTTATGACTCAACTTGGTTTCGAACTCGATAACTCGCTGTTCAGAATCTATGCAAAAACCATTAGACCAACCAAGCCTTGTTAAAAGCGATGAATTTACGCTATGCGTTGTACAAAATAGCCTCTATGGAACTATTTGTTTAGAGTTTCATTATTTCTGTTCGTGTACCTGTTTCGTCAATATTACATTATAAAAATTACTTACTTTACTACTTCCATGAGATGAATAATAATATACAAGAGCGCCATCTATTGGTTCATTGGTAATTATTATTAACCGCGTCACCGTGCCTGACTCGGTAGTTCACTGTATCACCGCCCTTTAAGAATGGCGCTAGGATATCGGAGAAATAGTGGGCGTGGCTAAAAATACCGAAACATCGGAACTCAATTTCGGGTGACAGCCCCTTAAGCCGAAAACCGCTATATCGAATGACGTTATCGCGAACACGCTGATTCGAAAAACTGTTTGAATGGTACGCTAGTACGAAAGTCTTGGCATTGAAATCCACTGTTGCGAACAGCATAATATTCCAATCTGAATTTTTCTGAGGATCGAACTCGCGACCCCGATAAAGCCTTAGCTTTGTATTGGGTTTGGGAAACAAGAGCAAGAAGAAGTACCTATTATTTTAAGTTAGATCCTCAGACAAATTATCATCATCTCATCTGTTATTTAATGATAATCTATATATATAAAATGGTAAACTGACTGACTGACTGATTGTTGATTAGACATGGGCGAAATAGCTCACTGAAAAGATAAAGAGCGAGTAGCTCTTTCACTCTAAAGAGCTATATCACTCTTCTAGCTCACTAGCTCTTCTATCTATAGCTCACTTAGCTCAGTGACTCAGACGCCGACTGTTAGCTCATATGACTCACGCCGCACGCGCTTTGGCTCGCTCGCTCAATAGTCAATAGCTCTTTGGAAGTTGGGATTCTTTGTTACTCACTAGCTCTTCTATAGCTCAGTAGCTCAGACGCCGACTGTTAGCTCATTTGATTCTTGTCACGCGAATTACTAAGGAATTACGGATATGTGTAGCTCCGGCCTTAGCTGCTTAGTCTAAGGCCTAGTAGTCACCAGCGCTTGAGATTTATCATCATAGATTGTAGATAATCCGCTGTCAGAGAAGTCAAAATTATCAACCTGGCCACCCTGGCCATAACCAAAACTGATCATCTGGATCAACTGTCACATGACATTTGTAACGTTTTCCATTTCCTACCTATTCTTTCTTCATAACTTCCTACAAGCAAAATTAAACTGTTAGCATGAGTGCATAGTTTTCAAGGGTACTTAGGTACTCAGTTCACACCCAGCTTCAGGAAAAATAGGCGTGATGTTGTTAAATTAGTTCATAATAAAATCACAACATGTCAGGTAAAGTAAAAAAATATTATACTTACCCGTCCTAAATAAGTTTGGTAGTTATGTATTCATCATCCACAGTCCGACATCACCCACTGCGTGTACTATTTGGGTCCAAAATAATAACTTAGATATCAGAAAACGCTCAAGAATTAAGATGCGTTTTGCGTCGTTTTGTAAATAATGTTTACATGGTTTTTGAAAACCGGTTTCAACTCCGGTGTTATCTCCGGATTTGAAAAATGCTTAAAATCGCTCCGAAACTTTGGGCACTTTGGGCTTTTTTTTGGCTTTGGCTTTGGGCTTTGGGCTTTTGGGCTTTCTTTGGGCTCTCTCTCTCATATGAGTAATAAGCGTATTATATTGTCTTCCTCATTAATTAGGCTATCAAGCGCAAAAAGATTTTTTCAAATCCAACTGGTAGTTCCAGATATTAGAGCTTTCAAACAAACTCTACAGCTTTATTATTATTATAAATAAAGTCCGTCCGTCACGAGAAGCTATAAATTTTGTAAATAACGAACTTCTACTAAGTTACTTAGCGACAATTCAATTAACAACAAATAATCCCAAATTCAATTAACTCCAATTATTATTATTATTCCATTATTACGTGTAATACGAACTAACGAGCAATATCACTTGGTTGGGTTATATCAAGGTTCGATCGAGACATGGGCTGTCCTCCAGTCACTTCTACGGGGCCCGATCGACTATCTGTAGGTACATCGAGGTGGTGAAGTGTCTGTACGAAAACGCCACTATGTCAGTCTAACTCTAGGATCAGACCTCGGAACCTATCTTTCTGCAGCGAGGTGTGAGACAGGGAGACGTTATCTCCCCGAAACTGTTCACCGCTGCACTGGAGGATGTCTTCAAGGTTCTGGACTGGAAAGGGGCTGGCATTAACACCAATGGCGAGTACATAACTCACCTTCGGTTTGCCGACGATATCATAGTCATGGCTGAGACTATGGAGGACCTCAGTAATATCATGCAAATGTCCATGTAACACCCGCTCTCATAAAGATCGGAGACGCTACACTCGTAGTCGTGGACGAGTATGTTTACCTAGGACAAACTGTGCAGTTAGGTAGGGCCATCTTCGAGAAAGCGGTCAATCATCGAAGCCGACTCGGCTGGGCAGCGTTCAGGAAGCTACACAATATCTTCTCATCCCACATATCGCAGCGTCTCAAGACGAAAGTCTTTGATCAGTGCGTGTTGCCAGTGATGACATATGGCACTGAAACGAGGTCGCTCACAATGGGCCTTATTAGAAGGCTAAAAGTCACCCAAAGGGCAATGGAGAGGGCTATGCTTGGAGTTTCCCTGCGTGATCGAATCAGAAATGAGGAGATCCGCCGAAGAACCAAGGTAACCAACATAGCCCGAAGAATTGCCAAACTTAAGTGGCAGTGGGCAGGGCACATTGCTCGCAGAACAGATGGCCGATGGGGCCGATAGATTCTGGAGTGGCGACCGCGTACCGGAAGACGTAGCGTTAGAAGGCCTCTCACAAGGTGGACCGACGACCTTGTGAAGGCCATGATGCGAGAAGCACAGAACCGGTCGAAGTGGAGGTGCTTGGGGGAGCTATGTTCAGCAGTGGACGTCTTTCGGCTGAAATGATGATGAAAGTAACATACGTGTAATACGAAACTAACGAGCAATTTTACTTGGTCGGGTTATATTTTAGCGATATAAAGCGCTGTCGTCTAATGTTATATAGTACTGGAACGAGTCTGACTCATGTAACGTAAACATTTGGGCCGCCATTTTGAAGTGATTTCACGCTGACGCTGTCAATACTGCAGAATGTAGATGCAGAATACTCGGAATCGTCTTCAGTAATTGGATGTGTGTGTTAACATAATTATATCCGTATTATAAAAATAAAAATCATGACAAAACTGTACAAAGGTTGCGAAC
Organism: Oligia latruncula; assembly: GCA_948474745.1. Taxonomy (NCBI): domain Eukaryota; kingdom Metazoa; phylum Arthropoda; class Insecta; order Lepidoptera; family Noctuidae; genus Oligia; species Oligia latruncula. The sequence continues at coordinate 24,702,752 of OX419683.1, forward strand.
CCCTGAATGTGTGTTTACAAAATTTATGGTTTCTCCTGACGGGGAGTTTAGATGTAGATTAGTATAGATGAAAGCGATAGTCTCTCACAGTCTCTTGTAAGCTGGTACTATCTAATGTACTCGGGTAATAATTATTTCCAAGGAAATCATACCGTGACAGCCGTTTTGTTGGGCTCCAGTTTTTAGTAGTGCCTCTTACTGCTGGATCAAATGTGTGTCCTTGTCTCATTATTATATTATTCAGTGTTTGTTTTTCAATTCTGTCGCTTTGATAACACATTCGACATTGATATTAGACATAAATTTAAAGCACTCAAATAAAACTACTCTTTCAGCAACAGTTTTACTGTAGAATCTGCAATGCACAAAAAGGAATGAACAAAAATAAACACAAATGGTACCAAGTCTTAAGAATGTCTCATACATAATCTAGTAAAAAAGAAAAGGCCATCAAACACAACCCAATCAGCAAGACAAAGAATAAAAATAAAGAAAAAAGTACCGAATAATATAAAACCGTGAACCCATTATTAACACAGAGCTTTTCATCAAATAGAAGTGTAATAAAACAAAGTAAATTTTACAATTCAGTCCCACGCTGCTTGTTCATAAAATTAAAATGAAAGACGTTGAAGAAAAGGATATAGGACTTCAAAATGATTTGCGCCAGTGTGATCAGGAAAAAAGTCAATGCAGTAAGATAAATGATATCAGCATCATGGTCCATAAGAAAAAGGTTAAAATCCGCAAGAAGGTCAATCTAGCGAAATACGGCCAACAGCCGGCAGTCGCTATTCGGTTATCACTCCCTGGTTGGAATAAAACCCGAAAGCTCCTTACTAAACACATCAGCTTGATCGAAATGAATAAAAATACAAAACTATCCAATCGAAGTACTCGTACCAGAAGCTCGGAAGCCATTAAAAAAAAATCCTTGTTCAATACTAAATTCGTAGTGAACCGAATATCAGGATACCATTTAAACGGATACTTGAATATGTTTAATTTTCCTACGCATAAGAAATGGAAAGTTTATCGTTGTCAATTAAGCGCACCGGAGGATAGCTGCTGCTGTTCATGTAACTCGGACGCAATGTTTGAAGTAATGAAAGGCCTCTACGATTGCTATAAAAAAAAAAATTGTGATAAGTGTAACTGCATACTTTGCAGTCATTTATTACAAGAGGAAAGGCGCCTCGGGGAAGTAAAGAAATCCATAGCTACCATAGGAACAAAAGAAAAGAAGTCTAGAATAAAGAAAGCTGAAAAATTTTTAGAAGGTAAAAGTCCAGCAGAAAAGGAAGAGTTTTTGAAAGAATTAGCCAAAACAGGACAACCTTTGCCAAAAGGTAAAACAGCGTCTGAAAAAGCTTTGATCAAAAAAGTAAAAGCCGAATTGGGGGTTCCAGAGAGTAAAACTGCAACAATATTGGAAATAATGAAAAAAGACAAAGCATCCGAAGTGACGACACCCTCAGAAAAATTGAGAAAAGCTAAAGCTTTAGGAATAATAACACCTTTAGATGGAAAAACTCCAGAACAAAAAGAAAAGATAATAAAAGGATTAGCAATGCAAGGACTATCTCTTCCTGAGGCGAAAACTGCTTCTGAGAAGAAGCTCATTGAAAAGGTACTTGCTGAACTTGGCCTTCCTCCAGAACCGAAAACTGCATCCATGAAAGAAAAGTATGCTAAAGCTGCAAGTGCCGGCTTATTGCAGCCCCTAGAAGGTAAATCACCGCAAGAAAAAGAGAGAATTTTACAAGGTTTGCATGACAAAGGTATCCCATTGCCTGAAGGACGAACCGCAACAGAGAAAGCTATAATAGCTAAAGTGAAGGCCGGAGCACGAGCACCGTCTATTTCACCATCTGCGAAACTAATTAAAGCAAAAGCTGCAGGATTAATTACGCCAATCGAAGGAAAACCTCCAGAACAACAAGAAAAGATACTAAAAGGATTAGCCATGCAAGGATTGCCTCTTCCTGAAGGAAAAACTACTTCTGACAAAAAGGTTATAGAAAAGGTACGCGCTGAACTTGGCCTGCCTCCAGAACCTAAGACTGCATCCATGAAAGAGAAGTACACTAAAGCTGCAGATGCCGGATTACTGCAGCCCTTAGAAGGTAAATCACCGAAAGAAAAAGAAAGGATTTTACAAGGTTTGCATGACAAAGGTATTCCATTGCCTGAAGGACGGACGGCATCAGAAAGAGCTCTCATTGCTAAAGTGAAGGCGGGAGAACGTGCACCGTCCGTTACGCCATCCGCTAAATTACTTAAAGCAAAAGCTGAAGGACTACTGACGCCTTTGGAAGGAAAAACTCCCTCACAAAAAGAAAAGATTGTTAAAGGATTAGCAATGCAAGGAATGCCGCTTCCTGAGGGGAAAACCGCTTCTGAGAAAAAGCTCATTGAAAAAGTACGCGCTGGCCTTGGCCTTCCTCCAGAACCTAAAACCGCGTCCATGAAAGAAAGGTATACTAAAGCAGCAGATGCTGGATTACTACAACCTCTTGAAGGGAAATCGACACCCGAAAAAGAGAAGATCTTACAAGGATTGCATGACAAAGGAATACCATTGCCTGAAGGACGAACGGCCTCAGAAAAAGCTATTATAGCTAAAGTGAAAGCGGGAGTACGACAGCCATCTGTGTCGCCATCTGAAAAACTACGAAAAGCAAAAGCTGCAGGACTACTGACGCCGTTGGAAGGGAAATCTCCCTCACAAAAAGAAAAGATACTGAAAGGATTAGCAAACGAAGGGGTGCCTCTTCCTGAACCGAAAACTGCTTCAGAGACAAAACTTATGGAAAAGGTTCGTGCTGACCTTGGCCTACCTCCAGAACCTAAAACTGCATCTATGAAAGAGAAATACGAAAAAGCTGCAAGTGCTGGATTACTGGTGCCCTTGGAAGGTAAATCACCATCAGAAAAAGAAAAAATTCTGAAAAATTTGCAAGACAAAGGAATCCCTTTGCCTGAAGGAAGAACGCCAACGGAGAAAGCCATTATAGCTAAACTGAAGGCGGAAGAACGAGCACCATCCGTTACACCATCTGCAAAACTACGTCAAGCAAAAACTGCAGGTCTACTGACACCGTTGGAAGGGAAATCTCCCTCACAAAAAGAAAAGATCGTAAAAGGATTAGCAATGCAAGGAATGCCGCTTCCTGAAGGGAAAAGCACTTCTGAGAAAAAGCTCATTGAAAAGGTTCGCGCTGACCTTGGCCTACCTCCAGAACCTAAAACCGCGTCGTTGAAAGAAAGGTATGCTAAAGCAGCCGATGCTGGATTACTACAGCCTCTTGAAGGGAAATCGACACCCGAAAAAGAGAAGATCTTACAAGGATTGCATGACAAGGGTATCCCATTACCTGAAGGACGAACGGCCTCCGAAAAAGCTATTATAGCTAAAGTGAAAGCGGGAGTACGAGAGCCATCTGTTACTCCATCTGAAAAACTACGTAAAGTAAAAGCTGCAGGACTACTGACGCCTTTGGAAGGAAAAACTCCCTCTCAAAAAGAAAAGATAATGAAAGGATTGGCAAACGAAGGTTTGCCTCTTCCTGAAGCAAAAACTGCTTCAGAGAAAAAGATTATGGATAAGGTACGCGCAGAACTTGGCCTTCCCCCGGAACCTAAAACTGCGTCCATGAAAGAGAAGTACGCTAAAGCTGCAGATGCCGGATTACTACAGCCACTTGAAGGTAAATCACCTCAAGATAAAGAAAGAATTTTACAAGGTTTGCATGACAAAGGTATCCCATTGCCTGAAGGACGAACGGCCTCAGAAAAAGCTATTATAGCTAAAGTAAAAGCGGGAGTACGACAGCCATCTGTGTCGCCATCTGAAAAACTACGAAAAGCAAAAGCTGCAGGACTACTGACGCCTTTGGAAGGAAAAACTCCCTCACAAAAAGAAAAGATTGTTAAAGGATTAGCAATGCAAGGAATGCCGCTTCCTGAGGGGAAAACCGCTTCTGAGAAAATGCTCATTGAAAAAGTACGCGCTGGCCTTGGCCTTCCTCCAGAACCTAAAACCGCGTCCATGAAAGAAAGGTATACTAAAGCAGCAGATGCTGGATTACTACAGCCTCTTGAAGGGAAATCGACACCCGAAAAAGAGAAGATCTTACAAGGATTGCATGACAAAGGAATACCATTGCCTGAAGGACGAACGGCCTCAGAAAAAGCTATTATAGCTAAAGTGAAAGCGGGAGTACGACAGCCATCTGTGTCGCCATCTGAAAAACTACGAAAAGCAAAAGCTGCAGGACTACTGACGCCTTTAGAAGGAAAAACTCCCTCTCAAAAAGAAAAGATAATGAAAGGATTGGCAAACGAAGGTTTGCCTCTTCCTGAAGCAAAAACTGCTTCAGAGAAAAAGATTATGGATAAGGTACGCGCAGAACTTGGCCTTCCCCCGGAACCTAAAACTGCGTCCATGAAAGAGAAGTACGCTAAAGCTGCAGATGCCGGATTACTACAGCCACTTGAAGGTAAATCACCTCAAGATAAAGAAAGAATATTACAAGGTTTGCATGACAAAGGTATCCCATTGCCCGAAGGACGAACGCCAACAGAGAAAGCTCTCATAGCTAAAGTGAAGGCGGGAGAACGTGCACCGTCCGTTACGCCATCCGCTAAATTACTTAAAGCAAAAGCTGAAGGACTACTGACGCCTTTGGAAGGAAAAACTCCCTCTCAAAAAGAAAAGATAATGAAAGGATTGGCAAAGGAAGGTTTGCCTCTTCCTGAAGCAAAAACTGCTTCAGAGAAAAAGATTATGGATAAGGTACGCGCAGAACTTGGCCTTCCTCCGGAACCTAAAACTGCATCCATGAAAGAGAAGTACGCTAAAGCTGCAGATGCCGGATTACTGCAGCCACTTGAAGGTAAATCACCTCAAGATAAAGAAAGAATTTTACAAGGTTTGCATGACAAAGGTATCCCATTGCCTGAAGGACGAACGCCAACAGAGAAAGCTCTCATAGCTAAAGTGAAGGCGGGAGAACGTGCACCGTCCGTTACGCCATCCGCTAAATTACTTAAAGCAAAAGCTGAAGGACTACTGACGCCTTTGGAAGGAAAAACTCCCTCTCAAAAAGAAAAGATAATGAAAGGATTGGCAAAGGAAGGTTTGCCTCTTCCTGAAGCAAAAACTGCTTCAGAGAAAAAGATTATGGATAAGGTACGCGCAGAACTTGGCCTTCCTCCGGAACCTAAAACTGCATCCATGAAAGAGAAGTACGCTAAAGCTGCAGATGCTGGATTACTACAGCCTCTTGAAGGGAAATCGACACCCGAAAAAGAGAAGATCTTACAAGGATTGCATGACAAAGGAATACCATTGCCTGAAGGACGAACGGCCTCAGAAAAAGCTATTATAGCTAAAGTAAAAGCGGGAGTACGACAGCCATCTGTGTCGCCATCTGAAAAACTACGAAAAGCAAAAGCTGCAGGACTACTGACGCCTTTGGAAGGAAAAACTCCCTCACAAAAAGAAAAGATTGTTAAAGGATTAGCAATGCAAGGAATGCCACTTCCTGAGGGGAAAACCGCTTCTGACAAAAAGCTAATTGAAAAAGTACGCGCAGACCTTGGCCTTTCTCCAGAACCTAAAACCGCGTCCATGAAAAAAAGGTATTCTAAAGCAGCAGATGCCGGATTACTACAGCCTCTTGAAGGGAAATCGACACCCGAAAAAGAGAAGATCTTACAAGGACTGCATGACAAAGGAATACCATTGCCTGAAGGACGAACAGCCTCCGAAAAAGCTATTATAGCTAAAGTGAAAACCGGAGTACGAGAGCCATCTGCGTCACCATCTGAAAAACTACGAAAAGCAAAAGCTGCAGGACTACTTACGCCTTTAGAAGGAAAAACCCCCGCTCAAAAAGAAAAGATAATGAAAGGATTGGCAATGGAAGGTTTGCCTCTTCCTGAAGCAAAAACTGCTTCAGAGAAAAAGATTATGGATAAGGTACGCGTAGAACTTGGCCTTCCTCCGGAACCTAAAACTGCATCCATGAAAGAGAAGTACGCTAAAGCTGCTGATGCTGGATTACTACAGCCTCTTGAAGGGAAATCGACACCCGAAAAAGAGAAGATCTTACAAGGATTGCATGACAAAGGAATACCATTGCCTGAAGGACGAACGGCCTCAGAAAAAGCTATTATAACTAAAGTGAAAGCGGGAGTACGAGAGCCATCTGTTACTCCATCTGAAAAACTACGTAAAGTAAAAGCTGCAGGACTACTGACGCCTTTGGAAGGAAAAACTCCCTCTCAAAAAGAAAAGATAATGAAAGGATTGGCAAACGAAGGTTTGCCTCTTCCTGAAGCAAAAACTGCTTCAGAGAAAAAGATTATGGATAAGGTACGCGCAGAACTTGGCCTTCCCCCGGAACCTAAAACTGCGTCCATGAAAGAGAAGTACGCTAAAGCTGCAGATGCCGGATTACTACAGCCACTTGAAGGTAAATCACCTCAAGATAAAGAAAGAATTTTACAAGGTTTGCATGACAAAGGTATCCCATTGCCTGAAGGACGAACGGCCTCAGAAAAAGCTATTATAGCTAAAGTAAAAGCGGGAGTACGACAGCCATCTGTGTCGCCATCTGAAAAACTACGAAAAGCAAAAGCTGCAGGACTACTGACGCCTTTGGAAGGAAAAACTCCCTCACAAAAAGAAAAGATTGTTAAAGGATTAGCAATGCAAGGAATGCCGCTTCCTGAGGGGAAAACCGCTTCTGAGAAAATGCTCATTGAAAAAGTACGCGCTGGCCTTGGCCTTCCTCCAGAACCTAAAACCGCGTCCATGAAAGAAAGGTATACTAAAGCAGCAGATGCTGGATTACTACAGCCTCTTGAAGGGAAATCGACACCCGAAAAAGAGAAGATCTTACAAGGATTGCATGACAAAGGAATACCATTGCCTGAAGGACGAACGGCCTCAGAAAAAGCTATTATAGCTAAAGTGAAAGCGGGAGTACGACAGCCATCTGTGTCGCCATCTGAAAAACTACGAAAAGCAAAAGCTGCAGGACTACTGACGCCTTTAGAAGGAAAAACTCCCTCTCAAAAAGAAAAGATAATGAAAGGATTGGCAAACGAAGGTTTGCCTCTTCCTGAAGCAAAAACTGCTTCAGAGAAAAAGATTATGGATAAGGTACGCGCAGAACTTGGCCTTCCCCCGGAACCTAAAACTGCGTCCATGAAAGAGAAGTACGCTAAAGCTGCAGATGCCGGATTACTGCAGCCACTTGAAGGTAAATCACCTCAAGATAAAGAAAGAATTTTACAAGGTTTGCATGACAAAGGTATCCCATTGCCTGAAGGACGAACGCCAACAGAGAAAGCTCTCATAGCTAAAGTGAAGGCGGGAGAACGTGCACCGTCCGTTACGCCATCCGCTAAATTACTTAAAGCAAAAGCTGAAGGACTACTGACGCCTTTGGAAGGAAAAACTCCCTCTCAAAAAGAAAAGATAATAAAAGGATTGGCAAAGGAAGGTTTGCCTCTTCCTGAAGCAAAAACTGCTTCAGAGAAAAAGATTATGGATAAGGTACGCGCAGAACTTGGCCTTCCTCCGGAACCTAAAACTGCATCCATGAAAGAGAAGTACGCTAAAGCTGCAGATGCTGGATTACTACAGCCTCTTGAAGGGAAATCGACACCCGAAAAAGAGAAGATCTTACAAGGATTGCATGACAAAGGAATACCATTGCCTGAAGGACGAACGGCCTCAGAAAAAGCTATTATAGCTAAAGTAAAAGCGGGAGTACGACAGCCATCTGTGTCGCCATCTGAAAAACTACGAAAAGCAAAAGCTGCAGGACTACTGACGCCTTTGGAAGGAAAAACTCCCTCACAAAAAGAAAAGATTGTTAAAGGATTAGCAATGCAAGGAATGCCGCTTCCTGAGGGGAAAACCGCTTCTGAGAAAAAGCTCATTGAAAAAGTACGCGCTGGCCTTGGCCTTCCACCAGAACCTAAAACCGCGTCCATGAAAGAAAGGTATACTAAAGCAGCAGATGCTGGATTACTACAGCCTCTTGAAGGGAAATCGACACCCGAAAAAGAGAAGATCTTACAAGGATTGCATGACAAAGGAATACCATTGCCTGAAGGACGAACGGCCTCAGAAAAAGCTATTATAGCTAAAGTGAAAGCGGGAGTACGACAGCCATCTGTGTCGCCATCTGAAAAACTACGAAAAGCAAAAGCTGCAGGACTACTGACGCCTTTGGAAGGAAAAACTCCCTCTCAAAAAGAAAAGATAATGAAAGGATTGGCAAAGGAAGGTTTGCCTCTTCCTGAAGCAAAAACTGCTTCAGAGAAAAAGATTATGGATAAGGTACGCGCAGAACTTGGCCTTCCTCCGGAACCTAAAACTGCATCCATGAAAGAGAAGTACGCTAAAGCTGCAGATGCCGGATTACTGCAGCCACTTGAAGGTAAATCACCTCAAGATAAAGAAAGAATTTTACAAGGTTTGCATGACAAAGGTATCCCATTGCCTGAAGGACGAACGCCAACAGAGAAAGCTCTCATAGCTAAAGTGAAGGCGGGAGAACGTGCACCGTCCGTTACGCCATCCGCTAAATTACTTAAAGCAAAAGCTGAAGGACTACTGACGCCTTTGGAAGGAAAAACTCCCTCTCAAAAAGAAAAGATAATGAAAGGATTGGCAAAGGAAGGTTTGCCTCTTCCTGAAGCAAAAACTGCTTCAGAGAAAAAGATTATGGATAAGGTACGGGCAGAACTTGGCCTTCCTCCGGAACCTAAAACTGCATCCATGAAAGAGAAGTACGCTAAAGCTGCAGATGCCGGATTACTGCAGCCACTTGAAGGTAAATCACCGAAGGAAAAACAAACAATTTTACAGGGACTGCATGACAAAGGTATCCCATTGCCTGAAGGACGAACGGCGTCAGAGAAAGCTATTATAGCTAAAGTGAAAGCGGGAGTACGAGAGCCATCTGTGTCGCCATCTGAAAAACTACGAAAAGCAAAAGCTGCAGGATTACTTACGCCTTTGGAAGGAAAAACTCCCTCTCAAAAAGAAAAGATAATGAAAGGATTGGCAAAGGAAGGTTTGCCTCTTCCTGAAGCAAAAACTGCTTCAGAGAAAAAGATTATGGATAAGATACGCGCAGAACTTGGCCTACCTCCGGAACCTAAAACACCATCCATGAAAGAGAAATATGAAAAAGCAGCTAGTGCCGGATTGCTGCAGCCCCTAGAAGGTAAATCGCCATCAGAAAAAGAAAAAATTCTGCAAAGTTTGCAAGACAAAGGAATCCCTTTGCCCGAAGGACGAACAGCATCAGAGAAAGCTATTATTGCTAAAGTGAAGGCCGCATCTCGTGTACCGCCTGTAATACCATCTGAAAAAATTAAAGCAGTGGAACCGAGAATACCAATCGCTGCTGGATTCGGAGCTCCTAGTTTACCACCAGAGCAAAGACTAAAACTAGACGAAAAAACAGCAAAAGTAACAAAAGAAGGTAAGGGACCCGTTGATGAATGCATATGTGGACTTTTGACACCAGAATCAGAAAGAGAAAAGCCGGAACCAGTTAAAAAAACATCTGGCCTACTCAGTCCTGAGAGATTAAAAAAAGCTAAAGCAGCTGGTTTACTTACGCCTTTGGAAGGAAAAACTCCCTCTCAAAAAGAAAAGATAATGAAAGGATTGGCAAAGGAAGGTTTGCCTCTTCCTGAAGCAAAAACTGCTTCAGAGAAAAAGATTATGGATAAGATACGCGCAGAACTTGGCCTACCTCCGGAACCTAAAACACCATCCATGAAAGACAAGTATGAGAAAGCAGCTAGTGCCGGATTGCTGCAGCCCCTTGAAGGTAAATCACCATCAGAAAAAGAAAAAATTCTACAAAATTTGCAAGAAAAAGGAATCCCACTGCCCGAAGGTCGAACGGCATCAGAGAAAGCTCTTATTGCTAAAGTAAAGGCGGGAGAACGTGCACCGGTCGTTACGCCATCCGCAAAACTACGCAAAGCCAAAGCTGAAGGACTACTGACGCCTTTGGAAGGAAAAACTCCCTCTCAAAAAGAAAAGATAATGAAAGGATTGGCAAAGGAAGGTTTGCCTCTTCCTGAAGCAAAAACTGCTTCAGAAAAAAAGATTATGGATAAGGTACGTGCAGAACTTGGCCTTCCTCCGGAACCTAAAACTGCATCCATGAAAGAGAAGTACGCTAAAGCTGCAGATGCTGGATTACTACAGCCTCTTGAAGGGAAATCGACACCCGAAAAGGAGAAGATCTTACAAGGATTGCATGACAAAGGAATACCATTGCCTGAAGGACGAACGGCCTCAGAAAAAGCTATTATAGCTAAAGTAAAAGCGGGAGTACGACAACCACCTGTGTCGCCATCTGAAAAACTACGAAAAGCAAAAGCTGCAGGACTACTGACGCCTTTGGAAGGAAAAACTCCCTCTCAAAAAGAAAAGATAATGAAAGGATTGGCAAACGAAGGTTTGCCTCTTCCTGAAGCAAAAACTGCTTCAGAGAAAAAGATTATGGATAAGGTACGCGCAGAACTTGGCCTTCCCCCGGAACCTAAAACTGCGTCCATGAAAGAGAAGTACGCTAAAGCTGCAGATGCCGGATTACTACAGCCACTTGAAGGTAAATCACCTCAAGATAAAGAAAGAATTTTACAAGGTTTGCATGACAAAGGTATCCCATTGCCTGAAGGACGAACGCCAACAGAGAAAGCTCTCATAGCTAAAGTGAAGGCGGGAGAACGTGCACCGTCCGTTACGCCATCCGCTAAATTACTTAAAGCAAAAGCTGAAGGATTACTGACGCCTTTGGAAGGAAAAACTCCCTCTCAAAAAGAAAAGATAATGAAAGGATTGGCCAAGGAAGGTTTGCCTCTTCCTGAAGCAAAAACTGCTTCAGAGAAAAAGATTATGGATAAGGTACGCGCAGAACTTGGCCTTCCTCCGGAACCTAAAACTGCATCCATGAAAGAGAAGTACGTTAGAGCTGCAGATGCCGGATTACTGCAGCCACTTGAAGGTAAATCACCTCAAGATAAAGAAAGAATTTTACAAGGTTTGCATGACAAAGGTATCCCATTGCCTGAAGGACGAACGCCAACAGAGAAAGCTCTCATAGCTAAAGTGAAGGCGGGAGAACGTGCACCGTCCGTTACGCCATCCGCTAAATTACTTAAAGCAAAAGCTGAAGGACTACTGACGCCTTTGGAAGGAAAAACTCCCTCTCAAAAAGAAAAGATAATGAAAGGATTGGCAAAGGAAGGTTTGCCTCTTCCTGAAGCAAAAACTGCTTCAGAAAAAAAGATTATGGATAAGGTACGCGCAGAACTTGGCCTTCCTCCGGAACCTAAAACTGCATCCATGAAAGAGAAGTACGCTAAAGCTGCTGATGCTGGATTACTACAGCCTCTTGAAGGGAAATCGACACCCGAAAAACAGAAGATCTTACAAGGATTGCATGACAAAGGAATACCATTGCCTGAAGGACGAACGGCCTCAGAAAAAGATATTATAGCTAAAGTAAAAGCGGGAGTACGACAACCACCTGTGTCGCCATCTGAAAAACTACGAAAAGCAAAAGCTGCAGGACTACTGACGCCTTTGGAAGGAAAAACTCCCTCTCAAAAAGAAAAGATAATGAAAGGATTGGCAAACGAAGGTTTGCCTCTACCTGAAGCAAAAACTGCTTCAGAGAAAAAGATTATGGATAAGGTACGCGCAGAACTTGGCCTTCCCCCGGAACCTAAAACTGCGTCCATGAAAGAGAAGTACGCTAAAGCTGCAGATGCCGGATTACTACAGCCACTTGAAGGTAAATCACCTCAAGATAAAGAAAGAATTTTACAAGGTTTGCATGACAAAGGTATCCCATTGCCTGAAGGACGAACGCCAACAGAGAAAGCTCTCATAGCTAAAGTGAAGGCGGGAGAACGTGCACCGTCCGTTACGCCATCCGCTAAATTACTTAAAGCAAAAGCTGAAGGACTACTGACGCCTTTGGAAGGAAAAACTCCCTCACAAAAAGAAAAGATTGTTAAAGGATTAGCATTGCAAGGAATGCCGCTTCCTGAGGGGAAAACTGCCTCCGAGAAAAAACTAATCGATAAAGTACGCGCTGACGTTGGTCTTCCTCCAGAACCTAAAACTTCATCCATGAAAGAGAAGTACGCTAAGGCTGCAGAAGCCGGATTACTGCAGCCACTTGAAGGTAAATCACCCGAAGAAAAGGAAAGAATTTTAGAAGGGTTGCGTGACAAAGGTGTCCCATTACCTGAAGGACGAACGCCAACAGAAAAAGCTCTCATTGCTAAAGTGATGGCAGGTAAAACCGTGAGGGAACCATCTGCCAAAAAAACAGCTTTATCAATTACTACAGAGAAATTAAAAAAGGCCAAAACAGCTGGCTTATTAACACCTCTCGAAGGAAAAACTCCAGAGCAACAAGAAAAAATCCTTAAAGGCCTCGTTGAAACTGGTCTGCCTTTACCAGAAGGTAAAACTGCTTCCGAAAAAGCAATGATAAAAAAAATTAAAGCTGAGTTAGGACTACCTGAGATAACCCCATCGGAAAAAGTGAGAAAAGCCAAAAAATCTGGTCTTTTCACTCCTTTAGAAGGTAAAACATATTCACAGAAAGAAAAAATACTTAGAGGTAGAGTAGCGGCAGGTTTGCCGTTACCAGTAGGTAAAACATCATCTGAAAGAGCTTTAATACAAAAAATTAAAGAAGATACAGGTTATGTATCGCCTACACCAGCAGAAAGATTGAAAAGGGCAAAAGACGCAGGATTGCTAACTCCCTTAGAAGGTAAAACACCTTCAGCGAAAGAAAAGATTCTTCGAGACAGAGTAGCCGCGGGTGTACCTATTCCTGAAGGTAAAACACCATCTGAAAAGGAAATTATAAGAAAAGTCACTGCTGGAGAGCCCCCTGCGGTGTTGCGGCCTTCAGAAAAGTTAGGACTAGCCAAAACTCCATCAGAAAAAGAAAAAATATTAAAGAGTCTTCGTAAAGCTGGAAAACCCCTACCCGAAGGAAAGACACCGTCAGAAAAAGAACTGATAGCTAAAGTAAAAGCGGAAAGTAAAGTACCGTCAAAAGTCACCTCTGAAAAATTACGCAAAGCAAAAGAAGCTGGTTTGTTGACACCTTTGTCAGGAAAGTCTCCAAAAGAGAAAGAGAGAATATTGAAAGGCTTAATAGAACAAGGTTTACCACTTCCTGAATCTCAAACAGCATCAGAAAAAAAGATAGCGGAAAAGGTTCGCAAAGAAATGGGTCTTCCACCTGAACCTAAAACATTATCAGAAAAAGCAAAGATGCGCAAAGCTGAAGCTGCTGGTATTGTTACGCCTATTGAAGGTAAAACACCATCTCAGAAGGAACGTATAGTGAGGGGCATGGTTGCGGCTGGATTACCACTACCGGAAGGAAGAACTGCTTCTGAAAAAGCTATGATAAAAAAAGTTAAAGCAGAAGAAAAACTATCGGCAAAAGCAGCTGCCGAATTACTTACACCCTTGGAAGGAAAAACGCCATCTCAGAAGGAAAAAATAATTAAGAGTCGAGCCGAGGCTGGAATACCGTTACCCGAAGGTAAAACTCCATCGGAGAAAGCTTTGATACAGAAAGTTCGGACTGAATTAGGTATTCCTCCACCAGCAAAAACAATCTCGGAAAAGGAAGTAGTCCGCAAAGCTAAAGAAGATGGGTTGTTAACACCTATTGCCGGAAAGTCAGCTAAAGAAAAAGAAAGGATACTGAAAGGACTGGCCGAAGCTGGGTTACCACTGCCTGAAGGCAAAACGGCTTCTGAGAAAGAACTGGTAAAAAAAGTTAGAGCTGAAGCTGCGTTGCCGCCGGAACCAACGCCTTCTGAAAAGAGAGGAGAGATAAAAACCAAATCGAAAAAAACTGGCATAACACCATCAAAGCAACGTGTTAAGGCGATAGCCGCTGGAATAAGCGAAAAGTTTGAAGACATTATTAAAACAACAACTTGTGATCGTGGCTGTGGGTGTGATAAGAAGAAAATCAAATTTAAACACAGCTACGTCAAGATTAGAGTGACATCTCCGGACATCTCTTCTCTGTGCGATTGTCCGGACGAATGTATTCCTGGCGTTAAAGCTGGAGCCTTCATTGACAACGAGGGTATAAAAGTAACTGTTGGGAGAGTGAATGGCGCTACTTCGTTCACCAGTCAGTTCAGCAACCACTGCTTAGAAACACCTAAAAATGTTATTACTCTGTATGACAAAATACTAACAGATAATACATCTATTGACACAGTAGATAATAAGTTTGAGACAAGTGATTTAAAAAATTCTTTATTCGATGCATGTCCTCTGCTAAGATGTCCTTTTGATGTCGATCAATGTAATACTGATCTTGATACTTCATATACGCACACCACCCGCTCATGTGACAGTTATAATATAGACAAGATATATAATAAAATAGCGAGTGATATAAGTAATTACTTACTTGAAAGTTCTACCTATAAAAAATACAACGACGAATCTGACAGATTTGTGGATTTTTCTAGAAATATAGAACCATCGGGTGACATTTGCAGAAGGTCATCTTTTACTTTACAAGAATCTTCCGTCAGTTATGATTCTATTCAATTCCTAAAAAGCGAATCATCGCTATCCTTGAACACAGTCTTAAGTAATAGTATGGATGTAACTAGCATGATATCGTTATCAAATTGCAGCTATTATGCATCGCGTTCTACTCAGTATTTATACTTTCCGGTATCCAGCGATAATTTCAGTAACAGCACAGTTGAAGAAACAGAGCGCATTCCGAACAAAATTGACTATAGTGAGAATGATGACGGCGCCGATGACACAGTGATGAGGTTAATCTTATAATATTGTTTACTTTAACATTCGTAATGTGGCATAACCTTTTGGTTATATCGAAACATCGATCTTTTAATCGAATGTTTCGTAAGAGATTGTTAACTTTTAGTGTTTCTTTAATTATTTTCAGATATTAAGCTTGTTTTAGTGCAAATGTCTCCATACTTTAAATTATCAACTGTCCCTAAGTAAGAACAGCCCTCGCGGTACGCGTCCAGGTCATCTCGCCATCTCTCTCTGGGCCGGCCTCGGCTGCGCCATCCAAATTCTAGCACCCATTGTCTGGAGATTATTGCCCAGCGGTCAACGTGCATGCGGCTGATGTGTCCCGCCCAATACCATTTGAACCTGGCAGCCTTCTTTCCTACATCCGGTATACCCGTTTTGGAACGCACCGTGGTGTTCCGAATTCTGTCCTGTCTGGCTGGTTCAAGGTGGCGCGGGAAAAGTGTGCCTGGAAGGATTTGAGGGAGGCCTTTGCCCAGGAGTGGGACAGTAAAGGCTAACAAAAAAAACGTAAGGTCAGACACTACAGAACAGACAACATATTATAAATATTTTGATGAAAATAGGCTTTAGTTGCTTAAACCACGCTTGTTTTAAAGTCACACTTATTTTATAATCACATTTCCATTAGCGAAAACGACAGCCAAGTGAATCTGGCGTACTTTAATACGGTACACACAGGGAACAGAGACTACAGACCAGATTGTATCGGGAGAAATGATTACTTTACATATTTATTGTCTGAGACAAAGTTGGACGACGAAGAGAATACGAAACAAATAAGTGCAAGAAAAACTTACAACGGGGAACCTGTCGTAGTCATAAGCAATTTGGACAGTGAGCATGATATAACAACGATGGTAGAACAACTTCTATCGAAGAATGAATTTTCTGACGCTTCCTCAATATTTGTGGTAGTTCCCTCGTCAGACGACAATGACTCAGATCTCTCATCGGAATGTTCTACTACATGCATCCAGTTATCTAAACACTATCCCAATCGGAATCAAAAGCAATGTAACGTCGAAAAACCGGGTAAGCAGTTGTCAAATCATTTTAATTTACTGCCTCTTAGAGGCATTTGCCTAGTTGTCCAGGTAAATAAGAATCTAACTTCGGAATGAGGCATAGCATAAGCTCAAATTTTACAAAGACCTTGCTTTTGAATTTCTCAACACTTACTAAAAAGTTACTATAATCACGTGTCGGTGCGCAACATGTCTTTTTCAAATTATTCCACTTTGCCCCATCAGTGTGTCGCCCCAGTGGGATAAATGTGGATTTTTCACAATTGTGCCGTCCCACTGTGTCCCACTAAACTCGGAAATGGAATTCGAGATCAAAAATGTATTCAAAGGTGTTGCCAATTTGAGTTTGTCGAAAAGTACTATAATATAGTGCTAAAATTGTAGGCATATCTTTTAGGAGGTAAAATATAATAATGTACACAGCTTCCAGCTTTAAAATTACGTCAACTACGATCCAAGAATAAAATACTTATAACTGTTTGAAATAAAATTCAAAATTAATTACCTATAATGACTACGGAAATGTTGACTACCCCTGAAACGTCATTTTGGCAATGTCATTTATTTGTTTACATTTTTGATCTGGAATTCATTTCCGAGATTAAATGATTTTGGTGGGGCAAATTACACTCGCATAAACTCTCGAGTTCACTTTCTCCCACTGGACTTCACTGGAGCTGTCTGTTGGAAAAAAATATTGTGACGAAAATAAAAACAGATTTAGACATTAAAAAAAAAACCAAAACCTAAAAACAACAAAGCGCCGCGTTTTAGAAAACCCGCGAACCTGCCGCGCGCTCCAGGGCCTTTTCACGTTGTAGCTTTGGATTTGCTATTAAGTGGTGTATGACATAGGTACTTATCATATGTATCGTTCCACTAGTACTTACCTACACCTTCGCCAAGTGTCTAGTGTCTAGTGGTCTAGCGTTGTCCTGAAGCAGCAGTGGGCAGTGGGCTCTGCGGGTTTCTGTATCTCTCTTGGTCTGGTTCCTCACCCTAGACCTGTTTCGGCAAAGTACCTATACTTCACCGGCACAGACAAAGAATTCAGAAGCTTGCAAGCCCTACCTCAACGTCAACGTAGAGATACAGCGGTGGGGTTATTATGTCTTAAAAGCCTGTGATGTCCCACTGCAGGGCAAATGCCTACCCCTACTTTCTTCCCACTTCTCTCTTTTTAAAGCTGCTAAGGACCACTTCTTGTTGAAGGAGTCCAGCTCATCCCGCCATCTTCGTCTTGGGTCGTAAATTTGGCCCATTGGTCGTCTGACATGTGGCAGAACAAAACAAATTAATCACTAAATTAATTCTAAACACAAATAAACAAGCCTTTTGAAATAAGTTTGAATTTGGAATTCCTTAACAAACACAAGAAGGCCAATTCACGTAATTAAAAACTTTCAAAATCTAGTCGCAATCTCATCTCAGCCACAATCAATGTCAAAAATGTAGGGAAATTACATTGACATATATATTACTAGCGTAAGGACCGGGCTGACGGCGCGACTAAATGGCACCAACGCGCTGGCCCTAAAATGACGGTTTTAGGGCCAACGCGACTCAGTTGACAGTGGTGCGCGCGAACTTCGAATTTCGAACGAAGAACTTCTTTGTAAAATGTTCAGACGGGCGTATCCTTACTTTTGAAATCATTGGGAAATTAGAGGTATTTTTGACAGATTGAGACTGAGATCAGACTGTGAACGTTCTTAAAATTACGAGAATTGCCCCTTAGATATTTGAGATCAAAGTGACCAGTTCGACAAAACGCCAATTTCGTACTTATGGACCTAATTCTGAATAAAGACACGTTGCGCCGACCCCAAATAAATTGAAATAAAGGCAAGAGCTGGGGGCCTAAAAAGGCCACTTTGGAGAATCATAAAAGGATAACATTATGAATTATAATATGGCGAAGACAGTCCGTGTTTTTCTTTTTTCGCTGCACTACGTAGGTACAATCAAAGAGATTCCGGATTGAATTTGGATTGGATTGATTAGTATTTTAGCACAGACAAAAAAAAAAACTGAAAAATGCTTCACCAATGGGATTTGATACGATTAACTTAACAGTTAACTGTCCATTATGTTATCCTTTTATGATTCTGCCAAAGTGGCCTTTTTAGGCCCCCTGGTGTGGTGAAAAATAAGCATCTGTCGGCCAAAATAACGAAAATGTCGAATTACAGAAATATCGTCTAGAAGGAATTCATCTACCACACACGGCTTGAAAATATCTGCAAAAGGCAAACAGTATTGTATGGAAGGGATGCAGGATATCGTAGCATCTTTTCAGAACAAAGAAGCCGTGGCTACAAAGAACCAGTCTATGGTGGACCATACACTGCCACATTTCTGTTCACACAGAATGGGACAAAAAGAGATAACAAAAAATAAACTTTGTCAAATTTCTACACCTTACCAAAATATGATATTTTATCATGGTGTTAGCACTGACACCACATTAGACCGACCATGTTGCTGTGCTCCGCAAAAACATGGAACCCATATTGAGAAGCCCGAATATTTAAGTGTACCAAATGCAGTTTCTGAACTGGTTACACCTCTTTTTATAAACCAAGGTACGTACTACCCAAGTGCTGTTTTTTAACTCACCAACTAGTAAATATAGGAAATAAAAAGGATATTTGCCGACTACCTGTAGCGCGCGATTTTACTCGCATCCTTGGTGAAATGCAGGGCGTGTTCAATCTATCTGGCCATTCAGATCCGTTAATGTGAGATTGAATAACAACCATGCTTACAACTTTAACACCTAAGTATATTCAAGGTAGTGCCCAGGGACCAAAGGCAATAACATTAAACTTAACTAGGAATAAACCACAAAACCTGCGCGTCACTGATTAAAAACGCGCATGTTATTAGAACAATTTTTTCGTTCTTTGAATCACCACAAAACTATTAAATATAAGTACTTGATATTCATCAATGATAGCGAGAATTTGGGATGATTTCTGAATTCATAATACTACTGACATCCTTTTTGTCTCGTCGAAATTTATTTTTTGCAATTCAAATATGGTGGGTGACATATTAGTTATCGACATTATGTACTACAAAGGGTATTTAATACATATTTATTGATGAAAAAAGAACATAATGTCTAATGTGTTAACCGGATGATAACGCCCAGTCTTAAAAAAATTAAAATTCGACCCCTTTGCGATTTTCTTTTCTTAAAAATGTCATTTAAATATAAATGTACAGTGGGCTATCAATAAAACTACTAATTTGAAGTAAAGTTTTCATACCAAAATTATAAAAAAAAACGGAAAATGAGAGTGTTGTACGATTCTGTAGATGTTTCGTATTCGGACAGTATATATGGCACTTCGGACATATTAAGAGTGGTTGGTTGTACAGCTTCAGTCTGTTGGTTTTTCTCAGCAGATTTGCATATCTGTTCCGGGGAAGAGCGGCATGCTTGAGGTTTATTACAAAACAAGATTTATCTTTAAAGGCAGGTTTAAACCATCGAGCCGTTTTTTAAATTTCGAACTATAATCCGACGAAGCTCAAGTTCTTAATACAAAAATTGACGTTAAACACGAGTCTAAGTTGGCAATTTTGCATTAAGAACTTGAGGTTTGTCGGAATAAAGTTCAAAATAGAGTAACTGGCTCGCAGGCTTAGGCTAGGTCTAAAATTAGAACTCGTTTTGCATTAAGACGGTTTGTGTTCTGTGGCTTTTCTAGTACTCTAACCTGGTATAAGAGAGTCTTAAACATAAAACGTATTTACGTTTTTCTAGCTGACAGTTACTTACGCTTACGATATATCTCATAAGTGACAATATTTTTAGGCCTGAACTGCGATGGGTACCGCCGTTTGGCCAACATCAACGCGACTCAGCAAGCATCTATTAAGTCGATCAACAGAGCTCCAACGTCAGTGATTCCGTGTGAAATACCTCCTTGTCTCGGATATTCAGGCGGTCACCATCAATCAGACGTTCCTTTTGGCACACCCAAGCCAGAACTTCTTTGCACAGAGTCAATCACAGAGCCTGTTTCGGGTCAGAAGGAATCAGAGACATGTCAGTGCAGTCCAGAAAAAATGAAAGAACTATTCGAACTAGTACTTAAAGGAAAAGCATTTAATTTAAAGTCAACGGGATGTGATGCTGCTGCTGAACTGCCAGCAACCAAACAAGTAACCATCGGCAAGGAGCCTCATCTTCTTGAAGTCGTCAATAGTGATTCAGGTAAATATAATTTTTAGCCTCTTTTATTGACTGTTTCCGAACATCCTCTATGACCGATGATTTATCGATTTGATCACTCCGCAGTCCCATCCAAATAACTTTTTCTATTAAACCATAAAAGCCAATGACCAGAGTGTATGCAGCAATGTTGCCTTTTTATTTCTTGGCGGCCATTAATCAGACATACAAAATTATTGCAATAAAACGTAACAAACGAATTATTTTTTGCAATAAAACGTAACGAATTATTTTTCGACGAGAAATCCTAAATGACTGCGTCGTCGGTTTAGCGGTCGCAACCGATACTGCGTGGTCCTAGTTTCGATTCCATAGATATCCGAGACAATGACTTCACTGCATATTTGATCAAGTTCACACATTCTCCCCACAAAAACAAAAGAAATAAATACGGCACACATACAAAAAATACAAATACAAAAATGTTTATTTCTTTACAATAGTTCTTTTACATTTTGTTGGTAAATGGCGCCTCCTTTTAAGCAGATAATGCCTGTGTTAGAAGACGCCAAAACACATGATCAAAAGGGGCGGCTTTTTTGGCACGCGCACAAGAAAACAAGCGTAATACTTTTGTGATGATCAAAAGGGGCGGGCACTAGAAAGTATAGATACAGTCACTGAATGCACACATGCAATTCTAGGGAAGATGGGTTAATATAAATATTTGATCGATAAAAATATCGATAGAAATCAACCACAAAAAAGAGAAGTGTTTTTGGGTTCATTTCACGCGGATGAAGTCGCGGGCAGAAGCTAGTTCTATCTGTAACAAAGGTTCCTATGAGGGTGGCATGTTCACTATGTGATCAAACCCTCGTTAATAAATAAAGATTTAAAAAATTCTTCCCATGTATGTAGGAGTCACATTAAACGCCCTGTACCTAACTGTTTTAGGGTTTTATTGCAAATTCCAGGATTGGGCCTACAAAATCGGCTAATTATTTAAAATTATTATTACTACTAAATATTTGTAGAATTCGCGTTTAAATATGAGACATAGCTATTAGCTCCTCAGTCCACACGGATACAGTTAAATACCGGTGTTTTTTATTTTTTCTTTTCTTTTTTTTTTTTAAACGTTGCCCCACACTAGGAATTTTTCCTGTATCGTGGATGCGTTTACAAACATTTAAACTCACATACACAAACAGCCAGACCCGGAACAACTACTTGTAGGTCATACAAATATTTGTTCCGTGCGCCAAACACGCGAGCGTGCGTGTGTGTGTTTGTTAGTTGTCGCAAACATTGTTTAACAGTCGTAATTCATCATTAATTTTCAACCGCACCGCTCAGATTTCGGTCCTCAGCTGCAGCCTCAGTTTCGTTCGCTCAGCATTATAAGCCGTGCGCCGCTGTTACTTTAATACTGGAAGCGATCCGCGCCACGCGTCTTGGTGTACTTGGATTTTTATTTTACTTCGACGCTTTTTGTTTTATCATAAAAAGAGTTCACCGTGTCACGTCCATTTCGGTGTGAATTGATTTTTAAATGTAACGTTAAAATTTTCAGATGACGATGAAGATTGTGGAAAATGTTCACATCATAAGTACATAAAAGGACACAAAATGAAATGTGGATGTAGTGGTAAGACCAAAACTATTAATATTCGACCTTTGTGCCCATGCGAACAGCATCAGCCACCAGTGGCAAAGACAACAGCTGGACCAAAGCCAGGGACCAGGTCCAGGGGCTGCCAGTGCTGTTCTTGCGACTCCAAGAAAAAAGGTAGATCGAAGCGAGAAGTACTAGGTCCCGCCGGAGGAGAATGCCAAATGGACCAAGGAGGAACTTACTGTCAAGCAGGCCAAAGTCCTTCCAGTGACCAAAAAAAAAACTGTGCGTGTATAGACGGTAAGCAAGGTAAAAAGAAAAAGAATATAATTTGTGAATGTCCTCCCCCGGAACCCGAACCCGAACCCGAACCCGAAACCAAATCTGAACCCGATTTAGAATACTACCTGTACCAAAGTTACGATTGGGTTGATGAGAAGAAAATTATGAAACAGAAATCAGATATGACACAGACTCAATCAGGATTCAGAATGTTTAAAAAAAAGAAACCGCCGAAACCGCCGGAACCACCTGAGCCAGAATTTACAGTGGAAGATGCAGTCAGGTACTACGTAGCTATGAACCCGGAACTTTTAAAGGACTTTTGCCCCCCGCCGTCGGAACACAAAGAATGTCCGTGTGGGAAAACACACGAAATGATGAATGATGATGTAATATGCGAATGTCCACCCGGTGCGCCCAATTACGGTGTTCCTCCTCCTGCCTTGGGTGTAACTACCTCTGGTAAGTAATATTAAATGATATAATTACAAAACCTCTAATATTTACAAGATATAACAACTGAACCTATAATTTTATTAGATATAATGATCAGTTAATATAATAAACGATTGATATAATTTTAAAATAACTAATTTCTTTATGCATAACAGACAATATAGAATCGTTTGATATAGGTACCACTCAAAGACATAGTAAAACCTATATTTAGTCTAAGGGTAGTAATAAAAGCTCCGACAAAAAAATAAGAATTGTTCTTACTTAAAATATTAAATTTACTGCCTAAAATACTAACTTTCCGACTACTTTTGTCCGAATCATCATTTCATCATAATCAACCTATAATGTTCCCACTGCTGGGACACAGGCCTCCTCTCGGTGAGAGGGAGTGAGCCGTAATCCACCACGCGCCCCCAGTGTGGATTGGATATCCGAATAAAAATGACGTAACGACCGAATTAGATACTGAAATCTTCGAAAAAGAAACATGACTGTTTATTGCTATGATACTTTTCTACCAGCTTAAATTACGTTGTACTGAAAACTATGAGTCTCTAATCAATCACTCTGACCAATTAATATATACCTAGGTAAAGGTATTTGTATTCTCATACGCTCGCTCTTGCATTCTATGTCGACGGAAAGGGTTTAAAGTAACCTAACCAAACCGAACCTCGGGGTGCCCTTCGCTCGCTCTTGCATCCAATGTCAACGTAGCCCCGCTTCGCGGGGCTCCTTTTTCTGTATAAAGGGTTTAAAGTAACCTAACCATTTTTTTTTTAACGTGGAGAAATGCTCATGCATTCTGCACTACCACGGGGAGATAGTGCAGTTATGTGGGACTCCCATTAAAACTCCACGGTGTCCTCCTCTGCCGCTTATGGCGGGAACACGGGCACGCGTTAGCACTCATCCGTGAACCCGCCGCGGCTATCCGTCACCGGACCCTCCTCCGGGGAGTACTCCCCATCACCGGCGCACCAGAACACTTAGCACGCCGTGACCACCCCAGGGACCAAACCAGCACATGGGCGCCACACGACCCCTTTTCTGCCACCCTTAGTCCCCCTGCGACGGGTCAGGTTATTGGCCCCGCCGCCTACCAATTTTTGGCCGCAGAGGATATCCCGAGAGTGGCCAACGTCATACCAACACTCCTCCTCTCCTGCTGCCTCACCGCGTCCGCCATCAGACGGTGGCGACCCCGTCAAGGCCGCGGAAGGTAGGGAGAGCGGCGCACCGCAATACCGGTACTCCTCTCCCGCCGCGGCCTCCAACCCTCAGCCGCGATGCCTCCGATACGACATCGCGGCCCGCCTCAGTTGCGATGTCGCCCAAGCGGCACCGCAACCTACATGTTGGCCGCTACGTCGTCGGCTTGTCGGCAAAAGCCCTGACGAGCGGCCCCTCCTCGGGTTCCTCTTCGCTTCACCGTGGGTGTCGAAGCCACGGCTACTGAGCCCCCCCGCCTCGACAATGCGGGAACCCACCGGGGGGGACGAAGGCCTTCTAACCCAACCTAACCGAGTCGGAATTATATATTTTAAACGATATACCCAATGATTTTCTATTAAATAAACATTATATCCAATAACGTTATACGCAATAAGTTTTAGAGTACACAAATGTTATGTGTAAAGAAATTATATCAACAGTTGGTATATCTCACGTTTATTATATCTTGTGAACGTTATTGAAATGAAAATATACCAAATAAATTTATATGATATGGGACGCACCCACCTACCTTACCTGATTCTCCCACAGTTCCTCCACCTACGCCTGTTGATGCCAAGGGTGTTCCGATTCCGCCGCCTGTGGCGCCTGAGGATGAGGCTCCCTCCGGAGGATTCAAGTTTTCTATAGGAGGCAAAGGTTCTGGATCTAAGGGTCTTAGCGGAGTCTGTTGCTTCGATATGATTCAAGATTCACATTTCAAGCACTAAACAATACAAAAAGTAACACTATCTTGTAATAAACAGCTTTAAAGAAACTTGATAAATATTTTGAAATCATGACAATACAGTTCTGTATTACTGGAAACATTTCTCATAGTTTGTGTATTTTACAAGTTTTCTGGGAAATAATTATTATTAGTAAGTAAACAATATTTGGAAACAATTTTGTGTTCATCTTAATCCTTACATCCTTTTAAAACAACATCTCTGTCTCGGCGTCACTCTAAGTAACCGTAAAGCTTCACGCAGGCATCACTTCAGGCATCGTGAATGCCTGAAGTGATGCCTGCGTGAAGCCATTCGGCGTGGCTCCAAACAACTTAGGTCAAATGGATAGACGCCAAACATGGTTCCCGTTCACGGTCACTCTAGTTCTCTTTCATTTACGTGTTTGACTGGGTCGAATAACGTTGCCATGAGCTCTGATTCGGAAGAAAAACTCTTACTTTGTGCAGCTGCTGTTTGTCATCATATAATTACTCGAAAACCGAAAAGGAATGGCTAAAAATGAAAACAAAATGGACGTGGATTTGCGCATTCACGGGAGCGCGGCGCCATGACAAGTCGTAGTGTTTCTCTACACTCACGAGCCGTCGGCGCGATGTTGCGGCGTGACGCCACGGCGCGATGCGATGGATTTTGGTGGGACTGGAAATCCAGAGTTTTACGTCAAGTCAACGGATTTTAACATTCACGATCAAATTTGACTGTTATGTATATCACGCCATTTGACGCGATAGCGTGACCGTGAAGGCCCAGCTTAAGGCTGCCTGTCCACCGGAGCGGAGCGAGGCTGTGGGAGCGGAGAAACGGAGAAATATTAACCAATAGGATTGCCAATAGGGTTTCCACTGAAGAGGAGCGGAGATTTTGTGCAATCCTATTTTGTACTAAGATGTCATACAAAAAAGTAGTGCAGTTCAACTTCTGCCCTGCTTTAAGAGGTTATGGTAAGCCCTCTGGACTAATGACGGGGTGCTCGAAAAACCTCGAAATTTTTGGACTTCTTTAAATTTTTTACTTCTGCATCCTACGTATAATAAAGTATATAAAATTCATTTATCTGAAATGATGACTAATTTACCTTAGATGCCTATATTTAGAAGCTTGCTACGCTATCGCTGTGGAGTATTTACGCGTAGTCTAAACATGGTCGAGGATATGCTATGGCGGCGATTGTACCTACTGACTGACGGACGCTGACCCTTGTCTAATAGAGGTCTGTGCCGACGTATATTTAAGCGCAAGGATATTTTGACGTCTGCTTATTTCAATAGTGTGTTGGAGCAGCGTTGGCCCAGTGGTCACGGACACGACTTACGAGTTGTAGGTCGTAGGTTCGAACCCAGACAGGCGCTTTACTTTGTGTAAATTATTTCATCACCACTGCTCTCAAAACGGTGAAGGAAAACATCGTGAGGAAACCGGCATGTCCTAGAACCAAAAATTCGAAGACATGTGACATCCACCAACCCACACTGGGCCCGCGTGGTGGATTACGGCCCACTCCCTCTCATTGAGAGGAAGCCTGTGTCCCAGCAGTGGGAACATTATAGGCTGATTACGGTTATTTCAATAAGCATTTGGATCTATGTACATTCAATTATGTTTTAAGGATGAAAGTGAAAGTCATGCTCTGCTTACTACCTATTGCTACCGTAACATTATATTTTTTACACAACTTTAATAAGCTCCTTTATAAAGTTATTTATGTAGATATGTATGTTGTACTTGGGGATTTATTAAATTGATCTTGATCAAAATAGGATATTATAAATATAAAATAAAAAATAAATATTTGATAATTATTCATTGACATCTTAGATTATTTTTATTTAAAACTACCCACAATATTCACAACTGTGATTATAAATTATTGTGTTCTACTTTACTTTTGTTGTTTGTGACGTGCACACGTTAATAATAATTTATTAAAAATTTTGTTAAATAAAAGAGTGTGTTTTCACGATGAAACGATGAAATGCGATATGTAAATAATTATTAAGTGAATGAATGAATGAATTGCACCGATATCAGCGTGGTTAAACCAGACTCGATTAATTGAATGAACCCCAAGATTCGCACTAGCTCCTGTAGCGGTGTAGCCTCATGTTCATGGTGCTACAGCGACCATTACATAATATCAAGGAATAGACCGGGGGGCGCGGTAATGGTAGGGAGGACGTGCCCGTAGAATAGGGAAGGATTTAAGAGCCTACCGGATATGCATCCTAGAGTTAGCATTGTAAATAATTATAAATGGATAAAACTTTACTAAGAATATCCAGAAACAAGTTGTTCATAAGCCTTAGTGGCTTATGAATTGTTTCTGGATAGCCTGCAAAAATATGGTTAGCAATTATTCTGAGAAGAAAAGACGTAAATAATTGATGTAAAGGCGTTTTAATGACTTTTATTAATAACTTTTTATAGGAACTTCTTAAAGTTGTGTAAAAAATATATGTTAAGGTAGCAAATAGGTGGGGCCGTTCCTGTGGGACATCGGCTACGACTGGGTGCTGCGGGCCGACCTCCCTGATGGTGTCAGCATGGTTTGCTACGCTGACGCGCCTGTATGAGTGGAGCGCGTAGGCACTACGCCGGGGGGAAGATCCGCTTCCGTGGCAAATCGCTGTGGAGCGGACGGATCTCCGGCGCGATCTCATGGCGGCATGGAAAGAGCGACTGTCGCAACCCAGCGCAGGGCACGCCGCGATAGCGGCGATAAGACCCCTCTTTGAGGAGTGGCTAGAGAGGCGCCACGGCGCCCTCACCTACCGCCTGACGTAGGTCCTCACCGGACACGGAAGTTTCGGGAGGTTCCTGCACATCATCAGGCGGAAGGAAACGCCCGGGTGTCACCATTGCCAGGATCGCCCGTGGAGGACGGAGGTCTGCCCCGCTTGGGCGGAGCACCGCCGTGTCCTCATAAAGACGATCGGCAGCGGGGGCGACCTTTAGCGTCCGGCCCTGGTGCAAGCCATGGTCCGGGGCGAGATGGAGTGGGGGGCACTCACCTCCTTCTGCGAAGCAGTCATGCTAGCAAAGGAGGTGGCAGAACGGCTCAGGGAGAGAGCCTCCCGTCCCAGTCGCCGCAGGAGACGCTCCGGGCGTCGGGAGCCGCGTGACGACTCCCGGCCACCGTAGGCACGGGCCTGCGGGCGGAGAGTAATGGGTAGCTCACCGCCCGATCAGGACCACCGTGCCGTCTTCCACGCGCGCCTCAAAGAGATATCAGCATCGAGGAGGGCCCATAGGGCCGAAGCCTGCCGGGTCAGCGGGATTGTCCGAAAGGGTTACCGCTGGCCCAGAACATAAAGGGCTAAGGAAGGAACACGGGTGGGTTTTAGTCAGTAAGAGTCTGACACTACCTTCCGCTCCACCCAGAGCGGGAGGGGTCATTTGATGATTTCCCATCCACAAAAAAAAAAGAGGTAGCAAATAGGTAGTAAATGTTTACAACGCTAACACTATGAGAACTTGAAAGTGGTCAGCCAACCTGACGTCAGAATGGCTGACCACTTTATTTCTTAAATATATTTCTTAACGCAAAGGTAGCAAATATTTCATTATAGGTAGTAAATAGGTATTGAAAAGTGCATATAATCTCATGTACAGTCACGAGCATAAGTATGTATACACTTGGCTTTATTCAAAGACGATTTTCTCCTTCAGTTTTGAATGAAATTTTATGTTATTACCAACAAAGTATTTTTGAACACATCATTTTGTGTAAAGTGTCGTATTTCAACGTTGCATTCGTTATTTCACGAAAAAATTGCAATTGAAAATTGCCAAGTGTTGACATATTAGTGCTCGTGACTGTACATATCTTGTTTAGTCCAGCCATACAGCCATCCTGACGGTAACAGATACAAAAACTACAAAAACTTTTGCTGACACAAAATAATCAGGCGCTCACTATGAAAATTTTAGTAAAGTTAAAATAAATAAAACCACTGATTAATAATGATATTTTTCAACACGTACACAATAAACACTATTCGTACAACAGTTTTTATTAAAAAACAGTGGCGTTTATCTTTCCTGAGTACATGTACTTTGTGGCTCTGCTAGAGAGAATGTTCTGCAGCAAAGCCACAATCAATGACGCCGATTCTGTTGTTCACAAACTAAACTAAATTTAAGTTCAAGCATCTTTTTCTTGCACAGGCCCTTATTAATTATGTGATCTGCGTCCAACAATGGCAAAATTCTAAGCACGAAGCTAAGTTCCTTTCTGTGTAGCGACGGCCTTAGCAGCTTAGTCTAACCCGAGGGCCACGAAATGCGACGCTCCAAGCGAATTCGCCTTGCGCTGCAAGCGTCAGCGTCAAGCGTCAAAAACAAATGTATGACTAATAACTACGAGGCCACAAAGTAGCGCTGCAAGCAGCAGCGAAATTCGCTTCGAGCGAATTTGCACGAGCGTTGGATGATCCGACGCGCGTTTTTTTATGAGCGTCGAAAACAAAAAAAAAAAATATGAGAACATTACACAGTGTGCACGAAACAGTCGCTCGACGCGCTCTGATAAAGCGGTCGCTCCGCGTGTCTGCGTCTAAAACAAATTGTTTTGTTTTTGTCGCGTTTATAGTAACTAACCCAATATGAATATTGAAGAATTTATCACTGCAATCCAAAATTGACCTGCGTTATGGATGAGTTCACATCCGCAACATAAGTTTAGGAATGTTGTAAAAAAAATGTGGGAAGAAATTAAAATTCTTTTTTAAGATTTATTAACAATATTATTACAGGTATTTGTGACAGCGACATTTTCACGTGTAATGTCGACGCGTGCTCACTCTGCACCTACCCACAGAGCATGTTACTTTTTCTGTACTGAACTAATTCATTCCCCCACCGACGTACACGCTACAGGCGAATATTTGAAGTCCGTGGCCTTGCTTTTGACGCTTACAAATAATGCTTGTAGCGAATTGACGCCTCAAGCGTGGCGTTATTTTCGTGGCCGAGGCATAAGGCTTAGTAGTCACCATCGCTTGACATTTATCATCATAGATTGTCGATAATCCGCCGTCAGAAAAATCTAAATTATCAACCTGGCCATAACTGGCCATAAACAAAATTGATCACATGACATTTGTATTTCAGTCTATCAAAAGTACTCTGTGTTTGTAACGTTTTCCCTTTCCTACCCATTCCTACTGCCTTCTTAAAAGTCTTACCATTGAAACAATTAAACTCATAACATGAGTGCATAGTTTTCACGGGTATTTAATTGATACCCAGTTACAGAAGAAACAGGCGTGATGCATTTATGTTAATTCATTAAAAAATCACAACATGACTGGTACAGTAAAAGAATATTACACTTACATGTTATTGAAATTGATCTTCATACATTTGGTAGCTATGTAGCTATTCATTATCCAAAGCCCGACATCACCCACTGCTGGTACTTGGTACTTAGATTCCTATGTATTTCGGACCAAAATAATAACTTAGATAATTATCAGGAAAAATCCTCAAGCTGAACTTTTATCCTACCTAATAGTTGTACAAACGCCAGCATATCAAGCTACTACAATCTGTAGATTTTCTATTTCATCGCAATAGTATTAACGTTCAAAGTTGATTGGGAAAATTTGACAGGTTCGGGTAGCTTGATGTGCTCTACGTATCAAATTATCGGTACACCCACCCACTGGAATTTAGGGGGTAACCGTGGCATATTCGATTCAATTCTCGTCAAAGACATTCAAGTAATAGTACAGTCGGTGACCAACATTGTCTGACCCACCCAACATTGCCTGACCCACCGGCATATGTATCTTGTTAAGCCATTTTAATCATTATCTTCTTGTCGTTAAAGTTGAAAAGCTTTTAAGTAACACGGCAATACTTACTACCTAATCTTTAATTTCGCGTTTTCTCAACCAGTCATTGTGGTTTCGCGGTTCGATGCTGGGTTGGCGACGAACAACACGTGGGTTCGAAAACACAATCCACCAATCATCAATTCATCAATTTATTTTTTTATTTGTTTTCATTTATGATTTCTACAATATTTCTTGCATTATTAAAGAACGACCACTTACATTTTCGCCTAACAACTTTTCTGGAAAACAAAGTGTGGGTAAATAAAAAAAAACTATAAGTCCTCAAATTAGTAGGTACGACGAAGTAAAAGTTTACTTCGTGGGCTAGATGGATACTAAATTGATCGAAGTGACAAAAGTCAGTCTACCTACGCCTAAACAGTGACTGCGCACAGTGCGCACAAACATTTCTAAAACGTCAAACGTTTTAGAAATGTTTGTGCGCACTGTGCGCAGTAAATCGTGAAAAGTATTTTTAATGAATTTTTTAATCAAAGCGTCATGTCGCAATTTAATGACTACACAAAACATTGCTGGCTGTATGTCGTCTATGGGACCTGATGAATTGGTGGAAGTTGGTGGTCGATGTAATAGTAGTCAGTATTTGGAGATTCTGCGTGACGTCATGCTGCCGACTGTGCGAATTCGGTATGTAAAAAAAAAAATATTACGCTGATTCCAAAACCATTTCGAGCTATTAGGTTTCTTAACCTTATTTTACTATTTTTAGCGCTTAAAATTATAAGATGGAGTTTTTTTTGTTTTTTCTACAGAAGGGGGAATTAACCTCACTGCGTACCGCGAAAGGATGGTTACCTATCATAAGATCGAAAAATATTTGACCGAATTTCATTTCACCTAAAACTTTTCAACTATTTTCGTTTCGTTTTTTTTTTTACTTCATCGAAGTCACGTCTGCCACTGTATCAGTTGACCTAATTATCAATTAGATTTTTTTCGTTACTCCGACGTTTCATTTGGTCGAAAAACTTTTTACCGAAATTACACTTACCCGAAGTAACATTTGTTCGAAGTAAAGAAGTAACATTTATATTCGAAGAAATGAAGAACCCGAAGTAACATTTGTTCGAAGAAATGTTTCCGAACATTCATTAAACCACTGTTTTAATTACCAAATTTTCATTTCACCAAACGCCTGGAAAGTTTGTGCACACTATTTCATCTATCAGCATGCCAACAAGGATGCTTGCTTCAAGCATGCAGCGTGCAAGCAGGCATGCAGAATGCAAACAAGCATGCAGCTTGCAAGCAAGCATGTAGCGTGCAAACAAGCATGCAACATGCAAGCAGGCATTTGACATTATTTCTGTGAAAAGGGTTTAAAGTAACCTAACAAAACCGAACCTCGGGGTGCCCTTCGCTCGCTCTTGCATTCTGTCGACGAAGCCCCCCCCTCCCGCTTTGCGGGGCCCCTATTTTTTTATATTAAAATGTTGCAGATTCTGTGGTGATGTTATTGTTATAAATGGAAATGCATTTTTCTATTTAAATAACATGTTGATTCACTACATCACTATACTTAGCTATAAATCTGTAAAACATTTCACAAATTCATTCATTTTCTCGCATACATCAATGTTTTCTCTATAACAAACTTCCAAGCATTATAGTATGACTTTTTTAATGTTTATAAATGGTTAAGTTTGAATAATGTTATTATAAAATGTACGAACTATGAGCATTTACTTACTTTATCTTACTTATGTATATTTTAATGAATTACTTAATAAACATTTTTATTACCTACTTGCAATGATTTTGTTTCATTTCCATACAAACTGCCCATTTAAAAAGATATATAGATATTTCCGAGTTCGTTCGTTAAAAAAAGTAAAAAATAGATAATAATTAAAAACAAAACATTGCTAACAAAAAGCTGTATTTAGGTTTTTCCTGGTTTCGAACGCAGACAACGATGAATATCGAGCTGCCTTCAGTGATAGTGACCATGAGACCAACTCAACTCTTGTAATATGATTTGAAATTCGACCTTAGTTGTGATGCTAGACGCAATATTCTAAAGAATTTGAACCATATCGCATATTTTCACAAAGTTCATTATCGCACAATCACAATCAGCCATTAAAATGAATCACGGAATTAGCTATTAACCGTAGACAACATTAAAATGTTACTGATGCGCGATACTCGCCTTGGTTATTAAACCTAGTAGTCTTGATACCTACTCATTAGCCTTTCAACCTTAACAACAACAATATAATGATTAAAATCGCCTAACAACATGATTTATGGAAATGCTTGCACGTAGTATTCCAAATGTTCACGATAAAAGGTTCAAACTCGCCATCACTCAAGTGGGTCAGATAATGTTGGCCACCGACTGTACCTATTATTGTGCTGTACTACAAACTCTAGCAAGCATAGATACAATAATTTATGAATGTGATATCATTTCTAATTCCACGCATTATTTCGGTTCCCAGCTATCCAACGATCTTCTGAAGCCATAGCTCCACTGAAGACTCGCACTTCTTTACTCATAGAACTGTCTACGATGCCGATGGGACAATAACTTGGTAAAGTCAAGCCGAACTTCAATGTACAGACGCCAGCACATCAACCTACTACGATCTGTCAAATTTCTTTAATAGATTTTCAACTTTATCGATAAAGCATAAGGTTCAAAGTTGATTGGGAAAATTTAACAGTTTCGGGTAGCTTGATGTGCTGGCGTCTGTACCTACTGGTTGATATCCAAAGACAGTTTATCATGAATTATCAGTGTTTATACTTAAAATAATACCTAAAGTCAGAGAAATTAATTATTTATCAAATTGACTACCAGCTTATAAGGTCCGTACATTCGAACCACAATTGTATGAATTTGTATGAATTTTCTACTTATAACACAATTATAATTGCATACAACGCTAATTGACATAGCGTGTCAATGAGAGTATTAAAAAAAACATAGTTCCCAAGAACTCTGTAGATGGCGTTAAACTGACTACGTTACTAGGCGCCAAAGCCAAAACGCTTGGAAAAAAAAAACATTGTATGACGGAATGTTTTTTTTTCCAAGCGTTTTGGCTAATTAATTACTTTTTTTACCACCATTTAATAATTAATTACATTTGTTTCAGCAGAATAGCATTTTTAAACCACTAAGGTTTGTACTTAATGCTACATGTAATGCTACATCGTAGTAAAAACAAAATTACAATAAATACAACTTAATACCCTATTTCGAAATTTGGTAACTTCATCTCAGGGGCCCAAGTCTGCTATTTTTATAAATTCGTCATTCCAACACGATCCCAAATCATTGTCATTTTGATAAAAGTTCGTAATCTGCTAAATTCATAATGGTCGATCAGTGGTCGGTCAATGGTACAGAACATATACGATACTCGTAACGAATTAAAAGCAATGACTGCACAATGACGTACGTTCAAGACCAAGGTCTTAAAGTGGCTATTGACACTGAGTTACGATGGAACTGAAGATTTACTACAAGTATCAATTGCTTAACCTAATGTAGTTTATAAAGTCATATATTTATAATTATATTTATACAGGATTACTTATACACACGTTTTTCATCCTCTCAATACACATAGGTAGGTACTATAATAGGCCACAATACATCTAATAGAAAGTAGTTATCATAATAATAATATACTGTGCTCGTCCTACAACTACTAATAATAATTATGTTCAATTATAGGCGAGGACGCTGGCACCCTAAACACAAGTTAAATCTTACTTTGGGTGCCAGAGTTCTTCGAAATCACTATTCCCTTAGTTGTAACGCTGCATAGTGTTTTAGATAAGTGTTTTTGTACAATTGAAGTGAATAAAGAAACTTTTTTTTTTTTTTTCTTGTTTGGTCACTGATCAAAGGAACTGACAAAATTTTAGCAGAGTACTGCCTAAGTCAGTAATTAATTTGTCATTATGTACGAGATTACCATTCTATGCCATTTCTTTCAATGGAGCGTCAGTGGTTGACCATTGGAAAGTAATTATGACGCCATTATATTAGTAGATTACCAAACTTGTCAAAATCAACAATTATGAAATCAATGATAGACCATTCTTACACTATTGTAATAGCAGACTTGAGGCCCTGGTGATATGCTAGTTACTACGTAGGCTGCATTTCACATTGAGCATTCAATGTGTTGTAGGTAGTGGGACTAATATTTCTTGGCGTAATGTCACTGCGCAAATCGGAAGGTAGGCTGTTAATTAACCGAGGAACTAGGTAAGAAGTTGTCCGCTCGCCGTAGGTGTTATTTGCACGAACCGTGCATAGCTGGTTACGTGCGACGGCCCGCGTGAATACAGGATGTTGAACTTTTTGCTCTAAATAACCGTTGAAGTATTGGTCTTTTAGCAAAGTATATTTAAATTGTATATGTATAGTGTAATGTTTTACAGTGATGAAATAGTCGATGCTCATTGTTTTGAAATTGGTAGGTATTTAATTTTTTTAGATACGATATTCTTTAGTATTTTTAGTTGGGGTTTATATATTTTACTGATGATATAAGATTTGAATGTTCGACCGTAACTACTGAGTCCACGTTCGTTTCGTTTTACGATCTCAAAATTACATCCAAGTTAAATAATAAAAAAAAAATTATGTGACGTTCCGTTCCTTGCATTAACCTACCAAGTTCAGCGCCATCTATCCAGCGACTAGGAAAGAGTTAAAAAAAAAAAACCCTCATTGTACCTACTTATTACATAATTTTAGAAGATAATAGTCTTAATATAATAATAATATGTAATATACTTGTAGTACCTATACAAAAAGAAGGCCGCTGCAAGTGCGAAAACCTCAAACGGCCCAAATATGAAATACTCCAATCTCTGGATCCTATATGTTTGAACCGTTTGGGGTTGATACACATGGCATCCGAATGCCCACAAATTTTTTCGAGACATGGGCAATTGGGCAAGCGGTTGTCGACTCTTCACGTGACCACACACACACACACACAGGGCTGCCCATTTTTTTTGGCTAAAGAATCATTGCCACACAACTTGGAAAATCTGTTAGCCTTTTGTGCACTTTTCCTTTTGACAGCGATGCGGACGAATTTTTGATGCCCTTTGATTATTTCCCAATTTATATAATTGACACGTGTGTCAATTTGATTAATTTCCCTGACTGTACTTAGGTACAATATCTTCCTAACATGAGTGCAAGATACAATTTTTTTTTATCGATAGTGAGTAGGTACATTCTTACGATTAAAAGTTTATTTTAAGTTTAAAAGATATATGTAGATCGATTAAAAGTATGAGTTGAATAATTGAACCTGAAACATTCCTGAAAATCAACTTTTAATCGTGAGAATGTCTCACTTTATTTCAATAAGCACGGATAGGTCTGAATGACCACTTTTCAGGTTTAGGATATCATAATATACCATTGTTGTAAACTATAGTACGTGGTCACATTAGTGATCGCTAAGTGCGGGCCATTCACGATCAAGTTCACCGTCAAGTTTGCAGCCGACTTGAAGCCGCGTCCAGTAAACTTGACGGTGTATGGCTATGGGTATGCATGATAAGTCTACTTGAAGCGAAAATAGAATTTCGTTCTGCCGGCTTGATCAAGTTTGCAGCGTCATGTAAACTTGAACATGTGTGTGAGCGTTCAAGTATGCATGACGTTAGCACGCACGTGTTTTCGAGCTTTAAATAAGTTTCTTCATTCATCCGTACATAATTCTGATAATATTTTGGAGTAATCCTCAATTCTTTTACAAAATTTACATGAGGTATGCATTTTTTTCAGAAACCAGTTTTTGCACCACACTGATCGAGCTTTTCTTTCTGTTTTCTTAATTATAATAATAATAATAATATTCCACAACTATCACACAACGCCGTCTAGTGTCAAGCTAAGCAGAGCTTGTGTTATGAGTACTAGACAACTGATAAACATACTTATATATTTCTAAATACATACAATTGCGAGCACTAAGCCTAAGATGGCAAACGTGTCGTCGTCCGTCACTGGTGACGCCCATGGCTTCAACTGGCAGCCATCAAGCAAACTTGCCGGTAAACTTGATCGTGTGTATCCTATATGGACGAACTGCAAACGACGCGGCGTCAAGTCCGCTGCAAACTTGACGGTGAACTTGATCGTGAATGGCACGCATAAGCGATATCGCTGTCGCGCTTGGTAGCGGTACTGGTCTAAAGTAACTAACCAGAAGGCGAATCAATATCGCTACAGAGCGCCAAATCTCGTAGCGATTCGGTAACGCGAATAAGCCTTTAGGGCTCACAGCAGACTAGCTACTTTTAGCATCGGCGATCGGCGATCTAGCCGTTTTTTAGAAGCTAAATGCAGCGAGCAAACATTCCAACCCGCACACTTAAAAACGCCAAACGCGGCGATTGAGTCGCTTTTCGGAAGCCCGACACAGCGGCTGAACGCTACAATCCGCACACATTCGGATGCCTATCGCATCGATTAGGCATCTGCTGAACGACTCAGTGTTGCACTAGATTTGACGAAGCGTTTAGTGGTTGCGATGTTAGCGCGTCATATCTTCCTCCTATTTATGTATCAATGGTTTTGTGTATGTTTTAAAAACAAATGTAATTAATGAAGACCATTCAGTTAGACCAGCATATTTTTTTATATTACTACCGACCCATGTTACTGCTACAGTTTTAAAAGAATGAAGAAAGAAATCGTTTTGAAATGTAAGTATCATTTGTAAACAATACCATTGCAAATCGTTAAACTATTGATGGTTGACTATCGATCGGCAACACTACAGTCGCCAAAACGCGACGCAGCATCGATACAGTCGCAAAATCGCAGATCGCCGATGCTAAAAGTAGCGTGTGTGCTTTGGCCCTTAGAAACGGTTTGAATTGAAATCGCGTCGCCTTTTGCTCATGACCTGTGTGACAGTCTCTCTCTGAAACTCGATGTGCCGATGCCGCGACAATGACCGCAAACGTATCTACTCCGCAATTATGTCGCTTTAATAACTTTAACTTTGATAAACACACTTAAATAAAACTACTCTTTCAGCAACATTTTAACTCAGGAATCTAAAGCAGAGTGGAATGAACTAAGTTTAAACATTGAAGTTTTAAGAATGCCTCAAACACAACCTAGTAAAAAAGAAAAGGAAGGGTCGTCAAACACAACCAAATCAGCAAGAAAAGGAAGGGCATAACAATAAAGTGAAAAGTTAGAATAAGATAAAAACGTCAATGAACTGAACACAGACATTTTCATCAAAAGGAGATGTTATAAGAAAAATTTTCAGTTTAGTCCAACACTGCCTGTTCACAAATTCACAATGAAAGACATCGAGAAAGAAGATAAGCGATTACAACATGATTTGCACCAGAGTGATCAAGAAAATAGTCAAAGCAACGAGATTAATGATATCAGCATAATGGTTCATAAAAAAAAGGTGAAAAACCGCAATAAAGTCGACTTAGTAAAATATGGCCAACAGCCAGCTATCGCTTTTCGGTTATCAAGCTCTTGCAAGAATAAATCCCAAAAACACCTCACTAAACACATCAGCACGACTGACATTTTTACACGGACTAAACTATTCAAGCAAAGTACCAGAAGCTCCGAAGCTATAAAAAAGAAATCGTTTTTCAACTCCAAATTAATAGTGAACCGAGTATCGGGATACCATTTAAACGACTACTTGAATTCTTTTAATTTTCCTACGCAGAAGAAATGGAAAGTTTATCGTTGTCAGTTGAGTGCACCGGAGGATAGCTGCTGCTGTTCATGTAACTCAGATGCAATGTTTGAAGTAATGAAAGGCCTCTACGACTGCTATAAACAAAAAAATTGTGATAATTGTAATTGCATACTATGCAGCCACTTATTACGGGAAGAAAGGCGCCTTGGAGAAGAGAAAAAGTCGTTAACTGGAATATCGTTAAAAGGAAAGACTCCAGCAGAAAAAGAAAAAATTTTGAAAGACCAAGCAATGAAAGGCCTGCCTCTTTCTAAAGTGAAAACTGCTTCAGAAAAAAAGATTATTGATAAGGTACGCGCTGACCTTGGCCTTCCTGCCGAACCAAAAACTCCGTCCATGAAAGAGAAGTATGCAAAAGCTGCAAATGAAGGATTACTGCAGCCCCTAGAAGGTAAATCACCAAAAGAAAAAGAAAAAATTTTACAAGGTTTGCAAGACAAAGGTATACCATTACCTGAAGGAAGAACGCCATCAGAGAAAGCTCTCATTGCTAAAGTAAAGGCCGAAACCCGTAAACCAGCAATTACTCCATCTGCAAAACTAGCTGAAGCAAAAGCTGCAGGACTACTCACGCCTTTAGAAGGAAAAACTCCCGCACAAAAAGAAAATATAATTAGAGGATTAGCAATGCAAGGGCTGCCTCTTCCAGAATTGAAAACTGCTTCAGAGAAGAAACTCATTGATAAGGTACGCGCTGACCTTGGCCTTCCTGCGGAACCAAAAACTCCGTCCATGAAAGAGAAGTATGCAAAAGCTGCAAATGAAGGATTACTGCAGCCCCTAGAAGGTAAATCACTAAAAGAAAAAGAAAAAATTTTACAAGGTTTGCAAGACAAAGGTATACCATTACCTGAAGGAAGAACGCCATCAGAGAAAGCTCTCATTGCTAAAGTAAAGGCCGAAACCCGTAAACCAGCAATTACTCCATCTGCAAAACTAGCTGAAGCAAAAGCTGCAGGACTACTCACGCCTTTAGAAGGAAAAACTCCCGCACAAAAAGAAAATATAATTAGAGGATTAGCAATGCAAGGGCTGCCTCTTCCTGAATTGAAAACTGCTTCAGAGAAGAAACTCATTGATAAGGTACGCGCTGACCTTGGCCTTCCTGCGGAACCAAAAACTCCGTCCATGAAAGAGAAGTATGCAAAAGCTGCAAATGAAGGATTACTGCAGCCCCTAGAAGGTAAATCACCAAAAGAAAAAGAAAAAATTTTACAAGGTTTGCAAGACAAAGGTATACCATTACCTGAAGGAAGAACGCCATCAGAGAAAGCTCTCATTGCTAAAGTAAAGGCCGAAACCCGTAAACCAGCAATTACTCCATCTGCAAAACTAGCTGAAGCAAAAGCTGCAGGACTACTCACGCCTTTAGAAGGAAAAACTCCCGCACAAAAAGAAAATATAATTAGAGGATTAGCAATGCAAGGGCTGCCTCTTCCAGAATTGAAAACTGCTTCAGAGAAGAAACTCATTGATAAGGTACGCGCTGACCTTGGCCTTCCTGCGGAACCAAAAACTCCGTCCATGAAAGAGAAGTATGCAAAAGCTGCAAATGAAGGATTACTGCAGCCCCTAGAAGGTAAATCACCAAAAGAAAAAGAAAAAATTTTACAAGGTTTGCAAGACAAAGGTATACCATTACCTGAAGGAAGAACGCCATCAGAGAAAGCTCTCATTGCTAAAGTAAAGGCCGAAACCCGTAAACCAGCAATTACTCCATCTGCAAAACTAGCTGAAGCAAAAGCTGCAGGACTACTCACGCCTTTAGAAGGAAAAACTCCCGCACAAAAAGAAAATATAATTAGAGGATTAGCAATGCAAGGGCTGCCTCTTCCTGAATTGAAAACTGCTTCAGAGAAGAAACTCATTGATAAGGTACGCGCTGACCTTGGCCTTCCTGCGGAACCAAAAACTCCGTCCATGAAAGAGAAGTATGCAAAAGCTGCAAATGAAGGATTACTGCAGCCCCTAGAAGGTAAATCACCAAAAGAAAAAGAAAAAATTTTACAAGGTTTGCAAGACAAAGGTATACCATTACCTGAAGGAAGAACGCCATCAGAGAAAGCTCTCATTGCTAAAGTAAAGGCCGGGACCCGCGCACCATCGATGAAACCGTCTGCGAAACTACGTGAAGCAAAAGCTGCAGGACTACTCACGCCTTTAGAAGGAAAAACTCCCGCACAAAAAGAAAACATAGTAAAAGGATTGGCAATGCAAGGACTACCGCTTCCTGAAGGAAAAACTGCCTCTGAGAAGAAGCTGATTGAAAAGGTACGCGCTGACCTTGGCCTACCTCCGGAGCCTACAACTGCATCCATGAAGGAGAAGTATGCTAAAGCTGTTGATGACGGATTAATGAAGCCCTTGGAAGGTAAATCACCAAATGAAAAAGAAAAGATACTGAAAAAATTGCGAGACAAAGGAATCCCATTGCCGGAAGGCCGAACACAATCAGAGAAAGCTCTCATTGCTAAAGTAAAGGCCGGGACCCGCGCACCATCGATGAAACCGTCTGCGAAACTACGTGAAGCAAAAGCTGCAGGACTACTCACGCCTTTAGAAGGAAAAACTCCCGCACAAAAAGAAAACATAGTAAAAGGATTGGCAATGCAAGGACTACCGCTTCCTGAAGGAAAAACTGCCTCTGAGAAGAAGCTGATTGAAAAGGTACGCGCTGACCTTGGCCTACCTCCGGAGCCTACAACTGCATCCATGAAGGAGAAGTATGCTAAAGCTGTTGATGACGGATTAATGAAGCCCTTGGAAGGTAAATCACCAAATGAAAAAGAAAAGATACTGAAAAAATTGCGAGACAAAGGAATCCCATTGCCGGAAGGCCGAACACAATCAGAGAAAGCTCTCATTGCTAAAGTAAAGGCCGGGACCCGCGCACCATCGATGAAACCGTCTGCGAAACTACGTGAAGCAAAAGCTGCAGGACTACTCACGCCTTTAGAAGGAAAAACTCCTGCACAAAAAGAAAACATAGTAAAAGGATTGGCAATGCAAGGACTACCGCTTCCTGAAGGAAAAACTGCCTCTGAGAAGAAGCTGATTGAAAAGGTACGCGCTGACCTTGGCCTACCTCCGGAGCCTACAACTGCATCCATGAAGGAGAAGTATGCTAAAGCTGTTGATGACGGATTAATGAAGCCCTTGGAAGGTAAATCACCAAATGAAAAAGAAAAGATACTGAAAAAATTGCGAGACAAAGGAATCCCATTGCCGGAAGGCCGAACACAATCAGAGAAAGCTCTCATTGCTAAAGTAAAGGCCGGGACCCGTACACCATCGATGAAACCGTCTGCGAAACTACGTAAAGCCAAAGCTGCAGGACTACTCACGCCTTTAGAAGGAAAAACTCCCTCACAAAAAGAAAAAATTGTAAAAGGATTAGCAATGCAGGGACTTCCTTTGCCTGAAGGGAAAACTGCTTCGGAGAAAAAGTTCATGGACAAGGTTCGCGCTGACCTCGGTCTTCCTCCGGAACCTAAAACTCCATCCATGAAAGAGAAGTACGCTAAAGCTGCAAATGATGGCTTACTGAAGCCCCTTGAAGGTAAATCCGCCAAGCAAAAAGAAAAAATCTTGCAAAATCTGCAGGACAGAGGTATCCCATTGCCTGAAGGACGAACGGCATCTGAGAAAGCTCTTATAGCTAAATTAATAGCTAGATCTCGTGCGCCGTCTGCATCACCATCTGCGAAACTACGTGAAGCAAAGGCTGCAGGACTACTCACGCCATTAGAAGGAAAAACTCCCTCACAAAAAGAAAATATTGTAAAAGGATTAGCAGTGCGCGGACAACCTTTGCCTGAAGGGAAAACTGCTTCGGAGAAAAAGCTAATTGACAAGGTTCGCGCTGACTTCGGTCTTCCTCCGGAACCTAAAACTCCATCCATGAAAGAGAAGTACGCTGAAGCTGCAAAGGACGGCTTACTAAAGCCCCTAGAAGGTAAATCAGCCAAGGAAAAAGAAAAAATCCTGCAAAATCTGCAGGACAGGGGTATCCCACTGCCTGAAGGACGAACGGCATCTGAGAAAGCTCTTATAGCTAAAGTGAAGGCTAGATCTCGTGCGCCGTCTGTATCACCATCTGCGAAACAACGTGAAGCAAAAGC
The DNA here is from genome assembly GCA_948474745.1 of Oligia latruncula. Taxonomy (NCBI): domain Eukaryota; kingdom Metazoa; phylum Arthropoda; class Insecta; order Lepidoptera; family Noctuidae; genus Oligia; species Oligia latruncula. The sequence continues at coordinate 24,744,918 of OX419683.1, forward strand.
TGCAGGATTACTCACGCCATTAGAAGGTAAAACTCCCTCACAAAAAGAAAATATTGTAAAAGGATTAGCAATGCGCGGACAAGCTTTGCCTGAAGGGAAAACTGCTTCGGAGAAAAAGCTAATTGACAAGGTTCGCGCTGACTTCGGTCTTCCTCCGGAACCTAAAACTCCGTCCATGAAAGAGAAGTACGCTAAAGCTGCAAATGACGGCTTACTAAAGCCCCTAGAAGGTAAATCAGCCAAGGAAAAAGAAAAAATCCTGCAAAATCTGCAGGACAGGGGTATCCCATTGCCTGAAGGACGAACGGCATCTGAGAAAGCTCTTATAGCTAAAGTGAAGGCTAGATCTCGTGCGCCGTCTGTATCACCATCTGCGAAACTACGTGAAGCAAAGGCTGCAGGACTACTTACGCCCTTAGAAGGAAAAACTCCCTCACAAAAAGAAAAAATTGTAAAAGGATTAGCAATGCAAGGACTTCCTTTGCCTGAAGGGAAGACTGCTTCGGACAAAAAGCTAATTGACAAGGTTCGCGCTGACTTCGGTCTTCCTCCGGAACCTAAAACTCCATCCATGAAAGAGAAGTACGCTAAAGCTGCAAAGGACGGCTTACTAAAGCCCCTAGAAGGTAAATCAGCCAAGGAAAAAGAAAAAATCCTGCATAATCTGCAGGACAAGGGTATCCCACTGCCTGAAGGACGAACGCCATCTGAGAAAGCTCTTATAGCTAAAGTGAAGGCTAGATCTCGTGCGCCGTCTGTATCACCATCTGCGAAACTACGTGAAGCAAAGGCTGCAGGACTACTTACGCCCTTAGAAGGAAAAACTCCCTCACAAAAAGAAAATATTGTAAAAGGATTAGCAGTGCGCGGACAACCTTTGCCTGAAGGGAAAACTGCTTCGGAGAAAAAGCTAATTGACAAGGTTCGCGCTGACTTCGGTCTTCCTCCGGAACCTAAAACTCCATCCATGAAAGAGAAGTACGCTGAAGCTGCAAAGGACGGCTTACTAAAGCCCCTAGAAGGTAAATCAGCCAAGGAAAAAGAAAAAATCCTGCAAAATCTGCAGGACAGGGGTATCCCATTGCCTGAAGGACGAACGCCATCTGAGAAAGCTCTTATAGCTAAAGTGAAGGCTAGATCTCGTGCGCCGTCTGTATCACCATCTGCGAAACTACGTGAAGCAAAGGCTGCAGGACTACTTACGCCCTTAGAAGGAAAAACTCCCTCACAAAAAGAAAAAATTGTAAAAGGATTAGCAATGCAAGGACTTCCTTTGCCTGAAGGGAAGACTGCTTCGGACAAAAAGCTAATTGACAAGGTTCGCGCTGACTTCGGTCTTCCTCCGGAACCTAAAACTCCATCCATGAAAGAGAAGTACGCTAAAGCTGCAAAGGACGGCTTACTAAAGCCCCTAGAAGGTAAATCAGCCAAGGAAAAAGAAAAAATCCTGCATAATCTGCAGGACAAGGGTATCCCACTGCCTGAAGGACGAACGCCATCTGAGAAAGCTCTTATAGCTAAAGTGAAGGCTAGATCTCGTGCGCCGTCTGTATCACCATCTGCGAAACTACGTGAAGCAAAGGCTGCAGGACTACTTACGCCCTTAGAAGGAAAAACTCCCTCACAAAAAGAAAAAATTGTAAAAGGATTAGCAATGCAAGGACTTCCTTTGCCTGAAGGGAAGACTGCTTCGGACAAAAAGCTAATTGACAAGGTTCGCGCTGACTTCGGTCTTCCTCCGGAACCTAAAACTCCATCCATGAAAGAGAAGTACGCTAAAGCTGCAAAGGACGGCTTACTAAAGCCCCTAGAAGGTAAATCAGCCAAGGAAAAAGAAAAAATCCTGCACAATCTGCAGGACAAGGGTATCCCACTGCCTGAAGGACGAACGCCATCTGAGAAAGCTCTTATAGCTAAAGTGAAGGCTACATCTCGTGCGCCGTCTGTATCACCATCTGCGAAACTACGTGAAGCAAAGGCTGCAGGACTACTTACGCCCTTAGAAGGAAAAACTCCCTCACAAAAAGAAAAAATTGTAAAAGGATTAGCAATGCAAGGACTTCCTTTGCCTGAAGGGAAGACTGCTTCGGACAAAAAGCTAATTGACAAGGTTCGCGCTGACTTCGGTCTTCCTCCGGAACCTAAAACTCCATCCATGAAAGAGAAGTACGCTAAAGCTGCAAAGGACGGCTTACTAAAGCCCCTAGAAGGTAAATCAGCCAAGGAAAAAGAAAAAATCCTGCATAATCTGCAGGACAAGGGTATCCCACTGCCTGAAGGACGAACGCCATCTGAGAAAGCTCTTATAGCTAAAGTGAAGGCTAGATCTCGTGCGCCGTCTGTATCACCATCTGCGAAACTACGTGAAGCAAAGGCTGCAGGACTACTTACGCCCTTAGAAGGAAAAACTCCCTCACAAAAAGAAAAAATTGTAAAAGGATTAGCAATGCAAGGACTTCCTTTGCCTGAAGGGAAGACTGCTTCGGACAAAAAGCTAATTGACAAGGTTCGCGCTGACTTCGGTCTTCCTCCGGAACCTAAAACTCCATCCATGAAAGAGAAGTACGCTAAAGCTGCAAAGGACGGCTTACTAAAGCCCCTAGAAGGTAAATCAGCCAAGGAAAAAGAAAAAATCCTGCACAATCTGCAGGACAAGGGTATCCCACTGCCTGAAGGACGAACGCCATCTGAGAAAGCTCTTATAGCTAAAGTGAAGGCTACATCTCGTGCGCCGTCTGTATCACCATCTGCGAAACTACGTGAAGCAAAGGCTGCAGGACTACTTACGCCCTTAGAAGGAAAAACTCCCTCACAAAAAGAAAAAATTGTAAAAGGATTAGCAATGCAAGGACTTCCTTTGCCTGAAGGGAAGACTGCTTCGGACAAAAAGCTAATTGACAAGGTTCGCGCTGACTTCGGTCTTCCTCCGGAACCTAAAACTCCATCCATGAAAGAGAAGTACGCTAATGCTGCAAAGGACGGCTTACTAAAGCCCCTAGAAGGTAAATCAGCCAAGGAAAAAGAAAAAATCCTGCATAATCTGCAGGACAAGGGTATCCCACTGCCTGAAGGACGAACGGCATCCGAGAAAGCTCTTATAGCTAAAGTGAAAGAGGGAGCACGTGCACCGTCTTTAACACCATCGGCGAAACTACGTGAAGCCAAAACTGCAGGACTACTCTCGCCTTTAGAAGGCAAAACTCCAGCACAAAAAGAAAATATATTGAAAGGATTAGCAATGCAGGGACTGCCTTTGCCTGAAGGGAAAACTGCTTCAGAGGATAAACTTATTGAGAAGGTTCGTGCTGACCTCGGTCTTCCTCCGGAACCTAAAACTCCATCCATGAAAGAGAAGTACGCTAAAGCAACTAGTGACGGATTAATGAAGCCATTGGAAGGTAAATCACCGACAGAAAAAGAAAAATTATTACAAGAGTTGCATGACAGGGGTATCCCGTTGCCCGAAGGAAGAACAGCATCCGATAAAGCTCTTATAGCTAAAGTGAAGTCAGGCAAACCAGTTTTATCAATTACTACTGAGAAATTAAAAACCGCCAAAGCAGCTGGCTTACTAACACCCCTCGAAGGAAAAACTCCAGAACAAAAAGAAAAAATCCTACAAGGCCTTGCTGAATCTGGTCTGCCTTTACCAGAAGGTAAAACTGCTTCTGAAAAAGCTATAATTAAAGATATTAGGACGAAATTCGGAATTTCCGATATACCTCCATCAGAAAAAGTGAGAAAAGCAAAAAAAACTGGTCTTTTAACACCTTTAGAGGGTAAAACACCTTTACAGAAGGAAAAAATTCTTAGGGGTAGGGCAGCGGCAGGTTTGCCATTGCCAGTAGGTAGAACGCCATCTGAAAGAGCTATTATACAAAAAATTAAAGAAGATACAGGTTACGTCTCGCCCACACCATCAGAGAGACTGAAACGGGCAAAAGATGCAGGTCTGTTAACGCCTTTAGAAGGTAAAACGCCTTCAGTTAAAGAAAAGATTCTTCGAGACAGAGTAGCCGCAGGTGTCCCTATTCCTGAAGGTAAAACACCATCTGAAAAGGAAATTGTAAGAAAAGTCACTGCAGGTGAGCCACCTGCAGTTATGCGGCCTTCAGAAATGCTACCAGAAAAAGAAAAAATATTGAAAAGGCTTTATGAAGCTGGGCAACCCTTACCCGAAGGAAAGACACCTACAGAAAAGGCATTAATTGCTAAAGTTAAAGCGGAATATAAAAGACCGTCAAAAGTCACCTCAGAAAAATTACTAAAAGCAAAAGACGCAGGTTTGTTGACCCCATTGACAGGTAAACCTCTGAAAGAGAAAGAAAGAATATTAAAAGGCTTAATAGAACAAGGTTTGCCACTTCCCGAATCTCAAACAGCATCAGAAAAAAAGATAGCGGAAAAGGTTCGCAAAGAAATGGGTCTTCCACCTGAACCTAAAACATTATCAGAAAAAGCAAAGATGCGTGAAGCTGAAGCTGCTGGTATTGTTACGCCTCTTGAAGGTAAAACACCATCTCAGAAGGAACGTATTGTGAGAGGCATGGCTGTAGCTGGAGTACCACTTCCTGAAGGAAGAACTGCTTCTGAAAAATCTATGATTAAAAAAGTTAAAGCAGAAGAAAAACTATCGGCAAAAGCAGCTGCCGGTTTACTCACACCCTTGACAGGAAAAACGCCAACTCAGAAAGAGAAAATTGTAAGAGCTCGGGCCGAAGCTGGTTTACCGTTACCTGAAGGTAAAACTCCGTCGGAGAAAGCTTTGATACAGAAAGTTCGGACTGAATTAGGTATTCCTCCACCAGCAAAAACAATCTCGGAAAAGGAAGTAGTCCGCAAAGCTAAAGAAGATGGGTTGTTAACACCTATTGCCGGAAAGTCAGCTAAAGAAAAAGAAAGGATACTGAAAGGACTGGCCGAAGCTGGGTTACCACTGCCTGAAGGCAAAACGGCTTCTGAGAAAGAACTGGTAAAAAAAGTTAGAGCTGAAGCTGCGTTGCCGCCGGAACCAACGCCTTCTGAAAAGAGAGGAGAGATAAAAACCAAATCGAAAAAAACTGGCATAACACCATCAAAGCAACGTGTTAAGGCGATAGCCGCTGGAATAAGCGAAAAGTTTGAAGACATTATTAAAACAACAACTTGCGATCGTGGCTGTGGGTGTGATAAGAAGAAAATCAAATTTAAACACAGCTATGTCAAGATTAGAGTAACATCTCCGGACATCTCTTCTTTTTGCGATTGTCCGGACGAATGTATTCCTGGCGTTAAAGCTGGAGCCTTCATTGACAACGAGGGTATAAAAGTTACCGTTGGGAGAGTTGATCGCGTCACTTCATACACCAGTCAGTTCAGCAACCATATTTTAAAAACACCTAAAAATATCATAACTCCCTTTCATAATATGTTTGAGACAAATGATTTAAAAAAGTCACTATATGATGCGTGTCCGTCCCTGACAAAACCTTTTAATGACGATCAATTTAATTCTGATCTTGAAAGTTCATTTACGGAAACCAGCGGCTCTTACGACAGCTATTCTAACATCACGACTAACAAAATAGAAAGTAAGAAACGTAATTATGTATATGAAAATGACACCGTTGAAACCTGCAACGATAAATCTGACTGGTTTATTGATAGTTCTAGAAATATAAAACGACCGGGAGACATTTTTAGAAGCTTATCTTACACTTTACATGACTGTTCCGACAGTTCTATTCAAATCCTAATAAAAAGCGAATCATCGCTATCCTTGAACACAGACTCAAGTGATAGTAAGGATGTTGCTAGCGTGATATCCATATCTAATAGCAGCTACTACGCATCGAGTTCTACTCATTATTTGTTCAATCCGGTATCCAACGGATATTTCAGCGACAGCACAGTTGAAGAAACAGAGCACTTTCCGAACAGAATTGACTACAGTGAGAATGAAGACAGTGCCGATGATAGAATGATGAGGTAAATGAAAAGATACAATTCCGAAGGTGACGGCAGACCACAGACGGTAGCGGCAATACCGCCAAACGCAATGATACACCGCAGCGACACTACTGCTTTCTAATGTTTCTATGAAAACGCTTCCATAGATGGTAAAGGTGCTGTCTACTAATGCAGTCGGGCTGTGACTGCAGGCGGCATACCAGTGCCGTCAGTGACTTTCACTAACAGAGTGACAAGACGTATTTTTTGTTTGACAGTTGGTTTTCGCGATTCTGAAGAAACTGAAGTGCCGCTGCTGTCTTAGTTCACTGCGTCTGCGCCTACGGAGTCAAAACTATAGTGACACTGTCTTCCCTTCCCTCGATTTATTGCCTACCACGCCACCCTTGCCGTCTCGGGTCTGCAGTCTGCAAACCCCAAAATAAAAGTGAGCAATAAAGGTACAATTATTGTACATTTATTGTTTACTTTGATTTACGTAATACACAATATTACTTCATGGATAAAACGTAACATCGATTTCTAATCCATGTTGCGAAAGGTATTGTTATTTTTTAAGAAAGTTACATAGCGGGGCTATTTCGAGAAGAATGTGAGTTTATGAACCTGCCTTTTGCAACTACATCATAAACATAATAAATAATGGGTAGTAATAAAAGCTCCGAAAAATAAAATAATAAATGAGCATACTCGAAAAATGAAATTTACTGCTTTATATACCTACTAGTTTACATAACGACAACTTACGACAACTTACATGCAAATACAATAGGCTATTTGACAATGTAAAAAATAAGGTCATAATTATTGACACTCGTATAGATTATCGCTTTTAAAATCGATTTGCATTAATTTTACTACAAAACAATGTATTATTTATAAAAAAAAAACCCGAAAAAACTTCTGGCGCCACGTAATCGAAAACGGTCTGGATTGGCTGAACTTAAGATGACGTCATGATTTAGTAAATTTCTGTCTATCGTTGACAGAACAGATGACTTTTGTCTAGTATCTCGACCGTTTCAACGTTTGTTTACGTGAATCGTGACGTCACGACGCCATATTGTTAAAGATAGCGTTTTGGTGGCTTATTTAAACAGTACATTTTTATTTACTATTTTTAAAAAGAAATACATTATGCAATTTGAAGTAATAGGTTTTTGTGGGCTCGTTAGACACCATTAAATAATCTGAGATGTTTATCAGAAACCAGTCAAATAGCCTATTATAGAAACGACCGAATAAAATACTGAAAATTCCTAAAAATCAATACAGCATTTGCTGTCATTCCACAAGCTTAAAATGCGTTTTACCGAAAACTACAGACAGTCATTTTAATCGTAACTCACCTATTATAAATTTAGAATTAACCTTACAAAGTCAAATCATTTATTTCAAATAGGCACATTAAAGGCACTTTTGAACGTCAAAACACATTTAATAAACTGTGGCGCTTGTTAAACAATTGTGACATTACTTATAAAAATATACTTTTCTAAGTGATTCCATAGATACTCCTAAGAAATATTAAAATTGCTTGTAATCAATATCATTCATTATTTACACCTACTTACAAGCCACTCTATTACATAAAAATTAAAAAAAAATATTTTTAATATTCTTTAGGTAATATTTACTGTAAGTTTGTGTGTTTTTATTATGTGTTCAATGTCGGCTGTAGCGACGCCGGAAACTGTGCTAGTCAACCGGCCACATCGCTTGATGTTCAGCTGGTGAAATGTCCACATTGCTCACAGGCACGCATTTTTAAAGGCGAACGGGGGCTGAGGATATACTATGGCAAGATCCACAAATTGCATTGTACCATTGTGCCCTCCAGCCACATCCCCAACCCCCAGCGAGTTTGGCGCAATGTATCCGTCTTGCGACCCAGGAGAACTCACAAAGTAGGGAGGCCAAGCCACATATTTTGACTAAGGTGTAGAGTTTGTGAAGTTAGGGCGTGTAGAGTCAGAAGCTTGGCTCTACATGAGATCTGATAACTTTTTGACAGTGCGAGCCATATGTGGTCTCGTCTTGGCAAAATTTTACATGAAAATGTTTTTGGTGGGATTTCACACCTTTTTGAAAGTTACTTATGAAAAAAAAAATTTTTTTTTGGGTGGTTATTCTGAAAATCCTGAAATACGTGTTTTATCATTTATAACAAGGAGTCCCTATATCAATTTTCAGAACTCTAGCATCAAAATTTGCGGAAGTCTCGTACAAACTTCCATCCCCTATTTTAAGGGGTTGGAGGGTAAAAGTTCCAAGTTTTAGAGTTTTTTTGTTGTTTGTGTACTATTACTAGCTTACATACCAAATTTCAGCTTTCTAGGACTTCAGGAAGACCGAATATTGATGATCATCAGTTAGTCAGTGAATCAGTGAGTCAGTGACGAAATCGGGGTATTTTAGATATCAATAAAATCTAAAGTATAATAAATATTATATTATATAGCTTCTGCCCGCGACTTCGTCCGCGTGAAATTTCACCCTCTTAGGGGTGGAATTTCGAAAAATCCTTTCTTAGTGGATACCTACTCTTCACAAAGAACACACCCTTCAAATTTCATGTCTCTAGGAGCAGCGGTTTAGGCTGTGCGTTGATATATCAGCAATCAGTCAGTTTACCATTTTATATATATAGATTTAAGATTTATTATTAGAAAAGGACACAGAAATTGGTTTTCTCTTTCAATACCGACTTTTCGGTGCTTGTAAGTATTCTAATTGTGCCATAGAGTTGTACATACTAATTCCATGATGAGAGTAGATAATCTTTTAACTTAAGTTTTTGATTCTCAAATCATGCGTTTATTAAAGTCACAGTTTTCCATTAGCGAAAGCGACAACCAAGTGAGTGTTGCGCGCAACAGAGCACACACAGGACACACAGACTACGGAGCAGATTGTGTCAGGAGAAAACGAAATGGATACTTTTCATATTTGCTGTCTGAAACAAAACGGAGCGACGAACACAACACAAAACTAAGTACAATAATAATTAACAATGGCGAACCTGTCGTAGTCATGAGAAATTTGGAAAATGAGCATGATTTAACAACGGTGGTGGACCAACTTCTATCGAAGAATGAGTTTTCTGACGCGTCCTCAATACTTGTAGCAGTTCCAACGTCCGATGACAATGACTCAGAGCTCTCGACAAATTGTTCTATTTTATCCATGGAGTTAGGTATCTGAACATTATCCCAATTTGTATGACAGATAAAAACCTAACATCGAAATACCTGGTAAGCAATTTATCTTTTACCAAATTACTTCAATTCACTGATTTTATTTTTGTAAGTAGGTTTGCACAAACACTTTTACACGTCAATCATTGTTTTAATAAAAAGTAGATGAGGTCGGCGTTTCCTATCTGAGTAGAAGAACCTTACCTACTAACATGCGCAGTGGCTGGTGGCTAAGCAATAACAGCCACACAGGTGGATCTAATGTTGTCGATCCGTGAATAGGCGCCCAACCATTACTACAGACTTTTAGGGCACATATACTGACGTATAAGAGTCAACTTATTTTTTTTTTTTTTAATTAACCCCGACGCAAAAATGACGGCGTGTTATAAGTTTGTTTAAACGTAGGTATCGGCGGATATAATCGCGGAGTAACTGATAATCGCGGAGAACTTCCGTTGTTTATTTTAAATATTATAGGCCAGTCACCGTAGACACAAAAATCGCGTTAGGTCGCAAGTCAAATTGTATAAAATTTTGTTAAAAAATGTAGGTACGCCGTACGGCATTTCATACAAACTTTCAAGTCCTTGTTTTTCGAAATGAATGAACAGATTTTAATGAAACTTCATACGCATAAGCAGGATACAAAGGTCAAAGATGTTGCTTAAGAACATTTTCGAAATTAGACCGATTTTTTTATTTTCCATAGAAACAGATTTCCAGTTATCTTTTTTTAAATAAGACATTTTGAAAACGTTCTTAAGTAACTTTTCTTTCTGGAAACACTCATCCGACTACAAATAATTCATTTAGATGTGATTATAATTAACTGATTGGAAGTTTTATTTGACAGATTTCGTATAGAAGGAATTCGGCTAGCACACGCGGCTTGAAAATATTTGCAAAACATATTGCATGGAACATGGAAGTGACGCAGGAGCCTGTAGCGTCTAAGAAAGAGAAAACGTTTTTTTTATTATTAAAATAAGTAATTTTTGAATGTCTTCCCTCGAACTAGGCTCCTTCCAGTACACATAACCAGCCTATAATGTTCCCACTGCTGGAACACAGGCCTCCTCTCGATGAGAGAGAGTGGGCCGTAATCCACCACGCGGGCCCAGTGCGGATTGGCAGATGGCACATGTCTTCGAATTTTTGGTTCTAGGACATGCCGGTTTCCTCACGATGTTTTCCTTCACCGTTTTGAGAGCAGTAGTGATGAAATAATTTACACAAAGTAAAGCGCCTGTCTGGGTTCGAACCTACGACCTATAACTCTTATGTCACGGCCGGTACCACTTGGCCACCACTGCTCTCCAGAGGATTCAAGTTTTGAGTGACAAAGGTTCCGGATCTAACGGTCTTAGAGGTGTTTGTTACTTCATTATGTTTGTAGAACATTTCCAGAACGAAACAATCCATGTTAGTAGTTTGAACAATTGTTATTATTTTTTTTATTCAAGACAGTAAATTCAGTACCTATCTCATTGAGTAAATTTTCCCATCGTTTGTGTATTTTTTTAAACAGTTGTGTTTCCGAGAAATATTTAGGTACTTACTTTGATTCAGTAAACTAAAATTGAAATCAATTTTGCATTTATTCTTATCCTTAATTTCCTATCTTACAAACGTAAAGCATTGTCGCTCGTCTATCTGCCCGTTTTGCGCTATAACTTTAGAAGATGTTTGCCTGACCTGGCCAAAAAAATATTTTTCGTGTGTCCACGTGCTAAATATGCATGCGAGTTAGGGTGGTCGCACATCTAGCGGAATATGCGTCGCGTATCGTCGGTCGCGTAAAGCCAGAACGCACAAGTGAATAATTCAACCTTACAGATTCAACCGATGATGCGTTAGTGCGTCGACCGTACTAACGAAGTTACGCCCGACGCATCGTCCGCCAGATGTTCTGACGGAAGATTATTACTCTGAAAAGGACATAGCACGCGTGCTGCACGTGTGAGGCTAAATCTAAATAAAACGCACCCAGAGAGCTTCAGGCAGTAGGCAACGTGCGTTATCTTCCGCATCGCTAGCTAGTTATGATTGTCTGGACTTGGAAAATTAAATAATTAGTTCCTCGTGTTTGGTAACATTATTACGCACATACTGGTCAGTGGTCTTGCTCCACTAAATATGAACGTCCACTAGTCCGTACCAAAGCCAAAGCCAGACTGGGGAGCCTGGCCAAAGACAGACGCGGGCGCGGGGCGGGCACGGTGCGGCGGACTCAAACTTATGAACTTCCTTTGAGTGTCCATAGTAGGCAGGCGGGCGCGGCCGGGCAGGGCGCGGGCAGCGCGCGGGCAGGGCGCGGGCGGCCCGCGCGGGTCCGGGGTTCTCAAACTAGTTCGAGCTTTTTTCTAGTAAAAATAAGTCTTCTTCATCCATATTATATTTTGACAAACACTGGATACGACAACACGCAGACCGCAGCCACACTCCAGCGCGGACAGGCAGCCCGCTGCAGACCCACCGTACCCCTGGCCGATACCACTGTATGAAGTGAACGTAGTGCTGTGCTGATGAAGATACTAGGCGGACAGAAAATGATAAACAGTTATCTTGCATATTAATATGACTCATTCATTAGTTAGGTACCCGCACCCGCGCCCGCACCTCGCCCGCGCCCGCCCCGCTCCCCCGTCTGGACGGGCACTTAGCACCACAAAATAATACTGAATATCTCATCTGAATGAAATATAATAGACTAAATCCGGGTAATTCCATGAACATCAATGTTCACGGGGATGATCGCTTCGGTGTTACCATAGCTTTTAATCCAAAATATACCCAAAAATACTTACTTCCGCTAATAAATACCTACAAAAATACTGAATTACTGATGCATGCGGAAAAGTCGATAAAATATACCGAAAAAGTATTAGAATACTGAATCTGGTCAAACTGGTCCAGTGTTAGTCAAAATATAAGCGCGCGTACCCCGCGCCGCTCGCCGCGCCCGCGTGCCCACTATGGACACTTCCAAGGAAGTTCATAGGCATTGAGCTAAATAACTAGAGAAGCAAACCTCCTTAAATTGTGTAAAAAAAATGTAACCACTATTTAAACGCGACGACGTAGCTTTGAAACCATCTAAAAGTAAACATATATCTGTCTCACTTACACAAGTCGCAAGAATAATACCGTCACTTAGATTAGACAAAGACCGCAATATAAACATGCAATGGCGGGAGGGAGTTGCCTAGCCATGCGAAATTTTACCCAACTTTTTAAGCCATAAAAAACGCAAAAAAAAACATTAAACGTTATGAACGTTATTTATGAATTATGTATTTAAATATTTAAAAACAATTATTTTTATGTTACAATGTTATTTTTATGTTACAATGTTATTTTTTTGTTACACATTGTCACACGTTTAGTTTTATAAAATATTTTAAATCACATACTCTATAAATTAAAAACTCCCACATAATGTGGGAAACTAAAACTAAGTTTTTAGTGGCAACACTGAACCTAATTTACAAAATTCAACAGTGGCAACGCCTTGGCGCGGTAATTACTAATCTAGTGTATGTATATCAATGTTCATAGGTTTGAGTTCGCCGCGCCGCGCCCGCCCCGGGTCCGTTCCGCGCCCGCGCCCCAGTGTGACCAAACACTAACGGTTATGACCTTACTATGACATAAGTGAAATTACAATAAAAAGATGCCACATGAACACTTTAAGAGCGTGAACGTAAATAATACAAGTAACTGTAGTATTATAATAATACAAGTAACTCTATAATATTATACCTAATAAGTCCATGTTCAAGAGTTTGGTTGGTATACCATATAGTTATTTATGCTCCTAGACCAGAACCACAGACTACAATAGGAATTCCTATAATGCAGGGTAAGGGTCAGTTCAAACCGAGACGCGACGCGACACTCGGTTTTCAAGATAAAAATACAATTACAGACCTTATCTACTACACAAAAAGGTACACGATTCAGTGAGCTCGAGCTGAGGCGCCGCGCTGCGCCGCGCTGCGTAGCTCGACGTAGTAGACACTGAATTGTGTACCTTTTAGTGTAGTAGATAAGGTCTGTAATTGTATTTCTATCTTGAAAACTGCGCGTCGCGTCGCGTCTCGGTGTGTACAGTCACGAGCACTATTATGTCAACACTTGGTAACTTTCAATTGCGATTTTTTCGCAAAATAACGAATGCAACCTTGAAATATGACACTTTACATAAACCTATGGGTTCGAAAATACTATGTTCGTAATAACATATTTCATTGAAAATTAAAGGAGAAAATCGCCTTTGAATAAAGCCAAGTGTATACATACTTATGCTCGTGACTGTACTGACCCTAAACCAGAACCAATAACTCTGACCAAAGATTACAATATAATGCTGTGTGCTTGTACATTAGTATTTTTATCTATGTGTGAATCTGACACATGTGAAACGTCACCTTATAGTGGCCCGCCCGTCACCACTTCCCTTCACAGAAAATACGAAAAGATATCATATCATCGATAAAACGATGGAGCCATTATTATAAAAAATGGAATTGGAAAATACGAAAAGATTAACTTTTTTGTAATCAATATAATTACGCCTCTCATGATTCCATAATATTATAAGGAGAGCAAAGGAATAATTTTAATATAAAATCGTCATGCAAGGTATCGTAAACAATCTTCAATAATATAGCAACTAAGTTACCAAAGCCGATCTAAGGACTACCACCGTTGAACACCACCGAATAACTTCACAAAGATAGGAAAACTGCAGAATCTTATCTTACCTATATTTACTACTTCTGTTCAAACATTATGAAACATTACATCACGCTTAGAAACCCTGAAGTGTTATGTTCAAATAAAGTGAAATATTATCAAGCTTTGCTCCTTCTTTGTCGTTTCGATGATTCCCTTATAGTATTTTACATAAGCCTCCACTGGAATGTCTGGAATTGTTCACTGCGACCGCGTTAGCGTTGACCACCTCACAAACGATGCCTCACCTCTTGTCGTGCCCTCTGTGCAAAAACACCTGCAGTATGGAAGATCTTTGGGACGCTAACGCTTTACTACTTATATTATACTATAAAATCTGATAGAGCTACTGGCTAGGACAAAATCCCTATAAATTTCTTAAATGCTGCCAAAGTTCATTATTTCGCCAATTATTTCACACCATAGTAACCTCTGCTTTGAACAAGGAACTTTCCCTACCGCCCTGAAACAAGCTGTAATAAGACCTATGTGCAAGAGTGGTGACACAGCCAGTGGCGTATTTACCCTAGGGCCAAAAGGGCCATGGTCCGGGGCGGCAGCCTGCGAGGGGCGGTGCAAGCCGCACCTCGCGCTCGAGCTTTGTGCGGTTGTACGCCTTTCTTTTTGACTTTCTAGTCATGAAGAAATTAAAACACATTACCACTCCTTTGCTTGCTCGGTAACGAAACCATAGCGAGATGTATTTGGAAGCGTCAGGTAAACCTTTTCACATATTGAAATATTAGACACTACCCCTACCCTACTCCTACCCTACTCCTACACTACTCCTACGCTACTTCTATCCTACTCCCATAGATATATTAAATTTTTCTCTGTGTAAGAAAAAAGAATTAGCAAAATCGGTTCAGCTGTTCTCGAGATTTGCGCACATTCAGCGATTCATTTTAATACATACGAAACGTGTCTATATCAAGTTTTCAGAATGTTTCAAACACAAACTTATCAAATAGAATGGGAAGGACAAGAAAAACAACCAAATCAAAAAGACCGGCAAGTTTATGAAACACAATCTAATCAAAAGGCAATCGAATGGATTCCAACACAGCTTCATCAAAAACAACGGGAAGAGCATGAAAACAAAGAGGACAGTATACAAAAAGCTAAAAGCGGTGCACCTACCGTTTTCATAAACAATTTGGATTACCCTGAACATGACATACTGACCATGGTCGACCAAGTCCTAACAAAGAACGAGTTTTCTGATGACTCCTCCATCGTTATGGTAGTACCGCCAGTCGACGATGACACAGAAAACTCTTTATATGACCAAACTTCTGCTACTTGCATACAAATGAGCACAAATCTTGCGAAATCGAAAAGAAAAGTCAATCTAGTAAACAACGGTAAGTACTAAAATATTTTTTTCATTGTCTTTTATTCTTAATTACCTGATGGCCGCGGCTTCACCACTTGGAGGTCATATTCTATCCCATGTGCATGTACTATCGGGATAAAAAGTATGCTATGTCCTAACCCAGGTCATGGTCTATCTGTATGCCAAAGGGCTTTGCAGGTCCGTGGCAAACCAACTGTCCGCCATATTCATCATATTCATCATAGAGTGCGCGCAAGGTAAGTCTGCGCGCAAGGTAAGTCTGCGCGCGACGTTTGACTTCAAGATTATATCCCTGCCAGCACTTTTAATCACTTTCGGCGTAATGATGGAAATTATTTGCTTTTGAAAACAAGAATCACAGCACACTCTTTTGACACCTGAAATAAAATAAATAAATAAACGTCCAGATAGCGGCAAACTATTATTTCCGATTTCGGCCGCGCTCAGACTCATTTTGCGCGTACTGGAAATCGATAGCTGGCAAAGAGAATAATAAATAGATAGTCTTAAAGCTGACATCAAAGCAAACAAAAAAGTTAACAGGACTAAACGCCATAAAGTGTCACGTTTACAAGATATTTAACGTTCAAAAGTGATCACGTGACATCTATATTTTTTTCTATGGCTACTTTGATACCACTATGGAAAAAATGGCATTGAGAACTGACGTCGTATCAGGCCGTGTTCTAACCTAAAACGACTGTCTTTTCTGTGAAAATTGTTTTTGCTTCTTTATTTATTTATGTCTTGTAATGTTGATAGCTATACGAGTAGGGGAAGACCAAAGAGACGATGGATGGACTGTGTGAAAGATGATGTTGCTAGGAAAGGGGCGACTACCGAGATGACGACTAATAGCGAAGTATGGAAGAAAAAGACATGTTGCGCTAAATAAATTGGGATAAGGGCAGGACAATATGAATTCTAGGTTACAGTACAGTTTCAAATATTACTTAATCCTCATTGCCCAACTTCCTAGAAAGTTCTTTAATAAAACTCTGTCAATTTCAAGATCCGCAGCAGCGTAGATACTCGTATGTCGCCGCCGCACATCAGGGAATGAACATTCGATATGAAAAAGGAAAAGGGTTTTGTATGGAGGGTTTACCGATAGAAACATTATCTTTCGAAAATAGACACCCAGTGCCAAAAGAAACAAAGAACAAACTGTGTCAAATCAGTACACCTAATGGAATATTTGAAAAAATAGAACGTAGGTGCAACGTCGTAAGTACGGATACAGTTGCCCACAGACCGTGTTACTGTTATCCCAATATAACTCAGTACTCCGACTGCAGTCCAAATGACAAATACGTCACGTCAAAGCAAGGTACAACACAATATTATTTTTAATTATTTGTTTATAAAGGGCAGCAATGAACACGCAACCCGCGTGTTCATTGCTGCACTTTATAAATCCAATCTTGTCGTTTATTCTTTTATAAATATCGGTAAAGTAGATACTTACCTATATGCTTTACTTTATTGTTCATTACATACTCGTAGATGTTGTGCTCCTTTATAATTTCTAAAATTGTGGAAATACGATCAGGTTGTAGTACGTTGTCGTGGACGGAAATTTAGCGTCTTCATATATTATTTCCATACATTTTAGGTACGGCCCTGTGTTATCGTGATGCCGTGACGTGGACATGGACCCTTATTGCGTAACACACTATCAATCGGAATCTGAATCATTTTGAAGCAAATCCATAATCATAATCATATTGCACATAAGCATAATCTATTGCTTCATAAGTTCAAAAAATTTGTCTGTTCAACACGCGTAAATAACGCAATGAATGATGTTGAACTGTCACAATGAAACTGATTCCGATTGATAATGTTTTTAGCAATTGCCCCCCTGGATGCACACGATAATGTCGCCACATTAGAAATTATGAAAGTGCTAATTTTTATTTGTTAATGAAAATAATTTTACGCAATTTCTTAGTTAGTATCTGGTTTAATTAAAAACCAATTTGTTTAATGTTTGTAGGTATGATTGGCAATCCATTTCATAATAGATGGGGCATACAAAAGCAAGAATCACTTATATCGGTAACCGTACCGGTAGTGCCACGTGTCATTCCGCCGAACAGGGTTCATTATGCCCAGGCACACACTCAATATTCTGTCAACCCTGCTCAACATCATGCCAGGATATGTTCCGCTCAAAAAATGACAAACCTGTCACAAATGCAAGCGTGTCAATGCAGTCCAGAAAGGATGCTAGAACTGGTAAAGCTAGCAGTCAAAGACGCAAGCAAGATACAGAACATGCAGTCGATTGGGTGTGGAGAGGAAGCCCCGGGGCCACCGCTAGCTGCCCAAAGTAATTACCTTTTCACATAGTCTGTAACTTACTTTTCTTAAAAAAGTAATGAGAGTTGCATATTAACCTTAGAGATAGATCTAAGTAATCAGTTTTTCTAAGTTGTACGAGTATTAATCTGGACACTAGCAAGCTACTCGAAGTACGATATGTGCCTAATGAAACATGCATAAATCAATCAGAAATAATGGGTTCTACTTCAGACGTAATCACTGTCATTTGACCTGTGTACAGGTAAAACGCCTAACATAATCAGCGTTAATGTTCCCACTGCTAGGACACAGGCATCCTCTCTTCGAGAAGGAGTGGGCTGTAATCCACCACGCGGGCCCAGTGCGGGTTGGTAGATGTCACATGTCTTCGGATTTTTGGTTCTAGGACATGCCGGTTTCCTCACGATGTTTTCCTTCACCGTTTTGAGAGGTCCATGGAGCACTGACGTGATGAAATAATTTGCACAAATTAAAGCGCCTGCCTGAGTGCGAACCCACGACCTACAACTCGTAAGTCGGGGCCGTTACCACTGGGCCACCACTGCTCTAAAATGCTGGTAAAACGCCTGAGCACCCCGAATTGTACAAAATGGAACCTACTTTACCGAACCAGCGTGTCCGTGTGGTTAGCACAAATCATTAACACTGATAATGCATCATTTACCATGTTCAGTCCCTGGCTCTGGAGTAGGCCATCTGGCAGGCCTCAGAATTGGCCACGTGGCCCGCTCCGGAGCCGGAAACTGAACCATCGTAGGCGTAAGCAACCATCTGATTGTTGTTGACAGAATCAAGTTGTGTATTACCAACTCGTAATAAAGCAATGACAGAATTATTAGATCCTACTCCGGAAAGAATGCACATAGAAATGGGACAAACAAAAACAAGAATTCAGAAACAAGTGCGTATTAAGGAAACCAGTAATTCTACCGTCGGCACCTCCACTGAACCCAAATCCAAATTTTATCAATCGTTCAGAATTCGAAAGAAGACGATTAGAAATATTGTAGGCGAGTGTCCTCAACGCAAGCCGGAGCCTGAACCGGAGCCCGACCTGGAACCGTACATAATACCGTGCCTAATTCATCAAGAAAGTGTATCCGAGGATGATTTGAAAAAAAACTCACTTGAAACGTTAAGAATTTCAGGAATCAGAATTAATAAAAAAAAAAGACCACCGCCTGAGGCTCAACCAGAATACACTGTAGAGGATGCCCTCAGGTACTATGCAATGATGTACCCTGAGCTGTTTCAGAGCATCATGGCAGAACAGCAGGTAAATCGAGAGAATCCGAGAAACAGCCTAGCTAGAAGAGAATACCTATACGTCTTTAACCTCAACTATTAAGGCCGAATTTCCAACGTCAGATCTATCTTATTCGAGAAATAACATTACTGTCAGATGTCAATTCTATTCCTCGGTTAAGGGCCGATTTTTCAATCATCAGATAACTTTCACCTGTGAAATAAAATATGGCGGTTTGACAACTTTTGTGTGGGAGTCAAACTTTCATATTTATTTTTCAAACTAAAAATTATCTGACTATTTAAAAAAATCAGCCCAAATTTAGACATGCGACGTTCTTCACCGTCAAAAAAATTACACTGAACGATCCACAGCGTATAATGGTCTATCATAGGTACGTACGTGATATTAGCATGATTATGGTGTCATTACCACAAAAACCACGAATAAATAGTTGAGTTGATACCTGACATTGGAAATATCAGCCCTAAAACTAAAAACCATGCACTTTAGACCATACCAAAAACATACATTTTTCATTGTTTTGTCAGTAGATATAAACCAACAAAAATTTATATGGTTTTCGGTATGATCTAAATTGGAAATTTGAGTTTGGTCACCAGCCCGTAATATAATATATTATTACAGGCTGGTAAACACGACTGCACGTCTGAGCGTTTATTGTACGTGCTCATAAAGTTTTCATTTAATGACATAAAACTAGAATGTGTGTATAATTAAAAGAAATATAAAGAATTTATTCAAAGTTACCTGACCCGACAGACGTCCTGTCCAAAGGAGACTGATCAAAAGTGGTCTATGAACCAATAGCGATTCTGTTGTGGTATTTCTGTGGGGACAACTCAACTATAATACCGTTGTACAAAGTGGCATCAAAATCTGACCCGGCCGGCAGTTTTGCGAAATATAATATTTTAGAATACACATTTTTATGCTACATTTTAATTTAAAAAAAGTTTTAGCGGGTATTTTTGACTTTACAATACTTTATTTATGTGTTTCTCTGCTAGGCAAAGTCACTTGTCACCTCAGAAATACCCGTTCAATCCTGTCCTGGTGATAATGATAACACTTGATATGTATACCCTTTCAATCAAAAAAATAATTTTCTAAATGAGTCCAGCCGTCTTCGAGTAATCGGTGAACATAAATATATAAAAAAAGATTCCGACGCATCTTGAACTCTGTTAAAAACGAAAAAAAAACCTGAAATTCGGTACACCCGAGGTGGCAAGTGACGTTGTCTAGCAGAAAAAAAAAACTTTAATTATGTATTATAAAGTCAGAAAAAAAAAAAGAAATTTGAATTCTACAGTATTTTTTTTTAAACTGCCGGGTTAGATTTTGAAGCCCCAATACACAAAGATATAGTTGAGGTATCCCCACAGAAATACCACTACAGTATCGGTAATGGTTCATATATAGGGTTATTTGTAATTTCGCGATTTCAGGTTTTGTCCCATAGTAAAAGTTGTTCATAATGATGAGTACAATGACCTCTTAAGAGGTTGCTGGTGTTTTACAAATAACCCTGTATACCACTTCCCATACAAATTAAAACAGTCTATATAATTAATACAAACAGTACTTTCAGTTTTTCCCGATTTTTCCAGTTTTCCGGGCAAATTTTCCATTTTTTCTTTCCCTAAAAACTTTATTTAAAGAATAAGGACTGTAAAAGGACAATGGATAATTCGGTATGGGCCCGGATCCCAAAAAAAAAATTCACTGTAGCATTATGAACTATGTCTATATTTTATGTCCACAGGGAGTAGTTTAGAAAATCATGTCTGAATTCACTTGGATATGTGAGGAAGTAAGATTGATTTAATAAAGGGAAATATTTAACTTATTCTCCAAAAACTTATTGACCTGCTGATGTTGAACCCTTTTTTATTAAATAATGAACCTCCATAAACTTTTTGCGCCTCTAATAATGCACTTATTTTTAAATTGAGCTTGGTACCCCGACCTGCTCGCAGAACAGATGGCCGATGGAGCCAGTTCTGGAGTGGCGACCGCGTACCGAAAGACGTAGCGTTGTTATGCCTCCCACAAGGTGGACCGTTGACCTTGTGAAGGCCGCAGGACCCCGTTGGATGCGAGAAGCACAAAACCGGTCGAAGTGAAGGTACTTAGGGAAGCCTATGTCCAGCAGTGGACGTCTTTCGGCTGAAATGATGATGATTTACCCGACCAAACGGGTTAGGTAAGGTAGGAACTGTCCGCAAGCCGAGCGAGCGAGGCAAGCGGTGCCGCTGCCGTGGCGGCGGCCAGCAAACGCTGCAATTAAGTTGGTTACAGTTACTTGACCATTTAGTATTTTTAGGACCCCAAAATAGGTGTGACTTAGTGAGAATTAATTAAAGGTTCGATTAAAGACATGCTTTCTTTTGTGCACCTCAAAAAATTACAGAAAGTTAAAAAGGGGCTCAATTATTTAAAAGAGTGCACCACTAAAAGCGAAAAAAGCTTTTAGATGTTCATTAATTCCAAAAAGCGTCCATCATTAGCAGATCAATAAGTTTTGAGAGGATAAGCTAAATACTAGCATATCTTTTTTGTCCAAGTGACAATTCACTTGGAGAAAAAAGATATGAAAAAGACAACATGTCTCAATAGACATGTTGTCTTAGGATTAATTACACTACGTTATGAGGGCAACAAAAATTAACACAATTCATAATGCCAATTAACTTTGTGTCTGGGTACAGTTTTTCCCCATTCTCCTTTAAATAAAAAACCAGCCATTCTCAAGTGATGCACTCACCGACGCATTTCATTTTATGTTTATAGAAGATAGATTTTTTTTCTTAGTTAATCTTATGTCACTATTATTATAATTAAATTAATTAGTCGTTTTTCAAATTGCTGTGCCTTACAAGGTCACGAACCTTTTAAGGTAGACCCTTTCGGTGGACCACTTGAATTTAAGAACGTAGTTCTTTATAGATACTTCATTAATTGAAATTTAATTTCAACAGGCCAACATAGACGGAACAAAAAAGACAGCACTCTATTACCCTGCAGATAATTCTGGACTAGAGACAACACCGTCGGCCAGTGAAGGTGAGGAGGAGGAGGGCCCGTTTGAGGGGTTGAAGTTCGAAATAGCTGGCAAAGGTTCCGGTTCCCAGGGACTTGCTGGCATCTGTTGCTTCAAATTGCTCCAAGAATCCTTCACAACATGGTGACACTCCTCACGAGTAAAACATTCAAACTAACAGAATTCTTCATTTTAAACTAACAGAATTCTAAGTTTACTTTTCGATTTTTTTTCCTAGTTCAGTAACCATGTATTCCAATTATCATCGTTTTTGTGATTTTTTTAACAAGTTTTTGTTTCAATTTAGATAATTTTATTTGTAATAAAAATATCTGAAAATTATAAATGAACACATCTTGTTTGGTTTTGGTAACGTTATGGCTAGCCGAATCGCTATGACATTCCATGTTACTTCTAGGGACATCCCCATGCCCTTAGACCTCGCTTATTTGCGTGGGTCTTATTAAGCCGCTTTTAGGTCCATAATGGAGTGTATTGAGAACGCGTGCTTTTTCTTTACTTTAATCCACTTGTGCTGTAATACCACAGATAACTATTTACTAGTCGGAGATGCGCACTTTTTTAATCTCATCAAAGAGTCTTCATGCCAAAAGAAATCTGCGGGCTATATTTCACTTTTTTTTTAAATAGTCTGTATTGTCCTTGGTCGCAAAATGAACTAATATTTCGGACAATTTAAGGTGACTGCGCAGTGGTAGACCGCGAAATTCAAATTATCTTAGGTTTTTTGCAATGTACCTCTTTATAGAATTATAATCATTAGAATCATTAATACATCTTTCTAAGTAAGATTTGTTCCTTAAGAACAAATCTCTTATGGAAAAAAGTTCTTAAACAAATCTAACTTAAGGATTCAATTCTAATGACTATAATTCTGTAAATACATATTATATATTATAGGTAGTCGTGAATCATATTTGATCAAGATACAACCTGATATATAATAAGGTCAATACCTTAAATTAGTCCGTGGTCCCTTCCGAAACCAAACGGAAAAGACCCTGACCGGCGTTCTATTATTGCGGATTCTCACTGAACGAATGTATATTTCTCTATGCCAATAGTACTTTCTAATTCCATACTAAATACACTACAATTTGACGTACGACAACACTAAAGCGGTGCTATTCTGTCAAAATCTCACCGTGAAAACTTAGGTAAAGTGAGCGTGGAGTGAGCTATCAATAGTGTCAATTCCTAGCAAAACAAACTCACTTCATCTAAGTTTTCACGGTGAGATTTTTACAGAATCGACAGGCAGTTCGCATCAAATAACTTTGCCGCTCTGAAGTAGGCATTAGGCAAGTCACTGCGCAGTAGTTAATCCTATGAATAAACAGCAGCGCGCATGACGCGGATTGGCGCGGCTAGCAAAGAGCCTAGCTTCAGAGCGACAAAGTTATTTGACGCGAACTGTACGATCAGTCTAAACATTAGCTACAGTCCCACAAACTTATCTGGCCCGGTGGCAAAAAAAGGAACTAACGACGCCATTTTGAGATGTTAATCTGCCTGCCTGCTGAAATGCCAACCAAATGCGATATCAGCGACGAGGGGGTCCCTGACAAGTTTGTGGCACTATAGTTTGTGTTTATTTTATTTTTTCCATAGGCTGTTTAACGGTTTTAAAATGAATAAATATTTAAAATGAGAGTCAATGCTTTTATTTACACCTGCGCGCGCATCGCTAGTGCTGGCTAACACGGCGCGCGGGAAAACAAAACCAGCGCGCCATTTTCCATACAAGTTAATATTTAACAATACAAGTCTGTTTTTTTTCCTCGCAAGTGTGTTGAAAAACGTCGTATGAAACGCGTGTGCATTGATCAATATACCTACACTCGGCTTTCTTATCGCGCTCGCCTGCGGCTCGCGATATCGCCTCGGATATAATGATCAACATAGTACCTACACATAAATTTATCATAATGCACTATTATGCGTCTGTGGACACAATATACCTATAATCATGGACGTAATATATAGAAGCTATATATTACGTCCATGCCTATAATTCACTCACAGACTAAGAAGAGAAAATTCACTAATTAATCTATGGACATGACAATAGAATAACATATATTTCGTGTACATAATTATTTTTTTATAAAATTATATTAAGTAAAAAAAACCACATGTAACGCTATCCAAGAACTATTACTCCCGATATAAGTTCTTCTGGCAATATATTTCCAGTGTATTTAGTTATTTTGATTAAGGATATGACAGGTATGTGAAAATACAGAATTCTTCAAGTTGTTATTATCCTAATGTGCCCCAAATAGGTAGAGTGGGTAAGAGCCGGGCCACACGATCTCACCCGATGCTTCGCAACCGCGTCGCACTCGGGCGCCGCGCTGCTTTGATTTTGTAAATTCAAGTGCCACATGGGCGTTGCGGCGACGTGACTGGATACGGCTCCGCAGCGGCGGCGCTTGGATTGAATCTAGTGTTGATAGTCAGTTATCCACAACCTGCGGTGCCGTCCCTGCGCTGCTGCGTTGCTGCGTTGCAGTATGGCGCCACGTCGCAACGCACAGTCCACCCCAGTTTCGGCCACCCCAGGCCGCTTAGTAGTAGCCGTCCGCCCGCCCCTTTCTATTCTAATCTGCTGATCTTGTAGCGTAATCCCACGTTCACATTTAACATTGGCGCCGATAGGATTATTTCGAGGAGGATGCATCTTTTTAGCTATATTTAAATCTGTTTGACCGCACGCCGTCGTCACAGACGGCAACCCGTGCTCTCAGATACGCGCATCTCAAACGCACCTATTATTACTATGCAAATATGAAAAAAAAGTGGAGGTCAAAACAAAAAAATTACAATGTCATGTAGGTATGCAGAGTGGCGATTAGGGGGTCTCCCTTGTTTCATCGAAAAGAAATTGCCAATTCCCAAACAATTTTCCGCATAATTTCAATAATTTCAATTAAATTAAAATTATATTATTGTACTGTCAGTTACTGCAATTAGCTGACCCACCTTTGCAAAAATGGTTGAGGTTTTTTAGAATACGAATCGATAGAATTTTATAATTCTTTTATATTTTATTTACTTTGGTCAAATAAATAAAAGGTTTAGGTTAGGTTAGGTTAGGCCCCGAAAACTAATTACAACCAATAAAAATAATTTATATACAGTTGTAAAAGTCTAATTAGGTAGAACAATAGTCGTTAGAGTGGATAGTCTCAGTTTGCTGTCCGTTCGGTGATAATTCAATCAAGTTTTAATTGTTGAATACTTCAATATTAAATATCTCTTCCTGTTTGGTAGGTAATAAAATTCTATTTACCTCTTAAATTGCAAACTGTAGTTTTGTATAATTTAGAAGCATTTTTTTTAATTTTGTAAATGTAAGAACCATGTTTCCGTTTATTATGATTTTTTGATGTTGACTTGAAATAGCATGGCAGTTGAGAACGTGTCATGCTCACTTAAATGTCTCACCGATGGTGGCGCGTGTGTTGGATCATTCGGTTCCCTACAAAATGGTTGAGCTGGATGGTGCTGATCCACGCGTCATGTTCGTGAACGGGCGCCGTCGGTTGAGACTGGTCATCTCTTAACTGCCAAGGCTTATTTTTAATCTTATGTCTTGAATTGTTTCTTCATTTCTGTCTTTTTTACATTGTTCTCACATATAGAAGCAACAAGAATAATGTACCCAGGATTTTGTAATATCTTGATTTAAAAGAGTGTCCATGGAGTTTCTTGCCCGTTCTTCTCCATAGAGATCTACGCTTTGGAATGGGCAACTCATGGACGTAATATATAGAGTTACTTCTATATATTACGTCCATGGGGCAACTAGCTTCAACTTTCTGACTAACTGACAGACTATTTAATTTTGACAATTCAAAAGTGCCTGTACAAGGTTTAATTGAAATAAATGATTTGAGTTTGAGTTTGAGTTTGAGTTTGAGTTCACATTTTTCTGTTAATCATATCATACTTATTAGGTATTTGCTTCAAAGCTTTAATTACTGTTAAGGGTTACCGCTGGCCCGGCACATAAAGGGCTAAGGAAGGAACACGGGTGGGTTTTAGTCAGTAAGAGTCTGACACTCCCTTCCGCTCCACCCAGAGCGGGAGGGGTCATTTGATGACTTCCCATCCACAAAAAAAAAAAAAAAAAATGGGTTAATATAGGTTAATATGCCTAAAGTTAAATTCAACCGGGCAGGCTGAAACGTTCGCCCTTACTAAATCAAAAGCGAGTGAGGGCGAGGAGTTTAAGGTTTCTGTGGTTTTGAGTGGGATAGGTACTAGTAAAGAAATTTA
Organism: Oligia latruncula; assembly: GCA_948474745.1. NCBI lineage: Eukaryota > Metazoa > Arthropoda > Insecta > Lepidoptera > Noctuidae > Oligia > Oligia latruncula. Next base: position 24,771,107 of record OX419683.1, read on the forward strand.
CAAATTCTTGAGTTACTTCTTTGTTATCGCAAATGAGACCGCTTGACGTCTGCAGTGTGTAATCAGAATAGGCTATTTGACAATGTAAAAAATAAGGTCATAATTATTGACACTCGTATAGATTATCGCTTTTAAAATCGATTTGCATTAATTTTACAACAAAACAATGTATTATTTATTAAAAAAATCCCGAAAAAACTTCATCTTTTTAAATCTGGCGCCACGTAATCGAAAACGGTCTGGATTGGCTGAACTTATGATGACGTCATGATATAGTCAATTTCTGTCTATCATTGACAGAACAGATGACTTTTGTCTAGTATCTCGACCGTTTCAACGTTTGTTTACGTGTATTTTGACGTCACGACACCATATTGTTAAAGACAGCGTTTTGGCGGCTTATTTAAACAGTACATTTTTATTTACTATTTTCTAAAAGAAATACATTATGCAATTTGAAGTAATAGGTTTTTGTGGGCTCGTTAGACACCATTAAATAATCTGAGATGTTTATCAGAAACCAGTCAAATAGCCTATTGTGCTTCTTATTCCTGTTTATTTCATTATATCTATATTTATAATTTTCCAAACCATCTTTATTTTATTGTCTGCTGATTTAACACTTTGCGGGACACTTAACGACTCTCGACGTAATAACAATAAAACTTCTATTGTGTCTCGGTCAGTGTCCTTCAATGTGTTAACCTTGTTGCTAATGTATAAGGCTTTAGCTGCCTTACAAGCGTTCTTAAAAGTTCTAGAGTAAGTAGCAACATACTTAGTAAAAGTTTCCGTGTTAATATAAGGCTTAAGGCCATACAGCTCTAAAAGTCTTTCCCTACTTTTTCTAAGTCCTTTAGTTGCCCAGTCACAAAATAAAAACTTGGGGCTGATACTTTTAGTGTTCTTCTTAAAATAATTATTGAACTCGGTTTGGACTACCGAGAAGAATTCATTAAACAGAATATTAACATTGTTCACTGTAAGGTTCTGATTACTTAATTTACTAATTTAAGTGCTATTAAACTTATAAAAATTTTATTTAAATTAACTGATGTTATTGGTCTGGATTGGATCTGCACTTTTTGTATTGGCATGTTGGACTCAAAAGTTACAGTTTGACCACTGCGATCAGAAGGGATATAATTAACAACGGCTTTATCTAAATATTCGCAGCAACAAAAAACATTATCAATACATGTAGCAGTAGTCGTAGTTGTTCGGGTTGGTTCAACAAACATTTGACAAATTAAACGATTTAATAATCTACTGGTATTTAAATTATTTTCTAAAATATTAATATTAAAGTCACCACCAGTTAATTAAATAAATAAATAATAAATAAATGTTTTATTCAGTATTAACATTGGTAAAATTATTACATAAAGTATTAAAAATTATTTACAAAGGTATAATAATGTTAGATGCCTGTACTAGGATAAACCCGTATCACAGGCGGCATGTGAGCATACTTAATGATAATTGTAGGACTATAAAATTCTTAACAATATTTAACATTAGAAGTCTTGAAATAATGACAAAAATTTTACTAATTAATTTTATACCTAGTTTACTTAAATACTATTTACCTTAAAGATTAAAATAACAAAAAAGTCTTATTGTATACGAATTATTGAGTCAGCGTAAAAATATTTTTTTTGCACTTTAAAACTTAGCTAAACAAATGATATGATTTTGTGTCAACAGAAATTGGTAAGTGGGTTAAAGTCAATGTTGCACAAAATTAAATCACGTTCGAGGCAGTGTGTTTATTCATTTTTTGCTGCGGGCGACTTATGTGCTTAAACATCAACAGAATCGAGGGTATGTAGGTCAGTGCAGTGTTTTGTTGCGTCAGCAGCAGGCAGTAAACCCGGAAGTCTGGCCTTAAGTATGACGCTCTAGGCGCCCTCGTAGTCGATAGAGTTGATGTACCTGTATTCCGCTATTTTCCTAGCAGGGCACTCTTTTCCTAGCAGGGCACTCAGGATCTCCCGTCTTGTGGTTATTGGGCTTTTTAAAGCGTGAGCAAGTTGCACATTTCGGTGTGTCAGATTTCTTTGCGCACTCTGACATCGAGTGTCCTTCTTCACCGCAGTGACCACACGTGGATTTTAGCTCTCTGCATGTTTTTGCTGCATGACCATATTGTTGGCATTTGTAGCATCGTGTGACCAAGGTGAAGTCCCTGACAGGGCATGACGTCCAATTTATAAAAAGCCTTGCTTGGGATAATAGGGCTTTACGTATATTAGCTGTAACTTCAATGACATAGTTACAGGTCGACGCATCTTTCTTCCCAGATTTGTGGCTTAATTTAACCACCCTCAAAAAGGACTCCATAGGCATTGCTGGAAACTTATCGGCTACGTTCTGTTCATAAATGCACCTGAAGACTTCGGTTTCAGCCAAAGCAGTCGGCACACCTACAACCACGATCCGAGGTTTGCGTTTGTTTGATTCGTCGGCGGTAAGTCCGGATGTAGAGAGCTCGACTGCGTGCTTGAGTTTGTCAGCATCATGTTTCGTCTCTGTACTTATAATAACGCCTCTATTTTTGGTCTTTCGGACACCACGTACATGCAGCTTCATTTGATCAGGGCGAATAATTTTTTGCACGAGGTCTTTTGTTTCGTATTACTGATCTATTACCAGTTGCAAGTTTTGCCTAAACATCTTCCATTACTGACTCAAATATAGAACAGTTTTGATAATTTGGGGGTCTGTAAACGCACACTATACATAACATGCTTTTCTAGCTCAACACAAGACAGTTCAATGCTATGGTTAACTGATAGTTCAACTATGTCTTTACGAGGTTTGAATTTAATACAACTTTTAATTAGGATTAGTGAACCACCACGCAGCATTGAATTTCGATTAAAACAACTGGCCACACTATAATTGTCATAGTTAATTAACATTTCAGAATCTTTTAACCAATGCCCAGTTATACAAATAATGTCAAACATTGTTTTTTCTAAAAACAACTCAATTTCCAATTGTTTGGAAGAAAAACCTTGAATATTTTGATGAAATAATTTCAAGGATTTCTGCTTAGCCCCTTTTCTACAGTAGGTAAAGCGGCTCTGCAAATACTTTAACACGAAATTATAACCCCAAAATAATTTAAATAATAAAAATGTTCAAAAACTAAAACTCGACTACTGAAAAACACGCTCTAAAAAGTATGAGAAAAGAAGTTTTTTTTTCATAACTAGAGCACTGAACTGGTGGTGTCTAGCGTAACCTTGGTACCACAAAATGGAAATAACATGGGCACAACTTCCCACAGTACAACGCCCTGTCAAACATGAACAATAATGTTCCAAGATTGCATGTCTGTCTATTTGGTTTCTGTTTTTTAGACATAAGTAACAATAATAAACTCTTGCTTTATCGTGACGTGACTGAATTTTACCTACATTTTTTTTTTACCCAGTTTTTCCATCTCACACTACGCTGGGGGTCGCGGGAACGTACAATCCTTCCGCAACGCCCTAACCTATAATGTTAAAGGTTGTATATTATCTCTGAACGGACAGCGAACTGCGACTATCCTCCTTAACAACTATTGTTCTACATAGTTAGACTGTATATAAATTATTTTTATTGGTTGTAATGAGTTTGCGGGTACGAAAACGCCCTAACCTAACCTAACCTAAACCTAACATAAATGTATAATGTTAAAGGTTGTATATCTCTGAACGGACAGCGAACTGGGACTATCCCCCATAACAACTATTGTTCTACATAATTAGACCTTTCAATCTGTATATAAATTATCTTGATTGGATGTAATTAGTTTTCGGGTACCTAAACGCCAATCTTCCTTTATATTGTTTTGTATAATTTAATAATAATAAACACAGGCATAGAAACCGCACCATTTTTTATTCGACAGCACAAAATCGATAATTGTTACAACATTGAGATACAAATTAAAGTAAAATTATCGAAATGTGTGTTGTAATAACATTGCTGCAATCACTAGTTCCATCTGTCAAAAAAAAATTTAAAAACCCTCGACACAAAATAATAAAAACCTTCTTTTTTTATTATTTTGTGTCGGGGGTTTTTAAATTTTTAATTTATTGGCCCCGGCTGTCATTCGTGGATCTTTGACAGTCGTTACAGGTAGTCAGAAGCCCGAAAGTCTGACAACCAGTCTTACCAAGGGGTATCGTATTACCCAGTAACTGGGTTGTGGAGGTCAGATAGGCAGTCGCTCCATGTAAAATACTGGTATTCAGCTGCATCCGGTTAGACTGTAAGCCGACCCCAACATAGTTGGGAAAAGGCTAGGCAGATGATGATTTTGCATTAGGTACCTATATTAGTAACGTTATGTCATCGTGCTTCTCTTTCTTTTCTATGCAGTCCGAGAAAGACCGCGCTTTAGGTCATGTAGTCGCGTAATAACCTAATCACCACACTGTTTAACAATTTGAGAAAAGATCTGTGCTCATCTGAACATAATAATAACCAATTCATTGTACAAAATAAAAAATTGCCCAATTGAAGAAGGGTGGAGTATTAGCTATCGTGTTACCCGCTAAATATACCTATAGTTTTTTTTCAATATTTATACTGTAAACTGAAACGTGGGCCCGGTTTTGTATAGTCATGGATAACATCTTTTAAATGCAAATAAATGGAATTCTAATACTCAGCATAATTTCAGGCATAAAACAGTTTTATGCCTGAAATTATGTTGACTGGAGTAAACCAAAATATATTTCATAGAGTAAACTACTGACTCATCTTTGACAACGCAAGTACGCAATACCTTGTGCGGTCAAAAGCGCCTCATTGTTTTTTACCCCACGTCCCCCTTCACCCGCTAGGACCATGGGACTGTCACGAACAAAATAGTCGGCCGATACAATCAACACAGTCACACTAAAACAAACCATCGTCTTCATGTTGCCACTTTCCCGCCAAACGTTTTGGCAAATTGTCAAAATATCTATTCCGTGGTCAAAACGTTTGGCGGGAAAGTGGCAGTGGCATACATCAATGGTAATGACCCAGCCTTAAAAGGTAGTTTAAGCATCTGCGATAACTTCAACTTTTTTGCGACGCCATAAATAAATAACTCGTCAAAATTAATGAAAGTTTTGTTTTCGAAATTCAGTCCAACGCCTGTCCAATTGAAAACGTTAACTTAGTATTTTCTTAATTATTTACTTGTTTTTTTTCGTTTTTCAGCCCAAATATAAGTATAACTTCATACAAGTTATTGCGATCCAACATTTGTGCACATAATAGTAATGATCACCCGATGAATGATTTATAAATAAAATGCCATAGCATGACTTATGGCATACTGATGTAAAAGAATGAAGTTTAAAATATTTTTTTTTAAATAGCTTTATTCTCAAAATTCTTTGTCAGTCACGAATTTCGAAAAGGAAAACAAAAAACAATATGAGAGATTTAGACAACATTACTTCATATAAATGTTCACAAAATGAATTATCTCATTTTAACCAAGAAAACCACCCCAATCATGGCATCGAAAATGTGAGCATAATAATTATTAATAAGAAAGGATTGAAAATCCGTAAAATGCACAATATATTCATACAGGCTCAACAACCTAGAGTTGCTTCTCGTTTATCAAGATTCAGTAAATCCAAGAAGGAAAGTTCGATTACCAAACCCTCAAGTATGCCTGAACTAAACAAATGTACAATACCAGTCCCGCCACGGAACAGAAACGGCCATAGAAAGGATACAAAACAAAAGAAATACAAACAATGCCCTTTTAAATCTAATTTTATTGTCAATGTAGTTTCGGAACATCGGTTTAACGCACGTTTAAATCCATGTAACTATACCAGACAAACAAATTTTAAAATATACAGGTGTCAACAAAGCGCTACAGGAAATGGATGTTGCTGCTCTTGTAACTCTGATGCTATGTTTGAAGTGATGAAGGGCTTGTACGACTGTTATAAAAAGAAAAATTGCGATAATTGTAAATGTATACTTTGTTGTGATTTAAAGCGAGAAGATGAGGAGAAAAAATCTTTAGCTAGCTTATCAGAACAAGAAAACGTTCTAAGAGCACAAGCTATGAAAGGTTTGCCTCTCCCTGAAGGAAAAACGGCATCAGAAAAAAAACTAATTGTAAAGGTTCGCACTGACCTTGGTTTACCTATTGAACCTAAAACTAAAGCTATTAGAGACAAACATGAAACAGCAGCACAAGATGGCAAATTATTGCCATTGGAAGGTAAAGAACCTGCAGAGAAGGAAAAAATATTGCACGATCTACATAATATGGGCATTCCATTACCTGTAGGACGAACACCATCAGAAAAGGCTCTTATAGCCAAAATAATCAAAATAATGGACAAAACACTAACCCTGGCGCCTTCGGAGCAAATGCGCAGAGCAAAAGCGGAAGGACTGCTAACTACGCTCAAAGACAAAACACCAGAAAAAAGAGAAAAACTATTAAGGGAACTAGCTAACCGTGGTATTCCCCTTCCGGAAGGTCAATCACCTTCAGAAAAAAAACTTATTGGCAAGGTTCGTGCCGACCTTGGTCTACCTATTGAGCCTAAAACTAAAGCTATTAGAGATAAACATGAAAAAGCAGCTGTAGCTGGCTTACTATTTCCATTGGAAGGCAAAACACCCGCAGAGAAGGAAACGATATTAAAAGGTCAACATAAATTGGGTATTCCATTACCTGTCGGACGGACGCCATCAGAGAAATCTCTTATAGCCAAGATAGCGGCAGGTAGTCGCCGTCCTTCAATGTTGGCGTCTGCATCCCAGACACTTTCGGAGAAAAACCGTAGAGCAAAAGCGGAAGGATTACTAACGCCCCTCAAAGGCAAATCGCCAGAAAAAAAAGAAAAAATTCTGAAGGCACTAGCTATGAAAGGTTTACCTCTCCCTGAAGGACAATCACCTTCAGAAAAAAAACTCATTAACAAGGTTCGCGCCGACCTTGGTTTACCTATTGAACCTAAAGCAAAAGCTATCAGAGATAAACATGCGAAAGCAGCCAATGCTGGCTTATTACAGCCATTAGAAGGCAAGAAACCTGCAGAGAAGGAAAAGATATTAAAAGGTCTACATGATATGGGTATCCCATTACCTGTAGGACGGACGCCTTCAGAGAAATCTCTTATAGCTAAGATAGCGGCAGGTAGTCGTCTTCCTTCAAAAGTGACTTCAACAATCCTGTCACCTTCGGAGAAAATGCGTAGAGCAAAAACGGAAGGATTACTTACACCACTCAAAGATAAAACACCAGAAGAACGAGAAAAAATTCTTAGGGCCCTAGCTAACCGAGGTAAACCTCTTCCGGAAGGTCAATCACCTTCAGAAAAAAAGCTTATTAACAAGGTGCGCACCGACCTTGGTCTTCCTATTGAACCTAAAAATAAAGCTATTAGAGAAAAACATGAACAAGCAGCCAATGCTGGCTTATTACAGCCATTAGAAGGCAAGAAACCTGCAGAGAAGGAAAAGATATTAAAAGGTCTACATGATATGGGTATCCCATTACCTGTAGGACGGACGCCTTCAGAGAAATCTCTTATAGCTAAGATAGCGGCAGGTAGTCGTCATCCATCAAAGGTGGCTTCAGCGTCTCTGGCACCTTCAGAGAAAATGCGTAGAGCAAAAACGGAAGGATTACTTACACCACTCAAAGGCAAAACACCAGAAGAACGAGAAAAAATTCTAAGGGCACTGGCTAACCGTGGTATTCCCCTTCCGGAAGGTCAATCACCATCAGAAAAAAAACTTATTGGCAAGGTTCGTGCCGACCTTGGTTTACCTATTGAGCCTAAAACTAAAGCTATTAGAGATAAACATGAAAAAGCAGCTTTGGCTAACTTACTACTGCCGTTAGAAGGCAAGACGCCTGCAGAAAAGGAAAAATTACTACTTGGTCAACATAAAATGGGTATACCATTACCTGTGGGACGGACACCATCGGAGAAATCTCTAATAGCCAAGATAGCCGCAGGTCGTCGTCTTCCTTCAAAAGTGACTTCAACAATCCTGTCACCTTCGGAGAAAATGCGTAGAGCAAAAACGGAAGGATTACTTACACCACTTAAAGACAAAACACCAGAAGAACGAGAAAAAATTCTTAAGGCCCTAGCTAACCGAGGTAAACCTCTTCCGGAAGGACAATCACCTTCAGAAAAAAAACTCATTAACAAGGTTCGCGCCGACCTTGGTTTACCTATTGAACCTAAAGCAAAAGCTATCAGAGATAAACATGCGAAAGCAGCCAATGCTGGCTTATTACAGCCATTAGAAGGCAAGAAACCTGCAGAGAAGGAAAAGATATTAAAAGGTCTACATGATATGGGTATCCCATTACCTGTAGGACGGACGCCTTCAGAAAAATCTCTTATAGCTAAGATAGCGGCAGGTAGTCGTCATCCATCAAAGGTGGCTTCAGCGGCTCTGGCACCTTCAGAGAAAATGCGTAGAGCAAAAACGGAAGGATTACTTACACCACTCAAAGGCAAAACACCAGAAGAACGAGAAAAAATTCTAAGGGCACTGGCTAACCGTGGTATTCCCCTTCCGGAAGGTCAATCACCATCAGAAAAAAAACTTATTGGCAAGGTTCGTGCCGACCTTGGTTTACCTATTGAGCCTAAAACTAAAGCTATTAGAGATAAACATGAAAAAGCAGCTTTGGCTAACTTACTACTGCCGTTAGAAGGCAAGACGCCTGCAGAAAAGGAAAAATTACTACTTGGTCAACATAAAATGGGTATACCATTACCTGTGGGACGGACACCATCGGAAAAATCTCTAATAGCCAAGATAGCCGCAGGTCGTCGTCTTCCTTCAAAAGTGACTTCAACAATCCTGTCACCTTCGGAGAAAATGCGTAGAGCAAAAACGGAAGGATTACTTACACCACTTAAAGACAAAACACCAGAAGAACGAGAAAAAATTCTTAGGGCCCTAGCTAACCGAGGTAAACCTCTTCCGGAAGGTCAATCACCTTCAGAAAAAAAGCTTATTAACAAGGTGCGCACCGACCTTGGTCTTCCTATTGAACCTAAAAATAAAGCTATTAGAGAAAAACATGAACAAGCAGCCAATGCTGGCTTATTACAGCCATTAGAAGGCAAGAAACCTGCAGAGAAGAAAAAGATATTAAAAGGTCTACATGATATGGGTATCCCATTACCTGTAGGACGGACGCCTTCAGAGAAATCTCTTATAGCTAAGATAGCAGCAGGTAGTCGTCTTCCATCAAAGGTGGCTTCAGCGGCTCTGTCACCTTCAGAGAAAATGCGTAGAGCAAAAACGGAAGGATTACTTACACCACTCAAAGGCAAAACACCAGAAGAACGAGAAAAAATTCTAAGGGCACTGGCTAACCGTGGTATTCCCCTTCCGGAAGGTCAATCACCATCAGAAAAAAAACTGATTGGCAAGGTTCGGGCCGACCTTGGTCTACCTATTGAGCCTATAACTAAAGCTATTAGACAGAAACATGAAAATGCAGCTTTAGCTGGCATACTTTTGCCTTTGGAAGGCAAAACACCAGCACAAAAGGAAAAGATATTAAAAGGTCTGCATGATATGAGTATTCCATTACCTATAGGACGGACGCCATCGGAAAAATCTCTTATAGCCAAAATAGTGGCAGGTAGTCGTCAACCATCAAAGGTGGCTTCAGCGTCTCTGGCACCCTCAGAGAAAATGCGTAGAGCGAAAGCGCAAGGATTACTTACACCACTCAAAGGCAAAACACCAGAAGAACGAGAAAAAATTCTTAGGGCACTAGCTAACCGAGGTATACCTCTCCCTGAAGGCCAATCACCTTCAGAAAAAAAACTGATTGGCAAGGTTCGGGCCGACCTTGGTCTACCTATTGAGCCTAAAACTAAAGCTATTAGAGATAAACATGAAAAAGCAGCTTTAGCTAACTTACTACTGCCGTTAGAAGGCAAGACGCCTGCACAGAAGGAAAAGATATTACGAGGTCAACATAATATGGGTATTCCATTACCTGTGGGACGGACACCGTCGGAGAAATCGCTAATAGCCAAAGTAATGGCGGGTTCTCGTCCAGCTTCAACGAGCAAAATACCCTCCAAGGCGATTTCAGCGATCCTTGCGCCCTCGGAGCGCATGCGTAGAGCAAAAGCGCAAGGATTACTTACACCACTCAAAGATAAAACACCAGAAGAAAGAGAAAAAATTCTTAGGGCACTAGCTAACCGAGGTATACCTCTGCCTGAAGGCCAATCACCTTCAGAAAAAAAACTGATTGGCAAGGTTCGGGCCGACCTTGGTCTACCTATTGAGCCTAAAACTAAAGCTATTAGACAGAAACATGAAAATGCAGCTTTAGCTGGCATACTTTTGCCTTTGGAAGGCAAAACACCAGCACAAAAGGAAAAGATATTAAAAGGTCTCCATGATATGAGTATTCCATTGCCTATAGGACGGACGCCATCGGAAAAATCTCTTATAGCCAAAATAGCGGCAGGTAGTCGTCATCCATCAAAGGTGGCTTCAGCGTCTCTGACACCTTCAGAGAAAATGCGTAGAGCAAAAACGGAAGGTTTACTTACACCACTCAAAGGCAAAACACCAGAAGAACGAGAAAAAATTCTTAGGGCACTAGCTAACCGAGGTATACCTCTCCCTGAAGGCCAATCACCTTCAGAAAAAAAACTGATTGGCAAGGTTCGGGCCGACCTTGGTCTACCTATTGAGCCTAAAACTAAAGCTATTAGAGATAAACATGAAAAAGCAGCTTTAGCTAACTTACTACTGCCGTTAGAAGGCAAGACGCCTGCACAGAAGGAAAAGATATTACGAGGTCAACATAATATGGGTATTCCGTTACCTGTGGGGCGGACGCCGTCGGAGAAATCGCTAATAGCCAAAGTAATGGCGGGACCTCGTCCAGCTTCAACGAGCAAAATACCCTCCAAGGCGATTTCAGCGATCCTTGCGCCCTCGGAGCACATGCGTAGGGCAAAAGCGGAAGGATTACTTACGTCACTTAAAGGCAAAACACCGGAACAAAGAGAAAAAATTCTAAAAGCGTTAGCTATGCGAGGGATACCCCTACCTATAGGACAATCACCATCCGAAAAAAAACTTATTGACAAAGTTCGCGCTGACTTGGGTTTACCTATTGAACCTAAAAGTAAGGCTATTAGAGATAAACATGAAAAAGCATCTTTAGCTGGCTTACTATTTCCATTGGAAGGCAAAACACCTGCACAGAAGGAAATGTTACTACGTGGTCAACACAATATGGGTATACCTTTACCTGTGGGACGGACGCCATCGGAGAAATCTCTAATAGCCAAGATAGCGGCAGGTACTCGACCTCCTTCAAAGGTGGCTTCAGCGCCCATGGCGCCATCAGAGAAAATTCGTAGAGCAAAAACGGAAGGATTACTTACACCACTTAAAGGCAAAACACCAGAGGAAAGAGAAAATATTCTAAGGGCACTAGCTAATCGAGGTATACCCCTCCCTGAAGGCCAATTACCTTCAGAAAAAAAACTTATTGATAAGGTTCGCGCCGACCTTGGTCTACCTGTTGAACCTAAAACTAAAGCTATTAGAGATAAACATGAAAAAGCAGCTTTAGCTGACTTATTATTTCCATTGGAAGGCAAAACACCTGCAGAGAAGGAAAAGTTACTACGAGGTCAACATAATATGGGGATCCCATTACCTGTGGGACGGACGCCATCGGAGAAATCTCTAATAGCCAAGATAGCCGCAAGTCGTAGTCTTCCTTCAAAAGTGGCTTCAATAATCCTGTCACCTTCGGAGAAAATGCGTAGAGCAAAAGCGGAAGGATTACTTACACCACTTAAAGACAAAACACCAGAAGAACGAGAAAAAATTCTAAGGGCACTAGCTAACCGTGGTATTCCCCTCCCTGAAGGCCAATCACCTTCAGAAAAAAAGCTTATTAACAAGGTGCGCACCGACCTTGGTCTTCCTATTGAACCTAAAAATAAAGCTATTAGAGATAAACATGAAAAAGCAGCTTTAGCTAACTTACTACTGCCCTTAGAAGGCAAGAAACCTGCAGAGAAGGAAAAGATATTAAAAGGTCTACATGATATGGGTATCCCATTACCTGTAGGACGGACGCCTTCAGAGAAATCTCTTATAGCTAAGATAGCGGCAGGTAGTCGTCATCCATCAAAGGTGGCTTCAGCGGCTCTGGCACCTTCAGAGAAAATGCGTAGAGCAAAAACGGAAGGATTACTTACACCACTCAAAGGCAAAACACCAGAAGAACGAGAAAAAATTCTTAGGGCCCTAGCTAACCGAGGTAAACCTCTTCCGGAAGGTCAATCACCTTCAGAAAAAAAGCTTATTAACAAGGTGCGCACCGACCTTGGTCTTCCTATTGAACCTAAAAATAAAGCTATTAGAGAAAAACATGAACAAGCAGCCAATGCTGGCTTATTACAGCCATTAGAAGGCAAGAAACCTGCAGAGAAGGAAAAGATATTAAAAGGTCTACATGATATGGGTATCCCATTACCTGTAGGACGGACGCCTTCAGAGAAATCTCTTATAGCTAAGATAGCGGCAGGTAGTCGTCATCCATCAAAGGTGGCTTCAGCGGCTCTGGCACCTTCAGAGAAAATGCGTAGAGCAAAAACGGAAGGATTACTTACACCACTCAAAGGCAAAACACCAGAAGAACGAGAAAAAATTCTTAGGGCACTAGCTAACCGAGGTATACCTCTCCCTGAAGGCCAATCACCTTCAGAAAAAAAACTGATTGGCAAGGTTCGGGCCGACCTTGGTCTACCTATTGAGCCTAAAACTAAAGCTATTAGAGATAAACATGAAAAAGCAGCTTTAGCTAACTTACTACTGCCGTTAGAAGGCAAGACGCCTGCAGAAAAGGAAAAATTACTACTTGGTCAACATAAAATGGGTATACCATTACCTGTGGGACGGACGCCGTCGGAGAAATCTCTAATAGCCAAAATAATGGAAGATTCTAAAGTAAAATCAGTCGGTGTATTAGCGTCAAAGATACTAACAGCAGAAAAAGAAGCAGGAATAGCAACTGAGCTTCAAGATGTTCTCAAAACAACAACATGCGACCGCAGCTGCGGTTGCGACAAAAAGAAAATCAAATTTAAACACAGTTACATAAAAATCAGAGTGACATCTCCAGATATATCTTCCTTGTGCGATTGTCCTGGTGAATGTCTCCCAGGCGTTAAGAGCGGGGCCTTCATTGACAACGAGGGTATTAAAGTTACAGTTGGAAGAGCTATTGGTATACCATCACTTACAAGAGAGCTTTTATCAAAAACTGATAACAGCTACACTCATACCGAGCATAAAGGTCTTAAAGTCCCAATTTATTCCAAATATAAAGTTTCTAGGTTTGAATCAGGTGCTTGTTATGATGGAGTGAATGACTGTCGTGACAGCTCCAGTTCTTTTGAAAGCTCTAGTACGATACCAAATAGCACTGAAAGCGAGAACATCTACCTGCAGAGTAGTACACCACCCTACGAAGGCAGAACGAGTAAATCTTACATGACTGTGGAAAGTTTAAGACGGTATCAACCATTCGATAATAATTACAAAGACCATAACTCTAAAACTAAATCTGCTGTAAGCAGTCTTGATTCAATTCTTGTAATAAAAAGTGAGATGTCATTATGCAGCACAAACACAAGCAAGAGCATGGACATAGTCAGCGTGATGTCGAGTATGCATAGCAGCATCACATCTAACTCCACGCATTACTCGGGCTACCAGTTTACTGATGCCCCTGTGAGTAGTAGCTCACTAGACGAACCAACAACAAGGTAACTATCACTTTGATGCTGTGCTTTGGAATATGTTTATGTTTTAAAACTACACAGCTATAGCCTAGAAAAATAGAGTACAGTATATTGTAGAAATATGTACCCTCAAGTTTCGAAAAGCGTTTTACGGGAAAGCTTACGGAACCGGAAACAGTGAACTTTTGTTTTAAGAGTACCTATTTCTTTTTAACTATAGGTTTTTTGTATGTACAAAGGAACTAAATTGAGTAGATACGAAAACTTAACATAACATCACGCTTGTATTCACCGAAGGGTAAAGCAGAAGTGCACCTTATTTCGCGTTATGTTTAAGTCCCATGTAATAGCCTAAAACTGAAGAAACCTACTAGAAATATAAATAGCGATTTTTTTGATTTAGGCGCAGAATGCCCACTTCTCAAAATGGCAACTGAGTCTCTAATGGACTAATTCTCAAAATGCCTAATTCTTATGACTAATTCTCAAAATGCCTAAAATGACTAATTCGCAAAACGGCCACTTCTATAAATACCTAATTATCAAAAGGACAATAATAGTGAAAAAAATTAGAGAAAGAGAATTTCATCGTAATAATATAATTTTACAAACAATTTCTAAATTAATCAAAAGCATAACTTAACTTGTTGTGTGTGCGTAATTCCGTGCGAAAATCCACGTATCGCGGCAATAAAAATGTTGTTAACTGACCGTCGCGTGTTGATATTTAGTGTGTACCTACCTGTAGACAATGCGAACAATTTAACCGAATTTTCGGATTGTTTAGGAACTATAAGTGCAATTATAGAGGAGAGTGGAGTGGAATCGGTGTTTGTCCTGGGGGATTTTAATTCACGCCCTGTAACATTGTTTTTTACCGAGCTACAGAGTTTTTGTTGTGATCAGGAATAATTATGTGTAGATGTAAATAAAATGAGTCCGGACAGCTATACATTTATAAGTGAGGCAAACGGAAGTCGAAGATGGCTGGACCATTGTATAATTACTAAAGCAGCCTTACCGCTAATTACTAGTGTTAACGTTAATTATGACATATATTGGTCCGACCATTTTCCACTTAAAATCAAGTGTAATTTTGATTTAGTGAAGCAAAAACTTGTTAAGCAGCCTGCACAAATATCCGACGGTGTCAAGTGGGGGGAAAGAACGTCGGCGCAAATAGCGCAGTTTTCAAATTTGTGTGGTAATTACCTACGCGAGATAGACTTTCCAGTGCAACTGGAATCTTGTAGTGGGAAGTTTTGCACTGACACAAGCCATAGGGTGATGATTGATGAGCTGTACAGTAACAAAGTACACTGCTTAGGGTTGGCAGCAAGTTCCACACACCGGAAAAAGCCTAAGTATCGCAAGTGTGTAGCAGGGTGGAACAGGCACGTCCGTGACGCGTACGGGGAGGCGCGGGCTAAGTTCACTATAATATGGGACTGGCACGGCCGACCGTCATCAGGTACTTTGTACAATGATATGATAGAAGCGCGGAAAGTTTTTAAAGGGAAGCTGAAGTGGTGTCAAAATCACCAAGAGGCCATTAAAATGGACATCTTAGCCTCACATCACGCAAATTCCGATTTTCATAGTTTCTGGAAATCTACCAATAAGATGAGCGCAGCTCAGGGCCTTCCCGTGAGCGTTGAGGGCGTTACTGAACCGCAACTAATAGCCGAGGTGTTCAAAGACCACTTCATGGTTCGATCACCGTTGGGACCAGCGCAGCGGGTGATCAATGATGAGACCCAAACGGGACCTATTTCCACTCTTATCACAGCTAAAGATGTTAAGATAGCTCTTAAAAATATGAAAAGAGGGAAATCCCCAGGTCACGACGGGCTCAGTATCGAGCACTTGCAGCATGCGGGTTGCCACTTGCCCAGAGTTTTGGCATTACTGTTTAATTTTTGTATCGCACACTCTTACTTGCCTGACAGTATGATGAGGACGGTGGTCGTGCCAGTGATTAAAAACAGAACAGGAGACTCATCAGATCGGTCGAATTATATGCCTATTTCTCTGGCAACGATTGTCGCTAAGGTGCTTGACAGTGTGCTTAACTTACAGCTGGAGAAATATATAACTTTACACGATGCGCAATTTGGTTTTCGACCTGGCTTATCCACCGAAAGTGCAATCTCGTGCCTCAAGCACACTGTCAGGTACTATACTGACAGGAGTACATCAGTTTATGCGGCGTTCCTGGATCTCTCCAAGGCCTTCGACCTGGTCTCATATGATATTCTTTGGGATAAATTAAAGGAAACAGGGATACCCAATGAGCTTCTGGGCGTTTTTAGGTACTGGTACGACAGCCAAACTAACGTTGTAAGGTGGGGGAATGGATTTTCTCTTCCGTACAGGTTAGAGTGTGGCGTGAGGCAGGGGGGCTTAACGTCCCCTAATCTTTTTAACTTGTATCTGAATGCATTGATCGGGGAACTCAGCAGTGCGCATGTGGGCTGCTTTGTGGATGGGTTGTGTTTTAACAACATCAGTTACGCAGATGATATGGTGCTGTTGGCTCCCTCGGTCAGTGCACTCAGAAAACTTGTAAAAATCTGTGAGAACTATGCTGCCAGCCATGGGTTGCTGTATAATGTGAAGAAGTCCGAACTCATGGTCTTTGAGGTTGTTGGCAGGAAATGCCCAGTAAATGTGCCACCAATAAAAATAAACGATGTCCCGATTCGTCGGGTACATCAGTTTAAATATTTGGGACATTTGATTGCTGACAACCTTAAAGATGATGCTGATGTTGAACGGGAACGCAGGGCATTGGCGGTACGGGGGAACATGTTCTTTTTTCTTTCTTTTCTTTTCTTTCTTTTGCTCTCTTTCTTTGCTCGCTAGATTGCGTAGCAGTAGCAACAGCCTCCTGAAGGTGATAGCTGACAGGCTTGATGAGAGCTCCATAATGGGACATCTCATTAAAACAACACTGTCTGTCGTAGTGTATAAGTATTAACATAGATCATAAGCCACATTGGTACTAACATAGGATATATTGTTACTAACATCTTTTATGTATTTTTTGTTTTTGTCAGTGTGGACCTTTTGTTGTCTGTAAAAATAAATAAATTATTATTATTATTAAAATTATAACTCAACACAACTGTCACACATTTGATACGTAAAGGTTATACCTAAACAAAAAAAAAACAACTTGGATAAAATATATTTAAAAAAAAAATAAAAAAATCTTGTCAAATTAAAAAGTGGTGAAATAATACCATTACTACATTTTTGACGAAAATTACCTTCTATCAGCTAGTTTAAGGCGAAAGCACCGGCGTGAACCGGTTTTTTTTTTTTTTTTGGAAATTGTGTACAATAATATATCTATCAGACATATTATCTCTGGTTGTTCTCGTCTGGCTAACGGCGAGTACTTGCACAGACATAACCAAGTAGCTAGGATTATTCATCAGCAACTTGCTTTGAAATATAAACTTGTGGATTCTGAGGTACCGTACTACAAGTATGTGCCCGACCCAGTTCTTGAAAATGACCATGTCACATTGTACTGGGATCGGTCTATCATTACTGATAGGACTATTGTTGCCAATAAGCCTGATATAGTAGTGATAGACCGATTAGCGCGCTGCACAATGATTGTCGATGTTACCATTCCACATGACGGGAACCTCGTGAAAGCTGAGAAAGAGAAGCAAATTAAATATCTCGAATTAGCACACGGAGATTGTTGACATGTGGAATGTTAGCTCGGCTACCATTGTGCCGATTGTCGTATCGGCCAATGGACTGCTGGCCGAAAGCCTCGATCAACATCTATCGAGGCTCTCGTTAGGCGGTTGGGTCAAGGGCCTGATTCAGAAGGCAGTACTCCTCGATACGGCTCGCATTGTGAGGAGGTTCCTGTCTCTGGAGCCCTAACCACCGGTAGCTTGGACCCTGCTCCCGACACCGGCGGATCGCTATTTTTTTATATTTTTAAATGTTTTTTATACTTATTTTATAATTTAAGAAATATTTAAAAATGTAATTAGATGTGTAAATAGACAATAATATATTATTATTACGATGAAATTCTCTGTCTTTATTTTTTTTCAATAATTGTCCTTTTGAGAATTAAGTTTTTATAGAAGTGGCCGTTTTGCGAATTAGTCATTTATAGAATTAGGCATTTTAGAATTAGTCATTTATAGAATTAGCCATTTTGAGAATTAGTCCATTATAGACTCAGTTCCCATTTTGAGAAGTGGGCATTCTGCGCCTAAATCGATTTTTTGTAGTGATGCTCGTTTTAAGATCAGTGATAAGTACCTACTAAACTTCTTACTCTAAAATATAAATATGTTTCTATTACCGACAGTGATGATTTGATTAACCACCCCGCATCTATTGGGAAACGCAAAATATTAAGAAGTTTCGGAGGAGCAATCCCACACCGCGAATATACAATATTGGCAATGTCTCCAAAACTTAACTTTGAAACTGAAGATCCTGAAGAACCCATTGTGCTTTTCAATCACTTGCCGAGTGAACTCGATGTATCGAAGATTATGGACAAAATTATGTCCAAAGAACGCTTCTTGGATGCCTCCGCTATATTCATAATAGTACCAATGTCTGATGATGACGAGGAACGGGGTTCCTACTGTGTTGATTCCATTACTCCTATTCATTCGACGGTAACCAGTCAAGAGGATCAGAGTGAGTAGTTCATTAGACAGGTCCCATGAATAATATGATGCGCGCTTCGGATGCAAGCGAGAGATCTTTATGGGTCTGTGCTCTTTGTGTGGTTCTATCAGCTATACAGGGTGTCCCAGAACTCAACGTCAAGCCGAAACGGGGCGACAGGATTGATTGTAAACATCATGAGAAAAATCAGAAAAAAAATCTATCCCATGCAGTTTGAAAATTATGGGCATTTAAGAAAAATCTAAAAATTTAGTCAATCTGTAACCATTTTTCGGTTATTGTGGTTAATTTTTATTATTTTTGTTCATTTAAACTTTGGAACCGTAACCCTAAATACTATTTCTAAGAATCACAGTCAAAAATAATGACACAATTGCCCCAAGTTTCCTAGAATTAAGACTTTGTTAAACTATAAATTTAAAATTTTCAAAATTTGTCGACTTTGAAAGGCCCTCCTTTAAAAAAAATTTACTAGAGTGCCTTGGCAAGTGCCATTAAAAGTTGGCGCATTTAATCAGGATTGTAAAATGGTACAATACTTGTTAGTTTCGTACTAAAAAAACGAGTAAAAAACTAAAAACCTCAAGTAACCCGATTTTTGCTAACCCATTTTACTCAGTTAAAATGTTTTTTATTCGCAAAAGCTCTTGGTAGGTTCTTAATATTACGGCAAAATGATGAGAGAGATGGATAGTGGATATGTTTGCCATGAGTGAGAGAGACAGACATACAAATGCATACCATTTTTGTTCTAAAGTTTTGATAAACAATAATATTAACATCACGCGAGTATCGATTTACGCATGCGTCATTGCCGTCATTTGTTTTTTTAATGATTTTCAACTACAGATAACTTATTTCGTAATGCCGGTACGAACTCACGGCTTTTGGCATTATTATTTCCCTATCTGACTTTTATTCCAATAAACCTAAACTAAACTAGGTCAAGATTTTTCATTATTTATTAATTTTACTTACTTTTGTTGACTTTGGTAAAAGTGGCGTCACTATCTGTCTCTCTCACTCATGGCAAACATGTCCACTATCCATCTCTCTCATCATTTTGCCGTAATATTAAGAACCTACCAAGAGCTTGTGCGAATAAAAAACATTTTAACTGAGTAAAATGGGTTAGCAAAAATCGGGTTACTTGAGGTTTTTAGTTTTTTACTCGTTTTTTTAGTACGAAACTAACAAGTATTGTACCATTTTACAATTCTGATTAAATGCGCCAACTTTTAATGGCACTTGCCAAGGCACTCTAGTACATTTTTTTTAAAGGAGAGCCTTTCAAAGTCGACAAATTTTGAAAATTTTAAATTCATAGTTTTACAAAGTCTTAATTCTAGGAAACTTGGGGCAATTGTGTCATTATTTTTGACTGTGCTTCTTAGAAATATTATTTAGGGTTACGGTTCCAAAGTTTAAATAAACAAAAATAATAAAAATTAACCTCAATAACCGAAAAATGGTTACAGATTGACCAAATTTTTAGATTTTTCTTATATGCCCATAATTTTCAAACTGCATGGGATAGATTTTTTTTCTGATTTTTCTCATGATGTTTACAATCAATCCTGTCGCCCCGTTTCGGCTTGACGTTGAGTTCTGGGACACCCTGTATAAAGTAAACGACCGACAAGTGCTAGCGCAGACAGAGCTTCAAAATCCTCGACAAAATTTTCGTTGATAAATTGAAGAAATAACAACTAAAACAAAGTTCAAAATAGCGTTCACAAGATGATTCCTTGAGGCGCATGCTAAACTGTCAACGAACATTTGACCACAAAGAACATGTCCAGGAAGCATTTTGCTGTTCTGTTTGCGCTACAAAGGCACATGGAGTGTATAAACAACAACTATTTAACACAAATGTCTAAGTGACAAATGTGACGCGACGGCCTACAAAGTCAACCTATTTCTAAATTTTCATGTGCCATGAAATAGGTAGGTAGTAAGTAGGTATAGCTGTACAAGGACATTTTGCATCGGAACTAATTCCGCCATCTTGTTGCAATAAATGTTTAAAATAAATATTGCACTAAATTTTTACCAACAGGCGCCACCCTGTCAACGCAATTCGAACGCCAAAAGATCCTTGTAGCTTGTAGCAGTGTACAGTACAACTGAAATGTTAACAAGAACTGAAAAATCGATCTTGAAAGAGAAAACCGTTACTGTAGTGTGTCCTTTTTTAATAAAGTGACCTCGAAAACCATACAAGAACTTTTTTACAAAAAAATAACAACCGACTTCGAAAAGATTTTTGTTGATTTTTCAAAAACCGTTTGTCCGATTTCGATAAAATTGTCATGGGACCATTGGGGAAACCCTTTCCAACAAAAAAAATAATTTTTCAAATCGGTTAGCAAGCGACGGAGTTATGCGCGAACAAACATAAAAAAAATGCAAACTTCCGAATTGAGAACCTCCTTCTTTTTTTAGAAGTTGGTTAAAAAACGTCCCCCGCGATGAAAAATTTGAAACTTTTTCGCAGCCGCCATCTTGGATTTTCATTTCGACCTCTATCGGCTTCAGAGAAAGTCGCATGGAGAGGGCAAAACGCTTTTTCGTTACGTGACGATTTCTACCAGTTTACTCCTACCGCATGCCGCGTTAATGAACTTCGTTGCAAAAATATTTTTAATTTTCATTTAAGAAATATAGTTGCAACGCGGCTTCAAATAGAAACGTTATTGAATCTTGCGCAAAGCAAAGGGCAATTCTCGTAATTTTAAGAACGTTCACAGTATGATCCGTCTCAATCTGTCAAAAATATCACTAATCTCCCTACATTTTTAACCGACTTCAAAAAAGGAAGAGGTTTCTCAATTCGACCGTATATTTTTAACATTCATTGTCGCTAAGATGAGATTGCGAATAGATTTTTAACGTGTTGCTAGTGAGAAAAAATACAGATGGCATGGAAAGGCCGCTTGTAGGTTACATACAATTGCTTCTATGAAACAAAACAAACAGAGAAATATAGACATACTCGTATAATATATACTATAGGAAATGATTTTACAATATTTGCAAAAAATAATAACCGTCGTCTATAAAACGTCGTCATTACAAACACATGCAGAATTTAACACTAATTACTATCAGTTTATGGTAAGTCATGGTTTATGCCGGTGGTATTCATTAAGGGTCTTACAGGACCTAAACGCAAAAAATGCAAGTTTTAGAAACAATAAAAGTATAACGATTGACTACAATAAACAAAATCAGAAAAATATAATATGATATTCTTCAAGATGTATGCAAGGTAGATAGTGTATTGAAAACATCATCATCATCATCATTTCAGCCAAAAGACGTCCACTGCTGGACATAGGCCTCCCCCAAGCACTTCCACTTCGACCGGTTCTGTGCTTCTCGCATCCAACGGGTTCCTGCGGCCTTCACAAGGTCGTCGGTCCACCTTGTGGGAGGCCTTCCAACGCTACGTCTAATTGAAAACATAATACAATTAATTTGATACGATAGAAAAAAATTATGAAGATCCCTCTAAAAACTTTCTTTTTACAATAAAAACCATACTATGTAATACAATCATTCTGATTTTTTGTCAGATTATTCTTCATGCAACATACTAAAATATTAGTGTTTTATTTTTTTTGTCCAAACAATAGATTTTTTGTAATTAAATAATAGGCTATTTGACAATGTAAAAAATAAGGTCATAATTATTGACACTCGTATAGATTATCGCTTTTAAAATCGATTTGCATTAATTTTACTACAAAACAATGTATTATTTATTAAAAAAATCCCGAAAAAACTTCATCTTTTTAAATCTGGCGCCACGTAATCGAAAACGGTCTGGATTGGCTGAACTTATGATGACGTCATGATATAGTCAATCTCTGTCTATCGTTGACAGAACAGATGACTTGTCTAGTATCTCGACCGTTTCAACGTTTGTTTACGTGTATTTTGACGTCACGACGCCATATTGTTAAAGATAGCGTTTTGGCGGCTTATTTAAACAGTACATTTTTATTTACTATTTTCTAAAAGAAATACATTATGCAATTTGAAGTAATAGGTTTTTGTGGGCTCGTTAGACACCATTAAATAATCTGAGATGTTTATCAGAAACCAGTCAAATAGCCTATTGCTTCATATTTTGCAATAAATTACCAGCGTTGTGTCATCGCGCTTCTCTTTTTTTTCTATGCAGTCCGACAGTGACCGCGCTTTAGGTCATGTAAGCCCCTTAAATGACTTGCTTGAGGAATTAATTTTAGTATTCAAGTTCAACCTGGCGCTTATTTCAATAAGCATAATTTAGTAATTATGCTTTTTTGAAATATTAAATTATATTGATATGAGGATGATAAGAAGCGATTTATAATGTGAGTTCTTGGAGAAATATTATCATTTATTTATTTAATCATTTATGTAGGTAGGTACAATGTAAACAGACAAGAAAAAATTAAAAGAACAGAAAAATAGGTACAAAGGGATGCTTATTACTACTGCGATAGGAAAGTAGATAAAGTAAATAATAAAAATAAAATTGTTTATTTCTCACAACAATACATTTTACAATTTCTAGGAATATATCATTTCGAAATACTTTTACAAAACCAAACAATATTTGTATATGTATAACAAATATAACGCTCTGATGGTTGCCATGAAGTTTTGACCCTATCCCCTGAACTAGGTGGGAACCTGTATCTCAGGGCTTCAGGGGGTAGTGTTTAGCCATGGATTATGCAAATTTTACCGAGTGCCACTACTATTATTTAGAGATTCGGTATTGAAAGTGTTTGTTTGTATATCTATGAAAGTGGTGTGTGAAAAAGTAGGTATGCGATGAAGATGTAGACAGCGTGTATAAACAGCGTGATCGAGGTCAGCAATAAAATACATATAATCAAAAACAATACACTTAATAAAGTAAAAGAAATAATATGAGAATATACTCATACATACTTCTAAAATAATAAATATCACTAGAATGTTAATAAATAAAACGTACCTAATCAAAATAATAAATACATACACAACTATGATGAAGTGGAAAGATAGTGTTCTTTTGCTCTTCTTTTAAAACTACAAAAGTTTGGCAGTCCCTAAAACAAACCGCCATATTTCAGTGCTGCTCGCACACAAAATTAATAAATTACCTGTCGGAATATTGAAACGTTCGCTAGTCAAGTATTAAAAAAAAACCTAAAGAATAAGTATTCAAATCAGGCAAATAGTTGTTTTTATTTATGTTTACTTCGACAGCTCTCGTAGGTGGACGATTACCATTTCCTATATTTTTATGAATCTTTCTAAATGACTGGGAATGCTACTAATTTAGTAGATCAATGAATAGTGCCACATTATGCGAGGGACACACTACAGATTAGTGTTCTCATTTTCAAGACAATTCTTTCCGGCATCCATTGGTAATTCAAAAGAAATTTTTTGTCCAATAGTTAGTTTGTTTCTAGTTACAAATTGGGAGACGGAAAACACTCCAGATTGATTTAAACTCCTTGCAAATAAACAGCCGAATACTGTGTGTACAGTATGTTCCAAAAGTTACTGATGATACTGTTAAAACCAGCAATCACTCAAAAAGAGGAATTAAAGTTTGGCACATTTTTTGAGAGCAGTGGTGGCCCAGTGGTAACTGCCGCGACTTACGAGTTGCAGGTAGTAGGTTCGAACCCAGACAGGCGCTTTACTTTGTGTAAATTATTTCATCGCCACTGCTCTCAAAACGGTGAAGGAAAACATCGTGAGGAAACCGGCAAACCAAAAATTTGAAGACATGTGACATCTACCAACCCGCACTGGGCCCGCATGGTGGATTATGGCCCACTCCCTCTCACAGAGAGGAGGCCTGTGTCCCAGCAGTGGGAACATTATAGGCTGATTATGCTTTGCATTTTTTTGGTTATATTCTTAAAAAGTCTTGCCAAGTATCAAAATGATTTATTCCTACTATACTTAATGATCACCAAATGCATTTTTTTTATTAGCCGCGCTTTTTCTGTATCTACTTAAAGTGCGAAAGTCTTCGATCAATAAAATTTAAGGCGAAAGTAGTAGAGAAAATTGTGGTAAGTACTAGACTTACCACAATTGTCTCTAATTAAAAGGTTTCAACTTTATAATATGTCACCATTTTTCCAACAATTTATTATTGTTTGAAAAACAATAAAAAAAAAAACATTATAGTAGCATTTAATGTTTAAGTAAGTGGCACTACAAATTGGCGATACTTAACGTTTTCAGATCTATTTTTTTACACTTTCACCAGATACTTTAGGAACAGGCCATTAAAGTAGCATAATTATTTTACTTAGCAGTACCTACCTAGTAACAATAAAACAGAAAAACTATTTTAAGATTCGGCGCTGAGAACATCTTCGTTTACCGAACACGACGAACAGATTTGTGGAAAAGGAAAAAAGCAAGAAATATCATCTACTGAACCAATGCTCCATAATGAAGCTCTAGAAGTTCTTCGATGTATTTGGATGCCGAAAGATGAATTTTGTCAAATCACCACACAGAATGAAATAGCACAAATGCTTGAAAAGGCGGCTCAAGGCGCTGGAAGCGACACAACCGCAGATAGGCCATCTAAATGTTGTCATAAACAATATTCTACTCCTTTTGTTATTCAGAACTGCAACTCCAATGATCGATATGCAGCAAATGTTATATCTAGGCAAAAAACGCCATGTTTACTGGAAGGTACCCAATACTTTATATAGTTTACTACTCTGGCTTACTCTATACAATATTATTAATGTCTTTTTTTATTTAGGTAAAAAAATCCGGTGCAATGTATCAAAAATTATACAGTCTATACCTTACGCGCTAAACACAATGTCATATTCTCTGGGAACTATTAGGATTCCCCATGTCGTGGAGTCTCTTCCCAAATAAAATAAACATCGTCTTATGTTGTGCATAACATTTAATGTATATTTTTTTAGTTAAATGTACTATAATGTGTGCTTTTTAATTTTTTAGATAAATCTTTCGACGCGTTCCGTTTTCCGGACTTACAAACACCATCTCCAGTCTCTTCAGTAAGGCCGTGTGACGTATCTTCGTGTCCCCAACTGGGGTCCGGCCAGTTCCCACGTAAGTGTAGTGACACAACTGGCGAAAATCAAGTTATTTCGGCCCTAAGGAATGAAGGTAAGGTAAGGTTTATAAAGAACTATAGAAAATAAGTACGCCGAGTTTTCGTCCCGATATTTTCGCAGGTGTACGACTACGCTACAATAAATAAAGTGCAGGAAGTACTCCTTGATACGTCTCGCATTGTGGGGAGGTTCCAGTCTCTGGAGCCGTAACCACCGGTAGCTTGAACCCTGCTCCCGACACAGGCGGATCACTATATATACACACATCAAAAGTGTCTAGGGATCAACATATATTTTTGCAATAACTTTTCTCCTGATTGATATTAATTAAAATTTTCTTTAAGGATTCATCAAATAAAGTGTTTTCGTTTGTCACAGTAACGATAAACCAAGTCACCTTTGCATTAATAAAGAAATTTGCCATTTTCCTAATAAAGGGATTTTTGACATTTGAACCACTAACACAAAAGTTCGAAAAAAAGACTGAAATAACAGTTTTCTTTAAAATTTTATTGGGTAACTTAAACAATTAATAATCCGTGTTTCTACCGCGAACACTAACAACACAAGAACATCGGTTTGGCATACTCAAAATGAGTTCATCCAAATCACGCTGTGGAATGGCCGCCCATGTTCGTTGCAACAACAAAAAAAGGTCTTCTTGCGACTGGATACCCTCCATATTCGGCAGAGCTCTTCTCTGTAGCATATCCCATGCATGCTCAATCGGGTTCAAGTCTGGCGACTGAGCAGGCCAGGGCAGGACATTGATGTTAGCTGCGGCGAGAGTCTGTCTTACAACTCTTGCGGTGTGCGGTCGTGCATTATCATGCATTAACTGAAATAAGGGACCGATTTGCACTTGTAGAGGAACGATGACGTCTGATACAATCGTCTCAGCATAAATTTGAGCGTTGAGGTTGCCTCTGATCCAAATCAACTCAGTTCTTCCGCCGATCCAAATACCCGCCCATACCATGATGGTTCCACCACTATAAGGATGGACTTCCTGGCAGGATTTTAATCGCTGTTGGCATCCAGGGGTTCTCCAGTGTCGTATACGTCTTGTATCCGGTCTCATACCAAAACGAGACTCATCAGAAAAGCACACGAAACGCCATTGTTCTTCTGCCCAATTTCTGTGTTCAAGAGCCCATTGATATCGAATCCTACGATTGTGCATTGCTATAGGTGGTACCCGTAGCGGTCTTCGGGAATGAAGGTTCACTTCATGCAAGCGGTTTCTGACTGTTTGGTCGCTAATTAAGTTCCCTGAAGAGTGATGAAGCCTCACGGCTAACATCATGGCGGTTATTGTTGGAGCTCTTCGAGTTAAGATTTGAATGTATCGGTCTTGTCTCCGTGTGGTGCAGCGATACCGTCCTCCATGGCGCTCAGCCACGGTACCTGTGCTTCGGTAACGTGTCCAAAGTCGACTGATAACACTCTGACTTGTATTCAGAGCTAAAGCCACAGTACGTTGCCGGGAACCAGCTTCTATCATTCCCACGGCTCTGAGCATTTCTTCCCTGCTTAAATGACGTCGCCGCTCCATAATAACGTTGGTTTTAATCAGTAGTAGGGAAACAGTAGCACTAATAATGTCTTCAATGCGTTGTATGTTTTTATAGGGAAAATATTGACAGCTGATTTTCATCTTTTACTCGAATTTGATTCACAGTTCCTGATTCAAATTATGAAATGCACCAAAAAGGATCCATATAAATTTATAAAATCATAAATTTATTACAAAGCCACATCTCAATCTCAAGAAATCCGCATAAAAATGCTTGATCCCTAGACAATTTTGATGTGTGTATTTTTTTATGTTTTTCATAAGTACTTAATTTTTAGATTTAAAAAAATATAATAAAATAAGATAACTAAATAAATAACGAAATAATAATATAAAACGCGTTTGTCTGTTTTCGATTCGGTCACCATGTTTAAAACGTGTAGCCTAACTGGCTTTTATAGTTAATTTTGCAACTGTTTTTTACTAGAGAGTATTATAACGCGAATGTGGGTTTAACACAAGAGGCGAAGCTGAGTGTGATAATAGTATCACATGAGTGTTTTAATACCTAATTATGTACAGTTGCATACTAGTACATTATGATACATGTGTGCTATGTTGATCAATAAATTATTCGCGTGAGCCGCAGGCGAGCGCGATAAGAAAGCCGAGTGTACATTAATCAATGCACACGCGTTTCATACGACGTTTTTCAACACACTTGCGAGGAAAAAAAACAGACTTGTATTATTAAATATTAACTTGTATGGAAAATGGCACGCTGGTTTTGTTTTCCCGCGCGGCGTGCTAGCCAGCACTAGCGATGCGCGCGCAGGTGTAAATAAAAGCACTGACTCATTTTAAATATATTAGTCTATGGCACTGACAAAACCGCTAAACAGCCTATAGAAAAAATACAATAAATACAAACTAAGTAGGTAATGTTTAGACTGATCGTAGTGTTGTCGTACATCAAATTGTAGTTTAGTTAGTATGGAATTAGAAAGTACTATTGGCATAGAGAAATATACATTCGTTCAGTGAGAATCCTCAATAATAGAACGCCAGTCAGGGTCTTTTCTAATGATTATAATTCTGTAAAGAGGTAACTGTTATAGCCGCAAATCATATTTTGATCAAGATACAACCTGACATCGACCTGAAAATTGCAAAAAACCTAAGAAAATTTGAATTTCGCGGTCTACCACTGCGTATTCACCTTAAATTGTCCGTGGTCCCTGCGCATTCACCTTAAGGGGGAAGCTCTAAGGTGACCCGCGAAATTCAAATTTTCTTACGTTTTTTGCAACTTGCTGGTCAGTATTAAGTTGTACGTTGATTAAAATATGATTCGCGGTCGTAACAAATATGTATTTACAGAATTATAATCATTAAAGTCATCAACACAACTCTCTAAGACCATGTAATCCCCAAATGTCAAGATTTCATGAAATAGTCATTCTTGGGGAACTTAATACTGACCAGCAAATTGCAAAAAACGTTAAAAAAATTGAATTTCGCGGGCTACCCTGGCGTTTTCGCCTTAAGGTAAATAAATATTAATTCATTTTGCGACCAAGGACAATACAGACTATTTAAAAAAGAAGTGAAATATAGCCCGCGGATTTCTTTTGGCATGAAGTCTCTTTGATGAGATTAAAAAAGCGCGCATCTCCAACTAGTAAATAGTTATCTGTGGTATTGCAGCATAAGTGGATTAAAGTAAAGAAAAAGCACGCGTTCTTAACTTCTTAATACACTCCATTAAGGACCTAAAAGCGATTCAATAAGAGCCACTTTACGAGCAAGTGTGTTGAAAAAGACTTTATCTACAGTAATCTACACCCATGATATGAATCCTCTATAAAAGGTTCTGATACTGTTTTTTCCAATACTAATTTCCAACAAAAATGGCGGCCGGCAGGATTCGACGTGAATTCGAATAGCCTATGTTCTTTTTTATAAATTACGGCGTTGTGGTAGTGATACGCGCGTGCATGACAATGTTCTTTTTTTGAAAAGGAGTTGCATAATGAAATGTAGTACAACATTAGTACAACACTCGTTTGGATGATATTATGGTTACTGTGACACTGCTTGTTTTAATGTTGGCAATAAGCTAATTGTTTCAGAAGGTTTTATAAAGGATTTATAGGATGGGTGTAGATAAACAAACTAACCGTACCTGGCAGCCTTAATATGGGTACATAAATAGTCCTTGGTGCATAATGAGGAGGTCATGTCGCAGCGGCCAGTTAGTTCATCCACTATTAAGTGTCCCACTTCGAGAGAGCATTATTATCTTATAATTACTATTCCTTACTTATTTTATCCGTAGCTGCCCATTATATCATATTGGTAGGTATCAGAATACCTGCGCAACGGCACCTTTTTGTCTGTGTACAGCCTTTTTATTGTTAGTATTTCTTTCTTACTATTTCTAAACGTCGATCTCGCTATTTCAGATTACTCGAAGAAAGAAACCAACGTGGAGCAATCCGGCAGTCTTACATGCCAAAAGTCTCCGCTTCTGTTGAGTATTGCGTGTATCCAGAGATCAAGAGTGCAGGCACCATAATAGATGAAATAACTAGCCAGCAGCCACGCCATCATGAGAGCCCGCAGTCTTACACGCCAAAATACTCCGCTAGTGAAGATACAGATGACGCAGACACCATAACAGGTAGTCATGAGAATTGCATATTATGTGAAAACATTTAAGGCGCAGGTACCATAACAGATGAAAAAATAAGCCAGCAGCTGCGATATCAGACAAGCCATCACGCAAGCCAACAGCCACGCCATCAGGCAAGCCAGAAGTCTAAAAGTGCGAAAAGACTCTACTAGTGAACAAGATTGCATTTGTGAAGACATAGACGATGCAGGCACCATAACAGATGAAATAACAAGTCAACAGACTGACATACCAATACACTCCGCTTGTAAAGGTATAGATGATGCAGAGACCATAACAGATGAAATAACAAGCTAGCAGCCGAATCTTCAGGCAAGCAAGAAGTCCAAAAAGCTAAAATTCTCCGCTGTTGAAGAGGATTTTGATAGTAAAGGTAAAGAGAGCTCAGACGTCGCATTAGACGAAATAGGAAGCTGGGTCCCGTGCCTATTAGGCAACCCGAGACCCATGCTTTCAGGTAACCCGGAAGTCCACAATGTTCAAAGACTTTGCTGATAGAAAAAAAGGCATAAAAAAAAGAAAAGACAGATCAGAGGATTCAGATAAAGACGAAAAAATTGATTACCAAAAGAATTTTTCCGGTTGTCCTTATGGACTTACACCCTCCAAATTATCTTACGAAGATGCTAAATTTTCGCCGGAGGCTTCTGGAGAGCTAACAAAGCGATATCCTACAGGGATGAAACTGCCTTGGCGGCACCGGTGTAGCCGGCACTTTAAATGGCGTCGGTGAAGCCGAAACATCAGTCACACCTGCGCAGCTGCATAGTATACATCTCTAAATGCAACATTTCTTATGTTAATATTTCAAAGTTTATGTTAAGTAGCAATGTAACGCTACCGTTACTGTGTTATTTTTTGATGAAAATCAAGTGTAGTGTATTATTTTGATAGCGTTATTTGTAATAATAAATATTGTTTAATTGACTCGAGCTGTTATAATTATTTTACAGCACATTATAACGGCACCGCTCGCGGGGGCCACGCCCGATTATTCCCGATGTCCACCACTTGTTTTGCTACCACTGGGGGACACCGAAACAACGGCGCCAATTTGTTTATTTAAGGGGCTAAAAAAATACCCGCTTCGGATGATTGTGTTCGGCTGTCCTCGGCATGTACTCGGTTTTATTGTAGGTATATCCGACATGTCAGGCAAAGTATTCTTTTAGCCGTGAGCCCCTCGCCTGGCACATACAATGCACGGTGTAATAAGACTCATCACGAAGCCGTAATGTACACATTCTGTACTTCGAACTAGGTAACTTCTGCAAGAATAATTGCGGGGAAACGAGTTTTGGTGCGAACATTCTGTTTTCGGTAGTGCGCAATGTAACGCACGCAAAACATTGTGCGTACGAGTGCATGCAACGGTGCAGGGATCGTGGGAGTATTGAAAGTAAAGTTCTAACGTTTAAAACTCGTAAAAAAACGTCTAAAGTGTAAACTTTGACCTTCAATATCTCCGTACCCAGACGGTTCCCAGTTTCGGCCAATAAATATCATAATAACGGAAAGAATAAGTGACTCTCGGATTTGTTAAGTATTTTCATACGTTAATAAGTAGGTATGTTGCTTGACAAAAAGTTTAATTTATCCAATACAATCTTGCCAGATTTTTTGTGTTCCCCGGCGAGGTATTGACTCTATGGATTCTGGAGTTTGGTTTTGCTGACTAAAACCGCGTTGGCGAGCACGATTAGAAGGCACGATCCTGAAACTGGGCTCGAAGCAAGGAGGTGTATGTCGCACGCTACAGATGCCTTACGCTTACATAAACGGTGTAGTGTGTTAGGGTTAGGTTAGTTAGGTTAAAGTAAACCTTAAACACTACCTTTGAATTAAATATAAATGTTTATTAATATAAAAAACACTTATAAACTAATAACAATTAGGTACAAAAAGGCATGCATTCGCCGTAGAGGTTTGTAGCTGTCGTAGCGGACTGGCGAGGGCGTCTGAGAAACGCGGCCGTGCGCGGGAGACGCAGCGACGGGCGCGGCGCGGGCAGCGATCCGATATTCGCCTGTCGTAGGTATCAAATGGCGTGCGGCACAGCGCGGGCGCAGGGCTCCGCTGGCCGCGGTGCGCGGTCGAGTGGTAGATAGGCAGTAAAGCGGTATACAGACACGTGAAATTATTAGGCCGTGTTCACACGGTTGTGGGTATTTAATTAGTGTATTTTTATTATTATTGTGTGTCTAATGTATGTGTTATGTGTAATATGTATGTATTTGTTTAATATTTATGTGTGTATGTATGGATAGCCTACAACGGGAACAGCTTAAACTTTTACCTGAAACATTTCAAAGCATAAATTAAATATAGACATGTGAAAACAAAATTCACACAGTCTGGAAAGCCAAAATGTGTAACTCTCTGCCGGCATCTGTGTTCCCTCCCACATTTAACCCGTCTGCCTTCAAAGCAAGAGTGAACAGGCATCTTCTGGGCACGCTCGTTCCATCATAGACCTCATCTATCGCTTTCCATCAGGCGTGATCGGGGTCAAGAGCGGGGCCATTCAGTAATAAAAAATAAAAAAGTCTTAAACTACGGTTTCCTTAAGAGTGGTAGCCACCGCATAACGGTTACAAAAAACTCTCTCGAAACACATCAACTTCCTTTCACGAATAACGATTTAATGACGTCATTCGACGGTAAATTGGGGACGCTATTTGGGCCACTGCAGACTTAGGAAACCCTAGCTTTAATGTTTCACGCTTGCGCAAATTTACCGACTGCCTCGTTGGTCTAGTCAAGAGGTCTTGGGTTTTTCCGTCTGAAATACCTTAGTCCGGGGTATTCCTCGAAACGCACCAAATGAGACGTCTATAACGATATCATTAATTAAGAATCCTATATGCTCTTCTCTATGTTTCATCGTTGGTCCGTTTCGAGGAATACCCCCTCAGTTCGTAGCAGCCCGGAGTCTGGATTTGTGCCAAGTTGATGGCAATAGGCTCACTCCCTATTACATGGGACCTAAACATTAACTGGCGAAATGTGGGTAGATAGAAGATGGCGAAATACGAGTGTACTAAATATAAGCACACCGGTGCCTAACCATTCGAAGAATATAGTTATGTTGTAACAAAAGGACATGGATTTTTTGTGGAGTAGTACGGACAAAAAGTTATTAATATTATTTAAAAAATAACTGATAATATTTAAAATTCAACCACAGCTTTCATTATTTGGAAAATGTTTGCAGAAAATATTTCAATTTAAGGGGACTACAGGACCTAAACGCAAGTGTTAAAAGCGCAAGTGTTAAAAACGCAAGCCTAAAAGTATATGATCGACTACAGTAAACAAAATCAGAAAAATATATGATGTTCTTCAGGATATAATTGTGCTAATTAGATAGTATGTTGAAAACATAATACTTACAACGAATGTGATACGATAGAAAAAAAATCATGAAGATACCTCTAAAAAACTTTATTTTTACAATAAAAACCATATAATATACCTACATACAATCATTCTGATTTTTGTCAGATTATTCTACAAGCAACATACTAAAGCACTAGTGTTTTAATTTTTTAGTCCAAACAATAGATTTTTTGTAAATAGATAATTGCTTCATAATTTGCTATAAATTACCAGCGTTGTGTCATCGCGCTTCTCTTTCTTTTTTGTCCGACAGTGACCGAGCTTTAGGTCATGTAGTCCCCTTAAAAGATTATTATTTTGATTCAAGCTTCGATCAATAATTATTGATCGAAGGATTCAAGTATTCGGGGAGGTCTTTACGTTGCCAGGTTTGAAAATAAGATGTTAATTGGGACATGCTTATTGAAGAGCAGTCAGTGGTGGCCAAGTGGTAACGGCCGCGACTTACGAGTTGTAGGTCGTAGGTTCGAACCCAGACAGGCGCTTTACTTTGTGTAAATTATTTCATCACCACTGCTCTCAAAACGGTGAAGGAAAACATCGTGAGGAAACCGGCATGTCCTAGAACCAAAAATTCGAAGACATGTGACATCTACCAATCCGCACTGGGCCCGCGTGGTAGATTACGGCCCACTCCCTCTCACCGAGAGGAGGCCTGTGTCCCAGCAGTGGGAACATTATAGGCTGATTATGGTATTGTAAGAATTGATATGATTTCACGAGTATTTTTAGAATATAGAATATCAAAACTGTATTTAAAGCGTATTGAATAAAAACTACACTGTTTATGAACACGATATTTAATAATAAATTAATGTATAAATTTCATTTTTAAAGAAATAGATAAGTCTATGTAATGGCAGCACCTTCTTTATCGTTCATAGTAATCGTTTACCTATTCCCGTTCGTCCCACCTGGTGCGGGCGGTGTCCCAACAAATTAGAAAATGATGTCCAAGATAAGAATGCTTGGAAACATGCTGGTCCTGCTCCTTAGGACAATCTAGAGTCTAGACAAAATCAAACTGGTTGCTAATTTAATAATTGTAAAATTTATTATTTTTTGACATTGATTTACATTCTGTAACTACTTTAACTCACACCCTGACTTATTACTTGTTAATAAATTTTTTTACGAAAGTCGTCTACTTTTACCATGTTACATAATTAATTTATATGTCATGCTTTCATTTTTAACTCTTTTTACTTATTGTTGTAGTAGGCTCGGGTAATTAGGCCTTGCTAAGGCAGATTCGAAATAAAATAAAACCTATACAGGATATTTTTTTATGCATTGCGCAAATTTTCACAGGATGTTCTACTCATGAATACCTATGAACAACTTTCACTATGGGTTCAACTCTGAAATCACGAAAAAAAATCAGCTGTTTCATACATTTTGGTCGAGTAGGTATTGAACTTTTGTATGAAACAGCAGATTGAAGTAGTTTTACGTAGTTTATATAAATAATGTTTTGTTTTTATTTATATTATTTTTTCTTTGTGATTGTATGTATGTTACTAACAATAGTTAATTAAGTAATTTTATGTAAATACTAACATTATGGTCTGCAAATAAAAGTTTATTATTATTATTATAAGTAATATATAAACAAATAATTTAAAAAACTAAAAATCTCGACTGCTTGTTTTTAGCTTTCAGTTTTTTAAACTTAAGTTTTTTACTGCAGTCAGGTTTTTTAGTTTTTTTTTTTTTTTTTCAGCTTTTTAGTTTACAAACGTGAAAGAATTTTTTTATTTCGTGTTTTTTACGATTTGTCACTTCGAATTTACTTTCAAACATAAGTTGTATATATTTTTGTAGTCACCCTTTAAAACCCTTTATTTTGATACCCCACTCGACAGGTTTATATTTTTTTAATTTTGATATATTGTCACTCTCACAATTAAGAGGAATCTAACGGCACCTCTCAAGCTGAAATCGATCAAGCCGTTTATGCTACAGAGCGTGCCAAATAAATAATATACACACTGTCTAGGGATATTTTGGATTTACTCAATTTACTCAAAATTTATTAAAAATAACATAGAACATGTATATATTTTTATAAAGCCCATTTATCAGACTACACTCCAGAATAAAAGAAGACTATTTTTTTTGCGTAAACAAATTTTTATTCAAATAAAGAAAAAACTTGAAATAATGGTAAAACTAACAATGAATGTGTTTCTCAAGAAAAAGTGAAAAATAAGGAAAAATTAATCTGTTTTTAACAGTTATGTGAAAAATCAGTAGTCAGTAAAACCACCCATGATGTTAATAACGGTCCTGCAACGGTTTTTCATGCTTTGGATTAAGTTATCCAAGTCTTGCTGCGGTGTATTGTCCCAGGTCCGACTAAGATGCAAAAAAAGTTGCTCTTCCGTCGCAATGTTTGCAGGGAAATTCCTCAAAGCCCTTCTTTGGAGCATGTCCGACGCGTGTTCTATGGGGTTTAGGTCAGGCGGTTGAGCGGGCCAGCCTAAGACCGATACGTCGTGCTCCTGCAACCAGCTCGTCACCACTCTCGCTGTGTGCGGACAGGCGTTATCGTGCATGAGCGTGAATTCTTGGCCCATTTGTAGTCGATGGGGGTAGATTATTGGTACTAGCACCTCGTTACGGTATTTTTCAGCCGTCATGGTGTTTCTGATCCAAACGAGGTCTGTTCTTCCACCAACACGAATTCCCGCCCAAACCATAATTGTCCCGCCGTAGTATGAATGGACTTCCTGAGGATGTTGCAGACGGCTCTCACGACCAGGAACTCGCCAAACACGTACTCTACGTGTATCGGGATGGAAACCGAACCGGGACTCATAGGTAAACAGCACTACAGACCACTGGTTATCTTCCCAGAACAAATTTTTACGAGCCCACTCTAGTCGTCGTCCACGATTTCCTCGGCGTAGTGCTGGAGTACGAAGCGGTCTGCGAGCATAAAGGTTAGCTTCATGCAGCCTTCTCCTCACAGTTTGGTCACTCACAAGCAACAGCTGCTCTGACTGGAGCCTCTGAACCAACTGCATGGCCGTAACATTTGGTTGTCTTCTCGCGGCAACTTGCAAAAATCGGTCTTGTCGTTGAGTGGTTATGCGCGTCCCGCCTGGGTGTCTTTCAGCCACTTCACCAGTAGCACGATAACGTGACCATAAGGTTATGGATATCACGTTTTGTCTTGTTCTAATCTCCTCAGCAATACTCCGTTGAGTAGCCCCAGCTTGGAGCATGCCTACTGCCCTTAACATTTCCTCTCTGGTTAAATGGCGCCGCTACATGATGCACACAATACCATTAATTCGAAATTAACCGATAACCTGTTGTAAAACTTAAATTTGACACAAAAAAATAGCCAAAAACTACCGTGTACGAAACCTTCGGACTTTGCTACCATTATGCCGCGTAAATCTTTTGGTTTTAATTTATTTTTTCAAATTCAAATTTAGAATCGTTCAAAAAGGTTTACAAAATAAGCTTTCTTCAAAAGAATTTAAAACTGGACAGTATTTTTTAAGTTTAAGAACTTTATACAAAACTAGCACTATCCGGCAAACGTTGTTTTGCCATATAAATTATTTCGCGTGGTGTCCTACCCTACCCCTACCCTACTCCTACCCTACTCCTACACTACTCCTACCCTACTCCTACCCTACTCCTACACTACTCCTACCCTACTCCTACCCTACTCCTACCCTACTTCTACCCTACTCCTAACCTACTCCTACCCTACTCCTACACTACTCCTACCCAACTCCTACTCTACTCCTACACTACTCCTACCCAACTCCTACCTATAAACCTCACGGAGCCCGAGACCTTTCCAACGAATGCAAAACCGTGGAAATCGGTTCGTGCGTTCTGGAGTTATAGCGTCAGGAAGGAAAACCCGACTTATTTTTATATAGTAGATATCCCTAGACGGTGTTGATGTGTGTATATACATACATACATACACTCGAAAAACATAACCCTACTTCTGGCGCAAAAAAAAAAGAAAAGAAGATAGAAAAGTCGGGTAAAAATGGCAACTTTTGCCGTAGGTAAACAAGAACAAAATATAACATGTTTCAAAACCCTGTCTATAAGCCTCTTAATACTATGGTCGGATAATAAGGCCTAACACCTTAAT
Organism: Oligia latruncula; assembly: GCA_948474745.1. Classification (NCBI taxonomy): domain Eukaryota; kingdom Metazoa; phylum Arthropoda; class Insecta; order Lepidoptera; family Noctuidae; genus Oligia; species Oligia latruncula. Next base: position 24,808,446 of record OX419683.1, read on the forward strand.
ATACAAAATAATGAAAATATGACATAGTTATACATTAATCGTTCATGAAGCCTTAAAAAACAACAAGTCGCGGTCGGTCAGTCAGAAAGATGAAGCTAGTTGCCCATTCCAAAGCGTAGGTACCTATGGAGAAGAACGGGCAAGAAACGCCATGGACACTCTTTTAAATCAAATTAATATGGTTACAAAGTCTTGGTTACCTATATCCTTCATGTAAAAAATTATGCATGTGAGAACGATGCAGAACGTGAAAAGCGTCCGTAATGAAAAGATGAAAAAAAAAACAATTCAAATATTCAATTAAATTCCACCTTTGAGCTTCGACGTCTTTGTTATTTTCATCTCCTAGGCCTTAATAACCGCCGACAATGTGTGCAAAAAAAAATCACTAAACCATATACAATTTCGAGCGGCCATTGTTGTTTACATTTTTGGCAAATTTTGAATTGCCGGACTTAATTACCATGTGTCTGTTGCTTGGGACAAACTAAAAACGAAATAATTAATGCTTCTATAAAAAATTCACTTGCCTGTTTTTTTGGCACCAGCCCGTTTAGCCGATGGACTGTTCGTTACTTCAGAATCATCTGGTGGACCGACAAAAGGCGACGTGGATACTGTAATTTGATGTTGCTGACTACGACCATGTGGGTGGCAGTAGTCAGATGGCACGGGACTGGAACTGAAGTCACAGCACGGAGGTATAAAGCACACCAGTCCTTCTGATGCAGTCTGACCTAAACGGACCCCTGCACCAAAAACATTTAAAAGTTTATTGTACCTCTGGGTTATGAATTACCTATATAAACTACTCAAAACAAAATAGGGCCACCCTAAGTTAATAAATATTTAGAATTTACTCTAAAAATAAATAATTAGGTAGGTAAGCATTTATGAAGTAAGTAAAGCACTAAACTTTGTTCTTGACATGTTTATTATTTATTTATTTATCTTTAATTCAGGTAGAACCCATATATTTGTTAGTATTCCCTAACCTTTGTTAGTATAATAGACTTTACAACACACAACTAATAATAATAAATACCGTAAAATGGGGTGACATTTGAATAGCGGGGTGTCTTTGATGATTACTAATGAGTGAATACTAATTACAAAAACTAATGAGTGAACAATTTTTTTAATTTTTGTTTTTATTTCCTGTTAGGGGCTACTTTTTTATTACATACAAAAAACGGGGGCAATCAAAGCGACCCCATATCAAGTATAAAGATGATAAGCCACTTAATGTTTTTTTTTTCTCGGAACCTACAGGGCGTAAAAATTAAATAAATAATTTTATCAATAAAAAACCATGAGTCGCCATTACAGTATTTTTTTTGTATTTTTTTATAAATAACTGAAGAAGTTACAGTCAGTTTTATTTCAAAATTAATCAATGTAACCCCATTTCTTAATTTCGCCACCTCACGGCTACACCTGGCAACAGTACATGCACTGCGCACAGGTGCCCCATAATGCGGCCCTCAGTCTTACTAGCAACAATGCTCAGGAGACTGCTGTCGCCACCCCGCATCCGACGCAGCAGTGAAGCGGATCTTTTTCTAATAATCGCAAAGAAGTCGTCTGTACGCGCTGCTGCGAACATCCCTGATGCGCTACAGAAACGAGGTAGCGCCAGCAATATCCTAAAAGCATTGTTGTACTGCACACGCAGGGCATTAAACGTTTTCTGCGTGTAACTGGTCCACAGACTGCATGTATAAAAGGTCTGACAATAAGCCTTAAACAAAGTATAGTATATGGTTCCTTTTCAATGTTTCGAGCATTGATATGTTATTTAGCTCAATGGTTTCGAGCGTCAATTTTAGCGAAGCAGAAAATGTGAAGTGCTTGAAAATATACTTGTACGAATTCATTCACTTGTGTTTGGTGTTCTTAGTCCGATTCAAAGCGTTGACGTTACCCGTCACGTTCTGTCAGAGCTTTTTTTTAATTCGGTGTTAATCGTGATGACCTATGCCTGGATTTTGTCGTCATATGGACATGGAACTATTGCTACGCTTCAGGTGGGAAGCTCTCAGAGATCTGTAGCAATACGTCTCAGTGTGTCGCAACAACCTATCCGTAACGTGTAGCAACGTATTCAGGAGACCGAGAGTTTAGCTAGGAGGTCTGGTTCAGGAAAAATTAGAGCAACACCTTCCCAGGAAGTCCGGTACATCAGGTTAACTGCAAGAAGAGAGCGTACCTTAGCCGCCCGAGCCTTACAAAACCGGCTACGGCAATCTACTGCTACCAGAGTCCGTGATCAAACCATTCGTAATTGTTCTCCACAAAGATGGTCAACTTTCCCGAGTGCGTGTTGTTCAACTCAAACTGACAAGGGCCCACCGAGCAGCGCACTTGAGGTACGCTCGTGAGAATTTCAAGTGGGCAATGGATAGCTGAAGGGTTGTTGTCTTTTCAGACGACTGTAGGGTCAAGTTTTTCAGTGATGATAAACGAGTCCGCGTGTGGAGAAAACAAGGTGAAAGTTTTAGAGAACCAAGCATCCATGAAACAAACCGTTTTGGGAGTCCAAGTGTATGGTATTGACGGATGGAATAAGCTTGGTAGGCAAAACAGAGCTGGTAATACTGGATGAGGGTACTGTAACCGCCGCTTGTTACGTTGGGCGGGTAATCCAACCTCATGTCATTCCATTTTCGCAAGGAGTGGGCGCCGGCGTTGTTGTAATGCATGACAATGCTCGCATACATACGGTCCGTGCTACACAAAGAGCACTTTCTGAAGTCAATATCACAGTTTTGCCATGGCCAGCTACGAGTCCCGATCTGAACCCCATCGAGCATTTATGGAATCAATTGAATAAAAAGCCTTTAAGAAAACTACAGCCATGTTTACAGTCAACTGGAGCTCGTAAACGCGCTAAAACTCTGTTGGGAACGAATTCCGGAACAAAATGTTACCCATCTTATTGAAAGTGTACCAGATAGGCTTAGAAAGTACATACAGAGCAAAGGAGGCTTCACTCGCTACTAACAATAACATAACATTAAACGGTTACAAGAAATGGGCAATTGACTAAGTTTATTTTTCAAGTTCATTTGAGGTATATTGGCATGATATCATAACAACTGAAAAAGATATGAACAGGAACTACGAAGCTTTTAATGACACACATAATAACATATTAAACCAGTGTATGCCATTAAAAAAATTTAAGTTAATACCAAACTATAAAAAATATTGGCTCACCGTAAGCATAAAAAACTCTTGCAAAAATAAAAGATTATTTTTGCGTCACCCTATCACCAAACTGCAACCTTGATAGGCACGCGCAGAACATGAAACAGGGCGTACAGCCGTATGCACAGGCCATACTCTATGGCAGCCGTATGCACAGGCCATACTCTATGGCAGCCGGAATCTCTAAACGCCCAGCGCAGCACCAATCAATGTTTGCTGCGCTGTGTCTTCAAAGCAGTTACTGAAATGGTATTCTAGCAACTGGTCATTCTCACTGAAGTATCGATCTCGATATCGTTAGTGTACCGGGAAATGAAGTGCACCATACCGTCTCTCGAGCCACTCCTTCATGACGGGTCTTACCGTCGCAACTGTGGCGTGCACTTCGCTGGGTCATCCATGTCACTGCTCCCGTTTCAACATTACGATCGGGCGGAGCTCAACCCTGTGCTCCTCGACATGATGAGGCATCAGGTGCTTGCCCCTCTCCAACGCTTCCCGGCGCCACTGATATTGTGACACGAGGATTTGAGCGAAAAGATCCCAGAGCAGGTGTGATCCGGCTAAGAACGTCACACCCTTGGAGGAGACCGTGCGGGTTCCTTTTATCACCCTGATAGCAAGCGCTTTCTGCAGGCTTTGCAGAATTGCAAAGTTGTCCTAACAGGGTTTCCGCCCACACTCGTGCCCCATAGCACCATGGACCGTACGATCGTCACATAGAGCCGGGTGGTGGTATTAGAATGTGATCGCGGTGAACTTCTTACCGATCGAGTGCTCATCTCTTAATTCATGAGTTGTGCAATTTATGTATAGAGCGGATCACACACACAGTTTTTTCACTACGTTTACCCTTTGTCAATGACTTACCTTTCAAATATTGAGTAAGGTCGGCTGCTAGTAAATAAACGATGACAACACCTAGTGCATATGTCCTATAAGCACTTTATCACGAAACTTTTCGAATGGTCTTGGCATATACAATGTGTATGTTGCTATAGACAATCTTAAGAAAATCGAATTAAAAATATTTAATGTGGGCCACGCACAGATGCAAACAGTAAAAAAGAACATGAAAACTAATAAAAACATGAAAACAAAAAAAAAGAAGACCGGAGGCAATAACGATCCTATCTCAGCATAATGTTATCATTATGCAATATATTTAAAAAACAAATACCACAGCGCTGGTATTCTGCTAAGGCCTGCTGTGATGCTATGGACATAAATTAAATATTGTTGGGATTTTTTATCTGGAATTTCTCAGTAGCAGCCCGGATGACAATATAGGCTCGCCGCCTGTTACGTAAGACTTAAACACACCTCTGCCTAACTTTTCTGGTAATATAGGCGTGAAAGGATGTTAAAAACCAAATTTACTTGCCAGCTTTTTTGGGTGCACTATCACTCTCGTAAGACATTGATTGTAAGCATGACTTCTGACCTTTAGCTGATCGATTCTTCGTTTCTTCGAAATCGTCTGTTGGACACTCACAGTCAATGAGCGAGGGGCTGTTTGTCTTTTGGTTCTGCTGACTATGACCGTGTTGGCGAGGTTCGGGACTGAAACCGGGGTCAGAGCACGGACTTTTGTCACGTGCTGATGATCGAGGGATCCTAAGAAAAATACCTGAAAGTCCTGAAACATTTAAAACCATGGGTTAAGGTGATATATTGGAAAAAATGTGGTTTTTCTATTTCGTGTAACTTTTTAAGTAGGTATGTGGAATAGAGATTTAACATTATGGTATATGTTTTTTTCTCTTTGGTCTAGTATCATGTAAAAGCAATATATATATATACACGATTCAATCAATTTTTCTCGATACATAAAAATTGCGAAGCAATATCTAATTTTTTACTTTTTCCGACATCACGGCGCCGCGGTTACGGCACGCCTAAGAGTTATTCAATGAAATTTACTTTAAAAGTTTACTCAAAGTAGTTTTAAATTTAATTCATTTATTTTTTTTAAAAAGGAGTTATTTCGTTTTGGCACATACGTCGTTTTATTCCGAGCGCACGCACACTATATCCATCACCATAGAAAAATCTGCCATCACTCTTCTTTTGCGTTTCAAAAGTAATTGAATCACTTTCGCTCCCTTAGCAGGTTTTCGAGGATTTTTGATTTTCGTGCTAGCGCCTTACCAATTATCATCATTACAAATATTCTTTTTTTTATTGGCTACATTTAAAAAAAAATACATTTTTCTATCCTATTCTCCGTAGTTTTCTTTTTGCCATAAATGTAAACAACAATGGCTGCTGCATTTCATTGAAATTATAGTGTATAAGTTCTTAATTATTTTCAGTGTTTTCAACGGTCGTTGTGATGTGGGTTCTATTTTATACGTCGTACACGTACTTGATAGGTTTCTATAAATAAACCAATTGTTTTATTGATCAATATTGTGTAATAATAAAACTAAACTACTCAAAATAAAATAGGCCCCCACCCTGTTTTTAGGCTATTTAGAAAATATATTCGGATTAGAGTTCCACTCTTTTCCACTCGTATGTTCGAAAAATGCGTCTGCTCAACAGCATACATACATAAGTAACGCGATGAATGTTGTTGAACTGTAAAAATGAAACCCATTGCTACTGATAGTGTGTTACGCAATTACCCCGCAGGTCATGAACCATTGTAACACCTCCAAATTATTATTGCTAATCATACAGTTACCGTGGACGCGAAGCGAAGCCTAATTTAGTGATGTGACGTTCTAAAAGATCATAGCGCTAACCAAGAAAGTTTTGAAAAACACAGTCAATAAAATATTTGAGTACCTTTCCGGATAACAGACATTAATGGCCTAGTTATAATATTGTCTGCATAATAATCCTTGTAGCTGCTACATGCCCTGTCTATGGTTTGCAATTTTCGCGCTATTTGATTCGGTGTGCCGATTTGACAAAATTCATCTTCCGTCTTTCCAACAAGTCGGAGAATTTTTGGAGGTTCATTTTGGAACATCGTTTCTGTGTCATTAGAAGATGATATTTCTTGCATGTAAAACTTTTTTCCCTTTCCGCAAACTTGTTCGTCGTGTTCGGTAAACGAAGATGTTCTCAGCAGATCTTAAATGGTCAGTATGTTTATGTTATCTTTCCATAATTTTAAACAGTTTAAAAAGAATACAAATGAAAGATTAAAAATTTGCGAAAAAAAAAAACAGTTGTTCGACAAAATGTCGAGTTTCCGAACATGTTGAATGTGAGCAGCACTAGTTTTTTTTCGCGATTTCAGTGTTGCTCTCATAGAAAAAGCTGTTCATAACGATGAGCCAAAGACCCATTTTGAAGTCCATCACAACTTGTAAAAAACCGGCCAAGTGCGAGTCGGACTTGCACATCGAGGAAGGAAATAATGTAGAATACGTATTGTTTCTGTCCAAAAGCTTATCCATAGTAATATTATAAATTCGAAAGTAATTCTGTCTGTCTGTCTGTATGTTACCTTTTCACGCCTAAACCACTGAACAGGTTTTGATAAAATTTGGCAGAGAGATAGATTGCAGCCCGGGGAAAGAGATAGGATAGTTTTTATCCCGATATTCCCACGGCATTAACACTTATGTGGGTGAAACCACGGGGCGCTGCTGGTACAGTCGGTGACCAACATTGTCTGACCCACCCAACTTTGCCTGACCCACCGGCATATCTTGTTAAGCCATTTTAATCATTATCTTCTTGTCGTTAAAGTACTTGTACATATTATTATTTTAATATCTACTGTTAGCTTTTAAAATTATGTTTCCATAAATAAAAAAATAATATATATTTTAAAATGACAGTGTCACTTAAATTTATTTTTTTCTTTTAGTTCGCGATATTCTTTCTTTTTTATTTAAATAAAAGCTTATTTTTAAAAACTTTTTTATTTTCATTTTTTCTATTTAAAAAACATGTTAATTCACTTCATATACTTAGCTACAAATCTGTAAAACATTTCACAAATTTATTCATTTTCTCGCATTGATACATCAATGTTTTCTCGATAACAAACTTCCAAGCATTAGCATGACTTTTTTAAATGTTTATAAATGGTTAGGTTTGAATATGATATTATAAAATGTATTAATTTTGAACTATGAGCATTTACTTACTTTATCTTACTCGTACATATGTATATTTTAATGAAATAATAAACAGTTTTATTACTTGCAATGATTTTGTTTAATTTCTATACAAACTGCCCATTTAAAAAGATATTTCTCGACTTCGTTCGTTAAAAAAAAGTAAAAAAAAGATAATAATTGAGACAACATGATTTATCGAAATGCTTGCACGGAGTATTCCAAATATTCACGATAAGGTTCAAATTCCCTATCACTCAAGTAAGTCAGATAATGTTGGCCACCGACTGTACCTAATAAAGATTTCTTAAAAAGTGTGCTGATTAGATATATAATTTTGTGTTCTGTAATATTTACAAAAACCTGTATCGACATTAATCAAATTCCAGACTTTCCATTTTGCAAAGTTCGGAAATAAGAAGGAATGGTAATTTTTCCAGAAAAATAATATTTTTCGTGCTATTTAGTTAGGCAAGACGAAATCACATCATGATAGTTTATTTTTTAGGGTTCCGTAAGTACAAAAGGAAAAAACGGAACTCTTATAGGATCACTTTGATGTCCGTCTGTCTGTCTGTCTAGCTAGACCCTTTATCTCGGGAACGCGTGGAGGCTATACTCAGGTCTACAGTCCCTTGAAGCTGTGAAAAAATCAAACTTGTATTTCGACACTCTCAAGTAGGGAGTTTCATACAAAGAATACCGAATGGCTCGAGTTGATACGGTGACGATTCCTTTCCGAAGTGATACATGTGCTATGAGCTTAAAGTTGCCATGACGTGTGAGAAATTAGACAACAATGATCCAACCCTAGTCCTGACCTAGCCAGTCGCCATGACAAATAGAAAGAACCGGTGGGTGTCAGCCCGTGATTGCATTATCCCATCTGTTTAAATAACTGCACGTTGCACATTGATTTTGATTTTAATTTGCGACTGGATTTTTTGGGCTATTAGATATTAGGGCTATATTTCACCGGGACACCATGGCGGCGCAACCAGTTGCCGCCACCAACAAAATGTATACAGCTCTATAGAGAGTTACTCACCTGGTGTCCGTTTGGTTGCGCAACCAATTTGGCGGCGCGACCAACTCGGACGCGTGCACAGAATGTTACTGGTTTCGCCGCCACGCTGGTCGCGCCACCACTAATTACTATAGCGCTGTATGGTGTATCACTCACTCGGCCGCCAGTCTGGCCGCCAGTGACGGTATTCGGTACACTGTCTCAGTGTGGTGTGGCGACTCTGGTGTCTGTATGGTGTCTAGTTTGGTAGCTTACGGACACCACGGTGGCGCGACTGGTTGCGCCGCCATGGTGTCCCAGTGAAATATAGCCCTTAGTCTGATAGATTTTTAGTAAAGAGAGCTAAACCACAACCTTAACCAATAAGCAGAAAATATAAAGTACGTACCCAGATCCACGGGATTAGTAGTGCTCGCTGTGAGATGGTATTCATTCGACGGAATACTAGTAATGGAATCAACACAATTGGAGGAGCCCTGTTCCTCGTCATCATCAGACATTGGTACTACTATGAATATTGAGGAAGCAGCCGCGAAACGTTTTTTTGACATAATCTGGAACATTATCTTCGATACATCGAGCTTACTCGGCAACTGGTTGAACAGCACGATGGGATCTTCAGTTTCAGAGCTCGCCTTTCTTTTCCTCAATTTTTTATTTCCAAAGTTTGCTTCTAATTGAGACATTCTCAAGATAGTATATTGTTGTGGACCCGCTACTCCAATGTTTCTTGTAACATCACGTTCTCCAGCTATTTCGGGGTGGTTCATACCATCGTCACTGTCAAAAATAAAAACGTATAAACGTAACGTATTTTAGCATCATACGGAAACGTTTGGATTTTAGGTGTACCAAATACCTAATATATTCTTACAACAATTTAAAATGAAGCCTATTTTCCCTTGGTTCCCCGAGCAATTTAGAAATGATATATTAGGTATTTGATTTAAGTATGTATGGCGATGCTGATTGCAAAAACCCACTTCGCTTCAGTTGGGATATAAATGGTTTATTGGGACAGGACTTGAAACAGCAATAAAATTGAGTGCCAAAATATTTACCTGCTTAGTGCTTTATTTTCTCTTTATTCTTTATGGTTACCATTTAAATAAATGCTTTAATGATCTATGACGATAAAAACCAATAGTGATTTTTCAGCAAAGTACTACTTTACAAATCTCGTAGGAAGATTTGCTAATACGACATTTTACTATAGTGTAAGTCGTTCAGCTATTAGGACCATTTACTTTTAGGATTGTTTTGATACGGACGGTAAATATCATTCCCCATGTCATATTTCGGTCAGTCTTAGGAATTTCAGTCTGCACATTGTTTGGTTGATTTCGGTGGCACTTATGTTCCTTAAGACTTACGGGTTTTATTTATGAACATTGCTTAAAGTTGAGAGACGTATAGACGTCGAAAATAGTGACCTATCATAAGTTCGAAAAATATTTGACCGAATTTCATTTCACCTAAAACTTTTCAACTATTTTCGTTTCGTTTTTTTTTACTTCATCGAAGTCACGTCTGCCACTGTCTCAGTTGACCTATTATCAATTCGATTTTTTTCGTTACTCTGACGTTTCATTTGGTCGAAAAACTTTTTACCGAAATAACCAAGTGCAATGTAATTAAACTAGTAACCAAGTGCAATGTAATTAAACTAGTAATTATGTAAGTAACACAATGTATTTCCCAAAAAAAGAAATGTTGTCTATATATTTTTTTTCTTATCAAATCATTTGACTAAATGTTTATTGTCTAAAGATGGTTTGCTGTAATAAATCATTTTATTAAAGACCAAATGCCTTAATGACATAAAGTGCGTACTGAAATCATTCCAAATATTGCTATAAAAGAAGGTTGCTAAAATTTGTTTGGATAATGAAATGTTGCCAAAATAAAAGTTAATAAAACAAAATAAAATAAAAAGTTGCTATATATTTGATACCAAATAATTTTCCGTAATATTGTTTCGGTGTGGTGAAAATATGGCAAATAAATCATGGCAAATCATGAACAAAGTTCAAAAGAGGCTTCGGCCAATATCAAAAAAATATTTTGTAAATCGGCGAAATATAGTTCGGTAAAATAATACTTATGACACATGATACTTCGATGATCTAAAAATATGTCAAATAATGCATATAGCAAAAAAGACGTCGGTCAATAGTTTTCGGTAAAATGAAATTCGAACAAAAAAATTCGGAAAAGTGATCGGTTCCCGTCGAAAATGTATGATTAAACAGTCGCTAATCATTACTTAACTTTAAGCAACATTTACAAATAAACCCCTAAATATCAGTAAATATTTATTTTGGAAATATTAGTTCACATTCGGTTTCAAATTGAGAATATTATGAAGAACTTGTCAAACTCTACTTTGGCACCATAGATAAAATACTAAATTGGCACTACATAAGGCGATTCTTTCAATGTAGCGAAATTCATAAGTTCTAAAGTTTTTAGCAAGGATATATTAAATTTTGATTCATAAACTGGATGTGTTAGTTACCTGGTTGTCGGTCCGTCTAGTGAGTTAATACTCAGTAGGTCGTTAGTAGACTCGTAGCCCGAGTAATGGGCGGAGCTGGATGTTAAGCTGCTGCTGTCTATAACCGAAGTCAAACTGATTGAGTCCAGACTGTCGCTTGTATTTGTGCTTAATGACATGTCATTTTTTATAATAAGAATGGTTTCATAACTGCTTGCAGAATTAGGTTTTGAAGTTGGCTCTTTGTAAACGTCATCCAATGACTGAAGATCTCTTAAACTTTCCACAATCCTGTCAGAATTACTGGCTGTGCCTTGGTATTGTGCTATACCACTCGGTCCATTAATGTTTTCACTTTGAATACGATATGGTCTAGTACTATAGTCCATATCAGAACTGCTGTCGTTGAGGATGTAATTCATTTTATTGTTATTATTAAGACCCAATTCACTACCAACTTTGTATTTTGGTTCTTTAGAGTCATCAAGGTTATTATGATAGTTAGTTCGTGTTTTATTGAGGTCGGTGTTTGAAACCATTTTGTCAAGCATTACTTGAATGATACGCTCCATTGAATATGATGGTATACCAACTGCGCTCCCGATTGTAACTTTAATACCCTCGTTGTCAATGAAGGCCCCGCTATTAACGCCTGGGAGACATTCACCAGGACAATCGCACAAGGAAGATATATCTGGAGACGTCACTCTGATTTTTACGTAACTGTGTTTAAATTTGATTTTCTTTTTGTCGCAACCGCAGCCACGGTCGCATGTTGTTGTTTTGATAATATCTTGAAAATCTTCAGAATCTATTCCTACACACCGACACACCGCCACACCGACCTTTTTCTCCTTCTTCCTAATTTTCCCCTTCTTTTCGGAAGGGGTCGGCTCAATTGGCAAACCTACCTCTGCTCTAATTTTCTTCACCAAGTCTTTTTCGGACGCTGTTCCACCTACAGGCAATGGTAACCCAGCTTCAGCAAGTCCTTTTAGTATTCTTTCTTTCTCGGCAGGTGCTTTTCCGGTTATTGGTGTGAATAGCCCTGCTGCTTTTGCTTTGAGAATAATTGATTTCTCTGATGGAGTTTTGCCTTCTGGTGGTGTTCGAGCTTTAACTCTAGCTATCATTGATTTTTCAGATTTCGTCTTACCTTTCGGCAGTGGCAAACCGGCCATGGCTAACCCTTCGACGATTTTTTCCTTTTCAGCAGGTGTTTTTCCTTCAAGCGGTGACAGCAATCCTGCAGTTTTCGCTGCTGTTGGTTTCTCTGATTGTGTTACAGATAGTGGACTAGAAATTAATCTGCTTATAAGTTTCTTTTCTGACGATGTTTCACCTTCTGGAATCGGCACACCTGCGGCTTTCATACCCCTGAGTATCTTTTCTTTCATTGATGGAGTTTTCCCTTTCAAAGGAGTAACCAGACCAGCACCTTTGGCTCTTCGTAATCTTTCTGATGGTGATGGTGTCACGTAACCAGTATCATCTTTAATTTTCTGTATTAAATCTTTTTCTGATGGGGTTTTATACATTGGTAGCGGCAAACCTGCAGCGACTCTACCCCGCAGTATCTTTTCTTTTTGATCCGGCGATTTGCCTTCTAAAGGAGTTAACAAACCACCTGCTTTGGCCTTTCGTAATTTTTCTGACGGCGTTCTATCTGGTATCCCGGATTCTTTTTTTATTTTAGCTATAAGTGCTTTTTCGGATGGAGTTTTTCCTTCTGGAAGTGGTAAGCCAATTTCAGCTAGACCCTGCAATTTTTTTTCTTTCTGTTTGGGAGTTTTACCTGCAAGAGGTGTGAACAGTCCAGCTGCTTTGGCTTTTCGTATTTTATCAGATGTGACGGAAGGCAGTGATTCAGATTTCTTTTTTTCTTTTTGTTCTGGTGTTTTACCTTTCAGTGATGGTAATCCTTCAGCTTTCGCTCTTCGCATTTGCTCCGAAGGCGCCAGGATCGGTGGAATCACCCTTGAAGGATGACGACTACCTGCCGCTACTTTGGCTATAAGGGCTTTCTCGGATGGCGTTCGTCCTTCCGGTAACGGAATTTCCAAATCATGTAGACCTTTTAATACTTTTTCCTTTTCTGCTGGTGTCTTGCCTTCCAATGGCTGTAGTAGGCCAGCTTTAGCTGCCTGTTCATGTTTGTCTCTAATAGATTTAGTTTTAGGTTCCTTAGGTAACCCAAGGTCAGCGCGAACCTTGTCAACAAGTTTTTTTTCTGAAGGTGTTTGGCCTTCAGGGAGGGGTATACCTCGTTTAGCTAGTGCCTTCAGTTTTTTTTCTTTTTGCTCTTGTGTTTTACCAGTGAGTGGCGTTAGTAACCCTTCCGATTTCGCTCTTCGCATTTGCTGCGAAGGCGCCAGGACCGGTGGAATCACCCTTGAAGGATGACGACTACCTGCCGCTACTTTGGCTATAAGAGCTTTCTCGGATGGCGTTCGTCCTTCCGGTAACGGAATTTCCAAATCATGTAGACCTTTTAATACTTTTTCCTTTTCTGCAGGTGTCTTGCCTTCCAATGGCTGTAGTAGGCCAGCTTTAGCTGCCTGTTCATGTTTGTCTCTAATAGATTTAGTTTTAGGTTCCTTAGGTAACCCAAGGTCAGCGCGAACCTTGTCAACAAGTTTTTTTTCTGAAGGTGTTTGGCCTTCAGGGAGGGGTATACCTCGTTTAGCTAGTGCCTTCAGTTTTTTTTCTTTCTGTTCTGGTGTTTTACCAGTGAGTGGCGTTAGTAACCCTTCCGATTTCGCTCTTCGCATTTGCTGCGAAGGCGCCAGGACCGGTGGAATCACCCTTGAAGGAGGACGACTGCTTGCCGCTACTTTGGCTATAAGAGCTTTCTCTGATGGCGTTCGTCCTTCCGGTAACGGAATTCCCAAATCATGTAGACCTTTTAAAACTTTTTCCTTCTCTGCAGGTGTCTTGCCTTCCAATGGCTGTAGTAAGCCAGCTTTAGCTGCTTGTTCATGTTTGTCTCTAACAGATTTAGTTTTAGGTTCCGTAGGTAGACCAAGGTCGGCGCGAACCTTGTGAACTAGTTTTTTTTCTGAAGGTGTTTGGCCTTCAGGGAGAGGCATACCTCGGTTAGCTAGTGCCTTCAGAATTTTTTCTTTTTGTTCTGGTGTTTTACCAGTGAGTGGCGTTAGTACTCCTTCCGGTTTCGCTCTTCGCATTTGCTCCGAAGGCGCCAGGACCGGTGGAACCACCCTTGAAGGATGACGACTGCTTGCCGCTACTTTAGCTGTAAGAGCCTTCTCTGTCGGCGTCCGGCCTTCTGGTAACGGAATTCCCAAATCATGTAGACCTTTCAATGTCTTTTCCTTCTCTGCAGGTGTTTTGCCTTCCAAGGGCTGTAGTAAGCCAGCTTTTGCTGCTTGTTCATGTTTCTCTCTAACAGATTTAGTTTTAGGTTCCATAGGTAGGCCAAGGTCGGCTCGAACCTTGTTTATAAGTTTTTTTTGTGATGGTGATTGAGCCTCAGGGAGCGGTAAGCCTTTCATCGCACGCGCTCGTAGAATTTTTTCTTTTAGTTCTGGTGGTTTGCCTGTCAGGGGCGACATTACGCCCTCTGTTTTAATTGAAGCTGCACGAGGTAAGGCCTTGACTTTAGCTATAAGAGCCTTCTCTGTCGGCGTCCGGCCTTCTGGTAACGGAATTCCCAAATCATGTAGACCTTTCAATGTCTTTTCCTTCTCTGCAGGTGTTTTGCCTTCCAAGGGCTGTAGTAAGCCAGCTTTTGCTGCTTGTTCATGTTTCTCTCTAATAGATTTAGTTTTAGGTTCCATAGGTAGGCCAAGGTCGGCTCGAACCTTGTTTATAAGTTTTTTTTGTGATGGTGATTGAGCCTCAGGGAGCGGTAAGCCTTTCATCGCACGCGCTCGTAGAATTTTTTCTTTTAGTTCTGGTGGTTTGCCTGTCAGGGGCGACATTAAGCCCTCCGTTTTAATTGAAGCTGCACGAGGTAAGGCCTTGACTTTGGCTATAAGAGCCTTCTCTGATGGCGACCGGCCTTCTGGTAACGGAATTCCCAAATCATGTAGACCTTTCAATGTCTTTTCCTTCTCTGCAGGTGTTTTGCCTTCCAAGGGCTGTAGTAAGCCAGCTTTTGCTGCTTGTTCATGTTTCTCTCTAACAGATTTAGTTTTAGGTTCCATAGGTAGGCCAAGGTCGGCTCGAACCTTGTTTATAAGTTTTTTTTGTGATGGTGATTGAGCCTCAGGGAGCGGTAAGCCTTTCATCGCACGCGCTCGTAGAATTTTTTCTTTTAGT
Organism: Oligia latruncula; assembly: GCA_948474745.1. Classification (NCBI taxonomy): domain Eukaryota; kingdom Metazoa; phylum Arthropoda; class Insecta; order Lepidoptera; family Noctuidae; genus Oligia; species Oligia latruncula. The sequence continues at coordinate 24,823,543 of OX419683.1, forward strand.
TCTGGTGGTTTGCCTGTCAGGGGCGACATTACGCCCTCTGTTTTAATTGAAGCTGCACGAGGTAAGGCCTTGACTTTAGCTATAAGAGCCTTCTCTGTCGGCGTCCGGCCTTCTGGTAACGGAATTCCCAAATCATGTAGACCTTTCAATGTCTTTTCCTTCTCTGCAGGTGTTTTGCCTTCCAAGGGCTGTAGTAAGCCAGCTTTTGCTGCTTGTTCATGTTTCTCTCTAATAGATTTAGTTTTAGGTTCCATAGGTAGGCCAAGGTCGGCTCGAACCTTGTTTATAAGTTTTTTTTGTGATGGTGATTGAGCCTCAGGGAGCGGTAAGCCTTTCATCGCACGCGCTCGTAGAATTTTTTCTTTTAGTTCTGGGGGTTTGCCTGTCAGGGGCGACATTAAGCCCTCCATTTTAATTGAAGCTGCACGAGGTAAAGCCTTGACTTTGGCTATAAGAGCCTTCTCTGATGGCGACCGGCCTTCTGGTAACGGAATTCCCAAATCATGTAGACCTTTCAATGTCTTTTCCTTCTCTGCAGGTGTTTTACCTTCCAATGGCTGTAGTAAACCAGCTTTAGCTGCTTGTTCATGTTTTTCTCTGATAGATTTAGTTTTAGGTTCCATAGGTAGACCAAGGTCGGCGCGAACCTTGTCAACAATTTTTTTTTCTGATGGCGTTTGACCTTCAGGGAGAGGTATACCTCGGTTAGCTAGTGCCCTCAGATTTTTTTCTTTTTGTTCTGGTGTTTTGCCTGTCAGTGGTGTAAGTAATCCTTCCGCTTTCGCTCTAGGCATTTGCTCCGAAGGAGCCAGGACCGGTGGAACCACCCTTGAAGGACGACGACTGCTTGCCGCCACTTTGGCTATAAGAGCTTTTTCTGATGGCGTCCGTCCTTCAGGTAACGGAATTCCCAAATCATGTAGACCTTTCAGTATCTTTTCCTTCTCTGCAGGTGTTTTGCCTTCCAATGGCTGTAGTAAGCCAGTTTTTGCAGCTTGTTCATGTTTGTCCTTAATAGATTTAGTTTTAGGTTCCTTAGGTAGACCAAGGTCGGCGCGAACCTTGTCAATAAGTTTTTTTTCTGAAGGTGATTGACCTTCAGGGAGGGGTATACCTGTCATAGCCAATCCTTTCAGAATTTTTTCTTTTTGTTCTGGTGTTTTTCCTTTGAGAGGTGTTAGTAATCCTTCCGCTTTTGCTCTTCCCATTTTCTCTGAAGGTGCCAGGACTGCTGGAACCGCATGGGCTGAAGCCTTGACTTTAGCGACTATTGCTTTCTCTGATGGCGTCCGCCCTTCAGGTAACGGAATTCCCAAATCATGTAGACCTTTCAGTATCTTTTCCTTCTCTGCAGGTGTTTTGCCTTCCAATGGCTGTAGTAAACCAGCTTTAGCTGCTTGTTCATGTTTGTCTCTAATAGATTTAGTTTTAGGTTCCTTAGGTAATCCAAGGTCAGCGCGAACCTTGTCAACAAGTTTTTTTTCTGAAGGTGTTTGGCCTTCAGGGAGGGGTATACCTCGTTTAGCTAGTGCCTTCAGTTTTTTTTCTTTTTGTTCTAGTGTTTTACCTGTGAGTGGAGTTAGTAATCCTTCCGATTTCGCTCTTCGCATTTGCTGCGAAGGCGCCAGGACCGGTGGAATCACCCTTGAAGGATGACGACTACCTGCCGCTACTTTGGCTATAAGAGCTTTCTCTGATGGCGTTCGTCCTTCCGGTAACGGAATTTCCAAATCATGTAGACCTTTTAATACTTTTTCCTTTTCTGCAGGTGTCTTGCCTTCCAATGGCTGTAGTAAGCCAGCTTTAGCTGCCTGTTCATGTTTGTCTCTAATAGATTTAGTTTTAGGTTCCTTAGGTAACCCAAGGTCAGCGCGAACCTTGTCAACAAGTTTTTTTTCTGAAGGTGTTTGGCCTTCAGGGAGGGGTAAACCTTTCATAGCACGCTCTCTTAGTATTTTATCTTTTTGGTTCAGTGATTTTCCCGTTATAGGCGTTAGTAAACCCGCTGTTTTCACGGAAGGTGGACGAGGAGTTGCCATTATTCTGGCTATAAGAGCTTTCTCTGACGGTGTCCTTCCTATAGGTAATGGAATACCCATATTGTGCTGGCCTTGTAATAGACTTTCCTTCTCCGCAGGTGTTTTACCTTCCAATGGCAGTAGAATGCCTTGTATAGCTGCAACATCATGCTTATCTCTGATAGCTTTAGTTGCAGGTTCTATAGGTAGACCAAGTTCGGTGCGTACCTTGTCAATAATGTTCTTTTCTGATGGTGATTGACCTTCAGGGAGGGGTAGACCTCGATTAGCTAGTTCCCTCAGAATTTTTTCTCTGTCTGCTGGTGTTTCATCTGTGAGCGGTATCATAAATCCATCGGCTTTTGCTTTACGCATTCTAGCGCCCAAGATTGGACCTTTTTCCTTAAACTCGGATTTCCCAACGGAACGGGGTCCCTTTTTTGCTCTGATTTTATCTATCAGAGCCTTTTCCGAAGCAGTCCTTCCTTCTGGAAGCGGCAAACCGAAGTTAGCTTGAGCTTTTAAAATTTCTTCTTTCTGCGCCGGAGCTTTACCTTCTAAAGGAGTGATAATACCTGCAGCCTCAGCTTTTCGCATTTTTGCCATTTCGGCTGCATTTTTAGGAGATGGCGGTAGTCCAAGCTCTTGCCTTGTTTTGTCTATCAAAGCTTTTTCTGATGCCGTCTTTCCTGTAGGTAAAGGTAGTCTTGCCTTAGCCATTTCTTTCAAAATTTTCCATTTTTCTGCTGAAGTCTTACCATCTAATACTTTATCCCTTTCAATAGTGGCCATAGATTTTCTGAATTCGCCGAGCTCTCTCTCCTCTTTTAATTTATGACTGCAAAGTACACAACGACAATTGTCGCAATTTTGCGATTTGTAACAGTCGTATAAGCCCTTCATCACTTCAAACATAGCATCAGAGTTACATCTACAACAACAACTGTCCTCTACAGCGCCTAGTTGACATCTGTATATTTTCCATTTTGTATGGCTGGGATAGTTAAATTGGTTCATGAAGCAACTGTCGAACCGATGTTCAGAAACTACATTAGCAATAAACTTAGACTGAAAAGGGTTCTGTTTGTATTTGTTTTGTTTTGTATCCTTTCTATGGCCGCTTTTATTTCGTGGCGGGACTGGCCTTGTACATTTGTTTAGTTCAGGCATGCTTGAGGGTTTGGTGGTCGACCCTTGCTTCTTGTATTTGCATCTTGATAAACGAAAAGCAATTGCTGGCTGTTGAACATGTACGAATACATTGTGCTTTTTGCGTTTCTTCCACCACTTCTTATTAACAATTATTATACTCACATTTTCGATACCATTACATGGGCTGTTTTCTTGATTAAGATGAGAAAATTCATTTAGCAAGCTTTCATAATATGAACCGATGTTGTCCAAATCTCTCATATTGATTTGTTTTACTTCTACGAATCTTGACTTAACGTCTGATTTTTAAGAGCGTAGACGGGCTGCGCGAGGATTGAGAAATAGGTATTTGAAGAAACTATTGCTGTCTCTCTCCCTCTAGTCTCCCCCCGTAGAGTGCGATAGGGACAACTGCAGCTCAGAACGATTTTACCTAGAAAAAACCATGACCGATCGACGTTTCGTATTCCCCTGTTTTCTCCTCAAAACCTAAGCCGATTAAAATATTTTTGGTATCAAAATTTAAAGGAAGAATAGATCTATGCCCCTATCATTTGTTTTTATCTTAAAAACATTTCAATTTTCTTTGGTAGTCGTCTGATTACGTAGGTAAAAACGGGGCATTTTTTTAGGTTTTCAGAAAATCATATTTATTTTGTAATAATTTTTTTGAAAAAAAAAAATAACTGGGGCATGCCTTCAATAGACCTAGATTTTTATAAATAAAAATGATTACTCTTGAGGCATTATCCAGGAAGAGAATAGGGGAATACGTTTGTATGGAAAAAATGCAGCCCGTCTACGCTCTTAAGGCGAAAGCGCCAGGGAAGCCCGCGAAATTATTTTTTTACGTTTTTTGCAATTTTTGATTAAAATATGATTCGCGGACGTAACAAATATGAATTTACAGAATTATAATCATTAAAGTCATCAACACAACTCTCTAAGACCAAGTAATCCCCAAGAATGACTATTTCATGAAATCTTGACATTTGGGGATCATACTAACTTAACAAGTTGTATTACTGATTGTAATGATTATAATTATGTAAATACATATTTGTTACGACCGTGAATCATATTTTAATCAACGTACAACTTAATACTGACCAGAAAATTGCAAAAACGTAAGAAAATTTGAATTTCGCGGGCTACCTTAGTGCTTCCTCCTTAAGCTGTACAGCGCGCGCAGCGTTACAAAAAAATATTAAAAGCAAATTAAACAACTTTTCTTTAAAAAATAATAAATTTAATGATTCAACAAAACTACAGTACCGCTGTTATTGATTTCTGTTATAAATAACACCTAACAAGTAACAATCAAGTAATATTTACGATACGGCAGTATTGCGCCCTTCCGCGAAGCTGTCTCGAGCAAAAGTCATCTGACGCTTGTGTCGAACGCTGAACGATGATCGATTGTTGGATCTGTCAGTTGACTTTGACAGTTCGACTAGCTTTACTCAGTTGATGTTTCCTTATACGGCCTCTCCTGACATCCTGACGTCCTGGGCAAGTCTAGATGGTCCAGCTTCCTCATCATTGTAGGCTGGTGTGATTTGTACCTCGGACATGGCTTCACCATCTGTTAAAGGCATGGTCTCATCCGATTAGTCTGCACCTGAAATGTACATCTACTATAAATACACAGCTAGGACTAACACCAAGTATTAGAAAGGAAGGAAGGCAAGGAAAGGTAAAGAAACCCCCAGGAAAAGAGTGAAAGTTATTTATAAACCTTATAAGATTACAAACAATCAGCCACTATTAGGTTCACATAAGACTAGACATACCATTCACAAGGTCTAGTGTTTATACTTACAAGACTAGACATATCACACAAGGTCTAGTATTCACACAAAACTAGACATAACATACAAGGTCTAGTATTCACACAGGACTAGACAACACACAAGGTCTAGTATTCACACAATACTAGACATATCACACAAGGTCTAGTATTCACACAAAGCTAGACATAACATACAAGGTCTAGTATTCACACAAGGCTAGACATAACACACAAAGTCTAGTATTCAAAAGGCTGAAGGCAACAATACCACACAGACATTCAAGGGCTACTCACACGCAAAGAAGGCAGCACACTCATCTGGAGTCCATTCACCCTTCCAAGGTACCATGAACTGCGCCGCTGCATAGGTCATCTTGCCATAGGCTCCAGCAATAAGCTTCAATTCGTATCGGTCATTCTCCAATACTCTTGTCACCTTATAAGGAATCCAATTTCCCTTTGGACTGCGCGTACTTAATTACCAAAGCAAGATCGTCTTTTTAAAAACATGAGGCGGTTGGCGCATTTTGTTGACATATTTGTCTTGGCGACTCTGATTATCCTTAAGACGTTCAGCTGCCCTCTGCCGGTCGAGTTCTCGCAAGGATCGACGATCACTATCAGAACACTCTATAGTGACATCACGGACCAAGGTTTGTATTACGGGAGTTGTACTTCAATACCGATCAACTAATTTAACGGAGATGCTTGAGTGGTCTTTTGTTTTGTGACGTTCTGTACTAGTTGCAAACGCCATAACTGTTCGGACCACTTACTTTTCTTATTATTAGTCTCGATGCGTAACATGTTATGAAGGGTGCGTACATATCTCTCCACCTGGCCATTCGCATGATGCATCTCAGGAGTTATGTAATGTATAGTGCATCCTAAATCATTAATCCTTTTAACGGTGGCTTCGAACATACGACCTCGATCGGTAACTATAAGGTGTGGAGTGCCAAATAAAGAAACAGCGTTTTTAAACGCTTTCTATAATTCGTCATGGTCCTGTCTATAAAGTGGATAAGTTAAACAGTACTTAGAAAAAACCGGCCAAGTGCGTGTTGGGCCACGCACAGTATAGGGTTCCGTAGTAGCCCGTTATCACAATGTAGTACGATTCTGTTGTTCTTTATTCAGAATATATATATTTTTTTTTTTTATGAAATTTTTCATATTTTGTTTTTCAATGCAAGTCTTTACCCGATAAAAACAAGCAACTACTTCATCTTAGTCGCTTTAAAGGATTAATGCTAAGGATTTCGTATTTGTTACAAAATTATCCAATACCCAAGTTCAACGACTATTACTGCTAAACTAATAAAGTTATCTTAACCGCTATAGTTTTCTTTTAAGAGCGTTTACGTCGAACGTCATTTCATACAAACTTTCAAGCCCTTGTTTTCCGAAATGAACGAACCGATTTTAATTAAACTTCATGCGCATAAGCAGTATACAAAGGTCTAAAAAGTTAGCAGAGAACGTTTGAAGTCGATTTAATTTTTTTTAATTACTTTTTTATTTCGTAATTTTAAGTTTCAAATAATTAAATACTGGAATATTTGTTTATAATAAGTAGGTAAGTAATAGTTTTGTTGTAAATATTGCACTAGACTTTGACCAAGGTTTTGAGATGTTTTCCCTTTGACACTATAGGTCTTATCAATAAAGCCAGGCCGTCACACTTACACATAGGTACCTATTAGTCCTTAACTTGAAAATTCCTGAATCGATTTTGATGAAACTTGCACTGTATCCTAAGTTGATGTAAATGTAAGCCAATAAAAAAATGTTTACGATCCGATTAATAGTTGCAGAGAAATGCGTGGACAAACATACATCATTAATATGTTGTATATTTCTTTGGAAGCCCTAATAGATTGTCATATGTGAATATAATGCAGTTCCAATAATATTACATACATACGTGTCGAATTGATAACCACTTTTTTTTTTAAGTCGGTAAAAAGTGTCCGTCAAACTGCGGAAATGCGGGTGGTCTATTCTCCATAGAAACACTCTCGCCTGTTTTTTTTCTGGTTAATGACAATGGGCAATGATTTTTTACAGAATAATACTTTTCTTTTTTTTTTTAAACGTTGCCCCACACTAGGAATTTCTCCTGTATCGTGGGTGCGTTTACAAACATTTAAACTCACATACACAAACAGCCAGACCCGGTACAACTACTTGTAGGTCATACAAATATTTGTTCCGTGCGGGAATCGAACCCGCGACACGCAGCGCAGCAGTCAATCGCTTAACCACTGCGCCAACCGTGCCGTCAATATTAACTACTTCTATGTCCCTGTGTTTTCCTCTTTGATGATACATTTTTTTTTTATAAGCACTAGAACCCTCAAAAAATGCCGTTTTAAACCAATGTTAACAGAGGCCTATAGTTCGACTTTTAATTAGCTGCAGTTTAAAATGACACTTCTTACTGTCATTTCGTTAAAAAATGTTGCCACACTAAAGATAATTTTGTCTAAATTTTTACTCTAAAACTCCTACTCTACCGATCTAAGAAATCATATTTTCAAATAAATTAAATTATTCATTAGGAATAAAACACCAAAAACCTCAAAAATAAGAATATTAAAAAGATATGTTTCCAGTAGGGCGTCCCCCCCCCCCTCTAAAAGCTAAACTGCTAACTTGAAAAATCGGGAAAAATTCTCGATGATAGTGTATTTCATGAACTTTAAAGGAAAACTTTAGCGGTTAAGATAACTTTATTAGTTTAGTAGTAATAGTCGTTGAACCTGGGTGTTGGATAATTTTGTATCAAATACAAAATCCTTAGCATTAATCCTTTAAAGTGACTAAGATGAAGTAGTTGCTTGTTTTTAACGGATAAAGACTTGCATTGAAAAACTAAATATGAAATAAAAAAAAATTAAAAAACCATATTAAATTATCATAAGTTTCACAATACTGCCGCTAGATGGCGCTGTACCAACGGGTTACGTTTTCATTCGAGTATATTCGATATGATCGACATCCCCGCTTAGAAATGATAATTCAAATTTAAAGTCGATTTTTGTTATTATAACCATTAACTCCTAATATCTTTACCATTACTTATATTCAAAGTAAAGAAAAACAGAATCGTACTATATTGTGATAACGGGCTACTACGGAACCCGAAACTGTGCGTGGCCCGACACGCACTTGACCGGTTTTTTATAAATCCAATCCGATCACTAATGTGATGACAAAACAGTAGGTAATTAGGCATTGTTCAATGTTTTTGTTGTAAACTTAGGTATATTATCCTGAATTTCATTATAAATATCATCCCCTAATAATATTATCCTCTTTTATAAAATCAATTTAACATGGATCGATTTTGAATTGAATGTTACTAGAATGAATCGATTATATTGTCACATCACTATTTAAATTTCGTTAAAAAGTGGTAACACATAAGCTGTCACTCTACTGTAGCTAATTAAAAGTCCGACTATAGTGTACTTTGACAACTATAAATGAAAAAAAGAAAAACATAGGGACACAGTAGGTTCATATCCTTCTTAATCAGTTAATATCTTTCTAAATTGAAGAGGAAATATGCGAAAGCCAAACCTCGAATTATGACTTTATACTTAGACTTTTTCAAAAGTCTCTCCGACCGTATTTCCTCTTAAATTAGGCTGGCGCCACAGTAGCAACAGGGTAAATTTCAGTAATTTCAGGCTATGTTAACAAAATTATTTTGGAAGGTAGGTATGTAAATAGAGAGCAGTGGTGGCCAAGTGGTGACGGCCGCGACTTACGAGTTGTAGGTCGTAGGTTCGAACCCAGACAGGCGCTTTACTTTGTGTAAATTATTTCATCACCACTGCTCTCAAAACGGTGAAGGAAAACATCGTGAGGACACCGGCATGTCCTAGAACCAAAAAATTCGAAGACATGTGACATCTACCAACCCGCACTGGACCCGCGTGGTGGATTACGGCCCACTCCCTCTCACCGAGAGGAGGCCTGTGTCCCAGCAGTGGGAACATTATAGGCTGATTATGGTTATGGTATGTAAATAGTTGAAGTTTGGTATACTGTTTTGTGGTTTTTGAACTGTTATTTACTGCATCTAGCAGGACACTTTTCATCTTTACCCTATATGAGACGGTTCTCCTTACCTCTACGTAAGGAGAACCGTCTCGATAGAATAGAATAATCGAGAGGAGCTAAAAGTGACTGTTTTAATAATAATGGCGGGAATTACCGCATTTTGTTCAGTTAGTAGAAAGTAGAACCGCTCGCTTGCAAAACGCGAACCACCTACGCAAGGCTGCATAAGCTGCACGGGGCGCAAGTATTTTAAAGCGTCTATGAATCTACGCCTCCGTGGATCGCAGTCCTAAAACATTAAATGTAATATTCCACATACCTTTCATATCCTTAAATTTAAAATGTGTTTTAAATCTCTTGTTAATTAACTTATTTATAGTGTAAGCTACATACTTGGGGTGCGTTTCATGGTTTTTTAAATATTTTTTTTATAAAAAAAATCGGTTACTGTACAAATTTACCAATAATTGTCATGTCATGTCAATTTTGACATGTTGTCAATCATCAATGATCTTCACTTCGTATGGAATTCGTATGTGCTTACCATGGAATTAGAATGTTAGCAACAATTTGAAAATGTCATAGACAGCGTACAATGTAGGTACAGTCATCCTCAAAAAGATATATAAGCTGCCAACTAGCTTAATTAGCCTTTCAGTTAACAAACGAAACTTTTTACAAAACAGCGCCGTTCAACAAGGTGAAACAGGACGGCAGATGACAGCATTGTATGGAACAGAACATCGAAATAAAACTTGCCATCTACATATTATAAAGGTAATAAAAAAAAAATCATCGAAAGATATGTCCCATCTCTAATATTAGTTGCACGGCATGGACGTAATATATAATATAAATATTACGTCCATGTTGCACGGGCCCTCACGCGTTGCTATCAGCGCCAAAATGGCAAAAATCAAATGTCTTCATTTTGTCATCGATAGTATAAAGTCTAGCGTACTTGTATAATACAGGTCAGTGATGCTCAATTATAGCTCTGACATTAAAACGTAGATAAGTATTGAAAAGTCGGAAATGTCAAACATACCATCAGCAGCACGCGTGGCATGTAACGGGTTTTGTCGACGGAAGAATGGACAAAATGACAAATTGTAGACAGATTTCTAATACTGATACATGTGACATACATATAATAACATAATACTGCTTGACAGGTACGTACGGTTTTATGGGTTGTATGGGTTTTTACATTTTTTCACCTTTTAAACCTTCCTTGGACTTCTACAAATATTTCAAAACCAAAATTAGGGAAATCGGTCCAGCCGTTCTTGAGTTTTAGTGAGACTAACAAACAGCATTTCATTTTTAGGGTTCCGTACCAAAATGGTAAAAAGGAACCCTTATGGTGCGACTCAGTCTGTCTGTCTTTCCGTCTGTCACAGCTGGATATCTCAAGAACTACCTACTAATGCTATCAACTTGAAATTTAGAATAGTTTTAGATGACATTTGTCAAACTATTTTGCAAATATGAAAGAAATTACATTTTTTTTTTCAACAGGGACTGAAAGGGTTTCTGAAAATCCGAATTGGGGCTACTAGGGCATGTGGGGTATCTTAAGAAAGAGCGCAGTTTGCAAATTCTCAAACACGTTTTCTTATTTTTTTAGGCCGCATAGTTTTCGACTTTTGATGAAAATTAAAAAAAAAATACCGTTCCCCTCTTTTGTTTTATGAGTTTGCATAGAGAATAATCTGAAATTATTCTATGTGATAGAAGTGTATGTGGGTAGTTCTTCGAAATTTGATTCTTTGACTGATCCATATGGCCAAAATTTAATTTCACTTTCAGCTCTGTAACACATGTTCATATGAAAATAGGTATACTAAATAACATATATTTGAATGAGGGACTCGTTTTTATAAAGTAGTTTTCAAGATATTAATTTTGTGCCCAGATGAATCAGAATGTGTTACATATTAATCAGAAACAGAAATAAAAAGTAATAAATACACCGTTAGTTATGAATGTAAATTCTAAACAATAATTATTAATTCTTAAATAGGACTAAGACATATCAAAAGTATCCTATTTAGAACAAGATTATACTCCTGTCATTTTTTATTATTCAAAAGGTTATGGCTAAGTAAATAATAATAAATAAGATTAAAACTACTGACTTGTACACGGTCAAAAATTGGACAAGGAGAATTACGCAACAAAAGCGCTCCTATCGTGCTGGAGAGGGGAAAAACTAATTTATTTTATTATTCATATGGGGTTTTGACCATACGAATCAGGCACAGATGAATCAGGATTTTGCCTACAATCATGCATAACTCATCGTACATACAGACTTCATTATTTTCATTTTTCTACAAGAATCTATAACCCAAAAGCATCACACGAAACACAGATTGAAGTTTTAAAACAATAAAATAAATTTTATAAAGTAGGCATTGTAATCAGGATGCCACCTGAACCAAACACAGATGAATCAGGTATTTTCCTTCGTAACACCGGATCTAAGCCAACCAGCCGCACATCCACCTTCTAGGTCGTCCGTTGCACGACTGGCTTCCCCCCGCGCTGGAAGCCAGACTCTCATTATTATTACCCGACCAAGTACGGTCAAGTGCAGCTTACGCCACATTAATCAGTATTATACGCCGGACACTTCTTTTTTACTTATTTATAAACAGACTAACGTAGTTATAACTAATACACATTTTTTTTGTAAGAGGACAATTCATTTCCTTTCGATATAATTATAATTTATATTGATGTATCAAAGGGAAAATGCGACATCGACCATTTTGTTCCGGAAAATGGCAAACGGACGCGCTATATGAATCAGAAGAACGACCTTCAAATATTTTTATTTTGTACCTAGACAGCAATTATTAAAAAAAAATCATTTGTCCTAGTAAGGGATAAAGCTAAACTGTACAAAAAAAAATATTACATGCCTTTTTTTTAGTTGGTTACAGAAATATACCCACAGACATCGAAAATTTGGTCCCTGAAGAATTACCCATGTAAAGATTACAGGAAAAATAAAACGATGTCTATAAATAGCACACTTTTTCAGAAATCATCAACAATAGTTACGTTAGTTCCACTATCGGTCAAGAGATGGCGCTGACCTAAAACTGCAATATTTAATATTTTACACCGCAGCGTGCAGTGTTAAAATTCTCTGACGAATATAGGCCTCGCCGATGAAAATTTAGAAACCTACGGAACCCTCGGTGCGTGAGTCCGACTCGCTCTTGCCCGGTTTTTTTTTTATATAATACTAGCTTCTGCCCGCGACTTCGTCCGCGTGAAATTTCACCCTCTCCCCATTTACCCCCCCAGGGGTTGAATTTCGAAAAATCCTTCCTTATTCCTTGTCTACATTATAAAGGGAACCTCTGTACAAAATTTCAGCTTTCTAGGTCCAAGGGTTTGGGCTGGGCGTTGATGAGTCAGTCAATCAGTCAGTCAGGACTTTTATTTTTATTTATATAGATAGATATCTTAGGCTTTTAATATATTACACAAGCAGCTTCTGCCCGCGACTTCGTCCGCGTGAAATTTCACCCTCCCCTCATTCACCCTCTTAGGGGTGGAATTTCGAAAAACCCTTTCTTAGTGGATACCTACTCTTCACAAATAACACACCCACCAAATTTCATGTGTCTAGGACCCGCGGTTTAGGCTGTGCGTTGATATATCAGTCAGTCAGTCAGGACTTAGAATTATATACATACTAGCTTCTGCCCGCGACTTCGTCCGCGTGAAATTTCACCCTCTTAGGGGTGGAATTTCGAAAAACCCTTTCTTAGTGGATACCTACTCTTCACAAAGAACATACCCTCCAAATTTCATGTCTCTAGGAGCAGCGGTTTAGACTGTGCGTTGATATATCAACAATCAGTCAGTTTATCATTTTATATATATAGATAAATAGATACTTTACTTTTCCGGCATAAAAAGTACCCAGTGTGGTGCCCAGGATATTAAAGAATAATTATACCAAGTTTCATCGTAATCGAACCGGTAGTTTTTGCGTGATGCCTGAACAAACAGACAAAAAAATTTTAATCACATTTTTGGGTTCGGTGTCGGTCTAGTAACACCCCCTGCCATTTGTTTTTTTGATATTTTCAATGTACAGAATTTTCACTTCTACAGATTTATTATAAGTAGGTATAAATAGCAGCAACATTTACGTCTTTGCCGACACTTTTTACCAATTCCGTAATAAACTCATGATCCCCAACTATTCATAACATTTGATTACCTACGTTTATTGCAGATTAAATTAAATCTGATGTTGTATTTTCTATTGTCTTCATAATGGTAAAGTAGCCCATATTTATCTTGCATTGTAACAGAGAAATTTATGAAATTTTTTGATGTTACTCTCATAATTTCTAGGTATGTATTTTTAGGGTTCCGTACCCAAAGGGTAAAAACGGAACCCTATTACTAAGACTTCGCTGTCCGTCCGTCCGTCCGTCCGTCCGTCTGTCTGTCACCAGGCTGTATCTCAAGAACCGCGGTAGCTAGACAGTTGAAATTTTCACAGATGATGTAGGTATTTCTGGTGCCGCTATAACAACAAATACTAAAAACAAAATAAAATAAATATTTAAGGGGGGCTCCCATACAAAAAACGTGTTTTTTTCGGCGTTTTTGCCGTCTGTCTGTCACCAGGCTGTATCTCAAGAACCGCCGTAGCTAGACAGTTGAAATTTTCACAGATGATGTATTTCTGTTGCCGCTATAACAACAAATACTAAAAACAAAATAAAATAAATATTTAAGGGGGGCTCCCATACAAAAAAACGTGTTTTTTTCGGCGTTTTTGCCTTGTGGTACGGAACCCTTCGTGTGCGAGTCCGACTCGCACTTGGCCAGTTTTTATTTATGTCTAAGCTGTGTACTTCTTTCTATAAGTGACTAATTCACCATACTAATTGATGTAATATGTAAGTTTTTTTTAATATAAATGGCATTAGCGAACAAGTCGTTGGTCGTCGTTGAAAATTGTCAACATTTTTTAAGCTTGAGTACGAGGCTTTTGACTACGTTGTGTGTGGTGTATATTTGTCTTTTTTTTATGCAATGTGCGTTTTGTTTGTGCAGAATAAACTGTTTTTCTTTCTTCTTTCTTTTATTAATAACTAAAATAAATAAATAAATAATAGTCTTAAAATCAAATAATCATAATCATAATATTTTATTTTACATAAACCTACACGGGCACTTATGAAAGGTCAGAAGCTAGGTGCACGGTTCCAATTGGTCGTTTCCTATGGAGAAGAACCGGCAAGAAACTCCACGGTTACTCTTTTTAAAAATAATTGGGTTTTACAATGTTTTCAAATTACAGTAGGTATGGAGGAAAGCGTAGGCCTGTCAACAAGTACCAGGTACTTGATAAAATGGTCTACAGATCTAATGTCTACAAGACCTACATGTCCTCACATTTACAAAATAAGAATCTATCAAAAGGATAGATAAAAAATAAAATATAAAAACCTACTAAAACCAAGTGATATAATTCCATTACAACCACTAAATAAAGAGGTGAAAAATTAGAATTGTCTGTATATAATGTCAAATATTAAAAAGAGTAGGTCAAAGAATAAATAAATAAACATCGCAATTTGAGAGCAGTTAATACACATTTAAATAGTTATGCCGTTAATGAGGTGCCAGGGAAGCCACATGTGCAGAAGGAATTATTGCCAAACTACCTTGTCTTCAACGTAGTCTTTAATCTTATATGTAACTATAATATATATAATAGGCTATATATATATAGGCTATATAACATCACGCTACGACCCTTAGGAGCCGCGCAGCGTGTGACACCGCGTGGAACAGCTATAATATATAATTTAGCCGTAGCCGTTTAATTTAGTCGTAGCGTGATGTTATATAGCCTTCCACGATAAATGGACTATCCAACATAAAAATAATTCTTCAATTCGAACCAGCAGTTCCTGAGATTAGCGCGTTCAAACAAACAAACTCTTCAGCTTTATAATATTATATAGTATACCTAGATAAATGCTTTTTTGATAAGGACACGTTTGATGAGGGTTTTGAACTTTCCATCGCTAAGTTCTGTAACCGGTTTTGGCAACTTGTTAAAAAAACGGATGCTGTTTACAAGAAATGACTTGCTAGTTTTAGTAAATCTAAAATTAGGTAACACAGTTTCATTTTTACTACCATAACCATAATTTGAAAAGTCCAAAATCCTATATTTTAGTTTAAAGTTTAAGACTCATTCACCCTAAGTTTAGTTAAACACTGCTTCGATAGATGGCGTTGGGATCGAATTATAAGTCACTATGGTTTCGTTACCCAGCAGAGAATAAGGCCGACGAACTAAAATTGTTGCAATACCTACACCAGGCTTGTTCTAGCCTCACATACGTATACATTGAATTTTTGTAGAAGTCGAGGGGGATTGTCCCTCGACTTTATTAAACCTTTACCTGTGACAAATGATACCTACATTAGTGTAAGTACCTAAGTGGTCAATAGGATCTTAGCGTTTTATCTACTTACTAGATTACTTAGATTATGGACAAGAGATCTCGTAGTATCTACAAATAATCCTATAACATCCAATAATCGGGTTGCTTTGGCTTATCAACATTAATTTATTATACCTACACTAGCTGCGCCCAGCGGTTTCACCCGCGTAAATGTCGATCCCGTGGGAATATCGGGATAAATAGCCTATATGTTAATCCAGGGTGTCAGCTACCTCCATACAAAATTTTATCAAAATTGGTCCAGCCGTTTGAGCGTGAAGAAGTTACAAACATATAAACACCACCCCCACACACACACACACCCCCACAAACTTTCGCCTTTATAATATTAGTGTGATTAGTGTGATTACCTACTTATGTTAATACCATCTTAATACCTACTAGCATAAGTACTGTTTCACCCGGGTGATGGTTCCCACAAGAAACCGTTATTTCTGTGAATAGGTACCTACTTACTTTACTTACTCTCCTAATGTTCCTAACACAAAATTACCATATTGACAGCGACTTTATCCACGTGCAACTGTAACAAAATTGCTTAAGAATCTGATAATTTATGTATTGTTTCTTAAACTCTTATCTATGAATGGATTCGACTATTGAGTTATTTTTACCGACTTCACAAAAAGGAGGAGGTACTATGTTCGGGTGTTTATATGTTTTTTTTTTTTTTTTTTTTTTGTATGTTTTTTCATCGAATACTCCGCCAATTGTCGACGGATTTTCAAAATTCTTTTTTTGTTCGAAAGCAGATAGTTCTGAGGTGGTCCCATTGTCACCAAGTTAGGATCTGATGATGGGATCTTAGAGAAATCGAGGGCAACCCTCAAATTTTATAGGCTCACTCACTTATATTTGTGTATTTGTGTATGGTTGTCACCATCTCAGGTAGCTGGGCTGATGATGGAAGGTACAACTCCTTAACAGTAAGAAGTTACTCGAACAGGCAAGGACTGTTTTTTAGTATGCTGTTTGATAGGGCATTTGCCACATTTGGTCTCATGATCATCAAGTCTGAAACCTGATGCTGCAGTCAGGATAGTCTGCAGAGTACCTAACTCCTCGACAACTAACAGCAGATATATCGTGTTTAGGCTCATTGAAAAGGGCTCGATGTGTGAATAAACGTACTGTTACTGAGGAACACCGAAGACCTGATGCTAAAGCCAGGAGCATCAGAAAAAGTAAAAACCTTGAAATTACAGCACCGTAGTCGTGTTTGGGCTCATTTTAAACAGGACTAATTTTAAGTTCAATGCAATGTTGACATAAGTCTGGCCTGATGCTGCAGCCAGGATTATCACTTATCAGCATCTAATCTAAAAACTAATAAAAGGAGAACTCCTCAACAATTAACGTCCCTGCATCGAGAAAAGGAATATTTTATAAAAAGGCGATGGGCAAGTTGACATTAGGCTATTGTAACTTAGATAAATTATAAATAGACCCACTAAAAAGCGAGAAATAAAAACTTTTTAACAAAAAAAAAACTGACTTTTTTTTGGAAGTCGGTTTTTTTTTTGTTAAAATGTTTTTTCATGACTAATGCATAAATTTTCATTCAATAATAACATCATCATAACACATGTCATGAGAATCTTTGCATGCTCACCATGTGTTTTCATGCGATGGCGATGGCCAAGTCAATTTATTTATTTAAAACAGAAGATTTTTAATATTGATGGTCACTACAAGATGTTGTTAGGTTAGCTAATTATGTAATAACTTAAGACAGAAGGTTCCTTAAGTAGGGAGTGAATAAATTAACCGACTTGGTATTTCATGGATCTCACAACTTTTTACGGTAGAAGAACTGAGTTGCGAGGCTTGGCTTTTTTTACAAGTTATGTTTTTGATGGCATCTCACTTCTTTTTGTAGATAGTCCTACTTTTTTTCCTTTCCGGTACCTTTTTAACTTTTTATTTTTAACATAATCCGTTGACCATTTTACAAGTTACCTTTGAACATAATTATATCTAGGTACCTATCTACACCTATTATTCCATTATATTATATACTAGCTTCCGCCCGCTTCTTCCCTCGATAAAAAAACTACCGCAAGTCCTTCCCCGGGATGCAATCTATCTCTCTGCCAAATTTTATCGAAATCCGTTCAGTGGTTTAGGCGTGAAAAGGTAACATACAGACAGACAGACAGAGTTACTTTCGAATTTATAACATTAATATGGATAATTTTTATTTTCCTCGCTAGAGAGCTCCGATAAACGCGTGCGATCGCTGCTAATCTTAAAGTGCTAATAGGGCGAAGCGCGTTTTTGTTTTTTGACTATGGCATCTCGTAGTTGACCTTATTCTTCTTCTTAGCGTGTCGATAGCAATCTAAATGGACTTGGCCCAGAATTCGGCTACTTGTTTGGCGCCTTCACCAGCGTCCATCAGTTCCTGTAACGTGCAGCTGACAGGACACGCAGGACACGATATTAAGTGTCCCATCATTCGTGGGACAGCACCACATTTACACTCCAAGGCGGAGTCGTCTATGAATCTCCGCCTGAACAGGTTTTCCTTGCTTCGGCCAACCTGGGTCCGGAGTCTGTTTAAAGACTTCCAGGTTACCCAAGGTAACTCATGTCCAGGTGGGAGGTCTTCAGCAGGTGGGAGGTCTTCAGCGGGTGGGACGAACGGTTTGGGTAAGGAAGCACTGCCTCGCCACAGCTTCAGTCTCTCTTGTGATGGTTCGCCAGTGAGTGGGACGACACACTTTAAAAAACTGTTTCGACTTTTCAGCCTTTGTGGCACAAGTATGTTGTCGTGTGTCGGAGACCATTTGGCTCTTTCGCTGGAGCTTGCCACCGCTCTGCAAAGCACTGGTGGCGCTATTCCTGCTAGTGGATACAGCATTTGTACCGGGG
The DNA here is from genome assembly GCA_948474745.1 of Oligia latruncula. Classification (NCBI taxonomy): domain Eukaryota; kingdom Metazoa; phylum Arthropoda; class Insecta; order Lepidoptera; family Noctuidae; genus Oligia; species Oligia latruncula. Next base: position 24,841,977 of record OX419683.1, read on the forward strand.
TTGGTTTTAGGCAGCCAGTGATGATCCGGCACGTTTCATTCAAAGCTGTATCCACCAGCTTTGCATGGGCAGAACGGCTCCACACGGGGCACGCGAATTCTCCCGCAGAAAAAGATAGCGCCAGTCCAGTAGTCCGCATAACTTCAGGCGAAGCACTCCATTTCGATGAGACCAGTCGACGAAGAAGACTGTTGCGAGTGTGCACCTTCTGCTTGATATTTTTGCAGTTTTTGCTGAATGTTAAAGACCTGTCCAGGGTAATACCAAGATATTTAGGGGAGTTGTTGAGCTCGAGGTACACCCCACCCCAAACGATGAGAGGTCGTGACTACTTAACCGTACTATCCTGTCGTTGCCATAGGTAAACTCACCAGCGCAACCGCTATGTCCCTACATTTTAAATCTGTAATATCTTCAAAAATATTCATTTAAATTACATGCTTCAAAGGGCCAAATTTATCTATAGTAAATGCACAATGTATTTAAGGTACTTAATTGGATATAGATTAATGCTGTATTGCTTAAAATCGCTTCGTAAACAAGCCACTATTTCTCGTAAAAAGTAAAGGATAAAAAATGATTATTGTGGGTTATCCCTAACAGATAGACATATACCATCGCGGACTTTTTTGTAGACCTTTTTAAGGTGTGCAATACTGTAGTACATTATTTTAATCTATCTCGTAGGGTTCAGCTAGCTTTTGCAATATAAGCGCAAGAAAATCTGTTTATTTACGACATCACATTAGAAACCTCTAAAACTATCAGTGTTTCTCTACTATATTATGCATGTATTATACAAATAAACCTTCCTTTTTACCGACTTCAAAAAAAGGAGGTTATCAATTCGATACGTATGTATGTAATATTATTGGAATTGCATTATATTCACACATGACAATCTATTAGGGCTTCCAAACAAATATACAAAATTTTGTAGACGTATGTATGTATGTATGTATGTATGTATGTATGTATGTATGTTTGTCCACGCATATCTCCGTAACTATTAATCGGATCGTGACCATTCTTTTTTTATTGGCTTACATTTACTTCAACTTAGGGAACAGTGCAAGTTTCATCAAAATCGATTCGGTAATTTTCAAGATATGGACTAAGACGTGAAAGTGTGACGGCCTGGCTTATTGATACGAGCTACGGGTGTAGTGTCAAAGGGAAAATATCTCAAAACCTTGGTCAAATTCTAATGCAACAACTAAAAATTACGAAATAAAAAGTAATTTAAAAAAATTAAACCGACTTCAAAAAAAAATTAACTCAAAATTATGAAATAATTTTAATTTCGGAAGTCGGTGGCAAAAAACTAAAACTATAAAAATACAGATCCCAAAGACACCGACTTCCGAAATTAAAATTATTTCATAATTTTGAGTTAATTTTTTTTTGAAGTCGGTTTAATTTTTTTAAATTACTTTTGAATCATTCTATCTATTAAAAAAAACTGCATCAAAATCCGTTGTGCAGTTTTAAAGATCTAAGCATCCATAGGGACAGACAGACAGCAGGAAGCGACTTTGTTCAGGTACACTGATTCATTAACTGCAAATGTAACCAGGGCCGTCTTTACCTATTGTGCAGGGTGTGCGTTGCACACGGGCGCAGCGGTCCTAGGGGGCGCCGAGCGCCGCTCGCTTCGGAGCCCCACTCGGCGCGCGCGATGGCTGGCCGCGGCACTTTCAATGACCAACGTAAAAAGAGCTCCGCTTTCCATACATTTTGTATAGCATCTGGAGCTCTTCTAATATTTGTCGAATTACACCAAAGCAAGCCGCGCCACGAGCGCGCGAGCGGCTTTTACAATATTAACTTTTTTTTCAACATTAAATAAACCATATTACACATTATTAAAGATTATATTTTTAGTGTAGTAGTGAGTGTCGCATCGCTCGGCGGCACCTGTTTCAATGATTCGTTTGAAAAACACGCCGACAATCATATTGCGAATAATGCGAATTCAACTGTTTAGGATAGACAATAAAGTTCAAATTGCCATGCCATGGACGAACGTCAAGCGCGCGGCATTTCTGAAAAGCGTGAGTACGCGTGGCGCGTGCCGCACTGTTCTACCGCTCGCTACACGTAATTTTGCGAAATAAGCCTTGGCGCAATGGATTAAGTTTTATATTTGAGTAAACATGTAAATATGAAATTTACTTCATATTTGCGGCTTTTCTTTTGATTGAAATTTACCTAATAAGTAAGATTTAATTTTGATATTAGCTGAATTAGTCTGCCACAAGCACAACTGTTGAGAATTTCGACGGGGTCGGAGCACTCGTCAAAAATTATTTAGCTACGCTACCAAATTTCAGTCTGAAAACTGAAAGCAGAAAACATTTTTTGAAAAAAAAAACCATAAACTTGTGCTTTGTTTTTCTTGTCACTCTTTCCTTCCTAAAAATACTTTTTACCCGTGTGTACAGTGGCCCTCGCTCGCAGTGAGCTTCCCAAAGTCAAATGTTCCCAATTGATATTGAACTTTGTTTGATATGAGGTCGTAATTAGAATGAAGAAATTTCAAAATTTGGACATTGATATGATGTAACATAACATCTATATGACATGTAAACATGGGTACGTTTTGGTTTGTTAGGGTAAACACCAGAACACCCTGTATAATTCTAAATACAGTCAACAGCACACCATGGTATCCAAAACCGACGAATTTCTTCATCTCCAAGCAATAGTTTATTATCCATTGGGGAAATTTGACAATTTGTGGTAACTTGATGTGCTTGAACTTTGTACCCATTCCATTTTGACCGCGCGCTTACTAGGGGGCGCTTGGGTAATGTTTGCACACGGGCGCTACATGGGCTAGAGACGCCTCTGAATGTAACTTTGTAATTCTATATATTTATATGGGATTACAAAGTTATTTATACAGTTGGTGTATCTAGAAAACTGGAACGAAATTGCAAAATATTTTAGTTTTTCCTTGATTTATACACTAAACGCTAATTGTGTTCTAAATTTGAAGCTTCTATGTCTGCTAGAAGTGCCTTAGAGTTTTGATGATCGGTCAGTCAGTCAGTCAGTGAGTGACAAAATTAAGAAACTTTGACTAGTTATAATTCTTAAACTACTGGTTCAAATTGAATGAAATTTGAAATATACCGTGTTTATACAATACCCGCTTGATTACTGAAAATTCAGGTCTCTAGTTTTATCCACAACGAAGTTATAGGGGGTCGAAAATGGCCTGAACTGCTTCGAGAAAAGGATGGTACGGCCGTGCCGCTTTTTGCTCGACTATTTATCAAGAATGACTATTTCATGAAATCTTGACATTTGGGGATTACATGGTCTTACAGAGTTGTGTTGATGACTTTAATGATTATAATTCTGTAAATACATATTTTTTACGACCGCGAATCATATTTTAATCAACGTAGAACTTAATACTGACCAGCAAATTGCAAAAAAACGTAAGAAAATTTGAATTTCGCGGGCCACCTTAGAGCTTCCCCCTTAAGTAATGGTAGAAATCTAACTTAGAAAGATGTATTCATGATTCTAATGATTAATTATCTAAATATGTACCTGTTATTGTCGCGAATCATATTTTGATCAAGATACAACCTGACACTGACCTGCAAATTGCAAAAAACGTAAGAAAATTTGAATTTCGCGGTCTCAACTACCCATTCGCTTTTTCAAGCATACTTGCCTTTCTGCCGCGGAGTGCCGCGTACTATAATGGAATTTTTTGCCAAGTAAAAATTTGCTCACATTGTAATTTATATTAAAAAATCGTCAAAGAAAACAGAAGCAGTACTAATAAACTTGCAAAACGGTAAAAAGAAGATAAAACATACAGGCTATAAAACATTCGATTGATTCTCATATTGCTCCCATCACTAGAACTTAGTAAGCACCGAACGAAGCGAATCACAATTATATATATACTGTACTTCTCTTCTTAGTCTGTGGTTTCCTGTTTGTGTTGTGCCCACTGCTGCCCAGCACTAGTAGACTAGACTATCTATTACCTTCGTCGTGCCGAGCTTGTGTGACAGACATTTTTGAATAATTATTTTTAAACATTTGTTTCTCCTACAATAATGAGTAAGTATAACTATTTATTAAAGTAATGTGTTACTTTTATGATTGTTACATTATCCTTCATTTGTTTTATGTAAATATTGAAACATTTGATAACATTGCACGTGTCGGCACATATTCTTTTCTCGTAAGTTGAAAAATTGTTTTATTCACATCATCAACAAGTAAATCAGTAATTTTCTATTATCCGTTAAGTATGTAATTGTTGTATTGCGAACCGGTTGTTATTTTTATTAGATTGGCGAACGCATTTTTTTATAATGTAACATAACGGTTTTCTTTTCGTTGTTGTATCAAAGATGCACAAGCCTTGTACCTACCTACTCACTCGTAGCGGACGCTGTTGGAAAAATATGTCTCTTCTGAAGGGTACGGCCGACGAAAAATGAATTGGATAGGATTACTGAGATTGTCGATTGAAAATAATAACAAGCCGCTCATATCGCGCACGATTACAATAATTGTGAATGTTGATTGCTATTCATTTTGGTACATAACTACTAGATAAAAATGTCATCGCCGCCGCTGCTTGCAGTAACTACATAATCTTACAGTTTTACTTATTTACCGATTTCTTAATAAATTATTCACAGGGGAGTTTAATGAGTAGGAGCTTAAAAAATAAAATAGTTGTTGAATTGATATACATAGAGAAAACTTGTAACTACATAATTTTGATTTTGTGCTACATTTTGGTTCCAAGTAACCATGTTGAATTATTTTTATCAATTAGTCCATGAACTTTTATTGCAGTAAAAATAAGTTTCCAAACTTAATTATGTACTAAAATAAAACAACAGTCGGTTGATTCTCTATAATTCTCACCGTGATAACTTAGGTGAAGTGTGTTTGTTTTTGCTAGGAATTGACACTATTCAGCTCACTTCACCTAAGTTTTCACGGTGACATTTTTAGAGAATAGCACCGCAGTTTGTTGTTTCAAAGTTGGATGTATGCTCATAATGACAATTAATGTAAAACAATACAAATATTAGTAGTAGTATTTTCAATGTAACTAATCACATCCCAGTCCAGAATCTAATCACATCCCAGTCCAGAATCTAAATAAAATTCTATAATTTATATTAAAAAAATAAATACTAGTTGGAATATGCATTCACTCAGCTTTTAGTCCTGTTTGAGTGGATTGATGTAATTTATGGCTTATGTTTGAAGTGCTGCATCTCGGGTTCCGGCTGCTCACAAATTGTTTCAAATTTTGTATACTTGAAAAATGTAATGACGATGATGATTTTTCCATATGATGCACCTTTTACAAGTCTGGGTAAAAAACTAGAAGAAGTCCGAAACTTTCGAAGTTTTTCGAGCACAACGCAGTTAGCACGAAGTTACGTCTTTCGAAGCTGCAAACATGATTTTACACTTTTGGTATCTATCATAACAAAACCTGTCTGGCCTTTTCCCAACTATGTTGGGGTTGGCTTCCAGTCTAACCGGATGCAGCTGAATACCTGTGTTTTACATGGGGCTACTGCCTATCTGATCTCCACAACCCACTGACTAGGTAATACAATACCCCTTGGTAAAACTGGTTGTCAGACTTTCGGGCTTCTGAAAACCCATAATTACTGTCACTGACTGTCTGTGATCTACGAATGACAGCCGATCTTAACCTGATCTAACGACCCGTGCGGCTGTTATTACTTAGCAACATCCCAAAAAATCAGTACAGTACAATTTTTTGGAACGTTACACGATATTTTTGCCTATGGCGACTGGCCTATTACACCATCTATTAGTCGACACATACATAATTATATTCCTAAATAAAAAAAAAGTTTAAGAACTATAACCCAACTACTGAAAAGGATGAAACAAGAAAGTTCCTTCCCGTGGTCACATGCCGCTGTACTAACATACATATAAGCTATGGTAGCACCAGCATGCAACCAAGGGATGGAACTTTCTTGTTTCATCCTTTTCAGTAGTCGGATTTTTGTTTTTAAACTTAAATAAAAATAATTATTTTGGGGATTTTTTTTTTTTGTGGATGGGATATCATCAAATGACCCCTCTCGCTCTGGGTGGAGCGGAAGGGAGTGTCAGACTCTTACTGACTAAAACCCACCCGTGTTCCTTCCTTAGCCCTTTATATTATTTCAATAGGTAGCTTTTATTTTATTTGAAAGAAAGAACATTTATTTATCACAAACTATAAACACAACATAATTCTGAAAAAGATTTGAGAATATTTTTTTTTCTTTGGCAACTGTGCCGATGCCGACTATTCTGCCAGCGTCATGTGTTGACGGCAGCGCAGATGTATAAGGATACCGAGAAGTCGAGCAGCATACAGCTATTGCACTAACTTATTGAAAGAACTGCTGGGTAATTGCGTAATGGATTTCTTTTTGTCAGTTCAACAGCATTCATTGCGTGCGTTATTTACGTTGTTGAGCAGACTTTTCGAACATAATTATGAAGCAATGGTTTATCAATAACCTTTAAAGTGATGCAGATTGTGATAGATAGTATGTTACGTTGGGTTTAATTTTGCAATGAATAATCTTAATACTAGGGTCAATAAGTTGATGTTTCTTTGAAAGAAAACTTCTTAGAAGATTACTAGTTTTGTCTTCGGTTTAAAGACATTTATTTCTCAAAAAAAAAAAGAACATAACGGTTCACTTACATAATGAGAAATGTATAGAAAATATATAAAAAAGTAGATACAGTCTCTATGATCACTGATCTCATACAGTTATACAAAACAACATAATTAAAAAATTTATTGGTGACATTCAGGTGTTAGTACTTCGTCCTTATGTATTCTTCTAGGGCTTTCTTATATGTATGACATCTGTTACTGTTAAACACATCATCAGGTATTTCATTATAAAGTTTTGCTCCCTCATATAGTATATTTTTCCTACCATAGTTAGTTCTAGGTTTTCTTAATTCTATTTTGTCTCGTCGTCTTGCGTTATATGTGTAAGTTTTCTTTTTAAAGTTAAGTTGGGAATGTGTATCTTGTGTTATGATTTTATGTATTAGGATGCATGTTTTAAGTGTATAGAGTTGGTTAATTTTAAGTATTTTGGTATCATTGTCTTAAAAATGAAATCTAGATTACTTGTTGAGATAAATGGTTATGTACCTATATAAATAATCTATTCCAATAAATTGTTTGAAAGTCTCTGACTTATGGTGGCTATGCGAAGGCGTCTTGGCTTTTAACTGATTTCTAAAAAGGAGAAGGTTCTCAATTCGGATGTTTATTGTATATATTTTTTTATGTATGTTTGGGCATAACTCCGTCATATATAGACGGATTTCCAAAATTTTTTTTTTTCGAAAGAGGTTTACTCCGAAGTGGTCCCATTTAAATTCGTAAAGATTTGATGATGAGTTTCGGAAACAGACAACGGAATTCTTCAATAAATACCAGCAAATCAACCGCGATTGCTGCTCTCGCATAAGTACCTACTAACCTAACCTAAGCTATGCATTGTTTACGCAATCAGACAACATCACGCCTGTACCCTTTAAAGGGGTAAGCAGATGTGTTCAATAGCTTCCTGTCACTGATATTCACATAGCAAGTAGTGTTATATGAATTTGTGTGGGGTAGGTAGGTACAACTAAAAGTAAAAAAATAAAAACTTACAAAAAAAAAACAACCGACTTCCAAATAAAAACACTACAAAATGAAAAATAACTTACTTCGAAAGTCGGTGTCTTGGGATCTGTATTTTAGTTTTAGTATTTTGCCACCGACTTCCGAATTTAAAGTTATTTCATAATTTTGAGTTTTATTTTTGAAGTCGGTTAATTTTTTTTAAATTCCTTTTTTTATTTCGTAATTTTTAGTTTTAAGTAAAAACTTTTTAAAAATCTTTAAATGCAGTTTTGTTTTTTTAAATAAAGGAATGTTTTCTTTGAGTAAAATTTGCTGTCTTTAGTATTTAAAGTACTTTCCCTCCAGGTACGCTTTCGAAAATTCCACCCTGTATAATTTAAGCCGCCATTTTGAACGTACAATCGAGATCCTGAGCCATCAGTCACGTCTACGTGACGGCTTGTTGATGCGGATTGCCAACCTAGTAGTTTGTGTGCGGCTAACGGAAATGGGGTGCACCGTGCATAATTATAATAGATAGCCTAAAGACTTGTCACTTATCGCCAATTGTGGCCAATTGGCTGAACACTGCTAATAGATCGGTGTGAAGCAATGCAATGCACTTGTGATTTATTGCGGTAGGTACTGGTCGCAATTGCCAGGCAATGGAATGTATTAAGGAGTCAAGGGTCTAGTGGGAGCCGCGCAACTTGGTTACGTATCGTGGTCGATCAGCCTAGTATTGTCACTTCTGAGTAGCATGCCTCTTTGTGAGAGGAAGTGTGCTGTTATCACAAAACACCGAGACGCCTCATTAGCTGTTGCTGGAGGCGGCAGTGTCAACACTTTCCATACAAACCAGCGTCACAGTAAACATATGAACAGTACGGAAACTACGTACTAACGTTCGAAACGGCACACACACAGACGCGCGCGTCTACGGTACCCCTAAGCGGCACCCGTGACTGAGAGCACCGCGACTATCCCCTAGCGATAGATGTGAGTGTGCCGTTTCGAACGTAGTTTCCGTACTGTTCATATCTTTACTGTGCCACCGTTGACGCGCACTACGACGCAAATGACGTATGGAAACTGACGGCACACTGCGCTGCGTTCAGCGCACTTTTCTCTCGGTAAAGCATAAAACCATCGTCGCTGATGGACGTCATTCCGATGATGTATAGGTATGAGACTGTATAAAAAATATGTACTGTGTGTCCAAACCAAAGTATGTTTTGCATCACCCATGTAAGTTGTAGTAGATAGGTGTTGAAAATTGAACGACTGTTGTAATAGATAGTAAGTAGGTACACCGTCTGAGAGAGAAGTGCGCTGAACGCAGTGCCGTCTACTGCCGTCGTCGCGGCGATTCCGGGCTCTGTAGCCGTCGTCGCGGTGATTCCGGGCTGTGTAGACGTCGTCGCGGCGATTCCGGACTCTGTAGCCGTCGTCAACCACGCGGGCCCTATGCAGGTTGCTCGGTGTCACTGTCTTCGAATGTTTGGCTGTGGACACTCTTTTTTCCTCCCGTTGTATTAGATCCGCGGGATCAAATACAAATTGCACTAAGTCGTAGGTTTGGACCAAATACAAAAAATACCATTCCCATTAGGCCACAACTGCTCAAAGCCTAGCAAATCTATGAATTATTTTAGCTGTGCGCGACTTTGTTCCCGTGGATGGCGGAAAACAGTAATGTGTCTCTGTATAATTATCCTTTTTCTAAAATAAAAATAGCCTAAATTATAACAACCGCTATCTGCCAATAAAAGTCCGGTCTAAATCGGCCCAGCCGTTTCGGAGATTACCCAGAACAAAAAGACAGACAAAAAAAATTAACCGAATTCAAAAAAGGGGGAAGTCTCAATTTGGATGTTTATAATTTTGTTTATGTATGTTCGCATAACTCCGTCATAAATAGACGGATTTACAAAAAAAAATATGGATAAGGTATGCCTCAGGTATGGTCTCATAAATTTTATTACTTTGCTTGGGTAGTTTTTGAGTTAGCTTTAATAATACGAATGTTTTCCACTTAGTTTATATTGATGATGTTTTAATAACTTCCTGTCACTGGTATTTACATAGCAAGTAGTGTTACTTGTATGAATTTTAACTAAAAAGTGAGAAATATAAACGTTTTTACAAATAAAAAAACCGACTTCAAAAAAAAACACTAAAGTGAAAAATAACTTTAATATTTCGGAAGTCGGTGTCAATAAACGAAAATGCTGAACCAACGACACCGACTTCCGCAATAAAAGTTATTGTTCACTATAAAGTGTTTTTTTTTTGTTATAAGTACCGTATTACATTCATAGTTATGCATTCAGAAAAAAGCTGTTATTTTGACATTACAAACAGACACTTCAATAATTATTTGTGATAAAAGCTTGAAATATTTGCGTTTTTTCTAAAGCAATACCTACATTTTGATGTTATTCGACGCCAACAAAATTCAAAAGTTACCAGTGACTGCCGTTCGTACAAGTATCAATATTATAGCTAACATTCGGTGGCTCGACGAGAGCTGAAGCTCTTCAATACTGGTATAAAGATAGGTAGTTAGGTGTTAATTGTATTCGGTGTTCCGAAAACTCCGATCAATAAGTTACAAGAAAGCTTCAACTGTATTTCACGCAAGCGTTATAAATCTTAGAACTTTGAATTATTGAATGCACTAGAAAGGTGACATTTCAGGTTTCCGTACCAAAAGGGTGCCAAAGTGCCCTATTACTAAACCTCCACTGTCCGTCCGTCTGGCTCTCATGAACCTTAGTAGTCGAATATTGCCGCTATAACAATAAATAATAAACGAAATTAAGAAACGTGTTTTTTCGGCGTTTTTTGCCTTGTGGTACGGAACCCTTCGTGTGCGAGTCCGACTCGCACTTGGCCGTTTCTTTCCTTTATTGCTCGCTAGTCTAAAATAGTCGTTTCTAATAAAGGGTATCGATTAGTAGGTACTACATTTAGAAGCAGTGTCGTATAAATGTAGGTAAGTTTTCCTGAATTCGTACCTACTTAGGTAGTCTGAACAAGTTTAGTCCGAAGTCGTATTCATTTATTTCAAAATATTCTCTTGGCAGTCGGCGTTGTAGACTATTTGGCTTACATGACCTAAAGCGCGGTCACTGTCGAACTGCATAGAAAAGAAAGAGAAGTGCGATGACAACGCTGGTAATTTATTGCAAAAAGAATTCTATTGTTTGGACTAAAAAATTAAAACACTAGTGTTTTAGTCTGTTGCTTTTAGAATAATCTGACAAAAAATCAGAATGATTGTATGTATATTAATATGGTTTTTATTGTAAAAAAAGAAAGTTGAGGTATCTTCATGATTTTTTTCTATCGTATCAAATTAGTTTTATTATGTTTTTACCACACTATCTATCTAGCATATATCCTGAAGAATACGAGTATCATAATTTTTTCTGATTTTGTTTACTGTAGTCGATCATATACTTTTATTGTTTCTAAAACTTGCGTTTTTTGTGCTTAGGTCCTGTAAGCCCTTTAAAACTTTGAAGATCGTCTTTATTTGCGATCTAGTATTTCGCCATAACTTTGTGCGCTTTACTTTGTGTAAATTATTTCATCACCACTGCTCTCAAAACGGTGAAGGAAAACATCGTGAAGAAACCGGCATGTCCTAGATCCAAAAATTCGAAGACATGTGACATCTACCAACCCGCAGTGGGCCCGCGTGGTGGATTACGGCCCACTCCCTCTCACAGAGAGGAGGCCCGTGTCTTAGGAGTGGGATCATTTTAGGCTGATTATGTATCTTATGTATTTCGCCAATTTATTGCAAGTTCGCACTTAATGTTTGATACAGCGATTTATGTTATATGCAGAAAAGTTCGTAAGCTTCAACTCCTTTGTTCAAACAAAAGGAATTTCCTTGTAGCACCAAACTAGGGCACGGCGGAGGGAGAAATCAGCTATTTCGCCCTCCGCCCTCCGCCCTGGCCTAGTTTGTTTGAATACTAAGAATAACCATTCTTTTTCAGTATTGTCATTAGTATTTAACGGCACAATTCTACTCGCCTTTACCAATCACTACTTTGTCCTAAACCGAGAGACGATTTGGTCAAGGAACTGAAGTAGCTTTTCGGAAGACAAGCAAATTAAATTGTTTTTCGGAAGGCAAACAAAATACAGTTTTTTAGCCGAACACTTGTTGTAGGTACATCTTTTGGTTAATGCGTAGTACGATAATAGACAACACATGTCATCTCTTTGGTATAATGAACCGATGACCGGTGAGATCTAGACGAGTTCTTGAGTGGAGACCGCGAAACTGCAAACGTAAGGTTCGAGTCAAATGGCGTGCGTATTGGAGAGGCTTATTATTCAGTTCAGCACTCGGTTCGGCTCAGCACTGGATTGCTAAAGATGGAAGAATCTTGCAGCAAACATTTGTGCTGTCTATGAGGCGCCGATCCACACCAACCCGCGGCTAAGCTGCGCACGTGTTCCTCGCTTCGGTATGACAATATAGACGGGATCGTCCACTGCGACCCACGCACGGATGCGTGGCTGGCAAACATATCTCCTTGCACATCCTACGCAGCAGCGAACGGTCGGCTTTAATTTTTGCATCTATTCGGCAGTACCCAGAGGCAGCATGACGAAAGACGGCAAGTTGCTCCAGTACCGGCACACGGCGCCGCGTAACAGCCGCCACAACAAGCACCGCAAGCCGAAGAAGCACGTGTCCGAGGACGAGGAGAGCGACGACTCCCCTGTGGAAGAGCAGCCCCAGGAGGAGCAGCAGCAGCGCAGCCCCTCGCCCATGCTGGAGGAACCCACCGTTAGGCTACCAGAGGTAAGTGAGCACAAACACTGAATCATCTCCCGCCCTTATTCCGAATTATCATCGCTCAGCGCAGCATATTTCCTTCCTCAATCCGTCTCTATTAGCCGTTATCTCAGTTATCACCCCATTAGTATCTAGCTTAGTTACCTGAAATGGCATGATCATATTTCTTAGTTAGTTTTTGAGTTAGTAGTTTATATCCGGAACTGCCGCTTGCTCTCACAGAGAGGACCCAGCAGTGGGAATATCGTCTAAATATTGTGTGTGTTATACAACAACTGCCTCGTTGGCCTAGTAGTCGCAAGCGCTACTGCTGACCTTGTGGTCTTTGGTTTGATTTCCGGGTAGGAGTGTTATTGAGTTGTTCCAACTGGAATTTCTCAGTAGCAGTCCGCATTTTATATTAGTGCTCGGTTGATGGCGATAAGCTCGTCCCTTATTAGAATAGAATACTCTTTATTATGTACACCATAAACCATGTTCTCCGTGTTCTCTTTATTATAGGTATGGGATTTAAACATACCTAACTGGCGAAATGTGGGTGTACTATAGGAATTCCTTTATCCTTGGTGGAATACAGGTGTGATGTAATTTTACTGACGTGTAAAAGTATTTGTACAAACCTTCTTACGGAAATTAAATCATTTATAGAAAACTAGCTGCGCCCCACGGTTTCATCCACATAACTTTCAATCCTGTGGGAATATCTGGGTAAAAACTATCCTATGTCCTTTCCCGGGACTCAAACTATCTCTTTACTAAATTTCATCTAAATCGGTTCAGCGGTTTAAGCGTGAAGAGGTAACAGACACACTTTCGCATTTATAATATTAGTATGGATTATTTGTAGGAAGTCCTGCGAGCTCTGATCAAGACTCCGGGCGTGCTGATGATAGCCGGGCTGGTCTCCTGGGACCTGGTGGCTCGCCGGGACAACAACCCCACCAAGCGCACGCACCCCAACTTGTATACTTTCCACAAGTTTACTGATCGCAAGGTAAGCAACATGATTGTAGTATGATTAAATAGTATTAGAGCTTCTTGTGAAGGAGTTTGTCCGAAGAACTACTGAAAGAAAATGCGATCAATGTCATTTTATGTGGGTTCCTTATTTCCTTTGCGGGTACAGTAGTTTAACACCTAATCTTAGATCATTTACATGTAATTCCACTTAACCGTTTTATGTAGTCTAAATTGGTGTTTGTTTAAAACAAATCCAGTTGCAATGGGTCATGTATGGCATTGAGTTCTTAATAATTATCTGAGATGATGAAATCAAATATAGTTAGACAAGCTGTGCGAATCTGCAAAAAATACGTTGGCCAAACAAACTTTCATCCCTTAACTTTTACCCAAGGGGGGATGATTTTTTGGGGAAAAAAAATCTTTCGTTACTCACACTCTTGTGCAAAACTCACACTCTTGTGCAAAATTTCATGCTTCTAGACCGAGTGGTAGGCTATGCGTAGTCTATCAGTAAATTAACACTTTGCGGGACACTAGACGTAATAACAATAAAACTTTTGTTGTGTCTTGTGTTTGAAGAGCAGTGGTGGCCCTATGATAACGGCCACGACTTACGAGTTGAAGGTCGTGGGATCGAACACAAGCAGGCACTTTGTGTAAATTATTTCATCACCACTGCTCTCAAAACGATGAAGGAAAAAATCGTGAGGAAACAGGGATGTCCTAGAACCAAAAATTGGAAGGCATGTGACATCCGCTAACCCGCACTGGGCCCGCGTGGTGAATTATGGCCCACTCCCTCTCACGAAGAGGAGGCCTTAGTCCCAGCAGTGGGGACATTATAGGCTGCTTATGTATATATTATGTTATGTTTGTGTCTTGTTCAGTGTGCTTCAATAGGGTAGAGATATTCACAAAGTAGATGTTGGTAAAAGAAGTATCTTTATACTTTTCAGTATCGCTTCATTGCCAGCTGCTGCTCCGCCGGCCACTCGGTGCTGGTAGACGAAAACGGCGAGGCCTACACTTTCGGTTAGTACCCTTCTATCGATTACCCTTAGACCCAGTTTTTCATTACATTATTTATGAACAGTTAGGCCCTCGGTACGGCGTATAAACTGCGCCATAGAAAAAATGTGTGAGCTTGTATGTGACACGGCAAACAATCGGACGATACAACTAAAACACAACTGAGCCGTACGCTCAGTGTACAATACGACCCACGTAACTTGACGGGCCTGAACTTTGCACAGAAGGCTGCGCAGTAAGATTTTTTAGGAACCAAATGGTGACATGAGGCGAGTGCGAGTGAGAGAACACGCGCGAAATTTCTTAGTGCCCATGTTCAGGCCCGCCTAGTTACGTCGCGTCGGTCGTATTGTACGCTCAGTTGTGTTTTTCCTGTGCCAAACTGCAGACGTGTGTCATGAATCGTCGATTTCAAAAGTAATATATAAGTCTAATGATCGTCATGAATAGACCGTAGTTTTTCACTACAATAAAAACGTATGTGTGCAAGGGCCATACTCCGCTTGTACACGTCCGTTTAACAAGCTTTTGTAAGCTTCACTTGTAACTAACGACATAAAAAATCGGTTGAATTACCAGAAAACTGACCTTTTTTTAATGGACTTGCGGTGGTGTTTTGATTGCAATGAAAGTATGCACACACACCAGTGTCCAACCCAAATAAATATGAACATCAAAGTCTGTTGTTCAATGGAAAAAACGGACATCTGCAACAAACGGCGTAAGCCTTTAGAATAAGGTCTCATTTTTCCAACGCCAGATAATTTTAACGAAGGAATAATTTTGAATTTTTGAGTTCTTTCCATACAAAAACTGTCAGACATCAATTTTATTCCACAAATAAAAGTTATCTGTCGATTAAAAAATCAACCCTAAATGAAGTTTTTGCCTGCCCAATAAAATAGTTCTAGCAGAAACGTAGGTACCATACACCTTGGCTTTGGCTTGGTAGGCAAAGTTATATAGGTATTAGGTACATCATAATGTATATAAAACTTTCCTCTAACCTCGTATGTGTAGAGGTCGCATGCGCTGCTCGGCATGAGGTCCTGAGTTCGACTCCTGGGTCGGGCACAGTGGTGAGTATTTCCATCTGGAATTTCTGAGTAGTAACCCAGAGTCTGGATTTCCGCCCGATTGATGGCAAGAGGCTCGCCCGATGTTACATGGGATTAAAACATAACTGGCTAAATTATGCACCTCTGCATAACCTTTCGTGGAACACAGTTTTTTTTACTTATATGAATCATAATATCAGGCGCGATAAAGTGAAAAAAAACTTTAAAGTTTGTCCGGTACAGGTCGTAACAACTGCGGCCAGCTGGGCTTCGGCGACACGGTGACGCGCAACGTGCCCGAGCCCGTGCCGGCGCTGCGCGGCAAGAACATCATCCACGCGGCCGTGGGCAGGAACCACACGCTCTTCGTGACTGGTAACACGTCACAGCTGTCTTAGCCTGAGATACAGAAACCAATCTTAGCGCAAAGCTACGCTTCGAACTGTCAAAACCACGTCACATCAAAATATTATATGGTTTTGAGAGCTTAAAGCCTTATTTGCATGGTGTAATTTCATTGCTTCTGACATCTATAAGTTGAAGTAACAATCAATTTTCCGGAACATGTAGTTCGAAAATGGGTAGGAATTAGAAAAAATTGTGTAAGATAAAAGTTGTAGAAAATTGTATTAGCTTTCATTACGTAGAAGATATTTTTTCATTACGATGCACTGTTTTAAAGATATTAGCGAAAAACTCAAAAGTGGGAACTTTAACCCCCCCCCACTCCGGCTCACCTAGACGCGGGGGCTTTTAGTATGTTTACTCCCTAAGCACCCTGAACAACTTTCTGAAGAAATCGCTTAGGGCCCAGCTCACGCACACTCTTACAACTGCTTTGTTGAGTGGACAAAATTTGTTGCTTCAATTTTATTGTATGTCAAGAAACTTCATTGTGTAGATAGAGTTCAAGTGATAATTTTCATCTTGTATACACCCTTACTACGATGCTTCTTTACCCTCGTATTCATTGGGAAGCAAGTTGATCAATTTTGTCAGTCACGTTTCCCCTAAACCCATGTTGTGGACCTAACTTCTGAGATAGTAGCTCTTGGCCTCGTGGGTGCGAACCCAGGCAGGCCACTATTATAATGGTGAAGGAAAACATCGTGAGGAAACCGGCATTTCCTACAACCAAACATTCGAAGACATGTAACATCTACCAATGGTACTAACCTGCACTGGGCGTCTCATAGACAGGAGGCCTGTGTTCCAGCA
The DNA here is from genome assembly GCA_948474745.1 of Oligia latruncula. Classification (NCBI taxonomy): domain Eukaryota; kingdom Metazoa; phylum Arthropoda; class Insecta; order Lepidoptera; family Noctuidae; genus Oligia; species Oligia latruncula. Next base: position 24,858,736 of record OX419683.1, read on the forward strand.
GTGGGAACGTTAGAGGCTGATTATGGTAATTTATTTATTTATTGGGTCTTCAACAAAGGCTATACAATATGATGCATGTTTACGGATATGTTTCTGTTATAAAACTGTGAACTACAGACACTGGCACGGTGTACTCTTGCGGCGAAAACAAGTGCGGACAGTGCGGCATCGGGAGCGCCACGCCGCAGGTGCTGAAGCCGACTCGCGTCCGATACAGGTAACTTGTTCATCCATCTTAGTTTATTATGTGCCAAGTATAAATGTATATTAATCTTTGTGTAAGGGTAACATTTACAGACTGCTCCTTGATTTACTTTCCAAAGTAAAGTGTAAGTGTTCTCCGTGAATCTCTCCCTAACTGTGCGACTGCTTGCAGCGGCGCTCCGGTGGTGAAGGTGGGCTGTGGCGCAGAGTTCTCCATGATCCTGGACTGCAACGGAGCACTGCACTCGTTCGGACTGCCCGAGTACGGCCAGCTGGGTAAGGCATGCGCTACTACAGTATTGTCTCCTCATTTAAGAGCGTTTATGCCGAACGGCATTTCATACAAACTTTCAAGCCCTTGTTTTCCGAAATGAATGAACCGATTTTAATTAAACTTCATATGCATAAGCAGGATACTAAGGTCTAAAAAGTTAGCAGAGAACATTTTAAAATTAATTTTTAAATTAATAAAGCTGAAGAGTTTGTTTGTTTGAACGCGCTAATCTCTGGAACTGCCGGTCGGATTTGAACAATTATTTTTGTATTTCATAGCCCAATTATTGAGGAAGGCTATAGGCTATTTAACATCACGCTAGGACCCTTAGGAGCCGAGCAAAATGAAAAAAAGAACGCTAAGATAAAACGAAGTAATAGCGCGGGCTGGCGGTGCGTCGCGACGGTGTGGATCGGGGGAACAAGAAATTTCACGCGTACGAAGTCGCGGGGAGAAGCTAGTGTTAATAATAAATCAATTAAAAAATCGTTTTATTTATAATTCAGGCCACAACACCGACGGCAAGTACTTCGTAACGTCCACCAAGCTGTCGTTCCACTTCGAGACCATCCCCAAGCACGTGGCGCACTTCTTCGAGAAGAGCAAGGAGGGCCACATCAACATCGTGAAGGATGTAGAGATCGTAGACTTCTCTTGCGGGAACAACCACACGGTAAGATTCATTATCTATCTGCTCTTGCCATCTATAATTTACCATAATCAGCCTATAATGTTCCCACTGCTGGGGCACAGGCCTCCTCTCAATGAGAGGCAGTGGGCCGTAATCCACCACGCGGGCCCAGTGCGGGCTGGTGGATGTCACATGTCTTCGAATTTTTGGTTCTAGGGTTTCCTCACGATGTTTTCCTTCACCGTTTTGAGAGCAGTGGTGATGAAATAATTTACACAAAGTAAAGCGCCTGTCTGGGTTCGAACCTACGACCGTACTCGTAAGTCGTGTCCGTGACCACTGGGCCACCACTGCTCTCGTCTATATCTATAATTTATTTCACAAGAATTTTTATGATTTTAGAGGCAAAAATCTCTTCTTGTTACAGACCGTAACATTCACAGAATCATAATCATTAAATCTATAAAAATAAATAAAATTGAAGTGTCTGTTTGTAAAAATAACAGCTCTATACTAAATGCCTATGAAAGTATAAAAATAAAAAAAAATTTCTTTCTGTCTGTTTGTTCTGGCTAATCTCCTAAACACTGACCTGCAAATTGCAAAATAGGCTACCGTACCTTCATAAACAGTAAAGTTTTTATTATGTGACGTTTCAGGTGGCCATAGACTCTCGCAAGCGCGCCTACAGCTGGGGCTTTGGCGGGTTCGGACGGCTCGGGCACGCGGAGCAAAAGGACGAGAGCGTGCCGCGCATGATCAAGTACTTCGAGTCCATGTCACGCGGCGTGCGCTCCGTGCACTGCGGCGGCACCTACAGCCTCGCCGTCAACGAGCTAGGTACAGTCGACAAAAGAGATAAGTATGCAGGACCGTCGGATATAGTTGAAGTTTAGTAAGAAACCGATGGATGTTGTCGACTGAAATTTAATTTGATAAATGAGCTGTTTGTTTTCTATTATGAAATTAAATTTTATTCGAGAACATCCATCGGTTTCGTACTAAACTTCAAATATATCCAACGATCCTGCATACTTATCTCTTTTGCTGACTGTACGTTATAATAACATTACATATCGTCACGCATGTAATCCCGCAGGGTTAGACAGAGGTGTATCTATGGAAAGTACACCCACACTTCACCAGTTATGTTCAAGTCCCATGTAATAGGGGGCGAGCCTATTGCAATCAACTGGGCACTAATCCAGACTTCGGGCCGCTACTGAGAAATTCCTGTTGGAAAATAATGCTTTGCCTAATCTGGGAGTTGAACCCAGGAGTTCATGCAACCATTTATTTCATGTCAATTTTTATAAGGGTGTATACAGGTTGGATTTGAGAGTTGAGAATCCGACAACGCGCATTCATATTCATTTCATTCATTTTGTAACAGCATGGAATAGGCTCCCGGAAAATGTTGTGTCGGCTCCCAGACTGAACTGCTTCAAGAATCGTCTGGACAGACTAAATAATATGTATCACCAAGCTATACGACACACACGCATCAGCTAATTAGCTTACCAAATCTATAGACATAAAAGAAAGTCGTGTTAGTTACACTATAACTCAAGAACGGCTGAACCGATGTTAGGGCGTAACTCCCAACAGTGAAAACGTTATGGTTTTGTTATGTAAGGTACGCACTTGTAAGATGCGTTATGTTATGTTATGTAAATGAGTAGACGAATGATTTCCCTTGATGGATTTATTGCTACTGAATGTAATTATACAATTGTTCTACTTAAATGCTATGTTGAAGGAATGCACAGCTAAACAATATTGATGTGCATAAGGAAATGTGTGACGTACAAACTACCTCAAAGGTCAATGTACAGCGTAGCTCGTACAACCGATTTGGCTGAAAATTGGTGGGGATGTAGCGGTATCTACAACGCCACATGCGAACAACGCGTAACGCGGGTAGCTTAGAACCAGGAGACATAGGATAATTTTTCTCTTTTTTTTTTGGTATAAGAGTAGGGTAGCAGTTATAGTGTAGGAGTAGGGTAGGGGTAGGACACCACGCGAACGAAGTAGCGCCGGGCAGCTAGAAATAATTTATATGGAAAACAACGTTTTCCGCTCAACTAGTAATAATAATAATTCATTTTGGTGGCAAGAGGAGCAATTCTCGTAGTTTTATGAACGCTCACATTCTGATTTCAGTCTCAATTTGTTAATAATACCTATAATTTTTGACAATTACCCAAAATTTTTGACAATGACCCTACATTTTTGACAATAATACATTTATGACAATGCGACTAAATTTTGAAGATTTTTTTAATTACGGTAATTGGCCTGGTGGTGTTTGTGAAAACGGGCATAAAAGAACAAACGATTATGAAATATTATCAAACTAACACTATTATCATATCCATTTCAGGTGGACTGTTTCTGTTTGGACAGACCAAGCGCACCGGCGAAGCGAACATGTATCCGAAGCCGGTGCAGGATCTTAGCGGTGAGTCCATTACCATCAAAGTCAAAGTCAAAGTCAAATCATTTATTTCAAATAGGCACATTAAAGGCACTTTTGAACGTCAAAAAAAAACTAAATAGAAATGATTCTAGTCGCCCATTCGAAAAGGTAGTTTTCGTATGGAGAAGAATGGGCAAGAAACTCCACCGTTACTCTTTTAAAAATGTTTTACAAGGTCTTGTATACATAATAAAAATTATATGTGAACACGATGCACCCATAATAAAATTAGTCTACCACAAAAGGTAAAAAGAATTAAAAATTAAGCAATGACAGGTAAATCAAATAAGTGATAGATACATGGTGCTCACATATTTACAAGTTATTTAAAAAAAAAAAAAATGCAAAAGTAGTTGAACTTTAACAAGTGTGTGAGCCACTGTAGTCGCAGATTGTAAAAATGAATTAGAATAAGATGTCATAATTAAAAATATATATATAAATTAAATTAGGAACAAGTTTGATTTTGTCTAGACTTTTAGATTGTCCTATGGAGCAGGACCAGCATGTTTCCAAACATTCTTATCTTGGATATAATCCTCTAATTTGTAATATCCTTGTTTACAAAGTGTACTTTTAATATGAGTTTTAAATTTTCTTTCATTTAATTGCAATATGTCACAAGGTATTTTGTTGTAGCATTTAACACAGTACCCCATAAAAGATGTATGTACTTTAGATAATCTAAAAAAAGGTTGATCTAATTTATCTTTATTTCTAGTATTAAAATTATGCCTATCACTTATTTTATTAAAAAGATGTTGATTTTTTCTTACATACATAATATTTTCATAAATGAATTGGCAAGGTACCGTCATGATATTAACCTTTTTAAATAGTTCCCTAAGAGATTCGCGACGACGTAGATTGTAAATGGCTCTGACAGCTCTCTTTTGTAAAATAAAAATGGATTCAATGTCAGCAGCCCGACCCCATAGTAAAATGCCATATGACATAATACTGTGGAAGTAACTAAAATAGACCAAACGCGCGGTTTCTACATCTGTTAACTGTCTTATCTTTCTAACAGCATAAGCGGCGGAGCTTAGCCGCCCCGCAATAGATGTTATATGAGGTCCCCATTGTAATTTCTCGTCTAGCGTGATTCCTAGGAAAACTGTCTGATCAATAAATTCTAGTTTTTGGCCATTCAATATGATTTCACATTCGCTACTTCTAACATTCGGTAATTTAAATCTAATGCATTTGGTTTTTTTTTCATTAAGTACTAAATTATTTACCGTAAACCAATCTTGGACCTGAAGAATAGAGTTATTCACGTCGTCAAGATTTTGTGACCGTCGGTCTATTTTAAAGATTAACGATGTGTCATCTGCAAATAACACCATCTTCGGTTGATTTTGAAGTAATTGGGGTAAATCATTAATGTAAACTAAAAAGAGGAATGGACCCAATATCGAACCTTGAGGAACACCCATTGTCATTTCAGACCCTAATGAGTTTACGCCGTTTACTTGAACTTTAACCTTTCTATCTTTCAGGTATGATCTTAGCAAGTCAAGTGCTGCTTTTCTAATTCCATAGTGCTCCAGTTTCATCAGAAGTGTCTCGTGGTTTACGCAATCGAACGCCTTAGAGAGGTCGCAAAAGATTCCAATGGCATCTTGTGCTTCTTCCCAGGCGTTAAAAATGTTCTTTATTAGGGTAACACCGGCGTCAGTAGTGCAACGCCCTTTGGTGAAACCGTACTGGTGTTCATGAAAGATGGAATTTTTATTAAAGTGACGTAACATTTGATTGAGCATCAACTTTTCAAACACCTTACTGAGAACTGGTAGAATTGACACAGGTCTATAATTGTTAGGATCTTTACTATCACCGGATTTAAACAATGGTACTACTTTACTATGTTTCATAAGATCCGGAAAGACTCCTTGGTCAACACTGGTGTTAAATATGAAAGCTAAATAGGGCGCAATAGTTTCGATAAAAGATCTACATACTTTTACAGACATTCCCCAGAGATCTTCTGTTGATTTAATGTTAAGATCTCTAAAAGCTTTTATAACAGCCTGGGGGCTTGTATGCTTAAACCTAAACTCCAAAGGGCATGCCTTTACATTCTTTTTAAGTAAGGCAGCAGAAAGCGTGGGGGATGAATTTAAAGCTTCAGTAGTTTTAAGGGGAATATTAGAAAAAAAGTTTTCAAATTCCTGAGCTATTTCTACATCTGAGTTGATGGGGCCATGTGCAGTCTCTAAATTAAATTCAGTGTTAGGCTGTTTTTTCCTACCTGTTTCATTATTTATTATTTGCCAGGTAGTTTTTATTTTATCATCAGCTGATTTTATTTTATTGCTAATATAAAGAGCTTTAGCTTTTTGGCACACACTTTTAAAAGTTTTTGAATATTTTGCAACATACTGATGAAAGTTTGTATTATTCATATGTTGCTTTAAGCCATAGAGTTCAAAAAGTTTTTCCCTGCTTTTACGAATACCTGGAGTCGCCCAGTCACTAAATAAAAACTTTGTGTGAATATTTTTAGTTTTTAGTGGAAAAGTGTCATTAAACTGCGCGTTTAATATTGAAAAGAACTCGGCGTAGAATTCATTTGGGTCACCTATATTATTAAAATTCTGATCACATAACTTACTGGCCAAAGAATTATTTAATTTCTCTAACTTTTTACATGTAATTGTCCTAAACCTTATTTGAATTTTTTGTAAAGGCATGTAGGAGCTAAATGTTATTTTTTGTCCACTGTGATCAGATGGCAACTTATTTACAATTTCTTTGTGTAAGTAATCACAATTACAAAAAACATTATCAATACAAGTGGCAGAAGAAGCTGTCACTCGGGTTGGTTCAATAAAAACATTTGACAAATCAAATGACCTAAAAAGACTTAACAATCTGACAGTATTCGAGTTATTTTCCAATAAATTAATATTAAAATCTCCACATACTATTATTGACTTACTACTAGTACTAAGTTTCTTTAACACATCTTCCATTACAGAATCAAACACCGATAGATTCTGGTAACTTGGAGGTCTGTATACACATACTATAACATGCTTATCAAGCTCAACACAGGACAATTCAATGGTGTGTTCAACAGACAGTCCGATTATGTCTTTTCGTTCTTTTGATTTAATAGAATTTTTAATTAATATTAATGCTCCGCCATGTATCATACGTTTTCGGCTGAAATGGCTAACTACACAATAATTTTCATAATTAATTGACTTTACTTGATGATCTTTCAACCAATGCTCTGTTAAACAAATGACATCAAACTTGGTGTTTTCCAAAAACAATTCTATTTCCAATAATTTGGAAGCGCAACCTTGGATATTCTGATTAAATAATTTTAAAATATGTTGCACTCCCTTTGGTTTTTTATTATTATTAATTATATTGCCAGAAGATACCTTTTTATTATTCTGTAATAATAATTTGGTATTTGAAGGGGTAACTTCTGTTGTCTCACTGACTAGTTTAAATAGTTATCCGGAGTGACCTCCACAACTACAACTGGAGAGTCTGGATTGCCCGAGTATGTTCCAGCGGGAGGAGAATATCCTATCTGACTGGTAGTAGTCTCCAAGGATGTTGGTATTATAGGTGGTGGTGGTGGTGGTGGTGGTGGTGGTGGATCCTCCTTCGTACAACATGACGATCCATAATTAATCACCATGTTGTTAGTATAACTAGGCAACACGGACTCGTCACTAATACTAGAACTCGTTATATTAGCTATAACCTCGTTAATATTATATGCTATCAACATAGCAATCATATGTCTACATTCCCCAGACAGAGATATAGTTCTCTGAGTTAACTTAATACCACTAACAAACTTGTTAGTGTCAAAAAACAATAATTTGTCTCTATGACAACATGTCAGATTGTGAATAGTATTATTCAACTTATAAATATAATTATTTTCATTGTATGATAAAGTATCTGAGTAAGGAAAAGCACACAACATTAGCTTACCTATGTTTAACTTTAATAAGGTGTTTACACCATCCACTATGTCCTTTCTGGTAATACCAGTGCTATTACCTAATAGCAAAACCATAGTACAATAATTATCAAGGTTTGCATTGGCAATTCTTTTTATCATTTGTTTAAAACTTATGTTATGGTAACTATGATTGGTAAAACTATGGCTTAGGTAATTGAGTAGAATTTTTCCAAAGCCAGAACCTAACTCGTCACAAAAAAATATTGATTTGTTTATCTGTGTGGTCTCTGCTGGAAGAGCTAACACCGGAAGGGGTAAGTCAGACTGAGGTTGAAGAGGTGGTGGTTGGTTGGCACCGCTGTATGAAAGATCATTTGTCAGAGACTCATACCTCTCAGCATTGTACTTCACCAAATCCAGGAGTTCTCCAGCCTCAAACAAGCGGTCACTTAGTTGTCGTTGTGAACTTTCATATTTTTCAAAAATATCCTTCAGCAAATGCTCCTTGTGTAGTATATCATTATAGAGGAGCTGGATATCAGTGTCATACTTTTCCCTACATTTATCTAACTCAATAGTACAAGTATTTAAACTTTTCGATAAGACAACACGTTCCTTTCTAAGCAAAAGATTTAATTTTAAGAGTTTTTGTTTTTTTATTACTCTCTGTGACCGTTTAATTAATTTCTTGATTTTAATATATTTCTTTAATTTGTTGTGACTCATAACAATAGGACACAATGGTATGGTATCATCACCAGTCAAATCTATAGTTTCAGCTGGCTCACACACTGATTTTGGTTTACTACCTACCAACTCATCAAAAAGATTACTAGTGCGAACAACCTGGTTATTGACCTTGATACACTCGGAGATGGATAGTGCTTCTTGGGCTTCAGACAATCTCTGTTCAAGCTCTGTGATACGATTCAGTGCCAATTCGTGGGTATCACTGCACTCTTGAAATGTTGACACTGCGTGTTGTAATTGACTGTGCTGGTCAGTTAAGTCCATGTGTTGGATGTGTAGCTGAGACAGTTCATTCTTGAGGGAGGTGTTCTTTAAAATAATGTTTTCCACTTCTACTTCGCTGTCTTCCCTTTCGCGGAGCAGTTGTTTACACATCGCTTCAGAATTCTGTAGCTCCTTCAAGGTGGCTCTTAGTTTAGCTTCCATCTCCTTGATTGTAGCACTGCGGGTCATCATTTTCTTTGAAGTATCAGTCACCTGGAATGTGTGAAGTTATGCAGCTAAATAACAGTGTGAGAAAAAAGATGTTCCAATATTTAGATTAGTAGGAGGTAGAAGGGAAAAATAAAATAAAATTAAGTTAAAAATAAGTAATTAAATGTTAACAAATAGATTTTAAAGTTAGGTCAAGTTATTAAGAAATTAGATGGGAATGTTAAATAGAAGTGAAGTTACAAGGAATACTGCTATTATTGTAAAAAACAAAAAGAAACTTGATTGACAATAACAAGTTTATAACACATGACAGGTTTTATATTAAGTATGAATCATTTAATCAATAGGGTACATAAAAAGAGCCTATTTTTGTGTAGTAAATTATGTAGTGTTTATTGTCTGGGCGAATGTTTTCGTCGTCGATTTTGCTTCCACTAGTTGTCAAGCAAAAGGAGACATAAACCGTGCCAGTGTGTGATGGACGTAGCTCAGAGACCTGAGCAGTACTCTGTGATGTTCTGTGTTCTGTAAATATTAACTACAAGCACATAAATAAAACAAAATACTCCCCGGGATCGATGATAATTTGAAATCCGTCACCGTTGGTACGTTGAGTTGACAGCCGGTTTTGAATCCTTTGTTTTTACGAAGTTTTCGCGACAAAAAACACTTTGTAATCACTGTTTAGAATACTTAATATCTAGGTTTGACTATATTACACTAATTTAATACATTTAAAACACTTTTATTAATTTATTTAAAATAATTAACCTAGAGATCAGTTTTTGACGACCGGCTACCAGTGTTGCCAGCCATCTTTTATTTAATTAGGGTTCTGTACCAAAATGGTAAAAACGGAACCCTTATGGTGAGACTAAGTCTGTCTGTCTGTCACAGCTGGATATCTCAAGAACTATTAATGCTATCAACTTGAAATTTGGAATAGTTTTAGATGACGTTTGCCCAACTATTTTGCAAGTAAGAAAGAAATAAAAATATTTGTATATTTTTTGCAACAGGGACTGAAAGGGGGTCTGAAAAATTCGAAGTGGGGTACAGTGTTAAAATTCTCTGATGAATATAGGCCTCGCCGATGAAAATTTAATAACATAATTATGATGGTACGGAACCCTCGATGCGCGAGTCCGACTCGCTCTTGCCCGGTTTTTTTTTTACTACTAGCAACACAGGTTAGAGTACAGTCAGCCTCAAAAACATGTATAGATCAACAAGAATTCATTCGATTGTCTACAATAATTTTTGTTCCATATCGTTGTTTTAGTTGTAAACACCACAGAAGTAAATTGGCGGTTTTGACATTTTAATGCCGTTTGCTAGATGATCGGAAGACACGTTATTTCAGCCAATCCGAAACGCAAGGTCCAATAGAAACTATAAAATGTAGTGGAAAGTAACAACACGGGATTCCTCACCTATAGGATTATGCAGTTTTTTCACTGATCTGTAAAGTTGCTATTTTTGACTTGCGAGGTGTTACAACTTAATTGTCGATATACATTTTTGAGATTACAATGTTGGGTCTGTGGAGAAAATTGCCCAGTTTAAAGGTCTGTCAACACCCTTAAATGTCTTGTTGATACACACTGTAGAAATAATTGTGTGTCACTATACTTACTCTTTGATAATGTACTTTTTTTTTGTCCTACTGCTGCGCAAAGGCCTCCCCGAAATCATTTCTGGAACTATTTTCACGCTGTACAGTCACGAGCACTAATATGTCAACACTTGGCCAATTTTAATTGCGATTTTTTCATGAAATGACGAATGCAACGTTGAAATACAACATTTTATATAAACCTATGGGTTCGAAAATACTATGTTCGTAATAACATAAAATTTCATTCAAAAATAAAGGAGAAAATTGTCGATTAATAAAGCCACGTGTAGACATACTTATGGTCGTGACTGTACATGACATAACAATATTACAATATAAACATAAGTATATTTTTTTCTGTATCAGGTTGGAACATTCGCTGCGTCGGTACTAGCAACACTTCGATCGTGATCGCCGCGGACGACTCTCTCGTTGCCTGGGGCGTGTCGCCAACCTACGGGGAACTGGTCTGTACTTGCTTTTACATTATCACTACCTTTTGCCGATTTCCGACTACGCGGGCGAGACCGTAGGTGAAGGCTGCTAGTACTTAATGAAAAGTAAAGCTTTATTAATTTAAATAATTAGCCGACAGTAGGCCACTGCCGGTCACAGGCTTCCAATTGCTCGCTATTGAACTTGAACTCGCACTATTGAATTCGAACTGTTACCAGGCCGTTTTTTTTTTTTTATTTGTGCGTGTCTAATAGTAATGTTTCTGCAGAGAAAATATAAATATGTTTGTTCTGGAGTGTTTAATTCTTCTCTACAAACCCCTTCCTTATGCTTACTAATCAACCTAGACAAAACATCTGCTGTATTCTTGTCCGTGCGAATATACTCTATATTGAAGTCGTAAGCTGTTAATTTAATAGCCTATCTTTGTAGTCGACTAGTCGCCGTGTTGGAAATACGGCCCAAAGATTGTTACCGGCGGTTTATGGTCCGTTCGTAAAGTGAACTTTCTCCTTAACAAATCGCACTTTTAAAGTAAAACCGTTACTAAATGAAATTATAAAATTTTACAGGAGAGCTAATATTAGAAAAAAGTCACTGTTTTTTATCAATAATGTCATAAAGAACTCTGCACTCAAATTAAAATTTTATTGACAAAAAACAGTGACTTTTTTCTAATATTGGCTCTCCTGTAAAATTTTATAATAATTTCGTTTAGCAACGGTTTTTACTTTAAAGGTGCGAAATATTGGTGAAATTTGTTCATTGCAAATATGATCGCGAGAGCTTCTTTATGAATCTGGCTGTAGTGTTGCTCGGCGGAGGTAAGCGCGCGCGACGCGTAAGCCACCACTCGCTCGCCGTCGGCCCCGCCGCCGGGCGCGCGCTGCGCCAGCACTGCGCCGAGCCCCCGCGAGCTCGCGTCGCATGTTACTATGCTCTCTAACGACATATCGAAATGTGTCAACACTTCTGCACTACACAGCAGCTTTTTGACGTGACAACGTCTTAAATTAGGTTGCGGCTGGGAGTCACTTATGAAAAAGTGTAACACTCGGTAACGTTACGATGAGTCACCGAACGAGAGAGAGGCCCGCCGAATGCCTTGCGTCTCTCTCCCACTCAACTATTCTACCGAGAAAAAGACGTTGTCACGTAAAATCTTCGCCCGTAAAACCGACTTTACAGGCAACCATTTTTTTATTATATTAAAAACCTTTGTACGTGACATTGTCCATTTCCAGTGTGTTCCCTTTTTGAGCAAGTCATAAAGAGGGTTATGAGTGTTTACATTTTTTATAAATTTCCCATGCTCAAAAACGATTTTAATTCCAATATATTAGCTGAATGAGGCATTTCTATTATTGGTTTTAACTTTTTCGAATTTACCTGAACTCCCTTTTTATTTATTATAAACCCTAAATAGTGAAGTATTTAGGGTTTATAATAAATAAAAAGGGAGTTGGTCAGCTATAAACTCACATTTTTATTTTTTTAAACCGTTCGAATACGAAATACTTGTTCTACACTTTTTAAATGTGAATCCAGCTATTTACTCATAAAATACTACTACATCAGGAACATTTTTAAAGAGATTTGTCATTAATTTTTGAAAAATTCCAGGACTAGAGGAGAGACCATACACTAATCGGTTGTACTTTAACAATCCTCTATGTATGTTAATGACAGTGTACTTCCTAGACATTTCATTTAAAACTAATTCATTATATGCTTGTAATAGGTCTAGCTTGATAAAATAATGATTACCACTCAAGCCACTAAATAAATCTTCCTCCGCACCTCGCATCCACTCGCAGGAACAGCGCGTACGACACCGGGCGCACGCGGCTTTAAATCTACTGCGCTCCAAGCCGCACGTACAGCCTCTTCCCCAGTATACTTGCTCAATGTGCCGTCAAATAGTTTCTCATGCATCATTTAGCAAGTTATTTTTACTTGTTACTATATTATGATTTTTTGTACAATTACTTAGCTTAGGTATTTCTATACACCATTCCGACAACCACTGTCTCCCTAATAAACTAGTACTACCCTTATTTATTACATACGAATCTAACCTTTTCACTTTGTTTTTATACTCGACCTTTGTCTCCACATACCCATCGGATAAACAGCTGAGCCATCGTAATTTTTTTAACTTTAATTTGCATGTTTCCAGAGGTAAATCTTTAAACAATTTAGTGTATGTTGAATAACTTATGCAAGATAACGCCGACCCCGTATCGACTTCCATTTTTAAGTGTTTATTGTTTACATTAACTGTCATACACACTGGTCTATACTTCGCTAAAGACATCTGGTACATTGCCTCCTCGTCATCCCCGTCGCCCGACGCTTCCCGTTCCTCCCCGGAGCTGTCACCCGCTGCAGGATCGCGTAACCAGTGCGCTGCACTGGCAGCGTCGCTAGCCGCGTCAGCGGCGCTTCCTCGGTCGCGTGTACCGCGTGCCGCTGCTGCCACGCCGCTGCGTCGCTTCCCGCCGTCGTCCCCCGAGCTGTGGCCGCTCGGACCGAGCGCGCGACCTCTGCGTGTCGTTGGAGTTTGAATTAGCCGATGTCCTACGGCGTTCGTATTCTTTCTTCATGCATACTCTTCGAAAATGGCCTATTTTTCCACAATAACTGCATTCAAAATCTTTGTACCTGCAGTTTTGCTGGCTATGTCCATTGCCACCGTACGCTAAACAATTTCTGATTCCTAACTTGTGCATCTTCTCGCTAAGTTCCCGGTCCGGAACTTGTTCCCGCGAGCCCTCGACAGCTCCGGCGTCCCGCTCGGCTGCCTCCAGGGTATTGGCTAACTGTAGCGCTTTGTTGTAGTCTAGATCATTTTCTGCGAATAACCTCTGCCGAATAAAATCGCTCCGCAGACCGCACACAAACTGATTCCGTAGGTTTTCTTCCAAGTTTGTTTTAAACTCACAGTACCTAGCCATCTTTTTCAAGTCCGCCACGTAGTCCGCTATCAGTTCGCTTGCCACTTGCCGTCTTTGTGGAAATCTGTACGTCTCTGCCAAGATTGACGGTGTCGGTTGCAGATGTGCACGCAGTAGATCCACCGCGGCTGTATATTATGATAAGTTTCATGGCTTTTTAGGGCTCGCTAATGTAGACAACAATTCGTAAGAAGAGCCACTTTACGAGTGTGTTGAAAAAAAATACTAAAAGTGTATTTTAGTGGCTTCCAGTTTTTTTTATTATGTACATATGTAAGTGTTATGTTATTTACTCATTTTCTGATTAAGGAAATAGAAACGATAATTCTATTACTGAACACGCTTGATTACGTCATTGTTTCCTATGAAGGCGCATGTTAGTTTTAATATGGAGGTTATTGTACATTCTTCTCAATACCAAACTACCTTTTGTAAGGGGCAGCTAGAATCAATTCTATTTTCTGGTAAACTTGACTTTCAAAACTGCCTTTTAATGAACAAATTGGAAAAAAAAAAATGTAACTTTAATATTAAACTCGAGAAAAGTAGGCACTGGTTTAATGAGCTAAAGATTATTTTAACGCGTGGCTACAAGGGGAACTAACACCGCCATCTAGTTTTTTAATACATTTGAATACATTTTTCAAGGATATCACAAAAGAATTGCACGAACTTTTACCAAAAAGCGCCCCCCTGTCAACGTCATAGAGCACCAAAAGATTCTTCTCACGAGCTCTAATATGTATACACCCAATGATATTATAAGTGTATCATTATATACACCTAACAAAATTCCAAGGCGACTTTCTCGCGAAATAACGACTGTAGCCTTGTACCAATTGTTTTGTTGTACACTTGCAGGGCACAGGTGACATCAACAAGTCGTCGGCCCGGCCCAAGGAGGTGACGCGCATGGACGGCCTCAACATCACGCAGGTCACCATGGGCTACTCGCACACTCTGCTGCTGTGCGACGACACTGGCGAGGAGGTGAAGGCCAAGCTGGCCTCTCTGCCCACCTTCAACCCATAGGCTGCCCGCTCAACAACCGTAGCCAACCCGCTACTATCACACGTAAAACCCCACGCTAAGAGACGACATTTTTCAGCTTATCGACACAATATATTTCTACACGTTCATGTTGCTACAACAATTGTACAACATCATGGGGTCTTTTGTGCGTCGTCGACGCAACTTCTGTACATTTTTTTTTATTATAATATTACCATAGATAAGCATTTTTGAATTCAAGTATTTACACTAAGAAACCGCGCTGTATTAAAACGAATTAATATTAAGAATGTCGCCTCTTAGTTCTTTAGGCGCAGTTTATTGAGCTTGAGATGATCTTTTCAAAAAAATTTGCTATTTTCAGCACCCTTTAAACATACAGACTTACATTCATCATCTGCCTACCCTTTTCCCAACTATGTTGGGGTCGGCTTCCAGTCTAACCGGATGCAGCTGAATACCAGTATTTTACATGGAGCGACTGCCTATCTGACCTCCACAACTCAGTTACTGGGTAATACTTGGTTTTAATTTAAATGTATAAGAATGTCAAGAGCAGTCTAATAATATTGTGCGACGCAATATAAAGTGACTGTGACACTCTCAGCAGTTATCTGAGAAACCTAGAAACAGAAGAACGTTCACTTTGTTTTTGAAAGAAAGTAAAGAGTACTGAACAGTCTAATAATATTGTGCGATCACTAAACTACATAATAAGAAGACAGAAGAATTTCTTGTTTTTCTAGGACTGTGGCTGTTATGCCAAGTCTTTGATATAGAGTCTGCATATATTCGAGTGCAATGACATTACGACGAAATTAAACAGCCTATAGATTTTCACGGGACTTTTTCAAAAAACTTTCTAATAAAGTTGCATTTCAATAGCGCGCGTCAATCAATTACCACTTGTCTTCTGTTATTTTTTTTAATTATATGTATTATTAGCACTAACTACATATTTACAATACAGTCCATATTTTTAGAGTCTATGCTCACGCGCCCTCATGATTTGCAACTACTGTAGATGACAAGATTACGATTAGTCGTAATAGACGATTGTTGAATTGCAACCGTCGCGCGTCGTGATTATTTCACTCATAAAAAGTCCTCTGAATATCCATCACCTATAAATTCACCTAAAGGCGCGTACGCACGTACGAACAAAAACATGGTGAACACGAACATCGAACACTTTGTTCGCACGTGCGTACCACTAACGAACATAACCTGTGTTCGTCAAAAATGTTCGTGGCGATCCATTATGTTCGTGTTCACCATGTTTTGTTCGTACGTGCGTACGCGGCTTAAGATCTTTGAATTATTACTATACGAAGATTTATTTTTAATTTGTGTATGGAAGGAGGACCTCGGCTCCCTCTGGTTGAACACAGGAGATGTATCGCAAGCTCAATAAACTATAGCTAGCACTATTTCACAATAGCAGGCCTATTGCAGTTACTACTTAACGTATATTTTTAATGATTATTGTCCAGTAGGTAACACGATTTTTTACTCTTTAAGATTCTTTGTTTATAATTTTGTATTGGTGTAAGTTACGGAAACTCTTCTACTTTGGTTACCAGATACAGTGACTACTCACTTTTTTTTAATGTAGGCTGTTGTGATGGGTTCTTGTAAGGTAATTTTGGTCAACTTCCTCTTGTCTAATAACGTTGAAACTGAAATACTCATTCCGTTGCAATGTCAGAACATAAATTTATTTGAAAGAGACAACCAAGATCATCTCCGCGCAAGCTTTTAACGGTTATTGATATTGTTATCGATCATGTCAGTCGAATGCTGGACTGGCTGGCAAGGCTGCGTCTAATCGCGGGTTTGGTAAAAACGCACCTCACAAATCTAGATTACCCCTAGGAATTTACGCCGAATGTTAGGCTAACTCTCAAGAAAAAATTTGCTGCTAAGATTTGGTGCAGGTAGTGGGTTCAAACCTAATTTCCCCGGCCTATATTGCTATTGATGACAAACAGTGGATTATTTGAACCTTTCTATCGCTGCCGTGCAGCGAAAACATCAGTTTTTCAATTTACAAAACACAATTCATTGAATCTGGTCATTGAAGTATAAGTGCCGAGTATCCATCGAATTATTTTTTTTGATTGTAAAGTAAGTTTTTTTTTAATATTTCTTTACAATAATAATAACAATTAGGAAATCCGATTTATTTTCAATCGATTTTTATATATAAGGTTTAAAACATTAAAGTAGATTTTTAGAAAAAGTAATAATAATAAATTATTATGTGTATAGATGACGAACCTGTACGAATTTCGTGGGACATACAACAAATGTTGAGCTTGTTAGTTTATACACGGCGGGAATACATTGCTACAGGAGACCAGACAGCAAAGATTTCGAACATATAATGGGGCTGCCACATTATTCAGGTCCACCTGTCTTGGGCCGATCACCCGCGGTCCCCATGAAAATCACGTACGATCTTACTATCGGTCACCTTTCCGCCATCCAATTTATTCCTACCATAATTATTACCTGTTACATTGTTCCCTGACAAAGTATGGTTATAAGACCGACAGTATTGTGACATCAGGTCACAAATTCATAGACTCACATCAATTTGTCATGTTCAGGGAACTTAAAAGCTGATTACGATTTGATTAGTTCATAAAATAAAAATAACATGTCCGCATTACTTCCAAAGAAGGTTCAGTGTGTGTTGCTCACTTGACCCGTTAATGGGGCGTCTGCACGACGTACACGTGAACCCAGCCTTAGCGCCACTACTGTTACTCATCAAATTGTAAACAGAATTTTCAATTTTATTACACTGTGATTGACAATAGAAACCTTGCATGGAATAGTTTTAACTGTCCCGCGAAATTTGTAACGGTGTCTGAGAAAGTGTATCTTGTATTAACGTTCTACACATCTTCTAGAAATAAGTGTATTTTTATCTAAACATGAGCCTCTAGCAAGTCACAGTTTTCTCAGAAATATAGCGGTCTCCAGGTAAATACATAATAGGCTATTTGACAATGTAAAAAATAAGGTCATAATTATTGACACTCGTATAGATTATCGCTTTTAAAATCGATTTGCATTAATTTTACTACAAAACAATGTATTATTTATTAAAAAAATCCCGAAAAAACTTCATCTTTTTAAATCTGGCGCCACGTAATCGAAAACGGTCTGGATTGGCTGAACTTATGATGACGTCATGGTATAGTCAATTACTGTCTATCGTTGACAGAACAGATGACTTTTGTCTAGTATCTCGACCGTTTCAACGTTTGTTTACGTGTAACAATATGGCGTCGTGACGTCACAATATGTCACGACGCCATATTGTTAAAGATAGCGTTTTGACGGCTTATTTAAACAGTACTTTTTTATTTACTATTTTCTAAAAGAAATACATTATGCAATTTGAAGTAATAGGTTTTTGTGGGCTCGTTAGACACCATTAAATAATCTGAGATGTTTATCAGAAACCAGTCAAATAGCCTATTGTAGTGGTCCATTGTTGTCGTCGCTGCAAACGAACTACACGTACGATAGACCGCGCCCCCCCCCTCGCCACGCGCGTCGCGACTAGCCTCCACTTTCTCAGGCCTACCGCGGCAAGCGCCCACCTCACTTCGATCATTCTAGTATACGATTAAGATATAACTACTAAATAATTTGTATGGAGACACAATTAAAGAACACCTCGATTGCGAGATTTTCTACTTTTTGATTCTTTAGGGTAAGTATAGCTGTAACTGATCGTACTTATTTAATGTTTGTAAGTCTAGGTGTATGTTCACATTCCCTCTGCCGGGCCCCATTTCGTTGGACCCTTATTTCCACGTTACTGTTCCGGGCCACAGGTGACTATAGACTGAATTTTACTCAAACTCTAGTTTAACGAACAATTGATTATAATAAAACGTAGCTTGGAGTAACACTTAAATCAAATGTAACAGGATACACTGATATTGAACGTGCGTGTCTATCCAACTATCAGATCATTAATGCTTCGTGATCAGAGTGTATAAGGTGCAACTAGGTTGTGGTCCATGGGTGTCGACCAGCCTCAAAACAATTGATACCGACCATCGATCGGATTGGACAGTTAAACCCAAACCATCAATCCACATCAAATAACAAACAGTTAAGTACTACTACTCCGGCTGCTGGTTACACCCAAATTGTTTATCAAGAAGTGCAGATTTAACTGTCCTAGTCTATCTCTTACAATTGTTTTAAGTAATTATAGTACCTTTGCTCATTCATCCCCCACTTTTTCCTATAGCTTTTAAGATTGTACGAAAATTATGTATTCAGAGGAATAACAATCTCATTTCCTGTCAGGACTAACGGGTACAAAGTATTTGTCATAATATACCTTGCCAACTGTAACATTTGATAAATAAACTTTTTTCAATGTATGGTTTTTGGATTTTTTTAAATTTGTTCCTGACTTTCAGTCTATCAAAAAGTACTCTGTGTTCCTGACTGACTAAAATATTGACCTCAGCAAGACGTTGTATCATCTCTAACTTGTAACTTGTCTACTCCATCACCAGAATGAGAGGTCGGCGTGCTCAGCGGGAAGTACAGTTCTTCCCATCCCATGGAATAAGTATGTACTATAGATGTCCGTGACTACCGCCGCCCCACCAACGCCAATCGCGGTAAAGGTGATCTGGCGGTAGTCACGCTCTCTTCTACAAGACCACCATAAGCGCCGAAAAAGGGGGGCATGCTACAGCTATTCTAAGGCTCAACTCACACCAAATGAGCGTGGAAGCGCAGCGAAGCGGAGCGCAGTTTCAGCGTCATATGAATTTTAACTTTATTTTCATTACTATAATACTTATTATTGCAACCGCTCGGTATTCTCAGCTCGACTCGTTAGGGTTTCTTATGCCTAAGTATGTGTCACTGACTGGCAGAGCCACCATCAGGGATTTTAATTTTGATAGCACAAAAAATTTGTCGCCAAATATCAGAATTTGTCGGTCACTGGTTCAAAAGTTATAAGGGTTTATAGGTGGCCGATCTGGAGAGTTTCCCCAGCAGGGCCACATATATATCTCAAAAACTAGGGCACCTAGCGAAGATCTGTTTTCTCCCATATTTAGTCGGAATCAGTCGCCAAATATCAGAATTTGTCGGTCACTGGTTCAAAAGATATAAGAGTTTATAGGTGGCCGATCTGGAGAGAGTTTCCCCAGATCCTTTCTTCAAAATCCTTTAGAGCAAGTTTGTTTATTTAAGTACATTTTTTTTTTAAAGTACTTTGAGCGGCGCGAACGCTGACTCGCCGCGCCGGTGACGTGCAGCAGGTCCTGTGACACCCTCGTTCTATCTCGCTCTTTTGCCCGTTTTTGTATTTGCGGAATACCTAGAGAATAGAGATAACAACACTCGAGTTCGTAACTATTCATAATAAGTTCCACTTTAATTAAACTGGCTGACTTTAACTTACGTGACGGGCAACTCGTTCTAAGTAGCTCGTCTGTACACGCGCATCTATCTCTTTCTTACTTACCGTAAATGAAACGGAGCGCAGCGATCTATCTGCCAGCGACTAAGTGGTAAGTACACATTGTGTTAGATAAATAATTACATAATATTTATTGTAGATTTGTTTATATGTAGGTAGTGAATAAAGCTTTCCTTTGGTGGGTTGATATTATAGAATAAGTTTATTTTTATTTAATTTTAAACAAACATTCCTCCTTATGACGTCATAGATATTGTCTAGAAACTACACAAAGTATTTTGTACGTGCTTGTACCAATGTATGGGGAAATTTAATTCTTTTAATATCTTTTTAATTACACACCGACTAAATCTGTAACTTGGCAACAAATTGAGACTAATTCGCGACAAAATATGGGAGAAAACAGATCTTCGCTAGGTGCCCTAGTTTTTGAGATATAAATGTGGCCCTGCAGGGCTAGCATGGGCTGGGGATAAAACTTTTGTCCACCGGTTATTTCCACTGACAAGGGAAAAAATTATTTTATCCACCTGCCAAAGCACGGCAACAGGGGGAAAGAGAATTATATCACTTTTTGACATTAGACGTGGATACTCACCCCCCGCCAAGTCTTATCAAAGTACTCTGTGCCCCCCGCCTATAGCATGGCGACTAGTGGAAGAGAAAAATTACAGATATTTTGACATAACAAAGGGAGAAACTTGTCCTCGTCTTTAGATGGTGGGTTTAAGGACGCGTTTACGAATTGACGCGCTTCAATTTTAGGTATTGAGTCTCACTACTACACGTGCACGGCTCACACACACAGCGACATGCGCGAAGCGGTGAAATTATGAGTAAACTGACACGACTTGATACTTGAGCCTAATTTTATTTAATTTTTGCCATGTATTTTTTTTAAAGCTTACGTTGATTTGTTTTCAAATAGTTTGTAGGTAATGTGAAGTGTTCATAAAAGTAGATGCTATTTACTTAATTTCACTGGACAGTGATTAATCAAGTACCTACTTGCCAAAGTACGTACCTATGTATTAATTGCGAACGAGCATATTGAAAACAAGCTTAGAAAATATGTTTATTTGGCACATACCCTTCAAGGCACACACTACCAATGCTACAATATTCATCACACTAATATTATAAAGGCGAAAGTTTGTGTGTGTGTATGTGTGTGTTTATATGTTTGTTACTTCTTCACGCTCAAACGGCTGGACCAATTTTGATATAAAATTTGGTATGGAGGTAGCTGACACACTGGATTAACATATAGGCTACATGTTTAAAAAAATCGTTAAAAATTCGTAAAACAAATACAACGCAATGGATATTGTTGTACTGTCAAATTGGAATGGATTGCCATTCCAAGTTACGCAATTATGATAGCGTACTAAGCAGTGGCGTGCATTGCATATAAGCAGTGCCTACCTCGATAAATCACCATAAGCCTGTCAACTACATTTTAGTGTATGTAAAGAAACTCACTAAATTATCATACCTAACAAAAAACAAAATCTTCATACATTTACGCGCGGCAGTAGGCAGTCGCCAGACGGCCTGCCTACTTTAGGGTGATAAATTGCGAAGGTCGAATAACCAACCGAGTATGAATGTTAAAATCGTTCGTAATTTAGCCGTGCGAAGAAAGAAAGTGACGGATATTGAGATCGCCGATAGTGAGATAAAAATGAAAATCCAAGAGTGCGGCTGTAATTTTTTTTTTCATCATGGGTATCGTTTTTATGGTTTTTAAGGGCGCTAAAGCCGATAGTGAGGTCAAAATGAAAATCCAAGATGGCGGCTGTAATTTTTTTATATTTTTTATCAACTAGTTTCTTACCAGAGCCTTTCCCAAACGTCTTAGGTCTTGGCCTAAAATCACAATCGAGTTAAAGAGTTAAAAACTATACACATTCTTATCAGCTAGTTCTACTCGTGTATCAGTTCTAGAAGCAGTCTTCAAAGTACACCTTCAGGTCACTCCATCCAGTCCGGAGGTAAGGTCTCAACATAACTACCAAAAAAGGCCGAAACTCGGCACACCTAGCTCAGCTCGGCTATTAGTTCCAGTAGCAGTCTTCGAAGTACACCTGCAGGTCACGCGATCTAGTCCGGAGGTAAGGTCTCAACATAACTACAAAAAAGGGCCGAAACTCGGCACACCTAGCTCAGCTCGGCTATTAGTTCCAGTAGCAGTCTTCGAAGTACACCTGTAGATCACTCCATCAAGTCCGGAGGTAAGGTCTCAACATAACTAACGAAATGAGCCCAAACTCGGCACACCTAGCTCAGCTCGGCTATTAGTTCCAGTAGCAGTCTTCGAAGTACACCTGCAGGTCACTCCATCAAGTCCGGAGGTAAGGTCTCAACATAACTAACGAAATGAGCCCAAACTCGGCACACCTAGCTCAGCTCGGCTATTAGTTCCAGTAGCAGTCTTCGAAGTACACCTGCAGATCACTCCATCAAGTCCGGAGGTAAGGTCTCAACATAACTAACGAAATGAGCCCAAACTCGGCACACCTAGCTCAGCTCGGCTATTAGTTCCAGTAGCAGTCTTCGAAGTACACCTGCAGATCACTCCATCAAGTCCGGAGGTAAGGTCTCAACATAACTAACGAAATGAGCCCAAACTCGGCACACCTAGCTCAGTTCGGCTATTAGTTCCAGTAGCAGTCTTCGAAGTACACCTGCAGGTCACTCCATCAAGTCCGGAGGTAAGGTCTCAACATAACTAACGAAATGAGCCCAAACTCGGAACACCTAGCTCAGCTCGGCTATTAGTTCCAGTAGCAGTCTTCGAAGTACACCTGCAGATCACGCGATCTAGTCCGGAGGTAAGGTCTCAACATAACTAACGAAATGAGCCCAAACTCGGCACATCTAGCTCAGCTCGGCTATTAGTTCCAGTAGCAGTCTTCGAAGTACACCTGCAGGTCACTCCATCAAATCCGGAGGTAAGGTCTCAACATAACTAACGAAATGAGCCCAAACTCGGCACACCTAGCTCAGCTCGGCTATTAGTTCCAGTAGCAGTCTTCGAAGTACACCTGCAGGTCACGCGATCTAGTCCGGAGGTAAGGTCTCAACATAACTACAAAAAAGGGCCGAAACTCGGCACACCTAGCTCAGCTCGGCTATTAGTTCCAGTAGCAGTCTTCGAAGTACACCTGCAGATCACTCCATCAAGTCCGGAGGTAAGGTCTCAACATAACTAACGAAATGAGCCCAAACTCGGCACACCTAGCTCAGTTCGGCTATTAGTTCCAGTAGCAGTCTTCGAAGTACACCTGCAGATCACTCCATCAAGTCCGGAGGTAAGGTCTCAACATAACTAACGAAATGAGCCCAAACTCGGCACACCTAGCTCAGTTCGGCTATTAGTTCCAGTAGCAGTCTTCGAAGTACACCTGCAGGTCACTCCATCAAGTCCGGAGGTAAGGTCTCAACATAACTAACGAAATGAGCCCAAACTCGGAACACCTAGCTCAGCTCGGCTATTAGTTCCAGTAGCAGTCTTCGAAGTACACCTGCAGATCACTCCATCAAGTCCGGAGGTAAGGTCTCAACATAACCAACGAAATGAGCCCAAACTCGGTACACCTAGCTCAGCTCGGCTATTAGTTCCAGTAGTAGTCTTTGAATTACACCTGCAGGTCACTCCATCAAGTCCGGAGGTAAAATCTCAACATAACTAACGAAATGAGCCCAAACTCGGCACATCTAGCTCAGCTCGGCTATTAGTTCCACTAGCAGTCTTCGAAGTACACCTGCAGGTCACTCCATCAAGTCCGAAACGAAATAATAATATTATGAATTTATAATCCCTACTTACTTCTAGAAAAATTATAAGACTGTGAATAAAATCTCTCCTTGGGTAATGTACCTAACATTATAGAATGCGTGAAGTATCATGTTTGGTATGTCAAATATTTGTATCCGTACAGCGATCTTTTTCAGCACAAGCTGCTGCTTACAAGCGACACAGAGTCCACTCACGACGGCGGCCGAGCGCAGACTAATATTTCATTACAAATTTTTGTGCAATAAACCAAGACAGTGACCAGTAAAATAACCCTTATTTCAATCCAATAAGATTCACGCGTTACAGCGAAATATGTGAAAAAATAGACTCCGATTTTAATTTTTTTCTGAGCCTATTTGTAACATTTTGATAGTTTTTTTTGCTACCTTTTTGAGTTGAACATGTCTGCTTACATAAAATATTTTTAAATAAATAAATTTATGTTATTAAATAGAAGAAAAATATCTCCAAAGTCAGCACGATATCGTCGATTTTGTGTGAAGAGGCAACGGAAATTATTTTTTACTATATTAAAAACCAACATTTTTTAATGAAAAATAGCTACCATTTGAAGATGAAGGAGTAACCTATCTGTGGTAATTATTAGTTACATTTGGTTTAGTCTCATTTTGCTGCAAAATGCCTGTAAAACTACTTATTTTTGTCAGATTCGTAAACGCGTCCTTAAGTATATCTCTTGGAGAAAATATAATTAATTGTAATATAAAAATGTCTCGTGCTTACTGGAGCTTAGTGTTGTCGTCGGAAAGGGAGAAAATCGAGCGAAAAATACACCGGCGTTCAATTTGAATAAAACAAATTTATACAATTAAATAATAATAATAATTAATAACAATAATTTATACAATTTAAACAATAAAACAAATAAAGTACTTTTGTTTACGACGATATTCTCGACTATTTTGTAATTTAATAAAAGTTTTCTTATAATGGCAATAATTTCGGGGACAAGCGTTTCCCCTGGTTTGTCCACCGTGATAGTTTATCCACCCATGTCGCCATGCTCGGAGGGTGGACAAAATTGACAGAGGGGAATAGTATTTTGTCCTCCCCCCGTGGATAAAATGTCTTCGGCCATGCTAGCCCTGCTGCTGGGGAAACTCTCCAGATCGGCCACCTATAAACGTTTATATCTTTTGAACCAGTGACCGACAAATTCTGATATTTGGCAACTGATTCCGACTAATTGGCGACTAAATATGGGAGAAAACAGATCTTCGCTAGGTGCCCTAGTTTTTGAGATATATATGTGGCCCTGCTGGGGAAACTCTCTCCAGATCGGCCACCTATAAACCCTTATAACTTTTAAACCAGTGACCGACAAATTGATATTTGGCGACAAATTTCGACTAATTAGCGACAAATTTTTTGTGCTATCAAAATTAAAATCCCTGATAGTGGCTCTGTCAGAGTCAGTGACACAGTGCTGAGCTAAGGTCGTTAGACCTCTTTCATAGAATTTATGCTAACTCAGTTCGGCGGGCATTTCGAACATAGACCGCATAGTCATTAGTCATGTTATTATTTTTATGACAATTTATATAAATATGTTACTTATAAAAATGGGTCTTGGTAGTCTCAATAAAAAAACTTATAGACACTCACATCTTTTAATTACTTCAAGTTGACTACATTACAGTATTTTACGATTTGATAAGTACATTGAGACACTTAAAGTGATAGCGCATGAACGTGCAAGTAGGCCTTAATCCTAATTAATATTATAAATGCGAAAGTAAGTTTGTTTGTGTTACCTTAACACGCCTAATCCACTGAACCGATCATCATGAAATTTTGCATAACGTTTTCAGGTCAAGGGTATAGAAAAGGACATAAGGTATAGACATACCTTTGTTCTAGAAAAAAAAATACTATTCCCGAAGAAAAGAACAACGGTCACAATTGCTTTAGTATGCTAGATGGCGCTACGTGTCTTTCCAATCATGATTGAAATAATATGACCCGACTTTCGGAACAGTTTTCTAACAAAAAGTACTAGGCTTGCATAATTTCACGATAGTATTTCAATCATTAGTGTTATGCTTTTAATAAGATTTGGATGAAATTTGGCATACAGATAGTTTATTATAACCTGGATTAACACTTAAAATACTTTTTATCTCGGTAATACGTTTCCAAGCTAAAGCTAGTTTACTATAAAATTTAAGTTCCCTTGCATGTTGATGGGTTATCCTAAATAACTAACAGCTAATTCAGGGTTAACCAAATAATTAAGCGCCACCAAAAGTTACAGAGGTAAACCTAGGATTCTTCTTATTTTCAGGTTACCTAAACCCGGTCTTACTTTTTTAGTGGCGCAACGAATTATTTATTTCCCTGACAGCGAACGTTTTGTTTCCATAGGAAAAATAAATTTCTTTATAAAAAAAATACCTACTTTAATTTTTCATTGGAAAAGGTACAATAATATCACGAAAAAACTTACAATGTTTACCGAGCTGCGCGTCCACTTGGTCGGCACGGGGGCGTCCGAGCGTACAGACGCACGGAGCATTTCCTCGTGCGAAATACCGACGTCCAGCGAGGTTTATCCTACCTAAGTTCCGATGCCGACCAAGTGGCAGTGTAGCTTGTTTTAATCTTACTTTTTACATACATACATAATCAGCCTATAATGTTCCCACTGCTGGGGCACAGGCCTCCTCTCTGTGAGAGGGAGTGGGCCGTAATCTACCACGCGGGCCCAGTGCGGGTTGGTAGATGTCACATGTCTTCGAATTTTTGGTTCTAGGACATGCCGGTTTCCTCACGATGTTTTGCTTGTCGCGGCCGTTACCACTTGGCCACCACTGCCTTACTTTTCTATCTTACTTTTTAATTTTACTTTTTTATTATAACCTTAATCAACAAGATTAATATGGCAGAGAATTTGAATTTCTTTTTACACAAATCACATCAAGCACCACAGTAGGATACTAGGATCCCATGCAACCAGAAGTGCTCACAGTGAAGACACACAAGAAGTTTGTATGTACGGGCAATGTGATTAGTGTAAAATAATAAACGTTTGTATAGATAATAAATTATTACAAAGAAGCAAATTAAACACAAATCCTGCACAGTTTATCCGACTACGGACACGTAGCTAGGTATACAAGCGCAATCAACCACACCATGTCCATACTATAATTATTACAACACCGACTACGTAAATTCTAGAGAACTGGAATAACTACACATTTAGATCGGTGGGTAAATTATTAATTATTATGCAAGAAATATTAAATGGACTCTTACAATCAATAACCTAATACAACAATTAGAACCAATTCTATTTTCTTGTAAACTTCGACATTTCAAGTGCATTATTTTACTTACATCTTAAAACTAAAATGTATGCTTACATACTAATATTTACTTAACCAGATCCATGTGCTTTGGCTGAAGAAAAATAAAAACAAAATATATAGACGGGAATAGTCGCGATCTTAAAACTTAACACGATTACTAAATGTTGTAGCGAAAAGCGACAATTCATAATTCACTTAGTTGCTTACTGATAAAAGTAAAACATGTTTACGGGTTAAATGATAACAAAGGCATCTTGGTGATGGCCATCGTACTTATAGAAACTACAATTATGCTCTATCTCCCTACAAGTTGGAATTAACGCATGTCCGCAATGCTGCAAGTGCAAAGTATAATGAATATAACATTAGAGGGTATTTACTTATTTTCAAACATTGTAATGGGAAATACTTGAGATGTTATCGATTTAAATTTTGTGCGGATGTTTCAGCGTTACTACTCGAATAATGCGGTTAGATGTTGACCTCGCGAGACTAGAGCAAGACATTATTCATTAGGTACATTACATTCGGTGCGCTCGCGGCTAAGTGATACATCAATACCGTACCGTATTAGCAAATCATTACGTACGCGGAAACCACAATTTTTAATTCACTGATAGAATTTTTTTTTTCTTGTGAAAATACTGGTTTTGTAAATTAAAATGAGAGATCGAAAGTCGTAAGAATTTTTATCAACAATTCGGTGGTTGGCATATTCAGGGTGTACGGGAAAATCATTTTGCGATTCATAACATTTTGTACAGACGCCAGCACAAACTATTACAATCGGTCAAATTTATTTGATAGATTTTCAACTTTATTGCTAAACCATAAGGTTCAAAGTTGATTGGGAAAATTTCGTAGTTTCGGGTAGCTTGATGTGCTGCGTCTGTACATAGTACCTAACACCGGTTGGCCCCATAGTTTTTTTCCTTATGAGGCACAGTTTTGGCAATTTTTTTTTCAAGGTCTGAATAATGCTCAGTGAGTCAAAATGTCTCAAAAAGTTTTCTTGCAGCTACAACGGTTAAGGTACCGGCCCTTACTTGCTGTTAAGTCCACCCTATAAACTCAGAAAGTATTATTTTGTTTCAATTATTTTAAAAGTACCAGGCGCCATGCATTTTCTAAACGTTTTTATAAATATAATTAATACAAATTTAGTACGGCGTGAGTAAAAATGCAAAGTTGTACTGTTACGCTAACAGGATGCCATCCAGGCATCCCGTTACCTGTGCCTACTGTGATATGGGATGTACATTTTTGGGGAAAGAGTAAGATAAGTAGTAATAGTAAATACATAAAAATCACAAATAAAGCAAATTGCTTCTTAAGACATTAGCCTAAGTTTTGATAATATTAATAATCGCTAGTGCGGATATTTCGCGTACAATAATGTAAGATTTAGACGTTTGATTTTAGATGATATGAGATTATGCTGCTTCGTATGCCGAACGAAGCACGCGAGGGATCAATGGCTCTTTATTTGTTAAAAGTTGACTTTTGCCTTTAATAATCTCAGACACTCAATTTTAGGGCATAATTAATATTTTAAGTACATAGTCTACTTGTTGATAAAGACCCCCATAGTGAGCCCACAATAATAAATAACTAATTACTTGTTTATATTAGAAAACATGTATTGTGATAAGTACTGCTTGTATATTATATGTCGACGTTTCATTCTTCATATATATAATAACAGCAATGTAGTAATTTTTATCCTACCGGCAACTTCGAACTGGTAAAGAGTAATTTCGTAAAAAAAAAATCTACCTCCGTGTAGGCATGAAAACACAATGTATCTCTCAAGTAATACATATTATATTAAATTAGATTGTTTAGTGCTATTGTCAAGTCAATCTATTTATTTAAAACATAACAAGAATTTTAATATTGATATGGTCACTATAAGATGTTGTTAGGTTAGCTAATTACGTAATAACTTGAAAGCGTAAACGATTTTGTGGTGGAAGTCAAAAGAAAAGCTGCCTCATGTAATTTCGGTATTTTTCTCTACGAAGCTGTAAGAGATCGTTTGGTGTGTGGGTTATCTCGAGAACAACTCATCAAGAAGCTCTTGACTTTTGAACTTCATATACCAGGAAGAGTCGCTTTATTTCCCTGAAGAACACAGAATCCAAAACAAAGAGCAAGGCATAGTAGTTGGGCCAGCCCAATAGTATTGGCTCAGAGAAGTGATAAGAAGCTGCGTGTTTGTGAGGATTACAAAGTCACACTTATACTACGTAAAAGATAGCTTGATCTCTGCGACATATGTCAAACTGACATTCCTAGGGTTGTCAAGATATAAAAAATTTTCGATAGAAATTATCGAGGTTTCTTACTATTATCGATGCTAATGTAACATATAATTAGGTTTAATTTAATTACAAACGTTACAAACGAATATTTTAATATAAAATACATTTATTCTCTTAAAGGAGTACACCCCTTATATCTGAATCAGTTTCTGAATAATTTTTTTACTATTATTTTAAATCAAGTATTTACAAATGTAAATAATGTTATGATATTAAAATATACAATAAAATTAAAGGATAAATTAATTTTAAATTTAAGTTTTATTTAAAATATCGATAGTTTATAGTCTGTGGTCACGATGATTCATCGCCCATTACTAATTAGGTCGGCATGCCCATAAAGTATGACATTGACAGGTACTGTCTGTGCCATTATGAAATTCAGGACTTCATAAGCGAGATTTTACTGACAGCTGTCGCAGAGATCAAGCTATCTTTTATGAACTATCCTTTGCCAATACCAGAGGACATTTTTACAGCTCTAAGTGGGGGTAGTGTGTTCTGTGTTTTAGATTTGACAAGACAAAAATAATAAAGTGTAAGACTGCTTGGATAAGCTAAAGGTAAAATAAAACTAAGATTTAAGTGAGTATTTGAGTATTAGGCTCAAATCACACCAAATGAGCGTCGAAGCGGAGCGCAGTTTCAGTGTCATATGAATTTTAACTTTATTGTCATTACTATTACATATTTATTCCAATTAATGGACAAGTCTCCCAAAGACTGAATAAAAAAAAATGCCGGAAAATTGCTATTACCTCCTCAGAAATTGCCACTATACAGTAGAAATGCCAGTTGTATGACAGTTAAAATTTATAATAAATTACCATCTGGCTTGAGAATGTTACCAATAAATAAATTCAAATGTAAAATGTTTACTTGGCTCTTAGACATGTGTTTTTATTCCGTTAATGAATTTTTAAATCTTACTTTTTGACATTGTAATTAATATTCTATGCTATTAGTATTTTGACATTATAATTAATATTTTGACACTAGAACTTATATTTTTGACATGCAATTTTTTTTTGTCTTGTTTTGTATTTTATGTTTGACAAAATAATTAATATTTTGACATTACAAATAATCCTATTCAATTAATCCAAATCAATATTATTGTATCAAATAAAATATATAAATTCAAAACAATTATACTAATTTAATATAACTTTTATTGTAATGTCTACGATTTGCATGCACTTAGCTTATTTAATTTTTCTACACCAGCAATGGTAGTATATGTGAATCAATGTTTAAGATCTCAATGTACCATATACTTAGAAATAAATAAATATCATTATTTCCTTTATTTCATTAAATAACACATATATTATAATACTTATTATCGCAAACGCTCGGTAGAGAAGGCTATTCGCTGGAATTCCAGCGGCGCCGCTGGCATCCGCGCGACTCGTTCGAGTTTCTCATGCGATAATAAGTATTATAGTAATGAAAATAAAGTTAAAATTCATATGACACTGAAACTGCGTTCCGCTTAGTCGCGGTTCGACGCTCTTTTGGTGTGAGTTGAGCCTTATTCCCCAAAATGTTATAGTTTTTGTGTGAGTAAGTTGTATGGTGCATGGTAAATGCACGCTGTTTGATTGTTTAGTTAAGGTTTATAATTGATTGTGTAGTACGTTCTGATTTATGAATTGCAAGTGCTATTGCTTTTACTGAACTACATGTGTAGTAATCGCGCGGTGGTGGGGCCAACCTAGCGACATCGGGTTCTGATACATTTTCAACTACCGGGCATATCTCCTTCTTTCTTATATCTATGAGTGAAAAGTTGCCAGTAGGATAAAAATTACTACATTGTTGTTATTATATAACTTCGAATGACACGTTCTCATATAATATCGATCGTACTTCATTTTTACAAGTTCGTTTGATCATTTATATTATAAGAAAGAAAAGACCACATTCAATACACACCAGGTTACGCAATCAGCCACCGCTAACACACATGGAGGCTACTGAAGAAATCCTTTTAAAGGTAAGGGGACACCTGCGTGGAAAAGAGACGTCTTTTAATCGAATCCTTAACTATGCCCCTCTAGAGGTGTGGGAAACCTGCGATAAATGAGACGTCTTGACCTACCGTCTAACCGTCAATATGACAGGTTTTCTTACACGTTAACGGTATTTAACCTAACTCTTCAAATAACTGAGGGGGGACAAATATTCGCAGCTCTACAAGTGTACACAAACTAAGCGGTCCACATGGGACTTCATGCAAAAAACAAGAATGTAGAAATAATTTAAATCAGGATCACACACGTTCTTCTAGACACGTACTGTTGAACCTAATGCTAACCTAAACACTTGGGAGGCTTTGGTCATCTCAGACAAGTGTGTATACCTATGCTAATTAACATTATTTTGTAAAATCAGTACATTTATTCATTCAAAATCAAAACGCCCAAAATGAACTAAATCTGAAACAATCTCCCCTTCCGTCGCTGAAACTTAATCTCTAAATTAAATAACCCTATAAACTAGAACCTTATCATGGTTAAATAGTTGGTAGCACTCGCAAAAGGTAAATAGTAAAATAAAATTTACAAAGGGCCGACTCGATAATGTTAAATAAATAATATAATGTTAGGTATGTGATGGTAAACAAGCCGGCGAGCTACCTAATGCATAGTGCTCATCGCCACCCATGAACATCTGTATACCAGTGGCATCGCAGATGCGTTGCGGTGCGCCATTAAACAGGCTCAAAAAAAAATTTGTGAAACTCCGTAGACGAGGGGTACCGATATCTAGACATGATACTGTATCATGTCTAGATATATAAAATTGCCCTGTAGTCATGTATCATTAACACATGATTACAGGGCAATTTTACCACCATTTTAACAGCCTCGGTGGAGCGCTTACTGGACGTATCTGTCCCTCTCACTACCTTCGGAACTATAGTTTTTTTCTAATATATGCGTTTTTAGGCCGCATAGTTTTCGACTTTAGATGAAAAATGTTAAAAAAAAATACCGTCCCCCCCCCCCTTCCCCTATCTCCGAAGTTTGCAAAGAGAAAAATCTGAAATAATTCTATGTGATAGAAGTTCATGTAAACATTACAGGAAAAATAAAACGATGTCTCTCAATAGCACACGTTTTTAGAAATCATCAACAAAAGTTACATTAGTTCCACTATCGGTCAAGAGATGGCGCTGACGTAAAACTGTAATATTCTACACCGCAGTGCGTAGTGTTAAAATTCTCTGACTATTATAGGCCTCGCCGATGAAAATTTAAAAACAATTATTATAATGTTACGGAACCCTCGGTGTGCGAGTCCAACTCGCTCTTGACCGGTTTTTTATTTCATTAGGTTTCATTATAATGTCTCCAGATGTAAATATTCAAATTAATGTGCGTCAGTAAACGCAACTCACAAAATTACGCTTATTTGGCCTCACCTGTGTGTATAACACGACAAAATATACTTTGGTGTCAAGAAATATTTTTGATTTTGAAATTATGTATAAATAATTTTGTATGATGTGAATACTTGAAGTACATCCGTGCAGGCACGCAACACTCGCCACGGTTTTGAGCCCTGTATTGTGTTGCTACTTTAGGCCAGTTTGCTATTAGCACTACGTGTGTGTCTTCTGTTTTATATCTAACGGTGGCAAGACACTGTGTCTTAGGGACTTTAATCAAAATTAAAGCTTTCAAAATCCTACGGCTAAAAGATTTTTGAAATCTAAAAATATTATTAATACCTAGTCGTATGACATTTACAAAAATATGAAATGTTAGGAAAATCTTATTTGTGAAAAAAATCAGTCTTGTTATAATTTACAGGATACCATAACCATAATCAGCCTATAATGTTCCCACTGCTGGGACACAGTCCTTCTCTCGGTGAGAGGGAGTGGGCCGTACTCCACCACGCGGGCCCAGTGCGGGTTGGTAGATGTCACATGTCTTCGAATTTTTTGGTTCTAGGACATGCCGGTTTCCTCACGATGTTTTCCTTCACCGTTTTGAGAGCAGTGGTGATGAAATAATTTACACAAAGTAAAGCGCCTGTCTGGGTTCGAACCTACGACCTACAACTCGTAAGTCGCGGCCGTTACCTACTTTTGCACTCAGAAACAATAACTATGTACTCGTACATGCTTCTACTAACACACGCAATAATTCAAACATGCCTTGCAAGAATCAAGGATCGATGTGACGTACACAACTTACCTATTGGTAGGTAATACACAATTTAGACCCATGCAGTTCAGAATGTCCAAATCCTAAAATATCGAAAACATCCGAATTGAGAACCTCCTTCTTTTTTGAAGTCGGTTAAAAATCTTTGAGAATGACTTATGCAATAAGTCCTCGCAGTGCTTTTTTAATACTTGAAACCAAATTCCTATTTTTTTTTTTATTGTTAGTCTTATATTTCTTCAGCAGGGCTAGCATGGCCGGAGACATTTTATCCACGGGGAGAGGACAAAATACTATTCCCCTCTGTCAATTTTGTCCACCCCCCGAGCATGGCGACATGGGTGGATAAACTATCACGGTGGACAAACCAGGGGAAACGCTTGTCCCCGAAATTATTGCCATTATAAGAAAACTTTTATTAAATTACAAAATAGTCGAAAATATCGTCGTAAACGAAAGTACTTTATTTGTTTTATTGTTTAAATTGTATAAATTATTGTTATTAATTATTATTATTATTTTATTGTATAAATTTATTTTATTCAAATTGAACGCCGGTGTATTTTTCGCTCGATTTTCTCCCTTTCCGACGACAACACTAAGCTCCAGTAAGCACGAGACATTTTTATATTACAATTAATTATATTTTCTCCAAGAGATATACTTAAACCCACCATCTAAAGACGAGGACAAGTTTCTCCCTTTGTTATGTCAAAATATCTGTAATTTTTCTTTTCCACTAGTCGCCATGCTATAGGCGGGGGGTGAGTATCCACGTCTAATGTCAAAAAGTGATATAATTCTCTTTCCCCCTGTTGCCGTGCTTTGGCAGGTGGATAAAATAATTTTATCCCTTGTCAGTGGAAATAACCGGTGGACAAAAGTTTTATCCCCAGCCCATGCTAGCCCTGCAGGTTAATCATATCTATAGAAACCAGATGCTAATTGGTTTTTAAACTTTGGAAGGCCAACACCATAGAAGCATGCTTCTCAAATGCTTTATGGCTTCTATGAATAATGTTAACCCACTTTACTTTTACTAGCACTTATTAACCTTCTCAATGTTTGAACCTGAATGTTTAAACCGACGACGCTTCGTGAGATAAACGTATTTGCAAAAAAAGGTGCGCCTATTTGTAGTAACAAAAATCAATCGTCCTCATCATCAGGATCAATAACTTATTCATAGGGTTGATACACATACAATTTGGCAAGTGTTGCCGCTGCTCCTGCACCTTAGGCGGTCGGGATGCCAAAGCGACGCTTCATGTCGTCGTGCACGTTGTTGAGTTCTTTCACACTCACGTGCACCAGAACTTGTAGTTGATTTACGTCCGTGTCCTTGTATTTTTCAGTATCAAGTAATTTGAGTGCGTGTTCTAGACAAAGAACTGTGTTTCTCCCGGTGAGCCCCTTTACCTGTTGACAAAAATAATTCATTCTTTTAACATCAAGAATAAAACAACTTAGCTCTATACACGTGCGCTTCGGACCCTAATGGCTTACACTTGGGAAAAACCTGCACGGGCCTGCACCGCAATCGCGCGCGATTCGCAGTCTTTCGCTTCCCCTTCAACATCTTTAAACGCGCGCTCTTTCTCACACAATTGCTTTTTTTCGCGCGATTGAGCAGCGAGTATTATCTAAAATACCTATATCCATTTAAGTTTAAGGGGCTTACAGGACCTAAACGCAAAAAACGCAAGTTTAAGAAACCATAAAAGTATATGATCGACTACAATAAACATAATCAGAAAAATATATAATATTCTTCAGGATATAGCTGGGTAGATAGTGTATTGAAAAGATAATAAACTAATTTGATAAGATAGAAAAAAAATCATGAAGATACCTCTAAAAACTTTCTTTTTACAATAAAAACCATACTAATATACATTCAATCATTATGATTTTTTGTCAGATTATTCTACAAGCAACATACTACAACACTACTGTTTTAATTTTTTAGCCTTTTAATTTTAGATTTTTTGTAATTAAATAATTGCTTCATATTTTGCAATAAATTACCAGCGTTGTGTCATCGCGCTTCTCTTTCTATTCTATGCAGTCCGACAGTGACCGCGCTTTAGGTCATGTAAACCCCTTAAGACGAAAGATTTGAATCCACTTGGTAACGTAGAGTCAGGGAAATTTATTGTTTATCACTTCAACTTAAATTGTCCATATATTCAAATCACAACTGACAGTTGTTCTTAGAAAGTAGTTTGAAATTACTATAACACGGAAAACGGATCGTAGGTGGTGTGTGAACTTACCTTCGAGAGGTACAACGTGGCCCTGCAGTACTCGCACTCGTCTTGATCGCGCGGGTTGAACGCTGTGTTCTTCTTACGTGATGAGTTGGCGCTCAACAACTATGATTACAAACAAAATTAACAGCGTTAAATAATCGCATTTTATTTTCGCTGCTGGAATGCGAAACCACTAGGAACAAACAGAAAGACAAAAAATAATAACAAGTTTTTTTGTTATAAGTATCGTATTTATACTATCATAGGCAATTATTCTGACTTTACAAACAGACACTTCAATGTTATTTATTTGTATGTATAGATTGCGCGCTCCTATAGCAACTACCTACTCTACTAATAACAATGATGACTAGAAGGTATGTAACACAATATTCTATATAGATATAGAAGTGTAGTAGATATTACATACCTCCTGCACAAAGGGCAGTCCCCGCTCTTGCAGCATCTGCCTGTTGGTGACCTCTTCGCGCAGCATCTTGTCGAACAACGGCTGGGCGATCTGCAGTATAGTGGGGTCAGCCTTAGGGTCTATGCCTATGTTGTATAGTAGATGTTCCATTGCGAACATTGTAGGTTCGCAACTCTCTCGGGCCTCCTGTTAACAATAAAAAATATTAAAAATTAATTTTAAAAATTACGACAGTAAATTGGCTTACGAAGACGAAAACATACCTTGAAGACTGTCCACAGACTCTCCAGCCAGGATGGCGGTGCGAAGTATACACTCTCCGATTCTGTGTATCCGGTGCTGATGCAGCAGGTGTAGGCGTTCGGGAATGCCAGGATGTACTCGCCGTCTCGCTGCGTCACGCGCGACAGCGTCACGTTGTGCTCGCGCAGCAAGTTCGGCGGGATCATCGTGATGTCCGTCGGCAGCCAGTGTTTTTTGTTTTGGCAAGATGTCGGGCATAGAGTTTCTACCGCTTTCCTGAAGTTATCCGCCTGGTCAGCTGGGATGCCGTACCTTAACATTATACGATGTAAATTAAGTAAATGTACTTCAGAGCAGTACCTTGACCTGCTCAGACAGTGCAAAGTTAAACCGATGGGTTTTAGAGATTTGAAATACAGGAAACATTCCCTGGGTAGGTAGGTGGGTACCTACCTACCCAGGGAATGTTTCCTGGGTTGGATTTTGATAAAATCCATCCGTAGTGCCCCTTCAGAGTGTTAGGCACCAAATTAAAACCAAGTAAGGTGCAAGAGGGTATAATAAAATTAAATAAAGATCACAAGAATAGCTTATAAAATAAAAAAAAAAAAAAAAAAGGTTCCGACGAATTGAGAACCTCCTCCTTTTTGAAGTCGGTTAAAAAAGGTAAGAAACACGCAAGCCGCCCGGTCGCTAGCCAACCAACAATAACAAGACCCTAGCAACCGGGTTGCCAGATCTGTCGCCAACATCTCTGAAGGGGCACTACGGATGGATTTTATCAAAATCCAACCCTATGGAAGAGAAAACAGTTTATTAAGTTTATTTGAAGTAATATTTATTTTACCAGATCCTTTCGGGTCCGAAGAGCTGAAACTCAAGCCAGGCTACTATATGTGGATCCTTGTGCCAGCAAGATGTCGAAAATAGCATTCCTAGAAGCAGAGTGGGCACCGTTACGCCCAGAACCTGACCCAAATACTGAAGCACGTTGCGAGGATTCTGGCTAACCATCTGGAATGAGTTTGAGGGTTTAGACACTTAATTATGGCTACATTTATTTGGCATAGTATAGTCAATCTCGTAATTGCTTACCACCTTATGGTTGAATGTCACATAACCTCATAAAATGTCATGGTCTATTTTTTTGCTTTAAGATTAATACCATTGATGTGACAGATAGTTTTAACCTTAATGAAGTTTCAAGTTACTGGAAGTTTTTGTCGGAAGCGGTAAAGCAATTAATTATACATATTACAGTCGGAGAAGAGTAGGGAAAAGTACCTTAGGATTCCAAGGGTGGCGTCCATAGGAGTCAGACTTATTTTTGATAAAGCCGTAGCCTTCTTCGCCGGTATCAATGGCCGCAGTGTGCACGCACACATGCTCGGTGCCCAGCGTCACGAGGCGCCAGTAGTACTCCTCGATTTTGGACAAATCGGGAGGGTCGGCGGCCTCCGAACCTTGTCCAAACGTGCTCTCGTACATCATGGTGGCAATCTGTGGGCCAGGAGGGCTGTTTAATACCTACCCTACCATATTTTTACACCAATCTACTTAAATCTTAAATTCACTTACAGATGACGCACAGCCTAAACTGCTGGAACTAAAGCATGAAATTGTGCAGAGTTTCTTATAAATCGAAGGTGAGGTGAGCACTAAGGAACGATTTCTGTAAACTTGGATGAAATTTCGTCATTCTTGCCGATGGGAAATCCAATCAGGGCAACGTTGACTACAGGTCTTAGAAAATATGAAATAACGTTATGGCTGTAGGGCCTTTATTGGTGCAACCTTATGTATCAAAGCTTTTTATTTGGTTTGACTAGCTGTTCCCCGCGGCGTCACACGCTGCGCGGCTCCTAAGGGTCGTAGCGTGATGTTATATAGCCTATAGCCTTCCTCGATAAATGGACTATCCAACACAAAAATATTTTTTCAATTCGAACCAGCAGTTCCTGAGATTAGCGCGTTCAAACAAACTCTTCAGCTTTATAATATTATAATATTAGTATAGATTAAAGAAAACATTGTCACCGACTTAGGTTCAGCACCATAGAAATGTAAAAAAAGGAGAAGTGTGTTACGCGTCATGAGCAACATGGGCCTGTACTAGGCAAATGGCCGTCTCCGCGAACTAGTAGAACTAGATAAAATATAAAAATGCTCAGTGGTTTCCTGTAAAAACCGAAGTCAAAATAAATACTTCGTATAGGCCATGATCGACGGGCGAGTAGAACTAGATAAAATATAAAAATGTTCAGTGGTTTCCTGTAAAAACCGAAGTCAAAATAAATACTTCGTATAGGCCATGATCGACGGGCGAGTAAAACCGCCGTTTTATGGCTCGTCGGTAAAGCTCGCCCGTGGATCATTGCAATACCGCGGCATTAAAAACCAACGATCCCGGCTCGCGGCTGGTTAGTTATGTTTTATTTTTTGCTCGGCACGCTGCGCAAGACCGCGCGTCGATCACCAATGACTAGCCGAGCCGACAGTTTTCCGCGACATTCTCAGATAATTCTTATAATCCACTGGTTCTGCGGACCAATCGCGGATCAAATGAGTATGCGACAACTGTTGTCTTCTTTGAATCCAACTTTTAACTCAAAATTTAGGGCGTCTTCGCTTTTTTTTATTCATTTCGTGGTATGCTATACAGAGGTAACACAAAACTTCAATCTTCGAACAAGACATATTGCCTCATTTGCGGTTCACACTCGACTGTTTTGCTGGCTAGTCGATCAGCACCTACGAGCCGCGACTCCGCGAGTAAAAACCGTCGTCTCCGAAACCGCGGTATACGGCTCGCCCGTCGAATCTCACGGAATCACTTACCATAAATGTAAGTAAAAGTATTTTACTGTATTTGTCTTTAAAATCATGAAAAAAACAAGGAATCGTAAAATATTTATTGCTTTTACTAACTTTTTTTTTTTTTCAGATATCGCAGTGGCTGTACTATTTTGGCAGCAAATACATTGCTCCTTAACCACTACCTAAGTATGTCGCTAAGTGACTGGACAAGCAATGTAAAAATTACAAAACGATACTTTGTTGTTGCGGAACATCGCATAGTACAGCCCATAGATATCCGGAGATATGTCTTCACTGCATATTTGTTCAAGTTCAAGTGTCGCCACATTTTCCCCGCCTCGGAAACTCCCACAAAAACAAAAGAAATAGAAACGGCACACATTATCAAAAGGGGCGGCTTTTTTCGCACGCACACTAGAAAACAAGCGTAACACTTTTGTGATATCTTATTGCACACATGCTCAAAAGAGGCGGGCACTAGAAAGTATAGATAGAGTCACTGAATGCACACATGCAATTCTAGCATCAGCTAGGGAAGATGAGTTATTAGAAATATTTGATCGATAAAAATCAACTACAAAAAAGAGAAGTGTTTTTGGGTTTTGGGTGTATTTAGTATTGTTTATTTTTTCTGCTTTTCAATGTGGTGTATTAAAAACCAATAAAACCAAATCACGTAATAATATAAATTATATTTGTTTGCAAATGAAAGAACAATGACCATTTTTCACCTGACTATGTATAGTAATGAAATAAATATTAAAATTTAGCTAATTGGATTATGTATCAAATACACTTATAACAGTTTTAAAAGAAACGCAGGATAAATATATTTTTAAATCTTTCTGTAAGCATATTTTACGTATAAGGTACACATATTGCCATGTTTTGAACGCATCTCAATTACCTTTTTCTACGACGTTCCATTTTTATGCACTACTACTTGACTTTATTCATCTCTGTTTCTGAGTTTTATACATTATTTTACGTTTTATTCAATCAATATGTATTTCTTTATTAGTCTTTGTATAATACAGATTCATTGAAAATAAAATATTGATTAAGTAAATTAATAATCCAGTATGTAATTGAGTTCGGATGACTGAAACGGTTTTTTTTACATTTGACAGTTCTACGATTGAAATTGGCGCGTCCTTCGTTGGTGTGTTTGCGTCTCGTTGTGTACTGTGCCATTTTGTGTGTGTTACTTCTTTTTACGACCATTGCTGCCCCCTGGACCTCGATATCTTCCTCATCTGACGACCTTTGCTTTCCATATTCCACAGCTAAGTATTCCTATTTTATTTCGAGATTCCTATATTATTTTAATTCGAGAGTTAATAATTATTTAGTTCTAACTTCATAACGGCAAATCCTAACCTAAAAGTAACATTAATATTTTTTGGACTTCGTAGCGTTTAAATCGTAAAAATGACTATGCGACATTATTTTCTAAACTTACAGGTAGTCTGTCTACTATACTTTATAACTATACATAAATTTTTATTGTCAGGTTTTGAAATGTATGGAAAGTGGTCATTCTTCTTTAAGTAAATAAGTCGTTTCTTTAGTTTCTCTCTTACGTAAAATTAAAACTATTTAACTATAGTTAAAACAAAAATTCAATTATCCTAATGAACATTTAAAAAAAACTTTTATTAAAATAACCAGGTTCCTAATAATTAATTACCAATTCATTAACAAGCAATTTTAATCTAACCAAAATATAAGATTAAAAATAAGCCTTGGCAGTTAAGAGATGACCAGTCTCAACCTTCCGCAGCGCCCGTTCACGAACATGACGCGTGTATCAGCACCATCCAGCTCAACCATTTTGTAGGGAACCGAATGATCGAACAAGCGCCACCAAAAAATACTTCAAAGGGCTTTGAAGATTCGTGGGCGTATCTGCCCGCCATTGTTTTTTTTTTAATGTCAGCCTCGCATGATACCTATATAAATCGATATACATATATATATAAGAATACGTGTTGTACCATAAAAGATCTTGGAATTCCTATCTCTTGTTTTTATTATCAAGTAAACATGCATAATACTTTTGTACGTGGCTGTACTAATAATAGTTAACTTACGGTTTCATATACGTATCTTAATTTGAGTGTAAGTACAGCCCACTTAAAAAAAAGCACGTGTCTTTTCGCGGACGACATAAAACAATCCTCTTTAAAATGTACAGAACCAATTACTTTTTCTCAATTTAAACTCACTTAGATACTCCATGTAGAAGATATATGTAAGCGCATGAGTAAATCCGCATACGCACTGTACCAATTAGCAAAAAAAAACTGACCAAGTGCGAGTCGGACTCGCACACGAAGGGTTCCATACCACAAGTCAAAAACGCCGAAAAAAATACGTTTGTTGTATGGGAGCCCCCCTTAAATATTTATTTTATTTTGTTTTTAGTATTTGTTGTTATAGCGGCATCCGAAATACATCATCTGTGAAAATTTCAACTGTCTAGCTATCACGGTTCATGAGATACAGCCTGGTGACAGACAGACGGACGGACAGACAACGAAGTCTTAGTAATAGGGTCCCGTTTTTACCCTTTGGGTACGGAACCCTAAAAACGAAAATGCGGAACCAAGGACACCGACTTCCGAAATTAAAGTTATTTTTCAGTTTCTTTTTTTTCTGGAAATCGGTTTTTTTTTTTGTAAAAAAGCTTTTATTTTTAATTTTTTAGTTGTACCCACCTACTCCACACATATTCATATAACACTACTTGCTATGTGAATATCAGTGACAGGAAGCTATTGAACGCATCCGCGTACCTCTTTAGAGGGTACAGGCGTGATTTTATGATGTGTGATTGCGTAATCAATGCATAGATATGCGATAGCAGCAATCGTGGTTGATTTTCTGGCATTTATTGAAGAGTTCCGTAGTCTGTCTCCGAAACTCATCATCAGATCTTTACTATCCTATGTAAGGACAAAGGATAGTTTGAGTCCCGGGAAAGAGCCCGGGACTCAAACTATCTCTCTACCAAATTTCATCTAAATCGGTTCAGCGGTTTAAGCGTGAAGATAAAACAGACAGACACACTTTTACATTTATAATATTAAGTATGGATGCGAAAGTACCTTTTCACTCCTAAACTGTTGAAAGGAATTAGATCGGCACTCGGCAGTGACCTGGGTTCTTTTTATCCCGTTAGAACGTTCCCGTGGGATAATTTCCGAGGGCGAAGCCGCGGGCAAAAGCTAGTATTTAACAGTAGTGTAAGGGCGTGGGTACCTTTTTGAATTTAGCTCGGTTCATGACCGCGCCCTTGATGATGCAGTCTTCTGCCTCATTGACAGCGGCCATCGTGTCTTCATCTTCCGTCTCATCGTCAGAAGAGTCTATTAAACCAAGCAATCGCTGCTGGCGGTTTAACGGGTTCAAGGCGCGGTCCAAAAGCTTTTGATTCTTTCGGTTCCATGCGATCTCGACTTTCCGCATAATATCCTGGCGCTCCTCTTTAGACCAAAGAAATGAAGCTCAGTAAGGAATTTAAGGAAAAACTAAAAATGAAGTGTATTGAACTTATGACTAACAAGAATACTTACGATGAGAAAGCGTGTCGTATGGTAAGAGATACTTAACGTAAATCTGGTCGAGTCTCCTCTCAGTATTAGGCCCTTTATTAAATTTCATGTCTTCTGCGACCTTGCCCCATCGCTTCTTGTTATATACTGTTTCTAGACCGCCGTGCCGTTGCACGAGGTGGTATAATTTTGGTAAGTTTACCTCGACACCATCCAGCTGCAAAAAGTACGTAGTTTACTTTATAATTATTTCGTAAATTTATGTTCGTTGAAATTTCATAATACACTAAATAAGTTTCGCTACAGTCGCGGTAAATATCACACTAGCTTTATGTTAATAATTATTTAATCAAATCAATTGATGAGTCTTACGCAAAATAGTGGACGTTCGCTGTAATCTGCCAATCAAGCCATAATTCAATTCGCATAGCGGTCTTGTGCGCATGAGTTTCGCTGGGTGATGCAAAACGAGCAACGACAAATTTGAAAAAACAAAACGCTGCTTGATAATATGAATACTATTGAGTGTTTGCCCTAACCGGGTTTCATGTTGGAACTTACTTATGTATATTGTAACAACTATATGAACACATGAATGCAATAAAGAGTTTGAGTTTGAGTACTTACCAATGGTGGTCGTGTAAAATTAACTTTTTGTTGGGCCAGCGACAACTTGATCGCGCAAAGTTCTCTCGCGGCCGGTCCCCAGCGGTTGAACAATCGTGAAATGTATTGGTTCATAACATCGAACCTCATTTCATCATGCACTCGAAACGGTGGCTTATAACCAGGAGGGGGCACCACCTTACATATGCCAAATCGAACTGCTTCTGGCCAAATCTTCTCATAGTAGCGAATTGGATCCTGGAAATTGTTTATTAAATTGCATTACACCATAAAATATTAAAACAGATTTCGTCTCAAACCTGCAGTCGTTGCATATATGAAGAAAAAATCTCTTTCGAATATTCCCAAGTGTTAACATATGAAAGCTTGTTTAAAAGTAATCAAGACAGATACAAAAGTTAGGTTAGGTAATACTTACACGAAAATCTTCCTCGGTAGGGTGGTATACAGGAGCTTCTACTAGCAACCCGCCATCCGTTGGCAGAATGGAGCTGCTGGTGCCAGGCGCATCTTGATCTGAAAGTTCTTCCGGATCCATATTCTTGGCATCCTTTTCTTTGTCAAGGTTCGCCGCTATGCCGTCGACTTCATTGTACATAAGGCGAGTAGCCTCCATTCTAGATATCACTTCCTGTCTG
This sequence comes from Oligia latruncula, assembly GCA_948474745.1. NCBI lineage: Eukaryota > Metazoa > Arthropoda > Insecta > Lepidoptera > Noctuidae > Oligia > Oligia latruncula. The sequence goes on from OX419683.1 coordinate 24,903,170, forward strand.
ACCTTCACCTTGAGGAGTGCCAAATCTCTTTGTTTCTCCTTCTCCATCTGGGTAAACCGCTCGTGGTAGCGCGACATCTGCGCGACAGCGCTATTCTTCTCCGCCGTAATCCGTGATATTTCCCGTCTCTTCTCTTCCTCGACGCGGGCAATCTCTCTTTCCTTTTCCGCTCTCATGCGCTCATGCAGCTCAGCTAACTTCTTTTTAACAGCCATGCGCTTTAACCGTCTTTTTTCAGCTGTAAGGCGGGTTGGCGTCTTTTGGTCTCGAGTCGTAGCATCGCTCGTCTCAGCAGTGCTGTCAGATGACATGCTAATCCTTCGACTAACCGGAATGTCGTTTAGACCCTTTGTGTTGTCGTTTCGACCCTCTGTTTTCTCATGTCGACCCTCTGTGTTCTCGTTTCGACCGTCTGTGTTCTCGTTTCGACCCTCTGTGTCGTTTCGACCCTCAGTGTTGTCGTTTCGTCCATCTGTGTTGTCGCTTCGAACTTGTGTATTGTCGTGTCGAACCTTCGAATTGACTTCTCTACCTTCCAAATCGACGTCTCGACTAACCAAAGTTACGTCCCGACCCTCAAAATTGACGTCTGGATAGATTGTCAGGTTCTCAATAATTTGATCAAGTAAAGGTTCGTGCTCCTCCAACGAAAACTCTTTGTTTATAAGAGATTCATTTTTCGGGACCAAACCAACCCCCAAGACCTGTTTGCCGTGTACCATGTTGGCTCTTACTTTCATCATTATAGAAGCTTGGTTTGGTAATAGCAAGTAAATATTACCTGGGTCTTCGTTAGTCGAATTTGCTTCTTCGTGGTCTATTTCTTTTTCAACAGAAAGAGAAGGTGAAACAGAAGTTTCACCTTCTCTTTCTGTTGGTTCATTCTCTTGAACAGCGGCTTTGTTTTGCAATCCCTTTCTCGATAATCCAATATGAGATTCTAGCAAAGCCGAAACTTTCATCAGTTTGTCAATTCTGATGCAAGGCTTGCACACCTTGCAGCGCGAGTCCAGGAATTCCTTAGACGCGTTTATGACGTCCTTGTCAGAGCGACACGCTGCCGCGGCACAAGGCATTGGTGTTTCTAACCGAATATTTTGAGCACGTTCGAGATTGGCTGTATTTTCCATGATTTCCATAAGGACATGCTCATCCGCATCGCTAGAGTGACACTCTGAGGTGACGCAAGGCGTCGGTGGCTGCGACTGTACATTTCGAGTACGCTCAAGATTGGCTGTGGTATTTTCCATAATTTCCATAAGGACATGCTCATCCGCGTCGCTAGAGCGACGCCCTGCCCCTACGGAATGCGTGGATTTTTCCGACTCAACATTTTGAGGACGCTGAAGACGGACAGGTTCATCCGCGACTCTTCCTAAGTACATTGGGTGATCACAGTAGACCACGTCGTATTCTTTGGAGCTAGAATTGTATGCTTTGAATTGCATCGCCATGCCGCTTGGTCCAGGTTCTGGAACGTGAACGAATACAAATCAACGAACTGGTTACGCTTACAGTATGGGCCGATTTTTCAACCGTCGGATAACTCTTATCACAGGTAATTTTTATAAGCTTGTATGGTAACACCAAGCTTATAGAAATTACCTACCTTAAATTAATGAAACCCTAAAGAATCTGCAGGAAAATACGGAAATTCGGTTTAAATTAAATATAATTATAATTTTTCAAATTAGTGCCGGTAGTGGAATCAGGGTTTAAAAAAAAATCGTTAATGGAGACATACAGTCGCGGTTCAAAAATGTTTTCTTTCAACTACGTAGTAATGTTATCATTAATCACTACAAAACCGATTACCAAGAACGTATTTTTTGCTTAGAACCAAAACAGTGCAAAAATGTATCTCATGGTTGCACAGTTTTTCATTATGCACTGTTTTTTTTTATTTTTATTTAGTTACGATATAAATTTACCACAGAGGTTTAATGTCTCCCATTAAATTTATTATAAAATGTATACATTAGATCAAACTGGCTGAAAATAAAAATCGGCTGAATAAAACCGACTTCGACGACCGACCGAAACAAATGGCGCGCATTTTGTACCACTGTAAAACCTTGATACTTCATATTTAGCAAGATATGTTTAAAAAAATGGAAACAGCGATCGCTATCGCTGTTTCCATTTTTTTCAACTTCACAAATTCAACTCCAGAAAGTATAAAAGCAGCTGCAAAATTGTTAATAACCTTTTGCTGCAAAAGTCGCGGGATAAATATTTAAAAGCTTATGAAAACAAAGTTTTCATTAGGTTGAGTTTTTATTTTGAGTAGGTATATTTTATCACGGTAGGTAGATTGGTAATGGAAAGAAAAGTAGATTACGCACCTTGCTTAAGTGAGTAGTGTTTTTCAGGTACCATTTTATCGAATTGTAATCACAACTGCGAGGATATCTTGGTTTCAAATTAAAGATAGTATATTCATCTCCAGATTGGCCCCAAAACAATTACATAGCCCCACACAAAATTTTCACACAAATACGTTTTTACAATCACAATAATCGCAAAAAAAAACTGGCCAAGTGCGAGTCGGACTCGCACACGAAGGGTTCCGTACCACAAGGCAAAAACGACGAAAATTTTTTGGTTTTTCTTAAATGCCCATAATTTTCAACCTGCATGGGATAATTTTTTTTCTGCGGTTGATCATTCCGCGCTCAGAGGCGCCCCGTGAAAGCACGTCTGTATTGCTTTTTCGTAAAAAATAATTACGTTAAAAAGTGAGTTCCGTTTTGTGTACTCCACAATACGAAGTTGATACTTTTTCGAACCGAAATAAAATTAAGTAAGATTTTTGGAATTTGTTTTAGAAATAAATACTTAGTTATATTTTTTTGTTTAATTTAGATGACGGATAAAGTTTGTATTGTATATTTATGTTAATAAATTATGATGAAATAAAACTGACGGAAACAATTTTTTTTTTAGATATCGTACTATAGTCGATTGTGGTGGTGAACGAATATGACATCCATTTTTTTATTCAAGATGGCGAGTGTATTTTTAACCGACGTCTAAAAAGGAGGAGGTTGTATGTTCGGGCATAACTCTGAGACCGATTTGCATAATTCTTTTTTTGTTCGAAAGAGGTTTATGCCGAAATGTGTTCCCATTTTAATTGCATAAAGATTAGGGATGGGCCGAAATTCGCTTCACATTCGGTTCAACCGAAATTCGGCAGCTTGAACCGAACTTCGGCATTCGGCCGAAATTCGGTTCAGATACCGAACATTCGTACTTTCGGAGATACGACGTCTTAGAGTCATCTCAGTCTAACATATTCGGTAGAATAGTAATAATACATGTACACAACCACAGTTACGATGTTGTTCCATTTTTCCACAAAACCAATCAAGATGCAGTTCAGTAGTCCATTCTTAAGGGCTGCTTTTTCCACCGAGGGATTATTTTATCGGAGGAATAATTTTTCCACACAAAAACTGTCAGATGTCAATTTAATTCCACGAACAAAAATTATCTGTCGATTGAAAAATCAGCCAGCAGACAAAATTGTTTTTTTTTTTTACTCTGACACTAGGAATTTCTCCTGTATTGTGGGTGCGTTTACAAACATTTAAACAAACAGTCAGACCCGAAACAACTACTTAAAGGTCATACAAAAATTTGTTCTCTGCGGGAATCGAACCCGGGATACGCAGCATTAATCGCTTAACAACTGCGCCAACATGACGTCCGAGTCTGGGTAATGTTTATCTTATAATGAAGTAAACTACGATCATTAATTGCTTAGCTTGGGATCACCTTTATGGCTGTATAATACTTAGTATAACTCCGAAAGTAGACTTAAGGAGTCGTAATACTAAGTTTTATTCTGCATAAAAATACCTATTCATTCATGAGTATCTGATTTCTATTGAGAGGTGGGCCCACCTTTTCTTCTCATTGTCCTTTGGAAAGGAGATAATTGCCTTCCTGGGGATGCTTTGAGTCAGAAAAAAAAAAAAAATTACTGCGTTTTTGTAAAATCGTCGCCCAAGGGTGTAAAATAGGGGGGGGGGGGGGGTTAAAATTCACTTTATTATTTAAATTTTCGTGTACCTCTTTTAAAACCGCGAACAGAAGCTTGTGTTTTATACAAGGTGTTGATTTGCATCCTCGTCAAATTTCAGGAGGTTGTCATAAAAGACATTTTAGTACTTTAGTATTTTAGTACTTAGTAAAGTAAAAGGCGTTTGTTTGTGTGTGAAAGCGCGGTTAAAGGCTAGTAACAGACGGGCCGCGTTTAAATACGGCTGGTTCACACTTACGGATTTCCGTAAATAAGAAAAAAAAAACCTACCCATTTTATTGTTGATTTGGGTCGAGAATCATTAGCATAATTACGTCCTTGAATTTGACTAGGATGCAAATCAACACCTTGTATACATAAAAGGACGAGATTTGCAAAAAGGCCTTGGAGCGTTCCATGCTTGGCATAAGGCATAAGTCTAGACCGAGTCCCAAACGTCGAGATCCGCAGACGTAAAAAGGTTCCCGATATCCGAAAACGAGTTATGGAACTCAAAAGGAGTTCGGCAGAACACTTGCCAAGACGCAGTGACGACAGGTGGAGTACAACAGTGACCGAGTGGCGTCCAAGGACTAGGAGACGAAGCGTCGGTCGTCCGGCGGCGAGATGGGCGCACGACATTGTTACCATCGCGGGTAGAGAACCTGGATAAGGCTGGCACAGGAGCGTGGGGATTGGCATATAAAAAGAGAGGCATATGCTCAGCAGTAGGTGAAGTTGGGCTGTGGATGCTGATACACATAAACCATCTGAAATGAATTCTCTGAATGATGATTCATCAAAATCCATTGCGGAGTGTAGAAAAATAACGCGGTCACACAGACAGACAAAAAAAAGAAAATTAATGCTGAAAATACTACTAACCTGGAGAAGCTATTCGTAGGTTCGTAATCGGCGAATCCATCACGTCTTCCCGAACCAATGGGACATCTGGGTCACCCGTGTCCTCCGGAACATTATCGTTGGGTACATCATCCGTGTCCTCCGGAACATCTTCATTGATCATTAAAACGTCATCTGTGTCCTCCGGAACATCATTGTTGATCATCTGCACATCGTGCAAAATCACCGGTGAATTATTGTTTACCATCGGTTGTACCGGTTCATCATCGCTGAGGTTCGGTACATCATACAAACTCAGTGGTTTGTCATCCGGGCGGCCCTCGGGAACACGCTTTTTGGGTACCGGTACAATACTCAAAATCACCGTTATCGTTTGCGGGCTCTTCCGAACTTTATCCTTGACCACCGAATTATCAGCATGCTTCGAGTAAGCAATACCCTCATCCTCGAGCACCTCATCTAAAGTCGACAGTAATTCGTCAAGATCTGCCGGCATATCCGAGAAATTCTGCATTGCCGGGACGGGCGGGATAACTAGATCATTCGTGGCGACTGGGACAACCGGGGCGACTGGGAGAACCGGGGCTACTGGGACAACCGGGGCGACTGGGACAACCGGGGCGACTGGGAGAACCGGGGCTACTGGGACAACCGGGGCTACTGGGACAACCGGGGCGACTGGGACAACCGGGGCAACGAGATTATCCAGGACATCTGAGGATAGCGGTTCATTCGGGACGACTTCGATAACCGATTCATCTGGGGTGTCCAGATCTGCCTTATCGTTCTGGATGTACGTTTCATCAGTGAGGTCTTCCTTGGTGACGGTAATGGTGAAATCTGGTATGGAGAAATCTGGTACGGAGTTCTCTGGCTCGACATGCGCCGGCTGCTTGGGAGAACATATCTTAGGAATCCTTTTTTGCGGAGTCCTCTTCATGGGAGTTTTCCTAGCTATACTTTGCTTGGTATTCCTTTGATCAGTCTCTTTTAGAGAGATCTCGTTTGTGGTCATTTTCTTTGTAGTGGTCTTGCTTCTGGTGATCTCCTTTGTAGTGGTCTTGCTTCTGGTGATCTCCTTTGTAGTGTTGGTCTCCTGTGTGGTGACCTCGTTTGTGGTGATCTCCTTTTTGGATCTCTTCTTGCAAGGTTTATTTTTAGGAGATCTCTCCTTGTCAGAGCTCGGTTTAAGAGTGATCTCCTTGGGAGCACTCTCCCTGGCAGTGGTCTGTTTTGAAGTGCTTAGTTGTTCTGCTGTCTGCTTTAGGCGAATTTGCTGGAATATGAGGGGTTCATCCTCATCAGATGAGTTCTTTCGCTTCGTGGCCATCTTTCTGAGAGGAGCACAACTTTTCGCTATAAGCCTATTTAATTCAAGCTTGCTCGGGCGCCGAGATCTTAGCGCCATAGGATGATCTCTTTTATATTCTTTTTTTTTTTTTACAGTTTGCAACTTTGGTGACTCAGCAGGTTTCTTGATTGTGGCCACATTGTTCACACGTTCATGAGGATATTCCTGTTCAAATATGACAATAATCATGAAATTAGAATATTATGGATAGTATGTATGGAAGTACTATAATATAGTGTTTTTTTTTTTTATTTTACTGGGACAGTATGGGGAAATATGAATCCATAGGAAATACGAGTATAGCAGGTACTGCTCGATTTTTGCGAGCCGATTTTATCTATACATATAAAAATCAATTGCCGTGCGTGAGTCTCACAAAACTTGGAAATCGCTTGACTTATTGTGATGAAACTTCGGTAAGTTGTTGTGTGCGCGCCGGAGGTTCCAAATAAAAACAAAAATTAAAAAGTCATTGCAACGCATGAACCTAGTAATAATGAAGTCGAATATATGATGAATAGAATCATTGGCGCCACCGGATAGTATGAACGGTGTAAGTTCATACTATCCAGTGGCGTACAATCGCTCTTAATTAAAGTTATTTACTGCCGGTCATATTAACCCACAAGGCCAAACAAACAAAAATCGCCGTCAGTTGATTATTCCGATCATTAGATCATCAGTTCGTTTGTCAAAGAGTCTTGCAACGCTCAGACGCTCTGATTGTGCAACATTTTTATGAGTCTAGCGGACAGTTGAACACCCGGTAAATATGCATCTGACTATCACTTTTATTATTAGAAAATTAGAAAGGTATGATTATGCAGCTGTAAAAAAGGTCAGAACGCATAAAATGACTATTTAAAAAAAAAAAATCCTTTAAGTAACTGACTGAATATATTCCCCTGACTTCCATTCATTTTAGGTGTAAGATGATTCAAAAATCATCCCAGAATCATCATCCTATGTGCTATGGGAAAACTATTATTGCGTTGATTTTCTTAGCTTACATTTTTCCGGTGAATTAACTAATAGATCAATATTTAGGTCACCACAAACAATAACAAATTTACTATCTTTAAAAAGTTTACCGAGTATTTTTTCCATTATGATCAAAAATGATGACAAGTTTGAGGCTGGTGGTCTATAAACACATAAGAAAGTATGGCCTTCAACCTCTGCAAATGCTACCTTACATAAGCGATCACAAGAGCAAGCAGTGATATCCTTTCTTTATACATAACTAGCACTATCCGGCAAACGTTGTTTTGCCATATATATTATTTCGCGTGGTGTCCTACCCTACCCCTACCCTACTCCTACCCTACTCCTACACTACTCCTACCCTACTCCTACACTACTCCTACCCTACTCCTACCCTACTTCTACCCTACTCCTACCCTACTCCTACACTACTCCTACCCAACTCCTACCCTACTCCTACACTACTCCTACCCAACTCCTACCAATAAACCTCACGGAGCCCGAGACCTTTCCAACGAATGCAAAACCGTGGAAATCGGTTCGTGCGTTCTGGAGTTATAGCGTCAGGAAGGAAAACCCGACTTATTTTTATATAGTAGATATCAAAGTACCACCCCCTATTGAGGACCTCGGGCAACTGAAAAATTATTTACATTAAACAACATTCTGTCTGGTTCTAACAAAGTTTCACAAAAACATAAGATATCCATGTGTTATTTATTTAATAACATTTCCACGTCTAGGATTTTGTTAGAGAAGCCATTTATATTTTGGTGATATAGTAAAATATTCTTATTATGCGTCTCTTTGGTCGAATCTAAAAGTTAAAAGAAATACAGTATTATTAGAAGTACTAGATAATACTGTTTCGTCACTTAACCTAGTTTCAGTTAAATTATCAATACCTGCGTGTATATTGTAAGCTAACAAAGTAGCCAATATATGTTGACTTTTCTTGGGAAGAAACATTGTTCCTGACTAATACAAAATCCCTAACAAAATTGTTTGTATCAAAATACAAAAAAAACGGTCACTATGACGACATGTCAAAATATGCTTTAAGTTGTAAACGTTTTCTGCATCATACAAATTATCAGAATATGGCAATGCACATAATATTAATTTATCTAATTTTAATATAAGTAGGGTGTCAATATGTCCATTTTAGTTAAGCTCAGACTGTTTCCAATTAAAAGAACTACAGGTAGTCTGCTCTTTCATTTGTGTATGTTTTATTTTATGAACAAGCTCAGTAAATGCAGATTATGATAACAACAGTTAACTATAGTATGTTTAGAGCGGTTATTTAATAATGATCCAAAACCTGATCCTAATCTATCAGAAAATACCAAAACATTACATTGAGTGGGATAGATAGTCTCTATAGTAGGAGTTAAAATGGGTGAAGTGGCAGGTCCGACATGCTGTGAGGTGTGTAGATGTGAGGTGAATCGGGTAGTGAGGTGGTGGTGTGAGTTTGAGCACAACTACAGGTGAGATTGTTGTCAGTGACTCGTACCTCTCTGCATTGTACTAGTAGTTTTATATTTCATTAATCGCAGTTTGGCCTATTAGGTGCGGGCCACGCAGAGCCATGAGACGGAAACGGGACGCAGACGTCACGTATCTTCATTATTCTTCATACAAAATGTATTAACGCAATCTGGCACAAAACTTATAGAAAGGACAGGAGACAGGCGCGCGTCACTTTTTCATCTGCATACTATTGTCGCGTCTGCGTCGCGTCCTCGTCTTACGTCTCTTCTGTGTGGCCAACACCTTAGTGAAGATGCACTTTTGCCATTTTATTACAAGTTCGTTGAAGGCTCTGCTATAAAAATCCTACATAAATGGTGAGTATCACGCATCCAATATGAATGGCTAACGTATGCATCACTTGATGTCAACTGGAAAGTAAATATTATTTAAATGCATAACTATCTATCTATACAGGGTGGTCAAAAGTCGTGGATCAAACGAAATAGGGAGATAAAAGTGGTCATTTCACTCGTTTCATTCTAAGCCTATCCACTTCGTTTTCAGTCACTCTTGAACGCAATTCTGACATACCAATATTATCATTATCTGTATCTCGCTGCTCATCAGTGCGGTTAGCACGTAACGTAGCTCGTCGCACATTTGATTGACATCTACGACCTAAAGCAAGTCGTCTTCTCCTTGGCATTAAAAACATTTCACTAATAAACAAAACTACAAAAAATGGTAAATGGCAATACATTCACAAAGTCACAAAGGAAAGAAAGACATTTGTGTGTTGTCAAATATTTATAGTGGGTTCAGAATTTTTTTTTGTGACTATACTTATGAAGATGTATCAAGCTACTTAAAAATGTCTGTATTGATAATAAACTAAAATAGAAATGAAATAAAAGAGTAAAGGACACGCCAAACAATTGAATAAATCAAACTTTACAATCTTATTACCTCTGTATCATTTAATTTCTGAACGCACCCTGTCAAACACGGTTGGTGTTTGACAGGTACGAACAGTTTGTATGGGATAACTAGCTGCGCCCCGCGGTTTCACCCGCGTAAATGTCGGTCCCGTGGGAATATCAGGATAAAAAGTAGCCTATATGTTAATCCAGGGTGTCAGCTACCTCCATACAAAATTTTATCAAAATTGGTCCAGCTGTTTGAGCGTGAAGAAGTTACAAACATATAAACACACTCACAAACTTTCGCCTTTATAATATTAGTGTGATAAAATGGTTGCTTTTACTATTTTCCTTACAACTTCTTCATATTTTCTCACCTGCTAAACCTTCCTTGGACTTCTACAAATATTTCAAAACCAAAATTAGCCAAATCGGTCCAGCCGTTCTCGAGTTTTAGTGAGACTAACAAACGTCATTTCATTTTTATATATTAGCTAAATAATCATTATCATTATTTTTATCTAATAGATAGAAGATATAGATAGATAACACAAGTTTTGGGGCTGGCATGATTCGGCTGAGCCGGGCAGCAAACAGGCTAAATCGTCGAATATAATATACTTGACTGACTTGAAATCGATATTAATATTAACCTTCAAATGGGGATTATGCATTTTGACAGTCAGGATCCATTATTTTACAAATAATAATAGCTAAATGTTTACAAACATGCCAAAGAAATAGTTTTTGACTTACACAAGGTCTTGTTTCAACAGTCTCTCTTTGCGATGGGGGCGGCATCACGTCGCGGGTCAGGTTCCTGCCGCGCAGCCTCTCAACGATCACTACAGGTTGTGAAGTCAAATGGGAGTGACCTAAATGTGTTTTAAGTAACTAAACATTAAAATGGCTAACTAAAGGCCCGGCTACACGCTCAATCTTACCTTGCACAAAGGACAAAGTGTTAGAAAAAATCCGTTCGGCGAATTTGGTAAAAAAAAACTCTTTGTCTCTCTTTGTATGTCTTTGGTTGAAGAGGCAGATATTTATTACACACATTTCGCACAGTAGACAAGTCGTCCAGACGATTTTGCTGAAACTTTAGAAATAATTGCAGTCTGTATGTGTAATGTGTATACACATTTGAACAGACGGGTGTCAATGCACTAGGCAATCATAGGCACAACGATCGCAACGACTTCCTATGAAGATGTCAGACTCTCAATGAGCATGTTTTTGTTCTAAAATTTCAGCCATTTTGGCTGAATGGCTTTTTTCTAACATTTTGTGCGGGATCCTTTCAATTTGCACCAGCATTGTACGTTAATGGTCACCGCACACTTATAAGCACTGCGCGACATCAGCATCGTCTCAACTCGAGCCGTCAATTCTTTCCTAAGAAACGCCACACAGACGATGCTGCTTCCGTGCAGAGCTATAAGTATATCTCGTGCGACTTAACTAGAACCTCGATGGAATGCGGGCCCGTACTGTAATGAACAGTCGTCACATCACCAAGTGTCTAGTTAACTCGCACGGGTTGTACATGGCTTAAATCGGCAAAATGGTATGTTGCGCATGCAAGTCACTGCGTGTAGCCGGGTCTTAATGCGATATTGCTGTACAGGATGGAAAATTAGAACGGATCCTGAAGGGAATGTTAGTCAAGTTGGCAAGTTTTACCCAAAGGAAACATTCAATTCACTTCCACCCTGTATACCGATAAAAAACTGCATAAAAATAAGTGTTAATAAGTAGTTTAAAATAAGTGCATTATTATATTATTAGCACAGGATAACGCTGCTGTACAGTCACGAGCATATTGTTACGCGCCATAATTAATGCCAGGTACAAGGTGACATTAGTTACCACTAGCGCCATCTAGTATCGAGTAGCAGAACTAGTCGAGTCACGATCGTTCTAGAAAATTCGATACTAGAACTTTGTAGAACTTTCTCGAACTATCGACACCTACCTACCTACCTAGTCGGTCGGGGCCGGTATGTACTCGAACATTCTAGATGTTTCTACAATGGAAGGTTCTAGAACTATCTGCGGCACTATATAAGGCCGGTGTGGGCCGCGTGCCGACACAGTTTGGATAAAGCGACAAGAGCGAAAACATCTAAGCGATCTTCAAGTGCGAATTAAGAGTGATCAGTAGTGTGATTGTGTTCTTTTAATTAGTGTTGAGTTGTAATTAGTGTTGTAAAATAAATTGTTATTTTTGGTTATCGGCAGTTTTTATTGTCACGAACCCGAAGCTCGTAACAATTGGTGTCAGAAGTGGGATTATGCCGATTTTACCCAAAGACGACACGGAGGGTATCCGTACCCGGAGTCAGCGCCAGCAGGAGACGGACCAGAGGCGATTTGGTGGAACTACGCCACAGAGGTCGGAAGGCCAGCTACCGACCACGGAGGCCGGCCCGTCCACAGCTGCTCCAGCATCATCAGCACCAGATTTGGCTGCTCTGATGATGATGCTGCAGGAGCAGGCCCGCCGACAGGAGGAACAAGCTCGCCGACAGGAGGAACAGGCTCGTCGGTTGGAGGAACAACTCCAGCGGGACAAGGAGGAACAGGCTCGTCGGTTGGAGGAACAGCTGCTGCGTGACAGGGAGGAACAGGCCCGCCGTCAGGAGGAACAGGCTCGTCGGTTGGAAGAACAGCTCAAACGGGATAAGGAGGAGCAGGTGCGCCGCCAGGAAGAGCAAATGTTCCTCATGAAGGACCTTCACGCAACCTTCGGGAAAGACATGAAGGAGGTGAAGGAGAAGGTTGCCCGGCATGACAACCGCCTGTCAGAAGCTGAAACTCAGATCAGCAAGTTTAATGACGTCATTGCTGATGTGAAGCAGGAGTTGGGTAACCTTAAACTTGGGGATGGAATCGCAGCTCCCGTAGCTACAACACCTTCGCTACGTGGATTCAAAGTGCCACCGTTCGACGGTACTTCTTCCTGGTCGGCCTACAAAATCCAGTTTGAGGCTGTCATGAAGGCGAACGGGTGGAATAAAAATCAGGCCATGACTGCCCTCACCCTAGGCCTTCGCGACCAGGCCTTAACTGTTCTGAAAGCTCTCGGTAAGGAAGTGACTTACGAGCAGCTCCTTGAGGCATTGGAGGCTCGGTATGGCGACGCTCACCTGGAACACGTGTTTCGTGCGCAGCTCAAGGATCGCGTGCAACGCAGTAGCGAAAACCTGCAGCAGTGGGCCCTTGAAGTGGAGAAGCTGGTTCGCAAAGCTTACCAGTCCGTACCTGCGCTTATTGATGGAAACCTGGTGCAGGCATTCATCGACGGCATCCGCGACCTTGAAGTGAGAGTTGCTGTGAGGCTGGGTCACCACGGGACGCTTAAGGACGCCTTGGCCCATGCACTGGAGGTGGAAGCTGTGCGGCAGGATCATCGTTCCCATCGCGTCAGGGAGGTTGCAGCGGCTACAGTTCGCGACCGCTATAAAGGATACAGCCCAAGGTGCTACGGCTGTGGGGAAAGGGGCCACCTTCGATCCAGCTGCCCTAAGCGAACTGCAGAAAGAGAAGACGGCCGATCTCCAGAGGGCAGTGCGGCTAACAGCACCGCCCAGCACCAGCAGCAGGGAAACGAGTAATAGCCAGGACTGCGGGGCGGGTGCTGGCTGAGGTTCAAAGAGCCCCAAGGGTTTCGATCACACAAACCCATGACGGGAACAGCCTAATCATCAAGGGCGAGGTCAACGGAACGCCGTGTAAGCTGACCATAGACACTGGAGCCTCTCGCACGGTTGTCAGTTCCCAATTAATAAGACGGTCCCTTGGGGACTCCGCATACAACCGAGAACGCATTAATTTGGTAACAGCCACCGGTCAGCGCATACCCGTCCATGGAGAGAAGAAGATGGAGTTGAAGCTAGGCAACAGAATCTACCTGCATAATGTCATCGTGGCCGATATAATGGACGATTGCATCCTGGGCCTTGACTTTATGAGGAAGAATTGTTGCGAGATTGACGTCAAGCAAGGCGTTTTGAAATGTGGACAAGAGGAACTTTTCGTGGAAGGGGCGTTACCAGGGAATGTGTACAGCCTTAAGAAGATTGTTCTTCCGCCGAGATCGGAAACTATTGTGCCGGTTAGTCTTCCTCGGAATCCTGGGCAGACTCATCGTTGTGTACTCGTGGAAAGGGTAGACAATGACCTTCCATGGAAAGTGGCACGAACTTTGGTCAGAGCCACCGACATCTCAGGGGTACGTGTGCTGAACCTTTGTGATCAGGAACAGATTATAGAAAAAGGCACACTAGTCGGTACTTGCGAGGAAGTGGATTGGTTGCGTCGATGCCAATATCTATCGACTGGGACCCTCAGCAAGGATGCACAAACGAAAGTGACCACACTTTTAGACGACTGCCGCAGCGCTCTGTCCCAAAATGAAATGGTCAAGGCGAAGAAGATGTTACTCAAGTACGCCAATGTTTTCTCGTCAAACGATGCTGACATCGGGAAGACTGGCTTAGTTCAACACAAAATAAACACAGGAGAAGAACTGCCTATCCGTCAGCGGCCAAGGAGATTGCCGGTAGCACGTGAAAAGGAAGTGGAAACCATGATTGAGGGAATGGTGAAGGATGGCGTTATTGAACCTTCATCTAGTCCATGGTGTTCACCTGTAGTGCTGGTAAGAAAGAAGGACGGCAGCATGCGGTTTTGTGTTGACTATCGTCGTCTGAACGACGTTACAAAGAAGGACAGCTATCCTTTGCCAAGAATTGATGACACGCTGGACATGCTTACTGGGGTAAAGTGGTTTAGCACGCTGGACCTGAAAAGTGGCTACTGGCAAGTTGAAATTGATCCTAAGGACAAGGAGAAAACAGCATTCTCGACAGGAAAGGGTCTGTGGCAATTTAAAGTCATGCCGTTTGGATTGTGCAATGCTCCGGCAACGTTTGAAAGGTTGATGGAACTTGTACTTACCGGACTAATTGGTGATGCCTGCCTGGTCTACTTGGATGACATCATCATTGTAGGCCGCACGTTTGAAGAACATCTTCAAAACCTGGAACGCGTGCTCATGAAGATCCAGAGTGCCAACCTCAAGTTAAGTCCGAAGAAGTGTTCACTATTCAAACGACAAGTTAGCTTTTTGGGATATGTAGTGTCTGAAGAAGGTATCCGCACGGATCCAGAGAAAATCGCCGCTGTCAAGGATTGGCCAGTTCCAAAAGACAAGACGCAGGTCAGAGCATTTTTGGGTTTGTGCTCCTATTATCGGCGATTTGTCAAGAACTTTGCAGACATAGCCAAACCCCTGCATAAGCTAACCGAGGAGAAGCGACATTTCTGCTGGGATGAAAGTTGCGACATCGCATTCCAGGAGCTAAAGGACCGTCTGTGTAAAACACCTATTTTGGGGTACCCTGATGCGAGCAAAGAATTTATAATTGACACAGACGCAAGTGACATAGGACTTGGCGGTGTGTTGTCTCAACGGAATGGTGATCAAGAGGTTGTGATAGCGTACTTCAGCAAGTCGTTGTCAAAGCCGGAAAAGAACTATTGTGTCACGAGACGGGAATTGCTTGCTGTGGTAAAGTCATTGCAGCATTTTAGCAAATATCTTCTGGGGCGGAAATTCCACGTACGAACTGACCATGCTGCACTGAAATGGCTATTGCAGTTCAAAAATCCAGAAGGACAAGTTGCGAGATGGATTGAGCTACTGCAGGAATACGAGTTTGTGGTCGAACATCGCAGCGGGAAATCACATGGCAACGCAGATGCATTGTCAAGAAGACCTTGTCCTGAAGACTGCAAGCATTGTACTAGGCAAGAAAGTAAAGAAGTCGTACCTGTGAGGATGCTCAAGACAGACCTCAGCAACGAGTGGAAGGAAAGCCTACAACGTGCACAGCAGGAAGATTCGGACATCAAGCCGATTCTGGAGTGGATGAAGGCCAGAGCTCCTAAGCCTAGGTGGAGTGACGTCTCAGCGATGAGTTCGATCACAAAAAGCTATTGGGCCCAATGGGACAGCTTGGTGATTCAGGATGAAGTCCTGTGCCGTAAATGGGAAAATGCTCGGGGAAACAGCTGTCATTTGCAAATGGTTGTCCCTAAAGCTCAAGTACCGGATGTTCTACGGCTGTACCATAATGGTTGTTCAGGAGGTCATCTGGGAGTAAAACGGACTCTACTGAAGATACGAGAACGGTTTTACTGGGTCCACTGTCGGGACGATGTCGAGGACTGGTGTCGCAAATGTACAAGTTGTGCAGCTGTAAAGGGACCTCAGACTCGCAGTAGAGGTGCATTGAAATTGTACAATGTTGGTGCACCATGGGAGAGGATAGCTCTTGACGTTGCGGGGCCGTTTCCGGAAAGTGAAAGTGGCAACAAGTATTTCATGGTTGTGATGGATTACTTCACCAAGTGGCCGGAAGTCTTCGCCATTCCAAATCAAGAAGCTTCGACAGTTGCAGATAAGTTAGTTCATGAAGTCTTCTGTCGTTTTGGAGTACCTTTAGAGATTCACAGTGATCAAGGAAGGAATTTTGAGTCACAAATATTCCAGGAAACTTGTCGAGTTATGGGTACTCATAAAACCAGAACAACTTCTTACCACCCACAGTCGGATGGAATGGTGGAACGATTTAATCAGACATTGGAGAGGTACCTAGCCAAAGTTGTGGAAAATCGGCAACGAGATTGGGACAAGCACATACAACCGTTTTTGTTGTCATATCGAAGCGCTGTTCACGAAAGTACATCGGTGACACCAGCTTTCGCAAACTTTGGAAGAGAATTACGGCTGCCTGCAGACCTGATCACCGGAATACCACCTGATGCCCCACGCAGTATAACCGATTATGCGAATGACTTGCGGAACAAAATGAATGACATTTATGAGCACGTCAGACAATCGGGCCAGCAAATGTCTGAAAAGATGAAAACCCGTTATGACCGCAAAATGAACAATAAAGGGTTCGACGAAGGTTCACTAGTGTGGTTGCACAATCCAGTCCGCAGCAAAGGGAAATCTCCTAAGCTTCAAGCTAAATGGGACGGACCGTACCGGATTGTGACAAAGATCAATGACGTAACCTACCGGATACAGAAAGGTACAAGAGGTACTCCTAAGATCGTCCATGTGGACCGACTGGCGCGTTATTATGGGACTGATAATGCTCGGGACGAGCATGTCTTAGGAGGGGGCAGTGTTACGCGCCATAATTAATGCCAGGTACAAGGTGACATTAGTTACCACTAGCGCCATCTAGTATCGAGTAGCAGAACTAGTCGAGTCACGATCGTTCTAGAAAATTCGATACTAGAACTTTGTAGAACTTTCTCGAACTATCGACACCTACCTACCTACCTAGTCGGTCGGGGCCGGTATGTACTCGAACATTCTAGATGTTTCTACAATGGAAGGTTCTAGAACTATCTGCGGCACTATATAAGGCCGGTGTGGGCCGCGTGCCGACACAGTTTGGATAAAGCGACAAGAGCGAAAACATCTAAGCGATCTTCAAGTGCGAATTAAGAGTGATCAGTAGTGTGATTGTGTTCTTTTAATTAGTGTTGAGTTGTAATTAGTGTTATAAAATAAATTGTTATTTTTGGTTATCGGCAGTTTTTATTGTCACGAACCCGAAGCTCGTAACAATATGTACAGATCGGCAATAATATAATGATTTCACGATTCATTTATTAATATCTGTTCTCAAGAAGGGAACATTATACAGGGTTATTGGTAAAACATTAACAACCTCATATGAGGTCATTGTACTTATCATTATGAACAACTTTTACTATAAGGACCAAACCTGACATCGCGAAAAAAAATCAGGTGTTCCCTACATCTGTGTTCGTATAACTCGTCAAAATGTAGGGAACAGCTGATTTTTTTTTACATGGCGCTATACTTCTATTCGACCGGGACGCAAAGCTGGAGATCCAGAAGTTATTTATTTAATACTTCAAGCACATAATGTACAGAGGCGGACTTTGTGCCATAGGCATTTTCTACCAGTCAACCTTTGGGTGATGCAGAGACAAACAGTGGTAGGTGCAATCAAGAACATTGAGGAATCAATATTTTAAATATAAAGATACGCATAAACCTATTAAAACTATGAATATAATATATACCTTATTACATATAAATATAAGCACAAATAAATATACATAAATACATTAATATACTTACTAAAAATAAAAGACAAACAATGAGAAAATATTACCGTTGTGATGATACTGCCAGCTTCTTGCGAATGTGTTCGCGAGCCTTAACTTTAAAGGATAATCGGTTGGTTGCCATCCTGATTTCCTGGGGGAGCGCATTCCACAGAGAGATAGACTGAACGAAGAATGAAGAGTGAATGAAGTCTGTGCGGTGAGTGGGTCATTGGAGAAGACGATTGTGTGATGAACGTAGATTTCTATTGTGGTTGGCGCAAATGTACTGAAAGGGGGGGGGCTAGATAACCAGGGGAAGACGGAGAATCAAGAAATGAGAACAAGGTGGTCAGCGCCCTTAGCTCGTTACGTATATAAAGACAATTTTTATATGACAACACAGGCCTGATTACAGGTGACCCTGCTCGAGGGCCAACTTTAGCGAAAACGTAATGCCGGTGTGACCTTCCTGGAGGTTCCACTTGCAATATGCATGGTGACATAGCGTATGGGCTCTATGTAAATTGGGTAGAGTCGAAAGTGTTAGGATTTATAAATAAAAAAAAACATTTACAATAATTGAGACAGAAAGAGAAAAAAATAAAGTGTGAAGACTAGCGAGAATTTCCCTAAGAACATTAAAAACCGTCTAGCTCCCGAACTATAAAGAATAGCTGTGGGTGGGGTGTTTCGGGAACCCCGTGACGAGGGGCTTCTAAAATTTTCCTTAGGGTTTGTTTCACGGCCCACCTGTATATTTTCAGAATTCTTGAGGTCAGATAACAGTAAATGAATCATAAAATCAGATATTACTGCAGATCTATAATATAATAATAATAATATATATATAAACAGTAATATAATTGTGTTCTTTAGGCGATTAACACACGGCACCGCGCACCGCCGCGGAGGGCGGTGGCGGTAAAGCGGATTTCGTAGCGGTGCCCCGTGCGGTAGTCACTTTGGCAATGACATTTATTTGTATACATTTTTGATCTGGAATTCCATTTCCGAGATTAGGCATGAGTAGCCTTGGCTAACCTGAAAGTCTTTAAACAGACTCCGGACCCAGGTTGGTCAAACCTGCTCAGATGGAGATTAATTTATAGACGGTAGCCTGGAGTACAAATGTAGTGCTGTCCCTGTGCAAGTTTTTTATGTGACTATTATATTGACATATTAGTATAGTTTAATAATTCTATGTCATTTTTATCACAAAAGTATTATTTTCATTAAAGGATTTTATATTGTTTGAAGTCGGGACTGATTAAGTAACAAAAACTTATATTTTATACTTAAAAAATGTGAGTAAAAAAAAAGTAAGTAAGTAAAATGTAAGTACAAATTTATCCGTAGTGTCCGAAATATCCGCATAGACAAATTTAAACATTCGGATTATCCAGATTGTAAAAATGAACGGAAAATGTATGCCAGTTCAGTGTCATGCGGGTTTGTTCTCGCATGCAGGGACTGATTGTATTATGGTGCGTGCTCCACACACGCAGAACACAGTATTTGAGTTTTGTTTTAAGTTTCGTTAGAGGCTGCCGAAACAAAAGCCACCAATTTTAGTCATTGGCTTTTCGGTAAAACGCGGTATTGACCTGCATGCATGAGTAAATTAGCATAACTAAAAAGATAAACACTCTCCAAGTCGCTATTTGTAACACTCACGTATTACTGCCGTAAACAACACGACCAATTTAAGAGCGTTTACGCCGAACGTCATTTCATACAAATTTTCAAGCCCTTGTTTTCCGAAATGAACGAACCGTTTTTAATGAAACTTCATACGCTTAAGCAGGATACAAAGGTCTAAAAAGTTAGCAGAGAACATTTTATTAACATAGCAAACAGCCATTCGTCGTAAACGCTCTTAATCAATTAAAAGCATTTAATCATGAAAAGATTTTACCACTTCGATCTGGAGAACTAGCAGCACCTGCGAGTAAATACAGAAAAGAAATTAGAATATTATTATGTGGAATATTTAATTGATTCTCTAAAAACTTATCGATCATCTAATGATCATCGCCTTTTTTTTATTAATGTGCGTCTTTTTAACCTTCTGGCCTTTTTGGAAGTCTTTTGCAGTAACCAAGAACCCTGACCAAGCCCGAAAAAGGTTAGGTTAGGCTACACCGTCCCCAGCCGGGGACCGTGAGTGGCGTGCAAGTTCTCATGATCCCCGGTCCAAGTGTGGGAAGGGAACACCGGTGGTGGTTTTTACCCAGTGAGAGTCTGACGTCTGCCGCCCACCCCAGGGCGGTGGACATCCATGAGGATTTTCCACCCAGGAAAAAAAATAAAATAAACTGTCCCACTGCTGGGCGAAGGTCCCCAGGAAAAACAAAGTTAACGAATGCAATAGATATCTTTGTTAATTATGTAATATCTAGGAAGAAATAAAGTGAACTTACTCTGTAGAGAAACGACGTCCAGTAAACCCGTAGCCGTCATGTTGTTGATGGTAACATTTCTTGGATCTTGCGCGACGTCCCGCCGGTTGTCGGCAGCAACGACGGCGACAACATTCGGCGGCACGTAAGCGCCCTGCGCGAACTTGCGCTGCGCTTGAACGCGGCGCGAGCGTGCCCTGAAACCTCATGCATTGTAAATATCCACATCAACGAATAACATTGCTTCAGCGCGCTACACATGTTAACTATTTACAATCGGTTAACGCGAGCGTTTTCGCAGAGCAAGCAAACGTGCGTAAGAACCGAAGCTTCTGTCCTAATCTGCCTTACTGCTGTTTGGGATATAACTTGCACGATCATTCTTGAATAAGGAAATCTATTCGACACCTGGGACGGGGCTAGATGGGACCTAATTATCGGTTTATGCGATATTTGAGTGATATGATAAATATATATATATCTACCAGTATACATATTACACAGGATGAAAATGAATAGGTGCGACAAATTAAAACATCTAATTCAACGTATTATAAAATAAATTTTGAGCATGTCATTATGGAATGGGATGCACATACGTGCGCGTAGGCAAGCGATTTGCAACGTCGTCGTCGTGCGCCCTTTTTTACGTAGGAACGGTGAAAATTCTAGTTCAACGTATTGCCGACTTTCTTCATGTTGTGAACTCTGCCCCGACTGCTTATCGGGCGCGCGCTAAAATTTATAGTTTAATTTTCTTATTTGTTTTGATAAAGACGAAAAAAAAAATTTTTTTTTCTTAGCCTTTATTTCGTGTCTACTCGAAGGGAATAAGTTAGTTTGCACTATCTAAGACGATGATTAGACGATTTTTTTCAAGAATTTAGATTTGGGTAATGACAATTTATAATGATTATAGCAGTTACTGCACCTCCTATTTCGATTTGTCTCATGTTTTCAATTTCATCCTGTATAACTAAGATTCAGCACAGCAAATAAAATCAATATTCCTGAAAATAATTATTATTAATACGCAATGTGTCATCCCCAAAAACTGAATCCAGAAATTAGCCATCAACTTCAGCCTAATATAACAAAAACCTAAAACCAGTAGACCTAATGACGATAAGTTCGCACTTACAAACAAAAAAATGCCATGGCCATGCAATGGCTTATTTTTAATCTTATGTCTTGAATTGTTTCGTCATTTGTGTCTTTTTTACATTGTTCTCACATATAGAAGCAACAAGAATAATGTACCCAGGATTTTGTAATATCTTGATTTAAAAGAGTGTCCATGGAGTTTCTTGCCCGTTCTTCTCCATAGAGATTACGTTTTGGAATGGGCAACTAACTTCAACTTTCTGACTAACTGACAGACTATTTTAATTTTGACAATTCAAAAGTGCCTGTACAAGGTTTAATTGAAATAAATGCTTTGAGTTTGAGAATATTTAAGACTTGATCTAAGGATCGCTCTAACTCGCCGCTCCCATAGCCTAGCCTTGAAAACATTTGTATTTCAAAATGCCCCCTATCATTATCGACTGCCCTTCAACTTGGACGATAATTATTCAATTGCTCGCTGTAGAAATATAAGATTTGCATTAGCGTTCTAATTCTAGGTATAACATAATTATTTTGTAGATAAGAATATTCGCTTTTTTTATAAACCATTCGCAACACTAAATATTACAGAGCGCTAGCAGTATTATCGTTTATTCAAATTAAATTGTCTTTACTTCGGTACTGTATGTACAATAAAATTGAAGTATTGTGTGCAAAACATAAACAACATTATTTGTGAAGATTTAACATGATCTTCATTATGTATACCATGTTTGCTTATAGTTATACACCACTAGCCCTGGACCGCACCTTCCTCCATGAGAATGTCCTAGAATAAAAAAAAAAACAAATAATTCTTAAATCCGTTATTCAATTCATAGGATTTAGAATAGATACTCTAATTTTAATTAGCAACAACGCCCTCCACCGTTCGTAGCGGACCCGCTTAAATTGTTTGTATAGAAAATTTTGTGGAGAGGCGCGTATTCTTTTTTAAATCATACGATGTGTACCAGTGTGAAAGGCTGCCACCATACTTTGAAGTTATACATCAAACACTCAATTAGCACACCCCACGGTACCCTCGCCCAATCTAACTTGTTATATAGTGAAATCGTCGCGTCTCCCCAAATCAATATGGCTAGACGGGAGGGATTCAACCTAATAGCTATGTACAGATCAAATGACGCAGCCAGACGCTGGATACAGCTATCTAGTCAGCTATATGAAGCTGTGCTATGAAGCTGTGGTGGCAGGGAGAAGGACAGACGGGGGAACCCAAACTAATTTATTGATTTTAGAGCCATCATGAACTAAATATAGGTACGCCTATGTCTATTAATGAGACTGTAATTAATTATTTAGAGAATTGTGTTTTTTATTATTTTTTTATGTTTGTTACCTCACTCAGTACGCGGTCATTTATAAACAGATTTGGAAAATTCTTTTTTTATTTAAAAGGATATACCTCCAGATTGGTCCCATTTTTATCAAAATCCACTTCTGATGATGGGATCCATGAGGAATTGAGGGAACTCCCCAAATATTATATGCACACCTATAGCGATTTGGGTATTGTTTATAGTCACTCGAGTATTTGCTCTCGTAAATCACCATTTGGTGAAGTGGAACTGATGAGGAAGCCACAGATGGTCACCGGAATTACTCAATAATAAGTGTTTCAGGGGTTGCGATTCGATTACTTTAATATGGTTGCTAAGCAATTTATGCTCGTCACAATGCGAATGGTGAAATGGAGCTGATGGTGGAATACTAGGAGAACTCCTCAACAATTAACGTCCCTGCATCGAGAAAAGGAATATTTTGTAAAAGGCGATGGGCAAGTTGACATTAGGCTATTGTAACTTAGATAAATTATAAACAGACCCACTAAAAAGCGAGAAATAAAAACTTTTTAACCAAAAAATAAAAACCGTCTTCAAAAAAAAAACTACGATCTGAAAAATACCTTTAATTTCGGAAGTCGGTGACAAAACTAAAATACTGATCCCACAAAAACATTTTCATGCAAAATGTTGCCAAGACGAGACCACATATATGGATCGCACTGCCAAAAAGTTATCAGATCTCATGTAGAGCCAAGCTTCTAACTCTACACGCCCTAACTTCACAAACTCTACACCTTAGTCAAAATATGAGCCTTGGCCGTTTCGTTACTACAAGAACTATTGTAACTATAACAGAAAAGTAATGAACAGTGAATACATTTATCACCTTACGCCCATGTGATGGTAGATCCCCAGATCCCCCAGATCCCTAAGACACCGACTTCCGAAATTAAAGTTATTTTTCAGTTTGTAGTGTTTTTTTTTGAGGTCGGTTTTTTTTTTGAGGTCGGTTTTTTTTTTTTGTAAAAAAGTTTTTTGAATCAGTACAAAAAAAGTAATTTTTTGTAAGGTTAATTCACGCCACCAACTATTACGTAAGTTGAAAACATGATTTTTGTTTTGTGTAGATATTGTGTTGTTTTTAGTGTCATTTGATAGGTTTAGGTCAAAAACGAATAGGGCAAAATAAATTGTGTGTTTTGAAGTTATTAGGGGTTTTCGATAGCGAAACTTGACAAATGTAAAATTTTATATGTTTTTGTTCTGTCAACTTTTTGTATTGTAAATTGTAACACTATGTTTATTGTTTTGTTTTAATATTGTAGAATAACTTCAACAATAAATCAAACAACTAGATACGAATGCTACTACCACGATAGTTTTTTGTGCATTAGCCAAAGTTAACAACCCTAGCGCGACCGTCGAGTGTCGTAGGTATGAAAAGTGAAGTACATACATGTGATTGCCTTCTGTACTCTCTGTATTTTGTGGAAAAAGCCTGGTGATAAATGCTCATGCCTTCTCTGTATGAGAAGAGGCTTTTGCTCTGCAATACTACAATAAGAATAATACCAGCCAATTATTGTTCCACTAACAATAATTGGCTGGTATTATTCTTATCACACTAATATTATAAAGGCGAAAGTTTGTGAGTGTGTGTTTATATGTTTGTTACTTCTTCACGCTCAAACGGCTGGACCAATTTTGATAAAATTTTGTATGGATACCTCCATACAAAATTTTGACATATTACTTTATATTACTTTTTATCCCGATATTCACACGGGATCGACTTATGCGAGTGAAACCGCGGGGCACAGCTAGTAGCTTAATAATCCCGAAACTGTTGGAAAATCTATGAAGCCATTGACACTTACGGATTTTACAAAAACAAACCTCGAACTCGAAAAATTGCATATATCACTACAAACAGCGGTGTTATTCTGTAAAAATCTCACCGTGAAAACTTAGGTGAAGTGAGCTGTCAATAGTGTCAATTCCTAGCAAAAACGATCTCACCGTGAAAACTTAGGTGAAGTGAGCTGTCAATAGTGTCAATTCCTAGCAAAAACGAACTCATTTCACCTAAGTTTTCACGGTGAGATTTTTACAGAATCGACCGGCTGGTACACAGCCCACCGCATAATTATCTTTTTGAATGCGCTAAAAAAATAACGAACGGACTTAGAAGTTATCAAGCGTGCAAAACCGATAGGTAAGCGTATCGGAACAAATTAACTATAAAACATACCTCGTATTGTACATCTTTTCTTTCCGATCCTATATATATTATATCCAAACACATGTTAACACTGCCACGGTCCGAACGGTTCTGACCACCTTACGGTTATGAAGCAGCCCTTTAATTTATACCAACGAAGGGGAATCCAAACAAAAGAACACCCCAACTTTTCAACTGTATACTAATTGCGCTTGCTCGAACTCCCCTAGCGTTGTTACGTTACAGATTTGAGCCTTCCACAAACCATATTTATTTATTTATCCATTTATTTCAGGCATCAAGTCCCATATAAACACATTCAATACAATATTAATATAACTTAAAAAATATTATTATTACTTATTTGCCATTGTATTAGAGATACATGGATGTGGCATGTGTATTAATACAAAACTGGCCAAGTGCGAGTCGGACTCGCACACGAAGGGTTCCGTACCACAAGGCAAAAACGCCGAAAAAAACACGTTTGTTGTATGGGAGCCCCCCTTAAATATTTATTTTATTTTGTTTTTATTATTGTTTGTTATAGCGGCAACAGAAATACATCATCTGTGAAAATTTCAACTGTCTAGCTACCGCGGTTCTTGAGTTACAGCCTGGTGACAGACAGACGGCAAAAACGCCGAAAAAAAACACGTTTGTTGTATGGGAGCCCCCTTAAATATTTATTTTATTTTGTTTTTATTATTGTTTGTTATAGCGGCAACAGAAATACATCATCTGTGAAAATTTCAACTGTCTAGCTACCGCGGTTCTTGAGATACAGCCTGGTGACAGACAGACGGACGGACGGACAGCGAAGTCTTAGTAATAGGGTTCCGTTTTTACCCTTTGGGTACGGAACCCTAAAAATCACTACATATTATAAAACAAAGTCCCGCCGCGTTTGCCTGTCTGAACGCGATAAACTCAAACACTACCAAACGGATTTCAATCAAAAAATCATGCCGACTGGGACCTTTACAGGCATGTGCCGCGTTTACAATAGAGTTATATGAAAACAATGCATTACGGATATATTAAACTGTAGCAGCCTATTCCTAACTTACTAACTAATCTATAAATAAAACAAAGTCGGGTTAGTTACACCATTTATAACTCAATAACGGCAGGACCGATTTTTATAATCTTTGATTTGTTGGATTTGTGTCCGCCCCGAATAGCAGAATAACTGTAAAAACAGGGCGAAAATTCACGAAATAAAATATTATGAACATTATTGATTGTCTCTTTCTTTTCTCTCTTTTTTTTTCGAAGTTTGTCGGATCATGTCGGTTTTATGGGAAAGTAAGTTTGTTTTGTTTGTTACCTTTTTCACGCCTTATCCACTGAACCGATCATCATTAAAGTTTGTATATGTTGTCAGGGGTTTGAAAAGGACAGGATACCTTTTATGCAGAAAAAAAAATACTGTCCCCGAGAAAAGAAACAATCATTTTCGACGGTCACAATTGCTTTAGGACGCTAGATGGCGCTACGTGTATTTCGAATCATGACTGAATTAATATTACCCGACTTTCTGAACAGTATTCTAACAAAAAGTTCTAGGCTTGCATAAATTCACGATAGTACCTATTTCAATCATTAGTTAGTATTATGCTTTTAATAGGATTTTGATGAAATTTGGCACAATACCTGGATTAACACTTAAAATACTTTTTATCCCGGTAATACGTTTCTGCGGGCAAAAGCTAATACCTAATAATGATAGTAAATTAGTAATTATTCATGAAATTCTCGCTTTAATAGAAAATACTCTATTTAATAAGCGCGGCCTAATCCGTGTTCTAGTAAATACGTCTCATGTCTAATCCATATCGCGTGAATACAAATTATTGGGGTAATACTACTATGTTGGATACCCAAAGGATAAGTAAGTTGCTGTATTTAATTTATTGATATTATTTATACCGTTTACTGCTGTTTGGGACCCATTGTGTGATAACCCTAGCCCATAGCTCCTCCGGAATGCGACAGATGTGACCAGCCCAGTTCCATTTTAGCTTGGCAGCCGTGTGACCTACATCAGCAATTTGAGTTTTTGAACGCAGTATCGAGTTCCTTATACGATCAGAAAGTTTAACTCCAAGGATACTGTGCTCCATTGCTCGCTGACAGACCCCGAGTGCGGACTTTTAACTATTGGTTAGTGTAGTGACCATGTCTGCGCTCCATAGGTGAGGGTAGGAAGAATGCACATGTCCATGAGTTTTCTCTTCAGTGAGAGAGGTAGAGTTCCTTTCATTATTTGCTTCATCGAGGAGGAGCGGGCTAGGGTTATCACACAATGGGTCCCAAACAGCAATAAACGACGGCGCGGCAGGCCCAGAATGAGGTGGCGGGACGAGCTCGACTTTTTCCAGAAGGATTGGCGTTTGACAGCACTGGATAGGGATAAGTGGAAGGAGGGAAGGGAGGCCTTTGCCCTGCAGTGGGACAGAAATGGCTGATAATAATAATAATATACAGGGTGTCCCAAAACTCAACGTCAAGCCGGAATCGGGTGATAGGACAAATCACAATAGTTACCAGAAAAAAAAAAATCTTAGTC
This sequence comes from Oligia latruncula, assembly GCA_948474745.1. Taxonomy (NCBI): domain Eukaryota; kingdom Metazoa; phylum Arthropoda; class Insecta; order Lepidoptera; family Noctuidae; genus Oligia; species Oligia latruncula. The sequence continues at coordinate 24,930,570 of OX419683.1, forward strand.
ATGTATTTTTTAAATTACAGTAATTTCTTCTTTTTTTTTTTTCGAAAAATGTACACTTGTGATGGTTTTTAAGCTCCTTTAGCTACAAATCTTTACTTTTTTTAGATTTTCTTTTTTTGTGTAATCTTGAGTAGTGCTTGTGTAATCTGTTGTTTTAAATTTATAGCTAACTGCTCCAACTTAGAAGAAAATGTCATATTTATCCGAACCAAGAATGAAAAATTAATACTTCGCCCAACTTTAACTTACTGTACTGAAAAAAACATGTACCTACTACGTCAGTTTGGCAAGTAACCTTAAAAGTTGACGCATTTAATAAGGATTCTAAAATGGTATAGTACTTGCTACATTATTTCTTAGATTACAGTAAAAAAATAAATTTCTTCAAGAATCCCAGTTTTGAAAAAACAAATCTTTTTATCCACTAAAATTGATTTTAGTGTAACCAAAGCTTACCTTGAGCGTAACTAAGATTCTAGTTTTAGCGAGAGGAAGAATCATTCCCTGAAGTGTGAGTGAGACAGATAGTGACGCTTTCGAGTCATACTTTTTCTAGGATAAATTTTCCTTAAATTTAAAATTAAACAACAATTATTTGGATGCTGAGATGCGAATACGGAAAGATGCGTAGTAAACGAAGGCGCGGAACGTACGTACTGATCTACATTGTATATTGTCAATGTCAAAATGTCAATTTATGTGTGTTGTCTTTGGTCGCTGGCCCTGAGATCAAGCAATAGACAAAATTGTCAACATTTTAGTTTGAGTACGTGGCTTTTGGACTACGTTGTATGTGTGTATTCTGTTTTTTCATTTTTTTATTTGTAATAAGTGCGTTTTGTTTGTGCAGAATAAACTATTTTTCTTTCTTTACATTGCGTGTGCCAACACTCAAAAAATGGCGTCACTATCTGTCTCGCTCGCACTTCATAAAATGACTTTCTTGGTATTTGACACATTAGCGTCACTATCTGTCTCACTCACCCATTAGCATCTGAATCGAAAGCGTCACTATCTGTCTCACTCACACTTCATGGAATGATTCTTCGTATCGCTAAAACTAGAATCTTAGTTACGCTCAAGGCAAGCTTTGGTTATACTAAAATCATTTTTAGTAGATAAAAATATTTTTTTCAAAACTGGGAACAAATAAATTTATTTTTTTACTGTAATCTAAGAAATAATGTAGCAAGTGCTATACCATTTTAGAATCCTTATTAAATGCGTCAACTTTTAAGGTTACTTACCAAACTGGCGTAGTACAATTTTTTTTTCAGTACAGTAAGTTAAAGTTGGGCGAAGTATTAATTTTTCATTCTTGGTTCGGATAAATATGACATTTTCTTCTAAGTTGGAGCAGTTAGCTATAAATTTAAAACAACAGATTACACAAGCACTACTCAAGATTACACAAAAAAAGAAAATCTAAAAAAAGTAAAGATTTGTAGCTAAAGGAGCTTAAAAACCATCACAAGTGTACATTTTTCGAAAAAAAAAAAAAAGAAATTACTGTAATTTAAAAAATACATGACTAAGATTTTTTTTTTCTGGTAACTATTGTGATTTGTCCTATCACCCGATTCCGGCTTGACGTTGAGTTTTGGGACACCCTATATATACCGTTGACTTACCTATTTTAAATAAATAAAAAAATACCTATTTTATACATGCTGCTTCTATTGTATACAAGTTGTTAGACAGCAGAACTTGTTGAGCAGCTAAACACAAAAGTCTTAAGATTAAATAGTCGAGCAAGTGAATGGTCGTGAGTTATAATCCCGCGCTGCAATATCGACGTGAAGTGACACGGACAAACAAATCCAAATAATAATAAAAAATCATAAGATACTAAAACCAAATTCATGCAGTATTCCATCATCATTCTGATCTCTCCTTATTCCAAATTATTTAGGGTCGGCGAAACATGTATTTTTCATAAACATACATCTGTATATCGTCATGTCGGTACTCGGTAGTCACCACACCCCCTTCATCCCCTCCCCCATATCATTTTTCACACAGTCCATCCATCTTTTCTTTGGTCTTTCCCTTTTATAGCTATCCACATTTATACTCAAAACTTTCAGAACATGCCGTATTCCCTAAAGAATAAAAAATAAGGACCAACCTAGCCATCTTCGGATCGGGTTTCACATCAGTATCAGCATTATCGATTAGATGGCGCGCGATAACCGAAACGTGTCTGTACGACGAAGAACGGCCACGGACTGGCGCTGCGAGCCGGAGCGAAGTTGCATAAAGGAATGAGCTGCGCGCGCACCGCGAGTGAGAGACTGGAGGCGGCAGTTGCGACTCTGCGTCCCTCCCTGCTTATATTGTATGCTCTAGGCTTGCTAAATATAGCACTACCCCGCGGCCCTAGCTGGTAGGGGGCGCCGTTGCTAGGTTACGGCTCAACCTACCACCCCCTATATTCCTGGAAACCACGCCCGGACAGAGCTACCTACGCTATATTGGCATGATCCAGCTACGTGTAAAAATACACGATTCATTTTTAATTAACGACGAAGACGTTAAATTATTGGTAATGTGCCTGAATTAAAGATAAATAAGTTAAATAAATCTTGTATTGTGATTAGCAGCTTTGTCCTGCAGTGCGACATTACAGGCACAATAATATAATAATTGTGATAACTCGACAATACGAGGGGGGATCAAGAAGTAGTGAGGACGACATACTCCTTGATAAGAAAAAATAAAAAATACTGGCAGGCATAGCTCAGATACATATTTGTAATATTAATAAAGAAAAAATCTTCGATTCTCTTTTGTTTTTTTCTGAATGTGCTTCATGTTGGAACGTGTTCTCGAAAAGTGTGAGCCGTTATTAAATACCTCTGTTTAAAAAAGTTAACGATGCAAGAGATTCATTGCGATTTGGAGGCAACATTAGGAGAGTCTGCTCCGCCGTATTCCACTGTCGCAAGGTGGGCTTCTCAATTTCGAGTAGGGAGAACGAGCACGGAAGACGAACATCGTTGCGGCCGTCCATCGACGTCAGTCGCCCAAGAAAATGTTGCGAAAGTCGAGAAAATTGTATTGAGCGATCGAAGAGCTACCATCCGATACTTAATTCTTTATTGCATTCCACAATGTAGGCTTAGGTGGTAAACATTTGCCAAAAGAAACAATCATGGACCCTGTCGGGCACAGCAAAAGATAGGTATGTGGAGAAGAAACCAAAACCAACCAAACCAATCAAGAAACGGGCATTTCATATGGAAGTATTCAATCCATATTGAAACAATCTAAATATATAAAACTCAAAGGTGACTGACTGACTGACATAGTAATCCCACCAAAAACATTTTCATGTTGCCAAGACGAGACCACATATGGCTCGCACTGCCAAAAAGTTATCAGATCTCATGTAGAGCCAAGCTTCTTACTCTACACGCCGTAACTTCACAAACTCTACACCTTAGTCAAAATATGAGCCTTGGGCGTTTCATTACTACAAGAACTATTGTTTAGCAGAAAAGTAATGAACAGTGAATAAATGTTTCACCTTACGCCCGTGTGATGGCAAATGTTTTATACAAGGAGTAACTATATCAATTTTCAGAACTCTATCATCAAAATTTGCGGAAGTCTCGTACAAACTTCCATCCCCTAGTTTAAGGGGTTGGAGGGCAAAAGTTCTAAGTTTTAGATTTAGATTTTTTTGTTGTTTGTGTACTATTACTAGCTTACATACCAAATTTCAGCTTTCTAGGACTTCAGGAAGAAACTTAAGAATATGATGATCATCAGTGAGTCAGTGACGAAATCGGGGTATTTTAGATATCAATAAAATCTAAAGTATAAGAGCTATGCAATTGAAACTTTATAGGTTTAATAAGTCAACCACTGAAATTTTGTTTATCTGGTATAATCCAAACCCAAGTTAAGAAGGTTCAAAAATACGACGGAAGTGCTTCGAGAAAAGGTAGGTAGTGCCCTTGCGCTTCGCTTGGCTCGTCTTGGCGGGGGCACTCCCGTGCCCCCAGATCTATCAACGCACAGCCCAAACCACTGGAGGGATCGGGCTGAAATTTGGCATGCAAGTTGATGTTATGACGTAGACATCCGCTAAGAAAGGATTTTTCGAAATTCCACCCCTAAGAGGGTGATAAGAATGTCTTGGGATTGTGGGGATACGGGAAACGGAGTCCTAGAGGTCAGTTACTAATAAATTTTTGTTTTGAACATCAACTACATATTTCAAATACTTACTTCAAGAAGAACCCGAATCGTCGATGGACTTGGATACACCCTAATGGCGTTACACGGAATGAAATCGACTACATCCTAACAAAGTACAATAACAGTATTCACAACGTCGACGTCATACCTACTACACATCCTACTGACCATAGACTGGTACGTGCATCACTAATACTTCACAACAAGCGCATTACTTCCAGAAAACATTTCGGATTAAAAAACACCACCGATATTGTGCCTCCTGAGCAAGAGTATTTGAAGAAAGAATTCTCACAAGAAATCAAAAACATGGAATTTATAAACATACAAGACACCTACTCTACCTTAGTCACAAAAATTAGAAACAGTAAAAACAAACTAAAAAACCACAAAAAGTGCAATGAACCTGTTATTCAAGAAAACCTAGCAAGACTAATAAAGGAAAGGACTCTGTTAAAAGAAAAGAGAAACAAAACTAGCATAGAAAGGAAACACTTATCGGCACTATTGAAATTAATTAGAAAGCAAATACAAAGGAAATCAAAAGAACGTAGATATAATATTATTGAATATGAATTAGAGAAATTTGCATCAGTCAGAAGAGCTTACAAAATACTAGATTCCAACAAAAAATGGATTACACAACTTACAAAACAAAGCCAACAAGTAACGGACAGAAACCATTTAAGTATTAAACGTTGCGACAGAATTTTATACTAGATTATATGAGCATCCTGCCTCCCATGAAGACTCAGTCCAAGTATTGGAGTCACTCGATTCAGATTGTGTACCGGAATTTCTGGAGCACGAAATTAGCCAATCCATACATCAACTAAAAACGAAAAAAAGCCCTGGAGATCACATAACAAATGACATGTTAAAAGCCATCAGAGAGCCAATAACACCTATTTTAACCACGATATTCAACGAAATCTTGAAACAAGAGTCGATACCGCTTGACTGCAATACTGCAATTATAACCTTACTCTATAATAAAAAGTAATTTAAAAAAATTAAACCGACTTCAAAAAGAAATGAACTCAAAATTATGAAATAACTTTAATTTCGGAAGTCGGTGTCTTGGGATCTGTATTTTAGTTTTAGTTTTTTGCCACCGACTTCCGAAATTAAAGTTATTTCATAATTTTGAGTTCATTTCTTTTTGAAGTCGGTTTAATTTTTTTAAATTACTTTTTATTTGGTAATTTTTAGTTGTTGCACTAGAATTTGACCAAGGTTTTGAGATGTTTTCGCTTTGACACTACATCCGTAGCTCGTATCAATAAGCCAGGCCGTCACACTTTCACGTCTTAGTCCATATCTTGAAAATTACTGAATCGATTTTGATGAAACTTGCACTGTTCCCTAAGTTGAAGTAAATGTGAGCCAATAAAAAAAGAATGGTCACGATCCGATTAATAGTTACGGAGATATGCGTGGACAAACATACATACATACATACATACATACGTCTATAAAATTTTGTATATTTGTTTGGAAGCCCTAATAGATTGTCATATGTGAATATAATGCAATTCCAATAATATTACATACATACGTATCGAATTGATAACCTCCTTTTTTTGAAGTCGGTAAAAAAGGGGATCCCGGCAATATGAACAACTATAGACCACCGAGTATGCTACAGACACTTTATAAATTATTTACCAGCCTAATACTAAAAAGGATCTCAAAGACTTTAGACGAAAATCAACCTAGAGAACAAGCAGGATTTAGATCGGGCTTCTCTACCACATTTTCACGCTAACACAGATAATCGAAAAGTACAATGAACACAATAAAGAGCTCTACGTAGCCTTTGTAGACTACTCCAAAGCGTTTGACTCTATCTCCCATGAATCTCTATGGTGCTCTCTTCGTGAACAAGGAGTCCACACAAAATACATAAACATTTTAAAAGAAATTTACAAGAACAGCAGAGCAATAATTAAACTGGAGAAAAAGGGAGAGTCATTTAACATCCAAAAAGGAGTCAGGCAGGGTGATCCTATCTCACCCTATCTATTCAACGCAGTTTTGGAACATATCTTCAGACAGCTAAATTGGCGCGAAGTCGGTATCAAAATAAACGGCGAGTTTCTCAACCATCTCCGCTTCGCAGATGACATTGTTTTGATAAGCGAAACACATGCAGATCTTGAGAGCATGCTGAAGTCTCTAGATAAGGAAAGTCAAAAATGTGGTCTCCACATGAACGCAGAAAAGACATGCCTTTTAACCAACAGCATAATAGTACCAACGATCATACAAAACACGCCAGTCGCGTACGTAGATAACTGTGTTTACCTTGGGCAAAGCATTACATTCAACAAACCGACAGAAAATGAAGTAGATCGCAGAATAAAGAGTGCATGGAGAAAATATTGGTCGTTGAAAGAAGTATTTAAATCGCGCATCCCGATTCACTTGAAAAAGAAAGCCATGGACACCATTATTTTACCTACTCTACTCTACGGTTGTCAAAGTTGGACACTAACAGGCAGTTACAAACAAACTTCAAACATTTCAATGGAGCTTCGAGCAACGGAGAGGAGTATGTTAGGAATTAAACTCCGAGACCGTAAAAGAAGCAAAGACATACGACTATGCACTAAAATAATAGATGCTGTGGAATTAGCTTGCAAGTTGAAATGGCGATGGGCAGGACACGTAGCCAGAGCCACGGACGGACGATGGAGTGAGCGGGTCCTCCATTGGTACCCTCGCGATGCACCACGCACCCGAGGCAGACCCAGGCGCCGGTGGTGCGATGATATTATGGCCGTAACCGGCCCCACCTGTACTAGAATGGCCCAAGACAGAGAGGAATGGCGAAAGATGGAGGAGGCCTTCGCCCTTAAATGGGCACCCAATACTAATTGAGCAAGAAATTATTTATTTTATTTTATATTATTCATTTTTTTTTTAATAAATTTATTTATTAGTTAAAATGCATGATAAAATTGTTATTCAGATGTTATATAATTATTATTAGGAATGAAATACGAATATTTTTTATGATAATAATATTGTAATTAATTTAGAAGTTTTTGGGAAATAAAAGGCTTAAATAATAAAAAGAGGGTGAATGGGGGGAGGGTGAAATTTCACGCGGGCGGAAGCTAGTTTTTGAATATGAGAAGTCTCCGCAAGATGGGTGCCGAGAATGTTAACCGACCGACAGTCAGAAACAAAATCGACTTGACATTTCGAAGATATTGTTGGACAAGTTTCAAGAGGATTCTGAAAACTTTTTGTCTCGTTTCGTAACAATGGACGAAACATGGGTCCATCATTTTGATCCCGAGACAAAACAGCAATCTTCGCAATGGAAACGGCCATCATCACCGACCCCGAAGAAGTTTCGAGCCGTGGCATCGGCTGGCAAGGTTATGGCCTCAATATTTTGGGACTCGGAAGAGATATTGTTAATTGATTACCTGGAGCGTGGAACCACTATTACAGGCCAATATTATGCAGCTTTAATTCCCAAGTTGAGGAATGCTATCAAAGAGAAAAGGAGAGGGAAATTTCGAAGGGGCGTGCTGTTTCATCACGACAACGCACCCGCGCACAGGTCGGCAGTTGCGATGGCTGCCATTCAGCAAGCTGGCATCGAATTGGTTGACCACCCCCCTTATTCACCAGATCTGGCGCCTAGCAATTTTTATCTGTTCCCCAAATTGAAAGAATACTTAAGGGGAAACAGGTACGAAACGAGTTGATGGATGCCGTGGAGAGCTTTTTGTAGTACCAAGACAAAACTTTTTTTTTTAAAAGGGATTGAAGCCTTGGAAAAGCTCTGTGTAGAGAGACTCGGAGACTATGTAGAAAAATAAATGACTAAGTTATCAATAGACATTATATTCTATCTCATTCTCACTACTTTTTGATCCCTCCTCGTCGTATAGTTCAAATCACACTTTGCCTGGTTTGAATAGTCTAGCTAGGGGAAATCAACACTAATAATTATTTTGCAAAAAAAAAAGCTATTATGTAAGTTACCCAAAATTAGGACCGCTTAAGTAAAAAAGTAATTTAAAAGAGTAATTAAAAAAAAAAATTTACTCAAAATTATAAAATAACTTTTCAACTTTAATTTCGGAAGTCGGTGCCTTGGGATCCGTATTTTCGTTTTAGTTTTTCACCACCGACTTCCGAAATTAAAGTTATTTTATGATTTTGAGTTAATTTATTTTTTAGGGTTCCGTACCCAAAGCGTAAAACGGGACCCTATTACTAAGATTTCGCTGTCTGTCCGTCCGTCCGTCTGTCTGTCACCAGGCTGCAGTTCCAATAATATTGACATACGAACGTGTCAAATTGATAACCTCCTTCTTTTTGAAGTCGGTAAAAATTAATGGTGGATTTTCCTTTGTTGCTATTTTGTTTTCAAGTTATGTCAGCGAAATGAAATGAATCCGAATGAAGCCGGGTCAGCTAGTATGCATACTTTAGCATACTTTTGTTGCCGCTCCGCTTAGAAGCCCCGGCGAACGCATAGCGCGCGTTTCGGTTTGGCAACGTCGCGTCGCACCAGACGTAGATAAATTTTAGCGAAATAACGCTATTTTAATACCGGTAAATCCTGTGTTATAACATTATTTTTAACGTTAAGTATTTAGCGTAACAGAACGAAACGTTTTGGTAATTTTAACGGTATTTTTTTGGTAACGGTAACCGTCCCTGGTTGCGCGGTAAACTCTGCTTGCGCGATGCAGGATTTGCGTGACGTCAGTATGACGCGTAGTTCGCATGTGGCGTAGTAGATACCGCTACAGATGTGAGCACTTTGTATCCAATTTTAAGTGAACTGTAATTTAAGTTCTTATGAGAAATAAAATCTCCTTAAACCTATACATGCTTTAGTAAATATTCGTGTCATTTTATACCAAGTTTAATGATAATTATCACAAGGCTTAGCAGAGCAAAGCAGTTCAATCCAAAGCTTTTTGTCTTCAAGTAAGTAATAGCCTATCCTATATTATTATATTGTGATGGCCTTACAGCTGTCAGCTATGTACTTAATTATAGTGCTGGATATATTAGTCATAACTGTAGGATTGTGATTCCCAGCAAAGACCATCCTATAAAAAAAAGTGGGTCTCCAGGAGTGCCGACAGAAGTGAAAACAAAACACAAACAGAATACTTTGCCATCACTCACTGACATATTGTATACAGGGTTATTGGTAAAACACCAGCAACCTCTTAAGAGGTCATTGTACTCATCATTATGAACAACTTTTACTATGGGACCAAACCTGAAATCGCGAAAAAAAATCAGCTGTTCCCTACATTTATGTTCATATAACTCGTCAAAATGTAGGGAACAGCTGATTTTTTTTTCGCGATTTCAGTTTTGGTCCCATAGTAAAAGTTGTTCATAATGATGAGTACAATGACCTCTTAAGAGGTTGCTGGTGTTTTACCAATAACCTGTATACATGAGAACTGAGTACATGCCGAGGACAGCCAAACACATCTGAAGCGGTGTCGGTTACAGTAACAGTGGCGCGAGTTCAATAGTTTTTTCCAGTCTCAAAAAATTCGTAACTCGCCTAAAGAAGTTTTCACTTCATGTTCTTGCTTAGTATTTTGTGTTGGGAGAACAAAGTAATAGCAAATAAAGATCATCATTTGTTTGTATGTTAGCTTAGCTGAAAAATAACTGCACTTAGTAAGATGATGTTTTACCCTTCTTATGTTTTGGATGTTCTGCCATATATTTTAGCAGTAGCATTAGGCTGAATTGGTGCAGCATAAGGTGATATTCAACTATGACTTAGTTTGAAAATGTTAAGATTTCACTTCGTCTGATTGATACATGATCTTGAAAGACAATTTCTTGTAACCTAAAGAAGTGGGAGCAGATGATATTCATAAATAATCATGGCATTTTACACCCAAACTCCACAGTCAGTGTTTGGAGATTTAAAGCAAAGATTTAAATCATAGTTCATAATTATAAATTCATAAACTACATAATTATGAAATTACGAATGCAATTTTTCTAACAATAAATTGACAGTGGCATCCTCAATCTAGATAGCTAGTAGCTAACAATCTGAACAGTACAAAAATCAATATACACCCCTGCAGACAAGGGGGTGGTGCATCACCCCACCCAGCCACTGCATGTTGAAAAAGGACTTCGCTATATTATTGATTTTAATTTGGGAGCCATGATAGTATAGCCATGTTGTTTGGAGTTTAGGTAGGGGGAAGATAGGTAGAATTTAATCTAAGCATAGAAAGTTAAAAGTAAATCATAGCTAATAATCTGATTAAACATAGATCAACTTTTTAGCCGGTACTCAGGCAACAGTACCATTGTGCAAATATCTACTTTATGCAAAACACTATTAAAGTAATCATAGTAAAAAAGATGCTGCTGAATGTTATAAATAAAGCAAAGTGCATCAAATCAGAAATACACTTTTTTTTTTTTTTGTTAGCCTATTTTGTGTCCCACTGCTGGGCAAAGGCCTCCCCTTTTTCCTTCCAAACCTCCCTGTCTTGTGCGATCTCCGGCCATGTTGGCCCTGCGAATGATATTAGATCGTAGAAATACACTTATGTAAGTAAATTTATTTATATATAATTAACTATTTTACAATTTAACTCTAACATATACATATTATATAGTATATACAAGTATATAAAAAAAGGGAAAAGAAAAAGACAGGAGCTCATTGGGCATCAAAAAATTTGCATCACTGTCAATGTGGCATAAGTGCCCAAAAGGCTGGCAGCATTACCACGTTGGATGGCAATGCTTATTCTTTGGGCTAAAAATAAGCCAGCCCTCTGGTCACGTAAAATCAAAAATACAAATTGGCCCCTATATTCATAAGCGTTGCTCAAAGTTAAGTAGTGATTAGAGACTGTTTTACATTTTTGACGCTAGAATGTCACATAACTTTAATCACCATTCATAAATAAGCCCCAAAAGTCGGGAGACGGTAATGTTGTTAAACGCAAGCTTCGTTATGATTCGGTTGACAACAAATAATGTTGAATCATTCATTTCCGTAATATTACGATATTTTTATGAAATTATGCCAATATTGTACGTACGAGTGCTAGGGCAATTGCCACTATTAGTAAGTTCAATTGTGTTTATTTTGGTTAACCAAAACCAAGTATATAATCAAAGATCAAAACATACAAAAACAGAAAATACAAAATGGCAGGAGCGCGAGCGTCCATAAAAAGCCGCGGATCAAATATACAAAATCCGTCAATATCGATGTAATGGTTGCTGTAAATGTTATAGAACTTATTATAAACGAAAATAGTAATACTTACGGCCGCATCTCCTTGAATATTTCGTCGCGAGAGAAAGTTCTTATTTTTTTTTCTATTCTAGCTAGAGTAGCTAGATAATCAGCAATTCAGCATCGCAAGCACAGAGCATAAACTAAATTACTAAACCACAGATTTTCACTTAGGCCGGCCGCATACGCTCGGTTTCCTGATTCGGTTTCCGGATCAGGAATTCATATTCGGATACCTGCCGGTCGATTCTGTAAAAATCTCACCGTGAAAACTTAGGTGAAGTGAGTTGGTTTTTGCTAGGAATTGACACTATTGACAGCTCACTCCACGCTCACTTCACCTAAGTTTTCACGGTGAGATTTTTACAGAATAGCACCGCTGAATGCTTCATTTACATACAAAATGTTCAACAAGGCGCACACGTCCTTACTATTTCCGAACGGAAAAAACCTAACGTTCGTTTCGGAATTCATTTCGTGCGGACGGGTCGTAAGAACGAAAAAAAACCTAATGACGTCACCCCGAACGCAGTGCTCACATACATTTCGTATCGTTCGCCGCACACGAACGGAAATTTCCATTCGGAATCGCGCCAAAACCGTAGCACCAAAGTAGTTTGTGCGTAGCACGGTACTGGCGAATGGACGTGTTCCTACGATTTTGCTAGAACAAAATGTGCGAGACCATGCAAGTACTTTGCTTTTTTTTAGCGGCGTTGTACACTTTTTTTGTAATGGGTAAAAAATGTTAAACTCGCGTCAGGACACGTGACCTGATCGAAAATTCGTAAGACGGATGGAGAGTGCTACGGCGTAGGTCAAACTGTGCTACGGCGTAGCTCACACTATGCTACGGCGTAGTTCACCATACCAGCATACCAGCGAATATGGCTGTTTTTTGAATAAAATATTTCGTTTGACATTTTGAAGCCTTTTTAAGATTCTATGATTAGACTCAAACTATTTTAAATAGATATTTAGTTAAGAGCGTTTACGCCGTGCGGCATTTTATACAAACTTTCAAGCCCTTATTTTTCGAAATGAATGAACCGATTTTAATGAAACTTCATACGCATAAGCAGAATACAAAGGTCTAAAAATACTAACTTTTTAGACTTTTGTATCCTGCCTAACTCGCGCCACTGTTACCGTAAGCGACACCACGCGTGTTTTGTTTATAAGACGATTAAAAAAAATATCCGCTTCGGATGTGTTCGGCTGTCCTCGGGATGTACTCGGTTTTAATGTATATCCGATATGTCAGTGAGTGATAGCAAAGTATTCTTTTTGTGGTTTGTTTTCACTTCTGTCGGCACTCCCGGAGTGCCACTGTTTTTTTTTTTATCTCGTATGCCGTTATGAAGCTCATCAAAGGATTTTATGGACATCCTGTAATATTTGAAGAATTCTTCTGGGTGTGCTCGTAACTTTGCTCTTTTGAGATAGTATTGATTGTTCGTTAATCTCTGAGTGTTCAACGGATGTACCCAGTAACGACGTTTTCTCTTCTTCTTCATGTCTAGCGCCAGTAAAAGTGCAATAGCAATCAATTCACCTTCGTCGTCCATTTGTGCTTTCACAGAAACGTCTCTATTCGAACTGACAGTATAAATTCCTAATACAAAAAACCGAACGTCTGCGCTAATCTCACGGAATTCCGAATCTGAATTCCTGATCCGGAAACCGAATCAGGAAGCCGAGCGTATGTCCGTTTCCGGATCAGGAATTCAGATTCGGAATTCCGTGTGCCTAGCGCAAACATCCGTTTTTTTTTGTATTAGAATGAGTTCCGAAACGAAGAATGAATTCCGAAACGAACGTGGGGTTTTTTTCCGTTCGGAAATAGTAAGGACGTGTGCGCCTTGTTGAACATTTTGTATGTAAATGAAGCATTCCGGTTTCCGAATCTGAATTCCTGATCCGAAAACCAAATTAGGAAATCGAGCGTATGCGCCCAGCCTTAGGTAGGTTTCCCGATTCGGTTTCCGGATCAGGAATTCAGATTTGGAATTCCGTGTGCCTAGCACAAACATCCGTTTTTTTTGTATTAGAATGAATTCCGAAAAGAACGTGGGGTTTTTTTCCGTTCGGAAATAGTAAGGACGTGTGCGCCTTGTTGAACATTTTGTATGTAAATAGAAGCATTCAGGTTTCCAAATCTGAATTCCTGATCCGGAAACCGAATCAGGAAACCGAGCGTATGCGGCCAGCCATAGGCCGGCCGCACACGCACGGTTTCCTGATTAGGTATTCAGAAACCTGAATGCTCTTCTTTCATACAAAATGTTCAAACACGCGCACACGTACTTATTTTTTCCGAACGGAAAAAACCTAACATCCGTTACGAAATTTTCCCCATGCGTTCGGGTTCGGAAAAAAACCTAATGACGTCATCCCAAACGCAGCGATCTCGTAGTTCTCGTACATTTTGGCTCAGCCGCCGCACACGAACGGAAATTTCCATTCCGACTAATCTGTGATTCAGACTCGCGCTAGGCGCTATATATGTTTACATGTTTACTTACTCTATGCTAGGCGCTAGCGTTGTTGCAAGTGGACGTGTATCGTGCTCGTGCTAGTTTTATGTATGTTAGAAAATGTGTGAGGCCGAAAATTTAATAATGTCTGTAGAAAAATATTTTTCTACAGACATTAGTAAATACTGACTACCACAATAGAGACATAAAGGAGTTGGCTTGGGAGCAGATTTGTAAGGAAGTTTTTGATAACTGGGAAAAGTGCAATAACAATCAATTCGTTCGTTCGTTCGTCGAAACCAATGGTCGAAACCGAGCGTATGCGGCCAGCTTAAGAGCTTATTACACCTTCCTAAATATTGGACCCGATTTAAAGGATCCGATTTAGGACAAGAAATTTAGTCGCCGGAGCTCCTGATTATTAAAGGCGCTATTACATTATCCAATTTTAAGGAATGCTAACTAGGAAATCGGCAGATGTAATCGCAGTTAGAACAGATTGGATCCAATTTAGTGGAAATTGGAGGTCCAATCGCTCTACTTCCTAAATTGTGTACAATCTAGGATAGTGTAATAACGGCGCTACAATTTAGAACGACTAGTAGACATGGGCGAAATAGCTCACTGAAAAGATAAAGAGCGAGTAGCTCTTTCACTCTAAAGAGCTATATCACTCTTCTAGCTCACTAGCTCTTCTATAGCTCACTTAGCTCAGTGACTCAGACGCCGACTGTTAGCTCATATGACTCACGCCGCACGCGCTTCGGCTCGCTCGCTCAATAGTCAATAGCTCTTTGGAAGTTTGGATTCTTTGTTACTCACACACACACGAATTACTAAGGAATTACGGATATCGATAAATAAATCTTGTTTTATTTTGTGGCGGTTTTTATAGTAAGAACGGTCGTATTAGTATTCGTACTTCGTTGCACGTGCCACGCAGCGATATGCATGTCATTTCGTCAAAACAACCGAAAAAGTACTAAGTTAAATAATTTTAAATAAGTTTTTCTAATCTGTTTGTTTATATTATGGTATGAGTACTTATGAGTTATTTAGAATTTACGTAAACGAAACGCAATCAAACAATGCGGTTCCTTTTTATTTATAAATGTGCCAAAGTATTTTCTGCTTTAAGTCAATGACTATAAAGATAGATTTACAGTGATTATGTCGTATGATAACTGATAAGATTGTGTCGGAGAGCTTTTGTTGGAAGAACGAACGATGCGACGAAGTATTCCGAAGCGAGCCGAATGAGCCGTTCTGCCGGTCGCGTGCATCGCTGAAGTACTGAGCTAGTGAGTCTGAGTGAGCTAACTGAGCTAGTGAGCTACGTAGCGAGCGACTGAGTGAGCGAGAGCGACGTCAATCGAAAAGAGCTTAAAGAGCTAGCTCTTTTCTATCACTAACTAGCTCACGAGCTACCCATGTCTAACGACTAGTCGGCGTCCGCGATAGTTACTTTTACTCTTTGCGTCCGCGCTTTGAGCAAGGTGGACGAGTAGACCGCGCGCACGAATGCTACCAAAGAGTATTTTTAGGGTTCCGTACCCAAAGGGTAAGGGGTCCGTCCGTCTGTCTGTCACCAGGCTGTATCTCAAGAACCGCGATAGCTAGACAGTTGAAATTTTCACAAATAAATTATGTATTTCTGTTGCCGTTAAGACAACACATACTAAACACAAAATAAAATAAATATTTAAGGGGGCGCTCCTATACAAGAAACGTGTTTTTTTTTCGGTGTTTTTGCCTTGTGGTACGGAACCCTCCGTGTGCGAGTCCAACTCGCACTTGGCCAGTTTTTTTTTATATTAATGCTAATGGCGACCATAGAGTAAAGTAATATAACGGGTGATGGCGAGTGTATCGGAAACGACAGCATTGCCCAGTTTGCCCACAGAAAAAAAAAATCCATGTGCTACGAGTATAATAATTATACTATCCATACTATGATATCATAAATTCGAAAGTACCTAACTCTGTCTGTCTGTCTATATGTTACCTTTTTATGCCTGAACGGATTTCGATGGCAGAGAGATAGATTGCATCCCGGGAAAGGACATAGGATAGTTTTTATCCCGATATTCCCTCAGGATCGACACTTATTACCAGGGCATGGCCATGACCACCAGTGAGTTCGAGCTCGCGACTAGTGTACTCTTAATACTGACCAGAATAAATTGCATTTCGCGGGCTACATTTTAACAATTTTGTCGTTTTGTCAGATAGATTTTGTCTTTAGAAAATAAACGTCAGTGGTAGAGATGTGCTGTACTAAATATTTTTCGTACGAGGTCCACCTAGTATGAGTAAAGAAAAATACTTAATCCTAATATCTGTTCCGAGTACGTATGAAGTATTTACTCAAATTCATAGAGATTTGCATACGATGGGACGTATTGTATCGTATGGTCCTTCCTTCCCATCACCTATCGATTCCGAGGCATAAAGTCCTTCTGATAAATATAATATTGTATTGTGTAATTGCATAGCACATGTGTGAGTACTAAGTATGTGTAATATGCACAGGTCGTAATAGGCTGATTATATTTACCTAAACTTCGGAGGACAGAGACAGAAAGTGGAGACTTCCTTACGACAGATTTTTCCCGAATTCCGGGAAAAATCTTAAATAAGTTGAAAATAAGCTTAGATGTGTAAAGGCTATTTTTAACTGAACTTGCAACATAACTTATTAAGTCAAAAATCATTCTTTCATTTAAAATTAAATTTAACGTGCATGTAATGACGTTTATATTCTGCATATGATTAGACTGGAATACGTGGGTAGGTACTCCATACTCGATTCGACATCCGTACGCTGTAAACCAAAGAGTATAATAATATAGAGGGTAAACGTATATCCCGGTCACAATATCTGTGCACCTCGCTGGAATGCGGGAGAGTCTCCCGCTTCCCCTGTCACCTCTCCGCGCACTCCCCGGTGCGACAGTACGGTTAGCATCTTCGTTGCCGATACACACACATTTCTCGAAAAAACTTTTTTTCACACCGTATCCCAGACCGCCGATATACGTCACGAGGTCAGGTGCACAGATATTGTGACCGGGTAGTACTATGGATCGCGTTCCGGATCTGAGAAAATAATAATATATTAGCAGGATAGTTTTTGTAATACTGGGTATTTTATGCACGAAAACTGGTAAACGTTTGAGGGTTGATATTGTAAAGCGTTGTCAAATGTTATTATTCTATTGATAAAATTCTCCCGTTGTTATAAAATACTTGACGTATTTTGTTCTTTAAGTGTCGTACTAGATGCGGCTTAGTCCAGAAAAATATCTATTGCGCATACCTGTTCTAGTAAATTTGTCAGTGGCAATGGTCGTGGTCGCGATAGAAGGGGAGTGTTTTTAATTTCTAGTGATTTTCAGGTCAGTATAGTTGTAATATACCACGGTTTACTGAAATCGTGTATTATTTTAACAATACAATGTGTGCACAAAGTATACGAATAGTGTAACGATGATTTGGTAACGACGATGGACCGTGTATGTTTTATTTCTGATCGGATTTTTAGAAATAAAGTGTCGAGTACCGAAAAACAATAACTCATTTTGAAGACCTTTACCGAGGTAAGTTTCATATTTTTGGGGATTTTAATTAATCCGTCTTTTATGTGTTTGTCGTAAGCGTTTTGTGTTTGGCGTAAGTGTTTTAGATAATTACTTTTTCTAATTTTACTCTGCGCGTAGATACATTCGTATGTGTAACACTTTCTGAACTCTGTTTCGGTTGTCCTGAATACAAATTTAGATGCCTAAATGCTCTTATTTCTCTTCACCAGCATAATTGTCAGGGTAAATGATACCTATTTGGCTTTATTTATATTTGTTTGATGACAGTTTGGTGGGAAATATGACGTGTGGATTCTCTTTACAATACACACAATTATTGAACTGCTCTGATTTAAACTACTATACCTTTTAGAAAACTCAAAGTTCCTTAATTAGAGAATACATAGATAACATTGAATAGGCTTCAATGATATTTATGTGATCTTTACATAATAATTCATACAGTGTCTGAAGGCACTTCTGTTTGGTAAATGACTATTATATTTCCAATATACTTCCACCAATGGAATGCATTCAGGAAATGCACCTTTACTGTGTGAAAATAAACAAGACATATAACCCAGTATATGTTACTTTTATAACTAGTTAAAAACAAACATCATTTAATTTACTTACTAACATAACCAAAGAGAAATGAGGAACTTTGTAATAACTTAACTCTATTCATTTCATGCAGAGGTGTTACTTTCAACTACAGTTCTCACAGTGTTAAATTTTTTCTGCTTTATAGTAATTCATAAGCATAATCAGCCTGTAACATTCCCACTGCTGGGACACAGGCCTCCTCTCTTTGAGAGGGAGTGGGCTGTAGTCTACCAAGCAGACCCACTATGGGTTGGTAGATGTCACATGTCTTCTAATTTTTGGATCTAGGACATGTTGGTTCCCGGTTGTTGATGAAATCACACTAATATTATAAAGGCGTTTGTTACTTCTTCACGCTCAAATGGCTGGATCAATTTTGATAACATTTTGTATGGAGGTAGCTAACACCCTAGATACACATAATATAGGCTACTTTTTTCCTGATATTCCCACAAGATCGAAACTTATGTGGGTGAAACCGCGGGGCGCAGCTAGTTGTTTACATAAAGCGCTTGCCTGGGTTTGAATGCACATCCTACAACTTGTAAGTCAGGGCTGTTACCACTGGGCCACCACCGCTCTCATGCATGCATATTTATAATGTTGTAATTAAAGCAAATGCTTAAACAAGTTGATTACTACAAGTTTAGAAAGTATTTCGACGGTTGAGAGGAAATAGGGTAAAAGTGACAAAAAATGAAATGTTCAGGAGAGCCAGCCGTTCAAAGTTTTAAATTTTAGAAAAACTGACGCGAAAATGATTTTTGCTAGTGCATAAACGCCAAAAAAGTCATTGTAGAGTCATGGGAGTAAGCGCATTCGAAAGAGCGGAAAATTTTACATACGATGGCATACTCACTTTTGACCAAAATGTTGCTTGCTTCCTTTTTACCATTGATTTTTTTTTTAGACATTTAAATTAGTTGAAATGTCCACCGTCAATAAGCCTATTATAATCATTACAGTCATAACAGCATTAACAGCCAAGTAAGCCGTAGACAAGTCTTAGTTTCTTTGTACATAGTTGTAAATGGACAAGGCTGGTCCTTGGCCAGTAACGGTGGGCCGTGGAGGCTTCCGGTTACACTGGAAGCCGACTTCAACATAGTTGGGAAAAGGTTAGGCAGATCCTGGTCTTGATGACACAGAACACCAAACAAAAACTTTTTTTAATGGGTTACATTGATCCAACAAAAAAAAAGTAATTTAAAAAAATTAAACCAACTTCAAAAAGAAATGAACTCAAACTTATGAAATATTTCGGAAGTTGTTGGCAAAAAACTAAAATACAGATTGTTGGCAAAAAACTAAAATACAGATCCCAAGACACCGACGACGCGACGTCCGAAATTAAAGTTATTTTATAATTTAATTACTTTTTTATTTCGTAATTTTTAGTTTTAAGTAAAAAGTGGAATATTTGTTTGTAATAAGTAGGTTAGTTTTGTTGTAAATATTGCACTAGAATTTGACTAAGGTTTTGAGATGTTTTCCCATTGACACTACACCTGTAGCTCGTATCAATAAGCCAGGGGGCTAACTCTCCAAATTAATTTTAATTCTAATGAAAAGCCAATACGATTCCGATGTTAATTTTACAGTCACGTGATTCAGTACTCTTGAAAACAATATTGAAATGAAATTGACATTGGTCTGCCTCTGCCATTATTTTGTTACACGTGAAGTTAGCTATGTAACTGGCTGCAATAGTGTTTTTCAACTCATTACGATAAACCGGTAATGGGGCTTTAAAATGCTTTATCCTGCTAATAAATAAAAATGATATAAATAGTTCTTTAATTGATTAATTATAAAGTATTTAATTCATTTGGGCGTAAGAAAATGATTAAAATCATAAAATTAACCATGACTTTGGCGTCATACGGTAGGATCGTTGCCTACACTTCTAAACAAAAAAGGAAAAGACTGCGTGTAAGTTCTCCAATTTCAAACATATTTTTTGTTTGTTTATGACAATATTGTTCGCGTTTGGTTCTTTTTAGTAAGAAATAATTACTGTCCGCTAAGTTACTTAACTAATTAGTATTACAGTTTTATACAAATGATACCAAGTAAATAGATAAACAACTGCTTCATAAAGTACTTAATGTTTTTGTAACGAACGCCGAACGTGTTTATCTGAATAGTGAACATTACTGAGATACCAGTGAAGTGATATTAGAATATGTAAAAGTGATAGCATAGGATAATTAAGACCCTAAAGTACCTAGCGTGGGAGTCGATATGTGCTACTACTGTTTTACTGAGTAAGATTTTTATTTTCTAATTAAGTAAATTTTAAGTGTTTGTAGTGCTCTAATTAGCTTTCTAACTGGTTTTTACCGACTTCAAAAAAAGGAGGTTATCAATTCGATACGGATGTATGTAATATTATTGGAATTGCATTATATTCACATATGACAATCTATTAGGGCTTTAAATTACTTTTTATTTGTTGTCTTATAAATAAATAAATAATAATAATAAGCAATTTCAGGTTTGGAATATAATATCGAGCTCCTCATGCGATAAGTTAGTTTAACTCCTAGAATACTGTGTTCCATTGTTTGCTGACAGACTGTCAGTGTGGACTTTTAATTTTGTTTGCGTCTGTGACCATATTCGCGTTATCTGCTAAAATGAAATGCAATAAAAATCATAAAAAAATATAGTTCGAATTAGGTTTTCTGGAGAAAATATAGATAAATTTCCTGGAAAATTTTCAAATTCCAGAAAAACTGATCGTCCTTTTTCTATGGGGTGAATTATTGTGGACAGGACAACGTCTGTCGGGTCAGCAAGATAAACAATAATAAAATGTCGAAATCCGAAGGTGGACTAGTGTGTGTGTGTGTGTGCACGACCGTGAGGGACCCGTAGTGCGCGCGTCCGACTTGCACTTGGCCGGTTTTCGGATGTGACCACGCGGGCCGTGACGTGTGATTGGATTCACTCACGAGTTAGGGCTTCGCGTTAGTCCGAAACTGGTAGAGCAACCTAGTATTGCAGGTATTGCGGTATATCGGGGCTAGGGTACTGTCCACATATTGTTCTCAATATCGCAAGGGGCTTGGCAGAGAGCCAAGTTGCTCGTTCACAGTTCGCGCAGTTGCACATAAAATATCATATTTTTGAGATGCTTACTATTGTTCTATATTTAATTGAGTTCATTGGACTAACGCCGCAAAACTAAATAAGAGATAGAAAAGTAGAGAAATAGTAGGTATTTATTTATGGAGCTGTAGCTCTTGATAACCACTTTCAACTAAATAGTAAGAATGGCCTCATTTTATTAATGCAAGTGGATTTCGAAGTCGCGGTCCCGCGGTTGCATGTCTTTTATTTTAATTATTGGGTTAGCCGAAAGCAGAAACACTGCAACATATGTCAAACCAGAAACTGTTGTAGTGACAGGATCATTAAATTAACAATCAAAGATGACACGGTAAAGTTTTGGCATCCACTAAGCATGTTATTGTACTGCTTAGAGTAAGAAAGCTATAGAGTATCGGGTAGCGTGGCCACACATGAGACAGAAACTAACTTAAATAACATTGGCTACTTATGTAGCTGCCTTGAAAAAACGGGCACGCACTGAGAGACGGAAATAGTATAGCTTTATCTTTTTCTGTTACTTATAATAACTCAATACTTTAACCCTTTCTTGTGGAAATGAAATGGCGCTACCCGCCGTCTATATACTTTTCTTTGTCTAAGTTGTACTGGAATGTAATGGCTATACCTATAAATGCCGAAATGAATCACAGGAATCAATCAGATTGTAGAATTTGTCCGAATATAAAGACAGCCTGATTAAACCCAACTGTAAAAAAGTATTATGTTTTGTGTCACTGACTGACAAAAAATTAGTCGCTAATTAAAATATCAGAATTTGTCGGGCGACAAATTTCGACTAATTAGCGACTAATTTTTTGTGTTATCAAAATTAAAATCCCTGACGGTGGCCCTGCCAGAGTCAGTGACACTTATGTTTTTGATCAAATAATAACAACGAGAGTACGGCTTAAAAAACGGTCTTGGCTAATTCAGTCAGTTGGCTTGCATTTGCCAGATCTCTAATCTATTTCTAATTCAATCGATAACATTTATTCTTAACTAACTATGCCTACGACTCCGCCCGCGTGGGCTAAAATCTCTATTAAAATATCTTAGCTAGAACATTAGCTTCGAATTAATACAAATAATCACCTATAGCGGATATATCGTTCTCGAGTAGTAAGCGCAACAAAGAAACAGGCGATATTTTGCGTTTTATAATCATAATAACTAGCACTTCGCCTGCGACTTCGTGCGCGCAAATTTCGTGATTTCCCTTGCGAACTTAAACACACACGAACTTAATCTTTCAAGAAAAGTTGAATCTTTCAAGGAAAATTGATCATACTGTATCATTGCTAACTATTCGGTTACCTAAATATGTATTTGTTCCAAGTTTAAAGTTTCTAAACCGAAGGAATAGGATCAAATACAAACTGCGACTTCTAAAAAAAGGAGGAGGTTCTCAATTCGGATGTTTGTATTTTTGTTTGTTTTTTTTTTATGTTTGGTCGCGCATAAATCCGTCGCTTGATAACCGATTTAAAAAAAATCGTTCAAAACTCATTAAAACTGACCAAGTGCGAGTCGGACTCGCACACGAAGGGTTCCGTACCACAAGGCAAAAACGCCGAAAAAAACACGTTTGTTGTATGGGAGCCCCCCTTAAATATTTATTTTATTTTGTTTATCTGTGAAAATTTCAACTGTCTAGCTATCACGGTTCATGAGATACAGCCTGGTGACAGACAGACGGACGGACAGCGAAGTCTTAGTAATAGGGTTCCGTTTTTACCCTTTGGGTACGGAAACCTAAAAACGGGACCCTATTACTAAGACTCCACTCTGTCCGTCTGTCTGTCTGTAATAAACAAACAATCGTTTTGGACTATCTTTAGACAGGCATGACACAGCATTCCTATAAATATGGGGCATTATAAGTCCTATTGCAAGCCCTGGAAAATAGTGGTAGGTCCTCGAGGTCACAGCCCCACTTGCTACCATTATGATGCCTAACGTCGCACCGCACTGATTATTTCGGATTATTTACAACTTGAGAAGGACGTATAGAGTTTCGTTCACTAGTTACATTCTCGTTTTACATAAAAAGATGTTATTATGTCACCTTACTGGTCTTAACTTTGACACAGTACATAATACTTGCCGACATTATTTTAGTACAATTCTGATGGTACTTACTTCTGTTAAATCTATCAAAAGCAGCTTCAGAGTTCGATAATCCTGACCATGACTCAATGGGCAGCCTTGACGCCCAATGTCTGCTCGACGTCAAACATATTATTGGTGTTTGAACTACGGACTACTGTTAGCTATAGGCTCGGCTCAAGGACGTAACATTCCAGGCCGAAGAAGGTCATTCAATACAATTTCTGTAATATTAACATTAAACTGAAAGTGACTTGGCACTGCACTGGTTGGGATATTTAAATGCCTGTTGTAAAATGCTTCATCACTCTCTCCTGCCCTTATTCTACAGGTACGATTTAAATCTAGGTTCGCGAATCGTGCTTCCTTCCTAATTATAGCTTGATTTCCAGTATTCCTTTTTGTGCTTCGACCCTAGTTCTATGTTCAACTACCTACGAGTTCGGTTTAGAGACATTTATTTCTCAAAAAAAGAACATTACGGTTCACTTACATATTGAGAACTGTATAGAAAATATATAATAAAAGTAGATACAGTCTCTGTGATCACATACTGTTATTACAAAACAACATAATTAAAAGATTTGATAGGCGACAGGAGTTCATAGGCTATTGAGTAGATCTATAAGAGGTCCAGTGTTCTCCAGGCTCGGCGGAAAGTTTAAAGGGGA
The DNA here is from genome assembly GCA_948474745.1 of Oligia latruncula. NCBI lineage: Eukaryota > Metazoa > Arthropoda > Insecta > Lepidoptera > Noctuidae > Oligia > Oligia latruncula. The sequence continues at coordinate 24,954,613 of OX419683.1, forward strand.
TTGCATCTCGAGTACGTACATCTTCTATACTGATAATAAAGCTGACGATTTTGTTTGAACTCGTTAATCTCTGGAACTACCAGTCGGATTTGTTTATTCTTTTGCATTTGATAGCCCAGTTTTTGAGGAAGGTTATAGGCGAAGAAAAAAGAACGGAAAGCGAAAACGAAGTAAAAGCGCGGGCGGGCGATGCCGATGCATTGCTAATATTGCTATAGAATAAATACGCACACGCAAGTCTAATATAAATTTTAATAAAAAACAATGTTTGTATATTTGTCCTCTATGCGTTCTGAAACCATTGGTCAGATTGTGAAGAAACTTTGGTAGGGTGTTCTGGGGACGCCGGGAGGGTTCCTAATTATTAAAACTTGGGAAAAATAACTAAAAGAAATCTGAGGCGGTACGAATTTCGCTGGGTCAGCTAGTAAATTATAAAAGGTGCGTACAAGACGCATCTCACATCAGTTAGGGTTAGGGTGCACTGGAGATTACACACTTCCTCGTTATTGAACCGACAAGTACTTGAGCGTCAAGTTAACAAGAAAATTGGCGACACACTTTAGTGTTCGCGCTTTATTAAATCATCAAGTGTAATCATGCCGTCCTCAGATCCTGTCGGGAGATTCTTAGGTCAGCGCTAGTCTTTGTAATGCAGGAAGCAGACTTTCTCAAACATCATCATCTTCCTGACCTTTTACCATGTGTGGACGTTCATATTCGTGGTGAGGCACGTGCTTTCACAGGCCTCACCACGAATATGAACGTCCAAACATTGCGAATCGCATGCCTCGCAATGTGTGTATCTGCCTTTACTTGGGCTCGGCGCAACACGTTTTCTTCTTCCATTCTCCCCTGTCAACCGCCACGCTAATATCAGAATGTTTCACAAACGCATCGATATAATTTAGGTGGCCATATTCACGGTGCGATATTTACCCGTGCCTACATTCAGCAGCAGGAGTAGTGGTGGCCCAGGGATATCAGCCGTGATTTATGAGTTGTAGGTCGTGGGTTCGAACCCAGCCAGGCGCTTTAATTTGTGTAAATAATTTCATGTTCTCAAAACTGTGAAGGAAAACATCGTGAGGAAACCGGCATGTCCTAGAACCAAAAATTCGAAGACATGTGATATCTACCAACTAGTACTGGGCTCGCGTGGTAGATTACAGCCCACTCCTTGTCGAAGATAGGAGGCGTGTGTCCCAGCATACGGAACATTATAGGCTAAAATTATGCAGCATTGCACATTCGGCAGCTATTGGTCTCGCTTCATGGCAGGCCCAGTTCCCATGACACGCTGTCACGCGCTTCCGAATCGTGCGCCTAGAGATTTGAGATCGTTCTGTTAAAGATGATTGTTGACGTGCTAAAGGTTTTCGTCATGGAATGAGACCCGGGTCTTACGCATTCACGGAATTTGAAAACCATAGTTCATTAAGCCAGTTTATTACACACACACAGGGCTTATTATCCGCATATGGCAGTAGCCGCCCGCGCCTGCGTCCTTCCTCATAATAGCACGATGATAATATGAACGCATTCTTTGTTTGTTTATACGGAGCCGTGTGAGTATTATCTTTATCTTGGCTTGAATAATTCACTCATTTGAAAAAAAAAACATGTAACCTACAACATTACAGACCTAAATCTAATTCTAAGGTTATTGCACATAATAAGCCCTTGTATTTTTAACCGACTTCAAAAAAGGAGGATGTTCTCAATTCGGTTGAATATCTTTAAATATAAAAATGAAATGACGTTTGTTAGTCTCACTAAAACTCGAGAACGGCTGGACTGATTTGGCTAGTTTTGGTTTTGAAATATTTGTAGAAGTCCAAGGAAGGTTTAGCAGGTGAGAAAATATGAAGAAGTTGTAAGGACAATAGTAAAAGCAACAATTTTATTATCCCATACCAACTGTTCGTAGCTGTCAAACAGGGTGCGTTCAGAAATTAAATAATACGGAGGTAATAAGATTGTATAGATTGATTTATTATTTTTTTTGGTCTGTCCTTTACTCTTTTATTTTATTTCTATTTTAGTTTATTATCAAGAGACATTTTTTTATGTAGCTTGATATATCTTTCTAAGTTTAGTCACAAAATAAATTTCTGAACGCACTAATTTGACAACAAGCAAATATGAAAGCTTTAAATTTACTACCTGTAGGTATTGTATTTAATTAATTAATTAATTTTATTTATTTATTCTTTAATTAAAACGGTTTACAACCAATTACAAAAATTAAAGACACTTTACACATAGACATAAAACATTAAATATAAAATCAAGTAAAAAGTTAACAACACTTTCATACATCCCTCTCACAGTACTTCTGCCATGCCGATAAAATCTTCGTCCATTCGTCCGCAAACGGATCGTTTGTTGGATTAGAGTCCAAGAGATCATTAAGTGCGGCCAGAGTACGTGGTACTGGGGACTTAGCACGCGCAACTGTGCGACATGAAGGCACAGCAAACAGCCTGTGCTTTCTGCCGCGGCAGTAGTTGTCTGGCACAAAGAAGCGAGCCAGCACAGCATGTAGATCAGGCGCGTCAATAGTGCCACGGAGCGTCTTACAGGCTATGGTGAGCTGGTCTTTTGCTGGTTAATGTCGATATTATGAAAATTTTAATGTATTTTTGGTTTTCTGCAAATTTTTAGATAGTGAAGTTTGTCACATTATTTAATTCTGCGGCGGTACGAAGTTTGCCGGGTCAGCTAGTTTTTTATATTTGTTTCCTCAGAACTCCGTTATTTATAAAGTCGCTAGTCGGTGGGAAACAACGAAAATGCGAACCCAACACCGACTTCCGAAATTAAAGTTATTTTTCACTTTGTGGTCTTTTTTATGAGTCGGATTTTTTTTTTGTAAAAAGTATTTTTGTAAGAATTTGCTTCGTTGATCATTACACAAAGTAATGATCATAGTTATTAATAATATAACTATCGCAGTCGTTTTTTGTGTCCGAAAATAATTACGAATTTTATACTTGATTTCTCAATCGATGAACTCGGGTCTCGGCCCATCTCAGTCTCGGTCAACCATCCTTAAAATAATTTGTCATATTTGTTTGTTTTTACAATGTGGATTGTTATTGATCATGCACTACTACCTAAAATAGTAAAGTCTACCAGCAGTAAGACCCTTTATGTAATGTAAAATACCTGAATACTATACATATAAAGTACCGAACGGTACCCGAAGGTACGTACGGATAAGGAATATTAATTCCTTCCCTGCCAAAGAAAGTTATTGAAAACCTATTGTAATTCCTTACGGATCGTGGCATGCCTTACTTTCTTTGCCCTTGAGTTTTCGACCTCTTAAGAATTTTCTTAGTGGTACCCATAGAACTATTATTACCTACTAGCGTACTTTTTCTCAGTGGTGGTACCCGGATGAGCATCAAGAGCGTCGCTACTCGTTGGCAAATTACCCTTGTAGAATGTCTCAATATCTTAATTTATATAATATATAAATTACACGGACGAAGTCGCGGGTAGAAGCTAGTATATATTATATACTAGCTTCTACCCGCGACTTCGTCCGTGTGAAATTTCATGTTTCCCGCGTCGTATCCCATCGCCTCGCCTGTTCGCGCGACTACTTCGCTTTCCGTTAGCGTTGTTTCTGAATTTTTTGCTCGGCTCCTAAGGGTCTTAGCGTGATATTAAATATCCTATATCCTTGCTCAAGAATTGTGCTATCAAATGCAAATGCGACTGGTAGTTCCAGAGATTAGCACATTTAAACAAACACACTCTTCAGCTTTATTATTAGTAGGTATAGACAGGCCTCCGTCACTCCATGTACTTGCGCGCTATAAGTGCCTACCGCCCAGCCGAGCGGTCTCGGTCCGCCGGCGGATCAAATTCAGTGCGGTTTTCGCAAGCGAAGCGCGCGCACGCCGTTCAATTTTAATAGTGCTGTTCGTTCGTACGCGTATTACGATGCCGTGTGGTGCCTTATGTGCTGTAGATGGGTGTAAATCAAGCAAAAGAAGGGATAAACACCTAACATTAACATATTCACAGTTCTCAATAACATAGATAAAAAGTTATGTTAATTTAATTTTATCGAAGAGGCAGCCCTGCGATTACTGTGGAATCGCGCGGTGCGAAGCAATCACTGCTGTACGCTTGAGCATTTAGGCGCATTTTAGCATACAGTGGTTGTTGACGCGAGGGAGTAGGCAATTATCGTAATAGGTATTGGAAATTTTCTACTGAGTGAAGTATCTGTTACGTAGTAACTATTCAGTAATCTGTGGTATAGATAAGTTATACTTAATAAGTACAACCAGTGAATTCTTATTTGAGAAAGTAAGAAACATCACAGTAAAGATATGAACAGTACGTAGTTTGTGTTTTGTGCCGTTGCACACTCACACAGACGCGCGCGCGCATCTACGGTACCCCTAAGCGGCACCCGTGACTGAAAGCACCGCGACTATCGCTAGGGGTACCGTAGATGCGCGCGTATGCATGAGTGTGCCGTTTCGAACGTTAGTACGTAGTTTCCGTACTGTTCATATCTTTACTGTGGTAACATCATGCTACGCCGCAGTAATGACGTGGCCTGCTCATCAAGTCATCGCCCGAGAGGAAAGTAACCTATTTCTCTTGATTAAAGGTTATAACTCGCGGTGGCAACATGCACTGTGCCACAATTTGATCGCAGTGGCTTATTTGGCTCGCTCGGTGACCCCAATAGCGTAGCGGCCAGCTTCTCTGCGCTCTGGGGGGTTTGATTCCCTAGTTAAAGAATTTAAATCTATAGAGATTGGAGTGTAGAAGGCCACGTGTCTCCAGACAGATCGCGACTTTGCATGATTCACGATATGTTTGGCAACATAGTAAACGAGTATCTTCTCCATAGGAACCTATTACGCTTTGGAATAGGCAACTAGCTTTATATTTCTGACGGACCGACCCCTTGACAATTCAAAAGTGCCTGTAATTGGTTTATTTGAAATAAATGCTTTGAGTCTTAGTAAAAAAGTCGTGAGACAAGATGTCTATCGTAGTGGTGACTTCGAGTAGCAGCTCGTGTTACTCGTCGACAAAATATCCCGCAATATCTGTAATCTGCATTGCTAGTGCCCATTGCGGGGACACGTCCCGAAGCAAAGTCGGGAGATACCTATACAGCGATAATCTGAAACGTCGTGCAATCTTCATTACCGTCAATTTAAATGAGTCTGGTCAGTTGCCCTAATGAATACGAGTACTGAGCACTGCCTCTAGTACAAGTAGACTGTACAAAAGCCTCTCATTTTCTTTTGTGATCGACTCAATATTAACTCATTATTTTACAAGTAGTTCGTAGTAGAACAAAGTTACTGGCATGTTAACTCATTCGGAGGAATGCAAGACGTATAACTGTGACAAAAGCGCATTAAGACGTTATAACATGTCGACAGTTCGACACACCTGCAGTATTCCTTTGCAAAAACATGACGTTCTTCTCTTCATTCATTCTGGTATTACATAACCTTTGAACCAATCTTGGTTTCCCGAAAGTGAGAGTCGCAGTATCATAGTCTCTTGGAACGCTCTGAGATCCAATCTTATGACCTAAAGCGCGGTCACTGTCGGACTGCATAGAAAAGAAAGAGATGCGCGATGACACAAAACTGGTAATTTATTGTAAAATATGAAGAAATTATCTATTTACAAAAACTATTTAATAATAAATAACCACACTGAATGCAGTTTGGCATTAGACATTTAATGGCATATTTTTAATTATAATTAAAATTGTTAATGAAGGGATAAACTGCTTATAAAGACAATCAAGAGGTGTATTTGAAGATTTTTTTCACTCACTGCTTTAAAAAACCAACTTTTTGACCGTTTTCAAGGAATCCGCCTTCCAGCGGGTATGCGATGGCTGAACGGCAAACCCCTGAAAGAAAAACGAAATATTCCGGCATCGATATAAATATTAGCCTGTCGATTACTGTCGAATCGCTTATTAGGAAGTTTCGCAACACCGTATAATTAATAATTATGTACGTTCCCAGCTCATAGCACGAGAGTGTCGTTGCATAATGTGAAAGAAAATATAGGGGAGCACGAAATGGACGGGCGAGAGGCGTGAGCGGTTTTCGAAATGTACGTTCAAGGGTTATGTTACGCCATTTTAAAACGACTTACACAATGCCTAACCAACAGACTCGTATCATAAAATATGACAAGTGTATGTGACCTGATTAAGTTGGTATTTAAGCCGGTGAGAAGTAAAACAGAATTTAGATCATTTTACTTTATGTGTGTGTTAACTAACACCATTATGTCATCTCGTGTCATAATTAATTACTGTAACTGAGAAGATGATTCATCTAAACGAGCGTAGATTAAAGTAACCCGTTGCTTCGAGGCAAGGCAACCCGTACTTATTCTTGCTCCTATAAAAAACTTCGGTTATGTCAATCTGTACTTTCAGGATTTCAAACTCGCAAATTGCTGGATGAAGTTTGATACAGTTTTAGACGCACTTTAAACGCGGAGGGAATCATGCAATAACAATAACATCGGTTGGGTCTGTTTTGAAGTAGACGGAAACAGTATTTTTGGATCCGGGCCAATTTTTTTTTTGTTTTTGTCCTTTAAATTCGAATAATTCGATTGAAATTATTTAAGTTCTTGTTGGAACTTTTACGGTTTCTATGCCTCTACAGGTACATAATATAATATAGATTAGTGGGTAATGAAGTAACACGTTGATAAAGAATGTGCGTACATCAACTATTGATCAAACATCAAATTATTTAAAAAACGGATGCTATTTTAACACTTAAGTACCAGAAATCTAGGAATTTTATTACAAAAAGGAAAAAAGAAGTGACAAAAAAAAACGTAACCTAACTTATCAAACAGTCGCATTTCACCTTTATTTTCACACAATTATGTGTGAAAATATAGTTTAAAGAAGTTGAGATAAAGAGTTTGAGACCAATAAAATAATACGGTAAGAACATTAAAACAAAGCTATTAAGTACTAGATTTTTAGTAATACATAAATATTAAAGCTTTTAGTGGCCTTTCCGCAAGACGAAGATAAAAACGTGGGCGCGAAGACGACGCGAAAATGCGTGAATCATTTTTACACTCATGTTCGTATTTGTGCTACCGTCCGTCAGCTGTACTTCTATTTTTATTTTAAGATAATGAAACACGGATATAATTATAAAATATAATACTTGACGCAATAATTTATTGTGGCTTACATTTCTACAATGTCTTCCAGTTGGGGTTGCCATATCAATAAAACCCAAAAAAAAAATTAAATTAAAAATTTAAAAAACCCCCGACAAAAATAAAATTAAGGAATCCCTACAAAAAGCATAAAATAAAAAAATAAATTTGAAAAAATCTTATGGAAGTCGGGGGACCTCAGAATAGAAGGTGTTCCACAGAATGGTCCCCCGACTTCCATAAGATTTTTTCAAATTTATTTTTTTATTTTATGCTTTTTGTAGGGATTCCTTAATTTTATTTTTGTCGGGGGTTTTTTAAATTTTTAATTTAATTTTTTATTTCATGCTTTTTATAGGGACTCCTTAATTTTTGTATTTCATTTCTTTTATTTTCTTCCGTTTTAACATTCTGGTAATTTGGTGTTTAATCAGGTTTTTTATCCGTCAAAAAATATTGATTAATTATATAATAATGTTGAAGAATAATTTTTAAGACTAAACAGATTTTTTTGTTTTATTATATTTTTCAAGTTTTTAGTTTTCATTTCGTTATGTAGTTAATATTCCTCATTCCCTTTCAATATAGTGTAAATTATTCTACTTGTCAAGCCCTTGCATTTGATACCTATATTGAAGGAGTTGTGAAAAAAAAATGTAATTAGCCATTTTGTGGTGGCGGCCATCTTGGATTTGAAATTTTTATTAGTGTATAGTATTCTAATAGTCAAGCCCTTTCATTTGATACCCATATTGAGGGAGTTGAGAAAAAAAAAGTGTAATTTGCCACTTTGTTGTGGCGGCCATCTTGGATTCAAAATTTGTTATAGTGTATAGTATTCTACTATTGAAGCCCTTTCATTTGATACCCATATTGAGGGAATTGTGAAAAAATATGTTATCCGCCATTTTGTAGCGGCGGCCATCTTGGACCGATTTTCATCAAACATAGCTAAGAACACTCCCGACTAATACACCTTTCAAACAAAAAAAACTAAATCAAAATCGGTTCATCCGTTCGGGAGCTACGATGCCACAGACAGACACACACACACACACACACACACACACACACACACACACACACACACACACACACACAGACACGTCAAACTTATAACACCCCGTCGTTTTTGCGTCGGGGGTTAAAAATAAGGACATTTGTTTCCGACTCTTATAGATTGGAGAAATGAGTTCATTACTCGTCGGTGTTCGAAATTCTAGTCATTAATATTTAAAGTTTAACGTGTTACTCTGCTAAGAATATAAATAAAAATAGACTAGTTTGGTGACCCCACGCGACTGTATCTGCGTGGAAGTATTAAAATACCGTGACAAACTGTACAAAGAACTGTTCTGTGAGATTACGTATCAATCGGATAAAATATTTTTGTATCAATGCTCGATATAGCTACTAACATATTTATGGTATTGTTATAAACTTGAACAGACAATTGTTTTTTTTTTTTTTTTTTTCAAATTATTATTATCCCGTGAGTGAAATATAATAATGGCGTTTACTGGAAAAAGTAAATGTTTTCTTATTTTTAGTAATTCCGAAAAGCATGGATTCCTAAACCGCGAGCCATCTTTAGAAGCGAAATAAAATTATTTTCTGTTATAGGTAATAGTTTTGTCCCCTTCCCTGGTGTTATAATGACAAAAATGATTAAGGGCTGATTTTTCAATCGACAGATAATTTTTATTCGTGGAATAAAATTGACGTCTGACAGATATGAAAGGAAAAATCAGCCACGCACCACGATTTTACTTTTTGCGACACGATTTTAGAATCGCGCTGTAAAATATCACAGAAAGTACAGTGCACGCACTGCTATAAAGAAAATCGGTGGTCATTGCTCAGTCTCACCATGGATTCGGTACAAATAAAAAAATTACAATATTATGGACATCCTTTTACAGTGCAGTGGATAGATTTATTAAGGTTTTCTTTTATCAGTTATACAATGATCTTCGGCTATATCCCAAAAAAATCTATGGCTATTATAGAATGAAAATTCAAACATTTGACAGATTACTGAGAATGTTCCACGTCTAGCCTCGTTTCGTATTGAGACTCCTGTGGACATGTTTATTCTCGAAAGAACGGAATACCTATGGGGGCCGGGCGGCCCGAGTGAGCGATTTTTCTGTCGCAGTGCGCGCGGGACTAAACAATTCCATACGCTGCAGTTTACTTTCGCGATAATCGCGTCGCGAGCAAACACAGCAAATTGAGACAAATCGGAATTTTAAAATCGCTGCGATTTATTACTCGAATGTTGCTCATTCGTTGCATTCCTGCGACAAAATTATCGCACGATAAAAAATCGTGGTGCCTAAATAATAAACTTGGCGTTAACCGAGATGCGCGCCCGCACGATCTCTCGGTCCTTATGTTTCCGCACTAATCCAATCACTCGCTGAAAAGTAAAACGTGTGAATAATAACCTGAAGAACACACCTTTACCGTGCGCAGTCGGGTAAAAAGTATAGCCGTTAACACTTTCTCCTGGTAATGCAGATGTCATAACAATGCAATGGTTAGCTTGTCTTGTCTTTCATCAGCGGTTTTTGTGATTACGGCCACATAACAATTGATATGGCCATGAAAATCGACCGACATCTTCTTTTATTCTAATTATAAAGCCCTATTATATTATTTTTAACCGACTTCAAAAAAGAAGGAGGTTTCTCAATTCGACCGTATATTTTTTATCTGTTCTAAAAGGCTTTGAATAAGCATCATCAGCCTATAATGTTTTCACTGCTGGGGACACAGGCCGAGGGAGTGAGCCGTTATCCACCACGCGCGGGCCCTGTGCGGGTTGGTAAATGTCACAAAATTAAATGTCTTCGAATTTTTGGATCTAGGACATGCCGGCTTCCTCACGATGCTTTTCTTCACCGTTGTTTGAGAGCAGAGATCGAATAGGCTTAAAGAAGTTGCAATTTTACTCTTCATTTCAACCTGGTCTTAAAAACAATGTTGCGGAGGAAGATACCCATCGTAATAAGTACCCAGCTCGTTGACCACTGTTAACTTAAAGTTATATCATCATCTGCCTAGCCTTTTCCTAACTACATACATATGTCGGGGTCGGCTTCACGTCTAACCGGATGCAGCTGAATACCAGCATTGGAGGACATGGACATTAGGTGGCTGCCTTACCTGAACTCCACAACCCAGTTACTGAGTAACACGATACCCCTAAGTAAGACTGGTTGTAAGACTTGGACTACCCGTAATGACTGTCATAGATCTACAAATGACACCCGGGACCGTACTTTCTGAGGCACGGTACGGTCTCGATATGTAATGGATGGTCACCCATCCACGGACCGACCTCGGTAAGGGTAGCTTAACCTTCTATCGACCCGGGCGGCTGATATTATTTAGAAACTGTTAACTTAAATTAAAAAAATATTGCATTTCCGCGGAAATTTAGAAAATTTTCTTTATAATTATGGTAAACGCTGACTTAGTGAATGGACTTATTTTCATAAAGATCTTGAATTATTTATCATTATCACAGATAGCGGAAAAAACAGAAAAAAAAAATATCAGAGTATATTTTAGCTACGGATCTTAAATAAAAAACGTTTTAACAAAAAAAAAAACCGACTTCCAAAAAAAACACTACAAAGTGAAAAATAACTTTAATTTCGGAAGTCTTTGGATCTGTATTTTAGTTTTTGCCACCGACTTCCGAAATTAAAGTTATTTTTCACTTTGTAGTGTTTTTTTTTAAAAAGTTTTTATTTCTCGCTTTTTAGTGGGTGTGTTTATAATGTATCTATCTAAGTTACAATAGCCTAATGATAACTTGCCCATCGCCATTAACAAAATATTACTTTTACCGATGCAGGGACGTTCATTGTTGAGGAGTTCTCCTAGTATTCCACCATCAGCTCCATTTCACCATTTTCGCATTGTGACGAGCATAAATTGCTTAGCAACCATATGAAAGTAATCGAATCGTAACCCGTAAAATACTTATTAGAGTAGTCCCGGTGGCCATCTGTGGTCTTCTTCATCAGTTCCACTTCACCAAATGGTGGTTTTCGAAAGCAAATGCACGAGTTACTTTAAAAAATACCCAAATCGTTATAGGTGTGCCCATAAAATTTGAGGGTTGCCCTCGATTTTTCCAGGATCCAATCATCAGATCCTGTCTTGGTGACTATGGGACCACTTCAGAAGTATCTCCTTTCGAACAAAAAAAGAATTTTGAAAATCGGTCCACAATTGGCGGAGTAATCGCGTAACAAACACAAAAAAAAAAAGACATACCGTCGAATTGAGGACCTCCTGCTTTTTTGAAGTCGGTTAAAAAGATGGTAATTCAAATAGCAACCATGGTGAAAGCTTAGCATTAGATTCATAATTTTATATGATTGGCTTGTAAATACGTACATGTAATCCGCGCCCAACACGCCACATTTGAATTTAAATGTGTGAAATTCATCTCGATGTACAGTCAGTTACTGCAATTAGCTGACCCACCTTTGCATAAATGGTTGCGATTTTTTAGAATACGAATCGATAGAATTTTATAATTTTTTTATATTTTTTATTTACTTTGCTCAAATAAATAAAATATAAAAGAATTATAAAAATCTATCGATTCGTTTTCTAAGGGCCTGTGCACACCACGTTTTTTTATAAAAGCGCCGTTGACGCGCGTCTTAGAAACACGCGTCGACGGCGCGCTTTTATCCTACAGAGCAGTGCCTGCCAGTATCTGGATTTGGATTGGATTGAATGGTATTTTAGCACAGACAAAAAAAATAACTGAAAAATGCTTCGCCAATGGGGTTTGATACGATTAACTTAATAGTTAACTGTTCATAATGTTATCGTTCTATGATTCTGCCAAAGTGGCCTTTTTAACCGACTTCAAAAAGGAGGAGGTTCTCAATTCGTCGGAACCAGTTTTTTTTTTATTTATTTTTTAATGTATGTTCCCCGATTACTCGAAGACGGCTGAACCGATTCCAAAAATTCTTTTTTTGTTTGAAAGGGTATACTCTCCAGGTGGTCCCATTATCATCAAGTTGGAACCTGATGAGAGGATCCCATGGAAATCGAGGGAAACCCTCAAATTTTATAAGCAAAGCTATAGCGATTTGGGTATTTCTTAAAGTAATTTGAGCATTTGCTTTCGGTAAATCATCATTTGGTAAAGTGGAGCTGATGATGAAGACCGCAGATGGCCATCAGAACTACTCAAATATTTCACGGGTTGCGATTCGATTACTTTATTATGGTTGCAAAGCAATTTAAGCTCGTTACAATGCGTATGGTGAAGTGGGGCTGATGGTGACTTCTCAATCAGCTCCAGTTCTCCTGGTTCTTAGTAGGAGAACTCCTCAACAATTAACGTCCCTGTGTCGGGAAAAGCAATATTTTGTAAAAGGTGATGAGCAGTTGACATTAGGTTATTGTAACTTAGATAAATTACAAACTGACCCACTAAAAAGTGAAAAATAAAAACTTTTTTACAAAAAAACCAACCGACTTCCAAAAAACACTAAATAAAGTGAGAAATAACTTTAATTTCGGAAGTCGGTGGCAAAAAACTAAAATACGAATCCAAAGACACCGACTTCCGAAATTAAAGTTATTTCTCACTTTATAGTGTTTTTTGGACGTCGGTTGGTTTTTTTGTAAAAAAGTTTTTAGGCCCCCTGATACTATCTTGTCTTATGCCTTTTAATGAATAAATCAGTTGCTTCTGGCACAAAAGTTTTTAGCGGTCGCGCGAGCATTCCATGCAGAGATATCCGATTCCATGTAATGAACTTCCTCTCCTACATTATTATAGTGTATGTCCCGAGAGTACCACATTGGTTTGGGTAAAAAAACTCGCGTCCAGGACATCATCATTTACGCACCTAGCCAAGGAATTGTTTGTATTGTCATCATTTACGCATCATCAAGATCGTCATGAAAATAAGTATAATTAACGGTGCAATTATTTTTATCACAAAGGTGCTTGTTAGGCATGATGCATATGTACTGTGAAGTCAATAATCACGATCGAGAATAATGGTGCCATTGACGTTGCAGTTATTTTTATCAGCTTGATCTAATAATATGACTTAGTGCTGACTTCATATGTGACGATGCATAAGGGATATCGCCCACTCGAAGTGTCCGCAATCAGTATCAGCTCGGGCCGAGACACCGCGTCTCTGTGGTGACCGATTGTGAGTAGGCGGCCACCGATAATGTGACGTCATGTCATTTACATTTGTTTATTTTGATACTAAGAATAGACAAGATGCAAAAACTGTAAAGCCTTGTACGAACTAAGCGTTCCAATGTATGCGCAGTCGGATACGCGACCAAAATGAGCGTAGCATTGTAGCATAGTCCGTACCTGCTGTGCTACAATCGTTCCTGTGCGTACACTGGAAGGCTAAGTCAGTACAAGGCTTAATAACACTTAGAGGACTACATGACCTAAAGCGCGGTCACTGTCGGACTGCATAGAAAAAATAAAAAGTAATTTAAAAAAATTAAACCGACTTCAAAAAGAAATTAACTCAAAATTATGAAATAACTTGAATTTCGGAAGTCGGTGTCTTGGGATCTGTATTTTAGTTTTAGTTTTTTGCCACCGACTTCCGAAATTAAAGTTATTTCATAATTTTGAGTTAATTTCTTTTTGAAGTCGGTTTAATTTTTTTTAATTCCTTTTTATTTCGTAATTTTTAGTTTTTGCACTAGAATTTGACCAAGGTTTTGAGATGTTTTCCCTTTGACACTACACCCGTAGCTCGTATCAATAAGCCAGGCCGTCACACTTTCACGTCTTAGTCCATATCTTGAAAATTACTGAATCGATTTTGATGAAACTTGCACTGTTCTCTAAGTTGAAGTAAATGTAAGCCAATAAAAAAAGAATGGTCACGATCCGATTAATAGTTACGGAGATATGCGTGGACAAACATACATACATCTATAAAATTTTGTATATTTGTTTGGAAGCCCTAATAGATTGTCATATATGAATATAATGCAATTCCAATAATATTACATACATACGTGTCGAATTGATAACCTCCTTTTTTTTGAAGTCGGTAAAAAGAGAAGCGCGATGACACAACGCTGTTAATTTATTGCAAAACATTTATTGTTCTGACTAAAAAAATAAAACACTAGGTGCTTTAGTATGTTGCTTGTAGAATAATGTGACAAAAAATCAGAATGATTGTATCTATATTAGTATGGTTTTTATTGTAAAAAGAGAGTTTTTACAGGTATCTTCATGTTTTTTTTCTATAGTATCAAATTATTTGTATTATGTTTTCAACACAATCATTGTCTACCTGGCATATATATCAAAATCAGAAAAATATGTTATAATATATTTTACTGATTTTGTTTACCGATCATATATTTTTATTGGTTCTAAAACTTGCGTTTTATGTGTTTAGGTCTTGTAATCCCCTCAAGGAAACCTTAATACTGTTTGGTTAACGCAGGGCTTTTCATTCATTGAATTTTAAGAGGTTGAAAAATGCTTGGTGACAGTTGGCATCCCTTAAGCCCTTTCACAATCACGGTAACCACGTGTGTTGGCAGCACGGCGCGGCGATTCATCATCACACAATCGTGTGTAACAAAGCACTCACGTCTAGTGGTGACTGATTGCTCTATCATCAACATTGTCAGACGATATAAATTGACGATACGAGCGCTTACTGTAGTGTATGATGCGAATGCGTTCTCGACTCGACTGCGATGCTTGCCATCCGTTTCACTCAGTTGATTTTACGACGTGCTCGGGATGATAAGAAGCTGATATACGTTCTTGTTTTTTTAATTTAATCACAAGCGTTCGTCTCGACTATCACTAGATTTTTATGGTCAACATAAAGTTTGATAATGTGTTTGTTTTGCTATAATTTAGCACTTTGCCCGCGACTTCCTCCTTCCTTTTCCTCTATAAATTTCAAAAATGTATGTTTATGATCTTTATAATTTGTATAGATAAATTAGTACTCGGGTCAATTTTTAAGTTTATAGATCAAAGGAATCAGATTTTTCAAATAAACTGTACCCCGATTTGCACCCCCACAGGGGTGGAATTTTGAAACATCGTTTGAGATGTGTTCCTAACTTGACTCGAAGATTTATTATACCAATTTTCGAGTTAATCAAGCCACGCAGTAAAATCCTACCATTTTTTTTTTGTGAAATTCTCATGGTTATTCTCCGTTTGGGATAAACGGGGGTTATGTCGGACTCAACTAAAAACCCACTGTTCCTTCTAGTACCATGAGTCCGGGGCCCGAGAGATACTAGTACATTAGCCACACACCCGACTGGTATCAGCCTGCCATGCCTAGCGGGCTCCATGACCAAGTGCGGCCGATCCCACGACCGCACGTCGTTCCATTAAGGCGCACATACTGCGTACCACCTCGTTGAGCCTGGCTGTTCGAGCGCGACACGACCCCAATTGCCGCCCG
This sequence comes from Oligia latruncula, assembly GCA_948474745.1. Classification (NCBI taxonomy): domain Eukaryota; kingdom Metazoa; phylum Arthropoda; class Insecta; order Lepidoptera; family Noctuidae; genus Oligia; species Oligia latruncula. Next base: position 24,970,302 of record OX419683.1, read on the forward strand.
CAGGCCCCTTATGGTGGCCGGAAATCGTTAAGTGCCCTTCGACGGCGACGTCTGGCTGCTCTTCTGGTGCGGGTGGAATGAGAGGTATGCTCTCTCTCCATCTCCGCCGCCTCCTTTGCATGCATCACCTCCTCGCAAAAAGAAGCCACAGCATCCCATGCGTCTTCACTTCCGACCGTGGATTGAACCACGGCCGGAAGTGAGAGATCACCAACACCAAGTGTCGCGACGAGGGCACAGCGCTATTTGGTCCAAGCTGAGCACCTCCAGTGTATGTTACGCCGTGTCCTCGTGGCATTCTTCACAATGATGACAAGCGGGCGTTAGCTCCCGACCTATGCGACCCAGGTATTTCCCGAGTAAAATCCTACCCTGTAAAATTAACTACCCTTTTTCACCCCTTAATCGGACCACGCGTTAAAATTCTTCCATACAAATTTTGACACCGACAATTCCCTGTTAGGGCGTAGTTTAGAAAAAAAGCCAAATTACATAATTTACTTAGTATTCGTCCTAAGTTTCAAGTTTATTAACCAAATGAATAAGATTTTTCATATAAACTGTATTCCCGCTTTTCACCCCCACAGGGGCGGAGTTTCGAAAAATAGTTTGGGATTTCAAAATCGCGCGTTGCTCCTGTAGCTAAAAAATTAACAATACCTCAGTTGGAACCGGATATCTATGGTTGGAACTAAATAGTGCATTATTGCTATCACAGTATGTTCATTACTTCTTGACTCAAAGATTATTTATACCAATTTTCGAATTAATCAAGCCACGCAGTGAAATCCTCCCCTGTAAAATGAACTACCCCTTTTCACCCCGTTAGGAGTAGATTTTCTAAAAACAAACACGTTATTCTTTATTTTTGGTCTTAAGTATACCTAAATACTAAGTTTCGAGTTAATCGGACCGCGCGTTATAATTCTTCCATACTGAATGTTTACACCCCCCCAATCAGTTAGACAATACTTTCTGTTTGCTACTAAACTATGTTACTAGCAAATGACTACTGTACAGGGTGTCAGGGACATCGACGCGCAAACGGGTAATTACCATGAATTCCGCACTTGATTCTAGACGAAGTAGAATTTTCGTTGAAATTTTTCGTCGGTTATCAAAATGAAAGTCAGCTGTTTCATAGAAAAGTGCAATACCCAACGCGGTCACAATGTATGAACCTTTTTTTTTTCAATTATCCGATTAAAAATTTCAACCCAGGGGGATTTCAGGGGGAGGGGGAATCATGTACTGAATCTATGGGTCTTTGGTCGACTGGACCCACTCGAACTGGACCCGCGGGTCCAGTTGACGTAATTACATTTTGAATACGCCGACTGGACCCACTGCCAAATTTCATCATTAGTACAGTCACGGAGTAAAGCCGAATCTTTTCCTGTTGCGCGTCGGTGTCCCGGCCACCCTGTAGACTAATTTGCTACTAACTCTATAGGACGTGCATACGTGACGAAAACGAACGAATTTTTCAACAGGATAGCAGTCTAAAATTAAAGTACCTACAAAAATCTTATGTAACGACGAAACTTTCGCCATTTCCTTCCACAATACTTTCTTAAAATTTATACGCCGTAATAATATGTGTACATATTAATTGGACTCAAAAAACTCTAATTAGAAGTTTTTGAATGCAAATAGCATATTGCACCTTAGTAGAGCGCTCCACACTAAAATGGTACTAATTCCGTCCAAGTGAGAGTACAATTAAGAATGTAAGTTGTTCTACTAATAAACCCAGTGTAACGGTCGGCGCACATTATACGGGTAATTACTGCGTTTTGCATAATCATATTAATATAACGACTCAATTTCTCTAACATCGCAATACTTTTTTTTTCACCTTAAATACGTGTATTTGGATGGGCCATATTTTATTATTTTATGGAGTAATAAAAAACGCGATCCTTTTTCTGCAAGGACAGGATGCTTAGCGTGATGAACAAAAAGACGCGTCTATATTATACATAGGTATATACGTTCATGATTTGCAAGTAAGAACTCCTCAGCCGGTTATAGATGAAAGATGCATGTGGTAGTCACGTGTAAGACTTAGGTCACAATTGTTCTCACAATTAACATAAGATGCCATCATGACTAATAATATACATAGTTATACGCTAAGTTCAACAAGAAACCTTACTTTTCTGTCATGCGACATGCGACGCACAAAATTTGGTTTCTACAAAGTATTTATCTCAGTATTCTGAAGCTTCTTGAAAGACCTGCATATCTTAAAGGTCTTCCGGTGTCGGCGGAAAGGACATATACTTCAACCCCAATTCTTAGATGATGTACCGGAAATAATAAAAATAAATTCACTTTTTGTGATGCGTTAAAATAGTGAACAAGGAGAATTTAAAAGTATACTTGCGAAGGTGTTCGTTGCACCGACTTGCAGATAATCTTGAGTGTGTGCATCATTTTACAGTGTGCTGACCCATATATGTAGGAGCAGAGGGCTTGGTAGGTGTACTGTTTCAATTACTGTGTCCGGACTGAGGTCGCGGTCGATGACATACACGTTATCGTGTCAGCGTGCCTTTAAACTGACTTTTATATTGTCCTGTTGATCAGAAGCACGATGCGTTTGGTCCAGGGTGTCTCCTCCCTAAGCAGGTAGTCTGTGATCTCGGTTAAAGTTACGGGCGATTCCTAAACCGTATCACAATACGGCTAATTTAGCTTATTAATTCACCTTTGGTACGATATTCTTCAAAATGAATATTATTCTCTTCAAGCCATATTTGGAGATTAGCTTTAGAATCCGACATACCAGTAATGCACCTAGCACAAACCCTTCATGTTGACACCTTCTATTGTCTTTTGAATGTTTGATGGATTATTCTCAAGAATGTGTCTCCATCCCGCAATATCATATTTTTCTGTAAGCAAGTCCGTTAATTTTTATTGCTTTCAAACCTGTTCTTATGTAAAGAAATTCTAAGGGTTTCATGGCATCCCATTTTAATTGCTTTCTTCATTGTGCACGCTTCTTAGTGTTGGGATTTTTTTTTCACACCTTAAAATGCGTTTATTTTGTTTCTTATAGCCGAAATATCAAAATTATCCAAACTGGAAACTGTCAATTTTGTCAGTCCTGAAATGTTTCCATAGTTTATAAAATAATTCGTGCCAAACAATTCGTGGTCAGCTTTCGTTAGCCAAACTCTATCTAACTCTGGTTTTAACGTCCCAATAATCTATATCATTATACTAGCAGTTATGATTATACTGGCTACCATCAGTAGCGATCTGCCTTTACCTGAAAATAGGTTATTGGGTTCGGCCGTTAGAGAGTAGTGACGATTGCCATTTTGCGAGTGCCTCCAGCTGAAGCGTACTTTACCTTGCGTTTTCTTACTAGGAGATTTTTGCTGAATTATTGACATAATCGTAATATTCTTACTTTTAACGCATCTTTTGGCAACTAACCCTTCAGGTAAGCCTGTTTATGTGTGTCAAAGCGTAATCAAATCTTACTAGCTGTAATCGCGTAATGTGTAGTGCACCTTAGTCCCGTGTTTTGGCACGTAATGTTCTAGCTATCAAAAATAGAAAGGGTGATTTTCGTGGCTCAGTGGGGGCTCGGGTTCACTGATTTCAGACGCAGTTTAGATTTACACGCCTTAATTTAGATGTTACGTAGATGTTTTGAAGTTGTACAGGTATTAATAGTAACGGTGTCAGGAATTTCATTGCGTTTTCAGTCCGGAAAATTTTCAGTACAATTTTCATTAAGAATAACTCACGTAAGGGAGCAACGAGCAAATGCAGAGATTTTTAAGCGTGGTGTTGTTTCGGTTTTTGGCCACTTCTTCGTTTCCACCTAAGGGTTTTGTAATGCTTAAATAAGGAACTATCGCCAGAGAATGGTTACTCTCGTGACTATTATTGCGATGTGAAGAAAGATCTATAATTGTAGTGAACGTTTTCTGAAGCTTCGTGTCCAGCTAAAATAATTATTCCTTTGCGACTTTTTATGACACCCTCTAGAAAGAGTTTTATTACCTTGCAAACCACGTCACGACTGACAATGAGCCTAAATGTAAACATTTATTTCTACATCACCAATGTTTTGCTGATCGTCACCATGACTACTGATATTTTAAACCTAATCTGTACTGTACGCTAATAAGATTAAAACGGAGATATGGAACGAAACTGGCAAAATTAAAGACATCGCGTAGACAGCTATATCTTCGAGTATCTGGAATTCGAGTACCTATGTAGTTTTTACGAGAGGAAAAGCGCCTACAATGAGGGCTTCAGGGGACGTCTATAAATCTCATCGTTTCTTCCTCCTTGGTAGAGAATGGTGACAAATGACAATATTACTTAACCTATTCCTTGTCCTTGTTATCAATGTGGTGTGGACATATCGCCATGTTCCTAGCGATTACCCATCTCACAGCTTCAACACTTTTACTTCCCGAATGTATGATACCACAGTATAAAAACAACTCACGCCAATCATATCATATTGTACAATTTTCGTACCTACAGAGTAGTTAAATTCTTTCAGGACCATTGAATAAATAATTTAATTTGTTATGACTTTATGAGTTTCTTGTCACCCATTTGCCGCATGCTTTCTCTTGCCAACTCCATTCGTGGTGAAATAGATGTCTTTGCTGGTTCTGTAGTCTCAGTTAGGACTTTAGGACTAAACTTAGTCTTAATTGTATATTTTATTTTTGTCTTTATTATATTGTTCTTTCCCAAAACTTTCTCCTTATCTATGGGAAAAGTTCACATTTGTAAGTTTTGTTTAATTTTTGTTTTTGATTGTTTTATTTAAATTATGCATGCTAGATTCACATGTAGTAGATGTCAATCAGAAATATTGTGTTGTAACTGTTTTAATGCTTTTGTGAGTGTAATCAAAAAGTCACTGCAACTCTGATAAAAGTTTCAGGTTACCAATGTGCAGACAGAAGCTGCTTCTTTATCTTTATCTACCCGATAATACCTATTGGTATGCATACCAATCACATACATTTCTTGCAAACAAACATGATAAAGAAATAAGAAATGTTTGTTTTATTTACATAGCGTATTACAATGTCATGCAATTATTATATGACTTCTGTTTTTAGTTGTTCCTTCATCGTTATCCAAGAGACTTCCACTGCTGGACATTGGACATAGGCCTACCTCTAGCACTGCCCGACCATGTCCTGTGCTTGCCGCATCCAGCGGCGGCGTCCCGTGACTTTCGCCATGGGTTGTAATTCTCCAGCTACTAAGATCTTAAATTAAAACTCATTCAACATAATCAATCCAGCAGTTACTGAGATGAACTTACTAGTATATGTCTAGCAGACAGTATAGTAACGCAACCACGGGTCGTTGATATGTGAATGAACCCAATACATTACCAGTATACACTTTGCACTATTATGAGCATGTAATAAGCTTATAATAACTAATTATAGCCCATGCGTCCGCCAGCGTATTACTCATGATACTGTTATATCTGATCCAACGTATTATATACGTGCTGTATTGCTTTAGTGCATCTACCGTTACGTTATCGTCATGTTGCCTTTGAACCCTAAGAGTGATAGTACTTCGTTAGTGTACTTGGTCTTTGACGGGTGTTTGGAGCTGTGGTTGTGTGTTGAACTTGTGCATTTATTATCAAAGTGTTGTGTGTTTATTATCGAAGGTATTATTGATGTTTTTTAAAACATTTATTTTTGGGTCGATGGCAAATGTAAAATTAAATATTTTATGATGTTAGATGGGTTGGGCCCAGTGGGTGGCCACGCCAATCGCGGCATTAGTTACGTTTTTAGGGTTCCGTACCCAAAGGGTAAAAACTGGACCCTATTACTAAGACTTCGCTGTCTGTCCGTCCGTCTGTCTGTCACCAGGCTGTATCTCAAGAACCGCGATAGCTACACAGTTGAAATTTTCACAAATTATGTATTTCTGTTGCCGCTATAACAACAAATACTAAAAACAAAATAAAATAAATATTTAAGGGGGCTCCCATACAATAAACGCGATTTTTTTTGCCCTTTTTTGCTCGATATCAATAATGGCAACAGGTAGGCACTTGAAATATTCACAAAATACTCAGTTGTATTTTTACTTTAATAATAAATAATAAAATTAAAATAAAATAAATATTTAAGGGGGGCTCCCATACAACAAACGTGTTTTTTTCGGCGTTTTTGCCTTGTGGTACGGAACCCTTCGTGTGCGAGTCCGACTCGCACTTGGTCAGTTTTAATGAGTTTTGAACGATTTTTTTAAAATCGGTTATCAAGCGACGGATTTATGCGCGAACAAACATAAAAAAAAAACAAACAAAAATACAAACATCCGAATTGAGAACCTCCTCCTTTTTTTAGAAGTCGGTTAAAAAGACATGACTGTTCTAACATAACCTTTTCTTTGTTTACAGCCCCTTCAACATGAATAGGGGCACCCGCGTGGAGCCGACGCCACCAGAATGCGCGCTGGCGGCCGAAATGTTCGACCACTTCTGTTCGGCCGGGACCATGAAGCAGATCCTCGCGTTACACCGGGAGATCTGCAACACGCTCAACCTCAAGCCCAACAGACTTCCAGACTTCTATCCCAAACTCAAGGTACGTGTCCGACCAAGGATCAGTTGAACGACGAGAAGCCACTTACAACAATAGACTATAGGCACCTTTCTAAACTTATACAGGGTGGCTGGAACATAACGCGCATCTTGTTACTATGGATTCAGTACATGATTCTATACCCACTGCGTCGAAATTTTTCTTGGGTCTAGAACCATGCGTCTTGATGGTTACAGTTTGCGTGTCAATGTTGCAAAAAAAGTAATTTAAAAAAATTAAACCGACTTCAAAAAGAAATTAACTCAAAATTATGAAATAACTTTAATTTCGAAAGTCGGTGTCTTGGGATCTGTATTTTAGTTTTAGTTTTTTGCCACCGACTTCCGAAATTAAAGTTATTTCATAATTTTGAGTTCATTTCTTTTTGAAGTCGGTTTAATTTTTTTAAATTACTTTTTATTTGGTAATTTTTAGTGGTTGCACTAGAATTTGACCAAGGTTTTGAGATGTTTTCGCTTTGACACTACACCCGTAGCTCGTATCAATAAGCCAGGCCGTCACACTTTCACGTCTTAGTCCATATCTTGAAAATTACTGAATCGATTTTGATGAAACTTGCACTGTTCCCTAAGTTGAAGTAAATGTCAATCAAAAAAATCAAAAAAAGTCAATAAAAAAACGAAAGGTCACGATCCGATTAATAGTTACGGAGATATGCGTGGACAAACATACATACATACATACGTCTATAAAATTTTGTATATTTGTTTGGAAGCCCTAATAGATTGTCATATGTGAATATAATGCAATTCCAATAATATTACATACATACGTATCGAATTGATAACCTCCTTTTTTTTGAAGTCGGTAAAAATATTATCTTATGATATTCTAATCAAGATCTTGATCAGTAAACCTGCTATCAAATCTGCAGCTGCAGTGATTGATTGAGCAACTATACCAAGAACAACACATTATTATCAGTAAGATGAGATGCGTTTGAATAATGTTGAAAATTTCTGAGAACCGGAATTGCATGTGCAGTAACATAACACACCTTTGTTCCCGCTTAGAGGCAAGCACAGGTATTGTAGCTGACGTAGCAGATTCCTATAACTTACGGACCGTTATTTGGTTAAAATTAAGACTGTTATATCTTTACCAATGATTAAGTAAAATTAACTTGGAAAAAAGGTTAAATTAGCTTACGAATCTATTTAAATGATCAGTTTGCCAATAAATAAATTAATAGTTTGAAAAACACTACAAATTAAATTACTTTTTTATACACAGCGTTTAGGCTGCAAGTGCTGACTATTATAAAGAATGCGTGAATCAAGTGTCTTCCCCTTAACATAGTGAATAAGAAATCCTTTATTGGACGATTTTTTAATTTTATAGTTTCTTGGCAGTTTTAGTTATATTTAAATAATTACTTATTACCTAATAGGCTAGATTGTAATGTGAATAAAGTATCAACAACTGTGACAATTTTTATATTTTTTAAAGCGTTAGGGGTAAACTACCGTAAGTGGGTACTATAAGTTCTAGGCTCATTAAAGTTTACAAGTCGCACATATCTGATAGATGGGGATGGTGGGATATAGTCCCATTTTCTGACACACGTTTCTACTTTCAATATTCTAGCGATCCCCCCAGCCTATAACTATTTCTGTAAACGTATTGATCCGTAGTTCGGTATACCAAGCTCGCCGCTCTCAAAGGAAATGCTATTTCAATTCCAACGGAATTCAGACATGCCTACAGCACTTACTTACTCAGAATTTCAATAATAAATCATAGCAGTTTGAAAATTAAATAACAATGCTGAGCAATCTTCAACCCCATTCTCAAGAAGCAAAGCTTGTATTTGTTGGTAGGCTGTTAATATTTCGCAATGCACTTTTAACTTAGAAAGTGATATTTTAATAAAATTGTGGACGAAAGTTTACCAGACCGCGACGTTTGCGAACCGTGGAGTTACTTCGGTACATCGTAGGTAGGTACCGGTCACACTGCTTTCCACAGTTCCACTGCGGTAGAGCCAGGGGGCTAGAGATTGTGTGTCTTGTGTACTTTGATGAGATACCTCATAAAAGGAGGTATACACTAGAATTTGACCAAGGTTTTGAGATGTTTTCCCTTTGACACTACACCCGTAGCTCGTATCAATAAGCCAGGCCGTCACACTTACACGTATTAGTTTTGATGAAACTTGCACTGTTCCCTAAGTTGAAGTAAATGTAACCCAATAAAAAATGGTCACGCTCCGATTAATAGTTGCGGAGAAATGCGTGGACAAACATACATACGTCTATAAAATTTTGTATGTGTTTTGAAGGCCTAATAGATTGTCATAAGTGAATATAATGCAGTTCCAATAATATTACATACCTACATACGTGTCGAATTGATAAGTAACCTCCTTTTTTTTGAAGTCGGTAAAAAACACCCAACTCCGCGTGTCACACCAATTTAACACTTAGTACGTAGAATTTTATCTAGAACGTCCGTGTTTCAATGGCACGAAGCCAACACGTATGCAACTCACCGTTCCCCGTTTATTACTCTTTCCACCCGGAATACGTATATTGTACCGGGAAACCGAGAAATACGACGCAAAATAAAACATACGACCCGGTAAGTTCTAAGATATTTTATTAGGTACCTACTCTAGAATACGCGAATCTGAATCTATCAAAATATGTTCTTTCTACCTGATGCTATAGCTGGCTGATGCTCTTTATAAATAAAGATCATTTTTGAGTATTTGGCAGGCAAGGACATCAAGGCGCAATCTGGTACCATGAATTCAGCACATGATTACCCTAGCGTAGAAACTTTCCGTCGGTGATAAGAAAATACTTATTAGGGGACCTTTTATGTGTTTAGTACATACCTATTTATGTTTACTTACAACGGAAGGCTCCTTATAGGATGTTTGTTGTACTTTCGTCACAAGACCCCTTTTTCTCAGGCACGATTGAGCTCAAGTTGCAAGTATTATGATCTCTATAATAATCGTGATGGCCCAGTAGTTAAAGCCATGTATTATGATAGCAAACACTCGGGAATTAGCAAAAGACTCTTGACTTCGTATGGTAGTGTCAAAAAGAGTATTGTCATGCGAATTTGTACCTTGTGCGCTTCAACTGCCCTGCACATTACTTCGGGGTGATGACTGTAATGATAGCTAATAGATGTATGAAACAAGAAAACATGCTGCACCGAACTTTAACAAAATGGGATAAGGAAGGAAAAGCTATCAAAAACAGCATTACCAATTTATCATAAGATCCACTGATTTAAGATTGGAATAAGTTTCTTGAAACGTGAGGAGCTACCAGTTTTATTATGGCACCTCCCAATGCTACTTTTCAACACTCAGAGCGGTGGAGCGAGGAAACGAAGACATTTCGGAAAGTTTAATGAACATAATTCTAATGTAACGCCGGCCAATGCATTAAGTGGTTATTAGACCCTGAAGTGAAGCCGAACGGAGGGAAAAGTGAGCTATACCGAAAATATCTTTTAACCAAGCCATCCAGTATTTTCATTTTTCTCAGTGCAGGGCAAAGGTCTCCCCACTCCCTTTTCCACACACTCCTGTTTGCTAATTCGGGCCAATCTTACTAGAAAACTATTCTCCTGTAGTTCTAAAGTCCTTGGCTTGGTAGATGTCTCCATTTAATTTCAACGCGTCCGAATTAGGATCATGTCGACATTGCCGACTCAAGAGTTGGCCCCTCGGGTCAAACATCTTAATCCAATGACACGATCCTACAGCCAAAGACAATGACCTGTAATTACAATAAAACCAACCAAGACTCGGGTACCGAAATCATGAAAATAAAAACAAAAGATTTAAATTTGCCTCATCGTGTGTGGGTGTAATGTTCTGACACCACCAAACTTGTAACCCATTATAAAATGTTTGGTGTAAACAAAGGGGTTTGGTGGGATCTGTTATCAAGTTTATATAGAGATAATAGTGGTAAATGATAAATGATATATTAGTCTCAATTAAATGTTAGGTGAATATGTTACGCTTTGATACCGTATGTGTGCCCAACCTCACAGCGTAAGAGAGCGTGAAGATTAGATGCGTTTGATTACATGAACAATGTCAAGTGCTTATCTTAGTGAGGAAGTTAGTGGGGTAGCTGCGGACGTTTAAGTGTAACTCACAGTCATGCCTTGGTAGCTTCAGCTCAGTCGATCTAACTTTGTAAATATATGTAGGACTTGGGAGAGGCCCATGTGATGTATGAATTTGGGCTTTTCAGTACGAAAACAAGGTTTCCAACGTACACTTGGGTGAATATGATGTATTTATTGTATACTAGCTTCCGCCCGCGGCTTCGCCCTCGAGGTATATCGATTAAAACTATCCTTTGTCCTTCCCCGGGATGCAATCACTCTGCCAAATTTGATCGAAATCCGTGGCTTAGGCGTGAAAAGGTAACATACAAACAGACAGAGTTACTTTCGAATTTATAATATTATTATTAGTATGGATGTAAATGGTACAGTCAACAGCAAAAGTAGATGATCAAAGTCAGAAGTTCAATACTAATGAACGGAGTTCGCGTCAGAACTGTATGGCGTCGAAGTGATTCAAAAGTATTCTACGTAGTAAGTATTCTAAGTAGTAGTACTTCGACGCCACACAGTTCTGATGCGAACTCCGTTCATTAGTATTGAATTTCTGATTTTGATCATCTACTTTTGCTGTTGACTGTACCTACTCCACAGATTACCTGCAGTATTGTCTTTATTTCTCCCATAATCCTTCCAAAGGTTGTCTTTAAAAGATTGCTTTTAGCAATAAGACCACCCATTGTGTCATCCCTCGTAAAATTACTATATTTATATCTGTAATTTTTATGGTTTACCTACTAAATAAAGAGTATTCTATCTATCTGAATACGTGAAGACCTTATCCAGTTTAAAATCCCAATGACTGTGTGCTGTGCTTATATTTTTCACATAGTTAACTAGCATGTCTTTAGTAAATGCCTGTGTACCCCAGCAGTATTGCCGCATAATCCTTTCGTTTGGATTTATATGTAAACCACGAACATACGAGTACGTCAGAATCGATTTTATTTTCGGTACGGTTGCTCTGCTGAATCTATGTTATCGAAATCTAGAAATAAGTGTTGCGTGAACAATAGCGTGGAGTTAGTTCGTTTAGGAATATGCCTCATATCTTCTTAGGCGGATTCCGTAGTAGCCAGCTGATGGGCCTCTGAATTATTTTAGAAGCCAAATAGACAGTATAATTCAGCGAATTTAGTTCTGTTTTGTATCATACGATCTCGTAAAGTAGTTCAGTCTTTAAACAACTCCAATCGAAGGTCTGTCTATTTTAGCACGCGACTGATTTGTATGAAAATATATGCAGGTAATGTAAGACTTGAAACTAGGTACTAAAACATAGACAGTAATTTACTGACCAGGTTCTACAGCTAAGTATAGTCGAATGATTTGTAGTCGGCACGTGTGGTGTTGTGAACTTACATGATATTCACATGTCTTCGCACATGATACATGGCTGTCGCAAAGGGTTGGGTATGCTCAAATGATTGATAGTGCACCAATGTACTATCGCTCATCCATAGTCCATGGGTGACAGTTGCTGCAATTGCTAAAAGATTTAACGCCATCCATCAATTTGTTTCGACATTCTCTGGATTCAGAGTATTTAAAGGACCATCTCATTTAGTAAAATTATCATCAAATTTCCTCAATACAAGCCAATATGAATGTGTTTCAACGTCGCCATAACTTGGATATCAATTATTTCTTTCAATACCTATGACTGGCTTATTTATCCAGTGCAACCATTTTGTTCGAAATCAGCCTTTATCTCGAAGACTTAAGGTTCATGCTTTGTCGTCTTGAAGATATCTGCTTGCAGCCCATAAGCGTCCATGTAATGCCCCCTTGCTAGCGTCACTTACCTTATTATATTCAAATGATTCTGTAGCCTAACCGCGCGTGTATTTGTATGCTAATCAATTGCTTTGCGAATGTCGTTTAGTTTCGTATGCACTGCCTTACAATGCTTAATGTTTATAGCCAGGAGCTCTGCGTTGGTTAGATATTATTTATAATATCTATGGATATTAGGATCGGCCTAATGAAGTTGGTAGGCGTACTTGTATTGACATTGACAAATGTTAACCACGACGCATTATATTAAATTGAGTTACAAAACCAATTATTAGGGCTTGAAACCAGATCGGTTGACGGCCTGATTGGTCGCAACCGCATGTTCATATTCAGTTGCTGAGCGTGGATTCGATTCCCGGGTCCGGCAAAGTGTTAGATTTGTGCCTGCGCTTTTGTTGTTGTGGGCTCGTCGCCTGAAACAAAATTGGCGAAATGTGGCTGTACTATATATATCCTTCTGCCTACCGCTTGGGGAGTTTAGGGTGTCATGTTATAGTATGTAGTGCCTGTTAACTTCCACTTGCGCGTTCCGACAATCTACCGCCCAGAATAGCATGACATAATTCAATTGTCGGGGAAACCAATCCAATCAAAATTATCTACACCTATGCAATTGTTGTTATTTTGTTTGCACCTGTGCGTTTGTGTTTGTTTATCCATAATCATAATCACGTTGCGAATTTCTTGAGAACTGTCTATGGACTAATTTTATTGTAATGCTATCGCTAATTACTGGCTTATCTGCAAGATAACTGGCTGATACGCGTTCGTTGTTTGAGCTCGCAAATAAGGGCGAAAGTTTTGACGTTTGCACTGGCGTGGTGACGTCACTGTTAACAGTGGTGACTCTTTGAAAGTCACTAATTAAATGGCGAACTGAAATAATTTTGAAAGTCTGTTTCTTCACGGAAGAAAAGGATTAGATCACGATGAAACGTTGAATGACCGCATGAATGTCCTTTTTTTAGTCTTCGTTTTAAGAAATACGGATTGTCTAATATATATTTTTAATGCTTTTTCATCCTTGTTCAGTTTCTCCTAAGCTGCGGAGACAACGGCAAAATATCTTCATGACTATTTCTTCATAATTCTGTAGCTGTGCCGGCTGTGCGTGTAACACAATGTCCCTATTTTACTATAGACATAAAAGATAATTTGTCAGTTGAAATGCATTATGTTAAAAGATCCTGTTTTATTTATTAATACATGAATGAATATTCTCTCTTTTCTTTGTGTCTGTCTAATCTAGTGAATGAGCTGGTCCAGATTTCGATCTCCCAGAGCGTCGAAAAACGTGTTTTGGAACTAAATAAAACCCCAAAAAATACGTGTACCTATAGGGATTAAAATGTAAAAATAAAATATGTCTGGGCGGGTAGGTCTCCATTATCCCAACTAGCCGGCTGGCTGGTTTCCGATAACAGCGGGGTTGCAAATAATATGATATTGTGTGCATGTCACATATTCACAGGACAACCCCTGTGTTCCGAAAATCATTGTGATGCTAATCAGGGAGTAACGCAAAAACAGTCCATTGAGTGTCCGGCAAGCTGCACGACTTGTGGAGTTGTGACTCAACTATCACTAAATGGACCGCCTGTGCTCGGAGCAGTCAGTGTAGGCGACAGTCGTAAAACTGCATAATTGCACATAAATTCTTAAGTAATTACTTTTATACAATTCCACAACTATTGTCCTTTATTGTACTGTTTGTCAACACGATGTTTATGATATCACAATATTGATACGAATTTTGTTCTCGAACTATTATTTCGTTACATTGGCATTGTTTTCACTAATTACTACTGACTAACAATATAATTATTAAACAATAGTTGGTATATTTCGCTTCGCTTTTTTAGGTTCATAATCAGCCTCTAATGTTCCAACTGCTGGGACACAGGCCTCCTCTCAGTGAGTGGGAGTGGGCCGTAATACTTTTTCAGGTTGATCGCTGATCGCTTTTTTAGGTTGATTTAAATTCATTGTGTAAATGTATAAAGACGTGTGTCCTTCTGGGAGGCAGGGCGTGTCGGCAATTACTTTAATTTAAGTAATTAAAACTATTCTGGCTTGCGAAATAATTCACCAACCGCTAAGTAATTAATGAAACGCAACTTTATCGTCGTCGTCACGTGTTCGATATGAACACGAATAAAGACAGTGTTCTTATTTGGACAGGACCGGAAGAGAACCGGTCCATCCAAATATGATCAGCTCAATTTGAATTGTATCAAAGGCTTCCGGACGGACAGTCTGACAATACGTAGGAATGAAGGAAGTTATGTTTCATGTTTAGCCTCCTACTACCAGGTAAGAAGTTATGCTATTAATCATTGTTTCTGATTAATACTAGACAGGCAATAATCATCATAATTAGCAATAATTATTAGGTAGCACTTGACAACATTTGGTAGCTGATAGCAAGCGTACTCACCGTTCCAGGAAACGAAGGTGCAAGAAAGTACAACATTATACTTATTATATTTAATAACCCCTTCGTTCATTTGGTGTGCATGACGCATGTGCTAAAGGGTGGCGGGAGTCGGGGGCGTGATCAAGTATGCACAAGAAATCGATGCCGGGTCGACTTATTTTGTATGCACATCGATTGGAAATAGTCTGGCTATTTTAGGAAAAACCGATGATTGCTCTGTGGAGGTAGACTTCCTTCTATACGTCCCCATCTAGTCGCGGGGGTCATATCCGGGGGAAAATGCAGTATTGAATTTATGAGTGGTTATGTATAAGACTAGATAATTAAGTTTTTTTTCACCTTTTGTGGTAGACTAATTTTATTCTAGGTGTTATATTATGTATACAAGACCTTGTAAAACATTTTAAAAGAGTAACGGTGGAGTTTCTTGCCCATTCTTCTCCATACGCAAACTACCTTTTGGAATAGGCGACTAGAATCAATTCTATTTAGTTGTAATTTGTGACGTTCAAAAGTGCCTTTAATGATTTGAAATCATTTATTTGACTTTGACTTATAGTTACTAGGCAAATTACACATGCCGTGTATTTGTTATCAGTAAGTATTGCACTCGGATCACCTTCCTGGGTGTCGTGAGGGGATTTATTTGCTTGCATCTGCATATTGGTAATGTGCGTAATGTAAATATGCCGTTCTCCTTTTAATTTTCAATGTCGTTCAGGCAGCCGTGAGTTCCTGTTTATTATCAAAAGTCATTTGTTCAAATTAGGCTGAGGATAAGCACTTTGCGAACATTAAAATACATAAGACTGTCTCCCTGAACGCCCGCCCTCTTCCTAGTGCTTTAGCTGGAAAGAGGTGTCGCAGCAAATTTCCCAGCAGCACAGCTGTCTGTTTAGAAAAACTTGATTATATAAAATAGTAGGTATGCAAAGTAATTAACATAACGACACAGAGCATTACATTAAATTATTTGCCATTATGTCAGCTCGCCACGCCAACATTCTAACAAATACAATGTAAACTATACTCAAACAAAACAAATAAAAACTAAAAATGTAAACAAAACTTAATACCTATAAATAAAAGCCTCCAGGCATAAAGGGAGTGCCCGCTTACATGTATTAGCTAGTAACTTTAATATGAAGGACAAAAACAATCCATTAGTTATAGAAAAACATTAGGTGCTATGTTAATAAAATTTATCAATAATACCAACCGAGGAGAACCGGGAGCTTGGGAGAAGCCTATGTATGTACATAGATTAACGGAGTACATTGATTGATTAAAATACCTACGATTATACTAGGACTACATCGAACTACATCGCTTAGACCAGTGGTGGGAAGTGCTACTGTTGAGCATGAGGTGATTCCCAGGTCGTTCAAAGTGTTTGGGTTTGTCGCAGCCAACTGGTTAAATTAGCCGTTTTATTGGCCTGGCCTTTAAAAGTAGTGCTCGCCTCGCTTCGCTCTCTCGGCTCGCACGCGGTTGATCACAGTTCTAATCTAACCTAACCCATTAGGTCGGGGTGCCCTGGCTTAGTTACTGCGACCAATTCGACTCGCGCTTGGTTGGTTACACAGTTCCAATCCAAACTATAATTGAACATCATTCAGGCCGTCAGTTGAACGGCCGCCGTTTATTTAAAAGGCTAGGCGGGTAACTAAAAGGCTAATTAAACCAGTTGGCTGCGACAGGGTTTATCCATTACGAATTTCCCAATAGCATTCCGGGCACAAATGCAACCTCATTTGTGCGGTCGATGGCTAAAGGCTGGCCCCCGTATTACACGAAACTTAAACAGAACTGGGGAAATGTGGCCTAACCCTTTGGGAAATACAGGCGTGATGCTATGTATATCAGAGAAGTCGCCAACCTTACACAAGTAATGTCATGTACTTGTTCGTATTTGTGACATGAGATATACCACCGGACGTTCACTAAAGATTCACACTTGACTGATACTGAACTCCTTTTCCCGCGAATTGCGCAATGGCACGATATTGTAAACTTATCTGCGGTTTTAGGCCCGTCGTCCACAACGCTACTCAGGGTGCTAACTTTGGAGTTTAATTCCGATAGATCGACATTGGAATTGTGACGTTTCGTACTATTGAGTTCGATGCTAGCGCCAATTGATTTTTATATTGGGTGTCCATTTTGGGGAACTAAGTGGAATTGGGAACGGGCTTGGCGTGGCGTAAACGGTACTCTTGAGTGTATTTTGACAGCTATGTATTGCGTCAATATTGCGTTGGGATAGTTTGTTGATAGTGATTTTTCCAATAACAAAAGTGTAACTTTTTAGAAATTATTTTGCGTTTTATGTGGTTTTTTGTGGGTTCTATGAGTATAATATGGCACGATAGGCAGTAATATATAGTGTTTTACGTAATTCCCATAAAAAACAACTGAAACAAAGACGAGATGAGCGTCGGATGATGCGTTATATGAACAAAGCGTTTTCTATGAATAAATACGAATTTAAAGCAAATTACGGAGTGAGCAAGGATTTTACTCCGCATTCGTATTACATAACAACATTTTTATCCTATCTCTATACAATAAAAACTTTCTAGAACATTAACTTAATAAAATCGGACTTCGGCATGTTTTCATTATACAAAATTCTTGCTATCTCTAAAACCCGTCTACCGATTTTCATAATTCAAACTAGAATATCTGTTTTGAACATAATCCTCTCATTTGACACTAAAATATCGCAAATATTCTTATAAACAAAAATCCTCGTTTTCAAGTTACGTAATTATTCTATAATTTTTCTTCGTGCATTAAAATTATCAAAAATTCTACGTTAAATATTAATATCAGATTCTAATACGAAAACTAATAATAAAAACCAGTTAGAAAGCTAATTAGAGCAATACAAACACTTAAAATTTACTTAATTAGAAAATCAAAATCTTACTCAGTAAAACAGGTAGCACATATCGACTCCCACGTAGGTATTTTAGGGTCTTTATTATCCTATTCTAACTATCACTTTTACATATTCTAATATCACTTCACTGGTATCTCAGTTAATCTCAGTAATGTTCACTATTCACATAAACACGTTCGGCGTTCGTTACAAAAACATTAAGTACTTTATGAAGCAGTTGTTTATCTATTTACTTGGTATCATTTGTATAAAACTGTAATACTAATTAGGTAAGTAACTTAGCGGACAGTAATTATTTCTTACTAAAAAGAACCAAACGCGAACAATATTGTCATAAACAAACAAAACATATGTTTGAAATTGGAGAACTTACATGCAGTCTTTTTTTTAGAAGTGTAGGCAACGATCCTACCGCATGCAGCCAAAGTCATGGTTAATTTTATGATTTTAATCATTTTCTTACGCCCAAATGAATTAAATACTTTATAATTAATCAATTAAAGAACTATTTTTAGCATTTTTATTTATTAGCCTTGTTATATAAAAGATAAAGCATTTTAAAGCCCCATTACCGGTTTATCGTAATGAGTTGAACCACATTATTGCAGCCCGTTACGTAGCTAACTTCACGTGTAACAAAATAATGGCAGACCAATGTCAATTTCATTTCAATTGTGGCAATATTGTTTTCAAGAGTACCGAATCACGTGACTGTAAAATTAACATCGGAATCGTATTGGCCTTTCATTAGAATTAAAATTAATTTGCAGAGTTAGCCCCCAGAATTGACGAACTGGTTAGTAATTAAAATTATAGTGAACTAGCGGCTCGCCCTAGCTTCGCGCGGGAGCAATTTTTTTTTTCGAATTTCTGAAATTTTCGTTCATACAAACCATTTCCTTGGATAAAGTAAGAAATGAGTATATAAGAGGAAGTTTGAAAGTGGCACCAGTGACAGAAAAGTTGAAAGGAAATCGTTTGTCTTGGTATGGGCATGTGATGAGAAGGGACGAAACGCATGTGACTAAAAGAGTGATGGATATACATGTTGATGGATGGAGAGGGAGAGGAAGGCCGAAGAAAAGATGGATGGATTGTGTGAGGAATGATATGAAAGAGAAGGGAGTGAATGATAGCGTGACGGTTGACAGGGGAGAATGGAAGAAGAAAACGTGTTGCGCCGACCCCAAGTAAACATGGGATAAGGGCAGGAAGATGATGATGACAAACCATTTCCTGGCAATACCGAACACAACAAAAAAAGAATTATCCAATTTGATGCAGTCGTTCGGAAGTTATACACATTTCGGCGACTTTGTTTTATACTATGTAAGGAAGCTGTAGTGGTTACCTGTAATTGAGTGTGTATTACAGGATAATGTAAATTGTACAAGTTTTTTTTAATAGTAATAAGTCAATTTATGTGTAAGAATATTGTTACAGTACAGAGATGTAACATAGTTTTTAACCGACTTCCAAAAAGGTGAAGGTTATATGTTCCACTTTATATATTTTTTAATTAAAGTTCATAATATTTCTGCCGTTTCCGGCGAACAAATAAATATTCATTTTTAAAATATAATTTATTGTAATGTATATGTATATCTTTCTCGTTTGTGTATCTCGTAGATAATTCTTAAATAACTAAATTAATTAATTGGTTACGCTGAGTCGTACAATTTGCTAGAAAAAATTGCCAATTTTATCAGCACAGTTTTTCCAAAATATAATCGAAACCTAGCGCGCGACTAGCTATCACGGTCGGTACGCGACTGAGTCCTATGCATTAGTACTGCCAGTGTTTTAATTAATTTTCATATTTAGTGGCGTCTCCACATTGTAGATAGCAAGGGTTGTTAGCATTACAAAGTATGTATAATGTATGGGTGACCTCGCAATGACTTTACCACTTTAGACAAAAACTCCCAGTAAATTGGTTGTAATTGTCTAACTATCATCATACAGGCAAATAGACCTTGTTGTTTTATGACGCAGGTGACATTCAACCTTAGGGTGATAGGGACAAGATCGTATATTCTTATTAAGGACAATAATTTCACAGTCTTGAAACTCATAGCAAGAGTCACCATGCTCGCTTACGCTAAATGTTTCCTCAATAAAATTAAATGTATGTGTTTGAAATCTTTTCAGGCGAAACTGTCAAGCTCGTGGAAAGCGCAAGCCCTGTTCAAAAAGTTCGACGCCCGAGCCAACCACAAAGTATACGCCAAGGGACGGGCGTGTGCGGGTAAAGTCCTGATCATCGGTTCAGGCCCCTGCGGCCTCCGAGCAGCTATAGAATGCCAACTACTTGGGGCCAAAGTCGTAAGTACATTGCTAATCTTTCTCCTTTCTCCGATTGCATGCTATACTGCACCCTAATTGCGTAACACGCTATTACTCTCAATTTGAATAATTTTCAAGCATATTTCTAATCTATTGCTCCATAATTATGTTCGAAAAACGTGTCTGCTCAACAACGCAAATAACGCAATGAATATTGTGGAACTGTCAAAATGAAACCCATTGCTACTGATAGTGTGTTACGCAATAACCCTGCAGAGCTTGAAATTAACCATAATTGGCCTCTAGTTTTCTCACTGCTGGGACACAGGCCTCCCCTTTGTGAGGGATATTATCCACCATCAAGCCACGATATGGCTTTGGCAGCCTCTTCTCAAACACTCAACCTGGTGCTGTATTTTGGTATTTTGACGGTTTAATTCCATCATGATTCCAATGTAAGAGAGAGACTGAGCTATACATAACCGAAAGCACCATCTCTTTTTGGAACTGAATTAATACTTCGTAATACGCCTGAAAATTTGTACATATCTTCATAGTTTAGATGAGACATGAGTGTTTAACAATACACTGATGCATACACTAAAAACAAATGAAAGATACTTAAACAATTGCATAATTGTTTTGAGTTTTGGGTGGCATCCATTCGGTCTCTTCGCCAGTCGCAATTGAGTTGCTGCACGAGAACTGATCGAACAAATTATTATGTACTTACTGTCGTTTATAGGCAAAGTGAACACAATTGTCAATTCTTTAAAAGAAGCTTTCATTTATTTCATCATTAATTTGGTTTTAAATACGACGACACGTAAAAACATTGTTGTAGTTAATATATCATGTCTGTGAGTGAGCTGGTAAGTTTGTTCCATAATAAGACAGAATTACACGAGTCTTATTAAAAGGGCTTACATTCGTCTAAGTGCAAAAAAAAACAAGTAAAAACTGCTTTTAGTAAGAGTAATAATCCATAAAGAATCCTTATAAAATTGTTTGTGAATATTTATTCATGCCGATATGCTAGGCCTTTTTTCGACATTGCAATATTGCAGGTATAGGGTCCTGTATAATCATACTAGCAGCGCCTCGCGGTTTCACCCGCATAAGTTTCGATTCCGTAGGGATATCGGGGTAAAAACTATCCTATGTCCTTCCCCGGACGGAATCTATCTCTCTGCCAAATTTTATCGAAATTCTTTCAGTGGTTTAGGCGTAAAAAGGTAACGTACAGACAGACAGACAGAGATACTTTCGCATTTATAATATTAGTATGGATTATACATTATGAGAAATTTCAAAGTCGTAAATATCCGTGGTGTTGTGTGTCTATGTATAGGAGTCATGATAAATTGTAAAATTTGTAACCTTGTTATTTTGATTTAAAATAGTGTCCGTGGAGTATCTATAGGTACCTACCTACCTACCTACGCTTTGGAATGGGCAACTAGCTTCATCTTTCTGACTGACCGACCCTTTGCCAATTTAAAAGTGCCTGTAATTGATTTATTTGAAATAAATGCTTTGAGTTTTGAATAATTAATGGTTCATCCGTAACCAAAGTTTTCTTTTTCTCTTATTTATTGTTCACAAATAATAATTGTCACATGCAGTACCCGGTTTTAAATATAATGTGTACTTTTATAATTTGTAACGTGGCGCTATTATCGTGGACGTCAGGTCCACGTCACGACATCAGGACAATACAGGGAAGTGAAATGAAACCATAATCATAAAGTTTATTTGTTAAACATAGTTATACAATACGTCATACATATAAAATAGTACGCTATGTTTTGTCATAGGACATACAAATATGGTAACATGCAATTTAAATATGCTAAAAAAATGACATTAACAGAGAGGAGAAACATTCTATTATTCACAAAAAAAAATTACAGATGTCAAAATTTTAAATACAGCATTAATAATTTTATTATAACTCTTTATCATTTAATAACTCGTCTATTGTATAATAGCATTTGTTAACAAGAAGTTTCTGCAGTACGATTTTAAAATTTGACAATGTCAATATCTTTATGGAATTAGTAATGTTATTTTATATTCTAGGAGCAATTCCGAAAAACCTTTTGTACATCAAAGCAGTCTTACATTTTATGTTACATGCTCAGTACAAAAATTGTTTTCTAAAATAAAAATAGTTTTCTTGACTGCTGATAATTTAATAAATAAATGCGAGTTTCTTTTAACAAAAGGTGCGGTTTCTAATATGTATTAGTGCTGGAAATGTTAAGAGTTTTAATGATTTGAAGTAAGGCATACAACTGTCTGTGGTTTGTAGACCGCACATAGACCTAATGCAACGCTTTTGTATCCTGAATACGATCTCTCTATCAGTTGATTGTCCCCAAAAAATAACACCGTATCGGAGAATTAACCTACTAAACCGTGATACGCTGTCAATAATGTTTCAATATTCACTTTTTTAGGGTTCCGTACCCAAAGGGTAAAAACGGGACCATATTACTAAGACTTCGCTGTCTGTCCGTCTGTCCGTCCGTCCGTCTGTCTGTCACCAGGCTGTATTTCAAGAACCGCGATAGCTAGACAGTTGAAAGTTTCACAAATTATGTATTTCTGTTGCCGCTATAACAACAAATACTAAAAACAAAATAAAATCAATATGGGGGGCTCCCATACAACAAACGTGTTTTTTTCGGCGTTTTTGACTTGTGGTATGGAACCCTTCGTGTGCGAGTCCGACTCGCACTTGGCCAGTTTTTTTGTTTTGCTAATTGGAACAGTGCGTATGCGGATTTACTCATGCGCTTACATATATCTTCTACATGGAGTTTCCAAGTGAATTTATTGTCGATAGTTATATCTAGAAACTTACTACTAGTGACCTCTTCTCTCAAACAGTTGTTATAAGTAACGGACATCGTTGGGTTTGCACGACGTTGATAGAAATGCATTATTTTAGTTTTACTTAAAATTCTTAAATTATTTTTATCAAGCCACTTTATAATTTCACCTACAGATCCATTGATTTCATTTTGGTAGTCAGTAGGATTAGTACACTCAATAATTGCTGTGCTATCATCAGCAAAGAGAACCATTTTGTGTGTTTATTGCTCATGGGAGATGTTAATGTATATTAAAAACAAGTCTAAACAATGTCAGTGCTGCAAGTGGGAATCTATACTAATATTATAAAGCTGCAGAGTTTGTTTGTTTGTTTGTTTGTTTGTTTGAACGCGCTAATCTCTGGAACTACTGGTCTGATTTGAATGATTCTTTTAGTGTTGGGTAGTCCATTTATCGAGGAAGGCTATAGGCTATATAACATCACGCTACGACCCTTAGGAGCCGCGCAGCGTGTGACACCGCGGGGAACAGCTAGTATAATATAGACGCTTTTAAATATCCGTCCACGATGACGTTTAACATGCACGTGTTTCTATACATTTTATGGACGTGGACGTCCACGATAATTATATCGTCACGTTACAAAATTTTCAGAAACACTCAAAACGATTATTTTCTCGAATCCCATTGATTTTCGCCCGATTACTGCAAGTCTCTTCAAGCTTTCCTATAACCGTTGTCTACAGGTCGTGATCGAGAAACGCGACCGTATGTCCCGCAACAACGTGCTGCATCTGTGGCCCTTCGTCATCCAGGACCTGAGGGCCCTCGGAGCCAAGAAGTTCTTCGGCAAGTTCTGTGCCGGCTCCATAGACCACATCAGCATCCGGCAGCTACAGTGTATTCTCATGAAGGTGAGGCTGTGGGATTTTGAGCTTTAAACCCATGGTTTAGGGTTCTGTTTCCATTTTAACTTTAATATAAAATAGTTGATACACTCTTGGGTAGATAAACAGATACCTTAAACTGTATGTTTATTGCATATACCTAGTTAAATTTTAAACTGTATTGTTTATTGCATAGGGTTCAATTTCCATTGTAACAAAAAATATTAGTTTGTTGAATAAATGGTGTACTGGTTAGATAAATAGAGACCTTATCAACACTGTTTAAGTATAATTTTGCTCAGAATAAAATGAGGTTGGGCTGTCAGGGACACGGGCGTGATTTTATATGATGTATTCATATTTCAGTTTGAATAGCCTTTCTTATGTTTCAGGTGGCGTTATTACTAGGCGTAGAACTACATGAAGGAGTCAGTTTCGAAGAACTTTTAGAACCCTCGGTTGCCGAAAATTCTGAAAGTAAGTGTTAGGGTGCTTTAATGTTCAGTTGTACAAGGTGACAATCTTTCGGTGCGTTGCTAAAATCGAAATGATCTTGTTTTTTTCAATATAATGAAACGAAACCAACAACATTCCACTATCAATGTCATTCAAGTTAGTATCTACGTTAAGCCGAGTCTATAGCACTCGCAAAATTTAATCTAACTATATAATTATTCAATTCAATTCAATTCCTTTATTTCAACCAACAGTTGGATCATAAAATAGGTTTAAAAAAAAATTGGATTTATTTAAAAAAGCAAGACGACGTGAATTAATCCTAAATAATTGAAATAATCAAGATTTTTTCTAACCCTGGTAATTACAGGTTATTGAGCCATTTCAGCTTTGTATCTTGTCTATATTTGTTATTTATTATGTGTTGTAGAATAAGTCAGTAACCCTATTTACGTGTTCAGCTCTAGGCTGGCGCGCGCGCGTGCTTCCCTCCGACCACGTGGTGTCTCAGTTCGAGTTCGACGCGCTCCTCGGGGCCGACGGCAAGCGCAACACGCTGCACGGCTTCAAGCGCAAGGAGTTCCGCGGAAAACTCGCTATGGCCATCACCGCCAACTTTATCAACAGGCACTCTGAGCAGGAGGCCTCGGTAAGTACAATATACTTACTGTGACGACACACCTGCCGAAAATACGTCGTCGTTCCTTGGCTGCTAAGCGTAAGCGTAGACGTATTGGTTTGCTAGGATGTACAGACGCCAGCACATCAAGCTACTACAATCTGTCAAAATTCTTTAGTGGATTTTCAACTTTATCGCTAAAGCATAAGGTTCAAAGTTGATTGGGAAAATTTGACAGTTTCGGGTAGCTGTGCTGGCGTCTGTACCATGTCGAAGTTACGGTTGTAATAAAATGCAAGGAAGACGTTTGTTGCTGAACTTCTCTCAGTTCGCAGTTAGATTCGCGTTTTGAGGTTAGTCTAAACCCATGACGTAATAACGACCGAATATCATTTTAGTCATGTATTTTCCATAGATGTGTTGCAAGACTCAACATTCATTTTTAAGTAGATCAATAATCATTTACTTTTTAAGTAAACCAAGAGACAATCGAGAAGATTAATCTAATTATTTACAAGATTATTTTTGAAAACAATCCATTTACTTTGGTGGTATTATGGTCAATTTCTTAAATTATACCTATTTATTTTGTGTCACTAGGTGCCAGAAATTAGCGGCGTGGCGTTCATATTCAACCAGAAGTTCTTCAAGGAGCTGTACGAGGTGACGGGCATCGACTTGGAGAACATCGTTTACTATAAGGATGACACGCACTACTTTGTCATGACAGCTAAGAAGCACAGCTTGTTGGATAAGGGCGTGCTGCTCAATGTAAGTGGACTTTAAACGTGTAGATCCGAAAGTTGAGAGACTCGCCCAAACAATCCATACTAATATTAAATTAATGCTAAACTGTAACTATGTCTGTCTGGCACCTTTCACACTTTAATGACTGTAAGGATTATGATGGAATTTGGCACACAGGGGGCATTTACTTGGGGACGTCGTGAGGGACTTTATGCCCAACGCGCCTAAAGAAGTTTTCACTTCAATAAATGCGTATTAGACTTGCAACAGGTGAAGGTACAGAATGATATGGTTGGTTGTTGCAGAAAGTTTCATTTGTTTCATATCGGTATCGGTAGTACGTTCTCGTGGGATAGTTTTGACATACAAGCGGGCCAAGCCACGGGCAAAAACTAGTAGGCTTAAAATTAGGTCTCTTATCGAGTAATGAGACTCAATTTTAAGCCTACTAGCTATTTGAATATGAAGCTATTCGATATGTTTATGACGAACGGTTCTTGAGCAAAATGCGTCGTTGGTCTCTATTGGATGCAATTGTAACTGTTGAGCAACATGGAATCCTGTGCCCGATCCCCAGGATGTGCAGAGTTAATGATCGCAAAATGTACAGTCAGTTTAAAAAATATAGACAAACAGATTGTTCAAAATGCTCAGAACAACTGGGGCCCGTATTACAGAACAAAACTCAGGCGTTGACATGTCAATATTAACGGAATTTTAGAAAAAACATGCAATGGCAATGTCGCCATTGTAGTTAATATTGGTACCCATTAACTTTATTTTAGGAGTATGTACTGGTGTATACTGATTCCACTACTTATTCCCCAGGATTTCAACGAGGTATCCCGCCTCCTGAGCGTGGAGAATGTAGACCGCGCTGCGCTAATGCGCTACGCACAGGAAGCCGCGCGTTTCTCCACCGACGGCCGTCTGCCGCTGCGGGACTTCGCCCTCAACCACTACGGGGAGCCCGACGTCGCGCTCTTTGACTTCACCTCCATGTATGCGGCGGAGAATGCTAGCTTGGTAAGTCGTTAATAGTATATTATTCATCAAGGGCATATAGTAGTGTCTAATGTCACGTGCGCTATATTTAATCCCGAGCGTAGCAAAGCAATCTAGGGCTACCGAACGCAGCGAAGGAGTTAAAAACTAGAATCCTGAGTGCAATGAGAGATTCAAGCTCGCCCAGGATGAAGACACCTTTATCCCAGAAGAGAATACTCTACTTTTCACACATGGTCTAAACAGTGTTTTGACGATGCAGGTCAACAAATGACTTGCATCGTCGAGCTTCAATGATATTGTATCTGTATGCCACAGACAAGAAACTTATATTGTGTAAATGGGGTTCTAGTTTATGAATATTCACCTATTCTGCAGGTATACGAGCGCCACGGACGCCGCCTACTCTGCCAGCTGGTTGGAGACAGCCTGCTGGAGCCCTTCTGGCCGACGGGCTCGGGCTGCGCGCGCGGCTTCCTATCCGCGCTCGACGCCGCCTGGGCCGTGCGCGCCTGGGGGCAGAGCCCCGCGCCGCACCCGCTTGAGGTCATCGCTGAGAGGGAGTCAATCTACAGGCTGTTAGGTGAGTTTGTGACACAATGAAAATAAAGCTATATATTTAATTCGTAACGCCCCATTGCCTGGACAAAGGCCTCCTTTCACACGTCTGCCCAGTGCCCTTGCGGGCCAGTTCTTTCGGTAGGAGTCAAGTTCGTACCTTCTTTTTTTCTTTGTCTTGGTCTTAAAAAATTAAAATATTTACAACATGTAACAAAAACCCTGTCCGATCCGTGAGGGTGTTGGTAGGTATCGTGCTAACTTGCTAGGAGTCTATTTATGTGGTCAGTTTCAGAATGAAATGAAAACAAAATACCTCGCAAGTTTTTTACTTGGTGAACCCAAACGCAGCATTACATAAAATTTCGGTTCATCATTCTCTTGCCCTTATGTCGAGATATTAGGGTTCCGCACACGATAGCTTCTACTTCCATACTTCTCTAGTAGGTGTCATCTAGTACAGACAGTAGTCACCCGTTTTGTAGCCATATCATTTTTCACACATCAGTTCATCGCTTTGGCCTGCCCCCTTATAGCCATCATTCATATTAAAAACGTTCCTCACAACATATTCCTTGTTCCTCCGCATTACATAAAAAGCTTTGCTTCGTTTAATCTATGAAAATGACGACTACTATAATACCAAGCCCAATAAAACCTCTCCCTACATAGTCAAATCAAAAACACATTTCCTTCATCATCTGCCTAGCCTTCTCCCAACTTGTATGTTGGAGTCGGTTTCCAGTCTAACCAGATTCAGCTGAGTACCAGTATTTTACATGGAGCGACTGCCTAACAGACCTCTACAACCCAGTTACTGGGTACTACGATACCCCCTGGTAAGACTGGATGTCAGACTTTCGGGCTTGACTACCCGTAACGACTGTCAAAGATTCAAGAATGACAGCAGGGACCAACGGTTTAACGTGCTTTCCGAGGAACGGAGGAGTCTCTGTATGTAAAGATGGTCACCCATTAATAGACCGATCGCGGCCAGCGTAGCTTAACCTGATCGATCGACCTGTGCGGCTGTTATTATTTAACCGCGGGCCCCTCAAAAACACACTTCCTTAATTCCCTTTATAAATATGACAGCATAATTATATTATGTTCATGAAAATAATTCTTTTATAATATCAAGTCCATGGTTGGCGTTGGTAAATTTAAACTTTTTAAACTAAAAACCTGTCTACACAAAAATAATAATCAGGAACTGGCTCTCACAACCTCAAGATATAGCATTTTAACAGTATATAATTTTCAACCAATTTGTTACCACATTTTTCAATGCAAAGTCTACATTACTTACAAAATGCAAAACCGTTGATTTCTACTCAATAATAATTCTAGTGCAGCCATTATGTCCAGCTGCGAAAACTGGATTGCAGTGTAATAAACATTATTACTAGGGAGAGATTAGTCGCCAAGCGCCGCAACGCAGATGTCTAGCGCTTTGTATTTATTTTGTATACCGCTAAACAAAGCAGCTTCCATACGATTGAATCAAACCAGTTTTTTTGCGAACCTAAAATTTCAATTTACAATACCAAGCCCTATATTCCCATCACTATTGAATGCAAGCCGGCTGCCAGTTCCATGGTCACTCTTTCATCTCGATCACTGTTGCAAATAATACCGTCTGCATGAACCCTTTGACGAGCGATTCAAATTGATATGATGTGTACTCAGCTTTTGTAAATCCCAGTTCCAAGGGCGATTTTTTTCGCTAAGGGCTATTATGTGAAACGAAACACGTGTCGCGTTTTATTTTAGTGTTTGCACAAAGAGCCTGTAGGCACCAATTATGTTAGGGTTGTATTGTTAAGCTTGTTTTTAAAAAGATTCTTTACCTATATTTTATTTTGTACTTTTTAGCATTTAAAAATGTTTAAAATAAGTATCTGTTCTATCAATACCTCCATATATGTAATTTTTAATTATGAAAAAAAAAAAACTATTTATTATTTATTTATTATCACCTTCACTTGTAAAGTGATTGTCAAGATAAATCCAACGAATCCAACACAATAGAGGGGCAATTCTCGTAATTTTAAAAACTTTCACAGTCTGATCTCAGTCTTTCAATTTCCCTACATTTTGACAAGTTTTTGACATTTGTTTGTCGCAGAGATGAGACTGCGACTAGATTTTGAACATTTTAAATTACGAGAATTAGCCTTCTGGGCTGTCGTATAATAGAATATAATAGAATACTCTTTATTATGTACACCAATATAAATTACAGACAAAAGTAAAAGAAAAAAAAAGAAGTGAAAGTTATAGAGTCCTATGGCCACCTTCCGGCTCTATAATCAGACTCTGGAATACAACTTGGGTTATAGCTTTTGTCAAATCAAAAATAAACGAGGCCCAACACATCAGGGCTATCTTGTTTGGTCGAGGAGTTGCTTTAGCCACCTTCCGGCTCCATCATTAGACCTTGGGCAGAATATTTGGCTATAGTTATTCTCAAGATAAAACAAACGAACCTAAACACAAGAATGCTATCTTGTTTAGTTGAGGAGTTCCTATGGCGAGCCTCCAGCTCCATCACCTACATAGACCACACGTTGGGCTAACACACCTACTTGTCAAAACCAATCCAAATGGCCGAAACACAAGGTCCCTAATTCACTATGACCAATTAGTGATTCCTGACTTCGAAACCATTATGGCGAAGAACGGCTAAAATAAAAGAAGACTGGAAAAAGCTGGAGGAGGCCTTTGTGTCGCAGACTCGCAGAAGACGCCCGCCGAAAGAATGTAGAATATTTATATTGTACTAGCTGCGCCCCGCGGTTTTACCCGCGTAAATGTCGATCCCGTGGGAATATCGGGATAAAAAGTAGCCTATATGTTAATACAGGGTGTCAGCTACCTCCATACCAAATTTTAGCAAAATTGCTCCAGCCGTTTGAGCGTGAAGAAGTAACAAACATATAAACATACACACACAAACACATTCACAAACTTTCGCCTTTATAATATTAGTGTGATTTACTAATAGTTGGCAATAAAGGCTAATAAATAAAAACTTCGAAACCAGGTCGATTCCATAACTAATCACGCCAACTTTGCGTTCATTTCGCGCGGTTTCGTTCATTGTGTCATTGTGTCATAGAGAATACGATACCAGGGTTATCTTGTTTGGTTACTAGTGATTTACGCTATGTATTAAGAAGTTGCTGATCATGAGAAAGTTTATTGGGATTTCAGCAATATTTCAATAAGATTCACGTTAGATTTCTATAGGAACGATATTTATTATTGAACACAACGGCATGACATTTCTATATCAAAGAAAAAGCAAACAGCACCACCCGAATCACAAAACGGAAACTAAACTCATACGTTTATGAAGACACTCTTTAACAAAATGTTTACAAAGAGATCTACGATCTATCTTATAAATTTATATTTATTCAACAAAGTTAATCAATTTTGTCATAAGACCAGTCAGACACACAGTTATACACATTCTGAAAGTCTAATAATAATATAATAAACGCACACAAAAATTGACTTAAAAATCTCATGTTTTGCTGAGATTAACCGGCAGAAGTAACAACAACACGCTAATTGCGTAACACACTATCAATCATAATTTGAATGATTTTGAAGAATGCTGTCCCATTGCTTCATTATGTTCAAAAAAAATTGTTTACTCAACAACGTAAATAACGCTGTTAGTGTATTACACAATTACAATGCAGGCAATTAAATCATTTAACAATAATATACAGTCTTAGCAAAGATATCGATAAACATTTTAAAAACCGGTGGTAAATCATCGACTAAATAGACGTTTCATTCACTTTCTTCATTCGCAAGCAGACCGAAAATAGGCTGAAAATCATAACAAACATGATTCGCGACGTCCACCCTCAATGTTTATTAAAACCCTTCCTATGTCTGCTGTATCAAATAAATGAAAAAGAGTACGCCTTTGATGTGCCCCCATGCCACTTAATTAGGAAGTAGATGAATAATTTGGTATGGCCAGACTATTACTATAGCCACCAATATAACGAACGGACTTTCCACCCCGTGCCCCCCGTGCCCTCCGTGCCCCCCCGTGCCCCCCCGTGCCCCCCGTGCCCAACCCCACGCACCACCCACCTCTACAGAACCCCGCGTGACGGCTGTATCAAAGGTAGCGTGTTGGGAGCTAGGGTGGCGGAGTCCAGCTTATTGCATACACATATTGTTGCATACGCAAACGCACACAAGCGAACAGACTTTGAGTTTCAATTTGTTGTATGTATTTCCAATCGCGTGCAGCCCTCTCCCTGTCTCGCGGGAGATTTGTTATGTAAAACATGAAGTGTTTTTGTGAGTTTCCCCTCTGCGAGTCGTCGTATTAATTAATATACGCAATTTTCATCTGTCCGAAAGGGCTTTGTGAATTTGATTGGTATCAGATTTGGGGGAGCTTTGGTTTGTTTACGTCTGGGAACATAGTGCACAGTTTGGATTCTGAAACGCAGTTAATAGGCTTTTGACTATGTTTAAAATATGTAACAATTTGTTGTCATCCTAATAAAATGTAATGTAAAAAGCATATCTTATTGATATTCTGAAAAAAATACGGTCATTTTCTGTATATAAAATTCAATATTTTTTGTAGTTTGATCACGTGTTGGAAAACGGTCCGTGATTGGTTGCAACTCTGATGACGTCACACAGAAGTAAAATTTAGTTTCGGTGCGTGCTTTCTGTTTTTCTTTATATTTATCGTGCGATCTACGTGTTATTTACGTTATTTCCCTCCACGTCCTATTACAGTTTAGTTTATTTAAAGTTCTGTGCATAAAATGGAGAGACATTTTGTGCAAGCTGACAGCAGTAACTTACCGACTCTCAGGATCTATCGGAACAGGTACAAATAGTTTTCCGGAGTCTTTATCGATGTACTTGTACATTTTGGTACAAATTGCTGTAATAGCTGCGCGGTTAAAATGTATGGAATAGCAAATTTTTTTTTTTTTGATATCATCTTCATAAGCCTAGCCTCTTCCCAACTATGTTGGGGTCGGCTTCCAGTCCAACCGGATTCAGCTGAATACCAGTATTTTACATGGAGCGACTGCCTATCTGACCTCCACAACCCAGTTACTGGGTAATACGATACCCATTGGTAAGACTGGTTGTCTGACTTTCGGGTTTCTGACTACCCATAACGACTGTCAAAGATCCACGAATGACAGCCGGGACCAACGGCTTAACGTGCTTGCCGAGGCTCAGAGGGGTCTCGGTATGTAAAGATGGTCACCCATCCGCAGACCAATCGCTGTTATTATTTAGCCACGGGCCCCTCCTAATATTTTTTTTTATAATCGACTAAAACTATGCTAGTGGGTCTAGAATCATGTGCTGAATTCATGCGTTTTATTTGTTTACTCGTCGGTGTCCCTGTCACCCTGGATTTACCATTTAAGAATGAAATAAAAAAACCCAAAAATATAATTGTTTCAGCTCAAACGACTCCTGAGAATCTTCACCGCGACTTCGGCGCCTACACTCTCGACCCGGGTACCCGTTACCCGAACTTAAACCGGACCGCCGTGTCGCCGCACCGAGTGACTTCGTTCTACGACTCTGACGAGCCGCTGCCTCTAGATGCCGCGCCCACGGCTAGGAAGAGGCGAAGGGGTTAGTACTTACATTACAAAAAAAAACAACGCTACATGGATCTTTGTCGCGTGGCCAAAATCAGAACAAACGCCGCCATCTAGTTTTTTCAATAAAATTTTTGTGTCAATTTCACAAATGTCCCCTTGTCAATGTCATTCAGGCCCCAAAAGATTCTTGTTGAACTGTACCTGCACTGCAGTCTATTCACTTTATTTTACCGCTGACAGCAACCTCGACAAATTTGGCATGACCTCACTCGAAAAACGTAGAGATAATATTGTTTTTTTTTTTTTAATTATCCTGCGCTGTCCCACTCCTGGGCAAAGGCCTCCCTCCACTCCTTCCATCTTTCGCGAGCCCGCGCGTCCGCCTTCCAGTCTTGGTGGAACCTATCCAGTTCGTCCCGCCATTTCCTACGTGGTCTGCCACGACCCCGCCTCACTGTGTCAGGGCACCAATTCTGCGCTTTTTGGGCCCACAGTTTGTCCGCCATGCGGCAGACATGTCCTGCCCAGTCCCATTTAAGTTGAGCTGCCTTTTGAGCCACGTCAGCTATCTTTGTTTTGGAGTCCAATATTGATTTAATGTTCAAAATTCTTCACAGTAAAGTAGACTGCCGTTTGCCTACAGTTGTTAAGTAAGGTTAATTTTAACCTACCCCATAAATATCCGCGTCACCCTATCAAACTGTTACGTCCCCCATTCCGCAGAACTGTTTCAGGGTCTAACTCTGCAGTCCCGAGACTGCAGACTTCTTAATAATATTGTGATAAAGGGATCGATATTTGTTGCACTTCACTTCAACAATTCAAGCGCCAGTCCACCAAAATAGATAACCATTATACGTAACGCACGATTTCCCTCACTGTTGTCATCTATTCGTGTTAAAATTGTGTAAAAATTAGGCGTCAATTCTGTACTTATACTTACTGTACTTTTGTGTTTTTTTTTTAAATATGTTATTGTGCGTGCTGTATCTATCGCTTAGGGGTCGTCTCCACGAGCGAGAGAATCGCGGCGATAGTCTCGCCGTGCCATCAAATTTTCGCCGCGATCATATCGCCGTGTGGAGACACGTTCTAAGAGATTGTATAGAAATACGTGGCACGACGATAATATCGCCGCGATTCTCTCGCTCGTGGAGACTGCCCCTAAATATTGTGCACTTTGCTTGTATGTTTGCTTGCTTGTGGTAATTTGGTTGAACGTGTAACGTGTAACGATTTTAGATAGACCAATAAATAAAAATTTGAAACTTATAGCTACGACAATGAAATTACTGTAATACAATAACAGAGGTAAAATAACTATTAAAAGACAGCAGAGTTCAGATAACGACATCAAATGCTGTAACGACTACACATCCAATTTTAGACAGAGACATATCCAACCTTAACTTTATTTTAAACTCAAACACCGAACAAGTCGTGTCAGCTGACTGTTTATCGTTAAAAAAAATAAGGAAAAAATATTCTTAAAAGAGGTTTACATCTTTGTCGAACACACACACACTCGGTTACAAAACTTTTTGGCGGCTTGGACTCCGGCAGAGGTGATGTCGACAACAGAGGCTATAAATAGCATCATTTCGTAATTTGATACACTCAAGAAATGGATTAAAAATAACTGAGAAAAAAAACGAATGATGAAAATGATGTTATATATCTTACGATCTGTTCCTCTTCAGAAGCGGAAGTGCCGGAAGAAGCCCTCGTGTCGTGGGTGGCGTGGTCCGAGCCGGGCATACGTGCGGCGTGCAGCCCGGCGGCGCTGACGGAACTGCTGCGTCGCTACCGGCCCGACCTTCTGCCGGCCGCCACCGTGCCGCGCGCCGTCTACCACATACTGCAGCAGGAGTTCGGTGAGACAATTTTGAAGTGCACAAGTACCTTCAAAAAAATATCTGTCAAATAAGTTTATCCTTATATTTTAAAGCTACAGAGCCCAACAAAGCTAACACTCTTTGTTCCCCAGGCATAGTCCCATTCTCATCAGGCGGCACTCTTCGCGACGTGCCCGACGCGAAGCTGCGATCCTACCTGACGCGCGTCTACAATGCCTTCAAAGGGGAGGTGCCGCACGTGGTCCACGAGACCGACGTGTTCGATCAGGTAATAGTTGTCTGACAGATGTATATACGCAATACCACACAACTTGAAGGCCAATTCCTGTATTTAAAAACGTTCAAAATCTCATGTTAGGGACAATTAATACCAACAAAACTTTTGCAATTGTTGGCAGGAGAATGAGAATGTTGAAAAAATATGGGAACTGCCCCTCAGCACGCGTAGCATGAACACTTCTATCTCTACAAAGAGAACACATTGCTTTTTATACAAAGTGACATTTCTTTTCTTCATTTCTGACATACCGTCATAGAAATCCTTCTACAATCTGTCATTTTGTCTTTCGTTTCTAACGATCTTTGTCTAGGTCCTTTTTTGTAAAGACTATTTCAGAAGATAGTTTTCTATGCGAAACTGTCAAAATCACACTGACAACTGACAGTTGTCTAAGATAGTGAAGAGATTTTGTAATCGCTAAAGACAGTAGAAAACTTTCTACTCGACGGCCACAAAGTAAATATACGGTTATCTACAAAATCTGTCACAGATCCACGGATCACAGCCGGGGTCAATGGCTTAACGTGCTTTCCGAGGCACGAAAGGGGTCTCGGTATGTAAAGATGGTCACACATCCGTGGACCAACCGTGGCAAGCGTAGCTTAACCTGATCGATCCGGCTGTTATTATTTAGCCACGGACCCCTCCTTAAAATGTAACATAATATCAGCCAAAATTAAGAATCAAAAAGAAAAAAAAAATCCTATGACAAAACAAAGAATTCCGAGTCGAATTATGTAAAAGAGTGAATTTCGTAAAAAGAGCAGTTGACTCTTCCTACTTTGCTGCCGTCGTACTGTCTACACGGAACGTCATCTTTGTCTACTCTTCCGTCGACACACCGGTGCTCATGCTACGCGTGCTGATCGCATTCCTCATGAGAATTAACTTCTGCGAAAAAATTACAGAGTGAAATTGGCAACTAGCGAGTCTGAACTACGTAGTAAGATTTGACCGTTATATATAATCGTATAATTTTTTTTTTTTTTTTTTCTTTTAAAAAAAAAAAACATTGCCCCACACTAGGAATTTCTCCTGTATTGTGGGTGCGTTTACAAACATTTAAATTCACGTACACAAACAGCCAGACCCGGAACAACTACTTGTAGGTCATACAAATATTTGTTCCGTGCGGGAATCGAACCCGCGACACGCAGCGCAGCAGTCAATCGCTTAACCACTGCGCCAACCGTGCCGTCGAATCGGGAATATGGCACGCCGTATTTTAAAAAACGCCCGGATCTATGTGCGTGCCATACTAACGCCCCCGTACTACATTTCTCGTAAAAGTATTCTTGCAAGTGGAAATGCGGCTTATACAGGTAGAAAGTACCTTCAAGTATGCGTGATATCTTTTAATAAAATATGAAGTTGAAATAGAATCACGCATATCAGTAGGTAAGCAGTACTTTAAAGTAGTTGTAAAACTAACTAGTAATGAGGGTAGCCCGTTACTAGTAGGTAATACAGGCTGGTATCCGCAACTCCACATCAATGCGCGTATTTTGCGTACTAGTATTACTGTTCCATTGTTTTGAAGTGAGTGAGTTGCCACGGCGCGGCGCGGCGTTCGAACTCACGACAATCTGTCCGCCTTAACTAGTAAGCTATTGTTCCTTCCAATGATTTATTTAAGCCACCCACTGCCATATATATTTATTATATATTTTTATTTTATTTTTACAATATAACATAGGCTAAGGGAAGTTGCAAAATAAAATCATTTCCTATTAAGTATTTTTTATTTTATTTTCTTAACTCTGTAAATATTTACACGGTAACTGCAACACTACTACATCTCAGTTTCGTTTTTTACATAGTGCATATAAATTACAGTAGGTCAAATTCTCTTGGTTTTGGGCCGCGTCGATCTCAATACTAATATTAACGTTTTAAGCAAACAATATCAGCTTTGCGTAATTCAGGAATAGTCACATGAATACCAAAACACAAAACATAGATACTGTTTAAGTATAGCAAAGTAGCCAGTAGGCTAACGAAAGCTCCGTTGAATTTAAACAATGTTATGTAATATTCCGCTGTATGTTATTAGATCAAACAGAGCATGCAGAAAGAGAAACACGTTCGCAACATTGAACACCCCATCTCTGTATATTCAAGTAAGTTTTAGGGATACAGCAGACACGATACTTTCAGTACCCACGATTTGTGATCTTTCAATCGATTCCCTCATCGCGGGAACATGTTTCCACATGTTACCTTTTAAGGCTTATGGAACCCTCAGAATAATAAAATGCATCGCCGTTGGGCCCTACAACTCTCACGCCCGGTTTTCGGAACGAAAATTTGTAAAACAATGGTCAAGCGCGCGCATCAAGTTCTATGATTGACTGAATTGTCAACCAGCTAAATGCGGATTCCGACATGACATGCGTTTAATTTTGACGTGATTTTATGCCGGAAACCGTGTGTTAGTCGCTATTCGAAGGTGGATACAGCAAGTGCAGACACCGAACATATTCGAATGTGAGTCGATACTTCTGCGGTATAAAACTCGATGCTCATCTGTTTTATTGCGACCAAATGCAAAGAGTCGATAAACGCGATACAGATGATGCCGTCGCCAAATCGCCGTTGCTAAAAGTACCGTGTCTACTAAGGTCCTTATATTTTATTATATTAGTAATGTTCACGAGGCTTTGACATGCCTTCACTCGATATTGTCACAATGTCAAGGTTGCATTGAAATAGTTTCAGTTGCCTATTGTTTGATTTCATAGTTAGTTACTATCTGTTTTTAATAAATTCAAGCAAAATTAAGTCTTTTTTGGTGCTAATCAAGAGCTTGATGTGTTTATTTTACTTTCCAATATAAGTGTTAAATCTTCTACAGACGCGGCCGAGGCCGACAAATCCCACTCGAGCTACAGAAAGAAACGTCGCTCTGTGCGTCCACAAGTAAGTAACGACCCCGCCGAGTACATCCGCAAAAAGATCGGCAAACTAGACCTTAACGATATCACACAGCTCGCGCGCCTCATCGAGGGCCACGATGCCGCCGCTGACACACAGACAGACAAACAGAAAGACTTACAGGAACAGATACTAGCTCTCCTTGACCCGGATGAGTCTCCTGACCCCCGGGTCCTTAGACAGTCCTTAGCACATCTCCTCCAAGGATCCACGAACACGAGGGTTCAAGAACCGCAGCAGTTAGCTCATTTCTTCCAAGAAGAAAAAGCCAAACCTGTGAGACCTCCGCGCCGCCTGAAAGGCCTCGATATCAACAGCATGAGAATTCCGGACTTCTCCGACATGTTCGACGACTCGGCCGATACAGACGCTACAGTTGTCAAAGTGGAACCTAAGAAAACATTCAGCAGGTCACCGTCCACCGAAAGTGCGAAGAAACTGCTTTATCCGAGGTCTTCATCAATTGAAAGTGTGAAGAAATTCAGCCGGTCTTCAGAGAGCCCGTTACCGCAGAAGGGTAGGCGACTGTCAGATGTTATAGACAGTCAAAGGCACTCACGACACTCGCAGAGTCCTGAAGTGACGCTACCGTACAAGAGATCGAATTCGGTAGGAGGATCATCTGAAGTTGCGAATACGAAGCGTATCGCTCAGTTGTTCGAAGGTCACAAACGTCGACACACTCCGAGCCCTGAGTCACGATCCATACGCTCTGGCTCCAACACAAACCCCGAAATGGCTTTACGTTTGCAACGTATGACGGAGATCATCGAGGGCAAGCGACGAGACACGCCCAGTCCGGAAAGATCCAAGAGAGAAATTATAGGCAACCCTGATATGGCAGTGTGTCGCCAAAAGGTCGTTGAACTCATCAAGCAAGGTCAAGGACTAGGCCAAGAGCAAAAACTACGTTTACCTGAGTTGCGTCAGCGGCGCAACAGCGACGAGATGACGTTCAGGATGCAGCGAGTGTCGGATATGATGCAGAAGAGAACTGCAGAGTCCAAGAGACCTAAAACAGGTCGTCGAAAGGCCGCGAGAGAGATCATGAAGCAGAGATTTGAGAAGAGTCTACAGATGTTGGCTGCGGAGCCTCGTTTAGACTTCGCGCCCTCGGCTGACTTGGAGAACGACTACGGGCTGCAGCAGTACCGCGCCAGTGCGCCCGACTTCGACGAGCGAGTCAAGAAGCTGGAGAAGAAGTTGCAGCACTATGTGAGGCGATTGCCGCTGTGTGTCGCATGGAATGGTCCGTTTGAAGGGATGTTGGTGTTTTATGGTCCGAGCGGTTGAGAGCCTACTGCTGAAGCCCGTACTAGAATATTTAGGTTTTTTTTCTGATAAAAAATACGCTAAATTATGTTTATAATTCATGCATATAATTTTGACAACAGCTATTGCGATAAAAGAATATCTGGAGGCGAACTCTTGGCTCACACAGTTCTAAATAACAATAATATTACGTCAAATACAAACTATTATTATTAAGTAATAGGTATTCGCTCTCAATCGCTCTCGACTACTTCTCAATCAAAAGATAACACGCACGTTTTCAAACAAAACATCGAGGGAGATGAAAAGCCTAAAAAAATAACTGTTTGATATTGACATAGAATAATTAATTCTAGCAAATTGTGTGTGCATGTTGAGGGTACTATTACGCTAGCATTTGACAATATTAATGAATTTCATGATTTTGTGTATAAGTGCCATAATCACCTGGCGAGTTTCGCCTTCTTTCCGCTCGACGGGAGAGAAACTGGTGTAAATGACGCGAGACCTGTCAAAGTGCCGGGGAAATAGTACCCTAAGAGTTATATTAACGTTCCACTTGTTTTAAATTTACACCGTGTTTTAACTAACTGAAATGCATTGTCGTAAGACTAATGATTTAATTCGTTACAAGCCCTTGGATTCTGTAAGCCAATCCAAGCATTTAAATCCATGTGACCAAATCTTATTAGTCGATGAATTCCGACAGAAGATTTGAATTGACTCAGAAATCGAGGGCTTTCCTTTATACTTCTAGAAGACCTTAAGAAAGAGTAGAAAAAATACAATACGATAAGATATACAAAAAATAAGTATAGTAAACTAAGTTAAGAATCTAAAACTGGTTAGTTTAGTAGTAAAGTAGTTGTCGTTACTCTCATCTAATTAAGATACAAACCAACCAATCACAATATAATACAGCTTTAAATTCTAACCAATAGGAGGAGGGCCGAATCGTCGGCGGAGGCGGCCGAACAGCTGGCGGAGGCGCCCGAGTAGCGCGCCTTGC
The DNA here is from genome assembly GCA_948474745.1 of Oligia latruncula. NCBI lineage: Eukaryota > Metazoa > Arthropoda > Insecta > Lepidoptera > Noctuidae > Oligia > Oligia latruncula. Next base: position 25,010,548 of record OX419683.1, read on the forward strand.
CGCCGAGCTTAGCGGCTCCAGCGCTAACTCTGCGAACGTCACCCCTCGACCAACTTCCAAGCCTAAAGACCTCATGCGATCCGTCGGCAAGATAGAAAGAGATGACTGGAATATGAAGGAGATAGAACGTAAGATCCAGGAGAATCGACTAGGCAGGCCCGAGCCGAAGACTGCCGAGCGAGTGCCGAAGTGGGATAGAGAACAGGTGAGACTGAGGTGTAGTTTTTTTTTATCATTTCTAAAGATCAAGCATCTGTGGTGCCTCTCAAGTTTGTTGCGTTCCACTAGCTCTCAAGATATTATGGCTCCTCATTATCACACCAGAAGGTGGTAGGTGGTGGAAGGTAGGTATGTTAACACGTTGACCGCCAGACGACAGACACAATAGAAAATATATTGTTCGCGGTCACTGGTGACCGCGCTGGCAGTCAATGCATTAAGAAAGTTCGTAAACGTTCGCTGGCGATTTGATCTTAATCTTACAAAGGTCAGTTTTTAAGGGACGGCAAAGAATAATTCAATTTTGACCCAAACACCTACGCCTGATTGGCTGATGATGGGATCACCGTGTTACTATTACAGGTCAGGTGTTGAATAGATCTATATTTTTTTAACTTATGCAGTCTCATTGCTGGGAAAGAGTCTCCCCCTCATACTTCTTTCATTGGTCTTTGTCTGCCTTATGCGGCCAATCAGTCAAGAACGAGTCTAGGTAATCGCACCAGCGTTTCTTAAGCCTGGCTCGGTGACGACGCCCGTCTTCAGGCGGGTTCTATTCAAACCTGCTTATATTTTTTAGTTTTTGGGTCGCCAACGTAAACTAAAAGAAGGGGAAGGCAACGAGGAGAAATGGGTGGAAATCGACGAGACCTTGCACAAGCTCGACCAGAAACTGAAGGACTCTGGCAGACCTGACCAGGGCACTAAGAAGGTTCGTATCTTTCACGATCTATCTTATTCTGTATTCGAATTCTCGAAAGTAATAACAGCAGCACGGGTCGGTCGATCAGGTCAAGTTACGCTTGCCGCAGTCGATCCGTGGATGGGTGACCATCTTTACATATCAAAACCCCTCTGTGCCACGGAAAGCGCAGCAGTCAAAAGTCTGACAACCAGTTTTACCAATGGGTATCGTGTTACCCAGTAAATGGGTTGTGGAGGTCAGATAGGCAATCGCTCCATGTAAAATACTGGTATTCAACTGCATCCGGTTATACTGGAAGCGGACCCCAACATAGTCGGGGATTGGCTAGTCAGATTCATGTAATTTCCACTTAAACAAGTATTAACTTATTAAAGTATACATTAAATTGATTTCAGAATTACTAGACCTGTATATTTCAAACTTATATACCCCTGTTTAGGTGGCGAATCTAGCGACGAAATTCGTGAAAAAAGAACCCGAAGCCGAACAATCGAAAATGCTGCCGAAAGAACTACTGAAGGAGGATGTATGTATATTTTTTCTGTCTACTATTATACTCTTAGTTTTATTTGACGTAAGGCTGTAGGCGAATTACCCATTTTGAAGAAGTTTTACTACTTCCATGTTAAAACTACCAATGATGATGAATGATGATGAACTATCATTTTACGAAAACGTCAAACTCGTTACTTGTAAATTGACGTAATTAATACATTACACTTTTGACGTAGACGTCTTCTTGTGATAATATCGCACCTCCGAGGGTTACAACTCGAAATACCTGTATTTTTATAAAAGCGAAATCTTACACTATTATTATTATGTGATCAAAATTATACATATGTACTTGAAAAGCTTAGGTAGCGGTATCTACAACGCTACATGCGAACAACTCGTCATACTGACGTCACGCAAAATACTGCATCGTGCAAGCAGTTTACCGCGCAACTAGCATAGATACAACGGCCCGACATGAATCATCGGGCAGTTGCTCGCCAGGCACATCACCCGTCTGGTCGGAGGATCCTCCCTTTTCTATAGAGTATGAGTGAATGAGTGTGAGTGTGTGTGTGTTTTAATGGCATACACTGTTTTTCAATTTTCCTAAAAAACAACCTGAAAATTCCTGTAAATGACTTTTTCAAGTTGTAACCCTATTTTATCGGAGGTGCGATATACAAGGTTCCAAGTATCGACCTGATTTTTATGTAACTCTATAAAAAAGTTTCCGCCTGACGCTGCGTTCGGGCATCGACCGCAGACCGCGTACCAATAGTGCCGTCACTGGCTGTCACTAACAAAGTGACAAGATGTATTTTTTATAAGACAAATGACTATCGCAAAACTAAAGAAGAGAAGTGCTTCTGCCGTCGAAGTTGTATGTCTCGAGTGAGACGCCGCGTTAGGAATTAAAACCGCAGCGGCATGTCGAGTCGCTGCGGTCAGTCATTGCGATTAGGAAATTGCCGCTTGTGGTTTGCGATTGTGGACGCCTTTGGAAGAGCACCTTGAAGGTTTTCATAAGTCGACCGTGCCAATTTTAATACGCCGCTATCCTCTATTCATTATGTCTTGTGGTAATCCCTCCAGGCAAAGAAGAGTTGGCGCGGCCCCACGTTCACGGGCATGCAGTGCGCGGCGTGCGGAACCCGGGTGTTCGCGGCTGAGGGCGTCACCGCCGACGGACTTCATCTACACCGTGCCTGCTTCCGCTGCGCTGTCTGCAAGACCGTGCTCCGACCGGGGTGAGCACACTTCTCTTACATCTACAAGTGTTCGCGGACGAGGGAAGATTATGTATCTTCTTTCTATTAAGCGTCCAAACACACTAGGCGTTTATAACACGTATCATTTTTCACATTAAATTTTCCTGCGAGTCCGGGCCGCGGCATGTTGCCGAGTCTCGCAAAATACGCTCAGTGTGTTCGGGCCCTAAGGCAATAGTGTGACGTCAACGACTTTGGTCAAACATACTATACTTTGTAACAAGTATCTAAAATAGAAAATGTTATAGTTGGTGGGAATTAATTAGGGACCCCTCTTTGGGTACACAGTATTACCACAGTATAAAAACCATACAGTAGGTCGACGCCTTTGATCTCGTGGTAAATGCCGACAACGTCTAGACATTATCGCGACAGCTAGGGTTGTCACTTGTCTCAAGAACAATATTAATGTATTCATTAATTTATTTGAGATCAACATCGTCATTAACATTACTATTATCATAAACAATAATTAACAATTATCAAAATATCGTCTTTTTAACCCCCCACACAAAAACGACGGGGTGTTACAAGTTTGACGTGTCTGTGTGTTGTGTGTCTGTCTGTGGCATCGTAGCTCCCGAACGGATGAACCGATTTTGAACCGATGGTGAATTAGTCGGAAGTGTTCTTAGCTATGTTTGATGAAAATTGGTTCAAGATGGCCCCCACCACAAAATGGCGGATTACATAATTTTTCACAACTCCTCAATATGGGTATCAAATGAAAGGGCTTGACTAGTGGAATACTATACACTATGATAAATTTCAAATCCAAGATGGCCGCCACCACAAAATGGCGAATTACATTTTTTTTTTCACAACTCCTTCAATATAGGTAAGTATCAAATGCAAGGGCTTGACAAGTAGAATAATGTACACTATATTGAAAGGGAATGAGGAATATTAAGTAAAACTTAAAAATTATTTTTTTCCTAGATTGATGAGGAAACTGGAGTGATGCCTGGTACCTACGACCGCTGAGTTTGACCATTTTTATGAATGGAATTATTCTACTTAACATACGTTTTTCTACATCAGATAGTGTCGCAGTCCCATTTTCAAACAACAGGCCAAACGACATCTATGATGAAAAATTACATTGTTTTGCGGCCGCCATCTTGAATTTTGATTTTGACCTCATATTCGCTGTCAGCACCCTCGAAATCTTTGGAAACGACACCCATGACGAAATTTGAAAATTTTCGCAGCCGCCATCTTGAATTTTGATTATGACCTTATATTCGATGTTAGCACCCTCGAAATCCTTGGAAACGACACCCGTGATGAAAAAATTTTAAATTTTCGCAGCCGCCATCTTGAATTTTGATTATGACCTCATATTCGTTGTCAGCACCCTCGAAATCCTTGGAAACGACACCCATGATGAAAAATTTGAAAATTTTCGCAGCCGCCATCTTGAATTTTGATTATGACCTCATATTCGTTGTCAGCACCCTCGAAATCCTTGGAAACGACACCCATGATGAAAAATTTGAAAATTTTCGCAGCCGCCATCTTGAATTTTGATTATGCCCTCATATTCGTTGTCAGCACCCTTGAAATTCTTAAAAAAAAATAAACTGAAAAGAAAAATAATAAGAAAAAAAAAACTTAACAAATAAGCAAGCACTCAAATGTTACATGTCGTATCTCTGTATTTGTCTTCATAAATTAAACAAAATGTGTACCATTACATTTTTGAAAATAGTATCCCAATAATAAAATCATTACCGAAATGTCGAAATCATCAACCCTGAAAGTTATGTCCCGAACTACTAACACGGTGGCAGTATGCAGTTCGGTCTCGCACCTCCCGCGTCTCGCCCCTCACACCCCGCACGATTGCCCTGTCTAGACGGCTTCGTCGAACGACTGTATGATGTATAGACTGTGGTATTACTTATACTTACTCTTCAAATCATCAATAGAAGTAATATGTAAGGACACTTAAATTGTTGACTATAAAAGTTTAATAGCTGATCTCTGCCTACGTCTCTCATTTTAGATGTAAGATTGAGGGTTCCTGCTGAAATAAGGAATATCTTTGTCCTCTTCTAAATCCCTGTTATTTCACGTTTTGTTTCGTGTATAATGTCAACAATCACCACATCACAAAACAATTTTGTAGTTATTTTAAAATAAATAAAAAATAAGAGTGATACACACGTTCTCATTAAAATTTCTTACAAGTTAAAACTTTCAAATTTTCGTAGTTGTCATGTTTGATTTTTATTTTGACCTCACTATTAGGTTTAGTAGTACCCTCTAAAACCATGAAAACGACACCCATGATGAAAAATTTTTGCACCCGCCAACTTGAATTTTTATTTTGACCCCACTACCGGCTTCAGCATCCTCGAAACCATCAAAACTATCTCTTTCTCTCAGACAGAAAGAGAGAGAGAGAGAGAAAGTGGAGGCATGGAGGGGGAATATTTATTATAAATTAAATTTATTTAGGTTCTCGAAATTACGCAACGGATTATGATGCAGTTTTCACTATCATGTAGAGAATTTATTCCGGAAGGTTTATGTGTATAATATACATTAATATTAAACTTACTAATAATAGGAAATCTCGATGTTTTATCATTTCTTAAAAACCGTGCGAAGCAGGGGCGAGTAGCTAGTAAATTATAATTATGTAAAACTAATTTCGTCTCCACAGCAACTACACAATGGAGCGCTATGGCAGCCGCCTGGTGTGCTTACGTCACTCGGGCGTGAGCGTGCCCGACGCGGTGGCCGCTGTGACCGCCCTGGCTCAAGCGCGCGCCCCGCCGCCGCCCACGCCCGAACGCATCAGCGTGGAACTGTCGGACAGCGGCGCCAGAGAGATCGATGAAGACGAGTGGACCGACAGGAACTTCCTCGCGTCAGAGACCTCGTGTGCCGGTGGACTGAGGTCAGTCTTACATACATAATGTGCAGTAGTCTTACATATGTATTTGTGTTATTTATTTGTTTCAAAAAGAAAACTTCGCCCTCCCGAATTTTGGTCAAAGCAGCTAATATCAACAAAAACTAGCCAACTATGCAGGACATACCTACGAAAACAAAGATCACTTTGATCTATGTCATTATTAAACTCATCTTGGACGCGTCACATTTTTGACGTTACCATTTGCTTCGAATAATATGTTATGGCTCTAAATACGGTTAAGGTTTACTCAAAGATCAGGCGCAGGAACGTCATCCACGGCACGGGGGTGTCACACATTCAACTACCTAACTCCGAGCTACATTTTATAGATTGACAGCCTACCCCCATGGGTAAAAGGTTGCAGTTTATGAGTGTATACTAATCTACGTGTCTCATCTTTCAGTGACGAGGAAGAATCAACCTCGGACGAGTACACGGACGCAGCTGACAGTGACGTCGAGGCAGCTGCGTTCCCTGGGCCCCAGGAAGCGGCTCCCCGACCCCCGCGGGCTCATCACAACGAGCTGTATTTCTCTGACGACTCCTTCGGTTACGATGATTACTCGGATGACGGTGAGTGTGTAGTACAGTCACTGTAAGAATTTCTTCGATTTTATTTCGTTATTACGAAAACGATAGTTAAATCGCCAATTCACACCCTTTTGTAGTATTTGAGGTAAATTTTTTAATCACTTTTATTATAAAATGGTGTGTAAACCATTTAACCCTAAACTCTAGTTTAATACAACTTGACAAATAACTTTTAACTAATAACTTGAGTCAAAGCATTTTAGTTTAAACATACCATTTGCAGGCACACTTTTGCATAGGCTAGTTGACAGTAAGAAAAAATACCTTATGAATTTTGTTTTGTGTAATGGTTTCGGGCTAAAAAATCAAAACATAACCTAATTTTGTAATTGACTTTAAATTAATTAATATTTTTATAAAGTCACGTGATGTTGGACGCGAATCAGTGCGTGTCACGTCATTTATTGTAATTTGACTATGTTCGTCACATAAAGTCGTCCCTCTCGCATAATGTGGCACCGTTCATTAATACACTTAATAGTAATAGTATTTTTATTCAAGGTGCATCGTCTTCACATTTATAATCATACAAAATAGTATATACAGGCTGTTACAAAACTACCCGTAAAGCCGAAAGGAGATTAAATGGGGCCTTATAACGAGTCCATTCACAATATTTAAGAATCGTAGTAATACAGCGTTACTACGATTCTTAAATATTGTGAATATACCCATGAACATACCCCAAAAAAATAAAAAAAATATTATTATTTTCACTGATGTGCAAACCCTGTTTCTGTAAAATTAAAGAGTGAACTACCTACGCAGAATGTACCTACATTTCCTTATTCGCGGAACGACAAAATTCGAAACAGTTGTAGGATATCGACTATAAGATTTGAAATTGACAACATATTTTTTTTCCAACTTGACATTTTTTAAAGCCAGTACTTGAGTGTATTGACATCCTTGTATTGAGGTAGCAAACATTTATGAATGAAAAATAGAAAAACTATTAAAATAGACAATTATTAGGTAAAATAGGTACGTAGGCCTTTCTGTTAAATAATCGGGTTCCCTGACATGACAGCTTACTAGGGTTGACAAAATTTTTGAATTTGATAATTAATTATATTTTTACGGGGTATTTTGTAACACGTTGTGTAGGAGAGTAACGATGGAGTTTCTTACCCATTGTTTCCATACAAAACTAACCTTTTGGAAGGGGCGACTAGAAACAATTCTATTTTATTGTAAATTTTGACTTTCAAAAGTGCCTTCTACATGCCTATTTCAAATAAATGCTTTGACTTTCTTCGAATTTACTTTACGTTTACACCGCGAGTTCGTGTTAGGCCCAAAGATCATCACAAGTGATTGATCCTACCGCATGATACTTTCCAGGTGCCGAGTCGTCGGGTGCTGAATCGTGCTCGCGTATGCGCGAGGCGCGCGAGGCCAGGCGTCGCGAGGTGCCTGCGCCGGCGCGCGCGCCCACCGACAGCAGCGAGGTACCGCGCTGCGCAGTCGGCTAGGCGCGTAGGGAGGTGCGGTATCGAACGCCGCCGCCCCACCAGCTCAATTTACATGCATTGCATATTAGTCAAATTTACGGCTAGGTTAAACATACAAGGCCTTTCTTCACCAACAGACCGTGTGTCCAATGGTGTTTCCCACAAGAACACAAGGAAGAATTTACAAAAATCTTTCCTTTGGGCTCAGTTTCGTTAAACAAGGAACTCGTGCAAGAGACCCAGCGGTCATCGAATGTATTTGAGAGTTTTATTTAGTTAATGTATGTTAGGTAGAAAGGCCATTACAAGTTTTCATAGTAGGTCGAGAGGACTCACAAAAGTCATAAATAAATAATAGCGAAATCAATACTTTGTTTAATGTGTAGAATAGCTGTATTTTAGTTTAGGAGATTGTAAGGCGAAGCCTCGTCACCGAGTATATTTCAAGATGTACCAAGATAAAAGACCGAGTTTTTTTGACCTTTCTGAAACAAGGTAATTGTAACCTTTCATTTTGAAAAATATTAACTTTTTCATTATAACTAGAGTTCTATTCTGGTAAGAAAAACCGAAATACTACTCAAATCATTTAGATTCTTATATCGCTGTTATAAGAATGGTTTTATGAATAATTCTGCAATATAAAAAAAAATCCTGCAATTTATTACAAAAAAAACTTGAGTCGATATGATCAATAAATTGTACTTTTTAAGATAAAAACAGACACTTTCGAAAATTTTAACTTGCTTCAGTGGAGCGAAGTTACTCGAACGGAACTTAGCCGTGTTTTCCAAATGAGAATATTCCTAGTGTTAGGTGTAGTTACGGTGAGTAGGCGCATGCGTCATATCATCATTCGCTAGATAACAGGGGCGGCGGCAGAGGCGCGGTAAGCGTGTAGTTTGTCCACACTAACTTCCGTCAACGGCCTACTGTTCTATTCTGATCTATGAATTAGCTTTCATTGCTTTAAAACGGAATAAATTGCTGATCTCAACATTTTGTATAACTCGATTAAAGAAGCCATTAAAGAAACGAATTGAAAATGGCGGCCAACCAAAAAAGCTTATCATGCCCTTTCACTCGCACATTATTGCTGTCTTGAATGGGCAAGGGCATGATTGGCGGCGCCGTTTTCTATTTTCCCTCCCTCAGCCAGCGACGCCCTAAGCCGAGATCCGTACCCTACAGAGGGTGCCCTTAGCGTGTAGTCGTCTAAACTCTGATTTTTAATTTGCTATACCAAAAAGCTGTCACTTTAGTCTAGCAAATTAAAAATCAGAGTTTAGTTAATAAGTTTTATGCCCTGGCTGGACTCCTTTATTTATTGAGGTGTACCCACAGGCAAAGCCGGTTTAGTAGCCGACAACCATCCTAGTTGACCAGGGAGACGGCATTAAAAAAAATAGATTGGGTACTGTATTTTTTTTTAATGTCTCTATTTACACATTTGTATAAATGAGTCCAGTATTTGCGATAAAAAGTAGTCCGAACTTGATTGATCTTCCTTTACGAACTTCTTCAAAAGCAATAGAAGAATAGATAGAAAAAAAATATTTAAAATCAAAATAAAACAGTATGTCCGTTCAGTCGATGGCGCTTTTAAATGTGTTACGTTTATGTACAATTAATATATTAATTCGTTATATTTACATATTAAACCTTAGTATCCTATGTGTGTATTAGCTTATATAACATAAATATATATACATATGTATTATAGCGCACTGTATGTACATATAATATTTATATCATATGTAAATAATGTCTGTTGTTTTTGAGTTGCTCTTTTCGTATTTATTTTTGATTTCATTCATTCATGTATCGTTTGGAAAGTACGTGAAATTAAGTATTATCTGGATTAAACCTGCGTAATGTTGATTGTACGATTTCTATGCTCATTTTACTTTTGAATTCAACAAAACTAGCTTTCGGAATGAAATTCTTTGACGCGGCTTCCGGTGAGAGTAAACTGGTAGAAATTGTTAGGGCCTGTGCACACCACGTTTTTTTTTAAACGCGTCGTTGGCGCGCTTTTATCCTAGAAAGTCATCAGGCTGCGTCTGACTCGCGTGCGTATCGCGTCTGTATCGCTACAAACGCGCGTCAACGGCGCGTTTAAAAAACGCGTTATGCACAGGCCCGGTTACGTAACGAAAAAGCGTTATATCCCTCCATGTGACTTTCTCTTACGATTGTTTTCATGGTTTTTGAGGGTACTAAAGCTGATAGTGAGGTCAAAATAAAAATCCAAGATGATGGCTGCGAAAATTTTAAATATTGCAGCATGGGTGTCGTTTTCACACTTTTCGAGGGTGCCAAAGACTTGGCTTAAGGTAAAAAAGAATATCCATAATGGCGACAACTTTATCAGAGCTTCTAAAATTTATACTAGATGGCTCTGTATTAAAAACGAGTATTAAATTCACACTTTCTCTTTCTGTGTATCTTTCAATAGCACAACACACACTCGTGCATAATAATATACGAGTGTGTGTGCGTGTGAGTATCGCGGGCTCTCCCGACCGCCGTTTTTTTATGAATCAGCTTTAGTAACTGAAAGTTATGCTTTCGTTTCCTTGAATAGTTTAAAAAAAACGGCATTAAACTATAAAATAAACATCTATTGTTTTATAAACATACTATGATACAGTTTAATTCTACCGTACTGGTCTGTGTTGCTGTCAGTGTGGCTCACTTCCGTTCTGCTGTTTTTGTAAGTTGTACTCACAATTTATCTAGAAAAAGTCACGCTAATAACGAGCACTAAGTGTCACGTACATTCCAACGATACACATACATTGTATATACATATGTATAGTCCTTTGTGACGTAGTTCCGCGACGTGATACCGCCATCATCGACGGTAAGTTAGTGTGGTTTGTTTGTGCACCTTTCTACGCATCCTGGGCGCTCGCTTGCTACGCGCTAACAAGGTTTTTGTACCTTGTAGACTTTGTACTATAATGAGCTTCAACACAGGTGGAATCTGAGGAGGAGAGCGAGTCCAGCGACGAGGAGGTGTCGTCCGCCACCGAGGTGTCCACCGACAGCGAGTTCGCGCGCGAGGAGGCGGCGCCCGCGCCCGCGCCTCCCGCTATCCTAGTGACGGAGGCCACGCCCCCAGCGCCCCCGGCCGCCGCGCCCCCTGCACCCTCCGCGCCCCCTCACGAGTACCCGCTAAGTCGCACGCGCTCCGCCGGTGGGCTCGCCACCAAGCGCGCTCTCGAACTCAAGCGACGATACCTGCTCGGCGAACCTTCACCCCCCGCAGTCAGGAAGTCGGACTCGACCTCCCAAATAGACACCAAGTTCGAAGCCTTTAGATCTACTATTACAGAATTCCAAAAGATGCTACACCCCGCCCCCGTGCCTACGCAGCAGCCGCAGCCACAAAAACTTGTCGTCACCTTCCAAATGTCCACCGAAGACAAGAAAGCTCAGCCGATGCCCGACATCATAAAGAACCTCGTCGCCGACGCGCCAGTCGACTTGCTCACCAAAGTGGACTCTCCTCTCATTAAAGACTGGAGTTCGGAACCAGCTAAAGATGAAAAGGATCCGGACTTAGATTCAGATTCGCTGTCGGAAGACGACTCGTCCCACACCGAGACTGCTCCCAACCAGTCAGTACCTCGTCTTGAGGTGCACGACGAAGGAGGGGAACTGATTCAGTTGGACAGTCTCATGCTGATCAACAGCACGGAGGACGAGAAGGCGTCGGGCACGGCGACCGGCACCACTGTAGTCGCGGCTGCCGATTCGGAGTCTTCAGAGTCTGGTCGTGACGCCACCACCCTCGCGCTCACCGAGACCGAGCTGTCGGACTGGGCGGCCGAGAGCGCCGTGCTCGACGACTGCGGCCTCGATGACAAGGACGACAGGAAGCGACGCAAGAACCCGCGAACGCTCAGTGGACCCAAGCTCATACACGACGCCAAGAACATAGCCGCCGTGGCATCGCATGTCTGTGGCAGAACCAGCCCCCTTCAAGCAGTCGTCTACTCAAACGCACTCGAGCACTTCGAGTTCGCCGACGAAGGGGACCAAGACCCGTCGCTAGAGACCCCCTCAACACCCAAAAACGAAGGCTACATGGAGCTAGTAGACAATGACTACGATCCCTACTCGCCCGGTAATGACCGCTCCATGAACTTCATCGAAAGGAGTTTCTCCGAAACAGTGTTCAAGCCAGCCAGCCAAGAAAACAGCTACCGACAGAACTTGTGTCCCATCGACTTGGATGGTATAGAAGACATAGATGCAGACACGGAACCTTTAGATTTAAAGTCGCCTCAACTTTTGAAGTCAGTTGACAATAGTGATAAATCTACGAGTAGTAGTTTGCAGAAGAGTGACAGTTTGCACAAAAGTGACAGTTTCTTGAGAACCGACAGCATACTGAAGACCGACAGCATACTAAAGACCGACACGACGAGCATTCAGAAAAGTGACAGTATTCACTATGATAGCGTGCGAGTAGAAGAGAGTTCCGAGCCGAAGATAGAGAATAAAATAGAAACTTTAAGTCTATCAGAAATTTCACCGCCATTAGAGAAGGATAAAATGGTTGAGACTGAAAGTTCTGAGGTTTCGCCGCCACTAGTACCTGATACGCCTAGAGTGAAGTACCCTCCACCGAGCCCGTTCAACGGCCCGTGCCCCATGCGCCTGTACTCGCCCGCCGTGTGCCGCTCCGCCAGCGACACCTTCCACCCCTCCACGTCACGCAGCACGGACTCGCCCACGAGGAGCTTTGAGCTCTCCGTATCCATCAACCTAAGTTCAGGCTCACTGTCCCCAGTGAGTCCGACCCCTGCCCGCGACACCACCGACAAAGTGCAAGAAATAAAGCGAGAACGAGAGGAACAGACTGAGGTTGTGAGGAGACTGGTCCTCGAGAGGTTGGGCAGCGCACCGAAAGTCGCCCGGAAGTCGAAGTCGGTAAAGAGGTCGCGGACATCGCCTGTCGCGATCCCGCCCCCGGTCCCGCCTCCGCCGAGACTCCAGGAGCAGCCCCCGGCGTGGCTTCCGGAGCCACCCCCGGCGTGGGTTCCGGAGCCGCCTCCAGTGTGCCTTCCGGAGCCACCGCCACCCCCGCGCCCTATTCCCCCCCTCATGCCTCCCCCCGTCAAGCCTTCCTTCTCAGACCCTGAGCTCGCTCGGGATAGTCGAAGCAAGAGCATCATGAAAAGCATTTCTAGTTACCTGAACCGAAGGCTGGGACCTAGACCCAAGGTAGGCACACTACAGTAGTACGTTCAACGTTATGTTATTGCATAGTGAACAGAATGTTACTTGTGTATAGCAGTCGTGGCCACTGGTAGGAACCTCATCCAATAAGTTTTACCATACCAAAATAGAAACGAGATGTATCATTTTAATATCTCGTGAGTAAAGAAACTCAGACAATGGTGCCGATTCTGTTGTTCACAAACTAAACTAAATTTAAGTTCAGTGCATTTTTTTCTTTCTATTTCATTAAGGTAAGGACAGAAGATAATTTTATTTTAGTCCTGTCAAATTATCAGCGTCTGACGTAAATTGACGTAATTTTAGTAGGCAAGTTTTTAATCATGTTTAAACTTGTTAGGAGTAGTGTCAGGCGTTGATTAATTTGACAAGACTAAACTAAAATGTATCTTCTGTCCTTTTCTTAATGAAATAGAAAGAAAAAGATGCACTTAACTTAAATTTAGTTTAGTTTGTGAACAAGGGAATCGACACAAATGAGTTGAAAATTCTAAGCATCTATTAAATAATTAAATTAGTCAACATCATAAGCATAGCATTAACAGTGGCTACGGCTCCACATTTCATAATCATCCATTAGAACCATTTCATTTTACATCGAACGCCCGCTATCAATACACCACTCATGATACGTGGCTGAGAATCGCAAAGATTGCATTTTGGACAATATATAAACCCATTGAGCACCACATTAAACAAATATGACTATTTGATTGAATTCCATAGTATTTAACTTAAGAAAATCACCATTGGGTCTTTAGTTGTACGAAATTCTCAAGTTATTCAGAAGTCAGTTTAATTGTCTTTGTTCAAACTTCGATACCGATTTTAAATTAGTTTTTTTTTATTACAAATTTTAATTTTGTTACTTATTACCTATTTTATGCTACAAAATATTGTCACAATTTGAAAATTTGTCCACATACCTATCGTACAACAAAAAGTCGTAATTGTGCTCAAAAATCATCAAATCAATTCATATCATCTGCAAAACCATGCCATCTCACATATGTGAATATTGTAAAATAAAGTAGTGATTCAATCCGGGGTTGGTCGTAACATGTTTAGTAAAGGTGTCCACGATTTGGCAATATAACATGAGACACGGAAGAGGAAATAACTTGTTTTGGGCACTGTGTTTGTTTCGTGCCGGATTTAAGTGAGCTATGGTATTATTTTCCTATTTAGATGCTTTAAATTCATTATATTGATTTCAACTGAAACTAGACTGTGACGTAACCATTACACAGTCACATCACAATGTCCTTCGTAAGCCCATCACAGAGAAGTATACAATCTCCTTTCTGTCAAACATGATTCTCACTCGCATTTAAACAATAGACACCTACGAGTTCCATTGATAAAGCTAAAGGCTATTTCAATAAAATGAGACATCATTAAACTCTACTTTATTCTACTATCGAAATCCATAAACGTTGCTCAACTTTAATCCGGAACGCATAATTAACTATGTCAAAATTTCGTCGTAGCCGGACACCTGAGTAGACTAACACTCGTTGAATTTTCAGTCACTCTCGGATCCGGAGCTGCCGTTGCACGTAAGCAAATATCCGTACAGTGTCGTACTCGTGAGTCGCATGCCGTGTTCGTCTATCGCACCACTTGATCGTGTAGTGTGCGCCCGCCCTTATTAGTGTGGCGTTGGATCTGGATGTAATAGATGCATGACTCTCAGGGTTTGTGTCAAGGATTATTGTCTACGTAATATTGGGATTAGCTCCTATATTATATATATTTATTTTCGGGATTTCTGGAGTTTCATACGAAGACAATTGAAATTGTTGTCGTAGTGTGAGAGTCCTTAATTAAGTATAATGTTTGATGGTAAGCAACTTACAACAAAGTAATTGAGACATGAATCTGAGTTGACCAAAAATAATGTTCAATTCAGAATCAGTTATATCACTTGGCTAGTTGGTTTACGTTCAAACGTAGTACATAGTAAACGAATTACTTTGATCCAACGTCAACCATTCGTTCTGTACATCTGTCTGTTTGCGTGAATGTCTTCGCTTCACCTGTCGCTCTACATTACAACGGCTCTGCGTACAATATACAGCTTGATACCGGTAATATCGGGTACCAATGATGGATAGGTACCCATTTTATCAAGTTTTTGTGAAAATATTTCGTCGAATTTAAAGATTACCAGTCACCAAGCCAGTTTCAGCTTTAAATCTACTAATTGTAGATTACTTATTACTACAATTTTTTATTTCCGGCTCTGAAATGATTACAATAATTAACAGAAATATCAGTAATATTAATAGCGGTCCTCGTAAAAAATACTAATCAGCCAAGGTTTTAGTCTTGGGTAGTAACCTACTTTAAGAGGTTTCACCTATTTGCTGAATATTGTACTGTCAAAGCGATCAATTTCATGTAGAGGTTAATAGCGGTATTTGTGAATTTTATATGTAATTGAATGTGCATGACATCGCTTCTCTGTGCGTAATTACTCGTAACTTTTGCTTTTAAGTTTACAATTTGAGTAATTCAGTTATAAAAGACCTAAATAACGTTGGCTTGTGAAAGTTTTAAATATTAAGTTATAATTTTTTGTTAATTTTAATTTTTTTAGATTTATAAGCAAAATTTACATCTTAATTTTAAGTGTCGCAAAGCTTGCTGGAATGGCCTGGTTGTGTCTGCCGCTATGCCGATGAAATATACTGCCAAAGAAACCAAACCTTTGGGTTACATTTCATACACAAATACAAAATTCCTATCCAAATGTAGTAAGCGATTTTTATCGTTATTTCATTGGAATAAGAATTCAAATGGCTTATAATGTTTGGTAGGCTTTTGAAGGTGCATTATTAAACAATACTTTTAAATCCCCGACATTTACTAGAAAAGCTGTGAAAGTTAGTTTAGATATTTTTCTTATTTATCCTGTTTTGATAGAAACTATCCTTGTTAAAATTTTTAGAATCTGTAATTAATTTTTAGTACTGCAATATTTTATTTTTAATAATTAATTGCAAGCTCCTTAATCAAATAATCCGACTAGAACATTTTTAAATGCGCCTATTAACATAAATTCTTATTAGAGTCGGGGCAAATACGTAACGTCACAATTTAATGTATATAGCGCCAACTTGTAGATAACAAGCACAAAACATACGGTACCTTCTATATAATGATATAGTATAAAACTTGTATATAACTGGTGCTCTCGGTCTCTTCAATCCAGAGCTAACTAAAAGTTTTTTACCAGGAGTCGCAGAGTACAGGCGCTCACAAGTCTACGAGCGCCTTACAGGAGCCGCCGCCCGTGCCCCCGCCCCCACGTGTGTACACACCACCTCCACCACCCACTCCACCGCCCCCCCGCCGTGAGCCGCGGCGAAGACCAAGGCCAGGTTAGTACCAGGGAACTTTATTATTTTGATATCGCCATGACTAAAGCCCCATTTTCACAATGCAATTGAAATTAATTTGTATCCATCTTCATAGTCGCCTATATTCTATTCACGAAGGACACACAAAAATTTCAAATGACTGCCAGTTTCTCCTCAAACAGCTGTGAACGCGGCAATATACAAATAAAATAATTATGGTTGTATGAAGGAAAATTTTAGGTGTGATGGTCGGACCCTTAGGGTCCCCGCACACAGGCCACAGCCACAAACGCCGCCACGAGAAGCTAGAACGACGATTTGTAGCGTGTGGCGGCCACCGGCGCGGCGTCAACCGTGTGCGGCGAGTCCATATAAAATGTATGAAAACTACAGGAAATATGCCGGTGGCGTCGTTTTGTGGTTGTGGCCGGTGGCCGGTGTGCCCTAAGGCCTTATCCTATCGTGAACGGAGATTAACTAAATTGTTTTCTTAAGTCGTGACTAATAAGCTGTGTAGAGCACAACCAGTAAGAAATTAAAATGTCCACTACTTACCTATCGTCTGTAAACTCAACAAGCATACAACATTAGCATTTGTGTTGTCTAGTCACATACTTCATTCTAAATAACTATTTAGTACATCCACGTAACACTCTCATTGAAAATGTTTTATAATAGAGCCAGTTTTATAATGTCCGAATAACCACTACTCGCCAGTGTGCTTTAACGAATGTAAAAAGATGCATAATGAATCCGAGTCACTTTTAATTACATCCCCGTCATTGTGATATATTTTTTTTGTACTGAACCATACCGATCCGTCCATTTACGGAGATATCGAGGTCGAAGCTCCAACTATTTTTTTTTTCACGAAAACAAGATTTAAATGTTATAAAACTTTAAATACTCCCACCATAGAGACTCCCACTAATGATTTACCTTTGCATGCGCCCATAAACACAATGTTTTGCGTGCGTTACATTGCGCGCTGCCATAAACAGCGGTTGTGTAAAGTTGTGTACCAGCAATAATTTGTGCTCGATGGCATGTAGTTTAATTTACAGAATGTGTAGATAACGGCAATGAGATGCGTCTTTTAACATCCTGTATGTCACTGGTCGTGTTTAACAGCCACATAACATCCACACGCTCATCTTACTAAGCACTAACAACAGATCACGGGCCGGGCAGCGCCGCGGACATGGAGCATCGCGCTATCATGCAGCGGTGGTTCGAACATACGTGGGCCGGGATTGTTGCCGTGCAGAGGGCAAGGGAACAGCAGGAGCAACTCGAACCCAATGCGCGTCGCCTTGGGAGACTTGAGCGGCGATTGGCACGACCCCAATCTGGTAAATTCACTTGCAAGTTCAATGTAGATGGCGCGGTTTTCAGAACAGTCGTAAGCTATGTGGTTTAGGATTTTTAACCTAACGACACGGCAGGCCAGTATAAGTTAAACGAAAAGTTCAAAGCACTATAAATTTTTTATCGAATTTTACTTTAGTTTTTATAAAATAGAAGTACCTAGATTTTAGAGATGCCGATGCATTTCACCAGTTTCTATGGCAAATCTTATACTGTTCAAGCAGTACGGTTATGGAATGACTTGCCCGTGTCGGTAAGGCGTGCTCAATCATTGTCCACTTTTAAAATTATGATAAAAAAGCACTTCCTGGGATCCTTAAATATCATCATTATATTTTCTATGCTCCTGTTTCATGTTTATTATTATCTATCATATATATATAAAAAAAAAATGTTTGTATGTTTGTTCTCTATGCGTTCCGAAACCATTGGTCAGATAGTGATGAAACTTTGGTAGGGTGTTCTGAGGACGCCCGTGAGGGTTCCTAACTATTAAAAAATGGGAAAAAATAACAAAAAAAAATCTGAGGCGGTACGAAGTTCGCCGGGTAGCTAGTATGTATATATTTATTTATATTAGTATAATATACTTTATGTATGTATTTATTGTTTTATGTAAATGGTACACCACATACTACCTAGGTACTATTACGGCCCACTGCCTCTCACAGAGAGGAGGCCTGTGTCCCAGCAGTATTTGTACCTACAGTATTTGTATCTCCTTCCCCTTTTTAATCCATCCAAAGGTTGTCTTGAAAAGATCACTCTTAGCGATAAGACCGCCTATTGTGTCACCTTTTGTATAATTTCTATATTTATGTCTGTAATTTATATGGTGTACATGTCGCAGCCAACTGGTTAAATTAGCCGTTTAGTTAACCGCCTGGCCTTTGGAAGTAGTGCTCGTCTCGCTTCGCTCTCTCGGCTCGCACGCGGTTGATCACAGTTCTAACCTAATTTAACCCTAGGTCGGGGTGCCCTGGCTTAGTTACTGCGACCAATTCGACTCGCGCGTGATTGGTTACAGACTTCCAACCTAAACTATAATTGAATATCATTCAGGCCGTCAATTGAACGGCCGCCGTTTAGTTAACCGCTTAGCCTTTTACCAGTTGGCTGCGACATACCTACATAATAAAGAGTATCCCATTCTATTTTTTCGTGACCTCATAACCTACATTATTTCTTTTAAAAACCCACTCATATAACATTTGCTTCATGTTGTGTATTGAAGGCTGGCACAATGCCTGTTTCACGCTGAGCCGTTAGCATGTCTCGGGGAAAACTTTTAACTTTGCCTCTAAAAACTGCGCTAGCTCGGGCAATTTTCAGCAATTATTCCCTAGCCTCAAAGGAGTTCTTAAAATTGCATTTAAACAATCATCAAAGAAATTGGTCAAGAATGTTGCATAAAGTTAAACTTTATCTCAACTCTTGTATTAATTTAGCCGCAGGTTTCTCACCAAACTTTCTGATGTTTGGTTGAGCAGTTCTCATGGTTTCTACTTGTACTAATAGTCAGACTCAAGCCGTAAATTTAGCTGAAAGTCGGGCTCAGTACGCATCAAACTTATTGAGCACGCCAGCAAATAAACGTCGTTTAATTGTATTTGACGAAATGTTCGCGTTTTTTATTTTTTATTTATTTGGTATCATAAGTATACAGTATACAAACATTTGTGAATCACTGGTGCCTGTGGTAGGTAACGAAAACCTGTATTACAGGTCACCAATTACTTGGGTAACACAAAATATACCTCATCCAGTTAATTTTTAACCGACTTCATGTATTAAAATCGCGCTAGTATTGACGCAAATGTCCCATCATCTGTCTAGCATTTTCCCAAATACCTTGGGGTCGGCTTTCAGTTTAACCGGATGCAGCGCAAATACGCCAAGTGCTAGCATTATATTGTACACGATGTTTGGCTTTGGAGTATGATAGTGATGTGTTACGTACAATATTTCAGCGGAGCAGCAGGCGGCGACGGTGGCAGAACTAGTGCAGGTCACGGCGCAGCGCGAGGCACACAGAGCTCTGGTGCTGGCTCATAGGTACGTACAAAAGCGACATGCAAATAATATTGATTGCCACTACTAACACTGTGCACCTTTTGAATTCGGAACAAACCTGAAGGCGTCTTATGATTCTAATTTATTAACAACCCGCCTCTGCTTCGCACGTCCCTAATCAAATCCTTATTTCTATTATACGCAGAAATAACAATAGTACCCTTTGGGTACGGAACCCTAAAAATAAAATAATACTGAACAAAAATCGTCGAACGAATGTTAAACTACACTATTTAAGAGTAGTTAGTAACGTTTATGTATCTTCAATTGTATGCACGTCGCCTTCTGGTATGTTTTGTAATCTGAGTTAGCGTCTTAACAAACACATGGTTTCTTGATCTTCGCCTTTCTGCCGATTAATATAACCTTCGATTTGTAGATATGTAATTAATATAGCGTCCTAAGCACTTCGCTACTAATTCCAATGAAGCTGATTAACATAACATAGATACAGGTTACAGTTCTGTATGAGAGCTATAGCCAAGTGGCCGGCAACATCAGTAGCAAAAAACAGATAAGGGTGGGAAAAAGACGGCCAGTGAAGGGAAAGTTGGGTAATGTTTTAAAGTTAATATTAGCCCACGTAGGCACGGGCGCTCTTGTAGTGCGCATTAGATTTTTAACGGGGCGTAGCGCCGTAAGATACAAATCCAACAGTGCACTTTTTATTACAAGCTTTTATTTAGCTTGCACTGTTCGTATTTATGTAAGTTGTCCGTCAAAATTTGCAAACTATTTTCGACCATTTCGTTGGTGTTCGATTGAGCTGAAAGTTTGCATACACCTTTAGTTCTGGTAACAATACCATGTGCAATACTCAATATTGTAATAATTTCAATATGGCCGCCGCTCCAAGATGGCTGATTACATATTTTTTCTACACCCCCTTAATATGGGTATCAAATGAAAGGCTTGAAGAGTAGCGCGCATTGGATTTTGGTTAAATAAAGTAAAAAAAGTTTTTGTAAACAAGCTTTTATCTTTTTAAACCTAAAAAAGAAATAATAACGTGAACTAAAAAGAAAAAAAAAATAAGTGACACTGTCATTTTAAAATATATATAAATTTTAAAAGCATTGATGAGGATCAAATCTCTCTTGGTCTTCAATTGAATGAGGTGTCAAGGTCAAGGTCAATACATTTATAATTGCATATAATTGTTTACTTCACTAAGGGCTGATTTTTCCATCGCCAGATAACTTTTATTCGAGGCATAAAATTGACGTTTGACAGTTTTTGTATGAAACAACTGTCAAAATTTCAAAATTATTCCTCCCAATAAAGTTATCAGGAAAAATCAGCACATAATACTTTCTCTCCAACGACCGTCTTCTCTTCCACCGTATCTCTGTGCCTTGCCAACAATTTCCTGTGTCTATCGCTTGCTGTGTCCTTGAAGGGTTCGGGTGTTGGTATTCTTACAGGCAGCATATTCCCCTTCCACGAATTGTGAGAACGACATCGCTTCCGGGGCGGCTACCCGAAGATGGCGTTGATGACATCTTCTGTAGAGGTGGGCCGTAGACTTATTAGCTATAGCCATTATATTCATATTCATCCACACTAACAAGAAAAAACACATTTCCCCATACACTTGTTTTGTAAACAATGTTTATCTTTAGACAAGGATTTTCTAAGAAATAAAAATGGCGCTGGCAGCTTGTATAGAAGACATGCCAAAGCGCCAATATATGTATATATGCTTCAGTTACTCTATTTGTTTTAAGAACCTTACTGTGGTCAAAAACAGTTCTTAATTCAAAGTGATAATTTACACCCGGTTTCTGAATTGATAATTTGAAGTTGAGAACTTCTCAAACTCTACTTTAACATTACTAAGGTGAAAACCCACGAAATTCAAAATTTATTAGTAAAACAGTAAGGTATTTTGAATTTCGTGGGCTACATTGAAGGAATCACTTTAAGTATCTAATGCTAGAGTTACACGAAGACGGAGAGACGAAAAGTTGCGGAATACGTAGCATTGGAAGGCCTCCTACAAGGTGAACTGATGATCTTGGCCTATGTTCAGCAGTAGAAGTCTTAAGGCTGAAATTATGGTGATGAATGCTAGAATTTGACAAGTTCCCAACTGTAAATTCTTAATTCAGAAACCGGGTGTGGGTACTAAGATGATAGTTTTAGTAGGAATAAAAAGTTTCAAATACAAAAACTGGTTCTAGGTCTAAAGATAAACTTTGCTTAATAAAAAGGCCGATTGAGTTTGTTTTTAGCAATGGAATAATGTGGTTTTCAGAAAGCGAAGTGGTGGCAGTAGCAGCGCAGTGGATTAATACAAGGGTGCCGTGGGAATACACCGTTCGAAGCCGGTGTCAGTCCGCGTGAACTCGGCATTATATTTAACTGCGATCGACCGGCTACTAGACGCGAAGTTACTGTATTTCTTGTCGAACAAGTTTCATGAGATAAAGGAACAAATAGACAGACAGTGTAGTTTCGATGCCCTTTTTTATAATAACTGTATGAATAAAGGAAATAAGTTTATTGGCGGTAAAAATTACGCAGAGAAAGAATATAATAAACACTAAAATAAAAGTTGGGGGAAAATATGAGTCACTTCCATGCAAAACGGTAATCGCTCAGCATAATGCTACGACCCTATGCGAGACAGAGCCCAGAGAGCAGAGCAATGTGTATAATAGAATACCGTGGTGCCAATAGTATGCTCGCAAATCCTGTTTCTTTTCCTCACACCGACTTGTGAAATACAGTTTGGTGTCTTTGGTACAGACGCCAGCACATAAAGCTACCCGAAACTGTCAAATTTTCCCAATCAACTTTGGACCTTATGCTTTAGCGATAAGGTTGAAAATCTATTAAAGAAATCTGACAGATTGTAGTAGCTTGATGTGCTGGCGTCTGTACATAACCGTGTGTTGGGTAACGAATTTATTTATTTCCTGTCTTTGATTGCGGAGAATACTTTAGGAGAGATAAAAAGAACGATGAGCCATAGTAACTTCGCGTTTCGTAAACAGTGTTCCCTGCTACGATCATTTGCATAGGTACGGATTAAATATTTATTATTGAAACAAATATTAAATGGGTACTTTCCAAGCGTTCCCAGATTTTGTAAAACAAGTGAAGGCAAAACAAAAGCGAACTTAAAAAAAATTAAGTACATTTTACAAAAAAGTTTTTACGGTTCAATGTTTTATTCGACTGCGTTTAAGGTCATTATTATTGTTCTATTGAAACAATCTTACGAAAGCCTATAGAAACACTAGCCACAACAACAAACTAACTAACTAACCTAACCGCCTAACTGCTAACACACTAGCCTTCCACCATACAAATTTTAAAGCGTTTGGGAAGTACTCTATTAAATTGATGTGAGTGTATAAAAATTCCTTTTTTATTTATCTATGACAAATGACGTATCAATCATGGAAAAAAACTGTTAGTTCATTATTTTAATTTTAATTAGAACAAAGAATGTTGTGACTGGACATTGCTGATATTTTTAGGGCCAATATGCTGTAGCTTAAGTTTAACTTTTTTTTTGTACTGTCGGCAAAATCGGCGCTGTTGCTGACTACGTACTGGTTCTAGGGGGCTATGTTGGTCAATTAAATATAAATCAAAATGAAAAAGCAACTCAATCATCAATCATAATAAGACTGTGCAGGTAGGAAAATAAATCAGAGAACACTTTTCTATTATTATAGTAATAATAATTGTATTCTTTAAATTTTTCTCTAGTTTCGGAGAAATATCTTTAAGAAAAAATGTATGCAGCCTATCTTTACTTCCTTTTTCGAGGAGTATTTATGTTTGATTGACTGACAGTGTTTTCTTCGCGTATAATTGACATTTGTATTCAGAGCTTTATTTTTAATATTAGTAGAACATTAACCTAAGGTCAGGTACCTTACTGGGGTCGGTGGCAGACACGGTCACAAAATACCACACATTTATTATTCACTTTGCCAATAATTTAAACAGACTTATGAAAAGCAAGCGTAGTTAAATTCTCGAGATTTTAGGTAAATTCGGTTTGTTTAAATTGTTGGTAAAATGAATTTAGATCGAGTATATATTATGACCCAATCAATGGGTATAAACAGTGTGCTAGATATGCCAAATGTGTTAGGTACATGGAGATATTTTTTTATTGTATAGTTACGACTAAGTACCCGTAGGTATAGATAGAAACATTTATAAACGCTGTTTATTTTACCAATTTATTGACTTTTGAGCATGTTATTGTAAATACGTATTTCTTTTAAGACTATGAAACATGTTTGCCTCGTATTGATCAATGTGGCGGTAAAATCACTTGGAATACTTTCTCATTTCTAGTTTGGGGGCTGATTTTTCCATCTCCAGATATCTTTTAACATCACAATGTGCAAAGTGTTAGAAATTTAATTGTACCTTTTTGACCTTGATTTTATGAAACAAGCGTTTATAAATGTAGTTTTAAAATTCTATGTAACAAAGCTGTTTATGGGCTTGCTATCTCGCGTGCTGTCAAAATGACGTGCGCTGTCAAACGGTTGTTAAAGTTACACATTTGACAGTAGGCTTTGTTCCAATTGTATTCTAATCTCCCGCGCGAATCTGATTTATGTGTGTAGATCAAAATATAATATAATATACTTCCGTCTGCACCCGTCTAATGCGATGTTAAGCGTAGTTCGTGATGTTATCGCAGTAATGCACTTGTATCGCTTTTAAAAATTCTCTTGATTATTCACATATTTTACTATAAGACTAAATAAGCTCTGCAAGCCTGCAGCTGTAGAGATCAATCGCTTAGTATTGTCATGTTTATCATATTAAGTTACAGGTAGATTTCGTAAAGTAAACTTGAGAAATCATGACAGATATTAATTTCATTAAAATAATATACAACAATTTTTTTTAAATAAACAAAATATTTTTAAATGTTTTTCTTTTTAATTTCTATTTTAGTGTTTTGATACTTTTTTTTACTGAAAATTTGATTTGTAATAAATATGACAATCGCTAAGATCATGGAACTCTGTCGGCTTCGTATGTTGCTATGCCAACAGTGCCTCTAGCAAGGACTTCGTTATCAGATTGTCGAACTCAAGTTCACAGCTGTGATTTGGCTGACTGAACTAACAACTGCCAATAAAATCACTTGACATAAGTTTGAAAGTTAGATAATTTTTTGATTATTTAGAATTTCAGAAATGTGTGTTTATAGATGTCGATACTTTTGACGATGTTACAATGCTGCAGAGTCTATTGTGTCACGATTACGAGGTAAAATATCCGTGCTAAGCCTCTCAAACACGTAAAAGCATGCCTGTAAATAGTACAAATATGCAATAGTTTGCATGCCATTCTGATATTCAGTAATAAAAAGTTGTCATGGCTAAAGCTACGCTTGCCGCGGTTGGTACGTGGGATAGGTGACCATCTTTACATACCAAGACCCCACTGTGCCTCGGAAAGCATGTTAAGCCGTTGGTCCCGGCTGTCATTTATAGATCTTTGACGGTCGTTACGGGTCGTCAGAATCCGAAAGTCTGACAACCAGTCTTACCAGGCAGATGATGATAGTATTGTATGTTTATTAGTATTGTATATTTATTATGTATTAGTTGAAGTTGGTTACCAACCAACTTTATACAATAATAAATATTTCAATTCAATGGCATGCAAGCTATTTCCATACTTTTGTGTAATTTACAGGCATGTGCGTTCGTGGCTTTAACTTTGCTTTAGACAACTTACCAGAAGCAATACTTTATGTGTATTATATGTATTATAGGTAGTTGCGAATATATACATATATTATGTATATGTGATGGAACAGAATGTGTATAAGTATTTTAAGAGATGGCGTCGACTTGGCACTATTTCAACACTATTGCTAGTGGTGCCATCTGTGGTGCTGCTCTTAGATCCTAGACAAGCATTAAATATAGAAATTATATTTAATATGTATTTTATTACTAAAATATCTTAATATTTCACACTTACCACATCGCCAGGTCGTCACTAAACAGAGCAAAATATTTTTTTACGTATTAAAAAATTAGTCTTCCATAAAAAAAAATGTATTTAATTTAAAATCTAGTTTAATTGGGAAAGCCAAGTCGACGAAGGATTTGGTTTCTTGTATAAAAATCGAGGTTTATAATACTAGATGGTTAACTTATTTTGCTTCGCTAAGTTTTGAGGAAGTTTGATCCAAGCGTTTATGTAGTCGCGCGATTGTGTAACCGCGATCTTTTTATGAATAGGGTATTTGAATTGGTATTGCATTATTTATCACACACCCACATTAATCTTTCCGGAAAATCATTCGAATTTTGTATAAAAAATCATGTAAAAGTTTAAACCTGAATTACAAATTTCGGGATAGATTAGAATCTTCTTTTACTTCTATATTTGTTGTCCGACTGTAAAACTTTTCTGACAAATTGCAAAGCGAACCAATAGTCTCGCGAAATCAGAGTGAAATCACGATCAAAACTTCAAAATGTCATAATAAAGTCATATTTTACACTATTCGATTTTAGTAGAATTTGGTATACGCAAGATTTACAATCAAAGAATTATGTGAGATTGCTGTTCTATTTTTACACGATTCGAACTTTCAAGCAAATATATCGTTTGCTGAAACGATCGAACCGTAGAGCATTAAATCAGAAATATTATATTCAGTTTACAATACGACCGACGTAACTTGGCGGGCCCGAACGAAAAAAGTAAGATTTTCTAAGGAACCAAATGATGACATGAGGCGAGTGCGAGTGAGAGAACATGCGCGAAAGTTCTTAGTGCCTATGTTCAGGCCCGCCAAGTTACGTCGGTCGTATTGTACTAATTTATAAAGGAAAATTACAGATATGACGCAATAAAATTTTAAGTAGATCCGCAATTTGCTAAAAAAATACAATTATTCAGTCAATTACACATACGCCGTCATAATAGTTTAGTTCAAACAAAACCCATATAGCATATAACGCTATAGTATTTACTAACACGATCAAAAGTAATCATGGGGCACGAACACGAAAAAAAAGTCATGTAGATAAAAATACACAAATAAATAAAAGAGATCTTGATACTTTGTGTACCGAAAGTCGAAAGTAATGCATTCAGTGTCTGTGTAATTCATTCATTCTCTTATGTCGTTGTTTTATGGTATACATTGGAATGATTGACGCGCGTATGTGAAATGAAACATCCGCAGGTCTATTCTGTAAGAATCTCACCGTGAAAACTTGGGTGAAGTGAGCTTGATGTGAGCAGAATAGGTCGGCTGTACACAAAATAGTATAATAGCTAAATCGGTACCTGTAAGGCGCTTTTCACACGTCCCGGCAACCGGGTAGCCGGTGCCGGGTACCCGGCGGCGAAGTGTATAGGCATGTACGTTAGCTTTCACATGTACCGGCGTAGTTTGCCTGGCAATGTTACCGGATAGCCGGCACTGGCTACCCGGTTGCCGGGACGTGTGAAAAGGCACTAAGTATCTACATTGTATGAGCACCTAAAAATCACGCGGCTCATACAGACTTCTCTAAGTAGTATTATTCATATCATAATCGTAGTATTTATTATCGAGCTATTTTATTTATTGGTGCGATTTTCTTTTTATGTAATTCTCTTGTTATTTTTAATTATTTATAGTTCTTGTCTTGTCTCTAAGATTATTTCAATAATGGAAAGTTTCCCTATTCAAAACATATGTTAATCTTTACAAAATCTTGTTTATTTTATTTAGTAAAATCACACGCATTTTATTGTTATCATGGTATTGAACAAGTACTTTGGGAGTATACATATTTTTTATTATTGCTTACCTTAGTACCCGGGAGATTTTATTTAATATCTTTTTTTTGTCATTTTGTTGATTTATGCTATGTAGGTAAGAACTATTCTGTACGATGCATGAATTATGTTCAAAATCTTAAGATTCCATCTACCCTCAATGGCCTATCAACAGAGCTTAAACACTGGCTTCTAAAATTACGGTCTAATATTATTTTATACTATGATTTAAAATTTTGAGACACTTTTACAATTTGCAAACACTAGTATTACTTTTAATTACAAATCATAGCAGTTACTTTTTTAAGTATATGCGCGTAGTAAGAACGACGTCTAGGGTTCGGCAATCTATCGCATTGCTTGTTCAGAACACAGTATACACACGGCAGCTTTGTTGAATCTGTATATCGAGCTGTGTTCGCAATATGTTAAGCTTTAATTTTATTTTATTACGGCAAATGCACTGGCAAATGTATCTAGGTTTTTTAATTATTTAAATTTGGGATGTGCTGTGGTCATGTACGGAAATAATGTAAACATCTGAACCTTATAGATTATGAAACTCAAAGTATCTTCGTCAGTCCGTCCGTTAGCGCGCTTATATCTCCAGAACTACTACTTGATTGACGAGGCTTGTTGTTTTAATTCTTAGACGGCTATGGCATGTTTTTAAAGCAAAACTACAAAAGACCGCAGCATGCCCAAATTTAACACTAATCTTATGTAAGAAATTACTGCTATTTATACTTTATAAAAATTGTCACTCTTCTTTTGTTACAAATGTATAATAGCAATAAAAGAAAAACTGAAAAAAACAAAACACCTTTTCAAAGAAATATTGTGTAATAAGTTGAAATGAAATATATTTTATAGAAATAGCCGATGCCTTGAAATGGATAGTTGTAGCGTTACACCAATTAGAACATATTCCTCTAATACTGTTATTTACATATATATTTTGAAGTTGAGATTATATCCAATGCAAGGATTAAACACAAAGCAATGTACCTCCTTTTGTATGCGTAGTTAATTTGACAAACTAATAAAAAAGTAATATATAAAATTATTTTGTTTTATTTGTCTTTCTACCGCTTTTATTGTGCAAGCCCACGAGCCCCTCAGATTGTAAAGTCGGAAGGGCTCGTGTCTCGTATCCATTACGTACTCTTTAAGAGTAGTAAATATTATAGGGTATTATTCATAGGGTAGGTATAGACACAGATAGGTTTAGATAAAAGGACAAGCTTTATCAAATAAAACACGTTGATTTAAATTATCACAAAGTTTAATACTAGCATGTTTCGGAATTGATACAACTTTGACCTTTAATATTGATGGTATATAATGCTAATAAATTCTTAGTCATACAATAATATGTTCTATTTCTGAACAAATAGGGTTTTAATTCGTTTGTTAACCATTTTCGTTATTATTTCCTGTTAAATCCTTCGTTAATTCGATGTATTGAGCAATCGTTTGTCAATGTTTGTGTTTGATAATATTTACATATATTATAAAAATTAATTTATTTACTCGTATATATAATACATTAAAATAATAACCGAACTGTGAACTTCCTACCTTATGTCTGCCTCTGTAATGGCACATTGGATTACTTTTTCCACTTTAAGTACCCGTCGATATCGACATGTACCGACACTGTAGCGTTGTCGTATTTTTAAATTACTTTGTACCATACATAGTAGATTTTGTATTGGAGAAGTTTTAGAAGGAGAGAATAATGACCCGTCGTAGAAACTTAGAAAATGTTGCAGAAATAGGAAGCAAGATATTCTGAATTAATTTACAACTACAGTTCCAAACGTCACAGTCAAAGACGCGTCATTAAAATCTCAATTAAAATTATAATTGTATCGATACTACTAACGGACACATACTCACAGCTTCCTAACTACTTACTTACTTAAATAATTGATTGACAAAAATTAAAACAGACTGGAAATTAGAGCAGCTAACAATGATTAACTTCAATCTAATCTTAAGTTCTTACAACTAATATAATTATGTACAATTTTTTATAACTGCTTACCAACTAATTTATGAATTTGAAATACGAAATAATACAATATTTATATGATTATATTAAGAAAAGATCAAGGTAATCATAGTCCAAGCAGGAAAGATTATACGATAAAATACTGTACATACCTAGTAACTACGTATAGTCAGGGAAAATAATTGTTAAGCAAATTGATTACCAACTAAAATTGTCCGTATATCCAATTCACAATTGATATTCTTTGACAGATGTTCGAAATGGCTATAACATTGCTATAATACGGCAACTTGTCATAGGGTGTTAAAATTGCTTAACCTGACTGTACTTAATAATAATTGGATAACGAGTGTATGAAAATATAATTCTATGTCATAATAATGGTGCTCAACCTCTGAGCTTATAAAATATATTAGCAACTTCAAAAACTACTCCTGATTTTGTTTAACAAGATTTAACTGTTTTTGTAAAATTTTGAAAACAAATGAAGAGCTATTGGAAAAGTTAGGTAAGTATACATAACAGTTAGGTATGTGATAATGTCACTAATATACCTATGCTTAATATATCGGTGAACACATAAATAACATTTAAATACAAGACATTACAAATAAAGCTATTTGGTACATTTAGTTAATATCGACTGAAAAGTTATTTCAGTACTTGTCTACGTGTAATATTTGAATAATAAGTGCACGTTATAATGCCAAATGGATAACTTTATAATAATAAAATGGAATGAAATAAATTATGTCTTATTCATGATTACTGTTCACTTTTCCGCCATTTTAGTCAAAACATATTGTCTAAAATATAACGTACGTGGTGACGATTCAAACTGCATCGGCTTCTGATTTTGCTTACAAATCACAGTTAGGCCTCTTCATACAAGCAAATGTACCCTGTTCCGCCTGTTCGGAGCGAAAACATCTTCGTTTTAGGACGATCGCATTGTACCAAACTCGCACTCAAATAGGGAAGTCCAATAAACTCCGACGACACAACAGCTACAACATACAGTCTTCATTAATAAATTCCGACGACACAACAGCTACAACATACAGTTTTCATTAATATCTAGGCTTATGGTTATGGTGGGGGCGATGGGGCGAGTGCCAGTCGGGGTGGCGCGGCTCGCGGTGGTGGTGGTGGTGGTGATGGCGGCGCTTGTCGCGGGGGTGGGGCGCGGGGTACACATCGGAGACCACCAGCTCGGAGCCGTCTTTGGGCGCTTCGCGATCGTGAGGCCGGCGGGGGCCGTGCTTGGCCCCGGCGGCCTCGTGCAGCTCTTCCCAAGCTTGGCGGTAGTACCGGTTGAGGCCGCTGCGCGACTCGGACGAAGACGAGTCCAGTGACCCCACGGTGTTGCAGTCAGGCGACACGTGGTGTCGGTACCGCTTGCCGTCGTTGTGCTTCCTGCTAATCATTGCATTTTGTTTAGTATACTGTTCTACATAATAAGTAATTTGCAAGCATCTATCTAAATCGTTTCAGGGGTTTGAATGGAGAGACCTATGAATGTCTAGCAGTGGACTGCTCTATTACGCTGATGATAATAATGATGAAGGGATTATAGGGTGTCTATATTCGTTTTCTAACAACCAGATTTTTTTTTTTAGTTATGTACATATTTTGACACATTGAGTGTTTGAACCATAGACTACTATCTATTATATACTAGAGGTTTGAACACTCAATAAGTTAGTACCTATTGAGAGATAATTAATCTAGGGGCCTGGGAAGCTATCCATTTGATTGTTCTGTTGTCTCGTTGAATACTCATAATATTCATAAACCTTGTAAGGCAGAGCTACTGTAGTTCAATATTCATAGTAGTCACACAATGTGCATAAAACAAAAACAAACCTACTACTAGGTACCTAATGTTTCAGATCGCTCGCTTTTTTGTTACAAAATATAAAAATACCCTTATTTACAATAATGTGCTTGGTGTAGGAGTAGATATATTAGTGATGTTTTAAATACGTTGTGTCGGTTGGCGCGAAGCGTTCATTGTGCATGTCGGTAAAGGTGGTACCTATGTATGGTAGGAATAGAATAGGGCGCAGCCTGTGAAACACGTGAAATATTTTAAAGCATTGCTTGTGAGAAGGTGTGTTCTTTTTAAGATTCCCCATCTCGCCAGGTGTGAAGCTGTGTATTGATTAAGACATGTAGGTAAACGAAGTTCACGTTTATTTTCTAAAATTGTTTTTTGTTTGTGATTCCAACATGGCGCGTGCTTTCCAAATCCCGGTGCGTGTAGCGATGACATGGTGGTTGGTTAAACACAACAGATAAATATACATTTAAAACAATATAAATACACAAACAATTATTTTTGATCTAACAATTCGGAACTGGCAACACTGTTCGCCGTATTTGGCGCCATCTGCTAAATTGTTCTAGTTTATAAATCGCGGGTGGTCAACCACCATGTCAACGTAGTACCTTAGAACAACGCACTGGCTATAAGGGGTTGGAGAAGTGTCCGGCCCGATGCGTGTGGCGATGTGTTCGGGCGAATTCGCGCCTGCCGACCTGCTGGTCGGGGAACGGGAGGGCCAATAGCGTGTACCACCGGGAGGGCAGCTCGCGGACCGCCGGCGGCGGTCGCTTTGGACCCCCGCTGCCGTACCAATCACTCATGTAGTGTGTCGCTTTAACTTGATGCTCTTTGTCTCGCCTGGTGAGCGAGGGGCTAACCGTTTACTTCAAGTATGTTGATTATGAGAAATACTGTGATCGTTATATGAAGGTCTAATATTCTTCAGATTTTATTCCTTTGGCGCCAGTGGACTTTTACAAAATACAAAACTGACTGGCGGTCTGTAGCGGTTTCACGGCCAAACCGCAAATTTAGTCTGCGCATTCACCTTAAATGAATAATTTACTTTAGGTCCGATATGGGGTTTTCTATTGTGGTAATCGAAGGCGTCCCCGACTTCGATTTATCAATATATGCCATGATAAATAGAGATTACTAGGTAAGGTACGAAATTATAATAGAAACCTCTGTAGTAAATATATAACCTACCTATCTGTGCTATATCGGTGGTGGTATATTACCATAACGTTTTGTTTCCTCGAAGGGTTGGACAGAGGTGTTGTAGGCACTGTATGTACTTATATGTTTGGGAAACTTACAGCTAAATTAAACAATATGTATCTGAAGGCCACATATTATTTAAGACATATTACACCCACATTTCGCCAGTTATGTTCTAGTCCCATGTGTAGGTATATATAGGTCCTTAAGTGTGTATTAAAGCTAAGTAACTACACTTTAAGGTACTACTTGACAGGGGTCTCCGACTTATTCTAACAACCCATATATGTTTAAAACAAAGTTACACCATGGACTTGGTTCATCTAATTATCTCAAGCGACCTCGTCACCCCTGCCTACTTTTCTAAATACTTCAATAAACTTAAATCAGAGTGCCCTTACCTCCTGACGAGGATGACGATAGTGGTGATTATGGCTATGAGGAACACCAGCGCCCCAAAGGCGCCCAGGGCGACCACGGCGCCGATGTTCAGCCTGGCGCCCACGGGGTCACGCCTCTCTCCGTCTACAGACTGCGGCACGTTCACGCGAGGTGTCTGCTCCGCTCTAATGTTGTTGCCGCTGCCGAGGATCTGGAAGCAAGTTTGGGGTAAGTTTCATGGGTATTTAAAAGTCTAAATAAGTAATCACCAGGGATCGTTTTATAACGCCAGTTTAAAATGTGTAATTAACTCTCTGTTAAACAAGATTTGATATACAGTCGTGCGTGCCAGCGACACGAAGAAGAAGAATTCTGTTTTTACGGTGCCGTTCGTAGTTCCTACAAGGAACCCTTATAGTTTCATCATGTCCGTCCGTCTGTCTGTCTGTAAATAAAATTTTGGATTTTTTTTTTCTTAGGGTAGCGCCCCTACATGTGAAGTGAAGGTGAATATTTTTTTCGACGCCTACCCCATCGTGTGGGGTATCATTGAATAGGTCTTCTAAAATTACTTGGGGGTTGCTAAAATTATTTTTCGATTTAATGCTCCATTTACGAAATATTAAACTTTAAAATGCAAACATTTTTGTTCCAGTAGGGCGTCCCCGGGTTCAGCTTGAACAGTGAAAGCAAAGTAACTTGCCTGGTTCTCTCTCGGATGGCTCGCCACAATAATATGCGGAATATGGCTGGTCGGTGAATCCTGGTTATCAGGCACAGTGGTCTTTCTCTCAGGTGGGCGCTCATAAGTCCTCGTGGTCGGTCGTTCTGTGGTCGGCTTAGGCCTAAGTCTGCGTGGTGGCTCTGCTGTCACAGTCGCGAAGGGTGTAGGAGACGACAAGGGCCGAGGGGACGTGCGTGGTCGCGTCGGCAGGATGAGCCGGGGGCTTGTCGGTGACGGAGCGGGCGCCGAAGTTGTGGTCGCCGGCGGATTCGTGGTCGTCGACGGCGTTGTGGTTGTTGGACGTTCTTCCACTGAAAATAAAGAGTAAGGTTATTTACGTTAACTTGGACTCAAAATAAAAATCCAAGATGGCGACTGTGATGACTGTGAATGACTGTTTTCAAATTTGTCATCATGGGTGTCGTTTTCATGGTTTTCGAGGGTGCTAAAACCGATAGTGAGATCAAAATTAACATCTAAGATGGCGGCTGTGAAAATTCGAAATGGTGGTTTGTCCAATACTAACCTACTTGAAAACTAATTAAATATGTAGGTATATAGGCACCTAATCCGTGCTGTAATCGTATTATGATAAAAAAGTAAATTACTAATCGTCTAATCAGAGGAATATTTAACGTTTATGTTTTTATTAACTGATAAAATTACTGTTTAAATCACTGATAAATGAATCGATGGCGAACTATGTTTTAACACAAGAACAGAACAAGAACTAGGTACTAATGTAGCGGTATCAACAACGCCACATGCGAACAACGCGTCATACTGACGTCACGCAAATCCTGCATCGCGCAAGCAGAGTTTACCGCGCAATTAGCATAGATACAACGGCCCGACAAGAATCATCGGGCAGTTGCCCACCAGACACAACACCCGTCTGGTCAGAGGAGAGGAGAAGGAGTATGAGTGAACTTTACACCCTGTTCTTCATAACTCTATACTAACAATTCTATTAGAAAATAAAAATAAGAGAAACCATGGTTCGCTCTATGTAAAGTTCCTCCTAATTATGCAACCACAAGTCAACTTTGAACTTTTCAGTATATTTACGTCAAAAATTGGTTCTTTTCTCGTCGCACTTGGTAACCTACTTGCTTGAAATCATGTAAATCGGCACAGTCATTATTAGACGGGGCACTAAAACTGCGGGACATAGCTTCAAGCGAGCGAGCGGAAAAATTGTTTATACAAAGGCTTCCCATGGCCTACTTAAGTTGCATTGAGTTACATTTAAACTTTTTTTTCCATAAATAATACTGATATAAAAACCGGCCAAGTGCGTGTCAGGCCACGCACAGTGTAGGGTCCCGTAGTAGCCCGTTATCACAATATAGTACGATTCTGTTCGAATTTAGTACGAATCTGAATTTATGTAATGGTAAAGATATTAGGGGTGAATGGTTATAATAACAAAAAACGACTTTAATTTTGAAAAATATATGAGAAGAGTATCCTGACTCTGGACACTCTTGTCATATATTTTTCAAATTTGTGTTTTACTCAGGACTCCTGAGTAAAACACTAAAACAAAACTTTAACAACCACGGAGGTCATACCTTGCAAAAAAATCATAACACCGCGATCTACAAAAGTCACGTCAAGGCACAACGCCATCTGTTATCGAATAGCGATACTAATGACAAAATATTGATTTTCGAAGATAATTATTTAAACAGATTAGACATTAACTAATAATAACCACTTTCTTCCTGCTAAAGCTAAAAAACAAGAGTACGATGCTGCAAAGTTATTATTTGTTCATGTAGTTCATGTAACCTACTAAGTAGTTTGTCGTTTGTGACTTCTTTAAGTACTCGAATTAAAACGTAACCTTTTGGTACAGCGCCATCTAGCGGCAGTATAGTGAAACTTATGATAATTTATTATGTTTTTTTTTGTTTTTTTATTTCATATTTTGTTTTTCAATGCAAGTCTTTACCCGTTATAAACAAGCAACTACTTCATCTTAGTCACTAAAGGATTAATGCTAAGGATTTTATATTTGGTACAAAATTATCCAACACCCAAGTTCAACGACTATTACTGCAAAACTAATAAAGTTATCTTAACCACTATAATTTTCCTTTAAAGTTCATGAAATGCACTATCATCGTGAATTTTTACAGATTTTTCAAGCCAGCAGTTTAGCTTTTAGAGGGGGGGGGACGCCCTACTGGAACAAAAAATTGCACTTTAAAGTTTAATATTTCGTAATTGGAGCATTAAATCGAAAAATAATGTTAGCAACCCCCAAGTCATTTTAGAAGACCTATTTAACGATACCCCACATGATGGGGTAGACGATGAAAAAATATTCATCCCCATCCCCACTTTACATGTAAGGGAGCTACCATAAGAAAAAATATTTTCCATATTTTTATTTTACCACTTTGTCGGCGTAATTGATATACACACTTCTACAAAATTACAGCTTTCTAGTACTAACGGTCTCTTAGCAAAACTTCGGACAGACAGACAGACAGACGGACATGATGAAACTATATGGGTTTCTTGTCAGAACTGCGGAACCCTAAAAATCTGTCGGCTAAGTTTGCAGATTAAAATTAAACGTTAACTTAAAATTTCCAGGAATAAGTAAGTAATAGTCATAGCTAGGTCAGGGGTCGGTAGCGGAGAGGATCGCGTTCACTGGCCTGCGGCGCCTGCGCGCTCACTACGCGCTTGATTTACCTTTGAGAAGGCCTCAGTCTCACCAAAAGCCTCCTCGGAGAGTGAGTGGTGACCCGTTCTTGACTATAGTGGGCCTCCACTGTAGGCTTTTTCATGAACAGAACAGAACTTTTTAGAGAACATAGTGTACCGTTGCTGATCGCCATTCGAGATGACAGGCTTCAGTCCGTGTGGAATTTTCAAGTTACCCGGCACTCCCCCCAGCCAGCGCCGGCGCCTCAGGTCACCTTCACTGAGGGCTGGCCTTTGCTTCCCCGTGAGGCGGATCCATCGCCTCATGTTTAACCGCGCACCACCTGGAACCTCCCCCGACAAACAGTCGGCGGTCTACCTGGCAGCTGTGTTGGAGTACTTGACGGGTGAAGTGATGCATGTGAGCGGGAACCTCGCTCGACACAACGAACTCACGCGCATCACCGCGCGCCAAATTCAGCATGCTATACGAACGGACAATGAATTAGACCGTTTAGTGCGGGCAGTTATACAATGGCAGCATCTTTTAAATGTTAATGATGATGACTATGACTCGGACGATGACTTCGATGATGAGTTCTATGATGACTTCTATGTTGACTTCGATGTTGACGAAGAACTAACTGATCAACCGGAGCCGGGCACTTCCACTGCCGCTGGAAGTTCTGCCGCTGGAAGTACTGCCGCTGGAAGTTCTGCCGCTGGAAGTTCTGCCGCTGGAAGTTCTGCCGCTGGAAGTTCTGCCGCTGGAAGTTCTGCCGCTACAAGTTCTGATGATGACTATGACTCGGACGATGACTTCGATGATGAGTTCTATGATGACTTCTATGTTGACTTCGATGTTGACGAAGAACTAACTGATCAACCGAAGCCAGGCACTTCCACTGCCGCTGGAAGTTCTGCCGCTGGAAGTTCTGCCGCTGCAAGTTCTGCCGCTGGAAATTCTGCCGCTGGAAGTTCTGCCGCTGGAAATTCTGCCGCTACAAGTTCTGCCGCTGGAAGTTCGGCCACCGAAGAAGACCTCTTCGCCGTAGAACAAGTTTCTGCTACGGGCCGTGCTACTACGAAGGTAGACGAATAAGTCGTGGACGTTCTGGATTAAAACTAATTAGTACAATGTCGGGGTTGTGTTCGAAACTAGCAAAAGTTAGACTCTCCCACGATCGTCATCAACCTTTACCAGTTTGCTGCTGAACATAATGCTGACATACAACATGCGTGGGTTAGGTTGAATAGCGTGCGATTGAATAGGTATTACACGAACACAGCATTCACAGAACTCGCTTCTACCGAGGAAGTTTACTTACTAGACTCTACTTCTCTCTCAGTGTTGTGCGTCCATGCAAATTATTATATTATAAGTAGATGTTATAGTTTGTAAGCCGCTGGAAACCCGCTGAGATGGCGCTAGTGCTGCCACAATCACTTCGAGTACGTGTTTAAAAATACTTTAAAATTATAAATTGAGCTGTGTTTATAATCGATAGTTATTTAAAAACTAGCTGCACCCCGCGGTTTCACCCGCGTAAAGGTCGATCCCGTTGGAATATCAGGATAAAAAGCCTATATGTTAATCCAGGGTGTCAGCTACCTCCATACAAAATTTTATGAAAATTGGTCCAGCCGTTTAAGCGTGAAGAAGTAACAAACATACGCACACACCCCCACACACACACACCCTTGTTTGTTCAGACACCCTTACGAGGACCTTGTTAGTCCTAGACGGAACCGAGGACCCTCCAAAAAACTGGTTTAAATACCTCGTTGGCCTTTTAGAATAATATAGAAAGAGACAGGTGAGTAAATCTATAGTGATGAGCTTATTGGGATAATGCTATCTCAACATTTTTCTGTGGTCCAATTAATTCGAAACTCAGTATGTAAGACCAAAATAAATAATATAGTATATCAGGGTTTTTAGAAAATCTACCTCTAACGGGGTGTAGAGGGATAGTCAATTTCATAGGGGAGTATTTTATTATGTGGCTTGATTGTATTCTATTCTTGATTGGAAAATTGTTTTAAATAATATAATCTTTAAGTCAAGCTATAGAAACATCCCAGACGATTTTTCGAAAATGCACCTATGGGGATAAAAAAGGGGGATACCGTATAAATGAAAAATCTTATTTATTTGGTTAATGAACATAAAACTTGGCAATATTTGACACAGTAATTAATAAAGAATGTCACTTTTACTTTAAAAAAAACCCCTCACAGAGGATTTAGGGGTGACAAAGTTAATAGCACACGCACCCACAATACAGGAGAAATTCCTAATGTGGGGCAACGTTTTTTTTTTAAACTAAGAAACTAAGAAAAAAGTAGGCATGTGTTTTAGGGTTTTTCAAAAATCGACTCCTACCAAGGTGGAAAAGAGTAATAAAGCTTAAGGGGCTTACATAACCTAAAGCGCGGTCACTGTCGGACTGCATAGAAAAGAAAGAGACGCGCGATGACACAACGCTGGTAATTTATTGAAAAATATTAAGCAATTATTTAATTACAAAAAATCTATTGTTTGGACTAACAAATTAAAACAGTAGTGTTTTAATATGTTGCTTGTAGAATAATCTGACTAAAAATCAGAATGATTTTATGTGTATTAGTATGATTTGTGTTGTATAAAGAAAGTGTTTAGAGGTATTTTCATGATTTTTGTCTATCATATTAGTTGTATTATGTTTTCAAAACACTATCTACCTAGCATATATACTGAAGAATATCATATATTTTACTGATTTTGTTTACTGTAGTCGATCCTATACTTTTATTGTTTCTAAAACTTGCGCTGTTTTGCGCAAGTTTTAGAAACAATAAAAGTTTTTTGCGTTTCGGTCCTGTAAGCCCCTTAAGGACAGAAGACAAATATTAGTTTAGTCCTGTCAAATTAGACAGCGCCTTACGTAAATTGGCGTATTTTTAACCGACTTCAAAAAAGGAGGAGGTTCTAAATTCGACGGTATGTTTTTTTTTTTTTTTTTTTAGTAGCCATGTTTTTAATCACATCTAAACTTGCTATGGAGTATCTTAATTTGACAGGACTAAACTAATATTTATCTTCTGTACTTTTCTTAATGAAATAGAAAGAAAAAGATGCACTGAACTTAAATTTAGTTTAGTTTGTGAACAAGGGAATCGGCGCCATTAGGTTATTAAGTTTTCATGCTTCCCAAATTATTTGATCTCACTTGATAATATTTCTTTGTTGTTTTATAACTAAGCATTGTGTTATGTAATTTTATGTTAAGTTTTTAGCCCAAATTATGTAGATCTCTTTTAATTATGGTTTCTAAAAGTCTTTTTGTTTGAGTCGTTTTCTAATAACTGTTATTTAAGTTTTCTAATCATGCTTCTCAAAGATGTTACTGCAACTTGGTGACTATTTCTATAAGTAGATCGTTGGTAAAAGTTTGTAAAAGAATTTGTTTCATTTGAAAATAAACCTACTTTTATTTCAAGTAAAGTTTATGTGGTTTTCTTTAGTACGTTCATGTTCTGTATTTCTTTGTACAGACGCCAGCACATCAATCTAATACAATCTGTCAAATTTCTTCAATAGAATTTCAACTTTATTGCTAAAAGCTTATGGTTCAAAGTTGATTGGGAACATTTGACAGTTTCGGGTAGCTTGATGTGCTGGCGTCTGTACTTTATAATTGCTTCAAATCTTGCTGCAGACATTTCACCTAGGAAGGCATTTACTTTAGATTCTTATATTTGCTTCAAATCTTGCTGCAGACATTTCACCTAGGAAGGCCTTTACTTTAGATTCTTATATTTGCTTCAAATCTTGCTGCAGACATTTCACCTAGGAAGACATTTACTTTAGATTCTTATATTTGCTTCAAATCTTGCTGCAGACATTTCACCTAGGAAGGCATTTACTTTAGATTCTTTATGAAAAGCACACGTACCTATTCAGCTCCTATGACAAACAATACAATATTTTATGGTGCAAATCATCATCATCATCATCATTTCAGCCGAAAGACGTCCACTGCTGGACATAGGCCCCCCCCAAGCACCTCCATCTCGACCGGTTCTGTGCTTCTTGCATCCAACGGGTTCCTGCGGCCTTCACAAGGTCGTCGGTCCACCTTGTGGGAGGCCTTCCAACGCTACGTCTTCCGGTACGCGGTTGCCACTCCAGAACCTTTCAGCCCCATCGGTCATCTGTTCTGCGAGCAATGTGCCCTGCCCACTGCCACTTAAGTTGGGCAATTCTTCGGGCTATGTCGGTTACCTTGGTTCTCCCGCGGATCTCCTCATTCCTGATTCGATCACGCAGGGAAACTCCAAGCATAGCCCTCTCCATTGCCCTTTGGGTGACTTTTAGTGTCTTGTAAGGCCCATTGTGAGCGACCACGTTTCAGTTCCATCGTGCAAATCATAATGTTGTGTACCTACCTAATATAAGCGGGCCTAGGTACATACTTAGCACATACTGCAGAACAACCCTGACTATTCCTCGTGCTCCTAGTAGCTACTAACGATTTGTTTAAGGATTCAGTCTACCTTCGATTTTCTCCTTCATAATTTTATTTAAATAAGCTATATGGGTCATATTCAAAATAATTGTAAGTTACGGATAGGAAACAGATATGAATATTATTTGATTGTAACAGAAAAATAACAGAAAGGAATTATTAGGGCAAGTTTAAATAGCACACGTTTATAACAGGCTACGAGTGCGAAGTCGATGTGGGTCGCTAGGTGGGTACATAATGAAATAACATTTTGGTGATCATATTTTAGTTGGTATAATTGCCATAAATTCATCATCATCATTGCCATAATGCCTTATCTCCGAAACTACCGAGCCTAAAATTTTGATATTAATATTAAGGCAAAAGGATTCTAATGATTAGAATTATGTAAAGCCATATTTGTTACGGTCGTGAATCATATTTTAATCAACATACAACTTTACACTGACCTGTAAATTGCAAAAAACCTGAGTCAATTTGAATTTCGCGGGCTACCTTGGCGCATCCCCCTTAACTGATACTGAGACGGCCGACGAGAGGCTGGGTACGCCTCGGCGAGGCTGCGCGGTTAGTATAAAAGGCTCAAGCAGTGAGGACTGAGGATACGCAGTAAAACATGCACACACAGACAATATATGGCACAGCAATGCAATACATGGCACAATATACGCAAACTTTACATACTTCAAATAAATTTAAGTAAGTAAAAAAAAATGTTTTGGCTAACCTGCGGTGCACTAAGTACCTATTAATATTTTATTTTCATTAATTCATACATGAGACAATGTGAATAACGCCTAATCATTCATATCTGTTACGTAACGGAAAAAAGTGACAGATAAAATAACGTATATGAATTAATTGCACGTGTCTATCCTACAAATCTATTTATTTCCACACCAATTCACATGATTATACGAATATTTTATAGTTATAACAAATATCACAATACAGCCCTTTCCTAGTATGAGTAATAAAACAGTAAGTACTTACCGCTACTGTAAACGACTCACATTGAATATTTACTTTTAAAAGTCTAATTTTAAAAGACAACGAAACGAGCTGAAAAACTATATTGAACAAAATGG
This sequence comes from Oligia latruncula, assembly GCA_948474745.1. Lineage (NCBI taxonomy): Eukaryota > Metazoa > Arthropoda > Insecta > Lepidoptera > Noctuidae > Oligia > Oligia latruncula. The sequence continues at coordinate 25,052,479 of OX419683.1, forward strand.
CAAAGCGTTTATTCTTACGCGTCGTGTAGTAACAGCTAGTGAACTAATTTTGCCAGTATTTCAAATTTCTTTATTGCCATGGAAATAATGTTAAAATAGCATAACAGAGAAGAATAACAGATATGTGCAAAATCAGGACACTCATTAATAAATTAAATTTGGAGTACACTAAATAGTATTTTATATTTTGTTTAGTAAAGTGTTGAAAGTTTAAACAATATTCTCTGAATATATTTTTTTTTTTAACTTTTGTAGAATGGTTCATAATTAAATTATTTTTTTTAGTTTACCGTTAAAGACGTGGACATAGAATACTTGTATGAAACGGATCCTACACAATGTCTAGTTTAATTTTTTTAAATGAATTGTTTAGGTTTACCAAATGTTTCGTTGTTTTTTATTAAGCTCAAATAAATATTTTATCTGTTTGTTTATGAAATTCTAGTCAATTGCATCTCGTTATGAAAATAATTGGGTTGGACATTAAGACAGTAGTAAATATACAATTATTTTGAATATGACCCATATTTTAAATAAAATTATAATTTGTCTTCTACACAGGAGGAAAACTGTCGAAACGAGGACTAGAATACACACTGTTCGGAAAATCTGGCAATCCAAAGCTTTTGTGTTAAAGTTAACACATAGGTCCTCGGATAATACAACAAACGTGAAATGAGTGTAAAGAGTCTGTGTATTAGGCGACAGTGGCACCGCCGCTGTCTTGAGGTAGTCGAACAATACTTTTCACAAACTACCCACCGCTGTCCTGAGGTAGTCGAACAATACTTTTCACAAACTACCCGCCGCTGTCCTGAAGTAGTCGAACAATACTTTTCACAAACTACCCGCCGCTGTCCTGAAGTAGTCGAACAATACTTTTCACAAACTACCCGCCGCTGTCCTGAAGTAGTCGAACAATACTTTTCACAAACTACCCGCCGCTGTCCTGAGGTAGTCGAACAATACTTTTCACAAACTACCCGCCGCTGTCCTGAAGTAGTCGAACAATACTTTTCACAAACTACCCACCGCTGTCCTGAGGTAGTCGAACAATACTATTCACAAACTACCCGCCGCTGTCCTGAAGTAGTCGAACAATACTTTTCACAAACTACCCGCCGCTGTCCTGAGGTAGTCGAACAATACTTTTCGCTTATACCTTTGAACTTCGATCCCTTTGAAGTAACAAATGCCTGTGTTACTGTGTGCACTAGCTCTTTTATGGCTAAGCTCAAAGCATTTGTGCTGTAATTTAATATTAATATTCCAATTTTATTTTTATAATTTTTTAACTGTATAGATTTTTATAAACATACCTTTTTTTTTAAAAAATATTATTATTTCTGCATGTTTATTATTAGAATTTTTATAATAATGTTATTAATTATGATGTATGTAATGTATCAAACACAATGTAAATTGTTCCTGATAAATAAATAAACGTGTAACTAGTACACACAACCATTCCCGAACTTTCCTGAATTTAATAACCTTACGAATTTTAAGTTTTTCATTTATAGGTTCCATAATTACTTTGATGGACTAATAGGCCTAGATTTACTTGACGGAGCACAGATTGATCTTAAAAAGAATTATTTAATTACAGATTTTACAACCATACCTATTCGGTTCTATCAATTTAAAAAGTCCAGTTATCAGGAAACCATTCCCGCGAACTCATAAAAATTATTAAGTGTATTCCTATTTATAGCCCAGACGGTGACGTTTCCATAGCTCAGCATACACTACAATCATGAATGCATTACTCGCGTTACTGACCGATTATGACTCACTCTTTAAATTTGAAAGCCCTTTACAAGCAGAGATATTTAATAATGAGTGCATTAGCACTAAACAAAATCCTGGGCGCGTGAAAGAGGTTTTTATCTTGATTGCGTACCTACAGACTATTTAAATAGGTATTGAAGAAAAAACGAATTTAGAGACTTTATGCAGTCGTTTTGCTGACGTATTCTACATATGTAGAAGGAGAACCTTTGACTTTTACAAATAAAATAAAACATCGTATTAGAACGACCGACGAACTTCCCGTTTATACGAAAAGTTATCGCTACCCATTTGTTCACAGACAGGAAGTTAGATACCAAATCACTAAGATGTTGGACCAAGGCAACAAAAGACCTTCTGAATCAGCTTGGAGCTCACCTATTTGGGTAGTTCCTAAGAAGGCAGACGCATCAGGCAAACAGAAGTGGAGAATCGTAGTTGTTATCAAAGTACTCTGTGTAGTTGACTTTCGTAAATTAAATGACAAGACCATAGATGACAAATACCCGATTCCTAACATAAATGACATACTTGACAAGCTTGGTAAATGCCAGTATTTTACTACTGGCATCTGGATTTTATCAATATGTGAGATGCACGCTCATGACATTCCGAAGACAGCCTTTAACTAACGTAGAATATGGGCATTTTGAGCATGTTCTACGTTAAAGGCTGAGAGTTGAGAGTGATGGAGATACCTACCTGAAAAGGATGACATTAATATTGCTGAATAAATGTATTCTAAATTCATTATTATTCACATTTAATTTTGACATAATCTATATTTTCTCAATTTAATTGTACTAATCTAAAAGAAAATAAGTAATAATAATGTACAGCTACAATGTATAAAGCGGTACTTCTGGACACGGCCCGCATTGTTAGGAGGTTCCTCTCTCTGGAGCCCTGACCGCCGGTAGCTTGGACCCTGTTCCCGATACCGGTGGGCTACTATTTTTTTTTATTTTTAAATGTTTTTATATATTTTTTTATACTAATATTTTTTTATAAAATATAATTTATATGTATTTAGTGAAATAAAGGAAATAATAATGTATAATGCATGCTTATTTATGATGCTAAGGGCAGGCGAATGATATTTGCGACGCTTGTAAAAGGCTGTTATGTTATAAGTGCTAACTTATCACAGATAGCACCAACATTGAACACTTAGTTCGCAATAAATGTTTTGACTTTGACCCCTTTCCTACCTGTTATGTATATGGTAAATGTGTTTAGAGATTTTTAATAGAAGTGGGCTGTTGGTGTTTTATTTCTTGCACCCTCACCTTCACCTTCATTCATCTTTACCAAGGACTCTGACTTTGACTTTTTCACGTCACTTACGCTGACAGTTGGGCGCTGGCTTATCCCAGAGGCCGTTGGCGAGGCATGCAATCCTCTTGGCTCCCTGCAGCCTGAACCCTGTAGCACAGGAATACTCAGCCACCGAGCCGAATACTGAGGAGTTGTGGGTGATGGACACGCGGCCGTTGGGAGTCGGAGGGGGCTCCTCACAGTGGACCACTGGTGAAACAAAAAACCATATTAAACATTTGTACAACGGTCGGTTTTGTTGCTGCGTGGCCAAAATCGGAACTAACGCCGCCATCTGGTTTTTTTTCAATACAATTTCATTGTCAATTTCATAAATGTCATTCAGTCGCAAAAAGATCCTTGTATAGCTTATACAATGTGGAGGCTAATGATAGCATCTGAGAGGTTCGATCGATCCACCGATCATTACGCAACGCTTGTCCTGCGGTCCCGCCCCGCGCCCGTTGGAAGTGACAGTTCCTGAAATTATTCCTCAGGCTTTACTAGGTATTTAGTAATTTACTGATTTCATCGGATTACTCAAATAGGTATGAACCAAACTGTCACATACACATCTACATCACAGTCTTTATTGTTATATGAAATTGTGTTGAAATCGTCTGGTTATAGGGTACTTATATTAGTACACAGGGAGGAAAAAAATGCCCGTGATCGTTAGTAAGGAAAGTCTATTATCAATTTATCATCAATGATAGTGATTTTTTTCACAGCTGTAAGATTATTTTTAAACTAAGTAGTCAACCAAATTTTGGAGGCTACTGTCGGCCTCCTCTGTGGTAACCAAGTATACATACAAACATGCTGTGAATGTGTGTGTATAAGCGCATTAGCTCTCGGTACCGCCCGAGAAAAGTGAATGTCGCTGACCACTACTGGCGGGAGCGAGTGGTTCGTGTGTGGTAGCCTTAGCGAGTGGTTCGTGTGTGGTAGCCTTAGCGAGTAGAACATAAAATGCCTGATATGTACGTTGCACTTAAACATAACTAGCGAAATGTGGCTGTACAATAATTGCACCGCTGTCTAACATTAACCCTTTGGGGAATACAAAGGAATGCGTGATGTAATGTAAATCTGAAACCAACCGTCACATCTGGGCGGGGGTCCGTTCCAGCGCTCGTCGATGTCGCATACGAGGCGCGCGCGGCCCACCATCTCGTAGCCCGCCTTGCAGGAGTACTGCACGTGCGACAGGTACGACACGGAACCGTTGAGCAGCTCGTACGAGCCGTGCGGGATCTCTGCCGGGAAGCCGCACTCGATACCTGCGGGACACGGCCAATTTTAAAGAAAGGAAAGAAAGAATAACATTTATTTGGCAACACTTCGTGAAAAAATAATAATAACCCCCCCAATAATATCTCTACGTTGACGTCGTGGTGGAGCTTGCTTCTTAGGTGCAGGAACCCTCATGTGCAAGACCGAGTCGCACTGGACTTCTGTTACACATGACAGCCAACTGTTACAACATTACTAGGTGCGAATACCAACGTCAACACTGCTGAAAAGTTAACTAATTTCTGCAAAATCAAAAAAATCTAAATCAAAATATTTTATTTCACATAAACCTACATGGGCACTTATGAAACGTCAGAAGCTAGGTGCACGGTTTCAATTGGTCGTTTCCTATGGAGAAGTACCGGCAAGAAACTCCATGGTTACTCTTTTTAAAAATAATTGGCTTTACAATGTTTCCAAATTACAGTAGGTATGGGAGGACAGCGTAGGCCTGTCAACAAGTACAGATCTAAAGTCTACAAGGCCTACAAAGTCCTCACATTTACAAAATAAGAATCTATCAAAAGGATAAATAAAAAATAAAAACCTACTAACACCAAGTGATATGATTCCCATTACAAACACTATAAAGAGATGAAAAATTTTAATTGTCTGTATATATTGTCAAATATTAAAGAGATTATGTCAAAAAAGAATGTAAAAATAAACATCGTAATTTGAGAGCAGCTAATAGACATTTACATAGTTATGCCGTTAATGAGGAGCCAGGGAAGCCAAACTTTGACATGTTTCAGCTAAGTTTAGAAGCTTTCCATTCAACGGTGTAGGAGGTTGCACAATGAACCCACTCACCTATTTCCTTATGACGAACGATTCTAAGTAAACTTAGCTAAAGCATAACAAAATAATTATTTAGAAGGCCTGATGTTGATAATGTCGTAGCCTGCTGTTCTGTTACGATTACGATATACCAACGTCAACCCTTTTGAAAAGTAAAAACTGGAATATTTGTTTGTATTATAAAGGTAATAGTTTTGTTGTAAACATTGCACTAGAATTTGACCAAGGTTTTGAGATGTTTTCCCTTTGACACTACACCCGTAGCTCGTACAATAAGCCAGGCCGTCACACTTACACGGATTAGTCCATATCTTGAAAATTACTGAATCGATTTCGATGAAACTTGCACTGTTCCCTAAGTTGAAGTAAATGTAAGTCAATAAAAAAATGGTCACGATCCGATTAATAGTTGCGGAGAAATGTGTGGACAAACATACATTTATTTATTTATAATTACCTATACAACCATCATACCATACATACATACATCTATAAAAAAATTGTATATGTGTATGGAAGCCCTAATAGATTGTCATGTGTGAATATAATGCAGTTGCAATAATATTACAGACATACGTGCCGAATTGATAACCTCCTTTTTTTTGAAGTCGGTAATATTATATACCAAAATAACCCCATCGGCTATTTCTATGTTGATGTCGTGGTGGGGCTTGCGCGCTCTTATAAACTCTAGGTTTCTGCCGGTAGAGTTTATTGTGCCGGAACAGGTCTACTGGGGTGAGGACCCAGACCACGAGAGATACTATAAATGCGCAGGGCAGCACGTAGCGAGATTTTAGGCATGTAGCGACCCCATAGATCAAATCTCCTGGAAGAAGTCTTATTCCTCACCTCTTGCTTTTATGGGGCGGCTGGAGTGAGGAACTGAGCTCCCACTTCTTTCTTGCCTGTAATGGTAGACTTGAGTGGAGATTCACAAGAGCAAATATGGTCGGAGGAATGAAGTTCCAGTAAGATGCTTGCTGAAGTAGGGATCTTGACTGTACTTCTGGGATTATGCCGTGGAATACCTCTCCCACCTCCTCTCTACCTCGCGCGTGCACCTCAGGATATGTTGCCTCCTTATCGTTACGCCACTATTTACTAGCAACAGTTTCCGGGGGCCCATTCTTGAGTGTGCAAGTCACCCCTTGTCATTTTATCCGTGTATACCTATTACTTATCTTTAATCAGGCAGGGGCCATAGTCCTTCCATAGTTCGAGGTTACCAATTCACTATAGCCACCCAATATGTTTTGTTTCCAATTATAGTCCTGCACCAACCGGGGGTTGTCCTTAGGTACACTTTCATTGTCATCACTGCGTCAACTGTCGGGAGGACACGGCGTTGCATACGCTGGCAGAGTATGCCGCATGGAAGGAGCCGCGCCGTGCCCTCGTATCCGATCGGAGCCGACTTGTCGCTGCCGGCGGCCGTCACTCGTTCGATGGTTGGGAGCGCCGAGTCATGGGACGCGGTGATCTCCTTCTGTGAAACCGTCATTTCACAGAAGGAGGCTGCGGAAAGGTTGAGGAAGGTCGAGACCATTCTCCCGACCCGCAGCAGACGTGCCGGGCGTCGGCGGAGGGTGGACAACGCCCTCTTCCAGCCCCCATAAACTGGTCCTGACTCAGGACCAGTATATCAGTATCAGTATATCAGGACTCCTGAGGGACGGCGGACTTGGGAACGTTCGCCCCCCATCTAGCAAGCCACGTGGCGGCGGGCGGCGCGTAGTGTTCCACGCGCGCCCCTATAGGACGTGCCTGGGGGAGTTTTACACCTCGCTCCCCCCGTGGACTTGAGGTGGCCCCGCCGGCACCAGCCTGGGAACGTGGAAGGCGTACAAGTTCCCATGATCCCCGGTCCAAGTGTGGGAAGGGAACACCGGGGTGGTTTTTAGTCAGTAAAAGTCTGACAGACCCCGCTGCCCACCCCCGGGGCGAAGGACATCCATGAGGATTTTCAACAATGGAACAAAAAAAAAATATGGGTACACTTTCATAGTGAGTACGGGGATAAACGTCGGTCGTGTGTCATTCCATTTAAATTTGTTAAGAGTTAAGCTATATAATACCCAACCACATCAAACTTGGATCAAGGATTTTTCACCGGCCTCTCTAGCCGTAACCCAGTCGTGTCCTCGGAGAGGACCGCCGTGCCGGCCGAAATTGGATTATCCTTATGCTCGTTTTGTATAACACTATGCAACACACTTTTTTATTTATTTTATTTTCGCCCTGGGTAAATCCTCAGGGAAAGCCTCGGTCTGGAAAGAACGGAGTGTTATGTCGTGCCCCTACTGACTAAAACCCCACTGTTCCTTCAAGTACCTACCATGAGTCGGAGGCCCGGGAGTTACTTGTACATTCGCCGCACCCCTGACTGGTATCAGCTCGTCATGCCTAGAAAGAACTCTCAGCGCGGCCGACGTGGGCAGAAGCTAGTATGCTATAATGTCACGATTTAGTTCAAACTCTATCCTTTCCTAAGCTAAAAAAAATAAATGTTCGACATGTCCAATGTCCATGTACCTATATTTATAAAAAATAAGCCTTCATGGAAAAGGTTAAAGGATTGGCGGGGCCGGGTTTGGGCAGCAGACAGCAGGCTTTGCCCCGCCTCGAAAAACATTCTAGATCCGGTGCTGACTCCAGTGCGCTTTTATTAGGCGATAGGTACATTTAGGTGTCCGTGTTCGTGAAAGCATTTGGAAAACTCCGTCAAGTTTTCTCGTCGCCTAGCCCGCAGTGTTTGAAGACTAAGGTCTTCAACCAGTGCGTCCTGCCCGTCATGACATACGGTGCTGAAACGTGGACACTGACGGTCGGGCTGGTCTACAAATTCAAGGTCGCTCAGCGCGCTATGGAGCGAGCTATGCTCGGAGTCTCTTTGAAGGATTAAATCAGGAATGAAATTATCCGGAAAAGAACCGGAGCTATCCACATAGCTTGCAGAGTAAGCAAACTGAAGTGGCAGTAGCTGGCCATGTCTGTCGAAGGACCGATGGCCGGTGGAGCAGACGAGTCCTGGAGTGGAGACCTCGTATCGGCAAGCGTAGTGTGGGACGCCCCCCAGCTAGATGGACGGACGACCTAAAGAAGGTGGCTGGGGTAGACTGGATGCGGAAGGCGGAGGACAGGGTGCTGTGGCGCAGTCTGGGAGAGGCCTATGTCCAGCAGTGGACTGCGATAGGCTGAGTTGATTGATTGATTGATTGGTTCGTGAAAACTGGAATCCAGGTTGCTAAACTGAGAAAGTCCCTATATGGACAAATCTAATAACACTTTGGCCGACCCGGGAACCCAGGACCAGGCCAAATAGCTTATGCGACCATTAGATCAATGAGGTACTCATCCAACCTCGCATTTATTTTGCTTATCTAGAAAATACCTGGACTCTATCTTATCATTTATTTCTGAAAATTCTTTCCTCTAATTGGTGACTGTGTGATGTCTAAGGTTACTTATGGTACCTACCTAAGGGGGATGCGCTACGTAGCCTGCGAAATTCCAATTTTCTTAGGTTTTTTTCAATTTGCAGGTTAGTGTCAGGTTGTATAAAAATTTGAATTTCGCGGGCTAACATGGCGTTTCGTTTCCCCCTAACATATATTATATACAGAAGTTGTTGCTGTTAACAAATAATCTTTATAAATAATTAAAATAGTTATGTAAGTACTCACGTTTACAAACCGGTGGGAACTCATCGTAAAAGCCGGTGTCGAGGCAGGTCCGCACCGTGGGCCCCACGAGGAGGTGTCCATCATCGCACGAGTACTCCACCGACGCACCCACTTCGAAGCTGTCAGCTGACATGGTGGAGTTCGGGGGCTGCTCAGGACGCCCGCAAGCTTTCGGTTCTGTAACGAAGCAATGGAACCGTGAGTCAAGTGATGAGGAAACCAGGACTGCCATGGGCCTATTTAATATTACAATTAGCTTGCTACATGTGCCACATTTATCAAACAGTGACAAAACTGACACAATTTCACGACAAGTGCTGTCCATTAAACATTGTCGGTTATGCCCCAGTATCTCTAATTGGTACCAATAAATAAGTGAACTTTATGATCTAGTGAAAGTAAAGTCGCTAGCAAAGTAGGTAATTTGTGTTAAAATTCAAATTGATATGGCGAAGGCTACCGGATGTAACACATTATATTCGGTAGCTTTTCGCCACATCAATTTAATTATTTTTTTTTACTTTAAAGTTTGGTAGGTATGGATAGGTACAAGAAACGCGCAGAATTGTTAAACTGACACCCAGGTGATAAATGATTACTGATATACAAGTCTTAAAGAAGCTCCATAGTTATAATATATAGGTACCTACTACATTAATTAACTAAGGGTGTGTTCTGTGTTCCACAGGCTGATCGAGGTGAAGAGCAAAAAACACAGCAAAAAAAAAAAAGTACGGTTTTATTTACTATGGATCAGAAAATTATTTTGTCTTCCTTCCAATAAAAGTGCTGAACTGATTGTAAAATAGTATAGTTAGGTACATATAATAACCAATTAATTGTATTGAACACCATTTTACATGAAATACTTAGAAGGTGTTTGAATCGACAGTACCTATCTGGTATCGTTGGTTTTCACATTAATTTTTTTAAATACTCGCTATGGAATGACCTAAATGTACTATATTATAACCGAACTGGCCAACCCTGAATGGTAGACGGATATACTTACCCAATATTACAGAACCAAATCGACTAACTACTTGTTTGCCTAACTCTGAAGTGTTTTTATAAAACCGGGAACGCCGGGGAATTGCGGGCTAAGCCTGCTGTAACAAGGCAAGGCATTAAGGTGCACTTTCCGCTGCACCTGGAGAAGAAGGCGCCATCAAAAAGTGAAGATGAAGATTGATGCCGTACCTAAGTACATACTTACTAACTGCATCAATGTTCATCTTCAAGTACGCTCCGATAAGTTCTTACAGATAGAAAAAAAAGCTAGAGATGTTCGAGGGGGAAGAAAGGTAGTAGGTACCTACTGTGGTCTGGTGTGGACAGAGCAAAAATAATTATTATCGTGTAGGTCGAAGGATGGATGCGACTCGTATGTGAAATAAATATTTTACTACGATGAGTTTTACAAAGCTTCTTTGGACTCGAAATTCCTTACTATTTACAGAACGGCGGTCGAGAGAATGCATTCCTGAAAACTGTCAGTGCGACAATTCTAGTAGCTAATAAAGATCAAATTCGCAGAACACGTATTCGTTTGTTTACAACTGACTGTGTCAAGATTGCTTTCTCTCGCCGCCCGGCCTCACTGTAATTAGTTGACTACATAACCACTAGATGGCGTGATGAGCACCAAATTACGAAAACCAAGGGAATAACTGTTTTGCCTCAAGTTTACTTGAAAGATAAACACGCAAGTTCATTAACGCGAGTAGTATTGAAAATTGGAAACAAAATATTAATTTTTCAAGCCTGTAACATAATACTACGGGAACGCTATAAAACTCTAATTTTACAGAACCAGCATTCTACGTTATTGAAGTAACACAGAAATTATATCGCAAAAATAGGCACCAGATAAAACATAACTATACAAAATACATTCGCAGGCATAAACTGTATTTGCAGGGGCTTTATTAAGGTAATCGCAGTCAAATGGCATTGCGTCTTTTTAGCGCCCCTTTGCGGGCACGAACAACAGGAGCACGAACAAAAATCAAAATATCGCAAACGTAAAAAGCAAAATCCACTTAGTTTATAATTACCTAAACGTTATTAAAGATCTTGGCAAACTCCATCGAAGAAGAAACACAGGTCAAACTTCTTAGACACAAGTCGTAAAGAAAAAGGAACTTACGGTGTTGACAGATATAGTTGAGTCTGGCTTGGCAGTCGGTGTCTGCCCACAGCCATCCCTTGCTTCCGTCAAACCGGGCGCAACCCTCGCCGCCTCCAGGAGCGTTCCAGAAGGACACAGTGACGTCATTGCCGTTGACCCACTTCCAGTTTGCCGGGTCTTGAGGGTCTCGAACTGCCCCGATCCAGTATTGGCTACTGCTGTCACTCCTGTACAAAAGAAGGGCTGGTTTGAAGACGTGTGTTCCTTTTGGGGTCGTTGCGTAGGATAGAAAGGTTCTAAGACAGAAGATAATTAATAAAAAAAAAACAGAATGAACCATGTTGTCGGAGCTAGCTATTTATGTATTAACAGGTCATACGTCCCTGCCTTAACAAAGGTCATTCGGTGCAATTAAATACTTGTACAAGTAATCCTTACACTTTGCGAATCTTATAAGATTTCGATTTTTACTTTTAGTGTTCACAACCCAAATACTGGGTAATACGATACTCCTTGATAAGACTGGTTGTCAGACTTTCGGGCTTCAGACTACTCGTAACGACTGTCAAAGATCCTGATCGATCGACCTGTGCGGCTGTTATTATTTAGCCACGGGCCCCACACGTACCCACGTTACGTACTCACGTACGTGAAAGTAGGTATCTACATAAAATTATATTTTTGCCAACAATATTTTGGACATTTGTATAAAGACGCGAATAGCGGTGCTATTCTGTAAACATCTCACCGTGAAAACTTAGGTGAAGTTAACTTAACGTGAGCTGTCAATGCGCATATTTTGCTTAGGGGTTTAACATGCCTTTAGCTAAAATCCAGTGAATCAATAACTGTTTGCGTCTTTAATCGAATGTCTAAAATATTGTTGGTAAAAATATGATATTTTGGTACTTCTTCTTCAAACTTAAATTAATAGCAGCCAGGGAGTTAATTGTAGATCTTAGATGTGATAAAAAATGTTAAGAATGATATTTCCCATACGAAAACCTGTATTCTTTATTTCTGTTCAGCACTTTTTAATTTTTATTTTTCTGAGTACGAAAGGAATGATCCCCCTTCGACATGTAAAAGTGTTTTTTTGTACCAATTTATATGTAGAAATAAATATCATTTGTCATTAAAATGATGAGCTATAATAACACTAGTTCAAGATACATACCTATGGTCAGAAGGTAGGTACCTATTCGTGTCTGAGCAGATCACTATTGTCTCACGTTTCTCACTTAAATGGAGAATTTTAAAATAATCATCAGCCAAGTAATCTCCATAATACAGGCGGCCAAGAAATCTCTTTTTGACACTCTTTATTTGCTTCGGTGTCAACTTGGTAGTGCAGATTCCACACCAATCTACATTATTCTAAAATTTGACGGAACTAGAAGAATGCTGGAAAGGTTTAATGTGACCAGCCTCTCAAATATTATGCCTCGGTATTTATGTATATTTACTTAGAAATATAGATAACTTAAATAACTAAGTAATATTACTCATAGTAACAAAAAAAATGGATCTCAATTTTGTACCAATATTCCTATAAGTAATAACTTTCGCATCATACAATCATTATATTCCTATTAAACGCCAGCAATTTGCATTCACCCTGAAAACATAACACATTATCTAGGAGAAAAAATCGCAGACGTTTCGCAAAGCACACAGCAACAGCATGAAGAAACAACTCAATTTGAAAAGTCCACATTGGTGACAACCGCGTCAGTAGGTATTACAAGTAGACTTGGCTAGACAAAATCGTTCTTAACAAAATAAAAAATCTGAAATCAAATTAATTTCTGATGATGCACACAAATCGAATCATGTCATCGTCTCATCATGAAAGGGTTTTATCATAAGTAATTGCTTCACTGTCAATCACTGTTGATATACTGATTGATGGTATATTCCTCTCTGCAGACAGACATGGCCGTCGTGGGGTGGCGGTCGCCGGCGGCGGCGCGGCGTCCCCACCGAGCTTGTGCTGAGTATCATAGTTACCTAATAGTACAGTATTAAAATTCTCGCTCGTCCCCCTCAACACGTGCCCCGCACCCTGCGTCCCCCTGCCTGTCTGGCCTGGCAGATTATTGACTAAAAATCAAAGGGGAAATTTATAGACAGGTGTGTGGAACATTTTCCTTCGCTCTATAAAATATGTATATGTTTGCTAACTACTTACTAATCTTTTAAAATAAGTATTGCTAATGAAAGTATTTTTTGGAAAATGTGTAATAATTTTTCGTTGTTTAAAAAAACGGGCAAGAGCGAGTCGGACTCGCGCACCGAGGGTTCCGTAACATCATATGATGGTGCTGACATAAAACTGCAATATTCTACACCGCAGTGCGCAGTGTTAAAATTCTCTAACGAATATAGGCCTCGCCGATGAACATATAAAAACGAATCGCTCTTGCCCGGTTTTATTTGAAATATTAAAATATTTGAAATAAAACCGGGCGGGTTCTTAAAAAAAAATGAGCGATTTTGTAACAGACTGCTCCCTTCATCTTACGTAACCTGTTAAGGGAGGAAAGTAATAATTTTCAAAGAAAAATATATATATGTGAAGCCAAACAAACTTTTTCTTAGGAAAAGTTCGAACAGGACCTATGTGGAAAAGCTAAAAGTGATCGCTGTAATTAAAGGGCTATTTTTGCAAATGATTTTTAGTTAAGACGCGCGGGGGTTTCATTGTTTACAAAAATAAATAATTTCGCAACACAGGCTGCTTGCTCCCTTCAACCTACGCAACATGGAATGACGTAAATAATGGTGGCAAATATTAGTTTCGAAGAAAAAGTACTTGCTTTTCCTAAGTGAAGCCTAGCAAAGAAAATTTGTACAAATGATAAATGAAAAGGCTATTTTAGTTAGTTTTAGGTAAGTTACGATGGTTTCATTGATAAACAAAAATAAATAATTTCACAACTGATCCTCCATTCTACGCAACATGGTATGGGGATACCATGGTATCATTGTACCATGTTGTATTATAATTACAAGCTTTTATTTAGCTTGCACTGTTCATATGTAAGTATGTATGTAATATGTATGTAATATGTATGTAAGTGGTCCGTCAAAATTTGCAAACCATTTTTATATCATATAGTACGTAAGGCCCTTACATACTCGTAAAGGAGCAAAATATTGACTTTCGGAAAAAAACTTCTTGCTTTTCCTAACTGAAGTCTATGCAAATATGTAGTATAAACAAAAAAAAAAAAAAAATTAGGTTTGCTTTTTTTTTTGTTTGTCAGTGGGCTTTCCTGCTATTTTTTTATCTGATGTACGACTATGTATCTGGTGTATTGTGCGTCTTTTAGTCTGTGCTGAATAAATGTATTTTCTTTACTTTCTTTCGTTATTGTTAGAAATACTCGTGGAAGAACTAAAAGTGATCATTGAGATGAAAAGGTTATTTTAGAAAATTGTTGGCCAATTTGTATTAAGGTACCTACACGTTTTGTTTTTAAAGGAAATAATTTCGTAATTAATTGGTAACTATGTTGTACTGTTATTTTCAGTTCCATGGGGTATAGGAACAAGAGAAAATGCTTATTTAAACAGTTTTCAGATTAAAGATGTGGTAAATCTTAGGCATTGGAAGCATAGGTAGACGACTTCCAATGCCTAATGCCTAATGCCAATGCAATTGGCAATGTCATTTTCACGATTCCCGTTTGAGCAAACAAGATCTGAATTTTTATCAAGGAAAGATTTATTCTTCTATCGAAATGCGCTATCATCAATGGGAATTTTACCTCCATTGTTGTTCTTTTTCCACTCTTTACCCACTTAACATTTATACCATTGAAAATTTCGCAAAGGTTCGCAAACCCTGATACAGGTAGAAACATCCATAGCACCACGCATAGTCGTGATTTGATTGAATACGAGTACCAGCGCAGACAGGGGGTTAGATGGGGTGCCGGGGGGTGCCGGGGGGGTGCCGGGGGGTGCCGGGGAGGTCCAGCGGATGCAATTATCCGGTACTCAGAAGCATGTACCTATCACACACACTCGCATACGGGATTATTGCAATGCCGTGCTTTGGTTTGAAGACCGACGTTATGCAATATTGCACTAGCGGTTGAGGAGACTAAACGAATTGTGTCTAAGAAATTATGTTATTTTCATCGAGAAGGAGCCTCCAAGCTGAGCCCCGTCTGGTTTTTTTACTTATATCATTAGGTTGGCTTTTTATGGAAGGCAGTATTTTTCTTCGATGGGTTAAGGAATCTTGCAGCGGTCGCCTGGACTAATTGGTAATTCGTTGTGACTTTTTTTTTTCTTCTTACAAGAGAACCAGCATCCTATAAATTATGATACTTATATTGACCGAACGTAGCTACTAACAACAACATGGGATTTTACAATCATTAGCATAATCAGACTATACTGGTCCCACGCCCACTGCTGGGACACAGGCCTCCTCTTGGTGAGAGAGAGAGGGCCGTCATATATGTCGCAGCCAACTGGTTTAATTACCGCTAGCCTTTTAATTAAACGGCGGCCGTTCAACTAACGGCCTGAATGATATTCCAGATTATAGTTTAGGTTGGAACTATAACCAATCACGCTAGAGCGGAATCGGCCGCAGTAACTAAGCCAGGGCACCCCGAGCAAATGGGTTAGGTTAGGTTAGAACTGTGATCAACCGCGTGCGAGCCGAGAGAGCGAAGCGAGGCGAGCACTACTTCCAAAGGCCAGGTGGTTAACTAAACGGATAATTTAACCAGTTGGCTGCGACATATACCTATAGGTACCATCGGGCCTACTGCGTGTTGGTGGATGTCACATGTCTTAGATTTTTTTGGTTTTAGGACACGCCGGTTTCCTCACAATGTGATTTCCTTAACCGTTTTGAGAGCAGTGGTGATGAAATAATTTACTCAAAGTAGGTATAGCACCTGTCTGGGTTCGAACCTCCGACCTAGACTCGTAAGTCGTCGCGACCTTTACGACTGGGCCACCACTTCTCCTTCAGTGTTCCTTGCACAATCATTACGTAAGGTTGGAAATATTTTATTCTCGAAGAAACACTCCTAACTCTTACAAAGGGAAGCCAGGCAAAGTTTTCTATGTAAGAAAACTCGAACAGCTCGTGGAAGAGCTAAAAGTGCTCGGTGAAATGAAAAGGCTATTAGAAAATTGTTGGCTCATTTATTTTATCAAGGTTTAGGTAATTGTTAATTGCGAAATGTTAATACACAATTCAAGTCTCTTGCCTGTGGTATAGAATGAAATTGAAGCAAAAAATGACTTGCATCGACTGTAGTTCTTAACACTGTGTATTGAGTTTGAAAATTAAAGAAAATTAAAATTAGTTTATTATTTTAACAAGGAAACCTTAACTGCTAGAGATTTTAGCCTCTTTTTGAACCGATAAGCCTGTGTTAGTAGACTCCGCTATTCCATAACTTAAATAAGTATCTTTTACTTCTGTGAGTATGTGCATGTGTAAAGAGATTGTTGGTATCCAATGACCATCGGTCAGAATTAGTCAGATAAGTTTTACGCAGATTCGCCTTTCAGAATCCGGCACCCCAGTTGCGTCATACACTTTCAATCACGATCTGATGGATTTTCAAGGAAATTCATAATCCATAATGTTTGGAAAATTCATCTTTCGACGACGTAAATAAATAAAAAATGAAAGGTATTGGCATTGAATGTGTGTTACGCAATGACCCCGAGTGTATATTATTTATATAGTAAGTAATTAACATGGAGCGACTGCCTATCTGACCTGACATGGATTACCCAGTAACTGGGTTGTGGACAACCCAGTTACTGTGTAATCCGATACCCCTTGGTAAGACTGGTTGTCAGATTTTCAAGCTTCTGATGACCCATAACAACTGTCAAAGATCCACGAATGACAGCCGGGACCCGAGACACGGAAGGAGATGTAAAGATATCGACCCGTGGGTCTGTTATTACTAAGACAAAACCCCTTATTCCTATCATTCGGGGAAAAATAAATAAACGAAATTGACTCTTGTCGGTATTGCATGACAGTATCCACTTGAAATTTCATTCCAATTAAAGTGCGGGTACTGCCTCTCCCATGGCTGGCTGGCCAGAGAGCCAGACACATAAGGGGCCTATGTACATGAGAATTCATATTCAGTCCTTTGATAGTGCAGACATATAAACTGTACATATGGCTCTTTGAATTGGCGCTATTGATTTTAGGGTGAGGGCTATAAGCTTCAAAGGAAAATCTAGTGAAATTGGATAGATAGGAATTGCGTAACAAAAATAGTAACAATGATTTCCATTTTGACAGTTCAACAACATTCATTGCGTTAGTTACGTTGTTGAACAGACAAACTTTTCGAATTGAAGCAATGCATTAGTAATATCCTTCAATATGATTCAGATTATGATTGAAAGTGGATGACGTTTCCATGCAACTTCCGCAAGTATTTTATAAGTTGATGGCATGTCTAATGAGACAAACACTATTTTTCCATATTATGGTGATAGAAAAAGAATAGAGAATCTGTGCATCGGAGAGGAAGAACTGACTGAGCGCGACATCACGGAAAAAAGTTATCTAGATTAATTTGATTGAAATAATTACGAGATTTATTCTAAATACGCTTTTCAGGAACACCATCTTTCAACAAGACCCTGTAACAGTGCCCATTGAGGCGTCCGCGGCTCGCATCAAAACTAGCCGCTGCTAGCGGCTGCGGTCGCGTGGAAAATAGGTCTTACGAACATAGACATGCTACATTTATTGCGTAATAATGCTGCTTTATATAATCCAGGCCTTATGGTAACAAAAGCCTTGTACTCACAGATTTACACCGTTAATGCACAGTGAGTGAACGCACGCCCTATAATCGCCGTCTGTCGGTCAGTTCCTACGACATGCATTATGCATTTGATGCTAGTTGGTGGGTAGCTCTCACTCATGTGTGACTGTGGCTTTAAAATGATTATTATAACTGATTCTTGTAAGTTCTTGGTGAACAATGTGCCAGCGAGTGTATCCAAATATTTACCCGATGTAAGTCTATCCACCTCGCGAAATTCCAATGCCGTACTGTGTCTTGTGCAACTCGGACTCAGACCACTATTATAGAGCAGCAGTCATTTGCTGATTATATTCAAGATATTTTCTTTCTATGCACTCTTGGAATCTTAAAAAAATCTTGTAAGTAGTTAAATAAGTGCAGGTATTAATTTTAATTTATGGGAGTCACCTGTTTTTCAGAACTGAATGGCCTTTTTTATACAATATCTAAAACAACCTTTATTGTATATTAATTACAAAGTGTAATACTGCAGTACTGTTGAAACTACGATAATTTTCGCAATCTGAGGTAGTACAGGCCCTTAATGAATGAAGGTTTGTTTTTTAAGAATCCGTAGTCCACCTATGGTACACCCGAAGACACCACAAACCTTGCGCCGTTATTCCAAATTGATCATAAACGTAAACCGTACGCGCCGTAACGTTCGACATACGGACCGTATCGGATCGGAGACGGCGGCGGCGCGTACGGGACCCAGTCCGTTGTCTTAAATATACTCGTTTTGAACCGTTACGTGCCTCCGAGAATGGTTTCAAGAGGCTTTGGATACTGTACACGAGTGCCAGTCAAGTCTTGTGAGCTCTGTTGATTGCTGGTAATTGATAATGACCTGGGGGCCTAAAAAGGCCACTTTGGCATAATCATAAAAGGATAACGTTATGAATCACGAAGACAGTCCGTGTTTTCGGTGTTTTTCATTTTTCGAAATAGATTTTTTGTAAACATAATTGCTTCATATTTTGCAATAAATTACCAGGATTGTGTCATCGCGCTTCTCTTTCTTTTCTATGCAGTCCGACGACCGTGACCGCACTTTAGGTCATGTAGTCCCCATAAATATAACTGAATGTAGTACATAATATAGGTTGCATTGCATGCATCTCTGCTTAAACCTTTGGCGAAAACAACGACATGTTATGTAGGTAATGTCTTCTGCTGCATATATGATACCTTAATAGCTAATTGCTATGGTTTGGTTGTCAGCTACACTCGTCTGAACCAGAATTCTTTTTTTCATGAATGAAAATCAAATAACCTATCCATGCAAACATTAAAAATAAAATAAAAAAGCTAAGTGCCATTTTCTATTCAAATTCAAGTAATACTTTAAAACTACATAGTAACGAAGTTAAGCACAAGTTGACAGAAAATGACTTAGTATTTTATACACTACGCTTTCCCTTTTTCTTGACTGATAAGTGGAACTTTCTCAGTCATTGCATCCATGGCTCCATAGTGTTAATGTTAGAATGCGAAAATGCGGCCAAGGTTATCATTTTAAACATAAATCTCTGAGGGATAATTGCGAAAAACGCTTAGAAAGAAAGAAAAATGCGTTTGCCATTACAGCCGAAAGAATACGCCTTATGGGGGAAGCGCAAAGGTAGCCCACGAAATTCAAATTTTCTTACGTTTTCTGCAATTTGCTGGTCAGTA
Source organism: Oligia latruncula (assembly GCA_948474745.1). Taxonomy (NCBI): domain Eukaryota; kingdom Metazoa; phylum Arthropoda; class Insecta; order Lepidoptera; family Noctuidae; genus Oligia; species Oligia latruncula. The sequence goes on from OX419683.1 coordinate 25,071,999, forward strand.
TTAAGCTGTACGTTGATTAAAATATGATTTGCGATCTTAACAAATATGTATTTTCAGAATTATAATCATTAGAATCAGTAATACAGCTGTTCCCTACATTTTGACGAGTTATACGAACATAAATGTGGGGAACAGCTAATATTTTTTTTCGCAATTTTACGTTTGGTCCCATAGTAAAAGTTGTTCATAATAGAATGTTTTACCAATAACCCTGTATATCTAACAAGACTTCTCAACTACGTACAGATCCTTGCTCAGTCGATCACCTTCACATCGGCAACCATCATCTAAAATCCAATTTCATGCACTACCATCTTAGATTCCGTTCGGAATTACCAATACCATAGAACTTTATACTTACATATTACGAAATCAATCGTGAAATTGACCGGTAACTTGTATAGTGGAAACTTATAAGATCGTATTGTTCGACAAACGTTCACAGATGACGCGCGCCGCCGTATAAGGCCTGAGACCGGATATCTATGCCTGAGACCGGATATCTATGCCTGAGACCGGATATCTATGCCTGAGACCGGATATCTATGCCTGAGACCGGATATCTATGCCTGAGACCGGATATCTATGCCTGAGACCGGATATCTATGCCTGAGACCGGATATCTATGCCTGAGACCATTTGTGTTTTATGGGATGACGAAATGAGCGTGTAAGTGGCTGGTGGGGCAGGGCATGGTGGTCTACACTGCTTTGTCGTAGCTGATAAACCGCTGATTGTATTTTTTAGTCTTAGAAACATCTATCACATTCGTTTCGGTGAAAAAGTTAAATACATACCTACTATTAATAATTGTGTAAGGATTGTATCGCTAAAAATGTCCAGGGATGACATTTTGACATACGTGAGATTTTAGTAGTTATGGAACCCCTAACTACTGAAATCACACGCTTCATAACCAACCGGTTATGAACCCATTCATGCGTGTTATAAATACATATATGTCACAACTTCACAAGTATACAAGTTTTCATTGTATCTACGAAAACAATAACTTCTTAAACAAAATCGCGGCACAAAAATCAACAGCTTATACTGCCAAAAGCATTGCTAAAAGTAAAACAAAGCTCACTCACCGGTGTCGCCTCCAGAGCTCCCAGCTGATGAAGCCTTGCAGCGCCGGGTTGCTCTCGTCAACCAGCGTGCCACCGCGAGACCGGCAGAACCCGAGCGCATCCCGGAACGACGCCGGCTGGCGGTCGTAGAAGATGTAGCACTTCCCGTTGTACGTCGCCGTGCTGCCCGGCGGCTGATCCCGGAATTGAGGACACCTCTCTATCGGCAGTGCCTGGTCCGTGTAAACAAACGCTTCGCAGATCGACAGCTGGGCCGGTGCTGAGGATTCCAAGTGCACGCTGACGAAGGCACCCGGCATGGGGGGGTTGCAAGGCAGGAAGAGCGGCTGTCCCTCCTCGATGAAGCCGCTGAACCGGTTGCAGACCGGGTTGGTGCCCAGGTCCGGCCGGTTGTTGCCCACTCGTACCACGATGACGGGCTTTTTTGCACCTAGAAGTAGAGGAGACGAGTTTTTAGGAAAAGACTAATGTATTATGAGGGAACTAGGTTTAAATTCCTTTTGCAGCTGGCCCTTCAAATGCGGATTATTTCGGTAGATACATTGAATTATTGAAGTGAAAACTTCTTTTGAACCGTAACCGACGCCTCTGTTTTAAGTTTTGGCCATTATAAAGACATCAACGCGCGGTACATTTTCTTTGGTAAGAATGACCTTCAAACATATTTATAAAATTACTATGCTTTTTCAAGTTTTCACTTCTGTTGGCGGTCCTGGAGTGCCATTTTTTTTTGGTTACGCATACCTAACATCTCTTTCAGCCAACGTAAAATTAGCTGCGTAATATAAAATAACCCATTTACTATTCAATGCAGAAAACTAAATTCATTAATTTATTTTTAAACACGCTGCCAATGTTTCTCTACCGCTGTTGTGCAAGTTGCGACGTGCGTCGTGCGACCTGTGCATCTTGACTTGCACAACACTTGCATTATAGTGCTTCTGCTTCGCGTTACACATCTCTGAAAATGGGGCAGTGTTGCAAAACTGATGAATTGTATTCGGTTTTCAAATAAACTGCTCAGTCTTTTTCATTATTTTGTGAGCGAAATGTAGCACGTTAGGAGTGCTACTCACTCGTTCGGGCTGAAATTATATGGCTTAGCTCGAACTCAAACTCAAGGCATTTATTTCAAACTAGGTGCACTCTGCGGTTTCACCCGTATAAGTGTCGAACCCGTGGGAATATCGGGTATCCTATGTCCTAACCCAGGTCATGGTCTACCCATGTGTCAATCTAAATCCGTTCAGCCGTTTTAGCGGGAAAGCGTAACAAACAAACATACAAAAAATCGATTCTTTTCTCTTTACAATATTAGTTTAGATAAATAAACCTTTTGAATAGTCAAGGGGTCGGTCTGTTGAATAGTACTAAGCCGACTCGAACATGATTCAGCGAGGGTAGATACCGAACGGCGTTTTCCGATCGGCGCGAGCCGAATGAATGCCGAATATGTGATTATTATATGTATTGTATAGTAATTGCTTCGGGTCGACTTTCTTGTTCAACAAATACTGCCGAACCGAAGGTGCCGACCCGAACAAGAGTGTAGCACCACTTAGTAAACATTCTATTGTTACCTACTTATCTATTCGCAATTTTTTATGTTCAGTTTTTGTTTTTTACTAGTTATAGCCATCAACGAACCACCTTTTTTATAAGTACACTACACGTTACCACAGAATAATAGTACTGACGTTACCTACTTACAATCGGTTCGGCCTCCTATTATATGGGACACAAATTTAGCGAAATATGGGTGTAGATATCTCTGCTTAACACTTCGGGAGACACAGGCGTGATGTTTTGTTATATAAACTTAAGAAGTGTCCGTAAAACTGAATCTCTCATAGCCATACAGAATAGAGGTACCTACACTAAGGCATAAGAATAATGTTATGACGACTTCGAGAGACTTCCACAGAACGCGCAGTGTGCGGCATGTACCTATTGCGCTTTCTAACAATCATTTAATATAAGACGACCCTTTACTCTGTCATTACGGCTGCGACAACGAGCGGCGACAAGCACCGCCGGGCGCAAATCACTAGTCTACAGTGAAAGTTATCTGACTAAATTGCAGGAAAGTTACTAAGATATTGCGGAATGATGATTTGACAATAAGTGGCAATTTTAGCTGCAGCTTGAAAAAGAGTATTTAATTTATTTTTATTTTAATAACTTAATCCGGTTTTTAAGAGGCTAATGTGACATAGGTAAGTACTGAAAATGTGCCCAGCACTAGTTATCGAACAGGAGCAGAACTAGGCCGCGTCGTCATCTTGATTGTCATTGAGGATTACTAACATTATAAGCTTATTAGAAGATACTACAAATGAAAACATTAATTAGCTGACAGATTGTCAAACTTTCACTGTTGTAATATATAACAACAGCTTAACAAATCACTTGACAAAAACTTGTCTGTAAGCTGTCTTAATTTTAATTTGCCATCAGTTCAATCACAGCAGGTAATACGAATTTAACAGTCCGTTAGCAAATTGTGTTTACACCATCAGAAACCTATACCTATATCCTTTTTAGGGTTCCGTACCCAAAGGGTAAAAACGGAACCCTATTACTAAGACTTAGTTGTCTGTCCGTCCGTCCGGCCGTCCGTCCGTCCGTCCGTCTGTCTGTCACCAAGCTGTATCTCAAGAACCGCGGTAGCTAGACAGTTGAAATTTTCACAAATTATGTATTTCTGTTGCCGCTATAACAACAAATACTAAAAACAAAATAAAATCAATATTTAAGGGGGCTCCCATACAACAAACGCGATTTTTTTTACCCTTTTTTGCTCGATATCAATAATGGCAACAGGTAGGCACTTGAAATATTCACAAAATACTCAGTTGTATTTTTACTTTAATAATAAATAATAAAATAAAATGAATATTTAAGGGGGGCTCCCATACAACAAACGTGTTTTTTTCGGCGTTTTTGCCTTGTGGTACGGAACCCTTCGTGTGCGAGTCCGACTCAGACTTGGCCAGTTTTTTGAACCCACGGGCTTTATTCAATTATTATGGATAAAGAAAACATGTTGCTTCGGCCCCAAGTAACATGGGACGAGGTCAGGTAGATGATGATGATGGGTTTTATTCTAACCGGATACATCATCAATCTGCCTGCCTTTTCCCAACTATGTTGGGGTCGGCTTCCAGTCTAACCGGATGCAGGTGAATACCAGTATTTTACATGAGGCGACTGCCTATCTGACTTCACTGGGTAATACGATACCCCTTGATAAGACTGGTTGTCAGACTTTCGGGCTTCAGACAACCCGTAACGACTGTCAAAGATCCACGAATGACAGCCGTGACCAACGGCTTAACGTGCTTTCCGAGGCATGTAAAGATGGTCACCCATCCACAGACCAACCACGGCAAGCGTAGCTTAACCTGATCTATCGACCTGTGCGGCTGTTATTATTTAGTCACAGGCCCCTCTTCTCTCCCGGATACAATATAACTAATCCATTACGGAATATTATAATCTAAGGGTAATTTAATATTGATAACTAGAAAGCGTCACGGAACTTCTTTGGCCAATCATCTGGTAAATTATCCACGGAAAATTGCAGATAATTGAAAAAATACAACTCACTTTAGGGCAGATAATTTGGTCAGAGTTTTATTTACTTTTCACTGACAGCATTTTATTACGTAATCAAGCAGGCTGATTGGCACTCGGTCACAGTATTTGCAGTACTTATCAGACATGTGACATTCACCAGCCCGCACTGGGTCCGCGTGGTTAATTATGGCCCGCTCCCTCACAGAGACGAGACCTGTGTCCCAGCAGTGGGAACATTCTAGGCTGATTATGTTGTAAGTATGTTGTACCTAACACAGTCAGGTTTATTGCCATCCCAGAGACAAAGGTAGAAATATCTAATGTGCCTCTGACAACAACTATGTGACCGGCACCCATACCGTTAAAAACGAAACACAGCAACTAGGGTTAAAGAAGGAGGCATGAATAATCAACCCATAATGTTCCAACTGCTGGGACATGCCTCGTCTCGTGGAGTGAGAGTAAGCTGTAATATACCACGCGGGCCCAGTGCGGGTCGGTAGATATGACGTCTTCGAATTTTTGCAGGACATACCGGTATCATCATATTTCACCGTTTTGAGAGCAGTGTCCAAGGAGGCAGTCAAAATATATTCTCAATTCCTACAAAATGCTTTAATTTTTATCTCAATTGCAAACCGAAAGTTTAACAACATCCATCTGGAATCTCCGGTTAAAGTTAACACAAGGTTAACTTGTGTTAACGAAGATCTAGAGATTAATTTAACGTCCTTTTGATTGCAGCCGATTTCCGTGCGACTTCGGAAGTGTATTGTCTTTTAAACTATTCTTTGTATGTCCGTGATGAATTACAAATTACGTGGTGGTTTGTGGAAGTCTTTTGACACTTCCTCGTTCCTCTGAGAATATAGGAACTATTATAATATCGTCTGTATCCCTGAAGGGTTACAGTGTTATTTACTAGGTACGATACGTCGGGCACATAAGTCCATTAACACAGCTACTTTTACTGATCATTTAAATTGACACACAATTATTCGATATTCCAGCATTTCATATTACAGCTTAGTTACTTGGAGAGTTAGTTTTTCGAGATATCGCCAAGCGGTTGGTCGAATCTTCACGTGACCAAAGGGCTGGCCTATTTTTTGGCCAAAGAATCAGTATTGCCATCTATCGTGTCAATGTTGCCAGCTTTTTTTAAATTTTTAATTTCAATTAATTGATTTAAATAGTCTTGCCAATGAGTATCCTGTTACCCAGGTAACCCAGTAACGGCCCTCTACCCAGTAACTGGGTTGCGTGGTGGTCAGATAGGCAGTCGCTCCATGTAAAATACTGGTATTCAGATGCGTCTGGTTAGACTGGAAATAGACCCCGACATAGTTGGGAAAAGTCTAGGCAAACGATGATGATGAATATTAAGATCCATTTTTGGCGCTGAATGTAGGTATCTACATATATATTAGGTATATACATATCTAAGTCACGCACTTGGCCGGATTTGGCCTGCTCGATTCTTGGATTAGGCAGGCGATTTATGTATACCTATTATAACCAACTTTTAAGTATATTAATTATCCAACATGGCGAAACACTGGAGTTCTATTATGATGTTCACAATCATTTTAGTAAATGACAGGTTAGATGTTAAAGAAGAAAGGTAGAGTGACAGCCGCTAGAAGTCAATGAGGGAAAGCTGCGCCTGCGATTGTTGTACGAAAAGATCTTCAGCTGCATTGTACTGTTATATTCTATCTAGTTATTATATTATTGTTCTGTCGGCTCTCTGATCAGCTGTTGAAAGAAATCCAGGTAGATATTTTTGTACTTGAGCTTTCCGGCGATTTCAGCATAATTATTGTAATGAACAACCAAATAATGACTTTGTTGATAAATGACTTTTTAAAATAATTTTCGATGACCTTTTTAGAAGCTGCGCTTGCCGCGGTTGGTCCGTGGATGGGTGACCATCTTTGCATAAGAAGACCCCTACGTGGCTCAGTTGTCCCGGCTGTCATTCGTGGATCTTTAACAATCGTTAGAGGTCGTCAATAGCCTGAAAGTCTGACAACCAGTCTTACCAAGGGGTATTGTGTTACCCAGAAACTGGGTTGTGGAGGTCAGACAGGCAGTCGCTCCATGTAAAATACTGGTATTCAGCTGCATCCGGTTAGACTGGAAGCCGACCCCAACATAGATGGAGGCAGAAAGACGACCTTGAATGAAAATAGCCAAATCGGCCCATTGAATTTTCAAGAAGTCGGTCAGTCAGAAAATATGAAGCTAGTTGCCCATTCCAAAGCGTAGGTACCTATGGAGAAGAACGGGCAAGAAACTCCATGGACACTCTTTTAAATTATATATTTACAAAAATATTAGTTGCATCATTAATATTGAATTTATAATAAGGAATCAGACCTCATCTCGCCCCGTACCTAATCCACAGTAAGGGCGCAGTGTAATTTGGCGAATAGCTTCCGAACTTGACAGTTTTCTCTTGATATTTCCCAAATAATAAAAAACCTTATGAAATTCAATGTGACGCAAGAACTGGTACACTAAACAGAAAGGAACGTAAAAAGAAAAGTTTTTCAAAAACTCTATGTACATAATTATAATAACTATGTACATCACTATGTACGTCACTATGTACATAAACAAGGAGGTTATCTATCGCAGACAGATGGTCGATTACTGCGTTTAACACCTCGCTACGGTGTGCAGGCAAGTGGGCCAGCTACCGCCACACATCTTGATGAGAACACGAACCAGCTTGTTGACTAGCATTGAGAGAAATACGCGAGTATCGGAGGAGGGAAAGTTCATTGATATATACAGTAAGTGGGAGGCTGTTTTGAGGGTGAGCAGAATGTTAGGCTGGCATCGTGCCCACTGTGTCATGTCAACATTGTGGAAAGTTGTTAGTATTTCAATATCCATACTAATATTATAAATGCGAAATTGTGTCTGTCTGTCTGTTACCTCTTCACGCTTAAACCGCTGAACCGATTTAGATGGGTATATAGATAGTTTGAGTCCTGGGAGAGGGCATAGGATAGTTTTATACCGATATTCGATATTCACGGGATCGACACTTATGCAGGTGAAACCGCTGGGCGCTGCTAGTAAAATAATAAATATTCTTACCACAACACTGCTTTCCGAAGTCCAACCTCACAAGCTGCACCATGTAGGGCTCCAGCAGGTTCACGTACCACCAAGGAACCCTCTCGGACTTCGTGAGGGTGCAGGTCTCGGCGTTGAAGGTGCCTGCTGTGCTGCCGTCCAGGGCCCTCTGGGGCACCCCGCCGTCTTCCGTGGACACCTGCATTGGAGCCTTGCCTGCAGCCACGTTGAGGACTGTGGAAGAAATAGTGGAATTAGTGTGTGGTCTCTTGGGCAGACCCAGAAAGTGTTCTTGCTACAAAACCTGAAAGCGTTAAAATTTCTCTATTATTAAATTGTAACAAAGTAAATAAATAATTATAATAATTTAATCAATACAATAGTAAGATAAACATAAAGCTATTAATTGTTTCAATGTAATTATAGGTACCTACAGTAAACTTTAATGAAATTGTTATTTTTTTTTAAATAATTTTGAATGTTATTTGTTATGAATTATTATTGCATGCAATATTTATAATATTTTTCCTAATTCCATTAGCAAGAAATAAAAGGATAATTTATTTTATTTTATTTACTAGCTTCGTACCGCCCCGCAGCCGCTCTGCCCCCGCTTTCTAAATCTCTGATATATTCTAAGATATTCATTTTAATGATATGCTATGATATATAAAGGGCAATTTTGATCTCCATGAAATGCACCACGTATTTAATGTATTTAATTGGATAAGAAATAAATAATAGTATTGTTTAAAATAGCTTGGCAAATAACCCATATTTTTTTTGTAATATGTAAAAGATAAAAAAAATGGTTACTCTAGTGTATTTTGTACTTTTGCATACCTTGTGGTTAAATATGGCTGTTCCTAATTATATTTTTTCATATCACCGTGTTTTGTACCCATATTTTCAAAATAAATATCTTATCTTTGATTTGTCATATCATACATTTCACCGCGCTGTTTTTCGGAAATTAATTAGCCAATCAAAACATGGTTTTAGTATCATGTAATAGTTTTATTCTAATTTTTATAATAATAAATATAACATGGAAACCTATACAGGCTGGAGGGACATTGTAGCGCAACCTGTTACAATGGATCCAGTAGATACATGATTCTGAACCACAAACATAAAATAAAATTGCGGTTCCATACATTCTGACCCCATAGGATTTGTACTTTTTGCTATGAAACAATTGTTTTTAGGGTTCCGTACCTCAAAAGGAAAAACGGAACCCATAAGATCACTTCATTGTCCGTCTGTCTCCAGCTGTCAAGACCCTTTTTCTCAGGAACGCGTGGAGTTATCAAGTTGAAATTAATATCGAATACCTACTCAAGGCTGCAATCCCTTGAAGCAGTGAAAAAATCAAACTTCTAACAACGCAATCAAAAGATACAGGGTTCCGTTTATGCCGTATATTTTTGCACTCTCAAGAGAATCAAAACGTATTGGGTACATGGTAACAGTTTGTGCGTCGAAGTCCATGCCACCCCATGCACCCTGTAGAATTTTTGGATTTTACAACACGGGTTTTTTTTACCACCTTGGTTCCGTCATTTCTACACCAACCAAGGAAACTTCATATGTATTAATATGTCAGAGAACTACTAGGTCTTTACACCGTTAGTCTATCGAATCAAGATCGTTCAAATTGATTGCTATTGTTATATTTATAGCTTCGTTATTAGCGGCGGCCATTACCGTGGCCCGGGTTCGATTCCCGATGGGTGTGAGTTACTGGCAACGGTTGTTAGCACCACCACGTCACTATTTAGTTGTTGTAACAATTACCGGAATAGAGACAACTGTAAATTGCTCCTGTTTCATGATATGCGTTCAGTTTAAACTTTTATTGGGCTGTTGTTTTCTACACTAACATTATGAAGAAGTAAAGTTTGTGAGTATTGCAGTATTACTAATTACTGCATATTATGTTTTCAACATTCCATCCTTCTTTAAGATTTTAGACAACCTTTTTTTGGTTATTTTTCTGATTAAAAAAATCAAACTTTTGAATTTTGAACTGATGCTGTCAAGTGAAATTTTCTCTTGAAGTTTGGCAGAGGTTTTTTGGTGTTCATTGCTGAAGGTTGCAATTATTTTTTTCTTTACTTATAATCGTAAAGTTATTATGAAAAATACGTCCTTAATCATCTAAATTGGATTTATGTGAAGTCTTCGACATATAGTTATATGTTGATCTTTTGATCTTATCAGGATACGCCTGAAAATATAAGACGTAACAAGCCGAGTTTTCGGTTTTACCCTACCCCTATGCACTAATCTGTTCCCGGATTTTGAACGAGTTGAGGAGTGGAGATCTATTCGAGGGAGCAGTTTCAAAACCATACTGACCAGATGTGAAATGGAATACAAGATATAATCCAGAGAGAAATAATCCAGGATTTTACAGATATTTATTTATTATATTTTTATTTATTGATTTTTACTGATATTACTGTCGTTTATAAATAATTGTTTCGTGTAACTTTAATTGCAGAATACAACAGGTTTTTTATATCGTTCGTTCACGATTGGTGCTACGCGATCGTAGGCAGAATTACAGTTGCAACTGCAGTTTAACTCGACGCGTAGGTAATCTAGCTAAATTTTGAAACATAATTCAATGAACAAAAAAACCTCAAGTATTAAATTTTTTTTTTCCTTTAAGTTTTTGTAATTTTTGTAAGTTCGGTTATTTTTATTAAATCAAATTATACGTTTTTAAGTGGCGATGAAGTCGTTTTCTTTTTATATCGCTACAAAATGGCGCCCGAAGTAAAAGTAAGTAATTTTATTGATTCTGATTACTGAAATATCATTTTTTTCTGTTTCTGTGAGGATGGTTGCTCATCCGAGCAAATTTTAATGTTTTATTTCTATATGTTTCAGGAGTTCAGAAATTTATTTCTCATTCTGTCAAACAAGATCGTTGCTATGGTTACCAGAGTTATGCTGTGATCTATCAAAAGGTACTCTGTGGCTGTGATTGACAACTTCTATTAACCCTTCTATTGCTGATGGTGTTCGTTATTATAATGTGCTATGTTATGATGCAATATAAATGATAACTTTGTAGAACCTTAAAACATATAAAACGCTTTTATTTTTTCCCGTTAAATACATCTTTATCCTGGGTTTTATTCCACTCCTTAGTTAGAAGTAGTTAGCATCCTGTAGTGTATGATTGGTGTGCGAATGATTTAGACTTCGTGGCTAAGGTAAGCGTTGATTTTGCACGGTTGTCTGCTAGATTCTATTTGATTTTTTTTTGTGATTCTAGCCCACCTGTACCTACGCTGTTTGTTTTTTGGTGCAGATGGTTTACTAGTTTCTATTTGTTTCTCTTTGAATTCTTAGCCCAACCGTTCCTGTGATGTCACGTCGTCGTGCCATTCCTCTACCAGTCATATATTGCTGGTTACCTAACACTTTCGTGCTACGTGGAACCCCGTATATTTGTTGGTTTTGTCTTTACTATGGCAGTTGAGGGTTATTTTTTGTTGTTTCCTGACTGTCTTAGCTAGCTTTTGATTTTTTTTCAGCGTTGTGATTCGTTTAGTGTTAGTTTGTTAGGGACTGATGCTTTTATTTTGCCATTCAGTTTCCCATCAGACTGATCACTGCATTTCTAGCTTTTTCTAAGTACATTCATATTATCACATTTGCCTATTTAACTTTGTTTTGTCCTTTTTGCATCCTAACATAGCAGACGAAGGTTATTCCTATCTCTATATTAAAAACTTTTTAGACAAAATATTGATTTTAGAGAATTCGTCTTCGGACATTTTTTCAATTTACTAATTTCTTTCTAACTCTAAAAACCTTGGACTTATTGACTTAATTCAAACGGGATTATTGGTTTTAAACGTAATCCTCTCATATGGCACTATAATTACGTGAATATTCCTTTAAACAAAAAAACTCTTTTTCAAGTTACGTAATTATTTCATTTTTCTTAATACATTAAAATTTTTAAAGTTTCTACTTTAATTATTCCTAACTGATTCTAATATAAAAGACTTATAAGATTGTTCGTACTTTGAGTCTGGTTCCCTTTTTTAACCGACTTCAAAGAAGGAGGTTCTATTTTTTTAATTTACGATTTCCTTAAACTAGCTAATACACCTGTCAATGTGAGCTTCATCATCGTCATCAGAGTATGGTGTAATTCTTTCTTTCTTTTTGAAATCCAGGTCTATTGAGAACTCAGCAGTTTTTCCCTGCAGTAGTTCTATTCTCTATGTATGGTATCATGATAGGGAAGGCCTTATGCGTTCTACCCGTGTATATGGTCAGACTCTAAGCGTCAATTTAGCTGAAAGTCGGGCTCAAACACGCGTAGAATAATTCTTCCCTTATCAAGTTTTTTTTTTGTCCGCACTAGTTCTATTCTTTATGTATGATAGGGAAGGTCTTATGCGTTCTACCCGTGCAAATGGTCAGACTCTAAGCGTCAATGTAGCTGAAAGTCGGGCTCAAACACGCGTAGAATCATCCCTCCCCTTTCAAGTTTTAAGAGAATATTGCATCTCTTGTATTATTTTAGCAACGGGTTTCATACCAAACTTCCTGATGTTTGGTAGAGAAGTTTTCATGGTTCCTACTCGTACTAATAGTCAGACTCAAGGCGTAAATTTAGCTGAAAGTCGGACTCAGTACGCGTCGAACTTATCATCCTTAGCAGAAGTTTATGCGAAAGTCGCCGATAATCTTTCTATGGCTTTCCTCCATAATTCGCGAGCTTATAATTCGCATCGTTCAGCCGTCACGTTGAATGTTGGTGACATTGTATGGAGAAAGAATTTTTCCAGATCTTCTGGTGATGATTATTTTTCCGAGAAGTTAGCTCCTATAGTAAAAATATTAATTGCGACATCTAGTTGTGCCTAATTGAAACATTTTGTTTAAAACTTTTTCTTTTAACTATCAATGCTTATAGTTCTGGCTTTCGCCCACAGATGTCGTTACGACTGTCATTCCCTCAATGACATAATGACAGCTCTTAGTGTTGGGAAACGGATGATTAACACGTAACGATAATTTAGTTTAGGGACGAGACATAGTCGACATACTCTTATCTATTGATCACAATGATATAAGGTTTTAATTTTAATTTTTTATCCTTTCTGTTCATCATTACAATTATTGATTACCTGTTTTTCTTTGTCGATAAAGCAAGCATTAGCTTCTTATTTCACCGAGTTCTATCTTTGACTAACAGTCCTTCGTTTGGCTTTAGTTCTCTATTAGATTTAATGTTCTTTTTTACTTATGTCTTTTGTTTGACGTAAGTCCTTTGGTTGTTTTAGGTCGTTTCTTTCATTAGTCGTTTCTTTCATCGGGTTTCTCCTTTTTTTTCTTGGAAAGGGGGTACTGCAGTATTACTAATTACTGCATATTATGTTTTCAACATTCCATCCTTCTTTAAGATTTTAGACAACCTTTTTTTGGTTATTTTTCTGATTAAAAAAATCAAACTTTTGAATTTTGAACTGATGCTGTCAAGTGAAATTTTCTCTTGAAGTTTGGCAGAGGTTTTTTGGTGTTCATTGCTGAAGGTTGCAATTATTTTTTTCTTTACTTATAATCGTAAAGTTATTATGAAAAATACGTCCTTAATCATCTAAATTGGATTTATGTGAAGTCTTCGACATATAGTTATATGTTGATCTTTTGATCTTATCAGGATACGCCTGAAAATATAAGACGTAACAAGCCGAGTTTTCGGTTTTACCCTACCCCTATGCACTAATCTGTTCCCGGATTTTGAACGAGTTGAGGAGTGGAGATCTATTCGAGGGAGCAGTTTCAAAACCATACTGACCAGATGTGAAATGGAATACAAGATATAATCCAGAGAGAAATAATCCAGGATTTTACAGATATTTTTTATTTATTGATTTTTACTGATATTACTGTCGTTTATAAATAATTGTTTCGTGTAACTTTAATTGCAGAATACAACAGGTTTTTTATATCGTTCGTTCACGATTGGTGCTACGCGATCGTAGGCAGAATTACAGTTGCAACTGCAGTTTAACTCGACGCGTAGGTAATCTAGCTAAATTTTGAAACATAATTCAATGAACAAAAAAACCTCAAGTATTAAATTTTTTTTTTCCTTTAAGTTTTTGTAATTTTTGTAAGTTCGGTTATTTTTATTAAATCAAATTATACGTTTTTAAGTGGCGATGAAGTGTTTCCTTAATATATCGCTACAGTATGTAGGATGCAACCTCCAAAAGTACTCGTCCGATTTAAAAATATCTTTAGCTGATAGAAAGCTACGCTATCGCCGAGTGCCATAGGATACACATAATCAGCCTTTAAGAGTAAACTAGTCGCGAGCTCGAACTCATTGGTAGTCATGCCCAAAAAGTACGCTGTCTCACCTGGATTTGTGTCCGACAGAGCTAGTATCAGTGATGAGTGGTTAGACGCTAGTCTATACGCACAACGTCTAGTTCTCACACACAGAAACACCGTTCCGAACGGAAATGCGCGTAAAAAAATTCGAAAAGTGCTTTGGAAAATCGAGTTTTATGAAAAAACCACTGCATAAATCAATTACAAATAAAATTTATTGAACTCTTCGATAACGGAGCTTTGTCGGTACGGTTGGTTTTGAAGATTTTACAGTTCTTTTATTACTTATTTATATCCAAAGTTACGTTAAAAATAGCAAGAAAAACGAATCTTTGTTGGCTTATAACTTTTTAATGGCTTTTTATTTTACTATTCTTTTTCCGTACAGACAAAATTAATAATAAGTCAAAACTATATCATGTTTAACTTTGGATGTACATACATACAATGTCAAACAGTGGAGTAATTTACTCTCCCGAAATTTGTATGGAAAAAATATCGAATGTGGCACCTTAATGTTTCCGCTGCTGGGATTCAGGCCTGCGGCAATGTGGGTTGGTCGATATCACATGTCTTCGAACTTCGAGCTTTTGGCATACCGGTTCACGGTGGCTCACGATGTTTTTCTTCAACGTTTTAAGAGCAGAGGTAACGAAATTATTTAAACAAAGTAACGCGTGTGACTGGGTTCTTCGAACACACGACCTTCAAGTCGTTAGTCTGGGCCGTTACCACTGGGCCACGACTGATTTTAATAGGATATGTTTTATGTTTAAACACGCAGACGAAGTCGGGGGCAGAAGCTAGTATTTCGTAAAGTTGTGTGTGCATAACGTTGAGAAGACAGCTGAAGTTATGGAAAAGCTAAGAAAAAAAGTTATGTTACTCATGGAATGTTGAATTAAATTGCATGCCTTAAACTGAACAGACAAAATATGGATATAAACCACCAACTTTTTATAAATGGTAACATCTATTTTCTGCAAATAAATAATGCTAGATACTTTCTTGTTCAAAAGAAGGCAAGATCCGATACAGGATATAAGTAATATAGGAGACAGCGTGCAGAGGAGGTTAAAACTATGAGAGTGAGACCAACTCTGAATAATGAAAAAATAAATCAGCCGTTCCCTACATTTTGTTCAGTTTTGCGGAAATAAATGTATCGAGCAACTGATTTTTTTTTTCGTGATTTGTATTTTTTCCCCATAAAAGTGGATCATTTTCATAAGTACTCTTAAAGTATTGTCTCTCGTTTCACCTGTAGATATTCCTACAGTTAGTTCTAACAAATATTCTAAAATCTTAATTTCAAGTAACTTAACTGCCAGCGGCCTTTGACCCCGTAGTTAGCTGTACATGATAAACATGATCAGCTTATAATCTTCCCACTGCTGGGACACAGGCCTCCTCTCGGTGAGAGGGCTGGGCACGTAGTTAGCTGTATCAATCTGCTTTTCCCAACTAGTTGGGTGCAACTGGATGCAGCTAAATTTGACCTTCACTGTGAAATATCTACGAATGACAGACGGGACAAGCGGCTTAACGTGCTCTCCGAGGTACGGACGGGTCTCGATATGTAATGGATGGTCACCCATCCACGAACCGACCGCGGCAAGTGTAGCTTACCTCACCTTCGATCGATCCGTGCGGCTGTTATCATTTAACCATGAATAGAACTGCGTCGATCAGCACCATATCCCAGTAGTCGCCCATATCCGTCTGGCGCCCATATCTGTCGCCTACCCACGTTGTCGCCATCATTCGGTGACAGCCGACAACTAACGGAACTAGGGCTGTACGGATGAAATTAACATGTATCGGTCTAGTGATGTGTTGTCGATAACTGTCGATAATTTGCGCAAACGATCGACTCACGCTGCTCTAACGGGATTCGGTTGAACGATATTATACCTATCTTTAGTAAGTATTAAGTTTTTGTTGGGGTTTTTGAGACGAAACGCTTCGTCTTTTTGGTAGTACAGTGGGTTCATTTTGGTGGGTGTCATTTCCGCATCATTTTATTTATTTTTTAGCCTTGCTACATCATCCTGGTGGGATCCCAGCCTCGATACCCGGGACGGGCCCCGTACTACAAGAAGTTATAACATAACTGACGAAATGTGGTGCTAGTACTGTCTACCTAAACATATTATTATTATTTTTTTTATAAAAAAACTTTGCCCCACACTAGGAATTTCTCCTGTAATGTGGGTGCGTTTACAAACATTTAAATTCACGTACACAAACATCATTGCCTACCCCTTTGTGGAAAATAAGCGAGAGGTTAGGATATTACGTATGTACCTACGTTCTGTGTATTGAAATGGCCTTTCTCGTCCATCGAGACATGTGTCGTACGGTTACCTCATCAACACTTGAAACTACAAAAACCGCTCTAACTGCTACGGAATAAAGGCGCTGACAAAGTGACCACTGACGTGCAGTTGACTGTACACGCGGTATAATTTACTTTTAAACGTGCGAGAATTCTCACGATGCAATCTATGCTTCTGAATATTTAACTCGAGTTACTTCACGCTTGCATTGCAAAATGGTTGGCAGAGTTGTGTTCTAAGCTAGAGGGTTAGTTGGTGGTTGTTTGGTAGGTCCCGTAAGCCCCTTAAGCGTGAAGAGGTAACAGACAGACAGACACACTTTCGCATTTATAATGTTAGTATGGATTTATATGTTGTGAGATACATTACTGCTATTTGTGTACAGCAGTGTAGAAGGTGAAAGTTTCCTGACACGATTTGCGCACCCACCTATTGTACCCACTATTAAATATTATGTAAAAAAAAACCGAAAAAAATCGTGATAGGTTCGCGTTTTTTGTGCTCCGCTCAATTTCTTTGCAATCGCTAAATCGTTTCAGTGCTTCAGTTTTCATTATTACTCTTAGGACGAGATCTATCCGAATGACCTACGTGTTTTATTGTTTACTCATAGTTTTCTTCTGTCTAGGTTTTAGCAAAGAAGATAGAAGTACTTACAAGGTCTTCCGTCTAACGCACGTTTTACTTGTATCTACGACAACTTTATTTTTTGTTATTTCACGATATTAAATAAGTATAGTATACGTCTGTATTACGCTAACCTATTAAATAATACTCTGGAAAAATATCTTATGGGGATTATAGAACCTGAACGCAAAAAATGCAAGTTTTAGAAGCAATAAAAGTATATGATCGACTACAGTAAACAAAATCAGGAAAATATATGATATTCTTCAGGATATATGCTAGCTAGATAGTGTGTTGAAAACATAATACATCTAATTTGATACTATAGAAAAAAATCCTGAAGATACCTCTAAAAACATTATTTTCCCAATAAAAACCATACTAATATACATACAATCATTATTATTTTTTGTCAAATTATTGGACAAGCAACATACTAAAGCGCTAGTGTTTTAATTTTTTTGTCCAAACAATAGATTTTTTGTAATTAGATAATTGCTTCATATTTTGCAATAAATTACCAGCGTTGTGTCATCGAGCTTCTCTTTCTTTTCGATGCAGTCCGACAAAGTCCGCGTTTTAGGTCGCACAAATAAAGACTCCGGGCAGCTACCAGATTCCGGGCAGATTCCAGATGGAAATAAAAACAAACGAAACGACGGTGAATAATTGTATTTTTCTTTCTGAAATAAATTTACTTACGTTTTGCCGAACATTGCCTCTCAAGATGCAGGTCTCCTAGTTTGAGAGGAAGGGTTTCATTTTGTCTATACATTTAAGACTTTTGTAACCTTACACTTATTTAGAGACAGCAATTAGTGTTTATTGTATGCACGAATATCGATTGTATGTCTACCACTGTGTTTAGATAAATAAACAGTTATTATTAAGATTTTTTTTAAAAACCCAATAGTACCTACTTTGTCCGACCCAGGAATCAAACCCACGACCTCTTGCTCAGTTGTATCACTTGCGACCACTGGACCAATGAGGCAGTCATAAATAAAGAAATAAAATACTTTGTGTAAGTCCATGAAACACATTTCTATACATAGTTCAGTTACATATTATTACTGTTACAACAATTAACGACACTGTTCATTAATTGTTGTAACAGTAATAGTGGATAAGAATTTTGTGGCCGAACACTGTTTCTCAAAATACAGGTTATCACCTAGTTTGAGAGGCAGGGTTTTAAACATTTTGCTATAGATTTTACAACAACAAAACCTAACATTTAAAATGTAACTATCTACCCATTGATTCTGTAACTATCTGTATTTTTTCTTTTATATGAATAATTACGACAGCATTAACGACATCATCCGTCGGGCTCTTGTCACCAGCTGTTTTAGAACCCAATGGCACGCGACGATGGGAAGAGGCCAGATGGAATGACCATAATGCCTTGGAAGTTGGGTAGGCCTTTGGTGTGGGATGCTACCTGTGTCGACACCCTCGCGCCATCCCATCTTCCTAGTACGGTGGGCTGTGCTGGGGCGGCTGCTGCAGGAGCAGAAAACCTCAAACGGAGCAAATATAACAACCTTATTGGGAGCTATATGTTTGAGCCGTTTGGGGTTGAAACACTAGGGCCTTGGGGTCCGAGTGCTCATCAAATATATCGGGACATCGCCAAGCGGTTGGTTGACTCATCACGTGACCAGAGGGCTGGCCTATTTTTAGCCCGAAGAATAAGCATTGCCATCCAACGTGGTAATGCTGCCAGCCTTTTGGGCACTTATGCCATTGACAGCGATGCGGACGAATTTTTTGATGCCCAATGAGCTCCTCTCTTTTTATTTTCCCTTCTTTTTTTATATACTTGTATATACTATATAATATGTATATTTTAGAGTTAAATTGTAAGATAATTAGGTATTAATAAAAATAAATGATGTATAAACATATTATTATTATTACCTATAAAGATAAAATAATATAATATGTCGATTTTGGTGTATATTCACGGCGATGCGACGTGAGGCACTGGGGCAGAAGCATAAGACCCGCGCGGACGAGATGGAGAGTGGCAGCCCGAGCGGAACGCGACAAAAAACGTTTTAAACATACCACGTAAAGTTTGGACTTCAGGGTATTTCAAGTTAAAGTTAACTTAATAAAACCGACAGATGATAGGTGACAATTTGACAATCTGACAATGTTGTGAGATTACTGGTTGTGTTGTGTCACCATTTTATGAAAATAAGAGAAATTTCTAATGATCTTCCGGGAATGTAGGAAATGAATTGCGTTTTTAGGTCCTCAGCACCTGTTGGATATGTGATAATGAAGTCATCTTTTGACAAATATGACGCATTGTCAGTTATATTAAACGGCGAAGGACGTTGACTTCGTAATTTGCCTATCACACTAATATTATATAGGCGAAAGTTTGTGAGTGTGTGTGTTTATATGTTTGTTACTTCTTCACGCTCAAACGGCTGGACCAATTTTAATAAAATTTTGTATAGTATAGGCCCTATACTGTCCCACTGCTGGGCTAATTAACATATAGGCGACTTTATATCCCGATATTCCCACGGGATCGACATTTACGCTGGTGAAACCGCGGGGCGCAGCTAGTTGTGTAGTTGTAAAAAATGAAAGGTAAAAATTAAAAATCAAATTCACTCTGCAAACCCAAAATCTCATCTACGCCAATTTACTTCGTGTAGCAGTAAAATGGGTAACTATTTAGTTCATTGTTTTCGCGGTCGCTCTCCGACCAGCAAGTTTAACACTATACGGTTTTTTTTTTGGTAAATCTTATTTTATTATGGTCATAATCTAGGCCGCATACCAACTGTGGTATGTAGGGAAATACACCACTTTGATCTATGAGGGAAATTAACTGTTAGTGTTCTGTGAAACTGGAAATTTTGCGACTGGGGGGGAATTTGTTGCACCATTTCTTCGTCCCAGCTACAGCAGTAAGTGTTGAAGGGCGGGCGTTTTGGGGAAGTCCCCAAAACATAAAAAAAAATTTGAACGTGTAAATTACACACGATAGTCCTATCGTGTGTAATTTTGACGTTCAAAAAGTGCTGATTCTCAGTGCAAATTTTAATAAATGACTTTTGATTTGAACAGCTATACCGGTTAGGATTGACGAAATTGCACAGCAGACAGATGTGATGGTTATCGGTAAAAATTATGAAAGAAAGAACAAACATCATTAATGAAGTTAGATACTACATGCGAAACGAGGTCGTTGACCTAGTGATTATCTGTTTACTTTTTAAGCTGGCGTTTTTTTGTTTGTTTTATTTTTACTTTACTACCTGGTCTTTAGCAGCATTTTTCGCCTCTTCTCCTGCTCTCTGTACAATAAGACCTGCACTGTGAAAGATATATCATAGTTAGTTGCGAGGCTAACGATAAACGCTGTCGAATGGGCCAAATTCTGGTCGAACGACGTAAAAGAAGAAATATTCGCAGTGTTGATTGCGGGAACTGAACCAATTTTGTTCATTGTTTACTTTTAATAATTTTATTTCCAACATTACAAACAGTTTAGCAAATGAAAGCGAGCTTGCCCCACACATCTGAGATGGTTGCCTGAGATGAGACGACACGAGAGACAGATTCGGGGTAATGGAGTTTAAATTGTCCAAAGAAAGGGACAGTGCTGACAAATGTGTGTGTCAAAACATTTGCACTTTCAACTCGGAAGGCGTCACGGCGGTGGTTATCTAAGGCGAACACGATTGTAGCTTAATTTTTACATTGTTTTAAGTAGTCGTTTTTATTTATCTAAACAAATTGTTGTTTGTTTGTTACTAAAACAAAACGGATTTGGATGAGATTTGCCACATGGGTAGACCACGACCTGGATTAGGACTTAAGATACTTTTAACCCCGATATCCCACGGGATCGGGACGTATGCGGGTGACACCGCGGAGAGCAGGTAGTTTAAGATACGTCTACCAATTAATAGAACGGCGGTGCTATTCTGTAAAAATCTCACCGTGAAAACTTAGGTGAAGTGAGCGTGGAGTGAACTGTCAACACTGTCAATTCCTAGAAAAAACAAACTTACTTCACCTAAGTTTTCACGGTGAGATTTTTACAGAATCGACCGGCAGTACAATTTTAATTGTCTATCCTTTATACATCAATAACACTTTTGCCTTCCACTTTTCGATTTGAAAGATCTGTTAATTTTATAACATTCCAATAGCAATTCGCGTTTTTGCTTCATTTTCATTTTATTCCTTTACTACTTGTAAGTATATCTTATAATAGGTAACCGAATTCAAAAAAAATAAAGGAGTATCTTTGGTTTTGTATTTTGTTTTTGGCCACAGACTTCCAAAATTCAAGTTAATTTTTTCTTTGTAACTAGTGTCTCACCATGTCACGAGGAAACGCGTAGATTCATAACTACGGTACTACGGTAGCAGTCATACTTTTACAGTAGCCTACAACGCTAGATCAGCCAATCGAGTCTGTAAATATCCCACCCAACGTGAAAACTTAGGTGATGTGAGTTTGTTTTTGCTAGGAATTTACACTATTGACAGCTCACTCCACGCTCACTTCACCTAAGTTTTCACGGTGAGATGGTTACGGAATCGTGCGATTGAACCTGCAGCAACACAAAAAGCTGACAGCTCGTCAAACCCAAATAAGAAGAAAAAAACCTTATTAGCTGTTTATTATTACACTACTATTACTTATTACCTTATTAACATGAGTTTGACGATCATAAAAATATGTTTTCGAGTTTGTCAAATATTGACCTGCTCTAGAGTGTGTGGTGTAGTAGCGGTGCGCGAGCCCTGCGCCGGCGCCGGGGGCTAGCTCTCTGCCGACACCGTTATCGACAGCTTGCGGCACACTTCTGTTCTCCGTTACTTGCAGGGCTGCCGGGTGCGCAGTGACAATTATTGTTTCATAACGTTGAAATTATTAATCGTGATAATAACTTTAAATGCCTTTCAAATATGTATCTATGTAACTTATAAGTGAATAAAGTGCCTATCGGAATCACGTTGCTTTTAAACTGAACTTGCTTTATGTAGACCAGCCGGTCGATTCTGTAAAACTCTCACCGTGAAAACTTAAGTGATGTGAGTTTGTTTTTGCTAGGAATTGACACTATTGATAGCTTACTCCACGCTCACTTCACCTAAGTTTTTACGGTGAGATTTTTACAGAATAGCACCGCTTCACCATAATGGCGTAACACACTATTTGACACTATCTATCACTATCTGAATCATTGTATAGGATACTGCTAATCATTGTATAGGATACTGCTAATCCATTGCCTTTTTTTTTGCGGATGGGAAATCATCAAATGACCCCTCCCGCTCTGGGTGGAGCGGAAGGGAGTGTCAGACTCTTACTGACTAAAACCCACCCGTGTTCCTTCCTTAGCCCTTTATGTTCCGGGCCAGCGGTAACCCTTTCGGCTAATCCATTGCCTCATAATATGTTTTAAATATTTGTCTGCTCAACAACGTAGGTAAATACGGAATTAATGTTTTTGAACTGTCAAAATGAAAGCTATTCCTACTGTTAGTGTGTTATACAAATACCCCGCTGATATTAGGTATTACCTACAGAATATGCTTACAATATCAACACTACCTTCAGAATTACGGTGAAGCCCGACTGGTGAATTATATGCTAATTAATTAATTAGCATATTAATGCTAACCGCGATAAAACTTCATCGTCGCATTATCTCTCTACACAACAAGTTTACGCATAGTCGCGAGCGCGACTCATTTCGGCGCGATAGACATTACGAGGCCAATTCTTGTCGCACGAACTTGTTGGATGGTTTTCCAAGTTCCCGCTACTCGCCAGCCCTGTTCGCCCGCGCCGCCGCCGCCGCCTCAGTGTTTACTATGAAAGGTGCGCGTCAATGGCGGCATACTCGTTGTGTTCCACTTTACACATGTCTCACACTCTCGCCACTTGCCACTATCCGACCATCTGCTCCACCGTGCAAACGTGCGTGACCATACAACTATGATAGCTCTTTGGATTGACTAATCATAATTATTATTTTTCAACATCTTCAACATTTCAGTTGAAAGACGTCTACTACTAGACTCTACATTTCTGACAGGTCATGTCAGACAGTCATGACAGGTCTCCCTCTAGCGCCACATCCACCGGTCGTGTCATGACGATGGGTGACATCCACCGGTCGTGCTTCTCGTATCCAGCGGAATCCCGCGACCATCGCCAGGTCATCATTATTGGGAACAACCAATTCAAAACTTCTAATCTGTTAGATTCCATTAGAAGTGTTTAATGGAACTAGATATTATATTATAGGGCAAACACCCCTCTCCATTTACCACACAATTCTGTCTTTTTGTTAATAGCGGTTTTCGATAGGAGACAAGCTCGTCTCGCCATCTTCGCCTTGGCCTGCCGCGATGTCGTCCTGCGATTACTGGGACTCTGTCGGTGAATCTTTTAGCCTATTTCTCATTTGACATGCGGGCCATACGCTTACTAAAGTATTACTTTTCCACGTCACTAGAAACAGCACCCTAATTGCGTAACACACTATTACTCTCAATTTGAATCATTTTCAAGCATATTTCTAATCCTCCATATTATGTTTGAAAAATGTGTCTGCTCAACAACGCAAATAACGCAATGAATGTTGTTGACTGTCAAAATGAAACCCATTCAAACTCAAACTCAAAGCATTTAGGTATTTCAATTAAACCATTTACAGGCATTTCAGAACTAAGTCCTTATGATCTTTGTAGGTATCACGTTCTACATCCACGAAAAGAGATAAGGTTGTTGTTGTTGTTGCTTGTTTTTATTAGAGTAGCGTTCTTAACCAACCCAACCCCAATTGTAAGTATAACTAATCAGTAAATAATTTTCCCACTGCTGGGACTCACGCTTCTCTGTGCGAGGGGAAACGCGCCATCTTCCAAATAAGTGGGTCGTAATTCGTAATCAACAACGCGGCGCGCGGGCCCCGTACAGGTTGATGAATCGCTAAAAAGAAAAAGTTATCTAACCACTTGACAAACCACTCCACTTCACCGTGATATATATCGTCTATTACGTGTCTACTATACAAATTAATCGACCCGATAACCATTGGGACAATGGCCGCTGGTCGACACCAGCATACGATTCCGTGACAATGACGCGCGACGACATTTGCCATTCAATGCTAATTGACGCTTTTGCCATACCTGCGCCGGAAGTCTTTTGTGACGAGTCTATTAAGGCTTGCTTTGATAGTGTACACTTAGCTTAATAGGTGGGAATTGAAAGTTATTAATATTAGAGAGTTGGTTTAAGTCGTTAGTTTGACGGTTTAGGAAGGAACACGATTAGTGTTTGTAGGTTGTATTGTTCCGCTTCAGGGCAAAGGAGTATCAACCTTACTTTCACACACTTTAAGGATTAATCATCATCATCATTTCAGCCGAAAGACGTCCACTGCTGGACATAGGCCATATCCCCCAAGCACCTCCACTTCGACCGGTTTTGTGCTTCACGCATCCAACGAGGTCCTGCGGCCTTCACAAGGTCGTCGGTCCACTTTCTAGGAGGCCTTCTAACGCTACGTCTTCCGGTACGCGGTCGCCACTCCAGAACCTTTCGGCCCGTTCGGCCATTTTTTTTTTTTTTTTCCTAATTTCACTACACCATTGTTTAGCGAAAGGTACAGCCCCGGCAATAAGGTCAGACGCGATCCCATTTTTATCAAAATCTAGTTCTGATGATGGGATCCATGAGGAATTGTGGGAACTCCTCAAAAATTATAGGCACACTTATAGATTTGGGTATTTTTTATAGTAACTCGTGCATTTGCTTTTGGAAATCACCATTAGGTGAAGTGGAACTGATGAAGAAGACCACAGATGGCCACCAGAACTACTCAATAATAAGTATTTCACGGGTTGCGATTCGATTACTTACTTCGCTAAGCAATTTATGCTCGTCACAATGCGAATGGTGAAATGGAGCTGATGGTGGATTAACCAGGAGAACTCCTCAACAACTAACGTCCCTGCCGGTGCATCCCATCGCCTTTTACAAAATATTGCTTTTCCCGGTGGAAAAGCAATATTTTGTAAAAGGCGATGGGCAAGTTGACATAATTATGGCTATTGTTTGTAACTTGATACATTATTTGTTACTTTGTAGTGTTTTATTTTTCACTTTGTTGTGTTTTTTTTGGAAGTCGGTTTTTTTTTGTTTCCTATTTTCATTTATAGGATGCAAATAGTCTCCGAATTAAAAAGCTTGGCGACATCCGGACTGACGTACAGACTGACAGACAGACAGACATAAATAAATTATAAGGGTTCCGTTTTCGACCTAAAAACAGAAGCCTTAAAACTCTTCATATCCCCGTATCCATATCATGAATATTATAATTTGCTGTTGATGTGTTCGATGTCCTTAGTTTCCGTATTTACTGGTCAGTGTATAGGTACCTACCTACCTACCTATCCTCATCAATTCAAACTAGATCAATTGATATAGATCTAATCGCCTTCGTCTTAGTGGCGGCCAGTTGGAGGTCAAGTTCAGCGGAGAACGTTGGCCTGTTATGATAATGATTGGACTACAAAACGCTAAGTTAAGTGTTGATCTTTTTTTTACAGCCCGGACTTTCTCATAATGGTCAGGTCGTGCAGGTACCTACCAATCTACAGTGTGTTAAAAGACCCATCACAAAGCCGACATCAAACTAAGCAACATACAAAGAGAGCAAAAACTATTGCCCCAGCAATAATTTTTGCTCTTTTTGTATTTTTTTTTGTATTGTAATTGTGTTGTAACGACAGAGGGGCCCGTGGCTAAATAAGAGTGGCCCGTGGCTAAATAATAACAGCCGCACAGGTCGATCGATCTGTGGATGGGCGACCATCTTTACATGCCCCATGCATGTTGATCCCGACTGTCATTCGTGGATCTTTGAAAGTCATTATGGGCAGTCAGAAGCCCGAAAGTCTGACAACCAGTCTTACCAAGGGTATCGTATTACCCAGTAACTGGGTTGTGGAGGTCAGATAGGCAGTCGCTCCATGTAAAATACTGGTAATCAGCTGCATCCGGTTAGACTGGAAGCCGACCCCAACATAGTTGGGTAAAAGGCTAGGCAGATGATGAGTTGTGTTGTAACGACATTTTTTTTTTGTATGAAATAGCAGCCGTTTACGTTAGTCCGCAACATACTTCATAATTTCACCCAATGCCGGGTCCAGGTCTCCCCTTTCGTCTCCCATACTTCCCGGTTCCGTGCGTCTGTCACCCAGGTGACCCCCCCAACTTTGATGATATCATCTACCCGACTCGCTTTTGGACTGCCCTGGTTTCTTTGGCCTGGTTTGATTGACCTAATGCGCAAAACATTGTACTTTTGGCTGTAGGTATTCAATAATTCTAGACTATTGAAACCTACAATGAAAAGGTGACTAATCTAAAAATATAAACTATCACTCTCACTGATATGGCCGTCTCCACGAGAGCGAGAGAATCGCGGCGACAGTCTCCCCGTGCCATCAAATTTTCGCCGAGATGATAACGCCGTGTGGAGACACGTTCTAAGAGTATGCATAGAAATACGTGGCACGACGATAATATCGCCACGATTCTCTCGCTCGTGGAAACGGCCCCTTACCGTTACCTACCATTTGTATCACATACCCACACAATAATTAAACGAGGTCTGGCGATACTCATTATTAAACACAGAAATTCCGTTACCTACAAAAAAAAATACGCATATTTTTTTCTGGCAACACCATCGATTTATTAATCACTTGTCACTTATTTGTAGATTCTGGACCCCATTGAGCGCATTGGGGGGAGGTGACTTAATGGCGCGAATAGCATATAAATTATGTGATCGTCGTATGGAATCATGGCGGTTCTACTGTCGCTTGTGTTTGATTGTTTATGACCTATTTCGCTTATAAGGTAAACAATAATAAATCCTTTTGTCTAGTCAATAAAGTAGTTACAACTTATTTAAGGTACTCAGACTTGCTATAACCGGTTGACATTAATCCATACTAATATTATAAATGCGAAAGTGTCTGTCTGTAACCTCTTCACGCTTAAACCGCTGAACCGATTTAAATGAAATTTGGTATGGAGATAGTTTGAGTCCCGGGAACATAGGATATAGGATATAGGATAAGGACATAGGATAGTTTTTATCTCGATATTTCCACGGGATCGAAACTTACACGGGTGAAACCGCGGGGTGCTGCTAGTGGGATTATATATTTATGGCTATAAGTGCCATAAATGTATAATCCTGTATAGCTTTAGATAAATAGTTCTGTATCTAAACCTTTGGTGTCCTTGAAAAGCGGTTTCCTCTTATGATAAGGTCGTCATGAAAATCGTATCATTTTCACCAGGCATTAAGGTGTCAAAAAGCTCTCTGTATTTGAACAGAGCCTTAGGAAACCAAAGCTTTAGTATCTACAACATTTTTGTCAATTCTTGGTACCTACTAGTTGATTCTCACTTCGAAGAAAGTTGGACAACATTAGAAACGCTTGGTGGTGGCTTTGGAGATCGATTCGAAGCCACATGAAGTCATCAAAATTTTTTTTTAACAAAACTCTACCCATAAACTATGATTTGCTCCGTCCACATCAATCTCCGAGCCATAGGCGGTGTAATTGAATGGTACAGATTACAGATGAGCATAACATAGCGGTACATTGGGAGTAATATCTAAAAACCATCACTGCAGGTGTGACCGTTAGTGGAGCAGCGAGGTACCTCCTGACAACTGAGCGACTTAGCCCGAGGTGCGGAATGTCAGTCAAGAATATCAATCTGAGTGATTGCTTTTGTTACAGTTTTCCTGTATGAGGGATCGGTTTTGAACTCTGAGATTAATTCAGTCGGCTTTGTTAGCTTGAAATTGATTTGTGGTTAATGTTTTCTGCGTTCCAGAAAAGTGAAGGGTTTCTTTATTATTGGGTTTCTCATCACGTTCCTTTATAAATCTCGGTAAGTTTGGAAGTTTCAGTCGCAACTTCAAATTAGGTAATTAGAGGTAGAAATAGGTTATTGTTTACACCGCTCCAGAAAATTTAAGCGTTTTTTTTTTTTTTTCTTTCTCGATGATAAGATGATAAAAGGAAATATTTATGCTCGTGACTGTACGTGTTTATTGTTGTTTTTGCTATTGAATTATTTCCCGTTTGTGTCCTGTCATGAGTAAAAAAAAAATATATATTTATATTATCTTTCCTTTCATCCCAGAATAAACATTCGCCGAGACAATGGAACCTGAGGAGTCTCGAGGAAATCATTGAATTAAGAAAAAAAAAGAAAATATGTTTATTTGTGGTAAAGATGACGCAAACAAAAAACATAAACATAAAAAAAAGGTTGGGGAAAATATGCGTCACATACACGCAAAACGGTCATCGCTAGGCATATCGCTGCGACCATATGCGAGACAAAGCCACAGCGCTCGTTTATGCATGATGTGGACCTACGCGTACCGACCACATCACGCCCAAACCCAAAACAGTAGATCACCAGTCAATGCAAAAAAAAGATGTAAGTAAAGTTTTGAGTACGAATGTGGATGTCTATAAGAGTAGGGGAATACCCAATAAACTATGGATGAACTGTGTGAAAGATGATATAGCTAAAAATTGGGTGACTACTGAGATGAAGTCTGATAGAGAAGTACCTATAGAAGAAGAAGACAGAGATGCTGCGTGGATCCCAAATATTGGGATAAGGGCAAGGAAATGCTGAATGAATGAATGATTTTGAAAGTCCTGTAAGTCCCGTGATCCTCAGCCCGCGCGGTGGTGACTCGTTGTGGTTGGACTTGTACCCACTTTAACTGCCGCCGTCAGGTTTTAGGGACCGATTCAGACTGTGTCTGGTGACACGCATACCTCTTGTGTTACGCTTTTGGCAGGCAGGAAAATACGATACCAAGTCAATTCTGAATCGTCCAAGACTCAAAAGTAACGTGTTACAAACTCAATTCGCCGATGAGTAGCCAGGATGTCACAGTACTACACTCCGACCGTCCAGAGAATGCTTTCTTTGGACCTGTCAGTTTCATACAAGCGAGTACGTGTTTTGCGAATTTGATCTTTATTAGCTACTAGCTAACCCGGCGAACTTCGTACCGCCAACAAATTGTTTTACACAAAATGTACTCCTATAAGAAAATTAATTATCTTCATTATTTCTTTTTGTGATTTTGCCGCCTGTTTTAAAATAGTTATTCTGCTATTCGGGGCGGAGACAAATCCAACAAATCAAAGATCTTATAAATCGGACCAGCCGTTCTTGAGTTATAAATGGTGTAACTAAGCCGACTTTGTTTTATTTATATCTAATAGATATAATATTGCCTCTCTAGTTAGAAATAGAAAATATTAATAATGACGCGTTAAAGGCTCCTTCAACAGGCGCGACACGCGATAAAATCGCGCGCGATACAAAGGCACCGCAAATCGCGCAACGAGCTGTGCCTTTGTGTTGATTATATCGCGATTATGTCGCGTGTCGCGCCTGTTTGTAGGAGCCTTAACAGGTCGCGTCGTGGACGACCGGCTTAAGGGTGCACAACAGGCTGTGACGTGTGATGACGTCATAATTAATGGCCATCATGACCGTTATAAAAGTTGAACTCAAAGATAATTATTATAAATATTAGCATTGCCCAGATTCAGCAGCCCTGATCTTCAGTCGCACGCGCTGCTGCTAGTGCCAGGCTAGGGTTGCCCGCTATTCTAATTTATTATTATTTTAATTATTGTGTACGAGATAACAAAAAAAATATGTATTTAAAATCAAACGCAGTTAATAAAATTCATTGCGAATCTGAATGTTCCGATCATTATTCGCAATTGTGTCAGGGTTGCCAAGGCTGGGGTGGATGATGAGTTTTTGAGTGCATTATTAGACATTACTGTTAAATTGCAATAGTTTATTGACTTTTAATGACGCACTTTTTAAATTGTTTTTTTACCTTTTTATTACGGATTTTGATTTATAAGAGTGTCTGTGGAGGTCCTTGTCCGTTCTTCTCCATAGGTACCTCCTAGGCTTTGGAATGGGCCAATAGCTTCATCTTTCCGACTGACCGACCCCTTGACAATTCAAAAGTGCCTGTAATTGATTTATCATACTAATATTATAAAAGCGAAAGTTTGTGAGTGTGTGTGTGTTTATATGTTTGTTACTTTTTCACGCTCAAACGGCTGGACCGATTTTGATAAAATTTTGTATGGAAGTAGCTGATATCCTGGATTAACATATAGGCTACATTTTATCCCGATATTCCCACGGGATCGACATTTACGCGGGTGAAACCGCGGGGCGCAGCTAGATTGAAATAAATGCTTTGAGTTTGAGTTGGCATTGATGTTTAAAAATTACAACACAGATCTCAACGACGTCGTAATTTCTCATCTCCACGTTTTTCTAGTAAAATGGATCTCAACAATGCACAATACGTTAAATTAAATCACAGTAGCGCGCACACCCCTGCTCGCTACCCATGACCGGCTTTTACTTTCTT
Organism: Oligia latruncula; assembly: GCA_948474745.1. NCBI lineage: Eukaryota > Metazoa > Arthropoda > Insecta > Lepidoptera > Noctuidae > Oligia > Oligia latruncula. Next base: position 25,102,635 of record OX419683.1, read on the forward strand.
CGTGAAATCTCTTCACATGGCTGTGAATGGCTTCTAAAAAGCGGAAGACTCTTTGTCATGCAGTCCCACAGCTCTCAAAGTCTCGAAGAAAGTATACTCTATGCCCTTTGTGATTTTTATTCTATTATTCTATTGAAACATATGCGATTTCGTCACGTTTTTCGTTGATTATGATTAATTTAAGAGTACATAGTACTGTTAGTCGTGTGGCAGTTGATTAGGCATGTTGTGTTTTTGTTAAGCTTGGCTTCGTGAGTTAAAAATGTTTTTAGATTAGTTATATTTTTTTTTTATTTAAGATATAAGTACTGGATGCATGATTTTTTTTTCGACGCTTAGGATATTACATCATCAAGGGCTGATTTTTCAATCATCTGATAACTTTATTCGAGGAATCATTTTGTTGACAGTTGTTTCATACAAAAACTGTCAAACGTCAATTTTATTCCCCGAACAAAAGTTATCTGGCGATGGTAAAATCATCACTAAATTAAAAAAAAAATACCCGTTAATTTTTTTTTGCCTGTTACTACAAAAAAAAAAATTTTATAGAAAACACTTTGTCTTTGACCGATGAAACAGCATAATTAGGTATTATTTTTCAAGTAACCGATGAAAAATTTCAAACTCAGAATCACGGTTCCCCTTACACCGTTTATTTTTATAACTTAACTTTACGGGTATATTGCATTGAAATATGACATCGACCGTTAATTCAAATCAATCCGGTGTGGTGTGGCATATGGCAACTGGATAATGTTTATCGATCGATCGACCTTCGATTATGTTCTTTGACTTGTGTGATCAACCGCAATCTACTTAAGTACAGACGCCAGCACATCAAGCTACCCGAAACTGTAAAATTTCCCCAATCAACTTTGAACCTTATGCTTTAGCGATAAAGTTGAAAAACTATTAAAGAAATTTGACAGATTGTAGTCGCTTGATGTGCTGGTACATAGTAGGATCTTTTCGCAATTTTTACTTTGTTTCTTTTTGTTCACCCAATTATCTACACTCTATTCAACACGTTAGTAATACTTACCACAAAAAGGAATGCCATCAGGCGTCCATTTCCCGTTGGCGCCACAGGCTCTCCTGGTGGGCCCCAGGAGTTCGAACCCTCGCTCACATTCATAGGAGGCGACGGTGCCCTCCGTCAGGGCCTCCTCGGAGAATGTGACCCTCGAGTGCGCTGGCGCGCCAGGAAAGTGACATGTCGTTGCTGACAACCCTAGAAGAAAGAAAACATACATAGTTGAATAAAAAACACAAAGAAATAAGAAGAAAAAACTTGCATTCATTCACTGACAGACAACGCACAATCTAAACCGCTGGGCCTATTTTTACCCGACTGCGTCAGAAGGAGGGTTATGTTTTTCCAGTGTATGTATGTATGTTTGCATGAAATTTTTCACAAGAGTTCCGTAAATAACGAAAGCGAGCACAAAGAAAGAATCTTTGAGAATTCACCCCCTAAAGGATTTAAATAGAGGATGAAAGTTTGTATGGAAGTTCGACTTTTTGCCGATGGGAAATCCCATCAGGCGCACGGCTTGTAAGTTTCTAAAAACACGAAGAAAAATGAGTACCTACAGAAAATAATTATGATTTTTATACCCTAACGCTGAAAAATAACACACCATTACTATATCTTGTTGAACCTTCGAACGCACAAATACTAGATTATCCCTCCACCTCATAGATTACAAAACAAAGTCTGTAATCTCACGCTGACTCAATAGGAGGCTGTAGAAATATAATGATTAACAAATCAGATGCAATCATAGAGACATTTTTATCGTTGTTTAACAATCAGTAACTACCAACAAACACATCATTGCCCTACAAATAAATCGAGTTTCTTTTATTACATCCATCGCCTACATCAGTTAATGGAATTACTAATAGTTGTGAGCAGAGCGGTGCTATTCTGTAAAAATCTCACCGTGAAAACTTAGGTGCAGTGAGCGTGGAGTGAGCTGTCAATAGTGTCAATTCCTAGCAAAAACAAACTCACTCCACGCTCACTTCACCTAAGTTTTCACGGTGAGATTTTTACAGAATAGCACCGCAGAACTTTTTATTCAAAACGTTTCAAAGCAATTTCAAAGTAGGTAGGTAGGTATTTCAAAAGTCAAGCTACCGTACAACTTGAGATGCCAACTCAAAAAAGATGCAATATCATTCCAACAACGCCAACCAAAGAGTAAAATCACTCAAACGCCTTCCTCTAGCGGTCATTCTACATTCTCTATGGATTCCGTCTGTCATGTCCAAGTCGTCACGTGCGATATTCGATATTATCACGATATTATAGCGAATGGAAATGAACGGCTCAATTACTGCCTGATACACTCTAGACATGACTGTGAGGACCTTATTATTGTTAACATGAATTCCAAAGTCACTTGGTATTGCGTCTTGTACCATAAGACCAAGAAGAAGTGCACAATGTGAACACATTTAGTAACCTTAGCAGTACCTTCCTAGCTTGAATTTGACGCTCACGAAACAACTGTAAAGTATCCAATGCTATTGTTAGAGCTACTGATGTTATCGAGTTCATATCTTCCATTAAGTATGTGCTACAATTAGTTGAGAGATACCTCCCATAAAAAATCTTTGCCAGAAAAAGGTCAAAGATAGTTTCTCGCGACCAGTTAGGAATGAGGGAGTTATCTATATCTGCTACATTACAAGTTACAACCTACAACGCAGATTTCAAAGCTTCCTTCATGCATCGTTTTTCACAAAACCTAATATTCTATACCAACTCCACAAATAAATCTTATGGTAGGTAGATATATAGGTATTACAGTTCTACACAGCACCCAGTATTATAAATTACTATAGTCAAGCATTTTGAAACCAGTTTAATTAATTACCGTTATTTTCGAAACAATTTTTTCAGCACCTACCACCTGTGCTCGTAAAAGAACAGGTCAAAATTGAATATACACAGGCGGCCATAGTCCTGGCTCTACGTTTGACTGCAATAGGTCTGCTGGTGGCTGCTCTGACGATGCACATCCGTTCCCTGAGGGTGTTCAAATGGGAGCAGTCGGTGTCTGGAGGAGTGTTGGTAACATATTTGGTAGCCATCATCGGCCTGGCTCTGTGTTCGAGGGAGAACCCCTGTGAAGGGAAGGCCTTGCAGGTATTACTGCACACAGATACTGTGCCAAACTCTTAGGCCTTCGGCTGCGTTACTTGGACCACCGTGATTATATGAATTCTTTTACGTCGACCCGCGCGTCGAAGTGGCGCGGCGGTCTTTGATTATTCCAGAAACAGACCCGCGCGGTGCGTCCATCGCGGATGTTCGCCTAAAGCCGCGTACGCACGTACGAACAAAACATGGTGAACACGAACATAATGGATCGCCACGAACATTTTTGACGAACACAGGTTATGTTCGTTAGTGGTACGCACGTGCGAACAAAGTGTTCGATGTTCGTGTTCACCATGTTTTTGTTCGTACGTGCGTACGCGCCTTTATGTTCGTGTTCACCATGTTTTGTTCGTACGTGCGTACGCGGCTTTACACAGCGGTCGGCCTCAGTTACCTAGTAATGCGTAGTCTTATACAAAATATTAAGAAGGCATTGTTGCCATCCTAAACCTGTGCGATTTTAACTCTTATGCCAAACAAAACGACGTATACTGTCATGACAATATTGCTGGCGTAAGCACGTTGTATTGTTGTTGTTGGCGTTGCATATTTTCTGTAGCGAAGCAAGCGCGATTAAGCTCCTTTTCCGTAGCGGAGCAAGCGCGATCAAGCTCCTTTTCCGTAGCGGAGCAAGCGCGATCAAGCTCCTTTTCCGTAGCGGAGCAAGCGCGATCAAGCTCCTTTTCCGTAGCGGAGCAAGCGCGATCAAGCTCCTTTTCCGTAGCGGAGCAAGCGCGATCAAGCTCCTTTTCCTCCTTTTATCTCTGTTAAGCAATGTGCAAGAAACGACAGCGAATCCCGACGGCACTTAACCACCTCCCTGACAAAGCTTCTCATCTCCTTCCAGGCCTACTTCTGCAGCACAGGTTCTGCTCTGCTCCTGGTCAACGCAGCAGCTATCTGGCAACGCTGGAAATATTCGAGCCAAGCGACCCAAGCGATGGCCGAAATCCTGGACTTGCTAGGGGTGCCGCTAAAACGCCAGGTCATGCTGAAGGTGTTCTTTTGTTCAGCGGCCGCAGTGGTCTTTATGCTGGACCTCGTTATGGTTCCCTTATTTACAGCTATTTTGCAACACTGAGCTCAGTTACATGTCGTGTTTCATTTTATTAGGAAAATTATTTCACCTACTCCGTAAAGTCTGGGTAATTAACTGTCATTCTTTGGCAGTTGTTATTTAAATATGTAGCAGGTGATTTAAGTTGGTAGTGAATTTGTATTTTCCGTGGCTTCACATTGTGATATAAAGGAGACGGAGCTAATGTCATAAGACACGGTCTTTTTTCTTTAATCCTTTCTATAAGTTAAGCCTCGTCTAGAAGTGACAATATAACGTTACAAAACAATGATTAACTACTACCATCTGCTAAAGGCCTCAAAGCCTTCAGAATCCCCGAATATGATAAAGTGACATTTGTTTATATTGTGGAAGATTCGAAAGCCCGTCGACATGGTACATTGAGACGAATTGTGTTTGCCCGTGAAGCATTACGAATAGAGTGATCTGAGTCAGCGAAAGCGAACTAATTCGATCACGAGCCATATTTTGGTGAACTTTTTTTTATCTGTAGAGCCTCAATATTATAAAACTAGCTTCTGCCCACGACTTCGTCGGCGTGAAATTTCTTGTTCCCCCGACCCACCCCGTCGCATCTTATCGCCTGCCCGCGGTATTACTTCGTTTTTTCTCAGCGTTCTTTCTGTTTTTTTTTTGCTCGGCTCCTAAGAGTCATAGCATGATGTTAAGTAGCCTATAGCCTTCCAAGAATTGGGCTATTAAATACAAAAATATTTTTTCAAATCCGACTGGTAGTTCCAAAGATTAGCGCGATCAAACAAACAAATTCTTCTGCTTTTTTATTAGTATACCTACCTATAGATTACTAGCTTCTGCCCGCGACTTCGTTCCCGTGAAGTTTCTCTTTTTAACATAAAACATAGCCTATGACACTCAGGGATAATGTAGCTTCTCATTAGTGAAATCTTCGGAACCACTGAATCGATCCCGAAAAGTCTTTTCGGGATCGATTCAGTGGTTCCGAAGATTACCTCCTACAATCTCACAAACTTTACCTCTTTATTATAAGTATAGATTAGGAGGAACATGATGACTCGAGTAAAAAAAAAACATCCTTTTGAACGTCAAACGACGACCGCTCGTCAATACTTCCTACATCCTGAGAGTTATTCCGGTCTGATCCCCTGAACCCCCCTCCACCCCCCCCCCCCCTCCTCGATCCCCTGCTAGTTCATCTTCTGTTTTAATCTCTGTCTTATCCACATTATGTAAGTTTACTCTTTTTGACAGATAAGTACAGTCAAAAGAAAAAGAGAAGTAAAGGCTGGCGCAGATGTGGGAGGGCCGCAACGCAACGCATTGTAAAAATCCTCCCATATCACATTCGTACATTTTGTATGAATCATCGCATACGGGTGCGACGGCGTACCGGAAGTTCTAGCGTTGGAAGGCCTCCTAAAAGGCAGACCGATGACCTTGTGAAGGCCGCAGGAATCCGCTGGATGTGGGTAGCACGGAACCAGTCGAAGTGGCGGTGCTTGGGGGAGGCCTATGTCCAGCAGTGGACGTCTTTGCCGTCGTGCTGCCTGCCGCGGCTGGAATCAGCATGTGGCGCAACAAACTTCCTAGCAACTTAGACCCCTGCACCGATGGATAATAATAATATAATAATATTCCACAACTATCACACAACGCCGTCTAGTCTCAAGCTAAGCAGAGCTTGTGTTATGAGTACTAGACAACTGATAAACATACTTATATATTTCTAAATACATACATATATAGATAAATTACACCCAGACACAGAACAAATGATCATGCTCATCACACAAACATTTGTCCTGGGTGGGAATCGAACCCACGACCTCCGGCATAGCAGTCATAGTCACTGACCACTAGACCAACAGGTCAGTCAAGGTGTGTGTTGGACAACATGGAGTATGTTGAATTTATTTATCTTACAGATGATTAATGATATACTTTCGACAAACCTATGTATCTCCTGCATTAGTTACCAATAAATATCTTTTTCCTCTAATGAAAGAAGAAAATATGTTTAATTGCGGCAAACATGACGTATAGAAGGAAGAAAACACAAACAAAAAAAAAACAAAATAACAATTTGGGAGAAAACATGCGTCACATCTTATGCAAGTGAGTCATCAAATCAAATTTTTTTTTTTACTTTGCAAACATGGCATAGTTCATTGATGTTTTTAGGGTTCCGTAGCCAAATGGCCAAAAACGGAACCCTTGTGGATTAGTCATGTCTGTCTGTCCGTCCGTATGTCCCAGCCACTTTTCTCCGAAACTATAAGAACTATACTGTTGAAACTTGATAAGTAGATGTATTCTTTGAACCGCATTAAGATTTTCACACAAAAATAGAAAACAATAAATTTTGGGGGTTCCCCATACTTTGAACCACGGATATCGAGGGATATGGCATGGAGGTGTGGCGCGTGTCGCCTGGTTAAGTTTAACCTGACCATATGTTGCTATGCGCGACGGGCGTGGCGTCGATAAACACCGTTGTCATATGTTTGCATCGGAACGTGTAGGTAATGTTATTTCGTATTTTTACAAACTGCCGAATTGTTCCGTCCTTATTTGCAAAAATAGAGCAATCACAACAAACCTTAAGACTAGTGGCGTGTCCTACCACCGGAAAGTAAAAAATCACTGGACTAATTATAATATTTATGGATTTTACCAATATTTCGTTATGAAATATTTTTGAGATAATATGAAAAAATTGCCTAGCAACGGACCCATGTCAAATAATGCACTAGTCATGCGTAGCGCAGAGATATGAATATCGATAATAATTGTTAGTTTTTCTAAATACGAAATTATATTAGGAACCTATTTTACAAGAATTAATACATTTTATTTCAGTTTCCCAAAAGATCCAGAAATTAAAAATGGATAGAAGAAGAAGAAGTTGAAGTGTGATATCTGTGTATCGGCGTTGCTAGCTACCGAAATAAATCACCATCACCGATTTATTAAACATAAAGACAGAGATGGTCTTGTTTATCCCTCTGCACGCGTAGCATGAGCACCGATTTGTCGACGGAAGAGTAGACAAAGATGACGTTCCGTGTAGACAAGGGTACTTACTACTTCTCTTCTTAGTCTGTGGTGTAGACAGTACGACGGCAGCAAAATAGAAAGAGTCAACTGCACTTTTTACGAAATTCACTCTTTTAGGATAATAATTCTTTGTTGTCATAGGATTTTTTTTTTCTTTTTGATTCTTATTTTTTATTGATATTAAGTCACATTATAAGGAGGGGTCCGTGGCTAAATAATAAAAGCCGCACAGGTTGATCGATCAGTTTAAGCTACGCTTGCCGCGGTTGGTCCATGGATGGGTGACTATCTTTACATACCGAGACCCCTCCGTGCCTCGGAAAGCACGTTAAGCCATTGGCTCCGGCTGTGATTCGTGGACGTTTGACAGTCGTTACGGGATTTTGTAGATAACCGTTTATACTTTGTGGCCGTCGAGTAAAAAGTTTTCTACTGCATTATATTGTAGTCTGTGGCGATTACAAAATCTCTTAGACAACTGTCAGTTGTCAATGTGATTTTGACAGTTGGGTTAGAAAAGTTTCTTCTGAAATAGTCTACATATAAAAGGAGTAAAAGGACCTAGACAAAGATCGTTTGAAACGAAAGACTGACCGATTGTAGAAGGATTTCTAGGCGGTATGTCAAAAATGAAGAAAAGAAATGACACTTTGTATAGAAAGCAATGTGTCTACTCTTGCTTCATCATTCAGTGTTCATGCTACGCGTGCTGAGGATGTAATAGTAATTTGTAGGAAGATGGAAGGGGGTTATTAAGAAAATTGTCTTACCTAAAAATAAATTTCGAGTTACTTCAAAGTTCACAAAGTCGTTGCTAGTTCCAAAAGCTCTTAGACACTTTGTCGGTACAAATATTTTCTCATCAATTGATTTTCACCAGTTTGAGCAAGACCCGATGGATAATCATATTATCCAATAGACAAAATGTGTGATGGTAAAACATTTTTTGGTTAAGAATTTAACACCTAAATTAACCAAAAAACACTTCTCTTTTTTGTAGTTGATTTCTATCGATATTTTTATCGATCAAATATTTCTATTAACCCATCTTCCCTAGCTGATGATAGTATTGCATGTGTGCATTCAGTGACTCTATCTATACTTTCTAGTGCCTGCCCCTTTTGAGCATGTGTGCAATAAGATATCACAAAAGTGTTACGCTTGTTTTCTTGTGTGCGTGCGAAAAAAGCCGCCCCTTTTGATAATGTGTGCCGTTTTTATTTCTTTTGTTTTTGTGGGAGTTTCCGAGGCGGGGAAAATGTGGCGACACTTGAACTTGAACAAATATGCAGTGAAGGCATATCTCCGGATATCTATGCTTTGAACTGAAACTCAAAATTATTTTTTTTCTTCAAACCCATACCTATGGGGTGTCTATGAATAGGTCTTCAAAAATGATATTGAGGTTTCTAATATAATTTTTTTCTTATTTTAGAAGTTACAGGGGGGGGGACACATTTTACCACTTCGGAAGTGTCTCTCGCGCAAACTATTGTACATTACCATGTAAGCTTCCACCGAAAATTGGTTTGAACGAGATCTAGTAAGTAGCTCGCCGCACATCAATGGACATCTTAGTAAAAAAGCGACTCAGTAAAATCTCACTTCACCTACCTATTACTGATTTGTCAAATAACGTGTATAAAACACTAGCTTCCGCCCGCGGCTTCGCCCGCGAGATATGTCGATAAAAACTATCCTATGTCCTTCCCCGGGATGCAATCTATCTCTCTGCCAAATTTTATCGAAATCCCTTCAGTGGTTTAGGCGTGAAAAGGTAACAGACAGACAGAGTTACTTTCGAATTTATAATATTAGTATGGATTGAACAGGTAGGAGCCATAGTCGTTCTATAGTTGTAGGTAACCAGTCCACTTTAGCCACCTAAACCCATAATCCAATATATTTGTTTCCATATCCTGCAAAAGTCGTATACCAACCGGATGTTGTCCTTGGGTGCACTTGCGTAGTGCGTACAAGAATAACTGTCGGTTAATTAGTGTTTTACGGGCGTTGGCTTCGACCTTCCAGAAGTCCGGCACCCCTGGATCCCGAGAAACGTCTATGACAAAAAAGGTCCAGATAAAGCTAGGTGAATAATTATTTGACCTTTGTCTTATCAAATCACTAACAGCTCTTCAAAAGTCCACACTATTTATGAGAAAATCTTGCATTAAATTATAACATCGAGTACCACAAGGCACATGTTGGCAGGCCTACACTGTCCTCCGTCCTCCCAAACCTATTACTTAACACTGTAATTTGAAAACATTACAAAAGCCAATTATTTTTAAAAGAGTAACCGTGGAGTTTCCTGTCGGTCCTTGTTGGAATTGGAATCTAGCTTCTCACGTTTCGAGGAATAACTCTTCATAAGTGCCCATGTACGTTTATATGATATAAAATATTTTGATTTGAGTTGAACGTAATATGCAATAAATTGTACAGGACCCGAGGTGCGCCCTGCCGCACCCAATCAATAATCAGAGCGAGATGCAACCAGACAGCCATGACAGCACTATATCCACAGTGACCACGGAAACAGGGGGCCGGCCCACGCACCTCCCCCGTACCTATCTAGCCTGCTAGACTAAGGCCTCGTCTAGGGTGAGCAGTTTGGGCTCTATATATCAAACACTAGCTTTTACTCGCGACTTCGTCCGCGTGAAATTTCTTGTTCTTCCGACCCACCGCGTCGTATCGTATCGCATCGCCCTCCTGCACTATTACTTCGATTTATCTATCGAAAACTAAATATTTTTTTTAAATCCGACTTGTAGTTCCAGAGATTTGAGTATTCAAACAAACAAACAAACTCTTCAGCTTTATTATTAGACTAGTATAGTAGGTATAAGTATTATAGTGAAACCAACGTTTACGTTCATAGCCTCTACCGCTACAACAACACGCGTTACACCGTTTGTCTACCCGCCACCGTCAACGGGACGTCAACGACACACGGGATTATTCGAACCGAGCGTGACGTCCCGGTGACGGCGTGCGCTGGACACAAGGCGATAGTAAATCTATGTATCGCGCTACTATCTCGTTATCGTTGAGGTCTCGTTGACGTGGCGGTGGACAAACGGCCGTAATATGTTTTCCGAGACACGAAGGGGTCTCGATATGTAATGAATAGTCACCCATCCACGGGCCGACCTCAGTAAACGGAACTTAACCTTCAATATACCCGTGCGGATGTTATTACTTAGCCACGAGACTAACTTCAAACGTGCTCTGACAAACCTATATATTATAATTTTGCACCGCGTAACGTTAAACCAGGAAGTGGAAAATTAGCGCCAGATCACGATAATGCAGAGACACTTGTCTCCGAAACTATTAGCTTGATTAAGAAAGCGTGCCTGACCTAGCAGCGTAGTCGGAGAGCGGTGTGACAGAGAAATTAATCATCTTTGCACCTGACATGCACATGTGTTACAGTTTTGTGACGTGGTTTTTTTTTTTTTTTCGAGAAGTCCCGCAATGTTGGGCATAAAAACGGCTGTGGAACGTCTTACCTACCCCCTGCAGTGGGGCGAAATGAGGTGGAGAATTTGACATACTGGAGATCAGTCACAGACTATTTGTCCCACCGCATGCAGCCGATGAAAAGTGTTTGACTATAATAGGAACACTAACGATAACTTATTGCTCAACTGTCCACGTTAGCAGATACCTACTTGTACATTTTTAATCCAAAAAGTACATTTAAAAGGTATTATAAATATCATGAACTTCAAAATATTATCATGATTCTAGGTCAGCGGGAAGAGTATCAAAATATGTCGCATAAATGGCGGTATTTTTTATTGCATTTTCTTAGAAGCTTGATGTTTTTAGAGCTCCAGCGAACGATATACCTACCTACCTATTTGATATTAGTTTCAACTTAAGACCTCCCCGTGTTCCTGAGAAGAATGCTCTTGACACACTGACAGACAGACGGACGGATAACGAAGTGATCCTATAAGGTTTGCGAATGTTCGTTTTGAGGTCATCATCATCTGCCTAGCCTTTTCCCAACCATGTTGGGGTCGGCTTCCAGTCTAACCGGATGCACCTGACTACCAGTATTTTACATGGAGCGACTGTCTATCTGACCTCCGCAACCCTGTTACTGGGTAATACAATACCCCTTGGTAAGACTGGTTGTCAGACTTTCGGGCTTCTGACTACCCGTAACGACTGTCAAATTTCCACGAATGACAGCCGGGATGGATGACAGCCGTTGGTCCCGGCCCGGGCTTAATATAGGAACAACGTTTTTATATCAAGGCCATACATTTCAATTAAGTATGTATAGAAATAAAATATTTATTTAAATGAATAAACACACCTACAACATTCTTTGCGACAAGGTCACCGCGGCGCCTTTCTTAAAAAACTTTCTACCCTGCGGCCGGTGGAACAAAAACTTAGTGGGTCATACCGCAGGTGGGGTCGATGACACCGTGACTCATCGAGATTAGATCATTTTCGTCTCAGCAGGAGATCGTATGTACCTATAACGTGTTTAATTGTGTATCAAAATTACTCCGAGATTTACTAAGGGCTCATGAAATACGATTTTCTAGAGTTTTTTTTCTTATAAAAAGTCTACTCTAGGGGGAATCGAGAGTAGGTAATCGTGATTATTATTTACTGCTTTCATTTTGACAGTTCAACTACATTCATTGCGTTATTTACTAAATTATGTATGATAAATTTGTTCAAGCAGACGAATTTATCAAGCCTTCGAATTGTGAAAGAAAGTATGTTATGCAATTGGAGTGCTGGTTATCACAGAAACGAATGAATCATATCAATCAAGGTGCATAAAACGAAGTCTCTTCTCTTAAAATTTCACAAACGTGCACGGAGCACCACTCTTGTTACGCGTATACAGGGTTATTGGTAAAACAAAAGGTCATTGTACTCATCAATTCATTATGAACAACTTTTACTATGGGACGAAACCTGAAAACGCGAAAAAAAAAATCTGCTGTTCTCTATATTTATGTTCGTATCTATAACTCGTCAAAATGTAGGGAACAGCTGATTTTTTTTCGCGATTTCAGGTTTGGTCCCATAGAAATAACTTTAATTTCGGAAGTCGGTGTCTTTGGTATTTTTGTTTTTTGCCACCGACTTCCGAAATTAAAGTAATTTTTCACTTTATAGTGTTTTTTGGAAGTCGGTTGTTTTTTTTGTAAAAAGTTTTTATTTTTTACTTTTTAGTGGGTCAGTTTGTAATTTATCTAAGTTACAATAGCCTAATGTCAAACTGCTGATCACCTTTTACAAAATATTGCTTTTCCCGATGCAGGAACGTTAATTGTTGAGGATTTCTCCTAGTATTCCACTCTCCTAGCTGATAATCCTGGCTGCAGCATCAGGCCAGACTTATGTCAACATTGCATTGAACTTAAAATTTAGTCCTGTTTAAAATGAGCCCAAACACGACTACGGTGCTGTAATTTCAAGGTTTGTACTTTTTCTGATGCTCCTGGCTTCAGCATCAGGTCTCTATGTACTTCGGTGTTCCTCATTAACAGTACGTTTATCCACACATCGAGCCCTTTTCAATGAGCCTAAACACGATATATCTGCTGTTAGTTGTCGAGGAGTTAGGTACTCTGCAGACTATCCTGACTGCAGCATCAGGTCATGACTTGATGATCATGAGACCAAATGTGGCAAATGCCCTATCAAACATCAAAACAATTTACTAAAACAGTCCTTGCCTGTTCGAGTAACTTCTTACTGTTAAGGAGTTGAACCTTCCATCATGGCTGATGCCCAGCTACCTGAGATGGTGACAACCATACGCAAATACACAAGATACTTCATAAAATATGCGAAAAACAATAAGTGAGCCCATAAAATTCTAGGGTTGCCCTCGATTTCTCTAAGATCTCATCATCAGATCCTAACTTGGTGACATTGGGACCACCTCAGAACTATCTACTTTTGAAAAAAAAAGAATTTTGTAAATCCGTCGACAATTGGCGGAGTATTCGATGAATAAACATACAAAAAAAAAAAAAACAAACATCCGAACATAGTAACATCCTTTTTGTGAAGTCGGTAAATGACAACAATAGATTATCACAAAGCTTGTCCTGTGAAACATATAAAACTTATCAGTAGGATGTAGGTACCTACTGCATGTTTACATCTCACAATCGGTCATTCACCATGATGCTGCAGTGCCTGCAATGTCTTATCAAGGATATAAGTTATGAAACAAACTTTACTGTACCTAATAACTTACGATGGTATAGTTAAGAATGCCTGTACTTTAAAAGAAAGAGTCTGCAGTTTTGAGTTGACCTCATCATGATGCTCAACTTAATTATAAGAAGCTCAACGATCCGTCACACTAGGGAGTGACCACAATTATCCACGGGGAATCGGCTTGAGCCGATCACATGTCACGACACTTGTTACGCTAAGTTTGACCCAGTGTCGAACTGTTGAGTCGTTCGAACCGAAACGAGGAAGATTACGTTTTTTCGCTTCGCAAGTTCTTTCTGACCATATTAAGCCGGTTTCGCGTCGATAATTAGCATGGTCACTACCCTATGCCACCAGATTAGCCCGAAGAAAATCTGTGGTGGGAATGTCACTAAAAAGCAAGTCAGTAGGTTCGGTAGCAGGACTGACGGTCCGAGAGTATACCTACATATAGCGGCACATTGAGTTCTCGGCTTTGGAGAGCGTCTTTTGTAGATGTCACTCTTTATTTTCGTCCTGTATTGTCCCAGTGCTGGGCAAAGGTTTCCCCCTATCTATAACTTTCTACTCTTCCCTGTGTGTTACCTTCTCCATGGTTGGTTTTACGTATATGCTAGCAGAGCTTAATACCTAATTCGCTACTTGATGTCACTACTCTTCTTAATCTGTAAATTTAACTATCTCTTTATAAAGCTTGAGATGCCATATTTACGCCCAGATACTTGTTCTGTCGATCGTAGGTTACCCTCTATTTAAGGTTCTCGCCACAAACGTCATGAACGTTTAACTTTGCATGAACCGCACATCAACATGCAACAGGCCATGTTTATTGCCGTGTTAACGTTCTCATATCGTGCCAGTTCAAGCTGTCGAGCGAAACACTGGCGTCGTGCCAACGAGCTAGAGAAGTAACAAGTGGTTGTATCTTCTTTCGTAGGTATAATCTTACCATAGCTCAAATGCAAACTCCGGGTCGCCACCGAGAAATTCCTGATGAAAACACCCAACCACACTAGGCTTCACCCGGGAACCAGACCGATGCGTACAACTGTGTACTGCCCAAAAATCTGTGCTACTGCCTATCAGGGGCCCTTCCATAGAAATATGAAATCTATGGGCCCAAACATTATCACTTGCAGGGCAGGTTAAGGTGACTGTTTACAGTTGGTACGCACGGCGACACGTCAAGCTTTACATTTCCAGTATAAGCTGACTTCTGATTGTACGAAAAACCCAATGCGCAGTCAGCTAAATACAAATCGCGTCGGTTGATTTATTGTGTATGGTTAGCCTCCAGGTGTGCTGTCCAGTGTCCGCGAAGACATGAGCAGAAATGAAGGCCATGGTACACTGACGCGTGGTGATGTTATCCATCCCTTCAAAAGACTAAGATATTCCCTGTTTTCAGCAGAAATCAAAAACGCCAAACCTAAATGTGATGTTCCCATGTCTAATTTATGCAGAATCATAAAAATTATTAGTTATTCAAGTATCTTTGAAGCCAAGTGTCTAGTTTCTCCCGGATTATGATCTAGGCGCACGCATAATATATTTCTAGACATAAACACAGTTTAGTGCCTTGTAATTATGTTTCTGAGTACTGGTTGGTTTCTCTCAGGGCGACCAGCGACCAGCGACCTAACCCTGCCCTTGCGCGAACCGGTCCCAATGACCGGGTTATGAGCACAGTTAATATTAATATGCTTTTGGGTTGGATTCAAATGAACGGTTTATATTCAAAATCGCATGGTAGAACCATATTTGAAAAAAACCCGCGACTATTAGTTTTGAGAAAATTCTGAACAAATTGTTCTTTAAAAATCATGATTCAACTCTGAGTTATGTTTAGTTGTCAAAATATTATACGGCATTGTTCCCCGTAGACGTATTAAGAGGCAAATATATTAATGGTCTCATAACAATCCTTAAGCAAAAAAGTTTAGAAAGCTCAAAATTAGATCATCATCAGCAAAAACCTTCCCCAACATACCTACCGAAGAGAATATTTAAAGCCGATGAGGGGGCACTTATCACGCAAAGTCACCAACAATATGAACCAGGCCGGCATGAAAACTACACACAAGACAAGAACGCTTCCGTACACCTTCTGAGAAAACTTTCATAGCATGAGTAAGATAATCTTGACGCAATCCCATCAGCAATGTGAAAGCTTGAAGACTCACACAGCATTAACAACCTTATGAGTACACTTTTAGAGTTGGAATTTGACCGGTATTAATATTGCGCGGTATTATGAGAAACTTTAGATTTTCCCAATGAAGTCATTCGGGTCGGATCGGCAGGGTTTAGCCGATTTAGCAGAGATAGGGTTGATTGTTAGCAATGTTAGCTTGATGAGACGTGTAATCATTTCTGGTTAGGCTTACGATTCTCGCGCATCATGTATTCTTAATTGTAGTCCTTAGTGCGCTCGCACTTTTATTGGTACCAGAATCGGGCAGATATTTTTTGTATGCCCTTCGATTTTTAGGACGTGATTGATCTTTTGATCTCTACTGTTTCATTTAGCTCCTACAAAAAATCGGCTACCCGCGTGGTAGATGGCCCACTGCCCATCAAAGAGAGGAGGCCTGTGTACCCGCAGTGGGAACATTATAGGGTGATCATGTAATTTGACATTCACGTATACTTATTTAAAGGGTATGCGATGCGGAAAAAAGAGGGGCATGTAGTGAGAAAAGTATAGAGTATGAATTTAGTTTAGAAGTGGGGGTGACAGAGTTGTTAAAAGGAATACATGTTGCACCAATCCCAAATGAATTGGAATTGTGTTCAACACCATTGAATAGTCTTCATAACCAAATAAGGAAATAATTTATAAAAAAAAATAATGGGATATTGAAATCAGTTTTCTAGGAGTAATCATCATCATCATCTTCCTGCCCTTATCCCATGTTACTTGGGGTCGGCGCAACACGTTTTCTTCTTCCATTCTCCCCTGTCAACCGTCACGCTATCATTCACTCCCTTCTCTTTCATATCATTCCTCACACAATCCATCCATCTTTTCTTCGGCCTTCCTCTCCCTCTCCATCCATCAACATTTATATTCATCACTCTTTTAGTCACATGCGTTTCATCCCTTTTCATCCGTTTTCTAGGAGTAATAATTTAATAAAAAGGATAGGCTAGATGGAGTCGACATTATCTATCAACTACCCGGAAAGAAATGGAGAAACAAACTTAGGGGTCAAAGCGCACACAAAAAATGCATTAAACGCAACGCAATACGAATTACTTAACGCATTATATATCAATAATATCATGTAACAAAATGCAGGTAGATAGAGAATAGGAGACCCTTTCTTTCTTTGGAACCGTTTACAGGTAGAACTTTTTCATAGACTGATTTGTTTTTGGGCTGTGTGACTCGACGTGTTTTTATAGACATGTCATAAGAATGTTTATTGCAGAGAAACCAGGAAATGCGTGATTCATTACTTTATTAGACAGTTTTTTCTATGTATGACACCTACGTGAGTCATTTGGCGAAAGTAAAAAGGCCACTTTGGAGAATCATAAAACGATAACATTATGAATTATAAAATGGCGAAGACAGTCCGTGTTTTTCTTTTTTTCGCTGCACTACGTAGGAACAATCAAAGAGATTGGGATTGGATTTTGATTGGATTGATTGGTATTTTAGCACAGACAAAAAAAAAATAGCTGAATAATGCTTCACCAATGGGATTTGATACTATTAAATTAAAAGTTAACTGTTAATTCTGTTATCCTTTTATGATTCTGCCAAAGTGGCCTTTTTAGGCCCCCAGAGATAAGCTCCGTGTCCACGCCGCGGCTAGCGAGGGTGAGCAGAGCAGAGGCGGAACTTAGAGCGGGTTATAATAGTCTTTGGGAGCGGCCCATGTCCAGGAGTGGGATGAGATGGTAAACGTGTTGGTGTCGAAAGTTGAAAGTGCAACAGCGCGCTATATTTAGCCTAGCGTTTGTGAAAACGGATATTAAATAATAAATAGACAATATAATTATTCAAAGATCGTTTAAAACATAGATCCAGGGGGCCCAAAAAGGCGAAGACAGTCCGTGTTTTTCTTTTCTTCGCTGCACTACTTATGTCCAATCAAAGAGATTGGGATTTTCCTTTTTACCATTTTGGTACGGAACTCTAAAAAGGCCTTTCCATACAGAAACATCCGTAGAATCTAACAACAGTTGTAACTTGTAATATAAGCTGTCCCATTTAAATAAATTCCGAAATCCGTAATATGTGAGGTGTTGGCTAGCGGGCGGGGCCGCATTCTTGCACCGTTATGAGTCCAATGCGCAGTTAGTTGGTCGTAATCAGGTTGGCGAAGAACTTGCGCGCCGGTGGAGAGCGACATGCGAATGATTCGTGTTACGTCGACTTTTGATGACGCAGGTGTTACCGGGGTATAATATCGAATGTATCGATTCCGGTACCTAATATGAATGTTACATTAAAAATTGATGCGTAGCTGCAGTTCTATTCGATTTTAAGGGACATTAAGAAAGAAAGTTGAAAAGGCCCTTCACATAAATCACGTACTTAAATGGCAACCTTTATTTTTTTTTAAGTATCGAAATTTTTTAATTTATTTTCTACTAGCTACGGCCCGTGGTTACACCCGCGTAAATGTCGATCCCGTGGGAATATCGGGATAAAAGGTAGCCTATATGTCAATCCAGGGTGTCAGCTACTTCCACAATTTTTTTTAATCAAAATTAGTCCAGCCGTTTGTGCGTGAATATGTAACAAACATATAAACACACACATACACCCCCTCACAAACTTTCGCCTTTATAATATTAGTGTGATTTATAGAGGAAATGCGGTCGGAGAGACTTTTGAAAAAGTCAAAATACATAATTAAAGGTTTCCAATGTTGGACCAATTTAAAAGATATTTCATAAACTGAATAAGAAGGATATACTGTGCCACTATGTTTTTCTTTTTCATTAATAGTTGTCAATTTTGTACACTAGGCCTCTGTTGACAGCGGTTTAAATCAGCATTTTTTGAGAGTTCTAGACGTTCGTGCTAATAAATACCTAATGTATCATCAAAAAGGAAAACATAGGGACATAGAAGTAGTTAATATTTACTATTCTGTAAAAAAATCATTGCTTTAATGTCATTTGCCAGAAAGAAAACAAGCAAGAGCGTTTCTATGGAGAATAGTGGGTTTACTATGGGTTGGGGTTCGCTGGTTGGGTTGGGGTTGTTTACTAACATAACAACCTTGCCTTGCCTATGGACTTTTTGTCTGATTTTTTTTTTTATTGGTAAATACAAGTAGTTACGCCACTGCCTAATCATGCGGAGCATGCAAGCGTGATGTGTTGTTATCAGCCTGCAGTCTCGTACAACTAACGGACGTATTACTTCTGACTGCCTAATCATGTGGAGCATGCAAGCGTGATGTGTTGTTTTCAGCCTGCAGTCTCGTACAACTAACGGACGTATTACTTCTGACTGCCTAATCATGTGGAGCATGCAAGCGTGATGTGTTGTTTTCAGCCTGCAGTCTCGTACAACTAACGGACGTATTACTTCTGACTGCCTAATCATGCGGAGCATGCAAGCGTGATGTGTTGTTATCAGCCTGCAGTCTCGTACAACTAACGGACGTATTACTTCTGACTGCCTAATCATGTGGAGCATGCAAGCGTGATGTGTTGTTTTCAGCCTGCAGTCTCGTACAACTAACGGACGTATTACTTCTGACTGCCTAATCATGCGGAGCATGCAAGCGTGATGTGTTGTTATGAGCCTGCAGTCTCGTACAACTAACGGACGTATTACTTCTGACTGCCTAATCATGTGGAGCATGCAAGCGTGATGTGTTGTTATCAGCCTGCAGTCTCGTACAACTAACGGACGTATTACTTCTAAATGCCTAATCATGCGGAGCATGCAGGCGTGATGTGTTGTTATCAGCCTGCAGTCTCGTACAAATAATGGACGTATTACTTTTAACTGCCTAATCATGCGGAGCATGCAGGCGTGATGTGTTGTTATCAGCCTGCAGTCTCGTACAACTAACGGACGTATTACTTCTGACGGCCAATTCTCGTAATTCAATATATTCAAAATCTATAGATTTCTTAGTCGCAATCTCATCTCGGCGACAATAAAATGTCGAAAAACTTGTCAAAAGTGTTGGGAAATTAGAGGTATTTTTGACAGATGAGAGCAGGGGGCCTAACAAGGCTACTTTGGCAGAATCATAATACTCATAAACAAACTGATTCATAAACTTTATGAATCATAATGGACAGTTAACTGTTAAATTAATAGTATCAAATCCCATTGGTGAAGGATTTTTCAGTTATTTTTTTTTGTCTGTGCTAAAATACCAATCAATCCAATCCAAATCCAATCCCAATCTCTTTGATTGTACCTACGTAGTGCAGCGAATAAAAGAAAAACACGGACTGTCTTCGCCATATTACGATTCATAATGTTATCCTTTAATGATTCTGCCAAAGTGGCCTTTTTAGGCCCCAGACTGTGAACGTTCTTAAAATAACGAGAATCGCCCCTCACTTGTAAAGCGGCTAAGTGCGGAAATCATTGTCATTCGCTGACGGGATATTGCAGCCTGCAATCACTGCAATTTCACTGTGTTTACTGCCTGTTTCCCCAACTAACCTTATAATAAGGAACTTTATTAAAATACGCAGTACTGTCCCGGAAGAAGGGATACTTATGCGATTTTATGATCTGTATGATACATAATCCTGTGTCCCTGTATTTCGTTACATTGCATACTTGGCAATATTTGGTAAAATTAATCATCGAAAAAAAACCTATTCACATAAAGATACGTACCTACATGATACGTACATGACACGTACATGATACGTACCTGACACGTACCTGGTTGAAAGTAAACTCTATCAAATCTTACTATTTATCAACCAGTGACGGTATTGACCGGGTTTTTTTTTTCAGGTATCTAAGTATAATAATAGGTCCAGGAACCAGCGTTGTAGTCTGGGCAGTCGGTCCCCGAACACATTTGCTGACTATCTAATATTTTAATACGATATCGGCTAGGTACTCGATTTAGTGTGGTCAGATATCTATGAGTGTGGTATTACAATAATACTAAAAAATAAACATTTTCAACGATATTCATGACTTAATGTAAATTCATCAAAATCAAAAGTAATTTATTCAAATTAGGCGGGGACTTTTTGGGGGCACTTTTCGAACGTCAAAATTACAAAAGACAGTCCCCCAAAATGCCCTTCACCACGTCCTAGAGATTTTGCTGGGGAGAAGAAGTGGCGGAATAAACTCCCCAGCAGCACAGCAATGAATACCAAAAAAACGAATCAAAATAATCAAAAGTACTTAAAATACTGTCGTCACGCGCCACTGAGACCAACTGGGCGAATAATACTTTCGTTGATTTTAGCTGTAGGTACCTACCTACGCGTACATTACCTAAAAATGTTAAGTTCAAACAATGAGTTTCTCATAACGGACTGTAGGTGGCGTCACGAGTTACAAAATAACAGATAACTAAACCTAATTATGATACTTTCACTCGGCATCTTAACTAAAATTACTTTTACTTGAGCTGCGCACGCGGTGTGCCACAGCTTTGAAATGGCGTATGAAACACTCATCGGAACTTGTTCTTAGGTAAGTATGGACCTACTCATATTTAGCTGTTGAGCATAATCAGCCTATAATGTTCCCCCTGCTGGGACACAGGCCTCCTCTCTCCGAGAGGGAGTGGGCTATAATATATACCGCGTCATGTCACATGTCTTCGAATTTTTGATTCTAGGACATGCCGGTTTCCTCACGATGTTTTCCACTAAAGAAGTAGACCAAGAGAATGCTAATAGTGACCTCTGAAAGTATTGGAAACGTACAAACGTACAACTAATTCTAAGAAGCTGTTATAAATCAAATAACCTTCTCAAACCGAAATGAAACCGAAATTGTTCCAAAAAAAAACTCAGTACCTAGGTACAGACAAGCGCATCAGTTGTAACAATTTGACATTGACAGTGCGTTTTTGTCGTAGCAGGAAGGGTGATTTTCGTAGTGCAAGTGACACCACTGATGTGGCAGTTGCAGTTGACTTTACTCATCAGAAATTTAGAGCATTCCGCATGTTATGGTACGAAAAACCCTACCTAACTAATTCCCACACACACAATAAGACATAAACATCTTAGAAACAACAACAAAAATAATACAAGAATAACAGTGTCTAGCTAATTAATGTCAGCATTAAACAGTTGAGTGCAGAACCCATTGGAGCATATTGCCGTCTCTCGCAGGTATTTCGCTCGCTGCACAATGCTCCAGCTGAGCGGAAACCGTTTGCTTAGGATTACTTTAATAATAACAGATAACAAGCATGTTGAGGGCACCGAAACTAAAACGCATCTAGGGTTGCCAGGCGTCCGGATAAAGCCGGACGCAGTCAGGCTTTTAGGTTGCGTATCCGGCCAAATCAGACGGTGTCCTGCCTGTCCGGCTTTTGTTAGGCTTCTTAAATTTGTTATTATATTAAAATTTAAAAAGATTTTATGGTTAATAAACGTGTTTTAATTTGTTTTCCATTGCATACTGCAACAGTAGTTACAGCTTAACTTAATAAATGAAACTAATATTGAATGATTACTTCTTAATAAAGAAGAATGATTAATTCAATTTGATTGTTGTTTCATTAAAATTTAAGAAGATTTTATGGTAAATGATAAAAAAGTCTTGTTTTGCTTTAAAAAAACAAATTGTCGTGATAAACTAACACTAAAAAATTAAGGGTGTCCGGCTTTTTTTACCCAAATGTCCGGCTAAACTGGTTGGTCTGTCCGGCTTTTCGGTTTTAAGACCTGGCAACCCTAAACGCATCGATACTTGTCGCAGTAATCTTCTTCTTTTTGTGTTGATATAATATTTTTATATTTGCCATGTAAAAATATTTTACCATGTTAGTTGACTTCGCCCTAGAATGGAAATAGTGACCTTATTGATTTTCCTAAAAATGTATTATCAAATACCTAATCTTCGACAATACTAATCAGATTGGCTAGAATTTTCAGCAAAAGACTATTCATAACTCCTACGACCTAACCTACGCCAGTGATTCGAAACTAATTGGCAATTATTTTTTGTTTCGTAATTGCAGTGAATGAATAAAAAAGATTCGTAATCAATTGTTGTTATTGGCAACGAGGGGCGCTCTTATCTTAATAACACCTCTAAATTCGACCTTTGTGCCGACATGTTTTTAATAAACAATTGAACCCAGAGTAAATAGACATGAATAGAAAAAAGAGCAAGTAGTAAAAGCGATCTATTCTTGGCTATTTTCCTAGATGAATCTATCAATAAAATACCTAATTTATGTTAGGAATTGTGTAATTTATTAAACTATTTTTACGTTGTATTTGAAATCAATATTTAAGTTCCTCTTCTAGCTATATTTAAGTACGTCTCCTATTTCTCCAAAGTATATTCAAGTACATCTCTTCCGAAATTAAACAAAAAGCACAACAGTAATAAACATAATTGAATTTCGAAAAATGATCACAATAGTTTTATTAAAATAGCAGTAGATTTGAATAACACCTTTTGACTTTTCAGTACTTTGACTTTCAGACGATTTATTAAATGTAATCTACCTACACCTAAGAAATATTTACCCCAGAACATGCTTCCCCTATGTTTGCAAACAAAGGAAATGTCGCCAGGCAACAAGTGAGCTTTTACGTAACTACTATTACTGCCTATCCTTCAGGAATGAAGAGAGAGTGCGTTCTTGCACTGGCAAGAATACGCACTTTAGAAATTTACGTTTCCCGTCATTTTGACTGCAAAATGATGGAAAACGTACATTTCTTTCGTAAGTATCCAAAATCTAGTTAGCTAGTTTTGAGAAAAAAAAGTTGACACAACATGATACGATTTCACCTTTTTAAACATTTGTCTTTCTTTTACGACATTTAGGTAGACGGAAGATGTCGTTACACAAATTTTCTGCTGAAAAAAAAGAAAGTCGTAATTTGAAAGACAAAGGGTGCCCTGCGCAACAGGAAAACTTAGTGGTTGAATAGAAAAAGTTGGTTTATAAAATCCTTCAGAAATGCTTAACCCCAGTGCTTATGTGTTCTAAAATAAATAATGTAACTAATACAAAACTTGTTCTCTAATTATCATAGCTGGAAAGTATGAGAACAAAGGAACTGCCTAAAGTTTCGGGTTTCGGCAATTTTAGTTTTTTTTTTGCTGCCATGTCATTTGAGAAGGCTAATGAGTAAAACTACATCATTATTTCCCTAAAACCCACTTAAACTGATAATTTTGTAGACAAGGGAAAGAACAACACCAAGACCTAATCTTTCCCCCGAAAAGTTCTAAAGTAAATACTTTTGCAGACAAAGAAAATTTCAAGCTTAGCAACAGGTGAAATACTTTGTTGAAAGCTACATTTAATAGATGTACAGATTGCGAACCTTTTTTTTTTAATTTTTATTTTCCCCTCAATAATAACCCGCATAATATTCAAAATTAATTTATTTACATTAGGTATACGTCTGTGTTTGGGTCACAGAGATTCGTATGTGTACCAAATACATAGATTCGGAGCAAATTGGCTGTGACAGACGGACGGACAGACAGACACACGAGTGATCCTATAAGGGTTCCGTTGTTTCCTTTTGAGGTACGGAACCCTAAAAAGGTACCGAATGATGAGGGTTTCCTGACGGTGCAAAGGAGAAAGCGCCGGTCGCGAACGAACAAGAACCGCTGCGGCAAAGCTCCTACGGAGCCCGAAGTCAGCTTGCGTACCGCAAAGCCGAACACACCGGTGTACATCTCCCGCCTACACTACTGACTACACTAAGGCGGAGGACATCGTGGAGTAGGTGCGCTAGAAGACTAGGTACACGCCGAGGGTGCAGTTACTGGAGTCGCACCGAAACGTCAACTTCAAGGCGTTCGTGGTGCGCGTGCCGAATTGCTATCTGCCCGTCGTCATGGAAGAAGACTTCTGGCCGTCTTCCGTCGCTTCAGTGGACAAGTACCCTGTAGTACTTGTCCGCGGAAGCGCAGCAGTTCTGTAACTGCTCAAGAGTTAGCTAGTGAAGTACTGTTTTATAATAAGAATATGTATGTTTTGTATGGGCCTGCGTCGCCTGAAATAAATTCTTACTTCCTTACTTATATTTAATATTAAAAATGCGAAAGTAAGTTTGTTTGTTTATTTATTTGTTACGCTTTCACGCTAAATCGGCTGAATGAAACGGATTTGAATGACATTTGGCACATGGGTAGGCCATGACCATGACCATGAAGGACATAGGTTACTTTTATCCTGGATCGCAGACGAAATCGCAGGCAACAGCTACTAAATAAAAATAAAAAAGATGCAGCCAATAAAAATTCAATATAAACTAAATTATTTTCCTAACCCCATATAGTTTGTAAGTTTTGAGAACAAAGAAAAATTCCAAAACTTGCATGGCGCTTAACTTTTCAATACTGTCTTCAGACTGGAACTATTAGTTCCCACGATACCTGTTGCGGCCTACAAGGACTTATAAGTGCTATTTATGACCCAAAATATGAAAAATTGTTCAATCTTGAACACAAAGGGTATCCTTCATCTCGATAGGCTGCCTTTCAAAATTAAACTTTTAGCTCAAACGACATCCGAGGCAGTCAATGAAGACTTGTACTAAAACAAAAGCCCTAATTTTGGCCCAAAACTTGCTAAAAATCATAGATTTGAAGACAAAGGAAATCCCGGGCGAGGCAGGTTACCTACTTTGAGTCCTTAAATAGCTAATCGATACGGTTTGCAACTGCGCACTGAGTGCAGGGTGCAAGTTCTTTGTCCTAGGCAAAGCTAGGCTATATGTCATGCGCATTAGTGCTCCTAGTATCGATCGATTAGCCTGAATACATCCGAAGTCCCAAGGACGCCGGCAGCCAACCTGCGGTGATTGCATTGCCTGAGCGAAAGGTAGGCGGAAAATTTTCTGTTACGTATTTTTATGTAGCTTAGTTTTTTGTTTTTTATGATGTTAATTTCGTAAGATTAGCTAAGTATATGCAATAAATTCGGGGTAGTTCATTATACAAGAGGCTTGTAAATATATTAATTGGGGTTTTTATAAAAAAAAATACACACAAAACTTTAATTTTCTTTGGAGATATTTGATATATTGGTTTGTAATTTGATTTTTTACTTTGTCATACAATTGAACCACGTTACAAAAAAGAATAGGCGATGACAAAATGCCACAGATTTCGTTCTTCGTTCTATTTAACTTAACAAGTTGTATTACTGATTCTAATGATTGTAATTCTGTAAATACATATTTGTTACGGTCGCGAATCATATTTTAATCAACGTACAACTTAATACTGACCAGCAAATTGCATAAAACGTAGGAAAATTTGTATTTCGCGGGCTACCTTAGCGCTTCTCCCTTAACATCAACATCAGGTTACTTAACTATTTCAGGGACCTCTGTGAACCGTGCAACAACGCCTTGGCATCAGCTAATTACACGTTACTAAGTTTCGACAGTTACCGTTTTCTAAGGGAAGTTGCCCAAGTCCGGTCGTCGGCTGACATTCGATCGCGGCTCGATTGTGGTTACGCTCTGCATGCTATTATGATTCGTGATAATCACATGTGATGCACTGGTAGTAGTATTCACCCTTTTTTTTACCCATACCATGTTTCACAAAATCCCTAATATATCTCTCCGTAGGAACCCAAACAATAAACTATGTATGGTTTTTCGTTATTGAAACATGTTGAAGACCACGATAGATATTGATTCAGGACTTTATTTCGGTTATTGAAATAAAGAATGCTAGAAAATGTAGGTGGGTCAGTCCGCCATTGCCACGCTTTAGCGTGGCAATGGCGGACTGACCCACCTACATTTTTGGGGTATAGTTACCTCTTTCGTGAACAACCGGTCAATTCTGTAAAAATCTCACGGTGAAAACTTAGGTGAAGTGAGTTTGCTTTTGCTAGGAATTGACACTATTGACAGCTCACTCCACGCTCACTTCACCTAAGTTTTCACGGTGAGATTTTTACAGAATAGCACCGCTGTAACTACTATATTTATTTTAAACTTTCGTGCAGACTTAATGCGTTCACTTTACACGTAGTAAAAATAAAAGAATCTACATAAACCGCCACCGTCGCGTCGTTACCCCAATGACCTTCCGAACTCTTACTTAGCTGTTTACGTGCCACGAAGTGTATCAAAACAGACCATTAAACCGAGTCTAGTTCTCTACTGAGATAGTGAAAGTAGCGGTGAGGTTAGCACGTACCAGGTCACTATTCAACTGTTACAGAAACGAAAATATTTGCCTAGTCACCCGATCTATTGGGTCACCCCTAGTTTGGAGATCAGGATTTCAATGTATTGTGCATAGCATCACCAACTAGTTATAATATAGTATCTACTTAGGCTTTTCTTCAATACTTAAACATTTTTTTTATTTATTGTACTGTAAAAATCTCACCGTGAAAGCTTAGGTGAAGTGAACATGAAGTCAGCTTTAATTCCACCTGATGGGCATAATCATTTCCCACTGCTGGGACACAGGCCTTCTCTCTGTGAGAGGCAGTGAGCTATAATCCGCCACGCGGGCCCAGTGCAGGTTGTTCGCGTCATGTTCGTGAACGGGCGCCGTCGGTTGAGACTGGTCATCTCTTAACTGCCAAGGCTTATTTTTAATCTTATGTCTTGAATTGTTTCTTCATTTCTGTCTTTTTTACATTGTTCTCACATATAGAAGCAACAAGAATAATGTACCCAGGATTTTGTAATATCTTGATTTAAAAGAATGTCCATGGAGTTTCTTGCCCGTTCTTCTCCATAGAGATCTACGCTTTGGAATGGGCTACTAGCTTCAACTTTCTGACTAACTGACAGACTATTTAATTTTGACAGTTCAAAAGTGCCTGTACAAGGTTTAATTGAAATAAATGATTTGAGTTTGAGTTTGAGTTTAGCTGCAGTCTTTGATTTTTTGGCTCTAGGACATGCCAGTTTCCTCACGATGCTTTTTTGCTTTAACGTTTTGAGAGTACCTAGTGGTGATGAAATAAATTACACAAAGTAGCCTGCTTGAGTTCGAACCCACGACCTACGTCTCGTCCGTCGGGGCCGAGCCACTGCTCTTGCAAAAATTGTTGCCGAAATTATTCTGATGCTAGGGATTGCCACTTGACCGTTCCATGGCATGAAAATAGCCACGAGTGGATGACTTAAGGTCATGGCACACATATCAAGTCGGAAAGGGATCGTTACCATATCAACTCGAGCCGTTCAGTATTCTTTGTATGAAACTCCCTACTGCAACGAAGCAAAGCTTTTCATATGTCATAAAATTAACATTGATTCAAATCAGGCTGAAAATCAACACTTTTTGAACGTCAAAATTACATAAGACAATCACCAAAAACGCCCGCTCTTCACCACTTCCTAGTGCTGCGTCCTAATTATACTACAGCGTATGCAAAAGGAATTCTCTAATTCCTATAAATATTACGCCATCGTCACTTCGACATAGGAAACGGAATGCCAACAACACTTTATTTTTTGTATCCATCAACAGTAAGGCATCCGGGGGGGGTGAGGCAGAGGGAGGGGAGGGACAGGCGACAAAAAACACATTCTTGCTCAGACACACTGGGTTACTATAATCGAACCTTTATCATCAAAGTGCCATCATTTTTTGTACACAAGTATGTCAGAAATGTTACGTTTTAAAAGGAATTTTGTTAAGATTGTGATATGTCGCCAGGCTAGCAAACGCAGCGCGACAACATTATACGAGGTTTGGACTAGGCTAGGGTTGGCGATTCCAGACTTCTTTAACTGTAAATCCAGGTTTCCTCGCGTTTTTTTCCTTCAGCGATGTGTGTAATGTCCAAGATAAACCCAGAAAGTAGTAAGTATTGACTAGCTCCACGGTGTAGTCGGATCTCGTATCTCTACGCGATATATGACAAGGCGATATGTATAGATAAAAAAAATGTTATGTTATGGGCTATAATTATAGTGGCTACACAGGAAGATCGATCAGGTCAAGCTACGCTTGCCACGGTTGTTCCGTGGTTTGGTGACCATCTTTACATACCGAGACCCCTCCTTGTGTGTGGGATCTTTGACAGTTATTACGGGTCGTTAGAAGCCCGAATGTCTGACAACCAGTCTTACAAAGGGGTATCGTATTACAAAGTAACTCGGTTGTGAAGGTCAGGTAGGCAGTCGTTCCATATAAAATACTAGTATTCAGGTGCATTCGTTTAGACTGGAAGCCGACCCCAAAATAATTGTGGAAAGGCTAAGCGGATGACTTTTTATTATTATTTATTCGAAGGACACTGAACGAGCGAGACACAATAGAAGTTTTGTTGTATAAAGTCGAGGTGCGTTAATAGTCCCGCAAAGCAATTGCCCACCCTATGCATCGTTATTACGTTTGCAAAATCCTGTTCACGAAATATATATACCGGGGGGCCAATTATTAAAAAAAACGGTTTATGAAATTACAAAAGAACTTGTCAACATGTCCCAAAATTTAAAAACTCCCGAAATTATTCGGTTACGACGGGTCAGTTGCCTCTACCGGAAGCGAGGGTGTTGTGCTTCCGGCGCAGGCGCAAGAAAATTGGGGAGGACGACCGTTATGCCACTGAATCAAGCAAGTGTTTTATAAAACAAAATATTATTACTCACATGTTAGGGTTCCGTAGTCAAGCAAGGAACCTTTATAGTTTTTTTTTTAATATCGTCATCCAATTATCCAATAAGTAAAGTAACTAACATTAATATAAATCAAAGTGACAACGTTTCTGAAATCATTGCACTTTGAAATAACGTTGTGTACCTATCTAAGAATTTTTTAAATAAAAATATTAAAATTGTATAAACTATCTAACTAGACATTAAAAAACTGTCTTTCAAAATGCGGTTCAAAAGACAAAGCTACAAACAGGAGAAATATGCGATGAATTACTAACTGTCAACCGGAAAATATTAGTTAGCATAGTGCTAAACGATGACGAGCTGACATGCCCACAGTTACTTACACACACTCCAACAGCTTCACGCTCTAGTTAGTGCAGAGGTAAGGTTAGAAGATAGCAGTCACATTCAACTCAAACACGCTGATAACCCTACCAGTCTCTAAAGGAAAGAGGCGTTCCAAAATCGACAACAGACGACATTCCGCGAAATTAGAAATACTTGAGAAAAGTTCATAATTGGTAGACCAGTCATTGGAAAATGATTGGAGTTGGATTGATCAGTTGAAACATTAAAAAAAGGCCTTTGATCAACAAAACACATAAAGATCTTAAATCAAAGGCAATGAATGAAGGATTACTCATTTGTTACAGGTGAAGTGAGCCTGTTAAAAACAGAATTCCGAACATGTAATAAACGAAACTTTAAACTATATATTAGATCTCATTGGCGGAACTATTAAAAATCCAATAGATACAGATATCACTTTCATACTCCACAAATAAATAAAATGATAATAATTACATAATTATTGCCAGTTTACCATGAATCCTGAACTCATTCGCATTACGTATATATATCCATTTTGTCACGGCTCAAAGCGGCCTAATAAACGGTTATCATTCGCGTCTTGTAAATCTAGTCGCTCAACGATGACGCGTGCGCATATAGCGGGAGATTTCTTGTTCAGATCTACATAATGGAGCAAAACAACGTAACATGGAAGAAGGGAACTGGGTTAGTGTTAGTGTCATGGTTTTGCATGATTTTATGCAATATTTGTGTTAAGAGAATCATTTAATTTTATTCGTTAATATTGAAACGAAAACTTGTAAGAGATATTCCATAAGCATTTGTAGCAATGAAGATCAAGATCGGGGTACTAAAAAGTCTGGCGACCTAGTGTTTTCAATGGGTATTGTGTTACTCAGTAACTGGGTGGCGGAGGTCAGATAAGCAGTCGCTTCATGTAAAATACTTGTGTTTAGCTGAGAAAAGGATGAGCAGATAATGATTTTTGAACCCTGAAGAAGACATGATATTAATATTTTGTGCCGTCGACAGTTTGACGCCTGGGACAATTCTGAGCCCAGCTGTAGACCGGCGATATATCTTCGGACCTCTGAACATCTTCAAAGAGAAAGCACGATAGTAGACGAATCAGGAAATGATAATATGCTAAAGTAACATTATTAACGAAGATTTTTGATTATTTTAAGTAGGTAGGAATGATGATTTTTGTCAGGGTTATCAATTTAAGCTGACATACGAGCTTTTTTTTTATAAGTCCTTCGTCATTGGTTTTATATTTCTTCTTCGTCATTGATTTTATATTCCTGATTCTTCTCAGTTGATTGACTTCGAATCCCCGCTCGTAGTAATACGTTTTTAATATAAAATAAGTTAATTTAAAGCAATTGAAACACAAACGCGATATTCTCATTTCTCTCAGATACAGTCTGAGCAATTTAAAAAGAGAGACGCGAAACAATATTTGACCTACATTACTCGGAAACGAAAGACGGAAAGAAAGCAGTCTATACGCCAATATATAAAGAATCGTTTTAGATCAGATGCTGGTCTTGTGAACCTTGGGAGGACCAAAGGGTCCTTGAATTTACAAACAAGCGTAGAAGAAAATTCTCGAAGAGAGAAAGAAAAATTTGCAAGCTTAGGTACATTAACACATCTTCAGAAGGAACTGTGGTTCTGGATCGTGTTTCCTTATAAGGAGTCAATTCTAAAGGGAATGCCTGATTTCAATTTGTCTCTTTGTATTGGTGTTAATACATAGTAGACAGATTTTCCAAGGTACCTATAATTGTTTGTTAAATATGAATAACATAAGTGGTATATTTAACCACTCAATAGGTAATATCACATAACACGCAGATTGGACTAACAGTAAGAAAACACGAGATGAAAACTGAGCCTAGCGCAATCATCGAACCCACGTCCCATGAAGTTTGAGACACAAACCGCAGACAGTCACCTGTGACAGGCATCATGGTGACCTCAATACCCATAGGAAATTACCCCACATTCACCATCAACTGAGCGGAAAACCATTGCGAATAACAACCAAATACAAACAATAGTATAACCAAGAAGAACATACAAAAAAGTAGAGAAATCTCATCACAACACAACTCTTCCTAAGAAAGTAGTACAGCTACAGTGAGCACTATGGATATTATGATAATGATAAATAGAAATAAAAACCAACCTTGAAGGAGGGACAGGATAACACAGATATACAAAACATCCATTTTGATAATTCACACTGTAATAATATTAAACACTCGCGGCGTTTTCGTGGGGCGCGCGGTCATGGCGCGTGCAGCGTGGCGGGCTGTCGGAAAGCGACTGAGCGAGCGTCGCGACAACAGGTGCGCGAGCGCACGCAGGTACTTTCTTCCCCCCCTCCTCTCCTCCCGCGGAGCTTTCGCGCGCTGAATAACCAATTTCTGGCGCTCCAGGGTATTCCATACGTGTTTTGAAACACAAAATAATTGGGTTAGTAGGTGTAACTTGGTATTCTAATTACAATGGCTTAGGTTGGATTATATGGTGTTCGTCGCGGCCGGTGTATTTGTTATACCTACATAGCTGTATTGGTAATTACTGGTTAGTAGGCTATTGGTGACGTCAGGAGATTTGGAACTCTGACAGCGTATCACCAGTTTCAATAGGCGCTGATTAGATTGATGAACTGTTCAATATGTTCATTTTTGTTCAGTCATGGTTGGTTTTTGTTGTTGGCAATACAGTTTTGGTGTTTTAATTAATATTGGTAACGGGTTTTTATTAAAATAAATTATCATGTATCTATCTCGGTAA
Organism: Oligia latruncula; assembly: GCA_948474745.1. Taxonomy (NCBI): domain Eukaryota; kingdom Metazoa; phylum Arthropoda; class Insecta; order Lepidoptera; family Noctuidae; genus Oligia; species Oligia latruncula. The sequence continues at coordinate 25,135,031 of OX419683.1, forward strand.
CATACTTTAAGAAATGAACTTTGTACAAAAGTAAGCGTTGATGTCTTTTGTATGAAACGAGCGAGCTACGAATGCTACGAAAATAGGTCTACGAGATTTTACAATACCTTTGGCAATTTTGCCCATCCTTTCATTTAAGTAAATCAATCAGTAGTAATAAAGCTCTTTGTGAAGATGCTTGTCCGGGGAGATGTATATGTACTAAATATGAATGTGCCAGTGTCATTTCAGGCACGTCATGTCGTTACGGCTGATGAAACCAGTCATGGCTTTATGTCTGAGATTGCAACGGTCCTGAGAAGCTTTAGGTATTGGAGATGTCACATGTACACTACTCGCTTGATTAGATAGAAAGCCTTAAAAAAAAAAGAAATACAAAGGAAAAATGAAAATATCATAATATTCAAAAATATTTTCACAGAATAATTACTTACCTCATTAACCCACAAACGGTATCAAAGCAATTTCTTTAAAATAGAAACCCAATTGAAACGAGAATCGATATTAATTCACTTTCTCGAGAGAATCGATTCGACAGAGTTGCGTAACTAGAGATCGTGATGGCGGACGATGGAGCTCCTATTATCTAATAGTGAAGTATCATCACGCTATAGTCCTTGTGAATGATGATAGCAACAGCACATACATAACGCGTGTAATCCCTGAAGGAGTAGTCAGAGGTACACCTATACAGTACACCCACATTTCGCCAGATGGATTTTTATGATGCATGAAGAAGTCTCCTCGTGTAGCGCAGTTTGTTCCGTCAGCTACTCAACTGAACCGAGCGCTAGGAACATCCTGGACAGTCACACCCAACACCTTATTTGACTGGCCAGTTCTTCCTTGCGGTGGTAGGGCTAACGCTCGCCTGGTTTCCGACCACTCTCCCGCCGGAGTCCGGCGTCAAGCAGCCTGCTGTGTTTCGTCGATGCGTGGGAGTTCCAGTGCCTTAGGCATCTTCTGGGCACGCTCTTTTGATCATGACCTCATCCATAGCTTTCCATCAGGCGTAATCGAGGTCAAGAACGTAAAAAAATAGGAAAAAAAAAGATGTGTTTGGGTACATCGAGGTCAAGAGCGGGCCCATTTAGCAATGAAAAAAATAAAAATGATGTGTTTGGTCACAAATTCAGACTCCGGGCTGCTACTGAGAAATTTTTGATGAAAAAACCCAATAATTCTTTGCCCGACTTTGGAATCGAACCCGACCCCATGCTCATCAGTAGCGCTTGCGGGCAGACATATGCCCAGATTATACAAGGCTAGTTTTTCAGGCCAGGATAGCAAGAATATGCTAGTAAGCTAGCAAGCTAGTCCTCAATTTCGGCTAGTAAGCTAGTGAGTGGCGAGTCGGATAAGCAGGATAGGTTCCGTCAACACAGGAAGGAGGACGTGCGGGGTTTTCCTTCAAGTAGTTGTCGCTTTAATTGTATTATAAGGCCCGGGAGATTCCTGTTCCGGATTTTTGTGTGGATCGCCCGGAGGACACGGTGGAGCATATGGTGGCGGTCTGACCAGCTTGGGCAGAGCACCGCGGCCACGTCCTCACGGCGGCGATCGGCGTCGGGGATCTGTCACGTTCGGCCCTAGTCCAGGCCATGGTACGGAGAGAGAGTGAGTGGCAGGCCATCGCCTCCTTCTGCGAAGCTAGCAGTAATGCTCGCGAAGGAGGAGGCGGAGCGTGTGAAGGAGAGGCAATATTTGCGCCCTCACGCGCCTATATAGTCACCGCAGTAGACGCTCTGGGCGTCGGGAATCGATAGCCGATTCCAGGGCCACCGTAGGCGCGGGCTTGCGGACGGCGAGCAATGGGTAACTCGCCGTCCGGTAAGGCTCGGGTCGACGGCGCGTTGTGTTCCACGCGCGCCTCAAAGAGATGTCAGTACTAACTGGCGGGGTCCGCTAGGGCCGATGCTTGCCAGGGTCGCGGGTTGTTCGAAAGAGATACCGTGGCCCCTGGCACAGGCAACTGAAGGAACACGGGTGGGTTTTAGCCAGTAAAAGTCTGACACGCCCTCCCGCTCCGCCCAAAGCGGGAGAAGTTATTTTATAAACTCACCCAAAAAAAAGGACTCCCGATCTTTTCTCCACTCTTCTCGATCTTATGTGGTCATACTGGTGTGTCGATAGGGTTCAAGCCGGTCCTTCATCCATTATCTTAGCCCTTACGAAGACATCCGCATGACTATCAGATCTGATAAAATATAAGATATTATCTAAATAATTACTGTCATATCCTATTCCTAGCACGCAAGATGCATATCCCGGTAAGATCTAGAGCTCACTTCACAAATGTGGGTCTTTCTGAACATAAATGTCGGGAAAATCCACATTTGAGAAACAATTTCTCATTTTGTTATTTAAGTTTCATGTGAGTCATCTGCCTAGCCTTTTACCAACTATGTTGGGATTGGTTTCCAGTCTAACCGGATGAATGCCAGTATTTGATGTTTTATGTACATGGAGTGTCAGCCTACCTGACTTCCAAAACCCAGTTGCTGGGTAACACGATAACAGATTATTTCATGTCTGACAAGATCTCAGTCAGTGGTTTGTTGAGGTTTATTATACATATTAGGGTTACGTAGAGGTGTACCAGTACACCCACATTTCGCAAGTTTGTTCGTTCGTTAAGTTTCGCCGTTCGTGTCATTTCTTTTAAAATAGCTACGTTTTGCATCCGATCCGAATGCAAGCCAACTAGGTTGCGGTCGGTCGACGTGGACCAGTCGATAGTGATCGCCTCAAAATTCAGTCGATGGTCGATCGATGAACGTCCGGCTGCCATGCACCACTTAATGGACCAATCTGAACGGTCAATCTCATCGACCGGCCGCAATCTATGTAGTTGCATCTCTTGGCACTACCCCCGACCCGATTAATGCAGCCCTATTGAATACACCTCAAAGCAAACAAACGTTTGTGTTCCTTTAATACAAGTGAGTAATAATACAGCCTTTGCGTCGGTGCCGGATTAAGACTACTTGATGCCCTAAGCAATCGACGCCTGTCCTATCCACTAGTCACCTCGTATTTTTTCAAAACAACGACGAGCGATTTGTAAAGATTGATGCACATCCCTTAGAGCTAGAGTGACTTTTGGGTCTTGTAATATCTTGCTGATAAACAGCCTTGCCTTTCATGTGCTAGCAAATACCGTTTCGGTGCTGTTTCTGCCTAATGGTGCCCCCCGACACTGAAAAGAAGAAGAACCTAGCGTATTGATGTCCTACAGGGCAAATGAAAAGAAGAAGAACCTAGCGTATTGATGTCCTACAGGGCAAATGAAAAGAAGAAGAACCTAGCGTATTGATGTCCTACAGGGCAAATTAAAACAAGAAGAACCTAGCGTATTGGTGTCCTACAGGGCAAATCAAAAGAAGAAGAACCTAGCATATTGATGTCCTACAGGGCAAATGAAAAGAAGAATAACCTTGCGTATTGATGTCCTACAGGGCAAATTAAAAGAAGAAGAACCTAGCGTATTGATGTCCTACAGGGCAAATGAAAAGAAGAATAACCTTGCGTATTGATGTCCTACAGGGCAAATTAAAAGAAGAAGAACCTAGCGTATTGATGTCCTACAGGGCAAATGAAAAGAAGAATAACCTTGCGTATTGATGTCCTACAGGGCAAATGAAAAGAAGAAGAACCTAGCGTATTGATTTCCTACAGGGCAAATGAAAAGAAGAAGAACCTAGCGTATTGATGTCCTACAGGGCAAATGAAAAGAAGATGAACCTAGCGTATTCGTGTCCTACAGGGCAAATCAAAAGAAGAAGAACCTAGCGTATTGGTGTCCTACAGGGCAAATGAAAAGAAGAAGAACCTAGCATATTGATGTCCTACAGGGCAAATGAAAAGAAGAATAACCTAGCGTATTGATGTCCTACAGGGCAAATGCTGCTTCTCACTCACATCACCACGCTTGCTCAAGACGAGTTCGCGATTTCAGACATATCTACGTATAGGTATACTATACCATACTTCCATACTTAATACTAGCTTCTGCCCGCGACTTCGTACGCGGATCCTGTTGGTTATGCCAGCGACAACGGGGTAGTCAAAATCGAAGATCTGAAACGTCTGATGTCGAATTCTAAGAACCCGGGGACTGGATAACAACGGGATGCGCGAGACGATTCGAGACGTCATTTTCAGGCAATAATGAACCAATAGGGTGGTAAACTTGGCCTTGCACTTTGAATGTTGGCATAAATGGGCCTTCTGAAATCTGTTTCGCAACAAAAGATGTCATTTGAAAGGCATTATTGTACGAACGTATGTTGTCCAAGAAATGTTTTGACTGTGATGGTCACCGATTAGCAGTGATCTTAATATTTCTGGAGGATTTTGTAATATTTCAATATAGCAACACATACCGTTTGTTTCTTTTTGCTATTTAACAGCTTCACAAAAAGTAAAATTTTTAAACATACCTCCGATGGCGGAAATGTGGCGTAGTCAATCATAGGAGTATACGTAAATGCACTCCGTTCCTTATCAACCCAAGGAAGGTCGCCATGCCCTACGGCTATATCTTGAGACACATCCGATTCTTCAGATGATATCGACATTCTGTTCAGAGAATGTCGAAGTCGATCAGAATTCAAACGTTCGTTGCGCTCTTCTTAATCTGTCTCTTCATGCCGTACTCCAGCAATTCTTTCTTTCTCACTTTCTGATTATGAATATTTTGTTGTGTGCGTGTTCGGAACAATGTATGATAATCTCACCGTATCAGCGGTCAGTCGCGCATCATATTCTTCACTGGTCTCTAGAGATCTGGATGTAGATGCGTAAATACGCTGAGAACGCAGGCGTGCTTCGCTTATAGTTAAGCTGGTCTGTTTCGGTTCTGCATCAGGTGTTCAAGTTTTCAAGAAAAATTATAGCCTGAATGTTGTCCAGTCATAATAACTATACAACAAAAAAAAAAATCATTCAAATCCGTCCAGTAGTTCCGAAGATCGGACGCGCAGGCCCGAGGCGTGTACGTACTCTGTCTGATAGAATACCTTATCAAATGTTCGCCGTGATTCTTTTTGACATAACTTTTTTATTTATGAACCGATTGACATGAAATAAACACTAAATGTTAAGTTAAGCATACTACAATATATTAGTGAAACCGCACCTAAATCGAATAAGCCGTTTCTGATATTAGCGTGCACAAACAAACAGACAAACAGACAAAAAAAAAATTAATTACAATTTCGGGTTCGGCATCGATGTAATAACAACCCCTGCTACTTTTTTTTTATATATTTCCATTGTACAGACACCACTTTTCTACAAATTTATTATATGTATAGATTATAAATTCGAAAGTAACTCTGTCTGCCTGTCTATAAGTTACCTTTTCACGCCTAAACCACTGAACGGATTTCGATAAAATTTGGCATAGAGATAGATTGCATCCCGGGAAAAACATAGGATAGTTTTTATCCCAATATTCCCACGGGATCGACACTTCCACGACATCGAAACCGCGGGGCGCTGCTAGTAATATTATAAATGCGACAGTGTGTCTGTCTGTCTGTATGTTACCTTTTCACGCCTAAACCACTGAACGGATTTCGATAAAAGGCAGAGAGATAGATTGCATCCCGGAGAAGGATATAGTAAATACAGGATAGTTTTTATCCCAATGTTCCCATGGGATCGACACTTATGCGGGTGAAACAGCGGGGCGCTGCTAGATGACTTTAAGTCCAGGTTTGCTCACGATGTTTTCCATCACCGATGTCATGCAGTAATGAACAAGGTACGACCATGAAACCATGAATTGAAAGAGTCACAGTACTTGCCCAGATTTGAGCCCACAAATTTAGTAAATAAATAATAGGTGATAAAAAGTACATAATAATAATAAAAAACTGATGGTCACGAATTTATGTTCAGTCAATGATTATTTAGTTCAGATTTCACGCATGAACTAAACAATATCTAGCACAAAGTTGATAATTGATTGGTGACACTCACTATTTGAAGATGATGGCAGATAAAGAGATGGATGAAGTTCCCATTTTTTTTTCACACTTGGCCTATCGTCATCATCGTGACCTTCTAACGCTACATCTTCTGGTATGCGGTTGCCACTCCAGAACCGGCCAGAATCGGCCATTTATTCTGCGAGCAATGTGCCCTCTGCTACTTAGGTTTGGCAATTCTTTGAATGTATGAATTTGATCAAAAGTACTGATTTAATTTAATATTAGGTATAAATACTAAGCAGCGTAAAATGCAAATAGTAATGAATTTAGCAATAGAACTAAAGTTTCTGTAAAAGGCATTGGATAATGACTTGGATGAAGTTGGAGTTGGACACTGTCCAAGGAATGCCTCTGAAATGATGGCGCATACGCATACGGATATTTAGATGACACTTTTGGCTTGTGGCTCAGTAGTAACAGCCGCACGGGTCGATCGGTCAGGCTAAGCTAAGCTTGGCGCGGTTGGTCCGTGTATGGGTGAGAATATTTACATACCAAGACCCGTCCGTGCTTCGGAAATCCCGGCTGTCACTCATGGATCTTTGACAGTCGTTACGAGTCGTCAGAAGCCCAAAAGTCTGACAACCAGTCTTACCAAGGGGTATCGTATTACCCAGTAACTGGGTTGTGGAGGTCACATAGGCAGTCGCTCCATGTAAACTACTGACATTCAGCTGCATCTGGTTTGACTGGAAGCTGGAATTAGTTTAGGAAAAGGCTAGTTTGTTCTTAAACTTTCGCGAAGTAGGTAATCGTATTTTAGTTTAATTATTATTTAGATAATTTTTTTTTTTTTATTTCATTTTTTTTTTATTTATTGGTATTCAGCTGCATCCGGTTAGACTGGAAGCCGACCCCAATATAGTTGGGAAAAGGATAGATATGATGGTTTCCTTTGAAATGATTGAGTTGATTTGTGCTGATGTGATCCATGCGTCATGTTCGTGAACGGGCGCCGTCAGTTGGGACTGGTCATCTCTTAGCTGCCACGGCTTATTATATTTTGAATTGTTTTTTTTTTTTTTTTTTTGCTGGACTCCTGGACGATCTTAACGTGCAATGCTTTGAGTTTGAGAATGAGATTTAGGGAGCTTTATGCTGATGAAAATGTTGGGCAATCCTGGTCAAGTCCTGATTGTAGCGGGACAGACAGCGCACTAAGAGCCCTACGTACAGTAAAGCGCACGTCAGTAGGAACCAAACGAATAGGGACTGGCCTCTTATTTTATTGAAACTTGAAATTTCGTACTACGCTAGAAGGGTAGTGGTGGCTCAGTGGTAACCGCCGCGACATAGGATTTATAGGTCGTGGGTTTGAACCCAGACAGACGCTGCTCTCAAAACGGTGAAGGAAAACATCGTGAGGAAACCGGCATGTCCTAAAACCAAAAATTCGAAGACATGTGACATAGAAACAACCCGCGGGCCCGCGTGGGAGATACAGCCCACTTCCTCTGGAAGAGAGGAGGCCCGTGTACCTGATATGCTACTACGCACGAACGTGCAGTCGACTCTACTTTAGTACCATCGAACCTTTTAATGGTCCCTTTCATTAAGATAATACGACTGAAGCCTTTAAATAACAAAGTGCCACCTGAGTGGCATTCCAATCACGGCGACCATCTTGGTACTATCGTGGCACTACGCACCAAAAGTGCTGCAAGTAAAAGTCACTGACATCCGGTACTGAAAGGATTTAGAAATGTTTCACTTACCCACTTTTAAAGGTAGGAGCCATTTAATGTTAGAAAATTTGTTTGTCCTTGTGTTCTGTCACATAAAATTACACTTTTATTAATTTAGTAAGTACCGATTTTCTAGTTAGTATACCGTCACACGTTACGGGTCGTCAGAAACCCGAAATTCTGGCAGCCAGTCTTACCAACGGATATTGTATTACCCAGTACCTAACTGGCTTGTGGAGGTCAGATAGGCAGTCGCTCCATGTAAAATACTGGTATTCAGCTGCATCCGGTTAGACTGGAAGCCGACCCCAACATAGTTGGGAAAGGGCTAGGCTAATGATGGATACTTCGTCACATGCTTAACTGGCCTAGCATATACCATAATCAGCCTATAATGTTTCCACTGCTGGGACACTGGCCTCCTCTCGGTGAGAGGGAGTGGGCCGTAATCCACCACGCGGGCCCAGTGCGGATTGGCAGATGTCACATGTCTTCGAATTTTTGGTTCTAGGACATGCCGGTTTCCTCACGATGTTTTCCTTCACCGTTTTGAGAGCAGTGGTAATGAAATAATTTACACAAAGTAAAGCGCCTGTCTGGGTTCGAACCTACGACCTACAACTCGTAAGTCGCGGCCGTTACCACTTGGCCACCACTGCTCTCTTTTTTTTTAATATTCATGAAATTGGGTTCGTTGTCGAATAAAAACAGCCGCACGGGTCCTTGTCGAGGTTGACCCTAGGAATGGGTGACCGTTACATATCGAGACCCGTCCCTGACTAAAAGCACGCTAAGCCGTAGGTTCTGGCTGTCATTTGTAAATCTGACAGCCGTTAGAGATGATGGAATGGATGAAATGATGATGGTTTTCATTTTTCATGAATACCTCTTCGGACGTACTAAAGTAATGAGCCCTGCGACCTGGCCTATGATGAGGTGTCACAGACTCTTTTGTGGAACTATGGATTAATCCATAACATAAATAGCAAGCGAAGCCAAGCTTCAGACCTAGCGACAATCATAGGCGTAAAAGGCTGACAATTGTCCATCAAACCATTAATGAACATAAACCATTCCAGTATAACCCAACCAACATAGATACAACTACGTCTTACTGCATCCTTAACACTTCTGCATAAGGCTCTTTTTTGTTTAATTTATATTCAGGACAGTGGGCTATCCTAGAATACCTGTGCTAACCAATAGCTGCAATTATAAAGTATCTTTAATACAATTTCATAGAGTTCTTTTTTGTTTGTGTCAAAAAGCTGGGTAATACAACTTAATACGTTTATAATGCAGTCGATATTACTCTTATTGCTATCGAATTTAAGTCCATAGCAGTGTGTTTTAACAATGGTATGGTGGGTTAATAGTTTCCTATCGTGAATTAAGGTGCTGGAATGTTAGAAGCACTTTCCCTTATCCCTAATAAGGGATGGGTCTGTTTTGGTTGTTTTGGTTCAAAAAATCCATAAGCGGATAACGTTATACGAAGTCCATAAAAAGTACAAAGGGCTCAAAACTCTCCAATAGTTAATTGTATAGCTAATTTAATTTTGCCTTAGGACGTGATTCCTATTTTTAGTAGCCATGTTATTAAACACGTCTAAACTTGCTATGGAGTATCATAATTTGACAGGACTAAACTAATATATCTTTTATCCTTTTCCTAATGAAATAGAAAGAAAAAGATACATACGCACTTCTTCTTCTTAGCGTGTCGATAGCAATCTAAATACACTCGGCCCAGAATTCGGCCACTTGTTTGGCGCCTCCATAGCATACACATGCACTGAACTTAAAGGACATGTTAGGTTTTTGTATGGAGGCTAGGCTTGTGCTGTGAACAGGGAGGAGATTATACTTTTATGAAAGTACATACGAGAAATTAAGGAGACTTTGTATATATTTTTTATTTTTTTAAACCGTACCCTTCCTTAGTTATTATATTTTTTAATCATTATTATTAAAAAAATAAATTGCAACCCACAGTAATTATTGATTTTGGCAACACTTTTCGGTTGGATGGATGGTTGGAAGCAGGGTCTGATGTTGGAGCTGGAAGGTGGCCATAGGAACCGTACTTAAACGACGCAACCCCATCGAGTTTGGGCACGTTTAATTCGTCTTGACGAGTACTTGGATACTATATGGTAAGCAGGGTCTGATGATGGAGCTGGAAGGTGGCCGGAACTCCGTACTTAAACGACGCAACCCCATCGAGTTTGGGCTCGTTTAATTCGTCTTGACGAGTACTTGGATACTATATGGTAAGCAGGGTCTGATGATGGAACTGGAAGGTGGCCATAGGAACTCCGTAATTAAACAACGCAACCCCATCGAGTTTGGGCTCGTTTAATTCGTCTTGACAAGTACTTTGATACTACCTACATGGTAACCAGGGTCTGATGATGGAGCTGGAAGGTGGCCATAGGAACTCCGTAATTAAACGACGTAACCCCATCGCAAAGCTTGTTTTTTAAAAAAAAATTTACTTGTAATTTATTCTTGTTAAAATCCATACTAAATGCTTATGCGTGTTATCGCGTAGAAGTTTTCGGTTGGACTGATCGTCAGTCTGACTTACCGTGTAATACCGCGCGTCAGTCCATCATTCAGCCATCAGTCTAGACGTGATCAAGGTCACAGACTGAACTGACGCCAGAATGAGCGTGTAACCTCCGTCTAACATGTCCTTTAGTCTGTGGAACAAGGGAATCGGCGCCATTGAACATGGCCGGCTGATTTAAACCGATTTTAAATTAAGAATTTTTCGCTGTCTTTGTCTATTTCAGATAAATGTGATGGTTCAAGAAACTTGCAACATAATCACTCACAACGGAAAAAAGGAAGCCTTCCTAGGTAGCACAAGAAATAATTTTCATGCTCATTATTTAAAATTCAGAGCATGTTCAAAGAGCATGTTACCTACTACTAAATAAAATACCTACCTACTTAAAATACACTCATAATCTTAAAGCTCATATACACACATCAACACGGTCTAGGGATATTTTTAAAAAAGCGAATTACTATCAATGTGTTAATTATTTATACGACATGTATATATTTAAAAGATACGTTATTTAATATTCTACCATTTTTTAATAATGGTTAAGGTACTTAGATTAAAATTTCAGGATTTTATGGAAAAAAAATGAAGCATAGACGGAAATCGTATATGAATGAACTTTTAATTTGTGAGTAAAAACTGAAAAAAATAGAAAAATCATTTAATTTGTGTTTATAAACTTGAAGTTAGTAGTCTGAGAAAGCGCCCATGATGTTCATAACACATCGGCAACGATTCGGCATGCTCAGAACAAGGTTGTCAATGTCTTGCTGCGGAATATTGTCCCATGTCCTTCTGAGGTGCGCAAAAAGTTGATCTTCTGTAGCCAGATTTTCAGGAACTTCCTTCAGAGCTCTTCTTTGCAGCATATCCCACGCATGCTCAATGGGATTTAGATCTGGCGATTGAGCAGGCCAGTCTAAGGCCCTAACATTATGTGTATGTAACCAAGCTGCTACCGTTCTCGCCGTGTGTGCCCGGGCATTGTCGTGCATGAGCAGGAAATCTTGCCCCATTTGTGTTCTGTGGGGCAAGATTACGGGCCCCAGCACCTGTTGGACGTATCGTTCTGCCGTCATATTGCCCCGCACCCAAACGAGATCCGTCCGTCCTCCAAGACGAATTCCTGCCCAAACCATAATTGTTCCTCCTTGGTATGGGTGAACTTCCTGAGGGTTCTGGAGACGGCTCCATCGTCCAGGAACTCGCCAAACACGCGTCCTTCGTGAATCTGGATGGAAGCCGAACCTGGATTCATCCGTGAACAGCACATTGGACCATTGCTCACGGCCCCAGTCCACGTGGTTCCGAACCCATTCTAATCGTCGTCCACGATTGCCTCTCCGTAAAGGTGGGACCCGGAGTGGTCTACGAGAGCGTAGATTGCTTTCATGCAGTCGCCTTCTTACAGTTTGGTCACTCACAAGCACTTGGTGTTCCACTCGCAGCCTTTGGACCAATTGAGTCGCCGTTGCATATGGTTGTGCTCGCGCAGTAATTTGCAAAAATCGGTCTTGTCTGGGGGTAGTGATGCGACTTGGCCCCCGGTGCCTCTCCGCTACTTCACCTGTGGCACGATAGCGTGTCTACAATCTTGAAATTACATTTTGATGGGTCCCTATGGCCTCAGCAACATTACGCTGAACAGATCCAGCTTCCAGCATTCCCACAGCTCGTAACATCTCCGCCCTCGTCAAATGTCGGCGTTGCATGGCTACAATACCTCAATTTTAACTTTATCTTTCGTTTAAAAATGAAAAAAAACTGTAAGTAAACGTAATTCGTATTGTTTTCTAAATTTCGCACAAATGAAAATTCCCTCTCCTATACATCAAGACATTTTTTGCCACCGAAACAAAAGAATTTTCAAAAATTTAAATTTGGAATTAGTCTGAGATAAATTACAAACAAATCGGTGTATAAAAGATTCCAATGCGGCCAGTACTTTTCGAGTTATTTAATTGAGTATGAAATATCCCTAGACCGTGTTGATGTGTGTATTAGACCTTTAGGCATTGACATAATATTATACTAGCGTAAGGACCGGGCTAACGGCGCGACTAAATGGCACCAACGCGCTGGCCCTAAAATGACGGTTTTAGGGCCAACGCGACACGTTTAATGTACCCACGTTTATTGTACCCACGAATAATGTACCTACCCAGGATTTTGTAATATCTTGATTTAAAAGAGTGTCCATGGAGTTTCTTGCCCGTTCTTCTCCATAGAGATCTACGCTTTGGAATGGGTAACTAGCTTCAACTTTCTGACTAACTGACAGACTATTTAATTTTGACAATCCAAAAGTGCCTGTACAAGGTTTAATTGAAATAAATGATTTGAGTTTGAGTTGACAGTGGTGCGCGCGAACTTCGAACTTCGAACGAAGAACTTCTATGTAAAATGTTCAGACGGGCGTATCCTTACTTTTGAAATCATTGCCTTTAAGATTAAGCACGTGTGTATGAAAATTTATGATTATGTGTGTATGATAATCAGTGCCGGATTAGCCCGTAAGCAAATTAAGCAATGCTTAGGTAGGGCATCACGTCTCGGGAAGCACCATATCTAAGGCAGAAACAGCACCGAAACAGTATTTGCTGGCACAGAAAAGGCAAGGCTGTTTATCAGCAAGATATGACAAGACCCAAAAGTCAGTCTAGCTCTAAGAGATGTGCGTGTGCAATGCGCTCGTCGATGTTTTGAAAAAATACGATGCGATTAGTGGATAAAGGGACCTACAGGCGTGGGTTGCTTAGGGCTTAGGGCATCAAGTAGTCTTAATCCGATGTGTATTAACACATTCCATGCCAAGGAACCACGTCGAGGGCTCCCTTTTGCTACATTCATGAACCCGGGAACCCACGTAGTGGGCTCTATTAAAAACTAAATTGTTCTTCTCAAATAAATTGTAATAAATTTTGAAAAAAATATAGCAGTTTAATCAGTTTATATTTAAAAGACACTTTTTAGGGTACGCGTTGGTTTTAAGATTGAAGGATATTTTTCTATAAATTGTCGTGGGTCGTAAAATAGGGATCGAAAACATTTTTTTCCATGCATGCAATTTTTTCATATTTAAGCGTCCTTAAACATGGTTTGACATGCTTTAGCTCTTCAAATACCAATCATGTAAAATGTTCATTTCTCTTATAATTTTCTTCTGTAGCCGCTTTTTCGATAATGTCACAATTGTTACATATATTTTTATTTACTTCAATAGATATTCTCATTTTCTTATTAGGTTTATGATTATTCTTCAGCCATAACAAAGACTGTGAGTCATTCGAGTCTTCAGTGTCAAGCACACTAGGAGATATTGAACGTTTGGTCGGTGTAAAAATAAACAAATATTTTTTATGAATTTCCTAAAAAGGTTGAACACCAATGCCTCGGGACAAGACCAACATAATAAAAATTTGTTTTCTTATCCATTTTTTACTGATTGGAAGTCTTTACTGCCACTGAGCACAAGATAACCTCCAGGGATGGTGTTTTTAGCAAAACTACGGCTTCGCTTCTACGTGCGGGAGTGTTTTACATACCATATACCAAATCCACGTCGAGGGTTCAGTCTGGCCTGGCGCATCCATAATGCCGAGGCACCCGCTAGCGGGTCCACTAGTGAAATGTACGGCGGCATAGCGTATGAGGTAGGTACACGAGAAGTGTAGAGGAGGCGAATGTGTTAAATAAATTCATTCGTCAAAATCTGGTGATGTGTAAACAAATCAAGATGGATCTGGAGTCGCTCCACTACCTACCTAATATTTTCTGTAGGTAATTTAGGTATATTTATATCATTTGCATGCTGCATTTATAGCAAAAAAAAATGCTTTCATCAGTTATGTAGGTAATTACATATAATCAATGTAATTAATACTAACTTTTTTCTGGTCGCTTTTGCTTAGTCTAATAATCACTTATTTAGATAATTTATTCGGTACCTTTACCCTATTAGAAGTTAGGTTGTGCTTATTTTGTTTTTCGGGGTTTTCGGAGACGCTCTCAGGATCTAGTTTATAATATTGCATGTTGTGATCCAGTTTAATTTTACAATAGAACATTATGTTTATGTTTGTCAAAGAAAAGATTTTTAAGTTTTGCCGCCTTTTCTTATGTCATTTTAGCGAAAGTGGTCTTTGGCCCTATACACAGTGGTCCATGCTGGCTTATTGCCTCATTATACTCAAATCTACTGTCAAACTTTCAGTCCAAACAACATGAAAAATATTGCATTATTTTTATAAACTATTGGGTGCGGGCTTTGGGTGCAGCCATGATAGAATTTTAGGGTAGTTATATCTAGTGCTCTAGTTAAAGTCTAGTCCTCCCGCGACCCGACTCCAACCCCCCGCTCGGTGCCGAGCATGCGTACAACGAATAACCTATGCGTAGAACGAAGCGATCATGAAACGCGCAGCTGTCAAAAATCAATATTTTGCTTGTACCTAAATATTGTATAGCCGGCTCACGGCTGCAGTATTCCGCCCATAATTCCGCCCACCGCCGCTCCGACGCCCGGGCTCCGAATATCAGTCTTTAGAAGGCGCTCCAGCTAGCTGGTCGTGTTCTCTTGAAGCTCCCGTGGGCTTTCAGTTTTTTCCCCAAGTGAATTAACTAAGTGGAAGATGGCGTCTGGATTATACTACTTTCAACTTGCTAATATGATACGAACTTGATCCAAGATGGACCGCGATGGGCTGCCAGAGGACCCCGCGAAACAATGGGAGGTTCTTCTGTGCATCATCGCCTTCGAGGAGAAGAAGAAAGACCGCGGACCAGAAGGCGCGATCGAGACGCTGACTTACATCTTCAACCATAAAGGAATCCGGTAAGTACATTCACAAATTGCAAAATTATTTATTTGTACTTCGGGCGGCGATCGATACGCTTCGCGCAGGTCATCTAGGATCTAGACAACCTAACTATTGCATATAGGACTACAGTTGGTGTGAAGGAGAAGGATGGAAACTGCCTGGGCCATTTTGCGTTTGCTCTTTCTCACACATCTGCTAAGATTATGATATTATTTATTAGAAGTTAAACATGATAACAAGTTACATTATGTTATGATATAATTTAAGTTAAATAAGTTATTGCAATGTTTTATTGATAAATAAATATGCTGTTGTAGCGTCATCATAGGTTTCCAAAGAACATTAATGGAACAAATCAAAATGATTCTGCCAAGTTCAAAAATAAAAAGTAAGTATATCTAAATAATAAAGTAATGTAGATAATAAAAATTGTAAGTCTACATTCTTTCAATAACTTCATCTCGGTTATCAGAAATGCTAGCACAGCTTCCATTCCTTTCACTTAAAACATGAAAGTTGAACAAAATTATGATTAAGTATAATATATTTTAATTAAGTAAGTAATTTTAGTTAGCACATAGAATACAAAATGCGACATTATCCACTATAATACATGTTAATTTTAAGTCATCAGCACAGCTGGCCAAATGCTGGGCGAAAAGGCTATTCCGATATAGAAAATAAATAAATTATATTTTTTTAATATGATCTGCTCTCAGCTTATCTAGCCATAATCAGATGTGGTTTCAGTAGGTTATATAGTTTGACAATGTGGCTCCATTGAGCTGACATCAACACAAACCATGATATATATTATGTCTACTATAAGTATAACTGACCGGAATATAAACAAATTTCACAAGCTCACTTTTTAGTTGTCCGCTTCACGTGAAATGCCCCAATTATATTATAATTTTAACTAGTAATAAGTAATTTTAATAAACATATCAAATACAAAATGCGACATTATCCACGATAGGTATAGTTGGCAAAGTGCTGTGCGAAAAGGCTCCTGCAGTTCAATTCCTGCATAGAAATAAACCAAAAATATTTGAATGGTACAATTGAAAGTTTTCTGGGAAATTAATACTATGACCTAATTCTGTTAGAATACAATAAACACATGTCCACATTATAATACAAAATAAAATGCACACTTATCAACAATACATGTTCATGATAGTACAACATAACATTACAAATTATAAAGAGTATGACTATCACATGCACGTGCACAGTGTATAAGGTTACCATACATTGTGCATGTGATAGTAATACTGTGCATAGGATATCCATATACTGCGCATGTGCTGGAAATACACTGTGCATGAGCTAGTCATGCACTGTGCATGTGCTAACCATACACTGTGCATGTCATGTGCTAGTCACACAGAGTGCATGTGCTAGTCATACACTGTGCATGTGCTAGTCATAGACTGTGCATGTGCTAGTCATACACTGTGCATGTGCTAGTCATACACTGTGCATGTGATTACCATACACTGTGCATGTGATGGCCATACACTGTGCATGTGATAGCCATACACTGTGCATGTGCTAGTCATACACTGTGCATGTGCAGTCATACACTGTGCATGTGCTAGTCATACACTGTGCATGTGCTATTCATACACTGTGCATGTGATTACCATACACTGTGCATGTGATGGCCATACACTGTGCATGTGATGGCCATACACTGTGCATGTGATTACCATACACTGTGCATGTGATTATCATACACTGTGCATGTGATGGCCATACACTGTGCATGTGCTAACCATACACTGTGCATGTGCCAGTCATACACTGTGCATGTGCCAGTCATACACTGTGCATGTGCTAGTCATACACTGTGCATGTGATTACCATAAACTGTGCATGTGATGGCCATACACTGTGCATGTGATAGCCATACAATGTGCATGTGCTAGTCATACACTGTGCATGTGAGTGACATGCACGGTGTATGACTATCACATACACATTCATAAGACAATGCTACATTCACATTATACATAACATCTGACAAATACACTATGAAAAAGTAGTATGCACAGTGTATTGCTCACATGCGCATTTATAAGACAGTGCGACATTTACATTATTAATATCTCCTAACAAATACAATATGAAAAAATCACATGCACAATGTATTACTCACATGCACATTTATAAGACAATACGACATCCACATAAAATTTCGTAATCACATTGTAAATTATGTTCTAAATAGGCTGTTCATTAAGGCTCTGTGCCCAAGCCCACGCGAAGTTGATTACATAATTCTTGTTTTATTTAGTACCCCTAATAGCCGATATAACTATTTATTCAAGTCATCTTTCTTTTCATTAGGCACATCTTCACGGAATGGATACGTCAAATGAAGCTATGTTACGACAAGCAGTTGTCTGATGACGACACATCTCGTAAAAGCGATGAAATTGCGCTGCTATGGCGTCAACGAGGAAACGTCAAGTTTAAAGCCGAGCTGTATGATGAGAGCCACAAGCTATACACAAAGAGTGTGCTGTTCGCGAACAAGGAGAGCCCGCTGTACTCAGTGGCCCTCGCTAATAGATCAGCAGCATCTTTGAGATTGAAGCGATATAAGGTACCAATCATACAACATTTTCTTCGTTGAAATATCATTTAAAATTTCTTATTTTTACACAAGTTACTTTTACAGGAGAGTTTGCGTGATGTGCAGCGCGCTTTGAATCACAAGTACCCACCTGATCTTCAGCACAAGCTGTACCTACGTCGCGCTGAATGCTACTTTGAAATGGGTCAGAGACAAAATTGTGTTGAGGCCATGCGCCTAGCAGTGAGGCACAATGAAAAAGTTCAACTGCGGGGCATATCCAAAAGTAAATTTAAAATAAAAAAATCAATTTTTGTATCTTGTTTAATTTAATACTTGATTATATCATTTTATACGCAGTAAGTAATCATACAAGTATGTGTTTTACAGCTGAGTTCGACAAATCGTACTTAATGCTGGAAGAAAAGTTGGTAAAACTCCGCTACGATGTCCCACCGGACGAGCTGAACTTACCAGAGCTGTTCATGGGAGAGAATCCACATTTCAAGAACGCTTGCAATGCTGTTGAGCTAGTGTAAGTGTAAAACCTTATTATTTGAGCCGGTAACGTAAAAACCGGGAGCCTACTCTCAAAGGCAGCCGACGAAGATACGCACCCATCCGAAATGAGTTCGAAACTTCGGAGTGAACCCTACACCCGAGTAATTAACCTTGTGAACGGGCAAAAACTCATCGGGAGTAGAGACAGCTGTCAAATCGTGGTGTCATTCATTCTTAGGTCTGGCCAAAAACTAATCTTATAATCATTTGATATAAGTAATACGTTTATTAGTAGTCGCTTACTCCGACTACTAACTAATAAACGTATTATATCAGATGAATAACTACACACCGATTTCTCTCTTTCAGTCGTCAGTAATATGAATTTCGAAAGAAGACAAAGCGTCGTGTAACTATACAGACGCTATACAACGTTTATTAGTAAGGGGGTTGGTTTTTAAGTTTTTTTAAGTAAAAAATTGTCGGAGTAGCCCTGGAGGCCTTAATTTATTGAAGCACCCACAAGCAAGACTGGTTAAGCAGACGACAACCTTCTGGGTCGACCTGCGAGATGCCTTTCCCAAAAAAAAAAACAAAATATGGGAGAAAACAGATCTTCGCTAGGTGCCCTAGTTTTCGAGATATAAATGTGGCCCTGCTGGGGAAACTCTCCAGATCGGCCACCTATAAACCCTTATAACTTTTGAACCAGTGACCGACAAATTCTGATATTTGGCGACAAATTTCGACTAATTAGCGACAATTTTTTTGTGCTATCAAAATTAAAATCCGTGATGGTGGCCCTGCCAGGGTCAGTGACACAAAGACACAATGATTAGTTTGCCACAACCAGTTTTTTCATCCAAAATGTGCTGAGTTTCTTAATTATTAATGAACATTTTTTTATGTGCAATTTAACCTTTGAGACCTGACCTTTCTATTTGATGCCTTTTTCAGACGTTTAGTTACGTTTAGTCCCCAATCAATGTTTTCATTAAAATATTTAATTAATTTACCTATATTCAACATAAATATATTTTTGGAGCCACCATTTTCATCTTGGATTTTCATTTTATAGTTGCACAAGTAGGTTTTTATCAAGGAAAGTGGAGCTGCTGTCAACAATGAAGTATTTTGTGTAATGAGATAATATGCTAATTACAAGTCATACCAAGGTGTGTAAGTCTGTGAACACATCGTACCGTTACACTGTATTGCATGGAGGATATGACACTTCAACACGAGGTGGACGTCCCAGTCCATCACTTTTCGATATTTTTACCATATTTCATATGAAATTTGATGGATAGGGACGTGGGAGGCATTCATCTTGGCGTGTCGGAGTGCCAGCGTGCCGGCGAGCTCCGCCCTGCCTCCTTTGAGGTGGGGTTGTAAGTTATGTTACATCACCACCTTCAAGGGGGTGGGGGGGACAAGCTTCGGATCATCCAACGTGCACATCAACATTACATCATGAATTTTATTATTGTGTGTATTCTATTGTGTGTTCATTTTACCCGATTGTGTCAATTTACAGACGTAGGCGTTCCTTTGTCGTCTTGTGGTCTTCGTCGATGTATCGTTTAGCAAAGCTTTTTAGCATTATATTGCATGAAGGAACTGGTCGTAACTAACGCCAATTAAAATACTTTCTATAACTGCCCCAATGCCAACCGTTTTTTTTCTTGAGCCCAATATTGGGTGAAAATATATTAGATTTTGAACGCAAGTTCTTTTGCAGCCGTAGCGATGAATTCGGACGCCATGTCCTCGTAAAAGATCCAGTGAAGAGGGGGGATGTCATTTTCGCTGAAGAACCTTTCGCTTCCGTCAAGCTACCGGATAAGGACTTGCCCCATCCTTACTACTGCGACTACTGCTGCAGCAGTGACCCCGCTATGATTGGGCAAGTATTCTAACTTAGCCACGACATAAGTCTAAAGGCAAAACCACACCACCGCGTTAAACATGTGTCCGCGAGAGCGTGCAAATGTGCGTTCTCTGAATTTCGCCGTGATCACTTCGACCACAGGACACGCCGAAGTGAACATGTATCTACAAGTTCATTAAGTATAAACAACTGAGGGGCAATTCCCGTAGTTTTAAGAACATTCACAGTCTGATTTCAGTCTCAATCTGTCAAAACTAACTCTGGGTTCCCTACATTATTCACAAGCTTTTGACATTGATTGTCGCTGAGATGAGATTGCGACTAGATTTTGATTGCGAGAGATTTGGTCTTCTGATCACCACCGTGCACGCGATGGACGCAAGTTAAACGCATTAGTATGACCTTACTTTAACTGATATTTTTCATCAGCGTCATCTAATTTATCATATTTTTTTAGGTGCAATAAGTGCTCTCGCATAGTCTTCTGCGACGAAGCCTGCCATTATCTCAGCAAGAACTTTTACCACCGCTGGGAATGCGCTGGAGTAAGATCTAATATATTCCCTATCATAGGGATCGCGCACCTAGCATTCAGGTAAGGTTTTTAACAAAGTTATTGGCGACAAGCCTTCAGAGAAGCTGAGTTTGACATTGTCAGGTCTTAAAAGTACTATTTGGAAGGTGACCGCAGACCACAAAACAATTAACAATAACCGCAAGCGAGAACATCCCTTTTTTTTAGCCACTTCTCAAAGATGGGACTTATAGCCGCAATAGGCTATTTGACTGGTTTCTGATAAACATCTCAGATTATTTAATGGTGTCTAACGAGCCCACAAAAACCTATTACTTCAAGTTGCATAATGTATTTCTTTTAAAAAATAGTAAATAAAAATGTATTGTTTAAATAAGCCGCCAAAACGCTATCTTTAACAATATGGCGTCGTGACCTCGCGATTCACGTAAACAAACGTTGAAACGGTCGAGATACTAGACAAAAGTCATCTGTTCTGTCAACGATAGACAGAAATTTACTAAATCATGACGTCATCTTAAGTTCAGCCAATCCAGACCGTTTTCGATTACGTGGCGCCAGATTTAAAAAGATGAAGTTTTTTCGTGTTTTTTTTTTATAAATAATACATTGTTTTGTAGTAAAATTAATGCAAATCGATTTTAAAAGCGATAATCTATACGAGTGTCAATAATTATGACCTTATTTTTTACATTGTCAAATAGCCTATTGTGGCGTGCCCAGCGAGAACACCCCTGCGGTTTTAATTCTGAACGACGACATAACTTCGACGGCAGCGGCATTTCTCTTCTTTAGTTTCGCGATAGTTTTTTGTCAAACAGAAAAAAAAATAGAAATTGTAACTTCATAAGCTTAAAAAAATTAAATAAGTTTTTACTCAGTTCCAGTATTGACACTAGCCATTTTTCAGAGTAATGCTAAAATACGCTCATAAGGGTTTCCCCCGGCTGCCCCCGAACGTAGTTGCTCCCAGGACCGCAGCCGGCTTGATGGAGGAGTACGCCAAAGTTGACACCATCGGCATCTACAGGACGGAGTACGAGCCCTTCTACAGCATGTTCAACCTGTCCTCCAACTGGGACAATTCGGCTAACACTGATTTTATACAGTATGCATTGGTGAGGATTGTTTCAAATTTATTGATTCTTACACACGTCTCAATAGAAGTATGTGGGCAACTGATCGCTCTAATGTACATTTTGACAGTTGCTAAGTAACTGAAGACGGTAATCATTTAATTTTGCGAGTCTTATGCTTCAAAAGCATTGCAAACTCTCACTTGCGACTGAGAATTACCATGTTTGCTTCATAGTCTGTTATTTGCCTATACCTTGCGCCATATATCTCACTCCGGTCGTGTCGGATTGCCGTCCCATCGACTATGAGAGCGAGGGAAGAGACAGTGCATCTGGTATTCTGCATAATATACTATAATATCCCCCGCACCGAAAAGATTTGTTGAGATTCGTCGCCATGGCCGGAATACCGTCTGGAAGATTATTAGATTGGCCTACATTCTTAACTGTTTTGTCATGTGTACTAGAACTCCACTTATCAAAAATATATGTGGCGCATTCCCTATATACATGGTGGGTTTCTTTTCCAGACATCCACCATGCTCACCCTGTATCTTGAGAACTACACTAAATTCTTCGAGTATTTCCCTGAGCGAGTGGGGTA
Source organism: Oligia latruncula (assembly GCA_948474745.1). Lineage (NCBI taxonomy): Eukaryota > Metazoa > Arthropoda > Insecta > Lepidoptera > Noctuidae > Oligia > Oligia latruncula. The sequence continues at coordinate 25,157,301 of OX419683.1, forward strand.
CCCACTACCGATGAACGAGATGAAATTGCTATGTGCAGGCCTGATCTTCCGCACTTTAGGCCAGCTCATCACCAATGCACATACTGTAATGGAACTCAATACTGGTCCTAGAAAGGAAACTCCGAGTAAGTTCGTTCCTTGGAAGAGACTTTTTTTATCACAATATTTTCTTATTGATCTGAAAACTTTTTTTTTCTTTACTTAATGCCCATTGTAACTATACTGAAATGTTATTGAGAAAAATAATAGTTTCTCAGTAACGTGTCACTTTAACAGATTGTTTCATAGTTTCGTGCACTAGAAGCCCTTGGCGTAGGATTGGCACTGGCGTGTATCCAACTGCCTCCATGATGAATCACTCGTGCGAACCGAACATCACCAACGTGTAAGTATTATTGACACAATTCATTCCGATATTCTTTCAAAACGCTTCAAGTAGGACAACATTCATTAACGCTTTTATTCAATGTCCAGATTTTATAAGAATCACTTGTTCGTGAAAGTGATCAGCGAGCTCCCGGTAGGGGGCGAGATACTGAACTGCTATGGACCTCATTACGCGCGACAGTCCACCGAAGTACGACGCGAGATACTGCGCACCCAGTACGGGTTCAATTGCATGTGTCCCGCCTGCCTCGACGAGACCAGGAAAGACTTTGTGGTAAGTATTAGCACTTCCTCCCCCGCTTCAGATAGCTAGGTAGCTAGTCACTTACAGTAACTTGAACCCTCAAACATTTATTTAGAACATAAACAGTAAAATAAATAGCTAATTCTAGAGAGGCACTTGTAGTCTAGAGTTGCTGGCCACTCGTAGGTAAACGATATTAAAGTAAACTAGTCAGTTTTATAGATTCACGCAGCCCTTAACATGTACGTTTCCGATCCCCTGACTGACGTGTTCTCCACCAGTCGCTGTTCTCTGCGTACGCATGCACGTCATGCAAGGGACCTGTGACGTGGGTGGGGGCTCGAATGTCTTGTCACCAATGTCCCAATGAGTTCCCGCTGCAAAGAGCCCAGAACGCTGCTGAGACCGCCGACGCGATGCATGCCATAGGTAAGGTCTTTAATCCGCGTCCCACAACGCGCCTAGCTAAGTTAGACGGAAAATACAACTCCTAGAACAAACACTACTGTTCTGGGGCAACGAAACAGTTGCGCGTCCGTTATTGGTATTATATCGTATAGCTTTCATACAAATTATTATACAGGGTTATTGGTAAAACATTAACAACCTCTTAAAAGGTCTTTGTACTCATCATTATGAACAACTTTTACTATGGGTGCAAACCTAAAATCGCGAAAAAAAAATCAGCTGTTCCCTACATTTATGTTCGTATAACTCATCAAAATGTAGGGAACAGCTGATTTTTTTTCGCTCAGGTTTGGTCCCATAATAAAAGTTGTTTATAATGACGAGTACAAAGACCTCTGAAGAGGTTGTTAATGTTTTACCAATAACCCTGTATAACTAACGCTGTAACATTAGCTTATTTTCTCAGTCCGTCACGCGTTTTTTACTGCGCGCGTTTAAATAAATTATTCCTAATGTTGCGTGGTCAACCTGGAAACGCCTAAGCAATCTCAGGTCCCAGATTGGTCGACGCAACGTCAGTTTTATTTGGACGAGGGTACCAACTGCCCTTGTCCCATGAATTCCATGAACTACTTCTGGTCGTACTGACACTGTCCCACAGGTTAGCCACGGAACCCTTTTTGTGGCCGCTTTCTGATAGTATTTTTTCTACTTATATTAACATTATAATATACACTGCTAGGCAAAGGCTTTTAGGTATCGCAATAAAACTTATACACAGTAGATTTAAGATTATTGTAGGTATCACAGCGGAACATATAAGAGAGGTATTGGAGATAAATACATGTAGGAGATAGACCAGAAGAACAGTTCCTGCAAGCTGTGTGTAAGTCGAGTCGATGTCACAAGTTAACTTTTGATAAGGTGTTGGTGGTAGTGTGGTGTGGTGGTAGTGTGGTGTGGTGGATGGAGGAACCTAAAGGTTTAAACAAAAATAAAGGCCAATTTTAAAATATTTTATTTGTGTATTACAAATAAATTCTGCAGTTCTACGTCGAATGCGAAAAACTGTGCGCTAAACCTGTGTTTGAACATGCTCTAACCATATGAACTACCTACCTAGTTCAGTTTCAGGATTCCATCCCGAAACTGAAATAGAGAATCCCAATAAACACGTTGACTGTGGAAATTAAGACTCATTTGTAACAGCGGAAGGCATGTAGACAAAATTATATAGAAGGGATTATTTTGTACTTAACACTGATTGGCATTACTAGGGAAAGTCTGGCACCGCATCGCATTAACATTTTTTGTGAAAACAGGCATTTTTAAATCTTTAATAATGACTTGTTTAATATTATAATAGGCGGTGCCGGATCCGCCATTTTGTGCAAATGAGTTTGGAAGCAAGCCGCCCATGGACGACTCGTCGCGGCGCTCTGCAATCATCGTGTTCTGATGTTCTGTACTCTCTGTCAGCGACATAACAGTCTGATACAATTTCTACTCTCTTATATGTTCTGTGTTAGTCAACTGCAAACGCTGCCATAAGGACGTCAAGCTGGACGTCATAGTTAACATCTTCAGCAGTGGTCACGATTTCGTGCACGCAGGTAACCGTATACGGTAGCATATTAACGTGAATGTCTTCCCATTTCCTGTTGCAAACGCTGACTGCGCACCAAGGTACCAAGGTACAGAGGGAAAGGTATCACGATCTTAGTACCAAAGTATAAAATGCCGAGTACATCGCAGAAAAGTTCTCTGGTACCTTTTCCTTCGTTAGTATGGTGAAAACGGGTATCTTATGACAGCTTAAGTTAGTACAGTATTACTGTTCTATCTGATACTGTACGTTGATTTTGTTATTTTGCAGTTTTTTTTAAGTTACTGTATTATTTCGTATGTTATTATTGATTTGCGTTATGTTAAAAACAGATTTTATTTTTGATGTGTTTTATAACTGAACTTTGCTATTTTTACTAGATAATACTTTGTCGTTTATTTGTATTATAGAGATACGGTAGAGCAACGCTTTGTAGATAGAAGCACCTATCTACTCTCCTTTTTACTGTCGTGTTGTACCTGAGGTGCCTACAGTCATTCCCTTTCTAATATTGTTTCCATCCGCCTGAACAAATCGTCTGTCCTGCTTTGACCAGGGGGCCTAAAAAGGCCACTTTGGCACATCATAAAAGGATAACATTATGAATCATAATATGGCGAAGACAGCCCGTGTTTTTCTTTTTTTCGCTGCACTATGTACGTACAATCAAAGAGATTGGGATTGGATTTGGATTGGATTGATTGATATTTTAGCACAGACAAAAACATAACTGAAAAATCCTTTACCAATGGGATTTGATACGATTAACTTAACAGTTAACTGTCCATTATATTATCCTTTTATGATTCAGCCAAAGTGGCCTTTTTAGGCCCCCTGATGGCACCTCAGGGCAAATTGTAGAATGTTCAACTTAAAAAAAAACTCATAAAATTCCAAATAAGAAAGTCCCACAAATATGTTGTCAACAAAGTCTAGTTTTTTAAAACAAACCCTAGAAAAATAAACGAAAGGTCTGAGCGAAAAAGTTCTAAAGTGTTAAAGTGTTAACGGTCAAACCAAAAAGTATTCTTATTCCGCTAGGTCATGTACCTATGAGTGCCGTGACATTTCCGGCTACGCCCATTCTTCCATTAAATTAGCAATTCATTTTATAGCCATGCGAGCTAAGACCAAAGAAGAGCGATGCGACCATATGGTGCGATCCTACCGCCTGATGCAGCAAGTCTTGTACCGCCATCATAACATACTGCGCAAGGCTTCCGACGATTTGGCTATGCTATATGCTGCTATAGGTAAGTAACTCCAAGAAAAATGTCTACATTTTTATCTTAAAAAGCCCGGGGGAAACAGCTTATGAGAAATTGTTGCTTAACATTGATTAAACTAACCTGAACTTTAGGACTCGAAATGAATTCGAATGTTGCTCTTGTCAGCCACGTTTCCGCAACAAAAAACGTTTTGCACAACTTTTGTGTCCCACGAATACAGGACTTAGTGATACAGCAGTACAGCACTAATGTTTTGTAGTATTTTTTTAGGAGAATACACGAAGAGCATCGACTTGATAAAACATAACGTTCAGAGTTTCGAGTACCAGTATGGGTCATTCAGCGTCGAGGTATGTGTTCATACTCTTATCCCATGTGCTTTAATTAGAAAAAGAAGAAGCCGATAATACTTATATTATATTTTAATTTGTAACAGGTAACAAACGAAATCAGGAAGATGGCGAATCTGATGCTGGGTCGCATCATGAAGTTTTTGGACAACCCAGAAGTAGAGTAAGTTCACATTCTTACATGCAAATATTACAAAACGCAACGCCTCTGAAAATTGTCTTTCTCGAGGTATCTGTCCCTCAAATTATATATTTCCATTCATATATAGGTTCTATAGCTATGTTGAGTCTAGTGCGCACAGTGGAACCCTGCGCAGTCTCGCTATAAAGTGACTAAATGGATTTATTGATAATTTCCTGCGTGAGACAATATGGTGCGGATGTGATTGAACAATACGTTTGATTGGTCAAATCCCTTAGGAACACCAGATTTGCACATTCGTACGTTGAGTATAGTAGTAGTAATCTTTTAATTAAATCATCTTCACTGTGGCTCCTGAAGTCTTGATAGTAAACTGTCCTGTATCGTCAACTTAGTAGATAAACCAGCAGAACAGTCACTATATATATCACTATCTGTCACTATAATTAGGGGAACCAAATGACGGCCATTCGTTACATATTTTCTATTCTGACGAAAATTTTCGTTTCCCAGCGAACGTCAACCAATACCGATCAAGGACTGGATCCGCGAGACTCTAAAGATAGCCAAGAAAGCGAACCAACTGATGGAACTCAACTTCGGGACCTGGCAGCCGATGTACAAGGCGCTCAAAGATAACGAGGAAATATTGGAAGGTATGCTCGCCGAGCCGCGCTTCCACGACCACACCGAGTGCTACAACTATCGGCTGCAGAACCTCCATCTTATTTAACAACCACGCTGCACGTTTTTGTAGAAAGGCCAAGCCGTGAGGCTTGGAATATACAAACTACCATATTATACAAAAACGTGCATTATAAATAAACCCATAACAACCAAACATACTATCGTAGCATGTGTATTCCAGGCCTTACATGTGCATACGAAGTATGAACTATATAACGGAATGGAAACTAGTGACTTGCCTAAAAAAACTTACATTAAGATGCGTGACTACACAGGGTGTGGCCTGTTTAGAGGTTTTAGATTTATGAGGAAGAACTCGAACAGTTTCGAGACGTTGGTAGGCCTTTTTCTACGGAACTTATTGTTAAACGATATTGTTTTCTTTTTAATTTTAACACCTTTGACCGCCGCTTTTTACAAAAATTGTTTAAAAGGTGGAAAATTACGACATTTAAAAAAATTGCGAGTTTTCATTAAACTTTGGGAACTTTTTCTACAATAATTATTAGAGCTATCTTTTTTCCTTTAGGATCGAGCAATCAAGCATAGAAACGGCGTTTTTTATTTTTCAAAAACATAATTTCGGTTTGGGTAAAAGGTCCCGAAATAATTCTGGCGGGTAGTTATTTAAGTAAATCGCACACTAAATGGTCATCTACGGAAACCGTGAGCTATTCTCGTAACTCGTGCCCAAAAGAACATCAGCACCACCTTTCGTGTAACAATCACAAACTAACAGGTGATTGGTGCGCTCTTAGTAGAGCGGTGAACATAGTGACAAGATGTTCATAACGAGATCATAAGCTGTCATTCAAACGTTCCCCAGCCAAACGTTCACTCGCGTGATTGAACATTAACGTTCACAAAAAGTTTATTCAGCGAGGTGGTACAATTAACGCTTCATTCGCTGAATAAAAGTTTTGTGAACACGTGTGGCCGTGTGGTCCCGGCACTAAAGAATAGGACCATCCCCTTTCCCGCGGGTGTCGTAAAAGGCGACTAAGGGAGTAATGAGAGGACGGGCAGCAGCATCCTCTTGTGCATTAATAACATCTTACTGCGATCACCAAGTCGTTGGCAAGACCTGGTGATTATGTCGAAATTCTCTCTGGCCTCGAAAATTTAAGTATATATTGGCTGAAAATTTTGCTTTCGACTATTAATTTGAGGAAAGATCGGATATGAATAACATGTCAGTAACAAGATGGTGGCAGGGTAGAAACATAGAAGTTATCTCGGTGAAAATTGTATGGAGTGACAAATTGATTTGGGTGGCATTTAGTATTTAGTCAAGTTGAGAAGAAACAGTAGTTATCTAGGTGAAAATTTGGTGAAAAAATTGTGCTTGGGTGACAACATCATACAAGCTGTACAGAGTGACAAATTTAGGTGACAACATCATACAAGCTGCATAGAGTGACAATATAGGGTGACAACAACAGCAGTATACTGTATAGAGTGACAAATTGGTCTGAGTGGTATTAAGTATTTAGTCTCGTTGGGTAGAAACATTACGTAGTTATCTGGATGATCTTTTGATTTGTATTGCGCTTAAAATGCAACAACATGCAAGCTGTATAGAGACAATTTGGTCTACTAGCATTAGCTACCTATTTAGTCTCGCTGGGTAAAAACATGATAATCAGTCCCCTTAAATTAGGCTTGTGATACAACATATAAGCTGTACAGAGTGACAAATTGACCCGAGTACATATTTGGTCGTGTTTTGACAATTTGGCAAGTCGAGAATTGTGTCAATCTTTTTGGCTACGTTTGGATGAAAACATGAGATGCACGGTAATTTTTTTATTTTTCTCAATTATAAAAAAAATCTTCCTAGTCTTGGCCAAGTGTTAATTTCGAACTACTAATTTAATAAAAACAATACTTACATTAAACATCTGCGCCCCTATTTCTCACTTCTTTAATTGTTTAATTTCTCCTCTTCACGAACTAAACCCTTGAAACTCGGGTTCTTATCGTAGTAGAGCCTAGCTGTAGTCACTCGCTGACTGCAGCTCGTAAACGGGCTGGCTCGACCGGGGAAGTACCACACTCTCACAGGAGACCGGCGGGACGTAGTGACTTTGTGTTGCTGAGTTCCGTGCGGTGAGTGACGAGTACCGGAAGCACGTGTCTTCCTTTATCCCCCCCCCCCCTCCCCTTCATTCCCCCTTTTGTATTAATTCCAAAAAACGTCACACTCTTCTCACCCCGCACCGCTTCCTCTTTCTCCCTACCAACTATACCGTGGCCTTTCAAAGACTAAACTTGCTATTTCATATCGTGGGAGAGTCTAGCTGCACACACTAGTTAACTACAGAATAGCTTTCTCACCAATTTCGGTGCGTCAATGTTGTGAAGCTTTTTCGGAAACACAACTCCCGCTCTCCCTCACTGTTCTTGTCTCTCTCCATTGTCTTAATTTTTTTCTCTTCAAAGACTAGTAGTCTTATCGTGGGAGAGCCGAGCTGTAGTCACTCGTTGACTGCAGCAGCGACCTTGTGTTGCCGAGTTCCGTGCGGTGAGTGACGAGTACCGGAAATTCAAGTCTTCCTTCATCCCCTTTCATTTATGTAGTCCAAACTTTCATCTACCTCTCACCCTATGAAAGCAAACGTCACACGCTTCTCACCACCACCCCGCTCCGCTTCCTCTTTCCCCCCACCAAATATACCTTTTCCTTTCAAAGACTAGTAAAGTCTTATCGTGGGAGAGCCTAGCTGTAGTCACTCGTTGACTGCAGCTCGTCAACGGGCTGGCTCGACCGGGGAAGTACCACGCTCTCACAGGAGACCGGCGGGACGTAGCGACCTTGTGTTGCTGAGTGTCGTGCGGTGGGTGACGAGTACCGGAAGCCCAAGTCTTCCTTCATCCCTTTGCGCCCCCCCCCCTCTTTCATCCCCTCACACTTTCCGAGCGTGAATGTTATGAATATAGACCCATGCTTTAATAATGAAAACATCAATAAAATATTATACTCCGTATCGGCGGTGGAGTGAAGGCGTATGCTGAAACTTGATGGTCAGAACATGAGACGTTGTTCAGGAGCAAAAACACAGCTCCTGAATGCGCACACGCCTTACGCCTTCATTAAACTGAGAATGCGAGAACTGGTCACTTGAGGAGTTCGGGTCTAATTTATGACGTTACGACTTTTTATTTTTTAAATAACTTATCATTATAATTATCTTCTTTTTATACTTCCCTTCTTCGAAAGCACAACTTCCCCTTCCGACGTAGCGACCTTGTGTTGCTGAGTTCCGTGCGGCGAGTGACGAGTACTGGAAACCCAAGTCTTCCTTCATCCCCTTTCATGATTCCTTCTTTCATTTAGGTAGTCCACACTATCACCTACCTCCCCGCACCGCTTCCTCTTTCCTCCTACCAAATATACCTTTTCCTTTAAAATTTCAAAGACTGACACACACACTAGTTATCTGCAGAATACCTTTCACCAATTTCGGTGCCTCAATGTTGTGAATGTTTTTCAGAAGCCCATCTCCCGCTTTCCCCCTAACTTATTCTGTCTCCCTCCTTTGTTTTACGTTTTTCCCTTCAAAGACTATTTAAGTCTTATCGTGGGAGAGCCTAGCTGTAGTCACTCGTCGACTGCAGCTCGTAAACGGGCTGGCTCGACCGGGGAAGTACCACGCTCTCACAGGAGACCGGCGGGACGTAGCGACCTTGTGTTGCTGAGTTCCGTGCGGTGAGTGACGAGTACCGGAAGCCCAAGTCTTCCTTCATCCCCTTTCATTTATGTAGTCCATACTTTCACCTACCTCACCCTATGAAAGCAAACGTCACACTCTTCTCACCACCACCCGCTCCGCTTCCTCTTTCCCCCATCAATTATACCTTTTTCTTTCAAAGACTAGTAAAGTCTTATCGTGGGAGAGCCTAGCTGTCGTCACTCGTTGACTGCAGCTCGTGAATGGGCTGGCTCGACCGGGGAAGTACCACGCTCTCACAGGAGACCGGCGGGCCGTAGCGACCTTGTGTTGCTGAGTTCCGTGCGGTGAGTGACGAGTACCGGAAGCCCAAGTCTTCCTTCATCCCCTTTCATTTATGTAGTCCATACTTTCACCTACCTCACCCTATGAAAGCAAACGTCACACTCTTCTCACCACCACCCCGCTCCGTTTTCTCTTTCCCCCACCAAATATACCTTTTTCTTTCAAAGACTAGTAAAGTCTTATCGTGGGAGAGCCTAGCTGGAGTCACTCGTCGACTGCAGCTCGTAAACGGGCTGGCTCGACCGGGGAAGTACCACGCTCTCACAGGAGACCGGCGGGACGTAGCGACCTTGTGTTGCTGATTTCCGTGCGGTGAGTGACGAGTACCGGAAGCCCAAGTCTTCCTTCATCCCCTTTCATTTATGTAGTCCATACTTTCACCTACCTCACCCTATGAAAGCAAACGTCACACTCTTCTCACCACCGGGTCCGCTTCGCTTCCGCTTTCCCCACTAAATGTACCTTTTTCTTTCAAAGACTAGTAAAGTCTTATCGTGGGAGAGCCTAGCTGTCGTCACTCGTTGACTGCAGCTCGTAAACGGGCTGGCTCGACCGGGGAAGTACCACGCTCTCACAGGAGACCGGCGGGCCGTAGCGACCTTGTGTTGCTGAGTCTCGTGCGGTGAGTGACGAGTGCCAGAAGCTCAACTCTACTATCTCCCTCTCCCCCCCCCTCTCTTTCACCCCCTCACACTTTCCGAGTGTGAATGTTATGAATATAGACCCATGCTTTAATAATGAAAACATCAATAGAATATACTCCGTATCCGCGGTGGAGTGAAGGCGTATGCTGAAACTTGATGGTCAAAACATGAGACAAGTTGCTCAGGAGCAAAAACACAGCTTCTAAATTCTCACACGCCTTACGCCTTCATTAAACTGGGAATGCGAGAACTGGTCACTTGAGGAGTTCGGGTCTAATTTATGACGTTACGACTTTTTATTTTTTAAATAACCTATCACTATAATTATCTTCTTTTGATATTTCCCTTCTTCGAAAGCACAACTTCCCCTTCCGACGTAGCGACCTTGTGTTGCTGAGTTCCGTGCGGCGAGTGACGAGTACTGGAAACCCAAGTCTTCCTTCATCCCCTTTCATGATTCCTTCTTTCATTTAGGTAGTCCACACTATCACCTACCTCCCCGCACCGCTTCCTCTTTCCTCCTACCAAATATACCCTTTCCTTTAAAATTTCAAAGACTGACACACACACTAGTTATCTGCAGAATAGCTTTCACCAATTTCGGTGCCTCAATGTTGTGAATGTTTTTCAGAAGCCCATCTCCCGCTTTCCCCTAACTTATTCTGTCTCCCTCCATTGTTTCACGTTTTTCCCTTCAAAGACTATTAAAGTCTTATCGTGGGAGAGCCTAGCTGTAGTCACTCGTCGACTGCAGCTCGTAAACGGGCTGGCTCGACCGGGGAAGTACCACACTCTCACAGGAGACCGGCGGGACGTAGCGACCTTGTGTTGCTGAGTTCCGTGCGGTGAGTGACGAGTACCGGAAGCCCAAGTCTTCCTTTTCCCTCTCCCTCCACTGCCCTTTCTTTTACCTATTTTATAATCGTTGCTTCAAATTCTGATCATCTACCTCACATTTTCGGGCGTGAATGTTATTAAACTTGACCCATGCCTTAATATTGAAAACATCAATGAATTATACTCCGTATCCGCGGTGGAGTGAAGGCGTATGCTGAAACTTGATGGTCAGAACATGAGACTCGTTGTTTAGGAGCAAAACCACAGCTTCTGAATGCGCACACGCCTTACGCGTTCATTAAACTGAGGATGCGAGAACTGGTCAGTTGAGGAATACGGATCTAATTTAGGACATTACGGCTTTGTTTTGATTAACCTATCATCTGTATCTTCTCTTGTTAATTCGCTTCTTCGAAAGCACAACTTCCACTCCTTCCCTTTCTCTTGTTTCTCTTTCTCTACCTTCTCTTTTTCCCTACAAAGTTTTATCGTGGGAGAGCCTAGCTATAGTCACTCGTTGACTGCAGCTCGTAAATGGGCTGGCTCGACCGGGGAAGTACCACGCTCTCACAGGAGACCGGCGGGACGTAGCGACCTTGTGTTGCTGAGTTCCGTGCGGTGAGTGACGAGTACCGGAAGCCCAAGTCTTCCTTCATCCCCTTTCATTTATGTAGTCCATACTTTCACCTACCTCACCCTATGAAAGCAAACGTCACACTCTTCTCACCACCACCCCGCTCCGCTTCCTCTTTCCCCCCACCAAAAATACCTTTTTCTTTCAAAGACTAGTAAAGTCTTATCGTGGGAGAGCCTAGCTGTCGTCACTCGTTGACTGCAGCTCGTAAACGGGTTGGCTCGACCGGGGAAGTACCACGCTCTCACAGGAGACCGGCGGGACGTAGCGACCTTGTGTTGCTAAGTTCCGTGCGGTGAGTGACGAGTACCGGAAGCTCGATTTGCCTTTAATTAACCCTTTGTTTTTTTTTTTAATTCTTATTATTCGGATTTAACACGCAGATATCGAAAAATAACTTGTGGAGTGTACATGGAGACTAGGCGAAATTGTAGGGCATAAAAAAAAATTATGACGAAATCTTGAAGAAAAACATCCGTGAACATTTGTGCAAATTAATATAAATGGAGATTATGGCTGAAATATTTATAAGAATTTTAGGAGTTTAAAAAAGTTACGAAAATATTTGTGTCGAAATTAGTATTAATCATCATCATCATTTCATCCGAAAGACGTCCACTGCTGGACATAGGCCTCCCTCAAGCACCACCACTCCACCAGCGGATTCCTGCGGCCTTCACAATGTATCGGTCCACCTTGTGGGGCCCGTCAACGCTACATCTTCCGGAACACGAAATTAATATTAGGGGCCACAATCCTAAAAAAGTTTGGTCTTTAAAAAAAATGAGAACATTTATAAAGTGAGCGAAATTATCATAAGGAGTTTATCAACTAAATTTTAATGAGGAGAACGTGGGAGACAACTTGAGGAGGGTAGGCGGCAATAGCTGGAAGATAAACTAAGGCGATTAGTCTAGATCGAAGTACCGATAGGATAACTTTTTGTCACCACGGTGGCGAAAAGTTTATGGGTTAAATGGGACTACTCTAATTCTCTTAAATAAGAGATATATAGAGATCATGGATAAGGTTACCGAGTTGCATAAGAGTGGCAATTTAATGAAACGCGGTGGTCAAGGATGTTTGTTAATGAGCAGATCTAAATTATTCTCTAGTAGTTATTGTTATAATAGTAAAATACGAGTAAGTGAAAGCTAAGGACTAGATTTAAACGGTGAAATACCCGTACATAGTGTAAAGATGATTTGAAGTAGACAGTGTAACAAGAAAACTACTAAAAATATGAAAGGATTACGTTTAAATGTACTTTGAAATCATCCGTCTTTATAAAAATCGGCAAAAGGTATAAATTGTTTTTTTGAGAGAGGAAATTTGGTTAAATCCTTACTAAGATCTTAAACTTAACACTTATAGCTTGCTGTCTTAGTAGTTATTAGTAATACGAGTAGGTACGTGAAAGCTAAGGCCTAGATTTAAACGGTGAAATACCCGTACATAGTGTAAAGATGATTTGAAAGATATCAGTGTAACAAGAAAACTACTAAAAATATAAAAGGATTACGTTTAAATGTACTTTGAAATCATCCGTCTTTATAAAAATCGGCAAATTGTTTTTTTGAGAGGAAATTTGGTTTAATCATATAAGATTGACATTTTGCTGTCTATAATAGTTATTATTAATACGAGTAGGTACGTGAAAGCTAAGGCCTAGATTTAAACGGTGAAATACCCGTACATAGTGTAAAGATGATTTGAAAGATATCAGTGTAACAAGAAAACTACTAAAAATATAAAAGGATTACGTTTAAATGTACTTTGAAATCATCCGTCTTTATAAAAATCGGCAAATTGTTTTTTTGAGAGGAAATTTGGTTAAATCATATAAGATTGACATTTTGCTGTCTTTAGTACCTAGTTATTATTAATACAAGTAAGTACGTGAAAGCTAAGGCCTAGATTTAAACGGTGAAATACCCGTACATAGTGTTAAGATGATTTGAATACTATCAGTGTAACATTAAAACTGAAAATATGAAAGGATTACGTTTAAGTGTACTTTGAAATCATCCGTTTTTATGAATTCACCAAAAGGTATAAATTGTTTTTTGAGAGATGAAGTTTGATTAAATCATTTAAGATTGACATTTTGCTGTCTTTAGTAGTTATTATTAATACAAGTAAGTACGTGAAAGCTAAGGACTAGATTTAAACGGTAAAATACCCGTACATAGTGTTAAGATATTTTTTTGAGGTTATCAGTGTACCAAGAACCATAAAAATAAAAAATATTTAAGTTTATGAAGTGTACTTTGAAATCATCCGTATTTATGAAGATCCGGATTTATAAATTGTTTTTTTTTTAGAGATGAAGTTTGGATACATCCTTTTTATTATCTTAAATTGAACACTGATAGCTTGCTGCAAGTGGCACACGTCACTTGCAATGGTATAAAGGCCTTCGGGTCGTGTTTTTAAATACTTATTTAGCGATACAAATATTGGGCACTCCTTCATTCTTCCTATACCTTACAAGTAACTTCGTCTTTTCTATGCTGTAACTACTTATCCCACCTGTTAAGCTTTTAAGTTTTTTCAAGCCGCTTGAAATATTTTAATAGGCGACTGGGCCCCGAAGTACTGGAATTTGCCGCATAAACAATATCTACAAGATGTATACCAATGGAAAGATGTTTTTAGGAATGTCGGTTAATACAACGACTTATGTGAAGCTTATCTTAGCCCAGCCCGAGTTAAAGCGCACTAAATGTGGTACCTGGGCAACCGCATTATAAAAATTAAAAAAAAAACCTGAAGACTAACCATACAACCAACCACGCCAACTGTCAGTCACAAGCCAGAAGCCAGTTGGAGACAAGGGGAAGAAAAACTCGATCGATAACAGCCAACTATTCTAGCTAATCTCTACAGAGTGAAGTCGTAGTATAAGATTCCCCTTGAAGTAATCTATCCATTGGCATACTCATCGCTATTGCGGCAGATAAGCTAGATTTCTTTTATTTATTTAGTTTCGGGGCGTGTATGTTGTGAATGGCCTATTCCATAATGACAAAATCAATTCAACATACTCCGGATCCGAAGATGCGCGAACGGTTATAGTACGGTTCCGTTTTCAACGGTGAGTGACGAGTAGATACCCGAAGCCCAAGTCTTCCTTCAACCCTCCCCCACTCACTGTTCCTGTCTCCCTCCATTGTTTCACTTTATTCCCTACAAAGACTAGTAGTCTTATCGTGGGAGTGCTCACACAGGGAACCGGTGCGACGTAGCTACCTTGTATTGCCGAGTTCCGTGCGGTGAGTGACGAGTACCCAAAGCCCAAGTCTATCATCTCCCTCTCCCCTCTCTTTCACCCCCTAACAATTTCCGTGCGTGAATGTTATGAATATGGACCCATGCTTTAATAATGAAAACATCAATTAAATATACTCCGTATCCGCGGTGGAGTGAAGGCGTATACTGAAACTTGCCGGTTAGAACATGAGACACGTTGTTCAGAAGCAAAAACAGCTTCTGAATGGAAACACGTCTTACGCGTTCATTAAACTGAGGATGCGAGAACTGGTCACTTGAAGAGTTCGGTTCACATTTATGACGTCACGAATTCCTTTCGGGTTATTTTAAGCATAACGGGTGGGATCCAAAAGCCTTTAACAGAATTGTTTCTTGGTAGGTACTTCTCTTTTTCTTAACCTTTTCACCATCGCAACAGTCACCGGCCAACAAGACATAACCCTAAGGTTTCACTTAATTTTTAGTTTAACATTAGGTATTAATGTTTTTGGTGAAAAAATTGTCGCTTTTGAAGCAAGGAGCTTCAGTTTTGCTCTTCTATGAAAAAGTTTTACCGTAGGTGTGTGGTTTGGTGTAGGTATGTTACAACTTGCTGTGTTTGGTGAAAGGTTAGCTTATTTAAGAGTGACCCATTAATCAATAGTTTTAAGTGAACGTTTATATTACTTAGCAATAGTAAGGTTTTTGTCATTGCACGGTGGGCAGAGGCGGACTTTGAAAAGTACAACGATTCTAAACAGTATAATTCATCTCAAAGGGTATCACTTTGCGAAATGCTGAAGATAAAACTTGGGGACGGGGCAAGAAATTGCATCGCCTCTTTTAGAAAATTTAAACAAGTTCTGGCACGAAGAAAAGGAACCCGGTCAACAGAATGATTTTTGTCAAGAAGTGCATCCCCTAAACATTGATAATAAGAAAACAAAGAAAGACCAACGCGGCCTATTTTTGTACACAGCCAGGTTTTCTCAATAGAATGAAAGTGCATTCCCTAAACATTGATGATATTGAAACAAAGAAAGACCAACGCGGCCTATTTTTGTACACTGCCAGGTTTTCAATCCAACGAAGTTGTCATACGAATGTTCCTTTGGTCCCGGCGTCGTCTCTGCTTGCCCTTTAGAAAAATTAATAATTGTGTGTTGTAATAATGTCGCAGGCCCTTTTGAAATGTATTATTAATTTATGATATTTCTGGGTAATGTTCCTTTTACCCGCATTCAAGTCTGCATAGTGCGAGCGGGTTCGCAACACTCACAACCAAAGCTTCATTACCCACGACTTTATTTTTGTCGAGATTTTACTCTTTTACTTTAGCTATCATTTTGCGAATTAAGCTTGACAACTTAAAGCGAAGCGTTGGTACAACAGGAAGTGGGGACATGACGAGCAATAGCTGTTGGTGTAAACAGTGTCATAAGAGACTCGGACTCTTCTTTCCATCCTTTCAATTTGTCCCTTCTTTTTCCTTTCACACTTTACCATCATCCACCTCTACCTATGTTTCTGTAACGCCCACCCTCAACAGCGTGGAACGAGTAGATCACATTTATGCGCATGACGTCACAGCATGGTATGTCCCGTCTCTGATCGGATTTAGACGTCAAGTCACTTAACAACTTAACACAAGACGGGATACAACGTGTTGTGACGGGTAAGTGGAGCTCACACTTGTGTTAACGTTACATAAGTTCAGCAGCGGCGTAGACTTCGATTCGAATGCAATGGATGGAGAAGACTTACTTCCTTAAATCTCCTTTCCTATTCTCCCTTCCTTTTCCGATACACGTTATTCATCAATGCGTGGATCCCTTTCAAAAGCTAACCTTACAACCTTCTCTCTGTCCAACTGTCTCTGCTGACGTTGGTACTACTACTACACCACCTCACTGCAGATCTCGGGTTTTTGTAAAACTTCTTCTAATTAAGTAAATGTATTTCTCTACTTATGTATTTAATTTCTGATTAATCTTAATACTTACTTTTAAGACTATAAAATTGTTTTCCAATTTCTCCTGCGGCATATCATTGTCTGTATCAGCATAATATACTATTTCAAATTAATAAGTGTCTATGTTAATATCATGTAGGTAATCGCTAAAAATAAAATCGCTTATAAAAGTGCCTTTTCTTTTTATTTCCGTACTTAGATAGGTAATCCTTAAAAAATACACACTAGAGAGCATCCTTTACTCATGAAATGTTAACATTAGTAAAAGGGGCTAATTAATATCAATTGGCTTACGACGCGACACATCCAACTAGGTATACATTTCCAGTTATAGCTGACCTCTGGTTATAGGATATAGGGTTTTCTTACAATAAGAAGTCAGCAACTGGTTATATGTGTAGCCATGCGTACCTAACCCAAGAACATGATTGGATCGATTGTATCACTTGAGATGCGAACAGAGTTGTAGGCATCGAGTGTTCTGTGATGCAGGTAGCGACTGAGCTACAGTTACAATTGCTCTATTCGATGTTGAAATAATAGTAGGTAAGTATGGTTTAAGCTTGGTTGACCTTTCGAAATTCAGAACAGCAAATCAACGCTGTAGTTAATGGCCGGTGTAAAAACAGAGTCAATGTGGACCAGTTTAGATATTTATAGCTGATCAAGGAAAGTACTGATAACACCATACTGCGAAATCCTTTTCTCAAAATTATAGACAATTACTAAAGCTCTGTCAATAGTTCTTGGAGCGTAAGACACCTTCTGCCCCACTTCCGACGAGGAAGCGACTAACTATCATCGATTTTCTCGGCTGAAACGTACAAAATATTGTAGGTCCCGTGTAATATGAATGAATGAATGATATTATGTAAGTGAAAGAGATAAGTAGGTAATACGGGCTGGTGTCCGTAACTCCAAGTCAATGCGCGGTATTTTTCGTACAAGTGAAAGAGATAAATAATAAATAAAAAAAATTATAGTTGATCGCCGACTGTTCACGAGTAGGAAAGTAAATAATAATAGTAATAATATTATATTATTATTATTACTTACTCGTTCAGCGACACTCGCCGAGAGACCCGCTTAGAACATATCTACGCATTCCAGAGAGGAATCGCTCGTCGCCGCCGCCGTCGTCGCGCACTCGCTGCTTACCAACTTGATTGAAATTGTCTCCGTTAGGCTCAACTCACGTCGAAGCGGAGCGCAGTTTCAGTGTCATATTAATTTTAACTTTATTTTCATTACTATAATACTCATTATCGCAACCGCTCGGTAGAGAAGGCAATTCGCCGGAATTCCAGCGGCGCCGCTGGCATCCGCGCGACTCGTTCGAGTTTCTCATGCGCATGGTCTAGTAGTCGAAAGCGCTACTGCTGAAGTGCTGAGAGCATGAGGTCCTGGGTTTAATTCCCGGGTCAGGCAGTGCTATTGTTTTTCAATCTTGAATTTCTCAGTAGTAGCCCGGAGTCTGGGTAGTACAGACGCCAGCAGGTGAACCTACCCGAAACTGTCAGATTTTCCCAATCAACCTTGAACTTTATGCTTTAGCAATAAAGTCGAAAATCTAATAAAGAATTCTGACAGATTGTAGTAACTTGATGTGCTGGCGTCTGTACATTAAAGTATACTTATTTATATGAGTGGGTTGCCCGGTTGCTGGCAATAGACTCGTCCCTATTAATACAAGGGACTATTTCTGGTGCAATGTAGGTATACTATGGTATACCCCTGCCATCTCGGGGAATACATAACAAGTGCGTATTTGTACTTATTTTGTCCGATGACGTCACGGAGCTGCGTTGTTATGGAGGTAATTAATGGTATTCTTATTTATTGTGTTTGTGTAACAATTAATGGCATACCTAGCTTCTTTCCTGATCCTACCTATGTGCAAATAATAATAATATCGTTAGGAGGTTCCTCTCTCAGGACTCCTGACCACCGGCAGCTTGGACCCTCTTCCGATCAGGGGCCCGGTGGGCTATTATTTTTTTATATTTTTAAACGTTTTAACACAAATATTTAAAAATGTAATTTATAAGTATTTAAATGAAATAAAGAAAATAACAATAAAATTCTTTATTGAAGACCACATGATCCATAAAAATACAAAATAAGTTAATAAAAAAATAATGGTAAGTCACCCAGGGACTTCTACACCTACTTGTTTAATTTGTCATGGAGCGAAGGAATGAAGTAACACAACATACAGTGATATTTTTATTAAGTGAAAATCCATACAGAAACATATACACAACTAATAATGCAACTTAGAAAATTACACAACATTGGACTGAAAACTTCCCGATGCGCCATCATGTACCTACGTAGGTACATAAATAGGGATGACTATTATTAGAAATGTTCGTACAAATAATGTTATTTCAAAGAATTCGAGTAAAATGAGATAATAGAAAAATCTGTAAAATCGATGGAAATAATGGAGAAGCATTGTTGGAAGGAATAACCGTCGTTGTCACACAGTACGGACAATGTATGGCGCCAGTATGAAGTTACATAGTCGTGAAGTCCGTGATAGTACCGTTTTTGTATAGCAGTTATTTTAAAACGTTTTTAAAAGCTTTTCCTTTTTTTATATATTATTGTTTGCACTATGTACAAACAATTTTTTTTAAGTTTCATATAAAAGATTATGTCATCATCCCTATTAACCACGATGCGATGCAATGATCTCCATAATAATATGATAGATACTCCCCGTCCCACATTCCTCACAATAACTTACTACGAAACAATGTTTTGTTCTAAGAACCTATCTTACAGATAAAAATCACCCTGAACATCTAGATGTTAAACTTTCATACAACAAAATTTTGTTTTTTTTAAACCCTGAAATCTAATCTTATTTAATGAAAATACTAATACTGTATTTGTGGCTTTATGAAGAGCCCACATTTCCAAAACATGATGGAAAAGAATCAAGGTGCCTACGAAAGACAATGTTTTGTTCTGAGAACTTAACTTACAGACAAAAATCACACGAACATCTAGAAGTTAAACTTTCCTAAGACTAATTTTGTTTTATATTAATACTGAACCCTATTTTTATTTATTGAAAATACTAAAATTATCTTTGTGGCTCTTTCCGGCCGAGCCATCGTGCCGGTTCCAAATCATCATTGAAAAGAATCAAGCTGTTGGCTTACAACACATCATTTTCGTAGCGTTTTTTTTTCTCCGGTGATCGTACAGAACCGACAGTCCGACAGGGTGGCCCTACTGGGAAGAGTCACACAAACTACTTAACATCTATCCCAGTATTTGTATTACATGATTAAGACACATATCCTACACATTGAGACAGCAAACATAGGCTGCAACTACATTGTACGGACAGAAACTATAATTATGATCGTTATTATGTTTTACATAATGCTAAAACAAACTGCTACAGAAATATGTACTATTTATTTGAAAGGGTAAAGTGTTGTCCTAGCGACAACCTACAGGGCTGATATAATTGACCACTCAGATATTGAAATCGACACTTAGAAAACGAGAAACAACACTCATTACATCAAGAACTTCTCTATTACTAGTTTAAATATATTTTAAAATTCGTTCTCTAGAATAATACTCAAGCATTACTCCGATTACAGAAAAAATAAGAATATTTTTTTTGCAGAAAATATATGTGTAGTTTAATGTAGTCCATATTTTGCCTGTTTAGAGTATGCAAATTAATTTTACATTATAAAGAAATTCCTATGTTATAATAGAATTTTTAAATAAATAATCATTTAAAGTTAAAACAAATTAACAAATTTAACGAAAACAAAGCAAGAACAAAAATAGCATTGTACAGAGGACAACAGTGAAACATTTCAAACTATTCAATCTTTACTCAAATCATGATTCTTGCAGGAGCGTTATTCTAGAGAACAATGTACAGTCAACAAAAGAGATAAGTATGCAGGATCGTCGGATATACTTGAAGTTTAGTAAGAAACCGATGGATGTTGTCGACTGAAATTTAATTTATAAATGAGCTGTTTGTTTTCTATTAATTAAATTAAATTTTATTCGAGAACATCCATCGGTTTCTCACTAAACTTCAACTATATCCGACGATCCTACATACTTATCTCTTTTGTTGACTGTACAAGCCATTACATAAATTACATAAAATTGGCAAAAAGTAACATTGAAGCTAATCTGTTTTTTTTTTCATTCCTGTATGCCCACTCTACCCTTATGTCCTGCACAGTTGTTAGAAGCTGCCCCTTTTTAAAGGCGCCGGCGCTCAATAGACGGCACGACGCGGCATGAGACGGCAAAGCATTAACATTAATGTATGACCCAGCATACCGCAGCTTCCCGCGTTATGCTCGCGATCCTTGTTATCTACGAAATGTGCTCACGAAAACCCTTTGCCATGCCATGCCGCGCCGAGCCGCCTGGTGAGCGCGCCGCCTTTAAAGTATATTATTGAAAGTCTGTTCCCAAAATAACTAAAGTATAGACCCTCCCGATCAGCCCGTAAGGACTTTAATACACACACAGAAACATATTTGAATACAAATTAACTTGTTGAAGGAGCGATATGTGCCAACTCGATTTTTTTATAAAATCGAGCGTTTGAATATTGCAGCTAAATCGACTCAAATCTAGCTATCGATATAGCTATAGATATTCAAATGAGAACCTGACTTACAAATAAATTTAATGAGATATTATAAACTCGAAATCAGCGCTTTGAAATGAAATCTTTTTATTTACTGAACCAATTTAACCATTTTATCCCAAAATAGGTTCAAATCTAAATTGTGATTGGACAGAAAAAAGATGAGAATCTCTTGCTAAGCATGAGATAATCGATCCTTGGTTACAAGGGCAACCTGACATCTCAGAACTTGACCACCTAGCGAACATTTAATTGATTCCAACGTTAGTCTTACATTATTAGCTTCATAAAGTTACACAATCATTTAATGATTATTCCCTTATAAGTATATAATAGTATGACTAGATAAGTACTTGGCATTATTTCTGTCCAATCTGACATGGTTCTTACTTCTCCTGTCAGATAGATAATTAATTTTACCCTGCGAGTTGATACACCTTTTAGTAATTTTAGCTTTAGCATTTAAAAATAATTTATAAATTAGGAGGCAAACGAGCATGCCGGTGACCTGATGGTGGGTGATCACCGGCGCCCCACATCCGCAGCTGAAGTCTGCTGTGGAGCTGATGCGTGTGCCTTTTACTTGTTTTGTTTTTTTGGACGTTGTCGGGAACACAATGTCAGAGCGATTTATATATATTTATATTTATTTATTTATTTACGTGTTTGCTTACAGCCCTGAATCTGAAAATACAAAAGAAGTGCACGTCACGCCTGGAGGAGAGGCTCCGGAGCTCCCTGAAGGAGTAGCCCCGACGTTAAGCCCGATTTAGTGGGAGACTGTATTTGCAAACTCAATAGGTCACATTGTCCGACCCCGGGACCTTAAGCTTATCAAACATTAACTAGCGTTTCAAGAAGTACTGGTGAAAATGACAGATTTTCATGAATATGTCGGTACCGATTATAGAAAACCTGCTTTTGAAAATGTAGGGTGTTAATTACATATCTTATTACACGTAGAAAGGAAATAGTTTTTGACCCCCGAAGAAAAAATACTGTCTCCTTAAAGAAGAATGATTTCAATACTCGGGTAAGCAGTTGTCATCGGTTGATTGTCCTGTGTAAGGAGCGATGGAGCTGCCCGCACGACGCAATGTTACACTACTGTGGTATCGGTGAAGCCACTCCAAGTGGCAAGGGGCGTGCTACGCTCTCGGCTGCAGCTTGGATCGCTGCTTCTTCAGTCTAATAAAATAGGCAGGGAAGAAAAGCTATTAACACTATATTTCTATGATTAAGACTTGACAAATTGTTGAGTGAAATATGGCGGAGTATCCGACAACCTCAACCTTTATAGGCTTCGAGCGCATTGTCGACGCACCATGCTAAATCGCTTGCTCTCTCTCTCCACGTCATGCCCACGAGCTCATGCTATGCTAAACTAACATAGTTTGCAAATACTTGTAGCAGCATGCCCAAAGATTATTTTAATAATAAGGCAGATATTGAAGATGTAGGTACTACCGTCACTTTTCACACGTAGAAATACAACAAGTAATTCTTGATGAATTGCCCGAGATACGCACCTGTTGCAATAGTGAATTCAGGAGTGTTGCAGTAGCTCGTGTCATGGGGCCCGATACCCTGTTGGTCGCTGCTTGGGCCAATACTTTTTGAATTGTCCCAGTCTAAAATAGGTAGGTAAGAAGAGCTATTAGCATACTATCCCTAAGGGTCAGTTCACACCGAGACGCGACGCGACGCGCAGTTTTCAAGATAGAAATACAATTACAGACCTTATCTACTACACTAAAAGGTACACAATTCAGTGTCTACCTACTACGTCGAGCTACGTAGCGCGGCGCCGCCGCCGCGCGGCGTAGCTCACTGTATCGTGTACCTTTTTGTGTAGTAGATAAGGTCTGTAATTGTATTTCTATCTTGAAAACTGCGCGTCGCGTCGCGTCTCGGTGTGAACTGACCCTAAGTCTGGAGCCAACAGTACCTGGCACTGGATTGCCTCTCAAAATGAGAGTACGACAATTCGGAAGCGCAAACATGACGATGAAAACCTTATTTTTAAGGAAGAAATACGTTACTTGCTTAAATCCTATACAGCTCAAACGGACAGCAAGTTAGAGGCAAACAGCGTTTAATGAGATTGTCGCTTAGAACGTCGAAACTACTAAAACATTAAATTTATCTCCAAACAATACGACGACATGGCTATTAAAGCTGATGCTGAGCAAATATATGATCGTAATCTCATCAACCAACTCGAGGACCAGGTAGAGAATTGATAGTTAATAGAGAATTTGGAGACTAAGTCAAAACGGGGAAGTGAAGCGAGTGAAGTGTTGACTTAAAACTGAGGCCGTTTCTGTCATCAGCTTGCATAAATCTGCTTTTGATTAGTTTTGACTTTTTGGTATGTTTCGACATTAAAAGATATTTTGTGCCAGAGTGGCCAGATTGTACTCATTACACTCTTCGCCCACTTCGGCGTCGTACTAACGATGCGGTGCCGCACCGTACGTGAGTACCCCTATACAGCGAATTCGTTACGGTGCGACCCCGCACCGCACCGTGTGGCCCGGCCCTTACTGTAGTAGACGTTACGCGCTGCACCGCATCGTGCGCACCGGCTGTTGTCGTCGATACACGCTTCAGGACGATACACGATGAGGAGCCAGCAAGTCTAACTATCAAGGGCCCTGATGCGCTCGCGCCCGCTGTTTGTTCAATGTCTCCAGACTGCAATAGGTAGGTAAGTAAAGCTATTAAGACCATAGATCTATGAATAAGACTTGAAAAATTGTTGAGTGAAATAAAGGGAAGTCCGAGTACCACTGGTCGGTTTCCCTCATGTTTATTTCTACAAACCTACTTACAGAAATAAAATCATTTATCATTTAGCAGATCTACCAACTGTACTTTGACTGACGAATTGAATAAAACTGAGGAATCATTGAAACTGGCAAACAGTGTAAACTGTCGAGGTGCAGACGCAACTGTCTAATAAGCGAAATTGACTATTCAAAGAAACTGGCTCAATAAATAAACTAACGAATGAGGGAAACGGACCAGCAATACGCGCACTCGTTTCAACTGTTTAGCGGTATTAAGGTGAACCTACTTACATGGTCCGAAAGCACGGTATTATGTTTCTGTCAGCACCTTAAATTGACGGGCCCTTATTCGCCATGACAAAAAGCAAGCAAGGCAGCCCGCATGCGGCCAATCTCTACTTTGTGTTGCGTGATGTGCGACGGTCGTCAATGTCAGACTAAACATTATAATTACTTTCTGATGTTGAAACACTGTCAAAGCTTTACAAGCAGCACCACGTTGAAACCGAATTTAACGCAAACTTACTTGCGTATTGCCTTGGGGAATTAAAAAAAAACATTTATTACATAAAATAAAATAACATTTCACAATAATGGAACAAAACAGATCAGAACAGAATAAAATGTCAATGCAATACGAATGAATAGGTACAAATTATAAAGAATCACAGAATTAAAATAAAATATCAAATGCAAAAATAAACTTGTCAAGCCCATGTTTTTCCACCAATTTCGTGATTTTGCCTTGTAGCAACATGCCCGAAGATTAAATGTGGATAATAAGACAGATTTCGGATGTCGTCGGCTGATTGTTCAGTGTAGGGAACGATGGAGCTGCCCGCATAACGATATTCGCCGCAGTTACGCACCTGAGATATCGGTGATTCCAGCCAAGCTTCCCGAAGTGGCATGGGGCGTAATTCGCACTCGGCCGCTGCTAGGGCCGCTGCTTCTTCAATTTCATCAGTCTAAAATAGGCAGGTAAGAAAAACTATTAAGACCTATGACTAAGACTTTACAAGAGACAACCTCACGCTTCATCCTTCCAATACATTCTCGACGCGCGTGCTAAATCGCTTATTTTCATTCTTCACGAAATGCTCGCGAGTTGAAGGGAGGTTGAGGGTAAAACTCGAAACTAGAACCCTCCTCTTTTATCAACTCCATGTCGGTAAGGTTAAACCACTTACTTGTGCGGTACGAGTCGAATGTCAGGGAGCGCCACTTTGAAGCCATAACCTATTCTTAACTTGTGTATTGCCATGGGGAATAAAGCCCACTTCACGTGACTTAAACTATTCTAAGCTAGCATGTAAATGAGTTAGTAGCAGTGAGGAGCTGCCCGCACGACGAAATTGGCCGCAAAGTTACACACCTGAGGCATCAGCGTGTCCACCAGTTTTGCTCGAAGCGGTACCGAGGGACATTCTCGGCAAAGTAAAGTCGTGATGTTTTTGTGATACCGAGGTTTACTTAAAGTTAAAATAAAACAAACGAATAAGTTGCGATTTGACATTTATCCAGAACTTTATTCAACAACTATACAATTACACTTTTTATAATATCTGACTTTAAAATACGTAATGGAGCTAAGTAGAAGGTATGTTACAACACAAATCGTAAAACTTAGAGACGCAAAGTAATAATACACAAGATTGAAAGTTGATCAAGTTTTGGATGGTAGGTGAAGGCCGGTTCATTCCGATGGCAGGCTCCGACCACCGGTACGATCACACATGTGTCGCGTCACTCGCCCGCACCACCCACCCCGCCGGAACCTCAGTTGCTACTGACTACCCATCATAACTGCGTTATCCTTCTTTACATCTTACATTACCTAAACCTATAGTTAAGTTAAACTAATAACATCATCAAAGATTTACCAGAGCAATTCAGTTTACTCCTTCATAAATTATAAAGAAACCACCTTCAAAATCAATGTTCGGCCATTTAAGTTGCTAATAACAACTAAGAGGAAAGTGGAATAATATTTTATGATTTACCGACTAACGACTTAATTCAAGTACATAGATTTTTTTTTAAATCGAAACTATTATTAATCTAAGATGCTTTACAGACACAATTAATAATCTTAAAGTGTTTCCTCCATAATTATGACGACGACATTGAATATCTGGGCATATTGCGAGGTGAACAGAACAGATGTTGGAGATAAAGAGATCCTGGCAACATTGTGAGTCACTGCAATATACTCAAACAATCACTGCTAACTAAAAGTAGGACAGAAAGCTAGCGGCTGTGCGTAAACCTTCTTGTTCAATAGAACCTCCGAAATCAATCAATTTTTTACACAACTTTAGACAAATTTTCATCTAGTTCATCATGATCTGACGGCTGGCCTTTTTCCAACTATGTTGGGGTCGGCTTCCAGTGTAACCGGGTTCAGCTGAATACCAGTATTTTACATGGAGCGACTGCCTGTCTGACCTCCACAAAACAGTTACTGGGTAATACGATACCCCTTTGGTCAAACAACACCGCTTCCTAATATGATTAAATAACACAAATAATAATTCAGTTAGCCGCTAGCTTCGAGTACTTCACTACAAATTTTTATTTCCGTATTCAAACGGAATGTAATGTTCATGATTTTGTTTAAATAACTGTACATTGATGAGACAACGAAAGTGCGTAACCGTGTCGTTGGATTGCGGGGTAAGTACGTCTGCAGGCGGTAGCGAGGCAACAACACCCTGTATTGTTGAACAGTAACTCACACAGTCACGATAACACATTATAAAATAAAACGTGTACCATACCGCGCAATTCTAACATTTTCACATAGGGGGTACTAATAAAGCTATTAAATAAACTATTCATAATGCTAGTTACGTACTTTCGTTAATGGCCTCAATTTTATAATAATCGATTGCGATCTACTTTATTTGGTACAATCGACGCGTGAACCGATCTACCGGCATGGCTTCTGGGTAACCTATTGAAAATGACTTATACTTCGGGTATACTTTGTGCCCGCCTGTTCAGTGAAACTGTAGCTCACTCATGGCGGTGGTAAGTGGCAGGAGGCGAGGAGCTTTCGATCAACTATGTAATGCAGTCATTGTGAAAAAGGTATGAGAAAAATATAAAAAGACACGATCACTCGGCTATGCTTATACCAACTTGGTAATGCCACATACATTACTATAGGTATTCATCATTTCAGACAGTCAATATCATGAAACGATACTATTGTACTGCTAATAGGTTTCTCCCTTGATATACACTCGCCGGCAATAATTGTGGGTCAAATCTGGTTTTTCATTAAATTTTGTTTTTTCTTCTATTTTCGGAAAAGTTTCGACTAAATCAATAGACTAATGAACAGAAATCTAAAAGACACCAAATCATTATCATCGTCTGCCTAGCCTTTTCCCAACTATGTTTGGATCGGCTTCCAGTATTCTACATGGAGCGGCCGCCTATCTAACCTCCACAACCCAGTTACTGGGTAATACGATACCACTTGGTAAGACTGGTTATCAGACTTTCGGACTTCTGACGACATGTTACGAGTGTCAAAGATCCACGAATGACAACCGTTACAAAAAGTCACAAAATATAACTTAAAGAAAATAGGTTTGAACCCGGTATTAAATCGTAACAGAGCACAGTACACATTTACTGCAGGTGAGTGTGTTTAATCTAAAACTAATCCTGAGTGCAGTACAATGATAAAGTAAAAAACAGACAGATGTAAAAAAAAATAAAGAAAAACACACAAAACTCACACACACAAGTATAAATGAGAAGATCCTATGAACTATATACCGATATCGCGATCTCGCCTCCTGTTATCCAGCACAGAGGCGGTCAGCCCGCTTGGAACATTACAAATGAATATTTAGTGGACCTAAGTCCGCACGTCGGTGCCCGTCCATACCGATAGCCGTCCGACATACACTCAACAAAACTCCTGACTAAACTAGGCTCAGCACAACTTTGTCCGTGTAATTCTCATCTTCGGGATCCTCTTCTTCTTCCTGAAATAGATAAAAGGAAAAAGAAAAAAAATAAAAAGGGTAATGTAAACAAAACATAAATAGACTTTACATAAATCGTAAGTATAGTGTGTACTTGCATAACAGTATAGAAGGGAATTTAAAAAAAAACGGGTATTTTAGATAAAAAATTAAGAAAAAATTGTATAGAATTAATGCTAAAAAAAGTGTAAATATAAAAAAAGAATAATTCGTGCAAGGTTTGGGGTCTTGGGGAAGTTAATTAATCTTATTTCATTATATTTAATCTAATGTAATAGATAATCTAATGTAAGATGATCTAATTTAAGATAATCTAACTTAAATTAATCTAACTTATATTAATTTAATAGAAACGTAAACAATGTTATTAAAAACTAGCTTCTGCCTGCGGTTTCGCCCGCGTGTATGTCGGAAATTTTCCCACTGTGCTATCGGGACAAAAAGACTATATAATATTAGCTACCCGCGAGTGAAAGTCCCGTCAAAATCGGTCCAGCCGTTTCGGAGGTAGCCGATTAGCGTGTATAATTTCATATGCATTCAGTAAAAATCTGCTATTTTTTTATATTACAAACAGACATTAATTTCAATTTTATTTATTTGTATAGATCACTTACTAAAGGAATCTATTTAGTAGCACATTCATCTATAAGAAAGACATCTGTAAAGAAGAATAAAAATTATTCAAATCAATAAAGGACATCATTCATTTCTTACCCAAAAATTAAAGTGCCGAACAGAAAAGAAAATGTTACTTTACTACATCGTAGTCGTTTCTTATGCGTTCGTTTACATTTATATACATTTCGCTAGCGGATAAGTCATTTTAACCAGCGATATTCAACCTGAAGCTCAGGATGTCAATTCAAGTGAGATACCATGTTGTGCAACGTTACCAGTCTTATACTCCGCTAGGCGTTTTCACTGCCAGCTTAAATCCAAACAGTTACGGCTTTGCAAGTGGGTATTTTTACACCCTGTATGTATTATCATAGATATTACACATCCTTTGTATTCATCCATCAGTGCATCCTTCCATAATCATAAGTAAAATAAAGAAGCCTGGTTGAGTATCGCTGACTTGATCACTCGCCACAGCAGCCAGATGAACTTAGCTTGATAATTGAATGATCCTAGCTAATATGTACATATTGAGTTTTTACATAGGGAACTATATGGCAGCTCTAAATAGCAATTTTCCGTATGATGAGGCCTACCCTCCGACCTACGCAGCTACAACGCGCTCTAGGATCCAAAAAGTTCCAACTGGAACTTCAAAATCGATTCGCCCTGTTGGAAACCACAGGCACTGTCGACAAGATAGGCAAAGTACTACGTGACATGTCCCGCAGACTTTTCCCGTCGCAGCGAAAAAGTAAGGTGACCAAACTTTCCTCGGAGACTCGAGATGAGAGAAATAGGAGTTGTCCAGCCGTCTTCGACAGATAAATAGAGGGCCTTCAACTTCCAGATACTCTAACACCAGTGACATTATGGTCTGATTGAGCAGAACCGAAGGTCAAAGTGTTTGCTCAACAATTAGGGAGGTCCCATCTGACGAAACTAAGAACTGCCGATGGCAGAATCGTGAGTTCAAAGGCCGAGGTCTCGAGAAAATCCTGGATTTTTACAGTCGAAACCAGCGGGACATAGTGCAGACGTCGAGCCGAATGAACGCGCCACTACAGGGAGGACATTCCGGATTTCAACCTCGAGTCATCCAGCTCCTTACACAACTTTGAGAAAGAAGTCGACAGAAGGATCCAGTTGGGTTGGGCAGTGTTTGGAAAACTTCGTCAAGTCTTCTCGTCGCCTATGTTTGAAGACTAAGGTCAACCAGTGCGTCCTGCTCGTTATGACATACGGTGCTGAAACACGGACACAGACAGTAAGGCTGATCCACATATTCGAGGTTGCTCAGCGCTCTATTGAGCGGGCTATGCTCGCAGTTTTTTAAGGATAAAATCAGTTATCCGGAAAACAATTGGAGTTACCGACATAGCTTGCAGCGGCGTAAGCAAGCTGAAGTGGAGACCGCGTATCGGACCGATGAGTTTAAGAAGGTGGCTGGAACATGCCTATGACCAGCAGTGCACTGCGATAGGCCGAGTTAATAATTAATGGCAGCTGTGCTAATCGATAGGAAAATCTGACTGGGAGGTGTCGCCAAAACAATGGCCAGCCTAGAGACTAAAATAAAGGACGTTCAGTTTTACCGAATTTGAATTTTTCCGGGAAACGTTTCCAATTTTATACCTAAAAACCTAATTCGGATTATTAGGAACATTTTAAAATAAAACACTACCAAGTTAGTCCAGATATTCTCAAGTGATGCGCTTACCAACGAACAACATTTTTTATTTTTTTTTATTTTATGCAATTGGAAGCAAGCAAACTGCTAATTTTATATTTTAGGAATGCCAAGCAAAATTAGCGTGTGTCAAGTAGACCGCCCACTGCTGTGTAGGTTGTGCACATTTACCCACGTTCATTTTTTTGTCAGCTGTGCGTCCATGAGAAGTGTGACCGTAGGTCGTAGTGGATGATTCCGCTAAAAATGCAAAGACATAGCCAAGCTCAAGACATAGAAAAGCTAAGAACACATGCGTAGCTTAGCCGTGAGCTGTTGTGGTGAAGCACCTTTACTCTCTACTAAAAAAAACTTAGTACCGGAGCTGCCATAGCTCTGTATAAATACATATATGCGAGGAATTCACGTTTTTGTCTGAATGTTATCAGTTATTACTAGTGTCCGACCGAAAAACGATTTTCAGCCGAAACCGAAACCATAACTGAACTTTCGGCACCTCTTCTTGTTTCAGCCGAAACCGAAATTTTGGAGACCCGTCGTATATTGTAATTTTTTCCAAAAATCTCACAAGGGTTTTTTTTGTCATTGGACAAAAGAAATCAGATCATATCAAAACCTACTCATTTTGCAATGATCAGATTTATATTATTCAAAAAAGAAAAGCACTCTTGCAAGATTTTGTGTGAAAAACTGTCAAAATTTCGCTGGCTTTTGTGATTATCAATTTAGTATTTTTTTTATTTAATGCCGTTCGAAAGCTCGATCTACCTCACATACGTACACATCTACATTGCTATATCTATCACTCCGCCAAACAATTCAACATCGTTAGTAAACGCAATTTTAAACCGTACTCAAACAGAACGAGTGAGGAGTAAGGCACCCGACCTCCGAAGAGGGGAGGTCGGGGAGTGGGCTCCGAAGCTGGGAATTTTACCTCACTAAAACCACCCTGCTGATCACCAGGTGAGCACATAGGGG
The DNA here is from genome assembly GCA_948474745.1 of Oligia latruncula. NCBI lineage: Eukaryota > Metazoa > Arthropoda > Insecta > Lepidoptera > Noctuidae > Oligia > Oligia latruncula. The sequence goes on from OX419683.1 coordinate 25,188,448, forward strand.
TGCTCCCGGTTCCTCTTAAAAGACCAATTCCAGAACCCCCCCGTGCAACGCCTGTAAGGCACATCCCAGTTAATGTAAGAACATAGTAAATACTGTTGTCATACTAACATTATATAATTTAATCGCATAAACCAGCAATATGAATAAAAACGTTGGCGTTTTTGTTTGATCTTCTGGTACTCTTATTCGTCGTTTTTAGGGTTCCTCAATAGGAAAAAAAACTGGCCAAGTGCGTGTCGGACTAGCACCCGAAGAGTTCCGTACCACGGGCAAAAACGCCGAAAAAAAACACGCTTGTTGTATGGGAGCCCCCTTAAATATTTATTTTATTTTATTATTAGTATTTGTTGATATAGCGGCAACAGAAATACATAGTTTGTGAAAATTTCAACTGTCTAGCTATCGCGATTCTTGAGATACAGCCTGGTGACAGACATACGGACGGACGGACAGACAGACAGCGAAGTATTAGTAATAGGGTCCCGTTTTTATTACCCTTTGGGTACGGAACCCTAAAAACGGAACACTTATAGGATCACTTTGTTGTCCGTCTGTCTGTCTGTCTGTCTGTCTGTCAAGACTAGTGATGTGCCGTTACCAGTAATTTACTCCAGTCGAGTATTTTCCCAGTAACGTTTTATTTATTTATTTGATTTACACGGCTTAACAAACCAATTACATAAATCAAAGTATTATATAATAAGTACTAACATAAAACAAACTAATAACAACAATTAAATACTATTATTCTCAGAAAAATGTAGGCACATAACCATTAAATTGGCAAATTTATTAGCGAACAGATCGCAGTCCGGGTTGGCTTCCACGAGCTTATTTAGTGCGGTCAACACGCGCGGTACGAGACGCAGCACGGGCCACAGTCCGACACGAAGGCACGGCTAGCAGTCGATGTTTTCTGCCACAGAGATAATTATTCGGTGTGTAAAGTCGAATCAGCTCATTATGGATGTCAGGAGCATCCGTCATACCCTTCCATACTTTGAGCATAACGCCTACCTGGTCACATGCCCTTCTGGTCTCCAGCATAATTATGATATCCCAGACATCCTAAGAGAAACTTGGTAGGATAGAGGTAGGGATAGTAACCGAGGGTTCTTCTGTAAAGAAAACGCAGGAATGCTTTTTGCACTTTTTCAAGAAGAAGTGCATACTTTGCTTCGTGCGGATTCCATACAGAAGAAGTAACTTCTAGCTTGGTTCGGACAAGTGTGCTGTATAAGAGCCTTATTACATGCTCGTTGCGAACATCACGGACATTCCGGAGAACAAACCCAAGCCTTTTAAAAGATTCTTTGGCAACTGTAGAAATATGATCATAAAAAGTAAGCTTCTGGTCAAATGTGACACCCAAGTCCGTTACCAGAAACATTCTAAAAAATAGTAATTTAGGGTAACATAGGCTAAAATATATAAATACTGGTATTCAGCTGCATCCGGTTAGACTGGAAGCCGACCCCAACATAGTTGGGAAAAAGGCTAGGCAGATGATGATAGGCTAAAATATATTTTTTCTTATATTTCATTTGTGATTATGAGTAATAATAATAATAATGAGTGATCCGTTATAACGTCTGCCACTTTTAGTTTAAATGCATCAAAATTTTAATTTTAAATTATATTTTTCTAATATTCCTAGTAACTTACAGAGTAAGTTTCAAGAAACTTATTGAGTAACTTCCGATACAATAACTTTCTGGGTATTTTTTCATTGTTCCTATCAAGTTACTTAGTAAGCTTCCAGTTTACAAGTAAAAAACCACATTTTACTAAGTAATCAACATTTATCCAATTTGGCTAAATGCATCAGTTATATCACAACGTTTCGGTATTAGAAATGATTAGGTATAAGTACTTATCTAGAATTTTTGTTATCACAAAAGTAATTTCAGACGTCCTACAAATTCCAATCCATACCTACAAATTTGTACGGAACCCACAGTGCGCGAGTCCGACTCGCACTTGACCGGTTTTTTTATAATAGTATTGAGCCCAGTATGTGTCGGTTTGGTAGAGTTTCCACATAAAATCGCATGATAAATAAAATCGTTTGCGTTTTTGTTTGGTGGGGTTACTACGTAAAATCGCATGATAAATAAAAACTTTTCGTTTTTGTTTGGTGGGGTTACTACGTAAAATCGCATGATAAATAAAAACTTTTCGTTTTTGTTTGGTGGGGTTACTACGTAAAATCGCATGATAAATAAAAACTTTTCGTTTTTTTTGGTGGGGTTACTATGTAAAAACGCATGATAAATGAAAACTTTTCGTTTTTGTTTGGTGGGGTTACTATGTAAAATCGCATGATAAATAAAAACTTTTCGTTTTTGTTTGGTGGGGTTACTACGTAAAATCGCATGATAAATAAAAACTTTTCGTTTTTGTTTGGTGGGGTTACTACGTAAAATCGCATGATAAATAAAAACGTTTGCGGTTTTGTTCGGTGAAGCTACCTAAAAAAAGCACTGCATTAGTTTGATCTAGACAGCACCTTCGTACCCATTAGAATCCTTTGGTATCCCGGCCAGCATCGACACCGCACGTTCATCGTAACATTTAGCATTAGCGTTTGACTTAGCACCTGTTAATTATAGTATTTTCGCCGCTAGGAGCTCAAGTGTTAGGAAAAGTTTGATCGCACGACTCGCTATCCAACCAGTAGCTGCCAAACTTTCTTCTTGGTCTGCGGCCATGGTGGCGAGCAGTCGTGGTCCTGGCCGCACAGAGCGCGAGGTTTTTAAAATGACTTGACTTACTTGAAACTTTTCCTTGACTACCTATGTTGCTCACGTTGCCTGTCAATGTAGGATTCCTGGTGCTAGGAGAGTCAGAAATGAGCTGTAGCAGTGCTAGGGCAGAAGCAGTGGAGTGTTACTTACATCATCGAATCCGAAGCATGTGTCGACCTCCTTTTCGAGTTTGATGCTAGTGGATGTGACAGTGGACTCTTTCACCACAAAGCTCCTGTCCTCGCCTTCCTCTTCCTCGTCCTCATCTTCTTCCTCCTCTTCCTCGTCTTCTTCTATTGGAATAAAATGTAAACGTTAAAGCATTGAAAAATTTTGTTATGTTTTTTTAAGAATGTGATGGTCGCCGCAAAGTGTTTGCTTTTTCATTTATCTGAATGACGTCACTGAAATGTTATTTATGAAAGGAAAGTAAAATGGTGTTTTTCTTAGTGTTTTTTGATACTGTTATGTAAACATTATTTTTATGAAAGCCGTTACTGCAGGTGGTTAAGCTTGTTTTTTTGGAATTGATGGTTTTAATAGAATTTTTAAAATACTTGGGTTCAGTACGTGGTGGCGTTGATTGCGAAAATGCAAACGGTTCTCTAGTTACGATTGACAGTTTTTCTTAGGGCCAAATAATGCAAACTATACTTATTGGATTGTTTTATTCATAAGGTGAATGGGTAGTTGAGACCGCGAAATTCAAATTTTCTTACGTTTTTTGCAATTTGCAGGCCAGTGTCAGGATGTATCTTGAACAAAATATGATTCGCGACAATAACAGGTACATATTTAGAGAATTATATTCACCGGCTTCATCCTCGTCCATGTTGTACTCCGGAGCCACGACGGCGACTTGCTGCTCAGTGCCGTCCTCCAGTTGAATGACCTCCAGCACCACGTACTGCTGGCCGTCGCCGTCGCCCACAGTCACCAGCTCGCCGCGCTTCAGGTCGTTCTTGGTGAGACCCAGCTTAATCATGTTCTCAGAGTCAGCAGAGTCCAGGACGCGGAGGTTCTATGGAATTAAATTATTTGTTTGATTATGCACGCACATATTTTCGTCGTGGATAGTAAAAATAACATGTAAGTATAGTCAGGGAAAAAAAAAAATTTATTTATTTTCTCCCACAAGTTAATCATAGTTTATATTACAATGGTTTGAAGATGGGAGATAGAAGCTGGTCGCCTTAGGGTCAGTTCACACCGTGAACTATATCTACTACAGTAAAAGGTACACAATTAAGTGAGGTGGGGTCTACTACGTAGAGCTACGCCGCGCAGCGCTGCGCGACCCACCTCACTGCATTGTATACCTTTTTCTGTAGTAGATAAGGTCTATAATTGTATTGCTATCTTGCGCTGCATCGCGTCGCGGTGTGTTCTGACCCTTATCTTGAATAGTATACATCATTTGAAACTTCGCTAAGCAGATAAAAAACTTCACATAAAAAATAATATTAACAAAAGTATTTATAATAAGTTTATGAAGGAAAAAAAATAAAAATAATTGTTTAGCAGATTGAAATGAAATGAAGGACAATTTAAGTTGATAGTAAATTTCACACGAGCCTGGAATCGCACAAGGCCTCACCATGCTCTGTGATCAATTTGCTAAACAAACTTCCCTGAAAGTACAAAAAAATTGGGTAAAACGTTTTTTGAAAACGTTAACAGAGCCGAAATAATATTTTCTACATTTTCGTTCAGCTTTCATACATTAATAAACCTTATGTTAGTTCTAGCATTGCCGCCAGCGAATAAAAACTCGCTTGCTCTAGCTACCTTTTTATAAATAGCAAATACTTCCCAAAGCGCCTGTCTTATTGAAATAAATTATTTGACTGAACCATACCACTCTATCAGTCCCACTACAGGCCATCTGTCAGATAGAGCGCAAATTAACCAATAACAATGGATTGACCTGCACAACCATTTTTTTTCCGTTAGCCTGGTCTGTTCCACTGCTGGGCAAAGGCCTCCCCCATTTTCTTCCACATTTCCTACAGCACAGCGAATGTATGTACATGAAAAATGCAAAAGCGTGCAAAATAAAATAATTATAATGCCATTAGAGATATTAAACATTCGCAAATCGGAAACGCAATTTCCTTTGTTATTAATTTTCAAATGGTTGAATTGAAATAAATTATTTGTCTTTTCTTTGACTTTTGATTTACACAACAGCGGTGAAACCGACAAAGTATGGGAGAAAACAGATTTTCGCTAGGTGCCCTAGTTTTTGAGATATAAATGTGGCCCTGCTCGGGAGACTCTCCAGATCGGCCACCTATAAACCCTAAGGGCCTGTGCATACCACGTTTATTAAACGCTCCGTTGACGCGCGTTTTAGAAACGTGTGTCGACCGCGCGCTTTTATCCTATAGAAGGGCTACAGGCTGCGTCAGACTCGCGTGCGTATCGCGTCTGTATCGCTACAAAAGCGTGTCAACGGCGCGTTTAAAAACGTGGTGTGCACAGGCCCTTAGATCATTTCAGTTTGAACTCCATTCTCATTTCTTTATTAATTCATAAAATTAACGTCATTATAATGGAATAACAATTATGTATATGGAAAGCTAAACATCATGATAAATAAATATCGCTTTGCTTAACTGTCTAACTCATAATATGATATGCAACAGAATAAGTTAAAATGTGCGCTAAGCAAATTAAAAATCATGATTGCTCAGCTTGAAGTTCATTTTGTTCAAAAATCAACAAGGCGAGCACCATGAAGTCTTAAGTCAGTCCCTCTGCTGAACATAGGCACCACCCAAAATTTGAAAACTAATTTTGTTACAATCAACAGCAAATAAGAACTAGGTAAGTCACAATAACACAGCCACGGCAAAATAAAAAGTAGGGTTGTCTCGTTGCTAATCTCACATTTGAAATAAAATTTAAAAAAACAGGATTTAGCCATGCAAAATGTTCAGTATTTATTTCAATAAAAAGCTGTTTTTGTCTCTCAAAATAAAATAACAAAACGGCTACTGCAGTCACCGACAGACAAAAGCAATGCAGTGTTTGGGCTATAGAGAAATCAATAGGGACATCATATTACAATATGGCAGCGAGCAATATCGCGAGCGCAAGGCAAAATATCCTGTTTACCTATTTATTACATTCGTTTTACTATAAATATTAAACTATTTAGGACAAGCCACGTGAATTGTTTGACTGCACATGTTTAATTCTACCGATGCCGTGAAAGTGGCGCACTTTCGGGCCAACAAAATATAATTCACTGTCGTGCCATCAACATGACGAAATAAGTGTTAAGAGTAATAATATAGTACTCACAGGCATAGGCTCTCCCTCGACAAATCGCACCTTCCTCTGGCGCCCGATCTTGAGGGCGAGCGCGCGCTCGTGGTGTCCAGACTCCGGGTCGTGCACGGCCAAGTGGCGGATCAGGTTGCCCTTGTGGGCGAACATGCGGTGGCACTCGTGGCAAGAGTGCGTCTTCTCCTTCGGCGGCTTGGGCACGTAGTTTGGGTTGTGGTACAGGTTCTGGTGGCGACGGAGCAGCTGCTTCTGCCTGAAATGTGGTTGGTTTTAATAGTATTGTTTTAATAGCTTTCTGAATTTATCTTGGACATTTTTGACATGGGTACATAAAAAATACTTTATTTGGTGTGCAATAAGGACTATTCTATTTAGATGTCTTATGTGTCTAGTACCAACCTGAATGACTGATCACACAGGTCACAGACGAACGGCTTCTCATCGGTGTGCTTCAGCATGTGCGTCTTGAGATGGCGCTGCGTGGTCGACGCGTACGGGCACAGGTCGCACTTGTAGCACTTCTCTCCCTCATGGGTCTATATAACGATATATTTATATTATTTTAGCAGGGAAAACTTACAGCCAATAACGGACTGAAATAGAAGGAAACATCAGGTATTATAGTCCACGAGGAACTAGTTGGCCGCGCCTTGGTTGGACCGGGGGTGAGGGCGGCGGGGTTGCCTAATGTTCGCAACGCACGTACTGAGTAATGACAAAGCGCCCCCGCCCCTCCGTCCCACCGCTCACATACCTAAGGCCCGGCCAACTACATAGTTCCGCGCGGACTATAAGTAGGTGTACTCCTTCACTTATAGGTGAGATAATGACATATTGTCACGTACCTTGTTGTGCACCTTGCACGAGTAGCGATCGGGGAAGGACTTGCCACAGCGGCGGCACTTCAGCGGCTTGTCAGAAGTGTGCAGCTTCTGCACGTGGATGCGCAAGTCCGTCTTACGGCCACACTTGGCAGGGCAGAGCTCGCACGAGTACACCGGCTTCTCAGATACTACTCAAATTAAAAATAATTAATTTAAAAACGTTTACATTTAGCCGGTAGTAATATTTCCCATAAAATGGTTTATTAGTGCCATGAAAATAAACTACTTAACATAGTTTTATTACTGGTGCAAGTAATGATAGTTCGGAATTAGAATGTTAGGTAGTGACCCGACTGATCTAGTTTTATTGAAACCCAAGTTTCAGGCCATTAAACAAAGAAGTATTGGGATAGCCTGTTCATGGATTTTCACCAACCCGCATTGAGCCGGATAGTGGCCTGCACCTTTACAGAGAGGAGACCTGTGTTCTAGCAATGTGAACACTCTAGGCTGATTATGCTAGAGTGCTACAAGACCTTTTGGTGCATGAATGACATTGACACTTTGACAGGATGTTGTTGTTGGTTAACATTTGTGAAATTGTCACTGTCATTGTGTATAATCAAAACAAGATGGCGGTGTTAGTTCCAATTTTGGTCACGTGTCAAAAAAACGTTGTAGCGCTGTATGTTCATGTATCGTACTGACCGTTATGGATGAGCCGGTGGGCCTTCAGCGAGTTCGACTGTGTGAAACACATGTTGCAGTGTTCACACTTGTAGGGCTTCTCGCCGGTATGCGTGCGCAGGTGGCGCTTCAGCTTGAATGTATCCGGGGATGCGTAGGTGCAGTGCTGGCACTGGGGAGGTTACGACACTTACCACACATGTCTGACATTTAAATATATTAAACAATTCTTGGCCTACTGGCGAAATGTGGGCGTGCTATATAGGTCTCTACCCAACCCCCCTTCGGGAAGTACAGGCGTGACGCTATGTTATGTAAACATGATAATAACAAGTTTACCTGGTAGGGTCTCTCGCCGGTATGGCAGCGGACATGGCGGCGCAGCTTTGACAGCTCGACGGAGGCGTAGTCGCACTCCGTGCACTTATGCGGCTTCTCGTGCGTGTGCTTGTAGCGCACGTGGCGGACCAGCTCGCCTGTCCACAAACAAAGAAATTTAACAACTGACATTCGAAGGCCCATTTAATCACATCCGACTAAAGGCTAGGGCAAAATAGGTCGGGCCGCAACGCAACGCAAAAATCCACCTTCATCACTTTCGTACATTTTCATCAGGTTATAAAATTAACCTCTGTTGTCAATGAGAAACACATTTAAGGTGTTTGTAAATAAGAATTTCTGGTTCAATTATTCAAATAAACCACAAAATTCGTAAGTGTCACTACAAATTGGCATCCACAGGTACGTTTTCTGATTCATTTGTTTACATTTTCATCAGATACTTTCGGGATCATTGATGGAAGGACATCGTGAGGAAACCAGCACCCCAATCACAATCCGAAGGTTTTGAAGGAAATTACTAGACCATTGCTTCATAGGTTTGAAAAATTCGCCTGCTCAGCAACGTAAATAACGCAATGAACGTGTCTGAACTGTCAAAATGAAAGGCTTTACATAAGTCTGAAATCGCCAACCCCTCTTAAGCCAGCGTGGTGATCAATGGTCGTGCCTTCTCTTTATGAGTAGAGGATGCTGGCCTACAGTGGAACAATAATGAATAGGGTGATATTGTCAGACTTATAGATGACTCACCCGAGGTGGTGAAGGGGCTGTTGCAGTACTTGCAGACGTGCGGCTTGATGCCGTTGTGCATGTTGACGTGGTTCTGCAGCGAGGCCATGGTCTTGAAGCCGCGCTCGCACACGGTACACTTGTGCGGACGGTCCTCCGAGTGCGACCTCATGTGGCGCAGCAGAAGGTACCTTAACGAACAAACACTATTATATGTGGTTTATTTCGCAAAAATAATGCAGCTTGGAGAGTCCAAAAAAAAAATTCAATACAACTATGTTGGTTCCGTCCACTAATTTAATCAGGAAATAATTATGGTGGTGATGATAACGCCTTCTAGCCGATTTCGACAACAGCGACTGCATTCGGGACTTTTCATGGTATAAGGCAAGTACAATACGACCGACGTAACTTGGCGGGCCTGAACAAAGGCACTAAGAACTTTCGCGCATGTTCTCTCACTCGCCTAATGTCACCATTTGGTTCCTAAAAAATCTTACTGCGCAGCCTTCTGCGCAAAGTTCAGGCCCGCCAAGTTATGTCGGTCGTATTGTAAACCATATGTTGGGAGCTTCCACTAATTTAATCAGATAACTTAGAGGAGGGTAGTGCTGTTACCTGCGATGACTGGTGTAGTCGCAGAAGTTACAGTTGTAGTTAGGTCGCATGTGCGCGAGGTTTCGCTTCTGCGTGGTCTTGGGCCTGCCGTCGGGAATCTCCTCTTCCTCTTCCTCCTCCTCCTCGCCGGCCTCCTCGTCCTCAAAGGTGTACACGTCATCGTTTCCTTTCTCCTCCGCTTCGGACTAAATAAACGTCATCTTTTATTACGCTCTCATTTACCAAGAAGGGTACATTTGTTTTTTCAGCTTTGGGAATAAAACAGAACTTCCGCGCCTAATCGAACATCAGTCAATGCTATCACAGAAGTGCTCTAAATACTGTTCACAAATAATTTTCGACATTTATTACTTGACAAAATATTAATCTTAACTGATCAAATAGAAACTTTCTATTCTTAATTGATTTAACCGGTTGAATGCCGTAATTACAGAAACAATTAAAAAGCCATTGTGTCTCGTGTAGATCTACGTTCTGGCATACTAAGGAACGGTATAGGTTGGTTTTAAAATTCATATTTATCACTAAGGCAAGGTATACCGGGCCTGAAGGCCTTAGAAACGCTACCTCCCCCTCCCCGAAATACAACGCGTATTGATTTACGGTGCGCCGCCGACAATTTCGAGGAAAATCCATGCCACAGAATAAAATATGTGCAGTTGATCAACTGAACTAGTGTTTCTTATGCACCACGATGATTGCTTAGGTGCTTGATTGCTGCGCCCCGCAGGACCGAGCCGATTTAGTTCGATTTTTATTTTTATTATTTACTGTGTTGAGCAATAAACATTTGAATTTCCATAATCAGCCTATAATGTTCCCACTGCTGGGACACAGGCCTCCTCTCAATGAGAGGGAGTGGGCCGTAATCCACCACGCGGGCCCAGTGCGGGTTGGCGGATGTCACATGTCTTCGAATTTTTGGTTCTAGGACATGTCGGTTTCCTCACGATGTTTTCCTTCACCGTTTTGAGAGCAGTGGTGATGAAATAATTTACACAAAGTAAAGCGCCTGTCTGGGTTCGAACCTACGACCTACAAACTCGTAAGTCGCGGCCGATACCACTGTGCCACCACTGCTCTCACATTTGAATTTGATTTACTGATTTTTGTGTTTATTTAAAAAAATAAAAAACGATTAAACACAAAAATCCAACCGTTGAGTTCCCTAAAAAGTACGAGTATGTACATTGTACATGCAATGTTCATATTATTTTGTGCTGTAATTAGGAAATGAAACGAAAAAGGTTTTTTTTTTTTTCACGAAGCTATTTACAATTCATCATGTTTTGAAATTAGTTTCACTAAAACAAGGGTGTAACATGATTACATGTCATATGTTTTAGTCAGGATCTAAATACACTGATTTGACCATTTAAAATTGATTCTGAAACGGGAAAATTCGGATAGCCACTGTTGAGGAATACCTAGCTTCAACTTTCTGACTAACTGACAGACTATTTAATTTTGACAATTCAAAAGTGCCTGTACAAGGTTTAATTGAAATAAATGCTTTGAGTTTGAGTTTGACATAGGAATAACCTAATATTCAGTGCAACTGGCACATATGGGGGTTAACAAAAGTTGACTAATTAATAAATAAAACAAAAAATATAAGCACCTTAACCTGTCCTCGTACCTGGTCCATCTTGAGATCGATGTTGACGACCCCCTTAGCCTCGTCTTGCACCACCAGCACGTAGCTAACCTCCCCGTTGGTCTCAGAAGGGACCAACGTGACCGTCTGGTAAGTTTCCTCCTGATCGGTCAGTGTCGGTTCCGAACCTTCACCGACCACCTACAATTGAATTTTAATTAATGCTTGTACTTGATGTCAAATGCGACAATATCTAATGTAAAAAAAAAACTTCCGGGTCATTTCGTTTATTTAGTTTTTTCGGTTAGTTCTTAAACCCTGGAATGTACCTATACCAATTAAATAAACTTCATCACTTCAAAATTTTATTATGAATTCAAGCAATTTACTTATAACAGAAAATCCTAATCCTAACTAATATTATAAATGCGAAAGTAAATCTGTTTGTTACGGTTTCACGCTAAAACGGCTGAGCGAATTATGGTGAAATTTGGCTCATGAGTAGATCATGACCTGGAAAAGACATAGGGTACTTTTCATCCTGGATCGCAGACAAAATCGCGGGCAACAGCTAGTCGATAAGAAAAAATAACTAAACACATAAATAAGATACAATGGGCGTATCTCTACCAGACAACCAGAAGTAAGTAATCAAATGTTAAATTATATTGTTCATTTTTCAATCAAATGTTAATTTAATAATCCATGTATGTTTCAACATAACAGATGAATCCAATTTAATTAATCTAATCTCCAATGTTAAGCATGTCTTGTGTACACCTTTAAGTGACAGACATATAGACACCAAACAAAGGTCCTGTGTAAAATCAAATATAAAATATAATATTGTAAATAATGTTAGTATTAAAAATAAAATCTTGAATATTAAAGAGGAATATTTATAGCTATCGGGCAATAAGAACACTTATGATCTGTTGTCAGTAAAAATTATGAATTGCTTTAAACTCGTATTTATATATACTCATAGAAAAATAGTTGCTTTCTGCTAAGTGGATTGAAATACTGTGAATTATAAATACTTGAGTCCAAACACTTTCACAATAATTTATTGAACTGTTTGTAGAATAATAAGTTGGAAAATTAAGAACAATGATCTATATTATATATAAAAGGAGAAATTATAGTAAAAAGAGAATCTAGTGAATGACTGACTGACATATCAACGCACAGCCCAAAGTACTGTGATATGAAATTTTGCACAAGGGTTTGTTTTATGATATAGCACAAAGAAGGGGTTATTTGGAAATTAGACCTTTAAGGGGGTGAGCAAAAGGGGGGATTTGGTTTGTATGAAAAATCTTATTCTTTGAGATTGTAAACTTGTGAAAAAAATCATACTATAACCGCAGAGGGCTCTTACCTCCTCAGTTTCTTGGTTGTCTTCGGAATTATCCATGTCTACGTCCTCTCCTTCGACCGCCGATTGGTAGTAGTACTTGCCGTCTTGGTCTACGTAGTACTCGACCATCCCCGCGGGCAAGCCCTCTTCGTCAGTTGCGGCATTTACTTCAGAATTTAAAGAAATACATTAACAACCTAGTCCGCAAGTGAAGAATACCTAACCTAACCTCATGATTCTGAATGCTCTTTTCAATGACATCAGTTGTCAAATCTCTTTTCAAATGTCACCTATTTTTTTTATTTTATTTTTTTTATTGACCTGTGCCACTTAATAAAATCGTTATAGTTGATATTTATATTTACTTATTGTATATTTACACATACTAATCAAAAAATGTTTTGTCACCACTACAAACACTGATCAATAGTTGTGTAACAGTTTACGATCATTATCTTCTCATACCTTGACATTGGCAAAATCATCAGATGGAGCCAGAAACTCAAAAGAGTAGAATAATAGACCTGTGCCACTGACCTCTAACATACAAGTACTTGTATAATACAGGTCAGTGACCTGCTGTGCCCTCCCATTGCTGTGCAAAGGTCTTCCCCATACTTTCCAAATGATATTGATCTTTGGCATTCGACAAAATCAATCAATGGTTGGTAGGTTTTATTTTATGGTAAAACAATAATAACAGTAAAGTTACAAGAACGAGCGAGAGTTGACTGCAGATTTATCTGATGGCGCTTTAGGAGAACGGTTAAAGATACATATAGAAGAACCACAAAATATACAAATTAGTGTATGACAGACGGATAGACAGCATACAACAGACTTCTTGTAACTACTCACACATCTGCCTAGCCTTCTCCGATCTATGTTGGAGTCAAATTCCAGTCTAACCAGATGTAGCTGAATTCCAGCTTTTACTTGGGCGACTAACTATTATTCCTATAACTAAAATATTTATTTATTTTCAATGGACTCATCACCTGCGATGACCGATCCTTGGTATGTTTGCTTGGTCTGCTCGTTTTTATCTGGAAGTGGCATGGTTGGTTTTTCTATCAAGCTTTTTTTATCTTCTTTCAGGTTATCTTTTTCCGCGCAATCTTGACTAGCCAGGCTCTCCTGGCTTACCTCCTCTTCTTCAATTATCTTCTTGTTCGGAGCAATCCAGATTTTCTTTTTTATATGAATGTTCTTCTTGATAGGGGCGTTCTCTAGAGTTTCTTCAACTATCTCCCCCTGAGGGGTAATTACCAAATAAGGTTTCGTAGATCCTGTGTTCTTGTTTGGGCCTGCCACACTGCCCGGACTTTCCAGGCTCGCCTGGCTCGCGGGCTCTTTCCAAAAAAGGTCACCCTGAATGACGGGGTCTAGGAGTGACTCCTCCTCGTGGCCTGGGCTTGTCAGGCTCGCCTGGCTTTCGGGCTCGTTCCAAATATCTTGATTGTAGTTGATAGGGCCTGGGTTTGAGTCCTCCTCACTGCTTGGGCTTGAAAGGCTCGCGTGGCGCTCGAGCCAAAAATCTTGCTTATAGGTGATGAGGTCTGGGTCTGCGTTTGAGTACTTCTCGCTGTCGACACTTACCAGGTGTTCCTGGTCCGCCGACAGTTCCAGAGGCTCGTCTTTAATTAGGACAGGAAGGCCTGGTGGCCAGGCTAAAACAAAGACAACATCAACCTATACATATAAAATTCAAAGTACTGACTGATATATCAACGTACAGCATAAACCGCTGGTCCTAGAGACATGCAATTTGGAGGGTGTGTATACTTTGTGAAGAGTAGGTATCCACTAAGGGTTTTTCTAAATTCTACCCCAAGAGGGTGAATGGGGGGAGGGTGAAATTTCACGCGGACGAAGTCGCGGGCAGAAGCTAGTTGTATATAACTGTCGAATAGTATTCCCTATATTCTAATGTTCAGGCCGAAACACCATAATATCGTAATGATATAACATTTACTGTTTATACATGACATGTTACCTCTTTTACACACTTAACGTTAGGTATATTTGTTTACATTACAATTGGTTATATCAACGAGCGCAGTCGATTGGTTCCGAATCAATAAAAAAAAAACTGGCCAAGTGCGAGTCGGACTCGCACACGAAGGGTTCCGTACCACAAGGCAAAAACGCCGAAAAAAACACGTTTGTTGTATGGGAACCCCCCTTAAATATTAATTTTATTATGTTTTTAGTATTTGTTGTTAAAGCGGCAACAGAAATACATAATCTGTGAAAATTTCAACTGTCTAGCTGTCACGGTTCATGAGATACAGCCTGGTGACAGACAGACGGACGGACGAACGGACAGACAGCGAAGTCTTAGCAATAGGGTCCCGTTTTTACCCTTTGGGTACGGAACCCTAAAAACCAGACTTTAAATTCGCTGTTCTACAAAATTTAATATTAGGTAGCAAACAAGCACCCACCTAATGGTATGTGGTCAACAACATCCATCAAAGTAACGTCATATTTGACCAATATTGCCCAAAACAGAAAAATTAAGTTGCTCGTGTAAGCACACCTTTAACTCAATACTGTATTAGATAAATGAATTCAGTTCGTTCTCTTGTGATAAAAAGTAATGAAAGTAAATACTACTAGGTTTGTCTTTGCAGAACATAAAACACTTGGATTACATTTTCAACCAACATACTGCCAGATAAGTAATGAGCAGATCTCACACATAATAGATCAGTTGCGAATTCCGTTCAACGAATATAGTTCAATAGGGCGGGGCAGCGTCAGGGCGGGGCATTTCGATGCAACTACCAGAACAGTTTAAGGAAACCGACGCAGACACAGAATTAATGTTAATTATTTACATACCAAACTCCATATTTAACCACCGTCAGCTAGCGCGGCCATGGGCAAACTGACCAACGCATAAATATAATATAAAAAACGAACATGGGGAGACTACCGGTCACCCTAATGCTTCATCTCAAAGGGTTGAATATTCGCGATGGATTGGCAAATCACAGATTTAATCTCACCTTTTGACTGGCTACTGCTTTTGGAGTCATTCGATCGATACTCAGGAGGGTGGCTCAAGGTCAATCCAACGACGTATTTGCAACAGCCCAGCCGGGCAGCCTACTATGCAACCGTCACAGTGCTGCAGCTACGTTTTAAAATATGCATACTCTACTCTTTTATTCGAAAACACGAACTCTATTTAATCTGCAGCCCCAGTGCACAATGTTGTCGGGCCCTACACGATATTGCACAATAACACGATTTGTGCAATGGTTTTGACCGTTTAGTTAAAGAGTTAATATTGAAAATTACTCATGCGAAAACATTGAAGCTAATATCATTGAAATAATGGATCGCTTTAGCGCAAGGGCTAATTAAATCATATTGCGCAACATAAATTTTGCGGGCCGCCTTAGTACATATTATTTAATTGTAAATATTGGTTAATTATAATTTTATTAAATTTGTCTCGCTGGACTCGACTACGTCCGCATGGATTTCGGTTTTCAAATAACTGTATTTGTAAAAATATTGTATTCGAAAAGATGTAAATGATGATGATGATGATGATGATGTGATGTGTAGAGTTGTTAAATTATTTATAATTTAACAATTCTTAAATCCCTTCCCTTAGAGGCTGCAGAAAAACTAACAGACCGAGACACTTTCGCATGTATCATGTTAGTATGTTTTTTTTCTTGGAAGCTCATCCCAATTCAAATTTATACTAGATTCATGTCTCAAGAGGTATTACTTGATGCACGAAATCGTTTACAAAAGCCAAAAAAATAATTGGAAAGACCGCCTCAGAATCAATAACTACGAATGTATGAGAAAATTAATAATCTTCATATTTTTTTATTTCGTGAATTTTTCCCGTTTTTATTATAGGTTATTCTTGTATTCGAGGCGGAGACAAATCCAACAAATTAAAGATCGTAATAAAAATCGGTCCTGCCGTTCTTGAGTTATAAACGGTGTAACTAACCAGCAGGGTAATTGCGTAACACACTATCAGTAGCAATGGGTTTCATTTTGACAGTTCAACAATATTCATTGCGTTATTTACGCATATTGCATACCTGGACCCTATTAGAAATATTTCATCATTCATAAATATTTACGCGGGATGCAATTTGTTTTTCCTCTAAATTATTTCGTAAAGCCCATAAGAATTGGGATAAGGGCAAGAGAATGATGATGTTTGTGATGAAATGTTCTTTGTTAAGCATGAGTCATCTGCAAAGCCTTTTCCCAACTATGTTGGGGTCGGCTTCCAGTCTAACCGGATGCAGCTGAGTACCAGTATTTTACATGAAGCGACTGCCAATCTGACCTCCACAACCCAGTTACTGGGTAATACCCCTTGGTGGTTGTCAGACTTTCGGGCTTCTGACGACCCGTAACGACTGTCAAAGATCCACGAATGACAGCCGGGAACAAAGGCTTATTGTTCACGCGCCAATATGTTCATTTGTTCCTTGATTACTCTAAACAGGTTTAATTTTTGATAAGTTACCTCGTTACCTCCGCGGTTGCCATGTTTAGGAGTAAAAGATTGTTCCATTTTTAAATTACACGACAGATACCAGTTTGCTATGTAATTTATTTGGCAACTAAAGCCATGGACGTAATTATAGAAGTAACATTATTACGTCCATGACTAAACCACGACAGATATGGATTTTCATAGAACTGTTGTCGGCCGCTTCTCGCATGTATTTGGCCAGTACAGCAATTTCGATTTATCTCGAAGAAGGTTGTCAAAATAATGCGCATGTTTGAACAAAAAATATATAGATAATTTCATTTTATGATTAAGTAGGTACCTACTATTATTCGGGTCGTCAGAAGCCCGAATGTCTGACAATCAGTCTTACCAAGGGGTATTGTATTACCCAGAAACTGGGTTGTGGAGGTCAGATAAGCAGTCTATCCATGTAAAATACTTGTATTCAACTGCATGCGGATAGACTGGAAGCCGACCCCAACATAGTTAGGAAAAGGCTGGACAGATGATGATAAGGTAGGCAACATAATAAGGTATTTAACAGGTTCTTTGATTACATTTCTCGAAACATAGAAACAAATATTTTAGGCAAATGAAAAAATCCGTACACATGACATTCACGATAACAAGAGATTCATGCCCTCCAGCAGGTCGATTCTGTAAAAATCTCACCGTGAAAAGTTAGGTGAAGTGAGTTTGTTTTTGCTAGGAATTGACACTATTGACAGTTTACTCCACGCTCACTTCACCTAAGTTTTCACGGTGAGATTTTTACAGAATAGCACCGCAGTACGACTAAATGATGTTGAAAGTCCACAAGCAGACGAAGCTAAATACCTCGGAATGTACCCAGACCGTAGACTAACGTGTAGAAACATATTCACGAAGCAAAAGTCCAGGCTTTCGCTTGATGATAAACATCCGAGTTTACAAATCGTCGTTGATAGTCCAATACCGCGCAACTAACATTATTCAAAACCGCGAATGTACAAAAAAAAAAAGCAAAAATGAGATTTCGCGGCTGTAGGTAGGTAACTTGATTGTGATTGGCGTCAACCCGTATTTACGTAATTTTTATTTTACTTTTTTTTTGTACATTCGCGGTTTTGAATAATGTTAGTTACGCGGTATTGGACTATCAACGACGAAATGCATCATAATACCAAATACAGCTGTTAGCAACGGCCAAAGGTTCCAATAAAAAATGTCAGCCTATATTTTTCCCATTGCTGGGATATAGGCCTCCTCTCTTCGAGAGGGACTGAGCCGTAATCCACCACGCGGGCCCAGTGCGGGTTGGTAGATGCAATTGGTAGATGAAAATGCTATGGCTAACTAATGCACCATGGTATATCACTAACGTTAGCTTACAACGGGACTTAAAAATGCCAAAGGTTAAAGAAGAAATCAAACAAAGGGTCAGGGGTCAGTGCCTACAAGAATAGGATTACGACTAGCCTTGAAAATAACGTAAAATGAAACGCCCCTGTATTTTTCAATAAAATACAGAAATTTTCCTTGCGGATCTCCAGTTGAATTTTTCGCAAGTTTCAAGTTTTTTTACATGAATTTTTCGGTGTATTTATCGCATTAATATATTATTATAAGATGGTATTCTGAGGGTTTTATAATGATATTGAGTAGTACATAAAACTCATCATCTGCCTAGCCTTTTCCCAACTATGTTGAGGTCGGCTTCCCGTCCGACCGTATGCAGGACATAAAATTAAATATATAAAATAAATAAAATCAATAATCGTTCGTATTACGGGTACTGGCTGGGTTGGCTGGATATATACGTTCTAATTGCGAAATTAAATATAGGTACAGTGTGGTTTTAAGATTTTAAAAAAATTCGGAAGGGAAGGTATGTACTTTACTAAGATAATTATAGTAGCATAAATATAAATAAACTACCGGAAGCCCAGCCGCGTAAATAAATACCAATAATAATAATTATTATCAAACTTCTATAAAATACTTTGATTGAATTTGATGGTACTTACCGACTTATTTATTCACATTCCTTTATCTCTTAGTCTTGATTGTCTTGAAATAGTGTGATTGTTAAATATGAAAAATACACAGGCAAAAACAAGTACTTAATAAACAATACGATTGTATTTTTCAGATGAACGTGATAATTGTTTTTTTTTTCGAAAATTACATGTATTTTATAGGAAAGATACAAAGTTTAGTTTAATTATGACCCATTCTAATAAATCGGCATCAAACCTAATTAAAACCAAGACTTTCAGGAGGCTTAAAAGATTGGACTTGATATGAAGGCAGACAAATTAATATTGATGTGCACAAGCCTGTGGGCGCAAACCAAGAACGGCTAAACCCAACAACACAAAAGATGGTGAATGTTAATAGGTGAACTGATTGCATCAGAATAAAATATTAAAAAAAGCTATTTTGTAAGTGTTTTGAAGACAAAGACAGCACAGCACCGCTATCATCTATCGTCACAAAACAGAAGCGCCATTCAGTACCATGGTTGTTTTGCGTGGGGGATATTTTTTCTCACCCCTCCTACCCTGGACTTGGCAGCCTTCCTGTCTCTTATACACAACATGATCTCTCTCCTTAAA
Source organism: Oligia latruncula (assembly GCA_948474745.1). Taxonomy (NCBI): domain Eukaryota; kingdom Metazoa; phylum Arthropoda; class Insecta; order Lepidoptera; family Noctuidae; genus Oligia; species Oligia latruncula. Next base: position 25,207,750 of record OX419683.1, read on the forward strand.
TGTCATATATTATGTTCTTTGCGCTTGTTTTATGATTGTAAATATTTATTGATATGGATAAGTGTTTTATGTATGTTTAATTCTTGTATATGTATAAATGGTACATCACAGACTACCTTAGTATTGTCTCTCCTTTTTCTCGATATCCATCCCAAAATTGTCTCTTAAAGATCGCGTTTAGCGATAAGACCGCCCATTGTGTCACCCCTTATTTCTACATTTGTATCTGTAATATTTATGGTGTACATAATATAGTGTATTCTTTTCTATACATTTGGCTGGTAAATAATGACCTTATGCAGTTCTTGATTTTTTATGTTTATTAACTTCTTTTCCCAAATATATTTATTTATTTACATGTTTAGAAACTAAATCACGAACACAGTTTATTCATTAAAATGACTTTTAATTACAATGCCACCAAATTGAATGAAATACCATAATAATGTTATTTTTTTATTGTTATTAACTTTTTATTCAGTTTGTACAATCTTCAAGATGTTGTACTGAGTATAAGGTTCATCAGGGGTTTTAGATTATTTTAGTCTATTATGTATGAATTTATCTTCTTCCTAATCTATTTTCATAAACCTGTTTAAGGAAAGCAATTTCGTAATATCAAATTGAATGGGAAGGGTTGGCGGAGGCCTATGCCAAAGGGCACACAGAGACTCAGAACTGATATTAAACCTTTTGACCTACACTCTGAAAAAAGGCTAAAAATAAATGTAAAAAACTGGCCAAGTGCGAGTCGGACTCGCACACGAAGGGTTCCGTACCACAAGGCAAAAACGCCGAAAAAAACACGTTTGTTGTATGGGAGCCCCCCTTAAATATTTATTTTATTTTGTTTTTAGTATTTGTTGTTATAGCGGCAACAGAAATACATAATTTGTGAAAATTTCAACTGTCTAGCTACCGCGGTTCTTGAGATACAGCCTGGTGACAGACAGACGGATGGACGGACAGCGAAGTCTTAGTAATAGGGTTCCGTTTTTACCCTTTGGGTACGGAACCCTAAAAATAAAATATCAAGTTGAACTTTCTGTGTGTTTAATCCTATGAGCTGAGCTAGATAGTTCTTCAAGTAGTATTGGAACATTGCATCAAGAATTTCTCAAAAGTATCAATTATTGTGCTTGGGTAATGGCAATAATCTGGCTCCTATTAAAATAATTTAGCAAGGGAGATGTGACCGTACCTTTCACCTGCGCCTACCTATTTAGTTAAAATTAGCTTGATGTTACATTATTTATTATACATGTACTTTTGGTACCTTTAAATACCTTTGTTTTGAATTGGCTATATAGAAAAACAAAAATTTTGATTTTAGCTTGTTGGAGATTTGATTTTTGAGATTAGCTAAAGTAGCACTAATATGCATTTCATTTTTTATAAGATAATTATGAATTAGTAGATTGTTTGCCAAGGGAGCAAACAACTATTTTGAAGGAGAGAGTGTTTCTATGAATCCAGAGTGGAGCGAAGGATTCAAAGTATGTCACTCGAGCTTAAAATAGTGTTGCTCCTGAGGTGGACACTGCTTTTTATCACCCTCTTTGAAAAAATAAATAAGTGCAACTTATGAATAGGAATAGTATGTTTATTTATTTACATACAATTTTGAGTAAGCAATTAGGTACAAAGGCAGAATGCTTTTTGCGCGTTTTTTATTTTCACAATCTTTTTTTTAATTTGTTACGCACACCGTTTACTTTATCATGCAGCCTGTTACTTGTTCATACAATGTTCGTGATAGATTATCTTTGGTGATTGGAACTTTTAGTATCAATATCCACCAATTCCAATTTTTATAATAATGGCTCCATCGTTTTATCGATGATTCTGCCAATGTCAAGATTGAAGGAAACAAAGTTTATACACTGAGATTGACCGGTTATACTGCCTTAAGAACGGTTTGATTACAACTGGATCTGTTTGAGTAGCCTGTAAGGACAACACAATATTATATATTAGGATAAATTGTTAATAACCAGACAACACAAATTAATTTTGACGAACACAATAAACCACCACTATGAGTTATGTTATAGTCAACACTATGAGTTATGTTTTATCAATATAAACATTCTAAATTCAAATCACTTTTAGTCCCTAGGGATTAAAGAGCTATTTTAGTCCCTGCTTACAAAGAATACACTAGCTCTCTTTTGATTAGATGTGATAAAATAATTTTTACAAACCGCCCAGAACCCCAGGGTAGGGTTTAAGGGGGGGGGAGGGGTTATTAATAGTACTAGCCTTTTTCCAATGATGGGTAAAGGCCTCTTCTCCTACAAACAAAGAAGGCCTAAGCATTGATGACCACACTTGATTCTATGGTAATAAACACCGCCCCTAAGACGACCCACTGACCAAACAGACTTATTTACCTACATTTTCAGAGTCCATGTTATGTCAATGATAAGAAATAGTAAGAAAGTACTTAGCTATTCAAATCACATCATCAAAAAAATCAATGGTAAGTACTTGTCGGATGATTGAGAACCGGATTTATTATCTATGTGATTTTTTTTTTTCTGAAATCGAGATTAACTTGGGAATTTGTTATTATTTTTATTTACATTTACAAGATAACTACAATAGGTACTTAGCGTTTTGGTTTAGATGTGCGAATTATGCTTGTAAAACAAAGAGAATTAGAGAAACTCCTTTAACTTACCACTTAACACATAATTAATACGCAGCTTACACTTAAAAATTCACAAACATTGCTTTCTACTGGAATCGATACGTACGTTTATTAGAACAATATAAAGACACATCGTCACAGTATTAGTCCGCCATTTTATCAACGTGAGGCACTTTCAACCAAATTCACTTGCCTTCTAAGTATTTTTTGTTATCTAACGATGAAACAACAAAATATGCAATTACATGAAAAGTACGGTCACCGAAAGATCGAAAACCGAGTTTAGCCACGACGGCGCTAGCGTCAGTCAATACTAAAGTTGATGGAACGATTTGATTCCACAAGGAAACTGACCATTAATATCGCGTCTATTCGGAATGATCAATAATCCCATGCAAAGTCATTTCACACGTATTCATTTCATAGTCATATTTTAGAGAAGAAACAGCACACAATATACCTGTATCTTGGTAGAGCTTCTATATTTTCTCGATGAGGGCGTTTCAATCAATTTATTTCACTATCACGGTGCGATAGTGACGCCAAAATGGCGGCTGCGAGAACTACAAACTGCAATAAACTGAGAAATCCAAAGGAAACCAGCGCTAGGTGTTGCTATGCTAAAATTATAATTGTGGATCTATATAACTAGGTGGCGGTATCTAAAGAATTGGTAGATTTTGGATTTTGTTAAATAACGTTTTGCATGTTATTCTTTGTTAGATTAGTGAGAATAAGAACAATAAAAATGGAAATCATTATGATAAAAACGCTAGGGTGAGCCGCGAAATTTAAATGTGTGTCTGGTTTATAGATACTCGATACGTCCAAAACTCTGATTTTACACTTTGAGCAGAATTTTTAAAGTTTTGTGCTGGCTAATTTCGAGCAACCCACTACGAGCTTTACTTTATTCATTAAACTACAAACTATGGGGGCCTCCACTTATCCACTACCAAGTATTTGGTTGGGGTTGCTAAGGCCTAAACTTGTCTAAAATCTTTCTAGCATTAACAGGAAAGTTTGTGGTATTTCAGTAACATATAAAACCCAAAAAGTTGAACTTATTAATTCTATAGAACATAAATGCAAAATAATTTAGTGAAAAAGATTTAAAAACTTCGCTTCTGGGAAGAAAGTCTATGGTCGAATTGTCGAAATGAGAATTTGACTAGAGACAACTAAATCACTTTTGTTTTGATTTTGACAGTTTTGACGGAAGACGCGGACGGAGACGGATACGAAGTTGCAGCGAGCGTGATATTATTGATTGATTCTGAATGTGAAATGTGAACCCCAAACTTGTTTATAGTCGTTGGACTATTGATTTTTCTACCCTGCACCCTGCACCCCTTTCATGCACCGAGCCTTGCCGCTCACCCCACGCTACCCCTCACAGCTCTGACCCCGGCACCCGGCGACCTCGCCCGGTGCGTCGCGTGATCGCGTCCACAGATCGCGTCGTTCAGTAGTGGTCAGTCTAGTTGAGCCCGGTGCACTTGTGCAATAGGCGATTAACAACTCGTGTCTTCAATTACATCAAAATGGCTGAGAATCAATCTAAACAAAAAGAGCCGCCGGTGAACGAAATCATGCCGGAACCGTATTGTGATTGTTGGGACGGTGACAGCGAGACGGAGCCGGGGGATCCAGACTGCGGCTGTGGTGAAGAACTAGACATTGTAAAATGGCGCTGGGACGCAGATCGGCACACTCCTATGTGGGTGGAATTGTATGAAGATAAGAGGCAAGTCGTATTCCATCCGTTGTATAGTTCGGGAACTGCTGTAGCCAAGGGAAATATTGGCTTAAAGCACAATGTGCACTATTACTGGGAGATTAAGATGCTCACCCAGCCATATGGCACCGACATCATGGTGGGCCTTGGTACCAAGGCTGTATCCAATACCTTAAATGACTACGCAACTTGTCTCGGTGCTAATGAAAACTCTTTCGGATTGTCATATACTGGGGCCATTTGCCAAAATGGACGGGTAATTGATGACTGCCCTGGCTTCTGCAAGGGAACCATCATTGGTGTCATGGTGGATATGTTTCAAGGTACACTAGAATTTTACTTAAACCGTGAGCCGCAAGGAATATCATTCACTGGTCTCCGACTTCACAAGACATTGTACCCAATGGTAAGCTCTACCGCTGCTATGTCCTCCATGCGGCTGACTTATGCATCCTCGTGGAAAAACTCGCTGCTGATTAATGCTGCAAAGGTACTTGCAGCATCAGTTACTGGCCAATGCTTCTTCCAGAACATGCCGCCAGGACTTGCCCGAGACCTAGAAATGGACTTTTGGATTCCACTGCCAAGTGCTGGAAAAGTGCTTGAAGGCAATCAGTCTGAGCGTTACATTCGCAAACGAGTAAGGGCTCGGAGATTTTAAAATAGGGCCCCAAATGGCACTCCTGCTAGAGTAGCGCCATTTGCGGTCATTGCGAAAAGGAAGCGTATTCACGACAATAATAGAGTTGGAATGAACCCAACATTGTTTGAAAACACCATTCTGTTCGGTATATTCTAAGAATGTTGTGCAGGAAAAGTGAGGACTGATATTACTGATTGTGATTAAAATTAAGGCCTCCGATGGCCTACTGGAAATGAAAGACTGTTTAAACTAGATTTAAGAATTATTTATTGTGTATTTAAGCGGCAATAGGACTGGTGGAGTCCTAAATCCAACAACAGGTTCTAACTGTGAAACCTGCCCATTGTACTATTGTCGTCAACCCACTCCTCTCACATATTTAGCTGAGTGGGGTGGGTTAATAAAATTACTAGTTATATGCAACATTGTTTATAGCTAGTAATCTGAATTTTTACTATTAATCAAATTTATTTTCAAAAAATTATGGATGTCTATTTATATTAGTGCAAATTGCAAATAAGTCTACCTGGATTTTTATAAAAATACCTTTTTGGTGATATTTTAAATATTAAACTCAAAGGGTAATCATTTAAAATGGTAATTATTGTTATATCTAGGATAAGTCTCAAGTAGAAATACTTATTTGGTTCCTTCGAACTATTGTGATGATGTACCCACTCCTGGCTTAAATTCAAAACATTGTTTCATGAAAATTTTAAAATTGCTGGTATTTGTTTCTTTAATATTACAATTTAAATATTGTCCTCGATCGTTTTTACGCGACTAACAGAACCTGTCGACCTACCACAAAGTGAAAAGTAACGTCTATACGCGACACTAGCAGAATAGTCGACATTAGCCACACTGGCAAAAAAAAAATATATTGATGTGCATACTTATATACTTCTTGCTGTCACTCCGTACAAATTAATGATTTCCGTAAATCACAGAGTACTTTTTGATAGACTGTGGAATACTCACAAATGGGAATACTAAGGATATGGGTATCCATTGTGTGCACAGGCATTCTTACCGGATGACAGCTTTGAATACACTACTTAACTTATTAAATAATTATGTGTGTTTATAACTATTGCTAATAAGGTCCTAAATTCTCTTGAAGTTCAATCAGTAATTGAGCCTAGTATATTAAGAGTAATTACTCATTATATTCCTACATTGCATGTTGCCAATAGGGTACACATTTGAATATACATACCAGTAATTAAGAAACTAGTTATAGGATAAATAGCCCAAGCCTGGGTATTTAGCATAAGATTTTACAGAATTTCTTTGTGTGTAGGAACTTAGGGCAATCAGTGTAGTGGGAGTTCTTTTAATGATGTTAATGTGTGGTTAGTATCTGAGGCAGGAATAGCCTGAACCCATCATATTTAGGATTTAAATACACTTTGAAAAAAACTGTTTGTCCTACTGGCAACATACAATATGTTGCCAGTAGGACAAACAGTTTTTAATAATAATTCTTTTGATGTGTAGCCACTTGTAGTAGCAATAGCCCAATGTTTGATTAGGTGGCAATACCTGATCCAATGAACTATTATAATGAACCCAATCAGGTTTACAAAAATATTAGTAATGTGTGTAAACATCATTGCTAGTATGTTAATTTCAAACATTGTAATCATTATAATTCCTTATGTAATGTATGGTGTTTTAAACGCATTTGTGATTAATAAAGTCAGTAGTGAAAAAAAAGCTGTTTGTTTGATTATTTTCTGATCTTTTACAGTCCTAACAAGACATTCTCATGAATGGATCCAGAGGGTTATTAGCCATCTAGAACTCCTCAATGGCTGAAAGCGGAGCCATCAAGTTACAGGCTCAGGGTATATTTCTTGTTTCATACAGAAACTAAGGAGGGAGCCCGGGAGGGGCCCGTGGCTAAATAATAACAGCCGCACAGGTCGATCGATCAGTTTAAGCTACGACGCTTGCCGCGGTTGGTCTGTGGAGGGTGACCATATTTACATATCGAGACCCCTCCGTGCCTCAGAAAGCACGTTAAGCCGTTGGTTCCAGCTGTCATTCGTGGATCTTAGACAGTCGTTACGGGTCCTCAGAAGCCCGAAAATCTGACAACCAGTCTTACCAAGGGGTATCGTATTACCCAGTAACTGGGTTGTGGAGGTCGTGTCACTGACTCTGGCAGAGCCACCAACCATCAGGGATTTTAATTTTGATAACACAAAAAATTTGACGAAATTTGCGTTCGGCCACCTATAAACCCTTACCTATATCTTTTGAACCCTGTGACCGACAAATTCTGATATTTGGCGACAAAATATGGGAGAAAACAGATTTTCGCTAAGTGCCCTAGTTTATTATACGATTATACCGTATGTTCCCAGTCGCCCCCGCGGGGATTGCCACCGGAGGCAAACGGGAATAAAAATTCCCATTCGCCACCGGCGGCGACTGGGAAGTCATTGCCCCCACTTCAGTTTCGCTGTACATTGCTTTCTCCATCGTAGAGAATAAAAGGATGAGACAACTTATCGTAAACCTGCCTCTCTTTTTATCTATTCTTTTTTTCTTTTCTTTCTTTTTTTTAACTTTTTTTTTTCTTTTCTTATATTATGGTCAATTATAAAAATAAATAATAAAAATATTATAACAAAAATATTCAAGTACCTACACCATTAAATCACAGATAAAATCAGTCTGTTATCTATGAATATTTATAGCCTTGTTTATAATACGTATTTACTAAGAAATGATTACTATGTATTACTTTCCTAATTTAATTACTGTCTTTAAAGAGTCTGATTATCTGTGATGTGTGTTACTATGACCTGAATGCAGATCTCCTCAATAAACTTGACCGTCTTCTGAATAACTGCATTCGATTCGTTTTCAATCTTCGTAAATATGACCATGTATCCGAGCATCGGCTGCTTTTAAAATGGTTACCCATTCGCCAGCGCAGAGAGTTAAGGGCTCTGAATACGTTGTTCTCTATTCTTGACAATCCCACTGCTCCTTCTTACTTGACTTCCCAAATTCAATATTTATGCTCTGCCCATGCTAAGAATCTTCGATCCACTAACAATCGTCTTCTACGATGTCCTTCTCACCGTTCTGGCTTCATTCGGTCTTCTTTCTTTGTCCAAGCGGTCTTTCTTTGGAATGCGCTCCCTCTGAACATCAGGATGGCAACCAGTCGGTTATCTTTTAAAGTGAAGGCACGTGAACATATCCGTCAAAAGTTGGCCGTTACATCTCAGCGCTGATTTGCTGGATTCGTTTTCTCCTCTACCGATAATTTGTTTCTCCTCAAAGATTTTGTTTATATGTATGTATGTATGTATGTATGTATCTATGTATTAGTATTTATTCTTGTATTTTATAGTCATTTCTTGCTATTTATCCCTTTTGTTGCACCTGCCATGTTTTGTCTCTGCATCACCCTAAGGTTGACTGGTTGCCTCAGGCATTAAGTCCGCCTTTGTACAGTATTTCTTTTACTTGTGCATAAAGTGTTAATAAATAAATAAATAAATAAAATACCAGTTTAAATGTTTAATTTTAACAAGTTTATTGATATCGAAATCAAAATAAAAAAATATTTCAATGCACTTAGTCTTTTTTTTAAAGATTATTATTATTTATTTATTTAATATTTCAAGCACATAAATGTACAGAGGCGGACTAAAAGAAAAAAAAACGAAAAAGAAAAGAAAAAAAAGTTAAAAAAAAAGAAAAAAAGAATAGATAAAAAGAGAGGCAGGTTTACGTTATGTTGTCTCATCCTTTTATTCTCTACGATGGAGAAAGCAATGTACAGCGAAACTGAAGTGGGGGCAATGACTTCCCAGTCGCCGCCGGTGGCGACTGGGAATTTTTATTCCCATTTGCCTCCGGTGGCAATCCCCGCGGGGGCGACTGGGAACATACGCTAGTTTTTGAGATATAAATGTGGCCCTGCTGGGGAGACTCTCCAGATCGGCCACCTATAAACCCTTATATCTTTTGAACCAAGTGACCAACAAATTCTGATATTTGGCGACAAATTTCGACTTAATTTTTGTGTTATCAAAATCAAAATCCCTGATGGTGGCTCTGCCAGAGTCAGTGACACGTTTTAGATGACGTTTGCCCAACTATTTTGCGAATAAGCATGATATAAAAATATATGTATATTTTTTGCAACAGGGACTGAAAGGGGGTCTGAAAAATTCGAAGTGGGGCCGCATAGTTTTCGACTTTTGATGAAAAATTTAATAAAAATACCGTTCCCCCCCTTATCTCCGAAGTTTGCAAAGAGAAAAATCTGAAATAATTCTACGTGATAGACGTTTATGTAAAGATTACAGGAAAAATAAAACGAAGTCTCTAAATAGCACACTTTTTCACAGATCATCAACAAAAGTTACATTAGTTCTACTATCGGTCAAGAGATGGCGCTGACATAAAACTGCAATATTCTACACCGCAGTGCAGTGTTAAAATTCTCTGACGAATATAGGCCTAAACATAATTATGATGGTACAGAACCCTCGGTGCGCGAGTCCGACTCGCTCTTGCCCGGTTTTTTAAACCAATTTACAGTACTTAATAAAATAAGTAGGTATCATTTACCAACGTGCTGCCCCGTCATACGAACTTTTTTTGTCTCTTCTGTCATGTCGTTCGTCCTTCAAGATTTTTTGGCCAGGGGATGGGCAACAGCGTTCACTGAGGTCCTGAGGAAGTTTGTGCTAGCGGTCGCAACTCGCAACCGAAAAATAAAATTTCAGCGACGTCATTCGCCGGTTAATTGCGGACACAATGTGGGCGGCTACTTTACTAGGAAATCGTAGCTTTAGAGCACTATCTACGTCATTCACTTTGGGATGACGTAGGTAGTAGGACGCTGAGCTGACTTCATACACTTCTTTCTTTCCTCTCCTCAGCGCATCGATGGCAAAAAGCTTAAACATTTTTGGCCCAAAACAGCTGCGCGAACTCCGGTCACTGACGCAGTCATAAGGTCATCAAGTGCCTGTGAACTTGCCTCAAGTCTGCTATAACAATATCTAGTGTCAGAATGGTCTATCATTGATTTCATAATTGTTGATTTTGACAAGTTTGGTAGGTACTTAATCTACTAATATAATGGCGTCATTATGACTTTCCAATGGTCAACCACTGACACTCCATTGAAAGAAATGGCATAGAATGGTAATGTCGTACATGACAAAAGAATGAAGTTATTGCTTTTAATTCGTTACGAGTATCGTATATGTTCTGTGCCATTGACCGACCAATGATCGACCGTTATGAATTTAGCAGATTACGAACTTTTAGCAAAATAACAATTGAGATCGTGTTGGAATGACGAATTTATAAAAATAGCAGACTTGGGCCCCAGGTAGCAGGGCTTATTTCTTTATGAGACCGCAACCAACCAGTGGCGACCATAGGAATACCATCATATTTTTCGCATATGCACCTATTGAACTTTATGTATTTTGGGTAAGTATGGGTGGATATATCAAACTGAGGATCAGGATTCGAGCGACCTCGCACTCATCTCGTTCAGTCAACAGCAAAAGTAGATGATCAAAATCAGAAATTCAATACTAATTAACGGAGTTCGCGTCAGAACTGTGTGGCAGAGCTGTTGCTGTTGTTGTTGAGCTGTGTGCAGAGACTGTGTGGCTGTGTGGCAGAGTTCTGACGCGAACTCCGTTCATTAGTATTGAATTTCTGATTTTGATCATCTACTTTTGCTGTTGACTGTACATATTCAAAGTACCTACATAATATGGACTTTTTAGGGCATATATAGGTAGGTTTGTGTTCCGGACAGGTACTTGCTCGTGGGTTTATTTTGAAATCAACGACCGAACTTAGCGTATTTATTTAAAATATCAGTTTAAAAAACAGGTTTATTTTATGCGATCTTCGCAGATTTACTAATTAAACTGCAGGATAAAATAAAAATAAGTAACTATTTTCTCAACTCGTTAGGTACTTATCTCAAGTAGGTAGGTAACTACAATACAAGTGGCGTAGAACCTGTAACAATAAAAAATAAGCCTTCGAAGCAATGAGGCACGTGCAGAGGGTTCACTTACATGGGTTAATTCTTAAAAAATGAAACGACAGCATATCTAAATCCATTTATTTTTTTTAATCCTACGACAATAAATATTGCCAAACACAGTAGTTTGAAAACAAAAATATTTTTTTATCACAGTAAAACTTACTTTGTAATTTTATTAATTATTTTTAACAATTACTTAACTCACTATTTGACTCTAAAGTGGTCCCAATAATTTGTGTAGCTACCTACTACTTATGGTGTCGATCCTGTTGTTCACAAACTAAACTAAATTTAAATTCAGTGCATCTTTTTCTTTCTATTTCATTAATAAAATGACAGAAGATAAATTTTAGTTTAGTCCTGTCAAATTAATTAGCGCCTGACGTAAATTTACGTAATTTTAGTAGGCAAGTTTTAAATCGCGTCTAAACTTGTATGGAGTAGTGTCCTACCTAAGTTTTTTAAATCTTAATTACTTTTTGATGGAGCTACATTATATTTCTTCTTAGATACATGTTTTTAAGACCACTTGAAAGTCAACGTGTAGGTATGCTGGCACATAGCTTATCTGAGTACCTACTTAGAAGGATCAGAAAATAAGATGTACCTACCTACCGTAATAAGGGAGGGCGCCCACGATCAACTGTCGCCCGTTTATAGGTTGTAATGACTGTGATTGATTACGATAAAAAAGTTTCCGGCAAGCCAATTGTCGCTCAAAATTTCACAAAAAAAATAGCATTGCTGTCGCTTCCGTGTGCGCATCGCCCAAATCTTGGCGAGGAGACAGCGACAGAGACAAAAAAGTTGCTGGGCAACTAAGTTGCGAGGGCGCCCTCCCTAAAGGTTTAACTCGATGCGTGAAAACGAATTTAAATTAATCGATGAACAGTGCCCAGAAAAAGTACCTACTTACTTTCAATTGTAAAATCGAGTAAGTCCGAACAATGCCAGCGGAATTTGTTATTTGCGAAAATGTGACTACAAAGGGCAAGGGTCTATGTTATGGGTTTGGTTTCCGCACTTAGGGGCTGTCTCCACGAGCGAGAGAATCGCGACGACAGTCTCGCCGTGCCATCTTTTCGCGGCGATGATAGCGCCGTGTGGAGACATGTTTTAAGAGAGTGTATAGAAATACGTGGCACAACGATAATATCGCCGCGATTCTCTCGCTCGTGGAGACGGCCCCTTAGTCCTTCAGTGGACCATTGTGCGTGCTACAAAGGGCCTATTATAACCCTTTGTACACACAAGCTTTTCTTGCCGTGAAAAATGGCGTGAAACGACGGTTTATTCGCCGTGTGTAAAGCTAGGTCCTCAGTGTTGTATGGATCAGTATGGAAGTTCATAGTCGACACGGCGCGAGGCCGGGGCGCGCCGTCGCGTCGCCGTATGCCATAGAACCGGTAAGAAAAATCGTGTGACTTACAAAGTCACACGATTTTTCTTCGGCGCGGTTAACACACCGTAACGTAAAGAAACCGTGCTGTGTACAAAATGTAAGTAAGTATAATTTATTATACCCTACAACAGTAGTACGTTTTCTGATACAACTAAATCGATTCTTCAGAAGACTAAAACTTAAATTTAATTTAACTGTCAACCTTAACTAAAATATCGATACAATAAAATACAAAATAACCCAAGTCTTTAGAAAACCGTTATTTTAATTCCTTTTAAGGAAAGTCGTAGGGATCAAATTATTTTCAAACATCCACTGGGTATAGGCACTTTAGGGTAGCATAGCATTGCGTTACTGTAGGTATACAGATTTAAATAAAAAAAATAGACAGTAAGGGAGAAAAATAAAGTTAAGTTGAATAAAATAACAAAGTTCATAAGTATATCTTTTTTTTGAACTTTGCAATTTCATTTTACACACGGAAAATAATAGTAGCACACAGTGTTAAATATTATGAGGTACTTAATACATACCTAACATAGTTAAAAGTTAGTTATTAGGTATTGTAAAGAAATCGCTCGTACTTTTCTTACTAGTTTCTAGAAGGTCTAGTCAAAGTCATTTTAAATAGGCACATAGTTAAAAGGCACTTTTGAACGTCAACATTTACAAGAAAATAGATACTAAGTAGGTGGATTCCAAAAGGCCCAGAGTGCCAAAAGGTACCTATTATGGAGAAGAATGGGCAAGAACAGTTTCATGCCCATTATTTATTTATGTTGCGACAATGTTTTAAAAGAGTAACCTTTTCGTTCTTTTTTTCTGTGGTTTATTATTATGTATTTCTGCAAGTTGGTTTGAACATTAACAATTTTCCATGAAAATCGTATTTTAAAACTAGATGATGTCGGCGTTTCCGAGCTCCAAATGTTCAGGTTTCTAATATCGCACCTCCGATAAAATAGGTTTACGACTCGAAAAAGTAATTCTTAGGTTGTTTTTCAGGAAAATTGAAAAACACCGTAAGCCATTAAAACATATTTTTTGTAAGCTTTTCAAGTACCCGACTACTCTGAGAAAAAAGGCCGAAACAAACTCAGAGGTCACAGTTTTTTTAAATTCCAGCTATAATCTTGGTCAGGTCACTTGGTCAGGACAAGGCAAAGACGTCACATTCTCTATGTTTGACCGGACAGAGATCAGGCGCAGGAACAACGGCTTAACGTACTTCCCGAGGCACGGGGTTATCACACCGCCGACTTCCAAACTCCGGGCTGGTTACTAAGAAAGTCCTAATGAAACAACTCAATAACACTTTGCCCGACCCGGGAATCGAACCCAGGACCCCAGGCTCAACAGTCGCGCTCGCGACCACGAGACCAACGGGGCAGTTAACGTCAGCTATGTACAGACGCCAGCACATCAAGTTACTACAATCTGTCAGATTTCTTTAATAGATTTTCGACTTTATTGCTAAAGCATAAGGTTCAAGGTTGATTGGGAAAATCTGACAGTTTCGGGTAGGTTGACCTGCTGGCGTCTGTACATGCAGTAGGCTGCACGTCAGTGGTAACTAAACCAGTATCAGCTCGCACTGAAACACTTTGACTTTGAGGCCTTTTACGCTAGGCCAGCTCAAAGTCAGTGTTACCTCTCACGTGCAGCCAACTCTACCTAGAGAAAAAAAAACTGAAACTAATTATACAACAGATAGACAAAAAAAATAAGGTACAGTCAGCGACTAAAGTCGTCAGTTTTTTACCGACTTCAAAAAAAGGAGGTTATCAATTCGATAAGTATGTATGTAATATTATTGGATTTGCATTATATTCACATATGATGATCTATTAGGGCTTCCAAACAAATATACAAAATTTCATAGACGTATGTATGTATGTATGTATGTATGTATGTATGTATGTATGTTTGTCCACGCATATCTCCGGAACTATTAATCGGATCGTGACCATTTTTTTTTTATTGGCTTACATTTTCTTCAACTTAGGGAACAGTGCAAGTTTCATCAAGATCGATTCAGTAATTTTCAAGATATGGACTAATTCGTGTAATGTGACGGCCTGGCTTATTGATAAGAGCTACGGGTGTAGTGTCAAAGGGAAAACATCTCAAAACCTTGGTCAAATACTAGTGCAAAAACTAAAAATTACGAAATAAAAAGTAATTTAAAAAAATTAAACCGACTTCAAAAAGAAATTAACTCAAAATTATGAAATAACTTTAATTTCGGAAGTCGGTGGCATAAAACTAAAATACAGATCCCAAGACACCGACTTCCGAAATTAAAGTTATTTCATAATTTTGAGTTAATTTCTTTTTGAAGTCGGTTTAATTTTTTTAAATTACTTTTTATTTAAAACCTTATCTAGTGACTTGTTAAGTATATTATTGTAAAATTGTTTTTTAAATCTTATTTAAGTATTGACGTAAAATATTTACGGAGGTAATTTAAATCGGAACAGAAGTAAAATTAAAAAAGATACAATGTGAAACTGAATTAATGCACATTATGAAAATAGTTTGTTCAGAATCGTTTAATGAATCGATTTCTGACATTTTTAATATATTTAGGTAAATTTTTATTCCAAAATAATTAAAACTACTTAAATTACAGTCACACTTGAGCTGTACAGTCAAAACAAACCAAAATAGACGAAGTAGGTACCTACTTCGCTATGCCGAAGGTACGCGACCGAAGTTCGGCTTGATTACGCCTCGCTCCTGCAATGCTATTTAAGGGGGTTTTACCAATAACCCAGTATATACAGGATGGTCAAAAAGTCGTGGATCAAACGAAATAGGGAGAAAGAGGTCATTTCTAACAAAAAAAATCTACGGCATGGCCATAATTCAATTGTCCTAAAAGTTATGAATATTTTTGTATAACTAGTTCTTTTAAAATTAGACTAATTAAAAAAAACAAAGTTAATTTATAAAACAAACGGTGTTGTATTCTTACTAGACTAGATAATGTATCAGCACTACAAAAGTTGTATTGCGGCTCTGGGTACCAAACAAGAGCAATTAATTTGTTTCCAAAAATGTTGAAGCGTTAACAAAAATTATTTCTCACTTTAAAAGCGTTGGAAATGACCTCCTTTATCTCCCTGTTTCGTTTGATCCACGACTTTTTGACCATCCTGTATAGATGAAATTATAATGTATCGAATAAATTTGTATCAATTTAAATGAAATAAGAAGTGTAAAAGAAGACGTATGTCGCTGAGAGGCTGGCCATACAATCTCTGAAAACACTACGAACTTAATCTGAGTTCGCGATTTGCCAGAAATGTAAACAAATATGAATTAATGGAAAAATAACTTTAATTCCTACACAATAAAGTTCAGTTTCGCTACAACTTCAAGCATATTTAAAACTTTTTCAATAGTGCTAGATAATCTGAAATCAACTTAATTGTTCATTCAAATAAAGTTGATATTTGTTTATCTTGAAATAGGGCGGGGTGTGCATCACTGCACACTTTTACTATACATAACATTAGATATGTGTATAAGCCCCGGGGGTTAGGCAGAGGTGTAGTTCACCCACATTTCGGTCCCGTGTAGTATAGGGAACGAGCATACCTATTGCTCGGGCAAAAATCCAGACTCCTGCTACTGAGAAATTCCTGACGAAAAAAAACCAATTTTCAAAAGACGATTTATCAAAACTACTGGTACTGAAACTGGGCGTCCTAATATCTATTAACATTGTACCTAATTTGAAAACATTGTACCTAAGCCAATTATTTTTAAAAGAATAACAGTGGAGATTCTGGCTGGCTCTTCTCCATAGGAAATGACCGATTGGATCCGTGCACCTAGCTTCTGACATTTTATCTCTCTATCGGTTTCATACTAAACTTCAACTATATCCAACGATTCTGCATACTTATCTCTTTTGTTGACTGTACCTACCTATAGGTAAACGAAATGTTAAAACAAAGCTGACAGCAGCAAACACTGAAGAAAACACACTATAAACCGATTATTTTAGAATGAATGCAAACATAAGATTATACAATGATATAATATAATAATAAATAAATAATCTAATGTGTATTGCATACACAGAGGCTATATACAATAGTAACACAAGAAAAACACACATTAACGGTTATTATTAACCTAACTAAATACTTAAAACAGTTAGGTATAGGTCTTAGAGCATTTATAGGTTAAATGCTCTAAGGTATAGGTACCTACATTAAAACCATAGCGAAAACTTCAAATAAACAAACGAATCAAAATAACAAAAATGTTCAGCTCTACCTTAGCATACTTATTAGAAATAGAATATAGATTAAAAAAAAATTAAGAACATATACGAAAGATTTTTTTTTCACAACCACCTCCATAACTCCGAAAAATCAAAAAGTAATTTATTCAAACTAGGTCATGGCAATTCAAATCATTAACTTCAAATACGCACATAAAAGGCACTTTTGAACGTCAAAATTTACAAAAAATAGAATTGATTCTAGTCGACCCTTCCAAAAGGTAGTTTCGTACGGAGAAGAATGGGCAAGAAACTCCACCGTTCCAAATCCCATTGCCGAAGGATTTGTCAGTTTTTTTTTTGTCTGTGCTAAAATACCAATCAGTCCAATCCAAATCCAATTCCAATCTCTTTGCTTATACCTACCTACTTACGTAATAGTGCAGCGAAAAAAAGAAAAACACGGACTGTCATCGCCATAATAGGATTCATAATGTTATCCTTTTATGATTCTGCCAAAGTGGCTTTTTTAGGCCTCCTGGTGTCTGTACTGTACCCACCTACACCTTAAAATTGTATATTATACGATAAATGACATCCCAAGTGTCTTTACCTATATCATACAAAATCATTACCTACATACTACATAATAATTTAAATGACAAAATAAAACAAACATCTAATCGTTGATATTTTCGTTAAACGGAATGTGAAATACAAAACAACAAGAAAATCAACTAAAAAAAAAAAGGAATTTTTCAAATATTTTTACTTGAAAACGGTTTCAGTAAACTTTTTGATAGGTAGGTACATGAATACCTAAAGGAAAAACGAAAAGTAAGTTAAATTAAAATACTTAAGTTTAAATAGAACCAGTGGTTCACAACAACCTTATATTTAGGGTGAAACTTTAACTTTTGTTTAGAAAAATGCTTAATAAATACGTAAACTGCTAGATTTTGCTGACACTGGTGGAGATCTTCATTGCTACGAGCCTACACCACATATTTTTACTGTTTTAATCCTTACGTACAGACGCCAGCAGGTCAACCTACCCGAAACTGTCAGATTTTCCCAATCAACCTTGAACCTTATGCTTTAGCAATAAAGTCGAAAATCTATTAAAGAAATCTGACAGATTGTAGTAACTTGATGTGCTGGCGTCCGTACATAGATACAGACACCAGCATATCAAGTTACTACAATCTGTCAAAATTCTTTAATAGATTTTCAACTTTATCGCCAAAAAATTTAAGGTTCAAAGTTGATTGGGAAAATTTGACAGTTTCGGGTAGCTTGATGTGCTGGCGACTGTAAATTAGAAAACTTATATTACATATTATATTCCCTGTTCTGTTTTTCGGAAGCGAAAAGTCAACAGTTGTACAGCTGTATGCCTCCCGTCATTGATAACAAAGCCAGTATAAGATAGCCTCTTGTTCTATTGAACAGTACAGCTCAAAGGCAAAGTGTTAGACTGATGTGCGACCTACATTACCAATAGCGAAATTCTACCAGTGCAGCCAAGGCAAGTGTGGTGTCTTTCCTAACAATTACAAACGGTTTTGTTCATGCCCGTTTTTTTTAATAAGTTTTCAAAAGCGTAACATCAATTAATCCAAAACATACTTATTACATAACAGCGCAAATATTACAAAGCGATAATATCAATGGCACAGAACTAAACATTACAACAGCATTGTACAAAAGAATTCCGAAACACAGACTTTTCAACCATCTCTGCTTGGAATAAACAAGTAAAAATCAAACAAAAATACCGAGATATATTTCAAAGGTCTATAGATAGACACATCGCATTGCGCAAAGCAGATTCATTTGACATCGCTGCGGCATAGAAAATAAAATCGCAAACTGGCAACACACAATCGCAGTCAAGTCAACTCTTAGCAATGAGATATGTCTTGTCTTACCTACTACAGAAAGTCGCCTCCGGAGGACTTACTAACAAAACACCAATTAAAACAATAGTTTAACTTTGGAATGAAAAAATCAGTCTCAAATAATGTAGATGATGTAGTAGTAGATTCAGGCAGGCTGTGGGCGGCGATTGTGCGTGCGCATGTGGCGCGTGATCATGTCGCGGCGGCACGCGGCGTACGGGCACGTCGGGCAGCGGTAGGGTTTCTCGCCCGTGTGCGTGCGCTGGTGCGTGGCCAGGTGGTCGGACCGCGAGAACACCTGTCCGCAGGACGCGCACGAGTACGGCTTCACGCCGCTGTGCAGGCGTGCGTGCCGCGTCAGCATATCGGAGCGCGCGAACTTGCGGTAGCACACCTCGCACTCGTACGCGCGTACGCCCTCGGGCTTGCTCCGGTGGCGAGACGCGATGTGCTTCACCAGCCGATCGTAGATCGAAAACTCTTGCCCACAAGCGTGGCAGCTGAAAAGTCCTGTTGACCCGCGAGGTGACTTCACGCTGAGGTCCAAGGGGACGTCCTCGTCTCCCCCTTGTGGTGTTTCGTGGACTAGCCAGGATGGCGTGGGGTAGTTGTTGTTGTTGTTGAGCTGGACTGCCAGCTTATCCAATAGGCGGGACAGCCGGTGCTTCTTGTGCTCGAAGATGGGGGTGTGCGCGGGCGGCAGCGGCTCCATGCTACCTACACGCGTCGGCGGCATGCTGGGCCCCGCGCCCGACACCCCGAATGGGGCTGGTTGCCAACCTGCGGAAATGGAACAAATGTTATTAAGTATAGTGTTTGAATGGTATAATTATGTAGTAATTTGAATGGTAGGGACCATTTTATTATGAATATGTTATACCTAAACGTAGAAAATTCTGTCGTGAACATCAAAATCTGTCGTTGAAATGCCCTAAAAACGGTTTGAGAGCGAGAGAGATATACTTCAACACTTATTAATTAAAATTAATTATTATTGTTATAGCAACAGACTGAAAACATAATGACTACCTATCAAGATCCATAATTATGTTGTTTCCAGAAATTAGTAATTGGTTCTAACCTTTAGAATCTCGGCATTTTTCCTAACGTTATCATGTTTGCCTGGAACAGCTGAATGTTTTGACTGCGATGCTTACGGTTCTTACGAATCCGCTTTTCAGCTAAATCAAACTCACTCTTCAGCTTTCAGCAATAATAAAGTTGAAGAATTTGTTTTTCTGTTTGAATGCGTTAATCTCTGGAACTACCAGTCGGATTTAAGAAATCTTTTTACGGTTCCTTACCAAAATGGTAAAAACGGAACCCTTATGGTGAGACGAAGTCTGTCTGTCTCTCACAGCTGGATATCTCAAGAACTACTAATGCTATCAACTTGAAATTTGAAATAGTTGTAGATGACGTTTGCCCAACTATGTATTTTGCAAATAAGAAATAAATAAAAATATATGTATATTTCTTGCAACTGGGACTGAAAGGGGGTCTGAAAAATTCGAAGTAGGGATATGGGGTATCATATGAAAGAGCGCAGTTTGCAAATTCTCCAACAATTTTTCTTTTTTTTTAGACCCACAGTTCTCGACTTTTGATGAGAAATGTAAAAAAAATACCATTCCCCCCCTCTTATCTCCGAAGTTTTCAAAGAGAAAAATCTGAAATAATTCTATGTGATAGAAGTTTATGTAAAGATTACCGGAAACATAAAAAGAAGTCTCTAAATAACACACTTTTTCAGTAATCACCAACAAAAGTTACATTAGTTCCACTATCGGTCAAGAGATGGCGCTGACATAAAACTGCAATATTCTACACCGCAGTGCACGGTGTTAAAATTGTCTGACGAATATAGGCCTCCCCGACGAAAATTTAAAAACATACGAATCCGACTCGCTCTTGCCCTGTTTTTTCATTTAGGCTATTCAACATCACGCTACGACACGTAGGAGCCGAGCAAAAACAATGTCAGAAAGTACGCTTAGCGAAAACGAAATAATAGCGTGAGTAGGCGATGTGATGCTTTAGCATAATTTGTGGTGTCTTACAACTTCCACGCGAATGAATTCGCGGGCAGAAGCTAAATCTTATGTGCAGCAATGTAATAAATTCAAAATGTCGGGTTTGTATCCCCTGAAAGGTATGATTATGTGTCGTTAGCCATTGTGTTGTGACTGAAGGGCAATTTGTCAAAACAGCAACATGGACGTAGTGTCAAGTTGCCAATTAGGTACTCTACTTATAATAGGTGTTTCCCTGATTATCTACTATGTATTTCCTGTCTTGATAATTGTGGGAACCAAATCTGCAGCAACTAGCGTGAACTCTCTGACTAACTGGCCGACTCCTTCACAATTCAAAAGTCCCTGTAAATGGAATGCAGACACTTAGACGTGGTGGAGAAGTCAAGATTTACAGACACCATAATCAGCCTATAATGTTCCTACTGCTGGGACCATAGATATCCGGTTCGAACCTACGACCTACAACTCGTAAGTCGCGGCCGTTACCACTTGGCCACCACTGCTCTCTGATTTACAGATAGGTATTGGGTTTTATGGACAATCGTTTCTAGAAATTTTTTCGTTGTTGTAGGCTAAGAGCCGATGACACACGCTGTGGACTTCTGTACTCGAGGGTTGGGGCTGCACACTTCTATCAACCACCACATAAACACATAGCAAACTTGGGGGAGTGAAACTAAGGGATCATTAAAAATTTGTATCAATAACGAGAGATTAGGACGTTTCTTGAGTAAGTACCTAAATAAGGGAGCTCTGAAAGTCAGTTAGTCGGCTGCATCCGGTTAGACTGAAAGCCAACCCCAACATAGTTGGAAAAAGGCTAGGTAGCTGATTATGACAAGCTCTGAAAATCACAATGTGTAGGTACCTACTCCTTTCGCTTTAGCTTTCCAACCGTATGACAAATCATTTAATTATAATGTCCCTATATCTAGCACTCAGGGGCCCTCCCAACTGCACAAATGGAATGCGCTTTACTTTACGATTACGACCGTAATTAATTACAAAACATCGAAATATATTCATTTGAGTTGCAATTTAACTCATTGGCGCCTTCGTATGAAAAGCAGACTGTAGCTGTCCATTCTCACCACACGGCACATTTGTATGAAAACAATTAAGATACAGGCAGAATTAATTTCGTAGGTAATTATCTTTCCTATAAAACAAACTTCGCGATATGCTCCGCTAAAGGGCAGGTGATGTTTTTTAAACGTAATTTAAAGTCACGCAAATACCGATAGTAGACCATATGCAGCTTTAACGCATCTGTCTTTGTATAAATGGCCAATCTTATCCCGCACCTTCTATTGGTACTAGGTAGGAAGTTTTAGACCAATCACGTGTCTCAGAAGGGTCATAAAGGAACCCCGAATAGAGGGAGCGAATACGGGTACAACTGATTTTTTTCTTACAGTTTTTGTTGTAAGAGGCGTTTAAGATATCCGTTTGGGGAGGAGCTCTATTGAAAATGTTGGGCTAATCCGAAAGGTCTATGTAATATTTGAATTTAAATTTATGAGAAAATTATACAGAATTATCTACCGGATTTTCCTGAAAACAACGCAATTTGGCGCGAATTTTGGAAAACAGGAACCATTTTTTGGTCGTGTGTCCTACAATGAGACCTTAGAGCCTTAATGAATATTATTTCCAAGTACCTTGACAATAATTTTTAACGCGTTTGACTATGAATATTCAACAAGTTTCTGTTGCAGCACAGCAGCCACATTGTAAAAGGATTAAAATTGTTAAAACTGGAGAGGCGAGTGTTTGACGGCTCGGTTATAATTTTTTTTGATCCAGGATATGAAAACCGGACATATTTATGTCGGGTTTTTGTCTGGTTGGATCGATCTGTACATATTTCGTTGTTACAAAGAGATGTTTTGACACAGAATGTTTCGTTATACTTATTATGGTATGCTTAGAGTCTTGCTCTTCTCCTACTCGTATATCATAAGAGTGTCCGTGGAGTTTCTTGCCCGTTCTTCTCCATAGGTAGGACCTACTTACTACGCAATGGATGGGATATGGATATGTGCAATCAGCTTCATCGTTCTAACTGACCAAACACTTGATAATTCAAAGTCGAAAAGTCCCTGATAATGGTTTATTTGAAATAAATGCTTTGAGGTTGACTAAATCTATTCATATTATAAATGAAAGTCTTTTTCGTGTCTGGCTGTGTCACCCCGTTGTTCTTCTAAACTACGCAACAGATTTTGATGCGGTTGTCATCATCATCATGTAGAGAATTTATTCCGGATTATTTTTGTGTTAAAAATTATTAATAAACTTACATAATAATAATGAAATCTCGGTGTTTTGTCAAGTCATGCGATAACCGTGCGATGCAGGAGTGGGTCGCTAGTTAACTTAAATACGGATAATGGGGATGGGGACTGGAGAATGAAGAAGAAATATTGTTGCACCCCTCCTCGTGTCTAGGTTTAGGTTAGGTTTTCTTTAGAACATCCATAAAGAAACAGGAGGTAATTTAGTACTTTGTCGACTTATGCAGAAAACTTGAGCGGGCGAAGTGAGCTCGATAACTTTAGCAAACCGCCTGAAAAAGGTTAGATTTTCTTTCGACAGCCCCTAGCTACTTCGCTGGCAGGATCTAGGGGTGAAGTCGGACTGTGGTTGATAATGAATTAAATCTGTAAGTATCCATACTAATATTATAAATTCGAAAGTAACTCTCGTCTGTCTGTCAGTCTGTATGTTACCTTTTCACGCTTAAACCACAATTTGGCAGAGAGATAGATTGCATCCCGGGGAAGGACATAGGATAGTTTTTATCCCGATATTCCCGAAGTCGGGTTAGTTACACCATTTAATTATAACTCAAGAACGGCAGGACCGATTTTTATGATATTTGATTTGTAGGATTTGTCTACGCCCCGAATAGCAGAATAACTATAAAAACAAGGGAAACATTTACGAAAAAAAAAATTGTGGAGATTTTCTCATACTATATATATATATATTCGTTCTTTATTGATTCTGAGGCGGTACGAAGATCGGCGGTCGGCTGGTAGGTCCTAATATAAAAACAGAGACCATTCATGTCACCACAGAAGTATGAAAGCAATGAATTTTTAGATTGAATGCACGTGCGATCGTTGCGCGTTGGTAGCCTACAATTTAGCAAGAAGTTTTTAATTCTCTATCGAGGAATAAATTGTTTTCTACTTTAGAATCTACGGGATTTTTCCACAGAAACTAATATTGTTGTAAGAGTTTTTCGTTACCTACGTACAGTCGGCCAAGAAAGTGGACTATCAGTTCTGACAACATTAACGAAAGTTCCGCTAAGGTGTTTTTAAACTGAAATGCATGAAAATCTTTATTGTTATAATAACAATAGAAAGGTACATAATAATAATAATATTCATTTATTTCAGGTCCGAGACCCCTATAAAACAATGACAGATAAAAAGTGTTAGTAACAAAATAAAATAAAAATAACTTATTGCCTAGTGTTAGTATTAAATCAAAATCCGCACAAAATGTTGAAAAATCGGAGAGCCAAAGCTCTCCGCTACAGTCCTCAGGATGCTGTTATGACTGCCCCTCACTCTCCTCAGTAGCGACGCAGTTTTCTTTTTAATAACTGAATAGAAGCCGTCAGTACGGGCTTGCGCAAACATGTGCGACGCGACGCGCTACAGTAACGAGGCAGCCCCAACAACATCCTGAACGCATTGTTATATTGGACGCGCAGGACATCCAGCGATCTCTTAGTATAATCGACCCATAGACTACCCGTGTACAGACTTTGGCAATAGGCCTTGAAAAGTTTTACTTTAACTTGGTCCGTACACCGTGCAAATCTACGGGACAACATATTACTCCGGACCGCTAGAGCCCTGCGCTCCCTCTCAATATCCACATCGTCCCTGAGGTCAGCGGCAAGACAATGCCCGAGGTATTTAAAAGTTGACACCCTCTTAATTGGTGACCCGTTCAGAATCAACTCAGGCCCCTCTCCACGGCGTTTGCCTCTGACCTCAAAGACCATGTACTCACACTTCTTAACATTATATTTTAATCCATGTGCGGCAGCGTAGCTCTCACACACTTTAAGCATCTCATTGATTGCTCCCGCCGACGGGCCCAGCAGCACCATGTCATCTGTATAGCTGATATTGTTAATTCTAACCCCATCAACACTGCATCCGACACGCATGCCGCTGAGTGCGACTATCAGGTCATCCACGTAGAGGTTGAAGAGCCTGGGAGAAGTCAGACCACCCTGCCTCACCCCGCACTCCAACCTATACGGCTCAGAGACTGTATCATCCCATTTCACCCGATTGACTTGGTTACCATACCAATACTGGAACAGCCCGCATATTTCCGCCGGTATACCCCTGTCTCCCATCTTTCTCCACAGCACATCGTATGAAACAAGATCGAAAGCCTTGGAGAGATCAAGGAAACAGGCGAATAATACCTACCTAAACTTTTTTTGCGTAGTTTCTGTACCTAATTGGAAATTCAATTTTTTCGTTTGAATGTTGTTTACACCGATTAGTTTGCAAAATAATAATAATGGGCTGTGGAGGTTAGACAGCCGGTCGCTCCATGTAAAATACTGGCACTCTGCTGCATCCGGTTAGACTAGAAGCCGAACCCAACATTGTACAATGTGTGCCCAGTGCCGGATTAGCCCCTAAGCAAATTAAGCAATTGCTTAGGGCATCACTTCTCGGGGGGCACCATTAGGCAGAAACAACACCGGAACAGTATTTGCTAGCACATGAAAGGCAAGGCTGTTTGTCAGCAAGATATTACAAGAAAGACCCAAAAGTCAATCTAGCTAGAGATGTGCGGCAATCTTCACAAATCGCTCGTCGTTGTTTTGGAAAAATACGAGGCGACTAGTGGATAAGATCTACAGGCGTGGATTGCTTAGGGCATCAAGTAGTCTTGGCACTGTATGCCCCATGCAAATTACTCACGGAACAGAAATAAATAATCTCATTTTACACTTGCAAGCAAGCACAGCAATTAAGTGCTGCAATTATCTTGAGGACTGTGCCTATATGCCGACATAATATAAATAAGTGGTAACAGCAGCGTTGTATTAGAATTAATAATGACATGCTCTTTGCTTCCTGACTGTCAGAATATCACATGTTCCAATTTGAAACTTACTTTAGAGTACTTACTTACCTATAATTTAGGTAGATAAAGTTATCAAGTAACCTATTTAGTACCTACTTATTTAGTATACCAACAAAAGTTTTTTTTTAAGTTTATGTGTTGTTTTTCTTACCTCTAGCTAGTTTTATATAATTATTACAAAGTAAGCAGCAGAATTATAAGAAAAATCATTAGTATTCCTAGAGTTGGCAACAACACATGGTGGTAGGTAAGTCATCCATACTCTACGTTTGTTTAACAAATGTTCTACAAAATACATCTGAACACCCAACACCTTCTCTTTGCTCGCATGAGCACCTAAAACGAGCTGCTAACGACTGACCACCGTCATAAACATGTAGGAATATCCTAAGTCATCTATTAAAACAGTTATTATGCCTACTACTACCGGTTACTAGCCAACTATACTTGGTCTAATAAAAAAAAATATACGTACATATCTCAAGATGTCTCGAATGCAGTTTCCAACGTTGAAGATCAGATGCATCAATCCAAAACGGGCAAATTGATACAATCCTTTGGTGTGTACTTTTTTTGATGCACTTAGTTTTAGCACAAGAGGTGCGTGAGTGAACGGTACGTAAGGTCGTCGGGTCGTGCGACCGGTCCAACCGCCCCCGCGCTCGCGAACATGGGGCATTCACACGCGACACACGTCCGCCTCGCTGCACACCGCCGGGCCGACTGCCACTCCCTCGCCTCCCACCTCCGCACACCTGCGCGCGCGCAGCAGCGAAAACATTGCGATGCATCCACGCAAACGCATGCGCGTACGTACCGACATCCGTTAACTAATAAACATATTAGTCGTGATTATACGTCGCGTCGCTGGCAAATGCAGCGGTGATTCGGTGAATGAGGAATTTGTAAGTGGCTGATAAACAATAGTAGAAGACTAGGGTCAGGCGTTAATAACTTCTTACAACTCAAAGTGCTTAATTACCGGGTTATTGTAACCTAACTGACATGATGTCGAGTCCGGTAGAAAGCTAGCTAAGTTCAACTACTTGCGTGCGTTCCAGCTCCTACCTTGTTTGGCTCCTAAGGGTCCTAGCGTGATGTTAAATAGCCTATAGCCTTTCCAAAGAACTGGGCTATCAAATGCAATTAAAAATGTTCAATTCCAACCGGTTGTTCCAGAGATTATCGCGTTCAAACAAACTTCAGCTTTATTATTAGTATATAGTTATGTTACTTAGGTATAGTCGACGTCGTAAGTGCAAAGGGAAAATTCACTGAGTTTAAAACAATGTAGCTTGTACTATGACAAATGTACCTTGTAGTTTTGTAACATGCAAGTGACATTCAAGTGAGTATTCAACGTTTGGGTGGCAAAGCGAATACGAGGTCAACTATACAAATATATCACGTTAATATTATGGAGGCGAAAGTTTGTGAGTGTGTTTTTGTATGTTTGGTACTTCTTCACGCCAAAACGGCTGGACCAATTTTAATAAAATTTGGCTTGGAGGTAGCTGACATCCTGTATTAACTCACAGGCTACTTTTTATCTCGATATTCCTACGGGATCGAGTCTTATGCGGGTGAAACCGCGGGGCGCAGCTAGTATCTAAATAAATTCTATTTCGTTCGACACACCTTGTATATATAAGTCAAACCACCTGACTACCTACCGTAGGTAAACGAGAGAGAGGTCAGTTGAAGAATCCAAATCGGTTTGGCAGTGCTGGGAATGCTGACGAACGACGAAAGTCTCTCAGATAATCAGTGCGTGAGCGCAAGTATTGTCAGTATGACACTGAAAAGCGTCGGTCTATTTTGTTAAAAGCTCAGCGTTAAAACTTAGGCACTTAGGCTAAGTGAAAATGAAGTACCTAATAACGCGGACAGGCGATGCGATGCATCGGGTTGGGTTGGGGAAACAAGATATTTCACGCGGACGAAGTCGCGGGAAGAAGCTAGTAACTTTATAAAACAAAACTTTTCAGTTTTGAAAGAAGTTTAAGACCTGGGGGCCTAAAAAGGCCGCTTTGGCGGAATCATAAAAGGATAACATTATGAATCATAATATGGCGAAGACAGTCCCTGTTTTTCTTTATTCCTCTGCACTAAGTAGGTAGACTCAAACAGATTGGGATTGGATTGATTGGTATTTTAGCACAGAAAAAACAATATAGCGGAAAAATCCTTCACCAATGGGATTTGATACGATTAACTTAACAGTTAACTGTCCATTATGATTAATAAAGTTATCCTTTTATGATTCTGCCAAAGTGGCCTCTTTTGGCCCCCTGATAAAGACCTTTAGGAAGAGGCAATACGGAACTCGTTACGAACGTTCGAAACGTTATTTGGTTATTGTACTGAAGATCAAGCGGTACCTCATACCACCCCATAGGTAGGTACCATATTAACTAGATCATTGACAGGAACGCCGATAGTCTGACAACCAGTCTAACCAAGAGGTATCGTGATACACAGTAACTGCGTTGTGGAAGTCGTTTAAATTACTGGTATTCAGCTGCATCCGGTTAGACCGGACCAGACCCCAACGTTCGGAAAAGACTAGGCGGATGATGGCGACCGTTATTTTGAACTTTTAACAAAACTTATGTCGCTTAGGTACATTAATTATGTTATAATTAATTTAAAAAAAACTATTTTTAAATCTGTCCGTTTGTTCCGGCTAATCTCCAAAACGGCTGGACTGATTTTGACGGGACTTGTAGATTGCTGATGTTATACAGAGTAGGTAACATAGGCTTTTTGCCCCGGTAGCACGCTCCCGTGGGATAATTTCTGAAATTGGCCACGCGGGCGAATCCGCGGTCAGAAGCTAGTAGGTACACACTAAACTTACATAATAAGTCATCCTAATTTAACCTAATCTTTAAGCATTTCATTTATCAGAACCAACTTGGAACAAAAATGTGTTTATTTAGAAAAGCGCGCACAAAGAACCTTGTTTTACTCGTAAAATTCAAACCGTTGAACAGGGGGCCTAAAAAGGCCACTTTGGCAGAATCATAAAAGGATAACATTATGAATCATAATATGGCGAAGACAATAGTGTTATTCTTTTTTTCGCTGCACTTCGTAGGTACGGTAGGTATAATCAAAGAGATTAGGATTGGATTTGGATTGGATCGGTTGGTATTTTAGAACAGACAAAAAAAAATAACAGAAAAATCCTTCACCAATGGGATTTGAACTAACTGAACAGTTGTAACTGTCCATTATAATTCATAATGTTATCCTTTTATGATTCTCCCATAGTGGCCTTTTTAGGCCCCCTGATTGAATGTATTCGTTTCATAGATTAAATAAATAAACTCCTAACAATAAAGGAGTTTTTCTATTAGGTAGGTAGGTACACTTTCTTTTGCCTCAAAATAAAAATATTGTATCAATTCACCAACAACAATGAGTATCACAAGAAGCTGAAGAAAGAACATTAGAAAAACCAAGCATAGATAATTATTCTAAAACTCACTTGTTCCAAGATCTCTGTCAAACTTCACAAAATTCTGCCTTTCCATTTTCATAGAAGAAAACATTCTAAAATTAAACTCTGTCACTGATTTTAAAGACCATGCACACGACACTTTAAGTTCCGAGTCGGGACCCGAACTTACCCGAAGTAGACCGAAAGCTGGTGGAGCGAGATGTGTCTCCTACGAAAACTTACCAGCGAATGGAACTGGGGTCCGGCGAAATCAATGCAGGGAGGAAAATAAATTCAATTCTTAAGATGCAAGGGAGTGGACAGATGTGGGACTCGTGGGAAAGTAGGGGTGCGCGTGCGACGCGACGCGCGGTAACGGCGACGTAGTGAGTAGGTGTCACCCTTTCTTAGTTCAGACACCTCCCACTAACGGATTCAAGTTGGGAAGATTTTTTGTGTAAGGAACTGTTTTAATTATTTGAAGATCGGTTTGCATCATTAAAGCCCGGGAAAATAATGAAGGGTATATAAATATTTTTGTGCGTATAAATCTGAGAGAGGATTAGTCCCCGGAAACACCTAAATTTAATTTATTAAAATAATATACATACTTGTTTACTTGAAAAGTTTATTGTGATGCTGATGCGTATGGAGTGAGAAAAATACATATTTCGTAAAGTAGGTACGGGGATAGTTGCTCATTTAGAATAGAATAGCATATAATTTATTTCTAAATGCTTTCCATTGGTTCCGGAGGTTGTCCGTTGTCGCCTTGACGCTATATCACTCGCATAAATTGAAGTGAAAACTTTTTTGTGCGCGTTGAACAATTTTTGGAAGCGGCAAATCTTATGGGTTCGCATCATCGACATGCTATGAATATGACGTGTTGCGCTCGGCCAGCAAATCAATCAATCTACCTACCCTTTTCCCCAACTATGATGGGGTCGGCTTCCAGTCTAACAGGGTGCAGTTGAATACCAGTATTTTACATGGAGGGACTGCCTATCTGACCTCCACAACCCAGTGACTAGTTAACACAATACCCCTTGGTAAGACTAGTTGTCAGAATTTTGGGCTTTAGCGCTTATTTAAATTTACAAATGATGGCATTTTAATTTTTGATACAACCATTCATTTCTATTTCATATTTTAAAGTTTTCACTTCTTTTTTGTTACAGTTCATCAACCTCCATTGCATTTATTGAGAGGCGGGTCAGAGACGGCGCAATGAATATTGCCACTATCGATCTGTAGACCTGGCGATTGCAAAAGCTAATGTAGTACCTATGCGTGAGCTATCTAGGACAGCTATGTCTATATCTTCAGTTCTGTAGTGTAGTTGATAAGCTTTATGGCTGGGTAGGTAGAGTCCGTCACACGAAAGAAGTCCCGCGGCAATAAGTGGAACTACATCTGATGTATTTATAAACTATATTAATGTGAAGTTTCATCGAAATCCGTTCAGCATGTTTCCTCTTAACTCCTGAGTGTCGGCCGGTGGTCCACCTGTAACCTGTAACAAAATCTTTACATAGTATAAAACATAGTCGCTTTTTGTGTCTGTTGTCTGTGTGTGTGACCGCATAGATCATCTTAACTACAAAATTAATTATAATCGTTGTAACTAGAGCATTTCTTACGGAAAGTTATGTTTGATTCGTACGTTTATTGTAGCACGGGCATCTCGATGTTTTGACTTGTCGCTACTCGTACATCAGTGGATTAGACCCGTGCGTAGCGCTCTAAGGCGGGTTTTAGAGTCGCGCTGACCGCACGCTGCCGCTGATCGTCGGCGCGGACAGCGAAACGTATGAGCCGTCAGCGCTGAGCGGGCAGCATTACTCAGAAACGCTACCTAACTACATAGCATATCGACTCATCAGCGCTGACCATCAGCGTGCGGTCAGCGTGACTCTAAAACCCGCCTAAACTAGATAATACGGGCTGGTGTCCACAACTCCACGTCAATGCGCGTATGTTGCGTAAAAATGGGGGAAAAAAACTTATAAAGAGCAAAAGATTTTTTGTATGTTTGTTTGTTACTCTTTCACGCTAAAAAGGCTGAACGGATTTGGATAAAATTTGACAAATGGGTAGACCATGACCTGGATTAGGACATAGGATACTTTTTATATCGATATTCTTATGTAAGTGAAACCGCGGGGCGCAGCTAAGTAATAATTAAACAAGTTGTTACACGCACATCAAGCTACCCGAAACTGTCAAATTTTCCCAATCAACTTTGAACCTTATGCTTTAGCGATAAAGTTATACAATATTGAATATGAATATGTACCGTAAGTATGTGAACATTGTATTTCCAACCCGTAAAATGTTGCACATTCTTACATGAGTACCTACAGTCAAAAGCATTTTGGTAACATTTGAACTAAGCAACCGCTAACACATAAATAGTTATCATGAGCTTGCGGTTATCTGTAAGAGTCATAGATAGTGGTAAGAGCCCTGTCTAGTATAAAATAAATGCTGCCAAGCCGAGATGGCCGCGCGAGGAATGAGGCTTCAAAAAATAGGGTCAATCAATGGGGTAGGTGCAGTAAAATAACGCCACGATATCGCTACAGGTGTAGCCATGTGTTTTTTTTTGGGACACTCTCCCCATTGTTATTCAACTACTGCACTCCAACTCGTGACAGCCAGAATCAACAGTACTGGCAACCAACACAACAATGACGAGGCCCGGAGAAGAAATTCAACTGTCTTGCACCCCGCAACGAAATTAATGAGAAAAGAACAGCGGGGTTATTGCGTAACACACTATCAGTAGCAATGGCTTTCATTTTGACAGTTCAACAACATTCATTGCGTTATTTACGTTGTTGAGCTGACAAATTTTTCGAACATTTGAAGCAATGGATTAGCAATATCCCTCAAAATGATTCAGATTGTGGTTGATAGTGTGTTCCGCAATTAGGGTGCGGGACTTGCAGACTGTGCAAGTAGGTGAGTATACTCGTAAAACAGAATTTCAAATTCCCTAGTAAGCGTTCTTAGCCTTAGTGAAAAGCACGCGTAATACCAATACCTATAGTAATTGTCGCAGCCCATCTTGCTCTTGGCTTTGTTTTTCTAGGGTTCCGTACCCAAAGGGTAATAAAAAACAAGTAATTATTAAAACTAAAAAACCCAACTGCGGTAAAAAAAAAATAAAAAAAAACTGAAAAGCTCAAAACAAGGCCATTTTAAATTAATAGTAGTTTTTTAGTTTTTTTAATTACTTGTTTTTTATTTCCAGCATTTTAGTTTACAAATTTGAAAGATTTCGCAGACGATTTAGTCAGTAGTAGTTTAGACGAGTTAGTTTAGAAATTATTATTTTACGATTTGTCACTTCGAATTACTTTTAACCATATAAGTTGTATATATTTTTGTAATCACCTTTTAAAACCCTTAATTTTGATATTTCACTCGATGGTATTAGAAGAAAAAAAAAGTTCGAACTCCACAATATGGCACCCTAAACCCGCCATTTTACTTTGTTTTTGCATGCAGCCAGTGACACTTGCGCTACCAAGACAAATCTAAAGACGTATAATTTATCCAAATCCGTTCATTCGTTTAGAAGTTACGAGGGAACAAAGAAACGGACATACATACAGGTCAAACACATAACCCTCCTTTTGGGCTTCGCCGCAGTCGGGTAAAAACGGGACCCTATTACTAAGGTTCCACTGTCCGTCTGTCCGTCTGTCACCAGGCCGTATCTCATGAACCGTGATAGCTACACAGTTGATGTATTGCTGTTGCCGCTATAACAACAAATACCAACCACCAATCTCTTATGGAAAATTGTTAATGGTAGAAATCTAACTTAGAAAGATGTATTAATGATTCCAATGATTATAATTCTCTAAATATGTACCTGTTATTGTGGCGAATTATATTTTGATCAAGATACAACCCGACACTGACCTGCAAATTGCAAAAAAACGTTAGAAAATTTGAATTTCGCGGTCTCAACTATCCATTCACCTTAAGTGGTTATAGTGAACTAGGACTCTGGGTGCGATACCTAGGTCGGGCAAAGTGTTATTGGGTTTTTCTATAAGGAATTTCTCCGTACCAGCTGTCTGGATTCGTGTCCGGTTGATGTCAATAGGCAGGTATGGTATACATCTGCCTAACCGCTTGGGGATTACAGGCGTGATAGTATGAATATCTTGCTTACATTTATCTTTTTATATCGTATCGAAAATCGAGTAAAATAAATTTGTCAAATACCCTATAATAGGCTATTTGACAATGTAAAAAATAAGGTCATAATTATTGACACTCGTATAGATTATCGCTTTTAAAATCGATTTGCATTAATTTTACTACAAAACAATGTATTATTTATTAAAAAAATCCCGAAAAAACTTCATCTTTTTAAATCTGGCGCCACGTAATCGAAAACGGTCTGGATTGGCTGAACTTATGATGACGTCATGATATAGTCAATTTCTGTCTATCGTTGACAGAACAGATGACTTTTGTCTAGTATCTCGACCGTTTCAACGTTTGTTTACGTGTATTGTGACGTCACGACGCCATATTGTTAAAGATAGCGTTTTGGCGGCTTATTTAAACAGTACATTTTTATTTACTATTTTCTAAAAGAAATACATTATGCAATTTGAAGTAATAGGTTTTTGTGGGCTCGTTAGACACCATTAAATAATCTGAGATGTTTATCAGAAACCAGTCAAATAGCCTATTGTTGCTCTATTGAAGCTACGAGATGCTACGAGCTTATAATGTGCTACGGGCTACGACGAGCTACGAGCGCTACGGACTACGATCGCTACGCCCAGCCCAATTTCGTTACAAAATCCTTTAGGTAGGTACTTTAATCTAGTTTTTTTCCTGCAGAATTGCATCCCTATAAGTAACACCATTGACTTGTGTATATTAATACAGGTGAGTTCTATCAGAATCAACGGATGCAATTCCCGAAGAAGACGAATTAGATTTTTTCGCGAAGAAGAATTTCTCCAAAATCAAATGAATGCAAAATTGTTTTGGTCAATATCTGTTCCGAGACACCGTTGAATATTTCTTGCTCTTATACATATAGTAGATATCTATATCTTTACTAACTAACTGACCCGGCGAACTTCGTACCGCCCCGCCGCCAGCCGCTCTGCCCCCGCTTTTTAAATCTATCAGAGATTTAAAAAGCGCTGGCAGAGCGGGCAGATCTTCTAAGATATTCATTTCAATATGCTGTAAAGGGCAATTTTTATCTCCATGAAATGCACAACGAATTTAATGTATTTAATTGGATAAGGAATAATACTGTATTGTTTAAAATAGCTTGGTGAATATCCTAAATATTTTTGTAATAAGTAAAAGATAAAAATGGTTACTGTGGGTTATCCTTAGGAGACAAACATATACCATCGCGGACTTTTTTATCGATATTTTTAAGATATACAATTCCGTATTATATTAATTTGATCTATCTCGTAAGGTTTATTAGTCAGCGTTTGCAATGTAAGCGCACAAAAATATGTTTGTTACGACATCACGTTACAAATCTTTGAATTTCTCGGCTTTTCTCTACTATAATATGCATGTATTATACACATAAACATTCGTCTTGAATCACTCTATCTATTAAAAAAACCGCATCAAAATCCGTTGCGGAGTTTTAAAAATCTAAGCATACATATGGACAGACAGCGGGAAGCGACTTTGTTTTATACTCTATGATGTAGTTATATCTCTATAATTTCGGATTTGGCCATTCGTACTTGGAAATTCATGCAGGGTATGTTTTATTATATACAAAAAGAGAATCGCATTTTTTCGAAGTATATAATAATATACCTACTTATTTATCAAACTGTAAAGATAGATTAGTTCTGATTAGAGCACAAAGATTTGCTTGTTATTTATTGTATCTATACTATGAGCTTCTTCGCCACCAGAGATGTAGGTATTAGGGTTAGGGGAAACCCTCAGAACCCTAAGGTACGGATAACAATGACCTCACGGAATTTATGAGAGGTACTACCTAAATAAAGTCCTCCAGACCGTATTTCGGCCACGGCGGCCAATCTCAACGGAGACTAGCCTTCGGTGCGGGACATATTATAGTGCACAAGTGTGCGCGCAGACACAGGTGCACTCCCTCTTCCCTCACTCTTATAGTCCGATGGGACGGCAATCCGACACGACCGGAGAGAGATCAGGCGCAGAACCAACGGCTTAACGTGCTTTTCCGAGGCACGGGGGTATCATATCACACCGCCAACTTCCAAACTCCGGGCTGTCACTAAGAAATTCCTAATGGAAAAACTCAATAACTCTTTGCCCGACCCGGGAATCGAACCCGGGACCCCACGCTCAGCAGTCGCGCTTGCGACCACGAGACAATATCGACAAGAAAGCTCAGTTTACAATCAGGTTAAATTTTTGGCAAATTGACAATACAATCATTTCATACGACATGATAGATTGTGTGTATGTTGTGATTTGAATATACGGACAATTTAAGTTGATAGTCAATTTGCCATAGTGATCGTACGCATTCTCAGCAAGTTCCTTCAGACGCGCAAGCGCAACAGAATCTCCAAATCTCTGCACGCACCATCTTACACTTCCCACACTCATCCTAACGGGACCACGCCACGCGCTCAAAAAAAAACTTCACAACAACCATGACGTCACAGCGTTACGTCCTACTTTTTATACTCGGATCAATTAGCGACACCTTAGGGGCGGCGGTGGCGTCGCGCGGGCCAGCTGCGCCCGCGCCGGTCGTGAGAACCTCGAGACGTGGGGGACACACGGCTGCGGCGGGTGGCGAACAAACATTATTCAAGTAGGTATTATTATTTCACCCGTCTTTGTGTTTACTGTTAGTTTCTTGAATGGCTTGTCGTACAGTTATTGTGTAGGACTTTTGCTTGGAGGGTTTTCGAGGGTGGTAAGGATAATTAATAGAGCTAACCGTAGTTGCAAAGGGAATTTAGTATGACATTTTACTAAGACGTCAAACAAAAGAAACATGATCTATATTTCAAAATGAATTATGAATATTATAAACTGGATACGAGAAGATTTTGTTACGAATAAGACTTGTTATGACAGCTACCGTTTCTTATATTACGAGGTCAAAAATCTATTTGCCTAGCTTTTCCCCAACTACGTTGGGGTCGGCTTCCCGTCTAACCGGATGCAGATCACAGATGAATACCAGTATTTTACATGGAGCGACTGCCTGTCTGACGTCCACAAAACCGTTACTGGGTGACACGATACCCCATATTAAGACTGGTAGTTGCAGACTTTCGAGCTCCTGACTATCAAAGATGCACGAATGACAGCCGGGACCAACGGCTTAACTTTCCGAAGCACAGAGGGGTCTATGTATGTAAATATGGTCACCCATCCACGGACCGACCACGGCAAGCATAGCTTAACCTGATCGACCCGTGCGGCTGTTATTATTTAGCCACGAGCCCTCCTTCTACAACTGAAAACTTAAGTTGAAAGCAGCTCTTTTTGTTTTAAAATCTAATATCTAATTTAGTAACTAAGTGTAGGTACTCCAGTTACTATATTATTTTATTGTACAGTTACTTTACATTTGCCTTTATCTTTTTCGCGCATCTGTGATATGGTCAGCTTGTGAAATGATAAATGAAACTGGTTTAGGTATTATTACTTATAGCCGGTGTACCTAGAAAGTTTTGAACATGAATGTGAATGGCTATAATAAGAGTAGGGGAAGACCAAGGAAATAATGGATAGACTGTGGGAAAGATGCCATGGCTAGAGAGGGGGTGACTGTCGATCAAACCGGAATGAGAAAGTTTGTAGTGGATAAGACAGAGATTAAAACAGAAGACGAACAAGCAGGGGATTGAGGAGGGGGGTGGAGGGGCTTCAGGGGATCAAACGGAATAACTCGAGATGATATAGGTACATAGATTATCTAATTTAAAATTGACTTTCTATG
The DNA here is from genome assembly GCA_948474745.1 of Oligia latruncula. Classification (NCBI taxonomy): domain Eukaryota; kingdom Metazoa; phylum Arthropoda; class Insecta; order Lepidoptera; family Noctuidae; genus Oligia; species Oligia latruncula. Next base: position 25,244,965 of record OX419683.1, read on the forward strand.
AAACCCATATAGAGCGATCCCCTACAAAATGTTCTATCCAAGTACATTCCCATTACACATAATCAGCCTATAATGTTCCCACTGCTGGGACAGTGGGCCGTAATCCATCACCGTGTTGAGAGCAGTGGTTATGAAATAATTTACACAAAGTAAAGCGCCTGTCTGGGTACGTATATGTACGTACGAATTCGTAAGTCGCGGTCGTCGTTACCACGTGGCCACCACTGCTCTACATACATTCCCATTATAGGGATCGCTCAATGTATGGCGAAGTCAACTTAAAGCACTGGAAATGTGAACTTATCATAACATAACATCACGCCTATATTGCGTCAAGGGTTAGGCAGAGAGGTATACCTAAAGTACGCTTACTTTTCGCCAGTTGTCTTTATGTCCCATATAAGAGTGGGCGAACTAGGCACAAACCACGACTCGGCTGTTGCTAAGAAATTCCTGATTGAAAAACCCAAAAACAATGCCCGACCTGGCACCTACTTAGTATCAAGCAAGTCGTCACACCAGAGGGGTAATTCCCGTAACTTTAAGAACGTTCACAGTCTGATCTCAGTCTCAATCTGTCAAAAATACCTCTAATTTCCCTAAATTTTGATAGGTTTTTGACATTTGTTTGTCGCCGAGATGAGACTGCGACTAGATTTTGAACGTTTGAGAATTGGCCTTCAGGTGTAGACATGTGTTGTACTTACATGCGCAGTAGTGAGGGGACGCGCAACTTTTTATTACAATAATTAAACGCGACAGCATTTTGTACAGACAGCTGATACCTACAGTTGAAACATAAATAATTTAAAAGAATATTTTGCAGTTGTACGCAGCTACAGGCAATGTGTATCGATCTGTCGGCTGCTACCCGAAGTGTGGCGGCACAAGCCAATTTTTTTCTTTACTTTTCTTAGTATTTTTAGAGGTCGTTGTGATGTGATCCCGGGAGCCTTGTTTTGTTTTGGTCTGTATAGTTTGTACCTACGCAAACAGCGGTAAGAAACGTAGATTGGTACCTCATTCCCAGCCGATAATGTTCCCACAGCAGGCAGGCCTCCTCTCGGTGCAGGAGTGGGCTGTGGGTCAGAATTCCAGCACGCGGGCCTACCTACTAAGCCTTGAAAAAAAATGTCAGAATCGATTTCAGAATCTAGATTTCCATGAAAATAAACTCAAAGACTTATTCGTCGGTCTGCAGCTGTAAGTACTCGTATCTATTACAAGAATTTTATTCATCCTACCATTCCAGATGCGAGAAATTTTATCCTGCTCAGATGTTCGACTTTTTAGGTCTTCTTCGTCTGTACGAAGCGAATGAAGTAAATAAATGAAAACCTATACCGTCTGGTTTGTTTCTAAAATTCGAAGTCCTGATTTTTGTCCATCTGTATACACATTTAAAAAAAAACCCAACCCTAACCCCAATTATGTACTAGGTTACTAGGGATGTTGAAACTGTTTGTTACTCAATGGTCATTAGAAAACCAGCGTCAGACAACACCTGTGTGGCATAATGATGAAATAGACCTTTTTAAGCGTAACCGCGAGGCGCACACAGTACATTGTAATATAATTAAAACATTATTTTCACTTCTTTATTATTTGTATTTTGAGTTTCAAGAACTTGCTACCAAATAAATGCTATTCTTTCTTTCTTTCAACCCAAAAAGATGAGTTATGAAAGACTTTATGAATTTTACTAGGCGGTCAGTGATTTCCTCTTTTCCTCCAATCAAGAAGCACTGTCAAAATATTAAAAAAAAAAAAATGTAACATAACCTCACTGAATTTTATTACCGACAAAGGTTTAGTACCTATAAAGTATAATACACTTCTTATAGTAAAATACACTTTTAAGGAACCGTTATTTAAAAATAAAAACAAGAACAAAATAATACAAATCAAGGTAACAATAGCTAGCTAACTAAAGTAAGTAGGTAAGAAATAAATACGAGATTAAGGCAGTACTGTTTTTATTATTTTTATTTTTCTTCTAAACATTCATTTATAATGTAGTCTGTAGTCGTCAGTATACACGTAAGTTATATTAAACGAGATCGGAGCCACGGGAAAGCTATTGTTGTATAAAATTCCGAAATAACTATAAACAACAAACAACAACATACGCAATTCCTCGTCCAACATCAAAATACAACCCTCAAGTCGTTGTCGTCGTTCGCATAATATTATTACCGGGCGGAGTGACGCGCAGGTGTAGCCTCACGTGAGAACGCACTCCCCTAGCTCGAGGGAGTGGGTTCTATTCCCACGCCGTTAACTATCGGTAGCTTGGTAGCTTAAGTCAAGGTACCCCATTGTTTAGCTTTAGATTGTGTGCTGTGGGGTCGTGTTCTAAGGTGGTCACCTACATACCGTTAGCGATATGGAAGTTGATCGATATGGTATTTAATATTTATTACTTCAGCAGCTGCTATATTTATCGCACGGTCAACTCTAAAGTCGTCATGACGAATAAGTTATTTCATGTAGGTTAGGTATGCAAGTTTAAAATCGATGACTTGATATTATTACTTTTAAAGTGACCTTACAGTAAAAGGAATCTTGCAATTATTTTTCTTATTATTGCATGTACAGACGCAAGCACATATAAAGCTACTACAATCTGTCAAATTTATTTAATAGATTTTCAACTTTATCGCTAAAACATAAGGTTCAAAGTTGATTGGGAAAATTTGACAGTTTCGGGTAGCTTGATGTGCTGGCGTCTGTACATACAAGTTTAGGTTTTTTATTTAACTCTAACTCCTCGGACAGCGGTTTCTTTCCAGGTACAGTCACGAGCATAACTACATAAATATAACAATGGTCAGCTTGCCAATAATATCCATTTCTATATGACGGCAAATATATGTGAAAATTTGTGGAAGCTACGGCTAGTAGACCGAGTTCCAAACGTCGAAATACGAAGACGTACGAAGGTCTTTGATATCGGAAAGCGTATTATGGAACTCAAATGGAGTTGGGCAGAACACCTGGCAAGGCGCAGTGATGACAGGTGGAGTAAGGCTGTGACAGAGTAGCGGCCCAAGACTGGAAGACAAGATGTCGGTCGTCCAGCGGGACATGGGCACTTGGGCAGACGACATTGCTGCCATCGCGGGCAAAACCTGGATGAGGCTGGCACAGGAGGGATTGGCACAAGACAAGAGAGGCCTATGCAGTGGGTGAAGTCGGGCTGGGGATGATAATGTGTACAAGTGGCTTATGTTACATCGAAGGAACACCAAAACCATCTGGCGAGACAAGCGAAGACAAAAATAGGATGCTGCATCGACTTCGAAAATATGTGTCAATGCAATATTAACGGACATGTCTTGCGTCAAAAATATGTGTCAATGCAATATTAACGGACATGTCTTGCGTCAAAAATATCTGCCTACTTGCTCAGTAAAAGGGATTGAAGACTTTTTAGAGCCTTTGGCATACCTACCTGTGCGCCGTTTAGATTTTTTCGTTTTCCAGATAATCCTCTCGGAAACGTGACACCTTACGGGGTTTGACCTTATTATGTTTTGTGTTTCCATTGATGTAAGCTATCGTTTTGAAAAAAAAAGACAAAATGGCGGAGAGGTATGTATGTCACGGACCTTCAAAGTCCTTTAGAAAAATGTTAAACAACGTTGCGAAAAAATCGCTAAAAAAAGCATAGCTCTCACTACTCGACCAACTCTCCTCAACAAATACCTGTTGTATGTAGTAGTAAAAGGGTTACAACTCTAGGGAGTTTTGTAATGCACGTGCACTAAAGCGACCCCCCCCCGTCGTTAAGCAGGGATATAATATAATAAATCATATTATTTTGATATTCACCGGCCATTTACATTCACAAGCGGATTTATAACATTATTTCAAGAGATATAGAGTTGATATTACCATGCAAATTACCTGTAACAATCAAAGCATGATTGTTACAGGTAATTTGCATGGTAGGATTCGGTGCTCCGTGCTGTACTCGAGTTACATTTATTTGGTTTTGTTTAGATTCGTGAGAAAATGTTCGGTGTGTTAGTACCTACTCTTAGTTGCTAATTGTACATTACAGCAAAAGTCGACATTACCACAAAAGCACAGCAGTGGTGGCACTTTACTTTCTGTAAAGTATTTAATTTCATCACCACTGCTCTAAGAAAGGGTAGAGGAAAACATCGTGAGGAAACCGGCATGTCTTAGAACGAACAACATGAAGACATGTGACATCCACCAACCCGAACTGGGCCCGCGTGGTGTATATATGGCCCAGAGAGGAGGTCTGTGTCCCAGCAGACCAGTAGGAGCATTATAGGCTGATTATATTATATATTAATTATATTATATGTTAATTATATTATATTATATGTATAAAAAGGGAAGAGCTCATTGGGCATCAAAACACTTGATTCTATACACTAGAATAAATAAAATATCGATAAATATTGCAGCCTTTTCCGTAGCGCTCGTAGCGGCGGCGGAGGCTGTAGCCACTTAGTTCTACGAAGTCGGTGCTACGGCGCTACGAACTAATTTATCGAACTATATTTACTAGAATCGATACATTATGACCTAGTTTTAAAGGGCGTGTAGTTCACGTCGTGCTTGTTCGTCAGACTTCGGCTCGAGTCGGCGCAACAATGACTCGCCTGCGTTTGATGCAAGTACTTCGGAATTAACAAAAAAGTAAATTAATGGCATGCTTTTCGCCGTTTACATAACAAACACGTAAGGAGTGTCTACCATATTCTGTTGGGTATTCACGACTTGTTGAATAATTGTGTGCTGTTGGTTAAAATTTAAAAATAAGTTATCATCATCATCTTCATTCTCCTGCCTACTCCCAAATTATTTCGCACACCCAGAATAACACTGCACTAAGTCTAAATAGCTCATTTTTCAGAATCGACGAAAAACCGTTATCTCATATTGATTGTGACAGTTATTGCGAATGTCCTGCATTTGATTTTTTCAATGTGCACATTGCATGTAAAGAAAAAAGAGATAACGATTTTTCGTCGATTCTGAAAAATGAGCTATTTAGACTTAGTGCAGTGTTGTTCTGGGTGTGCGATTTATGCGCGGCGCAACATGTCTCTTTCTTCCCTACGTATCTAGTCGTCATCTCGGTAGTCACCCCCTTTCTAACCGTATAATTTTGTAAACAGTCCATCTATCGTTTCTTTGGTCTTCCCCTACTCTTATATCCATCCACATTCATACTAGAAAGTTTCGAAAAATAAGTTACTAAATTTGAAAAAATATTTTTTGAATTTTATAGCCCAATTCTTGAGAAAAGGTATAGGATATTTAACATCACGCTATGACCCTCTTAGGAGCCGAGCAAAAAGAAAGTCAGAAAGAACGCTAAGCAAACACGAAGTGACACCGCGGGCAGGTGATGCGATGCGACGAGGTGGGTCGGGGTAACAGAAGCTAGTAGGTAAAATAAAACAAAAATTAGCAAACGACAAAAAAAAAGTGCCACCGTTCTCCTTTCACACAGATATCAGATTGACATAACATTATCAACACAGTATGTGTAGGACTTACAATTAAACAACTGTTAACAGTTACAACATCGATATATAATATCGTATATATATGTACAAGGTATACCTACTCCATTTTGTTTGCACAGCAAAGTTTTTTCCCACGAAACGGCGCTAACTCCCGCGTTGATTCAGATAAGCGAAACTGAAAAATGTGTTCTCAAAAATTAAATAGCCGACATGGAATTTGAATTTCGAAGGTTTTTGTGAAGGAGCTGGAAGGTGTCACAATCAGCCATAAAAAGGTGTACAAATCGATAAAAAAAATCTTTTGAGTCTCTACAATTTGTGTTATTAATGCTCAATTAAGCATCCAATGTGTTTATATGTTTGGTTGCTCCACAATACATTGATTAGTATTTTTATCTGATGAAGCGACGCACGCTTTCCTTGTGGTTACAAACACGCTGTGACAGTGATGTGATTACCGTGAATATGTGTGTAAGCGCAGGAGTTCTCGACACAACTCTCGGTACCGTTTGAGACAAAGGCAAAGTCGGAAGTGTGTGCATGCGTGTGCGTGAGTGTGTTATGTGCCGACGCTTCTCGTCTTCACGCACACATACACAGCGTGTTTGTACACTTGGTTACCACAAGTAATGCGCTCGTCGAAGATAAAAATACTGAACAATATTATGGAACAAAGATTTGTAGACAATTATATAAATTCTTGTCGATATAGGTACTCTCCTGTCTATACACATTTTAAGGCTGTCTTACCTACATACCTATACATAGGTAAGTACCTATTTCTGACACCAAGCAACGTTGCTGTCCTCCAATTTCGAATAGTATAGGTGCCGATGTAATCACAGCCACAAGAGACATTATTATCATTTTGGCATTTGTTACATTTCTGGGATAACAACGTATCTACAATTATACCATTCATTGGTGTTCATCTGGGGGCTCAAAAAGACACTTTGGCAGAATCATAGAAGGATACAATTATGAATCATAATTTGGCGAAGACAGTCCGTGTTTTTCTTTTTTTCGCTGCACTACATAGGTATAATCAAAGAGAATGGGATTGGATTTGGATTGGATTGATTGGTATTTTAGCACAGACAAAAAAAAATACTGAAAAATCCTTCACCAATGGTATTCTTAACAGTTAACTGTCCATTATGATTCATAATGTTATCCTTTTAAGATTCTGCCAACGTGGCCTTTTTAGGGCCCCCAGTTCAGGCGGGGATTGCCATTTAAATTACCATTAGGTCATCGCCTGCTTGGTTCTACATTAATCTATTCTATCTAAAGTTTTATAGAGGGGGCCCGTGGCTAAATTGCCGCGGTTGGTCTGTGGACGGGTGACCATCTTTACATACCGAGACCCCTCCGTGCCGTGCCTCGGAAAGCACGTCAAGCGGTTGGTCCCGGATGTCATTCGTGGATCTTTGACAGTCGGTAGGGGTAGTCAGAAGCCCGAAAGTCTGACAACCAGTTTTACCAAGGTGAATTGTATTACCCAATAACTGGGTTGTGGAGGTCAGATGAGCAATCGCTCCATGTAAAATACTGGTATTCAGCGGCATCCGAATAAACTGGAAACCGCCCCCAACATAGTAGGGAACAGGCTAGGCAGATGACTTACTATACTTTATAGAGGTTAAATTTGTGAGTTTCTAAGGTGGTAATTTTCGGACTTAGGTACTGCAGGTTAGCACTAACAGTATTAGCATTATGGCTTTCATTTTGACAGTTCAACAACATTCATTGCGTTATTTACGTTGATAAGCAGACAAATTTCAATAGTTAGCAATATCCTTCAAAGTGATTCAGATAATGATTGAAAGATTACACAATTAGCTCACATTAAAATATTGCAACAAAATAAAAAAATAAAAACCATTTAACAATTTCCGCGTTCGCCACTATTTTTTACAGGTGCGGATCGCCCATCTTTATCATGGTTATAACTGGCTGCAAATATTTGCGCGTAGGTACGCACGGATTACGCGCAAAAAGATACAACAGAGTTCGTTGCACTTCAACCCCCTTGCTGTAAGGAGCTGATTAGTGGTGTGTATAGTGTCTTGTCAATTTATTATCCCTATCATCTGTCTAGCCTTTTCCCAACTATGTTGGGGTCGGCATCCAGTCTAACCGGATGCAGCCGAATACCAGTATTTTATATGAAGCGACTGCCTATCTGACCTCCAAAACCCAGTTACCGGGTATTACTTTAGCTCTTGGTAAGACTGTTTGTCAGACTTTCGGGGTTCTGACAACCCGTAACGGCTCCCAATGGTCCACGAATGACAGCCGGAACCACGGCCGGGACGGATTAACGTGCTTTCCGAGGCACGGAAGGATCTTGATATGTAGGTAAATTGTTCACACATCTACGGACCAACCGCGGCAAGCGTCCACAAGCCTCTAAAATCTAAACAGATATGTTTTTATGTGATCCGATTCCAAAAAACCCTTACTGAAAGGATAGTATACATTGCCGATTGTCTTAACTCTATAGTCTCATAGGATAATTATGTGATTTCCACGCGGACGGAGTCGCGGACAAAAGCCCGTCATTCATATAAATCTGTGCCTCCTGTGATAAGTGATATAACTCGAGTTGTACCCTTTTTGTGATTTTCACATGAGCATTATAAAAAAAAAAAACACGCCTTTTTTGGTCTAACTCACGTTCTTCTATCTGCTATAGTTTCGGAGATAATTTTGTGCAAAGTGATACAACTATACTCCATTTGTAATAGCATTAGAAAAAAGAGGCTCGCAGAAGCAGGAGTACGAAACCTTTTATTTTCAAGTTAAGTTCAAACGATTTTAATAAATAATGTATGTGCTTTTTTGTAAGTAACAATGTATGGCATACAATAAAGCATATTCCATCCATCTACTCGTCACAATGGTTGGATAGGTACATAAAATGAAACAATTTTTAGTAACAATCAGTTTATTAAAAACAACTTTATCACAATGGCATGTCCTTATTATGTTTTTAACAAACCAAATAAATACGACACAAAACGCTACTTGACTGATGTTGACAAGTCATAATTTTAACTATGATAATTTAGAATGCCAGAGGATTAACAAAAATACACTTTCGCAAGCTAAATACCAACTATAAAAACATTTTCCAGAGACATAGAAGTGCGAGATGAGATTTATTGCTATTAAAGAAGAGAAAAAGTTTTGCCACCTTAATGATATAATGGAGATGATAGATGTTCCATTCCCAATTATTCATCATCCTCTGATGATGATGATGAAGAAGTTTCACCAACGTTAATAATAAATCTTTCTACAACATTATCCAAAACCTTTCCTCTTCTTTAATTGTATGAGCAATGCAAGATTGCCATTTCTCTGCAGTTATGTTTATGAGTGCTTGCCGCTTCACTTCTTCTAATTTAAAACTTTTATTGTTTTGGGCTACATACCCCTTCATTTGAGCCCAAACTAATTCTATTGGGTTGAGCTCGCAGTGGTAAGGGGGGAGGCGCAATACTAATATATTTTTTCTTTAGCCATCTCATCCACAGCAAACTTTTGGTACAAATGTTTTATTTGTTTCACTTTTTCTAATAAAGTGGCCCTAAAGTCTTTTTCCTCAAAAGGAATATTTCTGTTTTTTAGCCACTCTTGAATATCTGCCTTTTGTGTGGCTGTAGTTGGCAGCTTCTCCACTTTCCTCGAATGATATGGCGCATTATCCATAACAATAACAGCACCATTCTCAATTTTTGACAATATTAATTTGAACCACTTTTCAAAATTGTGTGCATCCATTTCAGAATGGTACTCTCCATCACCCTTTTTGGCTTCAAATATTAATTCACCATCCATTAAAAACCCTTCTGTAGATCCTGTGAAATGAAATAAAAGCAAATCAATAATTGTGCACCGGTGGCATAGATTACTTGACTGCTGGAAATAGATCTCAACCTTTAAATAGCAACCGAAATTGACTGCATCATTACTGTCCTTGAACAGGTAAATCTATTACCATAAACCCAGAATCTACCCATAAACATCTTTCTCCGAGGGGAGGCATTAAATTAAGACTTAATTTCAGTGACAACGGAGAGATTATTTTATTCATGATTTGTTATGTAACAATGGTAAAGTAATTAAAAAAAAAATACATATAAATCAAGTTTTACCAATATGGCCAATGATAAGCCGCCTTCCTTTTCCAGTTAGCTTGCAGAATCTTGTCCAACGTTGGTAACTCATTATCAAATAAAAAAGAATTATTTTTTCTTGGTATTCCACTTAACGTAATATCATCATAATCATCAGATTTTGAGTATTTCCGTTGGCGAGGAGGTGGCGATTGCAGGCGACCTTCTGTATTGTACTCTTTGAGCACTCTTTGTTGCACGAGATATGCCTATAAATTAAGATTAGTAATGTATGTTATTACCTTACAATGCATGTTACTTTCAAATACATTTATTTTTTAAGGTAATCATTTTATGATCCTTACCCGCAATTTCTGCAGTTTTGTTAATTAACTGCATTCTATAAACAGGAGTACCTTCGGGCCCCCTTAACATCTTCATAAATATTTATCACTATTCTTTTTTCTGTAGAACGAAGCGGTGTTTGCTTTATTCTATTTTTCTTAGGAGACAATATTTTAACATCGTGATCTACTTTGGGGCCTCGTTTTTTTCGCTGCTGACACTGATCAGCGCTACTAGCAGTTCCAGAGCGCACATGTTGCGCTTGCAAGCCACTCGGGCCTACACCGGGATCGTCCGTGTCCATAGTTCAACAAAACGTACCGCTTTGTACGAACAACACAAAACTAACACTAATAACGATAACAAAACAATAACAACAGAAAAACAGTAACAAATAACAACTAAACCACGAAAATTCAGCAATAACAAGTATCCACAAGTGAGTGAATGACAATTTGACAACTGTTCTGCAGATTATTTACGCAATTTGACGTATGGACGGATGATATCATAAACCGACAAAATAAAAAAACACGTGCTGCCACCACTTAGAAGGGAATATGTAACATTTTAGATTTGGTAGAGTTATAGTGACATGAAAAACGTTCCGGGTCCTGTCCTCCCCTGCTTCTTTTAGATTTTAAACCTTGACACGACAATATTTTATGTAAAAACTAAATAATATTAAATGAAAGCCTTGTAATTTCAGAAGGTAGATAGGTTAAATAAGTACAAATAAGTGTGACAGCTGTTACTTAAATTTATTATATTTAACTCCACATCAATCTTGACTGTAATAATGTTTGTTGTACTTTTATTACAAAGTGTGCCCCTAAAAGAGTCTTTTTTTACTTCTGTCTAATGCTATTGTAAATGGAGTATAGAGGATATAAAACTTGTATTTATTTACACATATCACTATCTTTTTTTTTTGAGGGGTACATCTTGACTTACATCATTTAACATTATCTTCTGAAAGACTAGGATTTTAGTAAATTGATACAGTTCAACTAAAATATGTAAAGAGGTGACTGATAAGTAAAAAAAATAAATCTTAAGGGTTAAGTATATCTTCATCTTTTGTTTTAGCACATTTTGCTAGAATCATTATTCTAATGAGTTATTAGACGTTTTAACTTGATGTATATCAGTTTACACTAAGACAATTTATTGGTGCAAGCTTGGTGCAAGCAGCAAAAACAAGATTTTTTAAAATCTTGTTTTTGCTGTCCTGTAAAATGACGTTTTTTGACTTGTTTCATTTATCACAGGAGGCACAGAAATATACCTTATCGAATCGTACCTACGCCTACGATATCAAATTGTTAGAAAAGTATACCGGTACTTTGTCACTTTTGAGTGCAATTCAGACCTACAATTCATTCCCACGAACAACTTTACAAACTGTCGAAGCAGTTATGACTTTCATTGCCAGTCGAGGGACGCAACAATGTAGAGAAATATCCAAATACAGTTTCAGCTTTCAATAATTATGCAGATGCAAAAATCTAGTTTTGTAAGAGTGGGTACCGTAGCACTTCAAGGGCAACGAGGTCTTTGAGAAACAAGTAAAATAATAAAAAAACCGTTATTTCTATAGCTTCAATTTAAGTCCCCCTCGTTGTCTCTGCGGGGGTTAACACACACAGACAGCGTAGTTAGGGTGCGCGCGCAATCTGGCGCAATCCCACGACATCGACAGTGTTACTATTATTACAAAATTATTTCCATTTTCTACCACGCGCCGTTTGGTACACCTGCAAGTAACTGTAGCTGTACGCTGCGTGATGCGTTTTTGCGGGTGTTTGAGATTAAAGAAGCGATAGTGAGAGGGTTTCTCTTTCATTTTATTGTTGTAAAGAAAAGATGAGTTATTCTTTGTGCTTTTTCATTTTTAGTTTTATTCTAATAAGTAATGTTCTATAAGTAGGTAGGTACCTATTTAATATAAATCTAAGTAGGTATTTATACTGTTATACTGTATGCAAAAGGTGAAAAAAAGCGGTCGGTGAAGGAAAAGTACAGCGAAAAGAAAAATGTCTATAATTTAGTTAATAAAATCAAGGTATAGTTAAAATTGAAGTTAAATTTAATTCAGGTAATTAATAGAAAACAAACAGTTATTTTATCAAGTTAAATTTCATTTGAAAACATCCATTGGTTTCGTACTTGACTTCAACTAGGTATATCCGACGACTCTGGATACTTACAAATTGATGACAGTATAAGTATATATTATATAATTATAAGTATTCCGACTTAAGTTTCGAGAATCTCGTGTGAGAAATTAAAGGTTTGCAATTATGCAATTATGTAGGTATGCAATTATAGACAAATTGTTGTTGATAAATACATACCAGAATTATATTGTGAAGGTCGGCACGGTTATCATTATCATGTCTTCGTGCTGTCCATGTCGTTCAGATAGGTATCCTTTTCATTACATGGGGCTTGATGAGACTATCTGTGGTCGTTATATTATCACCTATTTTTTTGTTTCCTAATTATAAACAAACATAATTAATTATAAGATAATTTTAGACACTAACACAATGTGGGCCTAAGTCTGTACCTAAATAAAATACTTTTTTTGCATTATCTCCGGTTAAATTTGCATTTTAAACTTAACCCGGTGACGGGTTTGGTTTTTTCTTGTTTTTCAATTTACTTTAGAACACGCGTAATGAGATGAAAGCACTCAAGAACATAAAAAACTGGCCAAGTGCGAGTAGAACTCGCACACGAAGGGTTCCGTACCACAAAGCAAAAACGTCGAAAAAAACCCGTTTGTTGTATGAGAGCCCCCTTAAATTTTTATTTTATTTTAATTTTATTATTAAAATAAAAATGCAACTGACTATTTTGTGAATATTTCAAGTGCCTACCTGTTGCCATTATTGATATCGAGCAAAAAATGGGGCAAAAAAATCGCGTTTGTTGTATGGGAGCCCTCCTTAAATATGTATTTTATTTTGTTTTTAGTATTTGTTGTTAGAGTGGCAAAAGAAATACATAATTTGTGAAAATTTCAACTGTTTAGCTACCGCGGTTCTTGAGATACAGCCTGGTGACAGACAGACGGACGGACGGACATACAGCGAAGCCTTAGTAATAGGGTTCCGTTTTTACCCTTTGGGTACAGAAACCTAAAAACTACATCAAGGACCCTTCTGTGCATCAAGTGAATAAAAATCTCTGCAAGTCCCACAATAAGTACAGAATAATATAGGTAGATACGTGCGATTAAACACAATGCAAGCTTCATTCCACCTACACAGCGCGTTTATAAACACCAGTCTATTTCGTCCTTTTAACTACCGCAGTTGTTTTATAGGGTTCACATTCACAAAATATGTTTACTATGCAATTTGCATAATACTTATCCTTCAGTAAAAGTAAACAATGGTACCTGAGAGTGACGAACTGACGACATCTTTGCATTCCAGTGGTAAAATTAACAAAGTGAAATTGTTACAAAATATGAGCTTCATTTAACTATTCTTGATGGAAATGAGATGGCGGGTTGAGCTGGACAAAGCAAAAAGGCAAGACTTAGTACTGATTCTAAATAGCTCAGATATAACTTGGGAAATCATAAGGTAAATGCTACCCCGGTCCATTGCCAGTAAAGTTATTTGATTGGACGGTGAAATCAATGTCATAAATGAAAATATTAAGTTCAGTCGACAACCCTAAACGTAAAGCACTTTTTGCACTTATTATTGCGTCTGCGCCGGATCTAAACATAAACTGCACATGCCTGTCCGTCTGTCGGGTACTACGCTCATGATACTATTTGTATTAATATATCACACTACTTTATCAGAGAATATTTCCTGTTATTTTCTAATTCAAATTATGCAAGATTAATCAAACTGCTATTCGTTAAGATTCTGATTGTTTTAATGTTTGTAAGCAATTTGATAAATTTGTTAGGTGCGTAACGGTTTTTCAATGTCGGTTTCTTGCATGTTTTGTAAAACAATATTTATTTTACGTACGATAAACATAAATTTCACTTAATATTTTCTAATTCGTATTCATTCATTTGCATAACACAGGTAGGTACCAATAGGTTTTGTATGTCTTCTCTCATGCAGTTTTGGACTTCTCTCATGCTCAACATTGCAAGTTCTGCTCATTACAAGGTTCTCTACTTCTCTGATTACGATTTCCTATGAATTATAAAAAAGACAATATAACAATGGTTAATGTACTGACAATCAAACCTGTTCGCAAATACGCTCAGGATGGTGTTGGAGGTGGTCCGGAGCCTGCGCCCCAGAGATGTGCACCGCTTTCGCATCGTCGTGTAGTAAACAGTCGCCACGGGCGTCGGCGAACATCCCCGACGCGCTGCAGTGCCGCGGCAACCCCAACAACACCCTGAACGCATTATTATACTGAATACGGAGAGCGTTGTACTGCTTCTGGGTATATGACGTCCAAAGGCTGGCTGTGTACAGGGACGTACAAAACGCCTCTATAGCCTCTGCCCAACCCTTCGGGAAAACAGGCGTTCTGTTATGTCTGTATAGAAAAAGAGTATTCTATCCTAAGATTTTATCTGTCAGAAACATAATAATCAGACTCGTTTCACAACATAAATGAGAAACTTTCACTCAAGTTGAAGAATGTGGGGAGGTATTTTAATATAATATTTTAAACAGTACCCCATAAAAGATGAATCTACTTGTCAGTCTGAAACCTGGTTGAATTACCTTACTAAAAAGATGTACTTAATTTTTTCCTTACATACACATGATGTTTTGATAGATATATTGACAAGGCACCGTCATGATGTTAATTTCCTTAAACAGTTCCTTAGAGAATCGCGCAGTGCCGAGAGCCCGAGATTATATATGGCTCTGATATCATTTCTGTAGAATAAAAATAGAATCGATGTCTGCAGCACGTCCCCAAAGTAAAATACCATAAGACATGATACTATGAAAGTAACTAAAATAGACTAGTCTCGCGGTATCTACATCAGTAAATTGACGGATTTTTCTGACAGCAGAAGCTGCTGAATTTAGCCGTCCTGCAAGAGATGTTAAATGAGGACCCCATTGTAGCCTTGAGTCGAGCGTGGTCCCTAGAAAAAACAGTTTTATCGACGAATTCTAGTTTCTCTTGATTCAATATTATTTAACAATCACTACCCTTGACAATCTTATGCACTTAGTTTTCTTTCCATTTAATACTAAATTATACACAGTGAAACAATTTTGGACTACCTTATGGCGTTATTTACGTCGTCAAAATTTGTAGCACGTATATTTACCTTAAAAATTAAGGAAGTGTCATCAGCAAATAACACCATTTGTGGTTGATTTTTTAATTAACGTACACTAAAAAGAGGAAAGGACCCAACATCGAGCAATGTGGCACACCCATTTTTACGGTTAAACCATGTGAACTGACACCACTCATTTGAACTTGCTGTTGTCTATTATTTAAATAAGAACTAACTAAACTGAGCGCAAGTTTTCCAAGTCCGTAATGCTCAAGTTTCAAAAGCAAAGTTTCGTGATCGACGCCATCAAATGCCTTAGAGAGGTCACAAAAGATCCCTATGGCGTCTTGGGCTTCTTCCCATGCGTTAAAAATATGTTTTAATCTTCTAATATGGTTACACCGGCGTCGTCGGTCGTACAACGTCTTTTGGTGAAACCATACTGTTGATCGTGAAGGATTTAATTCGTGTTAAAATGATTGACCATTATGTTGGATTTTCTAATTGACCTTACTATTGGCTTTAGCATCCTCTAAAACCATGAAAACGACACCCAAGACGAAAAATGTGAAAATTTTCGCAGCCGCCATCTTGGATTTTCATTTTCATTCCAACGCCATATAATTTTACCAGAGGAATAATTTAAAATTTTTGACAGTTCTTCCATACAAAATCTGTTAGACGTCAAATTTTATTCTACAAATAAAAATTATCTGTCGATAGAAAAATTTGTCCATATATTGTATCACGACATAATAATTACTAAATAAATTTTTAAAACATACGTGACCGCGTACCGTTTGGCAACTATTAGCAGATCCGCAGATCCTTATAACTTATAAGGAGGCAGATTAGATTAGATAAGAGGTAATTTATTCTGTTTAAAAGAAGCGTACACAGACAGTAAGTTTGTTAGAACAACAATTGACGGTCACAAAGATCAATTAGATTAATAGCACTGTGTAATAAAAAGATCACAATGGTAATTTTCTGGTCTAATGTTCGCTAATGTTCAGATTTTTTTTTAAAAGGTTTATCGAAGCTTAATCATTTTAAAAGCTCCTCACCGCTGTGTAGTTCAATAGAAAGTTATAGTTTTAATTAAAAACTAACTAGTGCCGTGTTTCACCGAGGCTATGGATGCCTGGAGTCTCGCTTGCCCGAATACAGATCCACCCGACAATCCATCTTCCCAGAGACGGTGGGATGAGTCGCTCTGCAGAGTAGTAGTACAGAACAATTTACTTAAATCGTCTGCTACTACTGCGGAACGTGCGCGCCTGCTGGCTGTGGGTAGGTGGGAGTCGGGTCTTTAGCTTCATGCACTACCTTCGTCGAACATAGGCACTCGCTGCTTCCCTACGTCTAGGCACTCCTTGCTGTTCTCCCCATCGCTGTCACTGTGGCGAAGATGTCAACAGCCTCGGACACCACGGCCTGTCTTGCAGCCGAAGTGCGGGTCGCTTAGCGCGGCACGCGAACATTAATGACATCATCCGACGAGCTCTTGTCACCGTCGGCGTTCCAGCTGTATTAGAACCCAATGGCTTGGCACGCGACGATGGCAAAAGACCGGACGGTATGTCTTTATTTCCATGGAAGGTGGGTAGGCCTTTAGTGTGGGACGCTACGTGTGTCGATACTCTTGCGCCATCCCATCTTCCTGGCTCGGCATGCTGTGCTGGCGCTGCTGCGGAAAACCGCAAGCGGCGAAAATATAATAACTTCATCGGAAACTATATTTTCGAGCCGTTTGGGGTTGAAACTCTCGGGCCGTGGAGTCTGAGTGCTCATGGTCTTTTTAAAGAAATGTCGAAACGGCTGGTTGACACTTCCCGTGACCCAAGGGCTGGATTTATCTTGGCCAGAAGCTAAGTATCGCCATACAACGTGGTAATGCCGCCAGTCTCTTGGGTACATTTGGTAATGTACCCAAGAGACTGGTGGCAGCGATGCGGATGAATTTTTCGACGCTATTTTTTAGTTTCTGTATAGTTCTGGTTAAGTTAGGATTTAATTTTGTTATTTTTAGTTTGTATAGCCAATTAAAAACTAAAATTGATGATTAAAGATGTAGTTAAATCTAAAACTAATCTTTTCAATCGTGATTGATTTAGTTAAAACTAATTAAAATTTTTAGTTTGACTAATCTTTCGATTGAAAATTTTAGTGATTGAGCCCAACACTGCTAGGTTCAAACTCACGCAACGGGCAATGGAGAGAGGGTTATGCTTGGAGTTTCCCCAAAGAGTAAAGTAACTTATGTAGGAAAGTTTCCCTACGTGATCGAAAGTAGGAGATCCGCAGGAGAATCAAGGTAAAGTCGTCGGATCGGTCGCCACGGCAAAAGCGAGTCGGGGTGGTGATAATAATTTACCCACACGTAAGTACTACAAAAACGACTACTCGGCGTGTTTACTTTTACCTACTCCTTCGTTGAATATAGACGTGATGTTTTCTTGTTTTATGTTCCTTAATAATATTATATAAGTCGCTAATTAATTTGTTTTAGCTCTTATTAATTGTAACGAAAAATAGAAAACAAACATCCCTAATTTCATTATGTAAATGAAACTGAAAGATTTTTTTCAGAAACCCCCTGTTTTACAAGAATGGAAACAAACGGTTTGTTATTTTGTAGCCCGTAACAAAAATATGAGACGAAAAAGAAGTCTGTTGGATCAAAAAAATTGGGGATGGGGTCAATTAGTACTTTGGCATCGTCCTTATAAGATACCATATAAATGCAAATAACTATGGGGTAACTGAATACCTCTTTATTAGTAAAGACTTCCAAAACTCAACTTTTAGCGCCAAAATAGTAGAATATGGTAGAAATTTGACTTTTGTAGATTGTAACATTGTAGGCGTCGTCGGTAAATGTCAAATGGACAAAAATGCAAATGGCCATTAGTAGCAAATGAAAGATAGGATAGTTTGCTTGTAGTAACTTTTCTCCGTATTGATTTCTTATCTATCACAGTGCTAAATACATCCGAATTAATAAAATATCAAGTGTTTCACTAGGCTTAATTCAACATGTCGGGTAAAGTGTTCGAGGCGAAGGAACATTGCAAGGCTGCCGAGAAAGCGTAAGTCGAAATTCATTTTTCCTACTCGTATAAATAAATTTTAGCAAAGATGCTGTTATTTTGTGAAAAGTAAGGTTTATTTATTTGGTAATTCGGGTACTGTATATCAATTGCTTGCACAGACAATAAAAAATCGGTGCAGTGTGCGTTTTCCTATTGAATGTTGGATGCTTGATTTGCTAGTAATAGAATTTTAAAAAACAAATTTTAGTTTTTATTAATAAGCAATGTAGGTTCGGCTTCTTTTATTTTTATGATGCTGACCAAAATTGCATTGTCTTGTTTTGTATTCAATTTAAATATGCATTTTTAATAAAGATTAAACTATTTCCTTTGTGGCTGGCATGAAAAAAATAAATATATCAGCGTCGACTTGAGAACCTTCTCCATTTTTTCGTCGGTTAAAAATAAAATAGACAAAAGTAGACAAAATTACCAAAATAGACAAAATGAAGGGTAATTATTATTGCATAGCCTACTATCATATTGGGTTCATAACTCTGCTGTATAGTGTATATCTCGGAGGAAAAGGCCAAGTTGTATGGAACATTCATTACATATACAATACAATTACATACAATACAATACAATTAAATACAAAACATACAAATACATACAATACAATTACATATACAATTCAGTAAATCAAAAAACTTCAAAGCATTTATTTCTAATAAACCAAGGCACTTCTGAATTATCAAGGGGTCGGTCCATCAGAAAGATGAAGCTTGTTGCCTGTTCCAAACGTAGTAGGTTCCTATGGAAATGAATGGGCAAGGATCTCCATAAACACTTTTAAATCAATATATTGGTTACATCACTAATGTGGAAATTGTACGTAGGAGATCAATGTAGAATGACATACACATTAAAAGCCGAAACTGAAAACTGTCTAGCTATCGCGGTTCTTGAGATACAGCCCGGTGACAGACAGACGGACGGACAGACAGCGAAGTCTTAGTAATAGGGTCCCATTTATACTCTTTGGGTACGGAACCCTAAAATGACCTTCTTTGCGACTCTGTTGTTATTTTAAATATAAATGTTGCCTTATAGGAAATTAATCATTGATTTCCAATTCAATCACAAGTATTCGGATTATACTAACTAAAGTGGCCTTTATGTTTAGGTATTTCTTACAAATACCCTCTAATGATCACACACTATGCAGTTGTTATAAGCTAGCTCACTTCTCAGAAATAATTATGTACAGACGCCAGCACATCAAGCTACTACAATCTGTGAAATTTCTTTAATAGATTTTCAACTTTATCGCTAAACCATAAGGTTCAAAGTTGATTGGGAAAATTTGACAGTTTCGGGTAGCTTGATGTGGTCTGTACACAATCATTGTGATTCCCTCAATTTCCATTGGAATAAATAAATCTAATGAGGACTTCACTAAACTAATAAAAGTATAGATTTTGTCTGAATAATTTGCTAAATAAATAAATATTTATGAAATTACCTCAGTCTACCTACTTCAGTTACCCGAAAATATGACTTCCCACTAAACTATGTAAGGATTCGTTATGCAGAATCCTTATAATGATTTACAGTTTAGGAAAATATTCTTGGTATAGACTCGCCAGTCCATGTAATTCTTCTTCGGTAGTCACTGTTATAATAAGAAAATAAAGTATACAATAATTATAATGCTTTGCTTGCCAATGCCCATTTTCCTTTGTTTTTGTTCTGTGTGCAATATGCAATTTCTGATTTTGATGTTTATATGTAAAAAAGTGTGCCACACAAATAAGCCTACTTAGGTCCTCAGAAAAACTTCTATTCAACTAAATCAATTTACTGTTAGCAACTAAATCAATTGAGCATAACTGTATTAGCATTATCAAACTATGTATTACATTCCCACTGCTGGGACACAGGCTCTCTACTACTGAGAAATTCCCATTAATACTTTTCCCGAGCTGGGGATCCAAACCAGGAACTTATGCTCAGCAGTTGTGCATGCGACCACTTGAATGAACAGTATTATTTAAAAAACATGAACCACTGTCTTTGCTGTCGCGCAGTCTGGCCAAAACGGCACATATTCAAAATCCTATTGATTACATAATCAAGGGGACATAATAATATGAGTGCTTTCGATGCAATAATGCTTTAATTGTTGATGTTGCGCTGAGTGACTGCACTGCGAAATTTATGTTTGCTATAGTAATATGTTTATTTTTTTATTTAATTTTTGACTTGCTAGCGATGTTGCAAAGCATCAGAAGACACCCATTTACTGAAAACACTAACTTAAATAACTTAGGTATCATAACATAACATCACGTCTGCTTGTCGGAAAGGCAGGTACCTATAGTACATAGTACACCCACATTTCTCCAGTTATGTTTGTCTATGTAATAGGGGGCGAGCTGGGGTTGATCGAATAATCTGATTTTCCCACCCTTACGCAAAATACGCGCTTTGACGTGAAGTTGCAGACACCAGCCCGTATTACCTATTACCTAGGGAGCCATCAGCCGGGCACGAATCCAGAATTCGGACTGCTACTGAGAAATTCCTGACGGAAGAACCCAATAACACTTTACTACCCGACCTGGAAATCGAACCCAGGAGGACCTATTGCTGAGCAGTAGAGCTTGCGACCAACGAGGCAATTGCTACTAAGCTTGAATTAGATGTAAAATGTGTTATATTTATAAATAAATCCTAACTAATAATTTATAAATGCGAAAGGAAGTTTGTTTGTTACCTTTTCACGCCTAAACCACTGATCCGATCATCCTGAAATTTTGCATATACGTTGTCAGAAAAAGTGCTGTCCCGAGGAAAGCAACAATACCGGTATTATGATAATAGATGGCGCCACATGTCTTTCGAATCATGATTTTTTAATTATATTAGAAATCACGGGATCGAGATTTATGCGGGTGAAATCGCGGGGAGCAGCTACTCGTAGTAACATAATAAATAAATGTAATTAAAAATTCCTAAGCGACTTTGGTTCCTATTTACCTGTAGAACGTTGGATTCCATTACCCCTATGACGTCACACAAAAATTAATAATTATGACGTTGCTAGAATTATGCGACATTTTATTACTTTCCGGGATATTTTTGCGTAGTTATGCAGTTATTTTTTTTTTCTTATTTTTTTACTGTGTTGATGCGCTTGCGTTTGATCACTGTTTTAGTTGAATATCCCATGTAATGGTACCTAATGCATAATTATGTCTTTCTCAGGCTGAAGACTAGCGTCTTCCGTTGGAAGCCGGACTATGATTCGGCGGCTGACGAATATAGCCAAGCCGGTAAGTCTTTTGAGTAGCAAATAATATTCCCTTAAGCGCAATCCCGTGGGTTCTATAATGTACACGAAATTGCTAAACGATGCGTATTGTTTGTTTAGTATCATTGATAAGTGAGTAACTTCGTGCATAGTCGACCTCGCAATTGCTTCTAACGCTTATGACAAAAATTCCCAGTAAATTAAAACTTCAATTAGGTTGAAAATATCTAACTGTCACATACACAAATAGACCTAGTCGTTTTATGACGTGCGAGAGACATCCACCCTGAAAAGAGATTGAGACGCTTGTTCGTCTCAAGCGGACTTGGAAAACTTGAGCTCAGTTTAGTTAGTCCTTATTTAAATGATAGACAACAAGTTCAAATAAATTGTGTCAATTCACTTGGTTTAATAGTAAAAATTGGTATGCTACAAGCCTCGATATTTGGTCCTTTCCTCTTTTTAGTGTATATTAATGATCTACTCCATTTCAAAAAATCAACCACAAATGGTGTTATTTGCTGATGACACTTCCTTAATTTTTAAGGTAAATAGACGTGCTTCAAATTTTGACGACGTAAATAATGCTTTACTGCAGGTCCAAAATTGGTTCACTACTAATAATTTAGTATTAAATGGAAAAAAAAACTAAGAACATAAGATTTTCTTTACCAAATGTCAAGAGTAGTGATTGTGAGATAATATTGAATCAAGAGAAACTAGAATTCGTCGATAAAACGGTTTTCCTAGGCATCACGCTCGACTCAAGGCTACAATGGGGTCCTCATTTAACATCTCTTGCAGAACGGCTAAGTTCAGTAGCTTATGCTGTCAGAAAAATCCGTCAATTTACTGATGTAGATACCTCGAGACTAGTCTATTTTAGTTACTTTCATAGTATCATGCATGTCTTACGGAATTTTACTTTGGGGACGGTCTGCAAACATCGATTTCATTTTTATTCTGCAGAAAAGAGCCATCAGAGCCATATATCTCCGCAGGCGCGATTCTCTAAGGGAACTGTTTAAGGAAATTAACATCATGACGGTGCCTTGTCAATATATCTATCAAAACATCATGTATGTAAGGAAAAATTTACATCTTTTTAGTAAAAGAGGTGAAAGACATAATTATAGTACCATAAATAGGGACCTAGTAATTCAACCAGGTTTCAGACTGACTAAAGTAGATTCATCTTTTATGGGGTACTGTTTAAAATGTTATATTAAAATACCTCCCCACATTCTTCAACTGAATAGACAAAATTCAAGTCTTGTATAGAACGCACACTATGCAGTCACGCATATTATAAGTTAGGGGATTACATCGCTAATAAAAATGCCTGGCTCAATGCTGGTCCTGCTCCACAACGGCGGCTGATAGTATGTCATGCTCACTCAAATGTCTCGCTGACGGTGGCGTGTGTGTTGGATCATTTAGCTTCCTTCAAAATGGTTGAGCTGAATGGTGCTGATCTATGAATGGGCAACTAGCTTCATATTTCCTGACTGACCGACTTCTTGACAATTCAAAAGTGCCTGTTAATGGTTTAATTGAAATAAATGCTTTGAGTTCTCATTGGATGCCTTGAGAAAAACAGCCACGGGCCCCTCAACTGGAGAAACGAATATCCTGTATAACAGGGGTCGCCCTGTCATACAGAACTGAAGTTTTTGAAATAAATTACTTTTACCCTAGGATTGTAAAGCAATAATGAGGTCGGCTATACAATTATACATCCGGTTTTTTCTCTAAGAAAATGCAGTTTCTACATAGCTATTGTTTTTTTTCAGCTCAATGCTTCCGCATTGCTAGAGATCTGCCAAACTCGAAGGAATGCCATTTGAAGGCGGCGGAGTGTTTCAAGAAGAACCATGCGTTCTTCCACGCAGCTAAGTCTCTGGAAAACGCAATGATTGTCTGTAAAGAGACTGCTCCGCCTGAGGAGGTAAGTCGTTTCTACTTTCTATCTAGCATCCGTCATCGGTGAGGACGTGGATTATTCTGGTAAGAGGCTCACTTTTTCTCCTTTGGATGATAATTTCCATGAGTACTTCGATAAGGACAGAGAAGAGAAAGAGACCGAGAATAGCTTGAATTTCTACTGTATTATATCTGAAGGCTTATCACATTATTAATATTATAAAGGCGAAAGTTTGTGTGTGTGTGGGGGTGTGTGTGTGTTTATATGTTTGTTACTTCTTCACGCTCAAACGGCTGGACCAATTTTTGAAAATTTGGTATGGAGGTAGCTGACAACCTGGATTAACATATAGGCTACTTTTTATCCCGATATTCTCACGGGATCGAAACTTATGCGGGTGAAACCGCGGGGCGCAGCTAGTTCTCTCATACATTCAAAACGTTCTTATTCAAGTCGCAATTTCATCTCAGCAAAAACTTGTCAAGAATGTAGGAAAATTAGAGGTTTTTTGACAGATAGAGAGACAGAGACATTAGAATGTACTTAAAAATACAGGAATTGTCCCCTCTGATTTTTCGATTTTTTGTGAGTGCAGAAAAGAGACCTGGTTACTGACATTTTCCTTTAAATGTAATATAGATTGACTGTACAAATATCACCAGGCACAGTTTTATTGTTATGAAGTTATTATTGGCAGGTGTGGGCAGGGTGTTTGTACCTTAATTAAGGATCGATTTTCTGTTATTATGTCCAGACGTTTCCATTAGGTACTTGTACCAGACATCTTGTGTTACCTCGGCGTGTATTCACTGAGCAACAAAGGGCGCGATCTCTCCTTATCACTAGTTACTTTTGATATTAATATGTTGTTATAGGCTGGATTGAAATACTGTATTAATGTAAATTAGCCTACACTTTTCTATCCAGTTTAGCATTTAGTTGCGGGATTTAAATAGAGCAGCTGCTAGTTGACCGTTGTACCTTCCAACACCGGATTGATATTCTGCATAATCAGCCTTTAATGTTCCCACTGCTGGGACACAGGCCTCCTCTGTTCGAGAGGGAATGGGCTTCAATCTACCACGCGGGCCCAGTGCCGATTGGTAGATGTCACATGTCTTCGAATTTTTGGTTCTAGGACAGGCCGGTTTCCTCACAATGTTTTGAGTAAGTTGATGAAATTATTTACACAGGGTAAAGTGTCTACCTGGGTTGCAAGTCCAATCCACCACCGTAATGAAATGAATTGAAATGAAATGATGAAATGAAATGATGATTTTATTTGTAAGTAGGTTTGTACAAACACTTTTACACATCAATCATGTTTTTTTTAAACTAGATGAAGTCGGCGTTTCCTATCTGACTACTCTGAGAAGAAAGGCCGAAACAAACTCAGAGGTCGTAAGGTCATGAATCGTAACCATTGGGCCACCACTGCCCTAACTGAAATACTGGATCAATGTAACAACCGTCAGATAGTTTCACATTTATTTAATTTATCTAAATACTCGGTAAATTATAAAATACTAATGAAACTCTTTTCGTTATGTTGTATTTTGTTATGTAGGGTGGCGGAGAAATTATCCATTAGTTCATTTTGCATTTTCCTTGACATTTCTATTTCAATCAACATTTTTATCAAAATTGAATACTAATTCAATCCTCAATAGTTAGTTCAACTAATTATGTTTGGTTTTAATTATCTTTATATTTGGTTTAATCGTTAATCAAACAACATTTTTGCTAAAAATGATGTCATTCAATGCATATGTCATATTTATTTTTAGTTTATCAAACCCGGTCGTGCCTTTTCGGCTCCCGGCACTATCGATCGATCTTCGGTCTGGGTAGGGAGGTGATGTGGGGAGTCACACTTTAATCACATCTATAAAGCTACATAGGACCTGCGCATTGCACCTGACGTATCCTTGTACCTATATGTACAACACCCTGCGGGCAGCAGCCCACCCAAAAAACACCCTCTGGTCGATCCCTCCCTTAAATAAGGATCAGGAACTATATGAATGAATAAAAACATTTATTTGCTAAACATTTGGTATTCAGTAACTATTCAGTTGACTCTATGTTTTGCCAGCGGCGTACAAATATCATCGTTGCTATAGGTATACTCATAAAATCAAATAAAAAATTAAATAAAAAAATGCAATAATTAAATTAAATGCAATAAACAGATTACATAATATACAACAAAACACAGATTCATTATTTTGTCAATTTATATAATTATTTTTACGTGTTGATATTTCTCGAGTCCGTGGGGTCGCTACAGCCCAACCGCTCGCCACATGCTGCCCTGCGGGTTTCTGTATCTGTCTTGGGCTGGCAAAGTAAACTGCCGATAGGTACAGACCTAGTGTCCAGGAGCGCGCAAGCCCCACCACGACTACGTCAACGTGGAGATGCGGCGCGGTGGGGTTAATATTATTATTAACTGTCCATCTTGTTCCTCATACCTCTAAATTAACATCATTAATTTGTCAAAATGACGAGTCCTTGTAACTGACTAATTTTTTTATTTATTACTAGTTTCTGCCCGCGACTCAGTCCGCATGTAACCCAACTATACCAATATACTCGTATCCTATAACATTCGGCAATAGCATTCTACATGCATACTAGAATTTTTGAAATCGAATGAGTAGTTTCACGGATTACTTCCTGCAACCAAAGTTACAAACTACCTTTAAATAATATTAGTGTAGCAAAGTGAGTGGTTTCTATTTTTTTAGTGCCATGCACACTGGTTGACTTGATTAGCAGACATTGCAAGAAAGTTCTGAAGCCAAAAGTTAATTACTAACATTGAAAAGAGCATGAATTGATTAGTCCAGCGACGTCTATTATATATATAACTAGATACCCTAGGTAGGTGAAAATGTAGTTAGTAATGAATACCCTTCGTTGCCATCATGCACTAGGGGGAGCTACCCACGTTGCTAGGTAACTCGGTAACTCGAGAGGAGCGCTCGCCGTGCTGCAACTTGCGTGGGTGGGGTGGGCGGATACCTCCCGCCGGCCATCATACGATTCAATACACGGATTAATTGGACACTGCTTTGTTATATCTATTTCGTGAATATACTGATGGTACGGGCAGTACAACCTTTGAAATTATAAGTTAGAGAACACTATTTAAATCTGTACTTACGGAAAATTACAATTATCTTACTATAACAATATTATAAATGCGAAAGTTTGTGAGGATGGATGGATGGATGTCACGCAAAAACGACTGAACGGATTTGGATGAAATTTGGCACACAGATTGTTTATAACACATATAGGGTACTTTTTATCCCGATATTCCCACGGGATCAAAACTTACGCGGGTGAACACCGCGGGGCGCTGCTAGTAATACCTAAGTATATATCCATCATCATCATCCTCAGCCCTCCCCCACTGCTGGGCATAGTCCTCTCTTTTGTGTGCCAATCCTCACGCTCAACTGTGATCAATAACATGAAATGCTAGAAAAAAATAATTTGCGTCTGACGTGGCAGTTAACTTAAAAGTTCATCATTTATAAGCTTTTTAAAAGTGTACTTGATTAAAACAACAGATCTTGCAATCCGAATTTAGTCTATCCAATCAATCTTACCAAATGTACATAACATGAAATGGTAGAAAGCAGCTATACGCATAGTATGGAAATTCTTACAATTAGATTTAGAAATCTCACGTTGGCTTTAACCCGTGAGATTAAAAAAAAAATACCAGGTTCTAGCAGCAATTTTTATTTTGTATTTTGTGTTTCACGAATTGTGTCCAAATAAACTTTTTTCTTTCAACCTGAGAAAATTAAACAAAATAATAACTTTCTAACTTTCTTTGCAGATTTACAACCTGGCTTTGGAGGCCAGCAGTCTCTTCCAACAGCATGGCTCGGGCGATAGCGGTGCCAGCGTGCTCGACAAGGGAGCTAAGATCATCGAGGCGACGTCTCCGGAACTTGCCGTCAAGCTGTTCCAACAAGCCGCTGATGTTTCCTCAGTAAGTGTTAGCATTATTCGTAGTTCGTCGAGAACGCCATGTTTGTGCGTCGCAATTTCTCCCTATAATTTCCAGCATCTATCTGTCTTATCGCAGTGCTCGAATCGATTGTCATCATTTTGACGTATTCTCCACATTGGGCACCCGTTAAATGGCACCTGAGTGAATGCACCTGACACACAGCGGCACATTCACTTAGGTGCCATTTAAGCGGGTGCCCAATGTGGAATACGTGATTATTTTATTTTTAGGTTGTTTGTATCTGACCTCTTCCTATTTTTTATTTTATACCTACTGGGCTTACTACATTGACGTTGGTTATAGTAATTTGTTTGCATGATTATGTTCATGTTAGATTTTTTTATTTTTTTCTTGTGCGTCGTTATGTATTATTTGGCTTAAGTTTTTGTTTTATTTGTTATATTTAGTTTACTTGGGTGTAACTATTTGTAAGTCAACGCTGCGGTATTAAAAAGATAAGTAAGTATATTTTTATAATAATTATAATATTAATAATTTTAGTATTTAATGTTTTAGTACTTTCCAAAGAAAGTATTGAATTTAATGTTTTATTTTAATGTCTGTTTTAAAAGCAGCTGATGAAAGTGATCAAACCCTGTTCAAGTTAAATTCTGACGCAATCACTCACTAAAGGAAATTAGTGGCACTTTCATTAAGTCGTATTTGGATGGTTTCAACTATTTTCCAACAATGTTTGTTTGAATAACATTATTAAATTGTAATTGGAAAATCACCACCGAAAATTGAGGTTATAAAATTAACCGCAACTGTTAAATGAAACACATGTTTAAGGTGATTTAATAATAGAATTTTACATTTTCATTAGATTCTTTTGGAACATATTATAAGTATAAATCTGCTATACACACACCGGCCAGATTCAACGGAACATAAAAACGGTCGAAAATGTACAAAATACGGTTTAATTTTTAATATTTAGAATACTTATGAACTTCTTTTCTTATTTAAAATTACACCTTTTAAATTCATATATATATAATAAAATAGTAACTCTGTACATTGAATATTTAATTAAAAAGTCATGGCTACGAGGCACCGAAGATGATCAGGTGCCGAAAATATAGTTTTTAGATTTTTGTCTGTTAGTCTGGATCTGTTTTCCGGACTGGCGGCAAAACGGATTTAAATGAAATTTGGCACACGTATAGTTTATAACCCGGATTAACATATAGGGTACTTTTAATCCCGGTAGTATTCCCCTGGGATATTTCCGTCCGACAACCACCCGGGCGCAGCCGCGGGCAAAAGCTAGTTGAAAATAAGATCACATTTAGTGTAGATTTTGTGAGTAACATTAGTTTATGTGAATATTATCTTGATTTTTAGGGTTCTGTACCCAAAGGGACCCTATTACTAAGGCTCTGTTGTTCGTTTGTCCTTCAGGCTGTCCCTCCGTCGGTCCGTCCATCTGTCCGTCTACAGTTTTGTAGTGTTCAATATTGTATGGTGGTACGGAACCCTTCATATGCGAGTCCGACTCGCACTTGGCCGCTTGTTTTAGGTAACCTTGAAAGTTGAAAAAGTTAGCAAAACATATTTTGAAAATGATGTTATATAGTCTCCTGAGATTGTCTCTGCCATTTCTATACTACGGCGAGGCGCAGATCATCCACGTTGATCTTCGTTTTAGCAGCGGGGTAATGGCGTAACACACTAACAGTAGTTTTATTTACGTTGTTAGGACAGACAAATTTTTTGAACATATGAAGCAATGGATTCGCAATATCCCTTAACATTTTCATTCAGATTTGGATTGTTAGTGTGGTACGCTATTAGGGTGCAGGTCCTACACGTGCTCTATTCAATACTCAATATTCATTTACGTTCCACAATGTGAACTTAAGTGGCAGGCTTTACAAGATCATTGGCGATCTGGTGACCCTGTCGGGCACAGTAAAGTAAAAGAGAGGAAGAGGCCTTTAATCTGTTTAATTAGTTGGTTTGGTATGCATAATCAGCCTATAACGTTCCTACAGCTGAGACACAGGCCTCCTCTCTGTGAGGAGGAGACCTGTCTTGCAGGTCAGTATTAGATTGAATGCTGATTAAAAAAAAAACATTGGCACTCCGGGAATGCCGACAGAAGTGAAAACAAAACACAAACAGAATACTTTGCCATCACTCACTGACATATCGGATATACGTTAAAACCGAGTACATCCCGAGGACAGCCGAACACATCTGAAGCGGGTATTTTGTTAATCATCTTATAAACAAAACACGCGCGGTGTTTCTTACGGTAACAGTGTCGCGAGTTCAATGGTTTATTCCCATCTCAAAAAATGTCCAACGGGACTAAAGAAGTTTTCACTTAAAAAAAAATAACTTGTCGTTTTTATATTTTAACCGCGTAGGTGTTGCAATTTTCTATGAAACAGCAGAGTACTTTTATGATAACCGACGAAAAATTTCATTAGGGAATCATGTGCTGGATTCATGGTTGCACTCACTTTGCGCGTCCATGTGCCGGGCCAGCCTATATGATTTGTAACAAGTATCTATTTACAGCATTTTATTGATTAAAACCATCAGTTCAGTTTAAGTTCACATTACCCTATTGAATGACTTTCATGAAATCATGACATTTGAGGCCAAGTCTAGCTTAGAGAGATGTATTGATGATTTTAATTGTTATAATTATGTAAAAAACGATTGTTGCGGGAGCGAATCCCATATTTTGATCAACATACGACCTGACACTGACATGCAGATTGCAAAAATCGTAAGCACGTTTGGAAAGTGCATTGCGAAATCGAATGCGAAAAGAGATTTAAGTTATAACTGTCAATAGGGAATATGCAAGGGATTCAAATGTGGCCAATTTTTTTTTAACTGTATTACTTCACAATTATGCCTCCATCAATATTTTTGATTATAACTTTTTGAGCAATAAAACTGGAAAATTCAAATATTTCAAAAGCGACGCCTTTAGTCAGGGAGAATGTGATGTAAAAGCTTATGAGTGTTTGTGATTCAGTTGTCAATATTATGATGAACACCAAGCGCGCCAAAATAAAAGGCGTTTAAGGTTCGCGTCGCCCGTGTCGGTTGGTTATTTTTAACTGTTTTTTATGTTCTTTAAATTGCTTTTTTGGCATTGAAATGTTTTAAATAGTTAATATAATTATCACACTAATATTATAAAGGCGAAAGTTTGTGAGAGTGTGTGTTTGTTTATGTTTATATGTTTGTTACTTCTTCACACTCAAACGGCTGCACCAATTTTGATAAAAGTTTGTATGGAGGTAGCTGACACCCTGGATTAACATATAGGCTACTTTTTATTTCGATATTCCCACGGGATCGACATTTACGCGGGTGAAACCGCGGGGCGCAGCTAGTAATATAATAAAAATACATGCATATTCCCTATTGCCAGTCCATATAAACAGTTTTACGTCAATAAATTGTTATACACAAAATGGTTCTTTACAATATTCACGTATAGGAATGGTTCTCGAGAATTGTATACGCCTATGGAAAATTGAAGTTGAGCGCATAGTACCTACTGTAGTAAATGTTTACTGAAATACTTAATAAAATCATGTTTTAATGCTCAACAAAACTGTTTAATTTCTGGCATGTCCGTCATTTTTTAATGTTTTGTCATCATCATTTGTCATGTAAGTAACATGACAATGCGAAAGTGTGTTAGTTAGGCGTACTATACAAGATAAAGAAAAACGAGCCCTGCAAAGTGCAAGGGTCGTTTTTCTTTCAGCTTTTTTTTATCTTTTTTTTTCTCTCCATCACCATTCCCTGGATATCAGTTGCTATTAATAGTACCCCTGACGATTCCAATAAGCGCAAACACGATGAATATAATACAAGGTGGCGCAAAAGTCAATTCTACTTTGACATTTGTGAAGTAAATAGATACAATACATAATACACGTCAACAAGACATGAATCGCTATACTCTACATAGTGTATAGTTTGGGAGTCAGGGTTTACTCTATCTGTACGACCTTTATTCACTGAAATCATACGACCTAGTTTTTAAGCATTGTTGAAGGTTTTTTGTAAAGATTTTTATTTATTTACTCTTAAAGAACGCGGAATAATTGGTTCGGGTCGCCTAATTTTTGGAGATTTGCACTGGCCGGCAAGATCGTCTGATTTAATCGTTCCAGACTTCTTTTTGTGGAGTTTTTTGAAGTCATTTAGTCTTTGTCAGCAAACCTCAGACTCTTAAAGCCCTCAAAGAGTATATCCGTCAAGAATGCGAGGACATATAGCCGAAAGTTTTGGCAAGAGTGATGGAAAATGCCATAATGTCAAAATGGTCACCAATTCTGGCGGCGGCCATTTAGCCAAAATCATTTTCTCGGCTTAATGGAAAATATAAGACATCTAATAAATAAATAAAATCCAATTTAAAAGCAAAATGTAACTTATTCGTTCATAAAAAAAATACAGCCAAAGAACATTGGGTGATAACTTTTGCGCCACCTTGTAGTAGTCCACAAAGAGTTACACTGTCCACCTTTCTGCTCTCCTTCATCAGACCCTGGATACCAGCTGTAATGATTAGTACCCATCTTGACGATTCCAATGAGCGCAAACACGATGAGTGTACTAGCAGCCCACTATGTCAAAATACCCAAATATTCATTATGTGTTAGCCACCAACATAATAAAAAAAAATACACTTTAGATGACAAAATACTGGCATAGGTCCCTGACGGGCCTTCACAGATGACCCTTCTTCTTAGCCAGTGTGTGTAGTATGTAATTGAAGTTTAAGCTTTTTCTGTGTAATTCAATTTGTATTATAGGGTCAGTATGGCGAGTCCTCCCTGTAGCAGTTACAATATTTATTGAGTTACGTTTCAAATCCTCCAAAACACCAGCAAAATCTGGCGCCGGATGAAGCAGAAGAAGACTGGGCTCTTGTTACGAACGTTTGGAACGTCTATTTGGCCCCAAAGAAAACCACAGAGGAATTATTTACAGTGGTGGGCAAACATTTCCTGATACTGGTTAATAAAATGTGATACTTTAATTCCTATAATGACTATATATTTTAGCGCAAAGAGAGAGAAACCCCGGAAGTCAAGGAGGCCCCGATGGACACGGAGGACTCGGAGGCCTCAGGGGATTCGAAGGACTCGGAGACCTCGGAGGACTCAGAGAGCTCAGAGGATTCGGAGTCCTCGGAGGACTCGGATGCCCCGGAGGACTCGGATGCCCCGGAGGACTCGGATGCCCCGGAGGACTCGGATGCCCCGGAGGACTCGGATGCCCCGGAGGACTCGGAGGCCCCGGAGGACATAGAGAACACGGATACCCAGGACCTTATGGAGGTCCTGAATCGGGTCGTGGCCTCAGAAGCCTCAGAGCTCGCGAAGACTCCGTTGGCCCTGGGGGCCCCGAAGGAACCTGCTGACGCCGAGGTCGACGCGCAGGAAACCGAGGTACACACTTTATTGGTTAAGCCGCATATTGATAGGTAACAAACTTGAGAAACAGCCAATCAGGTAAAAATCTCACCGGGAAAACTTCGGTGAAGTGAGCTGTCAATGGTGACAATCCTTAGCATCAGCCGACCTATTCTGTAACAATCTCACCGTGAAAACAAAGGTGAAGTGAACTTGAAGTTACCAGTCAATCCCCAGCATCAAGTGGAATGACAATAGCTCACTTCACCTAACTTTTCACAGTGAGATATTTACAGTATAGGCCGGCTGGTGGAGTGACAGCTCCCTCCACCGAAGTTCTCACAGTTACATTTGCAACATATTTTAGCAACATCAAATGTTGCCAACTCACTGCAATGTTCCAAGTTGCCAGCAACAAGCTTACCGCAACACTAAATACAAGTTGCTGAAATGATTTTACAACCTGTACCACTGAACATGATTGGTTTTGTTAAGGCTAACGGCCGGTACAAGGGTTGCTTTGTTTACGCTCTGCAGCTTCATAATAATTCAAAGACCCATTGGTATTGGTCGTTAGCGAGACTTCTCAGTCTCAGCTTTAACGGCTAGCCGACTCTCACGCTTTTTTATTAATACACACAAGTGATATTTTCACAATAATCTTTCACGAACCTTGAGAGAAGGTATCCATACTAATATTATAAATTCGAAAGTGTGTCTGTCTGTCTGTTACCTCTTCACGCTTAAACCGCTGAACCGATTTAGATGAAATTTGGTATAGATATAGCTTGAGTCCCGGGAAAGGACATAGGATAGTTTTATTCCGATATTCCCACGGGATCGACACTTATGCGGGTGAATCCGCGGGGCTACTAATACTATAATCTGCTGGTTAGATGATATTTCATTAACGCTTGTTAGATGTGCACAGTACAATTTCTTTTTTCAGTCTGTTTCTTCCAACTTGGATGTGCCGCCATCGGAGGACGAAGACGAGGATCACCGTTATTTTTTGAGCTTATGCAAGCAAATTGGAGAACAGTTTTTGCAAGACAAGGACGACAATGATGGTAGAAAGCTTTTATTGGCTCTACTCATATTGTTTCCTTTCTTTTACATTCGTTCCGTTAACTCTCTATAATATTTCAGAAGAGACTGAAAAGTCACGCGCGGCAATACTCGAAATGATGAGAGGATACAACAGGGTTTTAAAATGGGATAGTCAAATTAAGAAGCGTTATAACAGGACAGTGAGAAAAAATCACAAACAGATTGTCCTGAAGAAAAGACAGATTAGAGCGTAAGTTAATAATCTGCTGATAATTTGAGTAGTTCTAAAATCGACACTAGCTATTTCTACTGTAAAACTTTGTTTTGCACAGTATAAACTTAGCTTTATCATTTACGTACCATTCATTATTCACTAATCTACAAAATTAATTGAACTACATAAATTGCTGATCTCTGTTGGATAGGCGACCTCGTAGATAACAGTTACTATATTCCGCGCGGAACTAGTTTGCCGCGCCTTAGGTATGTGAGCGGAGGGTTCGGAGGCGCTTCGTCATTACTCAGTACTACAACCCCGCCGCCGTAGCCACGTAAGGCACGGCCAACTAGTTCCGCGCGGACTATACTCAATTAAAACTTCACTGTGGTTGAAACTATCTAACTGTCACATAGATAAATAGACCTTCTCGTTTTATGACGTGCAAGTGACATTCGTACTTAGGATGGGAAAGCAATTACGAGGTCGACTATACCATAAATTGCTAAGCATTACTGCAATATACATAATTACATACTCTCACGCCTTCTTAACTGGGGGTACGCAGAAACTACAGAGCGCCACCGGCTATGATCCTTACATACTTCTTTTGCTTCGTTTAAGTTTCTACATCTGGTCATAAACCAATACTTTTTCTCAGTTGGAGCTTTGTATCCATACTAATATTATAAATTCGAAAGTAACTCTGATTGTCTGTCTGTCTGTATGTATTGTTACCTTTTCTCACCTAAACCACTGAACGTATTTCGATAAAATTTGGCAGAGAGATAGATTGTAACCCCGGGGAAGGACATAGGATAGTTTTTATCTCGGGACGGGCACTAATGCGGGTGAAACCGCGGGGCGCTGCTAGTTCTACGGGCAATATTTTGGTGCAAAATTCTTTTGCCAAGTTGAAACTGTTAATAGGCTGTTGTTGCTGACTCTACTCACTACCAACATAGAAGTTTACACAAAAAAAACTGATACTTCAAGTAATACACTAACAGCCGCTAACAGCGGTCGATGACCCCACAAAAAAATCAAAATCAAAAATCAAAATATTTTATTTCACATAAGCCTTAAGCCACTTATGAAACCAATCCAATTGGCCGTTTCCTATGGAGAAGAACCGGCAAGAAACTCCACGGTCCATCAAATTAATTTATTTTATCGTGTTTAGATAACAATTCCCATCAACTCTGCACAGTTTCTCTAGCTAATTTAATTTGACCCTGCATACGGTACGTAGCTGTCATAATCGGCATTCATACGTTTTTTTTTTGTTTTAATGTTATGTGGAAATAAGTAATACGTGGCATAGGGAATGGCGATATAGTTATGCCTACCTGCTGCTGGTACCTCGTTGCAGTGCTGGCTCCTTTGTAAGATTCTGAGATGCCACTCATCATGTCACTAAAGCAAATAACAGCACTTATTTTTGTTAAGTCTGTACTGTCCCACTGCTGGACAAAGCCCTCTTCCAAGTCCTTCCATGAACTCTTTTCCCGCGCCACGTCGTACCAGCCCTCGCGGTACGCGTCCAGGTCCTCTCGCCACTGCTTTCTGGGTCGTCCGCGGCGGCAAGGGTACTTCAATACAATTTCTGTGACAATTTCACATTCGTTCCGAACAAAAATTTGCACTTTAAAGTTTAATATTGTGTAAATGGAGCATTAAATCGAAAAATAATTTTTGCAACCCACAAATCATTTTAGAAGACCTATTCAACGATACCCCACATGATGGGGTAGACGACGAAAAAAATATTCATCCCCAATTCACATGTACCCCTACATGTGAATTGGGGATGAATATTTTTTTCGTCGTCTCGTTTCGTCCCAATTCACATGTAGGGGAGCTACCCTAAAAAAAATATTTTCCAAAATTTTATTTTACCACTTTGTCGGCGTAATTAATATACACACTCCTACAAAACTACAGCTTTCTAGTACTAACGGTCTCTTAGCAAAACCTTCGACAGACAGACAGACGGACGGACATGACGAAACTATAAGGGTTCCTTGTAGGTACCTACTACGGAACCTTAGAAACCGGCCAAGTGCGTGTCGGGACACGCACAGTGTAGGGTTCCGTATAGAGCATGGACTATCGGAACCTTTTACCAACACCGTCTCCTTGTCAATGTCAAATAGGCGCCAAAAGATTATTGTACAATGCTATTTCACTTCACCACACACCAAGTCACCGCAGTCATTTGTTTTATAGAATTTGATATTTACAGGGGGTCTACTCCGAAGTGGTTGATTGTCGTGTCGGCCGAATGTTCGGTCATTTTCTGATTCGAATATTGTTGTCCTACTACGAATTTAAAAAAAAAAAGTAAAAAAAGGGTAAGGGTTCTAAAAAGGTGTGGATTGGCACAGTTTGGTCGGGACCTATAGTCAATATAGGAAATAAAAGGTAGTAGAAAATGACCGAACATTCGGCCGATACGGTGGTTAACCGCTTCGGAGTAGACCCCCAGGTCTTTCATAATTGTTTTACCCCTTGATTTGGCATCGCTGTCAAAATCAGTGTTGTTTATTCAAGGCAAGGACAAGGCTATAAAAATTACATTGATCTTTATTCTTGTTACAATAAGGTTGCCGTTGCGTTGCTATTTTTAAGAGGTGAAATAACTGAAAGGACTAACATTGAAATTATTTATTGCTACAAATCACAACACAGTACTGTTTATTACATAACACTTTTTATGAGCGGCTATCACTTTC
Organism: Oligia latruncula; assembly: GCA_948474745.1. NCBI lineage: Eukaryota > Metazoa > Arthropoda > Insecta > Lepidoptera > Noctuidae > Oligia > Oligia latruncula. The sequence continues at coordinate 25,281,895 of OX419683.1, forward strand.
CTATTATAAGCTTTTACTAATGTCGTATCAATTTGTTACAGACTCAAGAAAACTCTGGCTGTGTTGGTTAACTTAACCGATTCCGTGCGGATTTTATGTGATTTGCGTAAAAAATTTTTACCTGTAAAACTCGGATAAAACACCATTTTTCAGTGGTTATCCGTAAATTAAAGTGTCCTTATTTGTCACGCAGATTACGATTCCAGTGTTAGCTTCGGGATATTGCATGAAAACGCATACTTCAGGAGTTGTAAACCTTTTCAATATAAAAATCATTCATTATAATACGGAAACCGAATTATTTTTTATGTAAAGAAATATATTTACAATTAACTAACGTTTCGGTACCGTAACCTGGTCCTGCTTTGCACCAAAATTTGCTCCAACTTTTTTTTTAATCCACATCTTTTTAAATATTGCCTAAATCAGTAATGTGATGTGTTGTGTATATAATTAAAGTTAAAGTAAAAAGCTATTAAAAAGTAAGTAAAGTAAGTAAGTAGCTATTAAAGTTTAACCTGACATTAAATACACACATCAAAAGTGTCTAGGGATCAAGCATTTTTATGCGGATTTCTTGAGATTGAGATGTGGCTTTGTAATAAATTTATGATTTTATAAATTTATATGGATCCTTTTTGGTGCATTTCATAATTTGAATCAGGAACTGTGAATCAAATTCGAGTAAAAGATGAAAATCAGCTGTCAATATTTTCCCTATAAAAACATACAACGCATTGAAGACATTATTAGTGCTACTGTTTCCCTACTACTGATTAAAACCAACGTTATTATGGAGCGGCGACGTCATTTAAGCAGGGAAGAAATGCTCAGAGCCGTGGGAATGATAGAAGCTGGTTCCCGGCAACGTACTGTGGCTTTAGCTCTGAATACAAGTCAGAGTGTTATCAGTCGACTTTGGACACGTTACCGAAGCACTGGTACCGTGGCTGAGCGCCATGGAGGACGGTATCGCTGCACCACACGGAGACAAGACCGATACATTCAAATCTTAACTCGAAGAGCTCCAACAATAACCGCCATGATGTTAGCCGTGAGGCTTCATCACTCTTCAGGGAACTTAATTAGCGACCAAACAGTCAGAAACCGCTTGCATGAAGTGAACCTTCATTCCCGAAGACCGCTACGGGTACCACCTATAGCAATGCACAATCGTAGGATTCGATATCAATGGGCTCTTGAACACAGAAATTGGGCAGAAGAACAATGGCGTTTCGTGTGCTTTTCTGATGAGTCTCGTTTTGGTATGAGACCGGATACAAGACGTATACGACACTGGAGAACCCCTGGACGCCAACAGCGATTAAAATCCTGCCAGGAAGTCCATCCTTATAGTGGCGGAACCATCATGGTATGGGCGGGTATTTGGATCGGCGGAAGAACTGAGTTGATTTGGATCAGAGGCAACTTCAACGCTCAAATTTATGCTGAGACGATTGTATCAGACGTCATCGTTCCTCTACAAGTGCAAATCGGTCCCTTATTTCAGTTATTGCATGATAATGCACGACCGCACACCGCAAGAGTTGTAAGACAGACTCTCGCCGCAGCTAACATCAATGTCCTGCCCTGGCCTGCTCAGTCGCCAGACTTGAACCCGATTGAGCATGCATGGGATATGCTACAGAGAAGAGCTCTGCCGAATATGGAGGGTATCCAGTCGCAAGAAGACCTTTTTTTGTTGTTGCAACGAACATGGGCGGCCATTCCACAGCGTGATTTGGATGAACTCATTTTGAGTATGCCAAACCGATGTTCTTGTGTTGTTAGTGTTCGCGGTAGAAACACGGATTATTAATTGTTTAAGTTACCCAATAAAATTTTAAAGAAAACTGTTATTTCAGTCTTTTTTTCGAACTTTTGTGTTAGTGGTTCAAATGTCAAAAATCCCTTTATTAGGAAAATGGCAAATTTCTTTATTAATGCAAAGGTGACTTGGTTTATCGTTACTGTGACAAACGAAAACACTTTATTTGATGAATCCTTAAAGAAAATTTTAATTAATATCAATCAGGAGAAAAGTTATTGCAAAAATATATGTTGATCCCTAGACACTTTTGATGTGTGTACATTATTGTATTTAGTGACCAAGTTTTTTATTTTTTTAATTTCTTTTGGAGCAAAGTAGTTCTTATGTAGGGGGTAACTTTGCACCGTAATTTCTCTTCACAGGTTTGTCATTTATTTTTCAATGGAGCATACTTTTATTTAGTCATTTTTATTTGCTCCGAAATTTTCACCTCGAAGAGCGATGCATTTCTATCACACACAGAAAAAAATAATGGCTGACTTTGACATCTGTCAACTCTGGTGTTGCTAGATTATGAACAATATTTTCAGATAAAAATATTGGATTCTACTAAATAGTAGATAGAGTATCAGTACGTAAAATCAGATTTAATAATTTTTCGGAAGTGGAGCATTTTACCACCGTAGGAGCAAAGTAGGGCCAGATTACTGGTAACTGGCTGTCGCCTTTAAAAAAAGTCATGAAAGTCGATTGATTTGATTTGTTCGAAACAGACATTTCATTCAAAAGCTATAATTAATACAACGTTTATTTTTTTATGAAATACTATAAAATATGAATATTTGCGTTTTACACGACTAGCATAGTAAAGGTTTACGACACCTGATTAAATAAGTCACTTACCTTCCATTTCGGTTTATACACGTATGTAGTCACATGTAAACACTTGAAACGAACTTTTAAAACCGCTCACGTTCGCTGTTGGGTTGCGACTACAACAATAACAAGTGGAATCCGACGAAAAAGCGATAAGTTACACTTCATGGCGGGTGGCGCACACGAGAGGAGCCATGAAAGTCCCTGGCGCTTGGCGCCTCAGAGGAGCCACGAAAAATTTGTTCGCCGCCAGGCGCTATAGTTTGAAAAAACTACCATCCCACTGAAATTGAATTGAACTGAAGAGACAAATAAGTATTAATCTCATCATGTTAATCTCATTATTAAATAAGTGCATGTTAGATATAAGTTTTTTCTCAATTTTTGAATGTCTATTTAATCTGTAAGGCTCTTGAGGAGTCTTCTTAGTCTAGTCAGGGCAAAGCCCAACCACATGTAATCTGAATGATGAAATGAATAAAAGTAGGTATCTTTCGGCCCGAGACAGTTGTTTCAATGCCCCCCTAGCTCCATCAAATTTCCTGCTTCAAGAGCTTAACATGCTAAGTTGTTCTCGCACTTACCTAAAGGTGTCTACTAATCAGTTCTGTACTACAGGTTTCTTGAAACTACGCTGGAATAACGAAAGTTGCCTTTCTACCTGCAAAAGGACAGAACTGGTGTGGCTCCCTACTAATACTATACTTGATTTAACAAAAAATACTCCTTTAATGCATCTGTAAATACGCCATACACGAATCAGGAGTCTCCTACCAGTTACCAGTAATCACCGATAGCGTTTGATAGGAGACCCAGCGTAACTAACACTACAGAAAATCACGTCACCTCGCTTCGATCATCATCATCATGAGCTCATTTTGCTTCGAAAACGTTCAACACATCATCATCACAGCGGGCGCCGGTTTCGACTTCGGGTGCTGCGCTTCGGCTTGATTTACTGATAAGTAGGTTATTATTTAAAAGATAAGTCTTTAACGCTACAAGTTTCTTTGGGCGCGTGGCCGAAATCGGAACTAAAGCCGCCATCTGATTGTTTTTATACAATTTCACAAATGTTTACCGACGGCGCCCTGTCAACGTCATTCGAGTGCACAAAGATCCTTGTAGCCGTGTACTAACAACCTACTATCAATCCTTTCATCACACCATACTGCAAGACAGTGTTCACAATACCCAATGATCTGAGTGAAAGATTACTGTTGTTGTGTGTGATTCTGTTGATCCATTATCATAATCATCATCATCATTGCCACTCGGAATTAACCACAGTCTGGTATGCTTTCTTTAAAAAAGTTTAGCTTATTTAGTAGTAGCTGGCTCGCTAGCAGCTGACTCGCTTGTGAACTATAATCATCTTGTGTATATATAAAAGGCAACCGTTACTGACTGATCTATCAACGCACAGCTCAAACCACTGAACGGATTGCGCTGAAATTTGGCACACATGTAGCTATTATGATGTAGGCGTGCGCTAAGAAAGGATTTTCCAAAACTCACCCCCTAAGGGGGTGAAACGGGGGGATTTCGTTTGTATGAAAAATCTTATTCCTTGAGTTGATAAACTTGAAATTTGGCAAGAATACTTATCTAAGTAAATTATGAAGTTTGGCATTTTCAGTTTTTTAAACTACATACAACACAAACAAATACACACATAAATTTTGATACCCCCCAATCCCCCCTTTAGGGGATTGGGGGGTATCAAAATTTGTATGGAAGAATTTTACCGCGCGGTCCGATTAACTCGAAACTCAGTATTTATACTCAAGACCAATAATAAAGAATAACGTGTATCAGGGTTTTTCGAAAATCTAGCCTTAACGGGGTGAAAAGGGGTAGTTAATTATACAGGCGAACATTTTACTGCGTGGCTTGATTAAGTCGAAAATTGGTATCAATAAATGTTGGAGTCAAGCAATGAACACATCCCAAACGATTTTTCGAAATTCCACCCCTGTGGGGGTGAAAACAGGAATGCAGTTTGTATGAAAAATCTTATTCATTTGGTTAATTAATAAACTTGAAACTTGGCAGGAATACTTATCTATATACATATATGTATATTATGATGTTTGGCATTTTTTGTTCTTCTAAACGACCCCCTAAAGGGGGATTGGGGGGTGTCAAAATTTGTATGAAAGAATTTTAACGCGCGGTGCGATTTACTCGAAACTCGGTATTTATACTTAAGACCAAAAATAAGAAATAACGCGTTTCTTGGTTTTTCGTAAATCTATCCCTGACGGGGTGAAAAGGGGTAGTTAATTTTACAGGCAAGGATTTTTATCCGTGGCTCGAAAATTGGTATAAATAATCTTTGAGTCAAATAATGAACACATCCCATACGATTTTTCGAAATTCTAACCTATGTGGGGGTGAAAAGCGAGGATACAGTTTATATGAAAAATCTTATTCATTTGGTTAATAAACTTGAAACTAAAGGGAGATTGGGGGTGTAAAATTTTGTATGGAAGATTTTTAACGTAAGACCGAAATAAATAATAAAGTATATCTGGGTATTTAGAAAATCTACCCCTAACGGGGTGCAGAGGGATAGTCAATTCCATAGGGGGGAGTATTTTATTACGTGCCTTGATTGGAAAATTGGTATAAAGTTAAGTAAAGCTATAGAAACATCCCAGACGATTTTCCAAAACCCCTGTGGGGATAAAAAGAGGGGATACAGTGTCTATGAAAAATCTTATTCATTTGGTTAATAAACTTGAAACTTGGCAATATTAAGCTCAGTAAATAATAAAGAATGTCACTTTTAGTTTAAAAAAATCCCTCACAGGATTTAGGGGGTGACAAAGTTAATAGGTTAGAAAAATATGTAAGCCGCTGTCGGATTAACAGACGACGACGATGACCGACTGATGGACGCTGGTGATGGCGCCAAACAAGTAGCCGAATTCTGGGCCGAGTCCATTTAGATTGCTATCGACACGCTAAGAAGAAGAAGGGGTGGATTTTACTGCTTGCTTCCATTAACTCGAAAATGAGTATCGGTCTTTGAGTCAAGTTATGAACACATCCCAAACGATTTATAAAAAATCCACCCCTGTGGGGGTGAAAAGCGGGGATACAGTTTATTTGAAAACTCTGATTCCTTTGATCTACAAACTTAAAAATTGGCCCGAATACTTATTAATCTAAATAAATGATAAAGATCATAAACATACATATTCGAAATTTTTAGAGGAAAGTACGAAATATACGCGGACGAAGTCGCGGGCAAAGTGCTAGTATCAAATATAAGAGGTATCTTCGGAATCGGACGGTAACTTAGAGCCTGTTATGGTCTCACTGCAAAGACCTCTCTCATTTAGAGAGCCAACATATCATCACGTTTTCTTAAAGTTGTGGTTGCTTTATATTTTTTCAATTCCTCTTTATTGTGGATCATAGGAAAGTGTACATAATACAGCTGGTGTTAATTTTGTATTTTGCGAACAGCTATGTCCGGGCAGGACTTAGCTGTTCGCAAAACAGGGCGTACAATAAAATGTAGGTACTAGTGAGTTTACATGCATGTCAACATATTATAATAACAAATTTCACAATACAAATTCCAAATTACATTACAAATTTTAAACCATTAATTAATTTATTTATTTATCCTCACACTGGAACGCCATACAGCAATTACACCAAGAGCAAAAAATCACTTCATGTGCTGATTTCCATCCATCTTGTGCGCAGTGGATATTGAACGAGTGGCGATGGATCCACACACGCTCATGCAGCGTGAAGACACTTCTCCATAGCCTCATCACTCCTTCCATACGCGCACATTCATTGCGAATTTTTGAAACTCGATGATTTTTCAAAATAAATACATTAGATATATTTGTTGGAAAGGACTCTCTTCTTCGTCATGTTTAAGACGCATCATGACCTAGGCAGATTGTATTCTAACAGTGATTTGTCGGCAAAGAAGTCTTTCACAGAGTAATAACATTTGTTCACTAACAGTTCATGGAGATTCTTTTTAAATGATTTTATTTCAGTAATTGCTCTTCATTAACAACAACTTACCATATCACCATCTCACATTAACATCATGCCCTTGGCCGATGTCACTTGGCATCGGGGTACCACTTTTTCTACTGTGTATGTACAGTCAACGGCAACGGCAAACTGCAAACGCAAGCCACACGGTTCTGACGCGAACTCCGTTCATTAGTATTGAATTTCTGATTTTGATCATCTACTTTTGCTGTTGACTGTACAGTCAACAAAAGAGATAAGTATACAGGATCGTCGGATATAGTTGAAGTTCAGTAAGAAATCGATGGATGTTTTCGAATAAAATTAAATTTTATGAATAGAAGACAAACAGCTCATTTGTAAATTAAATTTCAGTCGACAACATCTATCGGTTTCTTACTAAACTTCAACTATATCCAACGATCCTGCATACTTATCTCTTTTGTTGACTGTACATATGTTATCATAACATTCACGTGGACATACGACAAATTAAATTTGGCATTGGTATTTGCTTGATATGATATCTATATTTGGTAAGTATATGACAATCGTACGCAAAATACGCACATTGACGTGGAGTTGCGGACACCAGCCCGTATTACCTATTACCTAAGTATGACAATCACAATCACGGAATAGATAAATAAGGTTATCTATTCCGTGATCACAATCATATAATGAAAACAAAGATCACACAACACTAACTTACTGTGGCAACAGCCAGCTGAATTTGATCACCTAACTTCACAGTAATATTAGTAATGCCATAAAACACATAACTTGTAAAAAAGCCAACTCTCGCAACTCAGTTCTTCTACCGTAAAAAGTTGTGAGATCCATGTAATACCAAGTCGATTAATTTATTCAGTCCCTACTTAAGGGACCTTCTGTCTTAACTTGTTACGTAATTAGGTAACCTAACAACATCTTATAGTGACCATATCAATATTAAAAATCTTTTATGTTTTAAATAAATAGAGTGACTTAGCCATCGCATGAAAACACATTGTATCTCACAAGTAATCATCATCATCATCATTTCAGCCGAAAGACGTCCACTGCTGGACATAGGCCTCCCCCAAGCACTTCCACTTCGACCGGTTCTGTGCTTCTCGCATCCAACGGGTTCCTGCGGCCTTCACAAGGTCGTCGGTCCACCTTGTGGGAGGCCTTCCAACGCTACGTCTTCCGGTACGCGGTCGCCACTCCAGAACCTTTCGGCCCCATCGGCCATCTGTTCTGCGAGCAATGTGCCCTGCCCACTGCCACTTAAGTTTGGCAATTCTTCTGCACAGTAATCACAAGTAATACATATATTAAATTACATTGTTTAGTGCGATTACCAAGTCAATCTTTTTATTTAAAACATATAAGATTATATATATATACATACATATACAGGTACACTGATTCATTCACTGCAAATGTAACTTTGTAATCCTATATATTTATATGGGATTACAAAGTTATTTATGCAGTTGGTGTATACACTAAACTGTCCTTGATCTATACACTTATTGTATTCTAAATTTGAAGTTTCTATGTCTACTAGAAGTGCCTTAGAGTTTTGATGATCGGTCAGTCAGTCAGTGAGTGAGTGAGTGACAAAATTAAGAAACATTGACTAGTTATGATTCTTAAACTACTGGTTCAAATTGAATTTAATTTGAAATATACCGTGTTTATACAATGCCTGCTTGGTTACTGATAATTCGGGGGCGGGTAATTTAGTTTTATCCACAACGAAGTTATGGGGGGTCGAAAATGGCCTGAACTGTTTCGAGAAAAGGATGGTACGGCCGTGCCGCTTTTTGCTCGCCTTGGCGGGGGCACTGCCGTGCCCCCAGATTATTAACTCCTGACAAAGAGACATGAAACTAATAATACTATGAACTGTATTTGAAAGGTAACATGGCGAGGTTTAAACCTGTAGTCTATGATCAAACAGAACTAGTATAAGTTGGACTCTTAATCTATTGAAACTCCGTACTATAATATGAAACCAGGTCAAGGGGTTACCGCTGCCGAACGACCTGCCTACTGTACGTCATATAACCCCTACTCGCCTTACATAATAACCAATTTGAACTAAACAAAATGCATATTTGTAAATACTAATTTGAAGCTGCAGTGCGATTCTGTAACCATCTCACCGTGAAAACTTAGGTGGAGTGAGCTGTCAATAGTGTCAACTCCTAACAAAACCAAACTCACATCACCTAATTTTTGACGGTGAGATTTTTACAGAATCGACCGGCTGGATACTAACTGCATGATACTTACTAACTGGAAACTGCTTGGTTTGGGAAACCTTATATTCAATCCTTCAGAGAATTTTTGAGCTTATAACTCTTCGTTAGCCTGCTGATCTTCGCGCACCAGCCCACGTTGCGTGTCCAGTGTCTTCTCGGATTCGTAAGTATGAACAGCCAGTCTATTGTCATTAAGGCGCTACCTGGAAAATCTAAAATCCAAGAAAACCTACTAAGCGAGCGAAAGTGATGCAATTACATTTGAAACGCAAGAGTGAATGCTATAATGTGCTTGCGCTCTGAATAAAACGACGTATGTGCCAAAACGAATTTACTCCATTTTAACAAAATAAATTAATTAAATTTAAAACTAAGTACATTGAGTAAACTTTGATATGATAATTCTTTATGTTGTAAATTGAATTGAATAACTCTTCAGCGTTACGCCGTGATGTCGAAAAATGTAAAAAAAAATAGATATACCTTTGTAATTTTTTTGTATCGAGAAAAATTAATTGAATCGTGTATTCCTACTAGACCAAAGAGTCAAAAAACATAACAAAATGTTAAATCCCTATTCCACATACTTAACAAGTTACACGAAATAGAAAAACCACATTTTTTTCAATATATCACTCAGGGCATTAAGAGCCTATACTACCTCAGCTAAAATTCACTCTTTATCTCGCACGCACGATACTGCTCGTGGACTGTGTGAAAGCGAGACAGAGTGCGGTGCTGGGCGGGCGGCAGCGCCAATAGTTTAGGTATTTGCTTTTTACGGTGAAAATAAAGGTAATTCAAAAAAACTAACTAACATAAGACCTGCTTTATAGTTAGTTCAGTTAGTATGCAAAGTTTCATGATCTAATTTGAAGCAGTTTTTGAATACCAGCGGTTTATTGTTCGGTTTGGAGGTAACTTTGGAATTTTTTTCTATCGAGAAAATTTTATGGAATCGTGTTTTCGTCTAACATAAGACCTTACATTAATCCTCAACTTTAGCATATATTTATTTCAAAATTAATGCTGCGGTATTTTCGACATAACGGAGGATCATGCTAAGCCATTTGAGGTAGTATAGGCTCTTAAGATGAAAAGAAAAAAACGAAAAGGGCCTACTTAGTATACGGCTCACTGCAATCAGTGGGAGTGGGGACCCGTACATTACATTAACGACTTACGCGCCGTGCATTCTGCACAAACTTGATTGTATACCTATTATTGCAAATAATATGTAAACATATCCATACCTACTAACATTATTATTATAAATTTGGAAAGTAACTCTGTCTGTCTGTCTGTATGTTACCTTTTCACGCGTAAACCACTGAACGGATTTCGATAAAATTTGGCAGAGAGATAGATTGCATCCCGGGGAAGGACATAGGAGTTTCATCCCGATATTCCCACGGGATGGACACTTATGCGGGTGAAACGTCGGGGCACTGCTAGTATTTCAATAAATCAGTATTCAACGATCATTCACGGCGGTTTTATTTCATCTTACTAATAGAAACGCCCCGTTATCATATTCTAAGTGTAGAGATCCCCTATAATGTATAAAAATTGTTTCTATACATTACAAGATGTATGCTACATAGAGAAGAAATGTTATGTTAAGATGGTTTTGTAATTTATATTAGAACATATTTATAGTTTTGTAGGGTGTGTCTTGTAATTTACTTTAATTAGTACATAGTTGTAAATTTTACTAAAAGAAGTACCTTACTAGTTTTTATTAATAATGTTAACTAATTTGCATGCCCAAAACAGGCAAAATCTGGACTGTGCATATACCACCAACTTTTACAACTCCTAAAACCTATATTTTCAACGAATAAATTATTCATAATCTTAGAAATATAATCTATTAATATTATTAAAACAAATAATATTGTGTTATGTAGTAAGCCCAATAATAGTTACAGAAAAAAAAAAACGAATGAATATTATTTGTCGAACAACAGATAGCGACACTGCGTCTTAAGGCGGACACAGACATTGCGAGGCATGCGCAGCGCACGGCGCGGCGCTCATCGCATGCTTCGCAATGTGTGGACGTTCATATTCGTGGTGAGCTATGTGTAGATACCTTATGTTACCTGATAGAACCCTGCAAAACACAGTGAACTTTCAAGGGGGAAGCGCTAAGGTAGCCCGCGAAATTAAAATTTTCTTACGTTTTTTGCAATTTGCTGGTCAGTATTAAGTTGTACGTTGATTGACCAGCAAATTGCAAAAAACGTAACAAAAAATGAATTTCGCGGGCTACCCTGGCGCTTTCGCCTTAACATAAATTGAATCACAACCTATAAAGGCGGATACAGAGATTGAAAGGCATGTGCTACGCATGTGCTCACCACGAATATGAGCGTCCACACATTGCGAAGCATGCGATGAGTGTCGCGCGCTGCGCATGCCTCGCAATGTCTGTATCCGCCTTTACCTATAGGTTTTGAATAAATTTATGTTAAAGTTCACTGTGTTTTGCAGTGTTCTATCAGGTACCATTGGGTACCATGTACTAAAACCGACAGTTATCTTTTGTAAAAATATGTGATATACGAGTACATTAGAATAAATCACAAAATAAATTGTCGACAGACTACTCGTAACACGTCACTGTCACCACTCACATACACAAACTGTCATAAAAGACTCCTAATTATCTGCGTTTTATTTCATTGTTTTAGGGCCGATTTCTCAACCGACAGATAATTTTTGTTCATGGAATAAAATTGACGTCTGACGGTTTTTGTATGGAAGAACAGTCAAAAATTCAAAATTATTCCTCCGATAAAATTATCTGACGTTGGAAAAATCAGCCCTTAGTTGCCTGCAATCGTGGTACCTATACAGGGCGGCGAGGACTAACTATGAATTCATCACAAAATTCTAGATCCTTACTCCCCTTACTAATAAACGTTGTATATCGCCTGTATAGTCACACAACGCTTTGTCTTCTTCTTTCGAAAGTAAAATTACTGACGACTGAAAAAGAGAAATCGGTGTGTAATTATTCATCTGTTTTAATACGTTTATTAGTAAAGGGGTTAGCGTAGAATTTTTTCAACGCAGGGGTTCCTAATCATGTACTGAAGTCATAGTAACAGGTGGCTCGCATCGATGTGCCAGCCACCCTGTATGTTTTGAGAGAGGAGGACACAGCTGCATTCATATTTACCATAGACTATTATACCATTCTGCCTTCGTCTTTCATAATATCATGAACGAACTAAACGAGAAAAAAGTCACGCCATGGTAGTATTAGCCAGTTGGTAAAAAGGCAGGCTCTCCGTGTTGTGCTGGCTACACAAAGACTATTTGCTACTGATGTTGTTATATTCATTCAGTGCCGCGCCTCCAATCATGAATTTATATGAAGCTCTAACTTATCTAAAGAAAGGAACCAAATATTAACTGACAACTTATAGTCAATTTGTCATTTGTTTTCCAGACCGAGAGCAGTCAGCACCAGGGCTCGGAGTACATCAGCAAGGCGTCCCGCATTCTCGTCAAGCTCCAATGGTAAAAACGTTTTGGTTCGCTCTTTTGGCAGAGGGAACCCATACACTCCTCCTTAGTCGGTATCCCATCCTTATTGTATCGATGTTTTATAACACCATCCCTATTTATGCCTTCAAGTAGCTGCTGTGTTCCGGCTTTGGGTATAGATGTATTTGCAGGTTCAGAAGACATTTCAGTTATTCTCAGGGATGGCAAAATAAGCAAGTAAGCCATGAAAAGGCACTCTTGACCGTCAACATTTACAAGAAATTAGAACTAATTCTAGTGGCCCCTTCCAAAAGGAAGTTTTGAAGAAGAGATGCAGATGTCTTGAGGCGATGACAATTTACTCTATTCGCATTCGCTGGCCGTTGACTTGTTTGCCATCCAAAAATGAAACTTATGGAACACCTACACTGATTTCAGGTACGACCAAGCCGTGGACAGCCTTCGTCGCGAGATCGGCTTCCACCAAGAGTCTGGCAACACCGGCGCGATCGGGAGGCTCACCGTCGCCATAGTGCTCGTCCAACTCGCGAGGGGCGACGCTGTGGCTGCTGAGAAAGCGTACAAGGTGGGTTGTGTCTGTAACCACGCGTTTACATCAACATACAAGCTGTGCCACATACAAGAACCCAGGACCCCTGCGTCGGTTAGGATATGCAGTTAAATATTTAGCAAAACATTGACGTGTTTAAAGGGGATGAGCTAAAGAAGCCTGCGAAACTAAAAAAAAAATGCAGGTTAGTGTCAGGTTATATCATTCTCCCAATTTATTTGCTGTAGGCGCAAAATGTCTATTAAATATGATTCGCAACCGTAACAAATATCTATTTACAGACTTACAATGATAATAATCATTAATATAACTATTTGGCTTTTCTGGCAAGATTGACTTACACAAATAACTTTAATTTTCCAGGAATGGGGCAGTAATTGCGAGGTGGCAGAGATGCAGACCCTAGAACAGATCCTGCAGGCTTACGACGAGGAAGACCGCGAGTCGGCTAAGCGCGCGCTGGCCAGCCCCTTCATCCGCAACATGGACGTGGAGTACGCGCGACTGGCGGCCACGGTCCCGCTGCCCGAGGCCATGGAACCGGCTCCCAGGGCAGCTGTCAGGGAAAACGCGGCCCCCTCTTATGTTAGCCCCAACGCGCAGTCTACGACCACAGCAGTAAGTCTATACAGGGTGAAAAAAAATCAGCTGTTCCCTACATTTTATGTTCGCCTAACTCGTCAAAATGTAGGGAACTGCAGATTTTTTTTTCGCGATTGCAGCGTTGGTCCCTTAGTAAAAGTTGTTCATAATGATGAGTACAATCTCCCATTTCGGTGGTTTGTCGCATGTATTCAATTTCACCCTGTATACAATTCTTTTCCGTGGAATATTTTCAGATTTCCACGCGAGGCAGATGATAAATATGAGATTCTTTCCTCTTTTCCAGGATGTTTCGAATGTGGATTCAGAAGAATCCCCTTACGAGCCTGTAACATACGTGAAGAAGTCTGATGAGGAAGACGGCTTGTGTTAAATCTTCATTAGCTGTAGTTCCCATGTTTAGTTGCCTGCTGCCTACCCCGTCGATGGTGACAGTGCGGTAATATTAAAATAATATCATTATAGTAAATGTGGACGAAGCTAAATGAGTATTAACCCTTTGAACGCCATTGTCACATTTACGTGACAAGCAAGCGCGTGCCCTGTACGCCAGTCGTGTGTCGCCTATCCTATTTCGAGCGACATAAATATGTGACAAAAAATGCGGTGCACTTTATCACGAAATAAACAATTAAATCATTACTTTTGTGTGTTTTTAAACGTATACCTTAAATATTTAAAATAGTGGCTTGGCGTGGAGGGCACGCGCGTGCGTTTATGCTCTGGCGTTCAAAAGGTTAAGGGCACTTGACGGATGTTTTTGCTTACCATCATAAAAAAAACGAGTTAGTTTATACCAATAAGAATCTGTGTGCCTACGTACTAAATGTACAGTACAAAATAAAAAAACATTTTGTAAAAAGGCCGGGCAAATTTGGATGGGAAATGGTCTAAGGACCAAAAGCTATACGGTTCCGATATTCGTATACCATTGTGCAAAGGGACATCAAAATCTGAACAGGCAATTATGAGAAAATATACTTTTAGAATGCACAGATACTGACCACTATGACTAAATCATAGAAGCAATCTAAAAGCCCTTGATTTTTCATTACTTAACTCAAAAATTTACTCAAATCACCATCTTGATGAAACCTGGAACATTATAATGGTCTGAACTCGCCAAACCTCAAATCTTTGTAGGAGAACTAATGATGTTCGATCCAAAGGAAAACTACACCCCGTTAAGGTAAATATTACCGTGCAGTCATCACGGACACATCATTTTATATTAAGCTATGTGGCTATAAGTATAATAAAGCCTTCTGTGTTATTTTTGTATAATATGTTGACTAACGCTGTTAATTTAAAGCACCTCTATTTTACACAAAATATGTCTTAATAATAATTATCTAGTCTCGTGACTGATCCAAATGCCTGTGAAATCAAGTGTATAGTATTTTTGCGTAGCTATGAAGATTACGGGCCAGCAACCTGTATGAAGCTTTAAACTAGATTTAAAGCTAAGCAGTTTAATCGATGCAGAAATAAAAAACAACAATAATAAAACCGGATTAGCATGATTTTACAAGGCATTTTAGAGTTATAAAACTTACTTTTTGAAAGAATCGTACACGCTGGCGAAAAACGTGTTTCTTCAAAAACATTCCAAATTAACAAAAAGTGGGTGTGCTAAAGGCCACACAATAGAAGTGAAAACTTACGACTGATGTCACGTATACGCGATTCAGCGTCACCGACCCGAGCGTGACGGTCCAGTTTCGTTAACTGTTCCGAAAGGTGCGCTAAAAGAAGTTTACACTTCAAAAAGTTAGGTTCCTAAATTCAAAAATTAATAATGAAAGCAATAATAATGCAAAATAATAATGCAATAAAAATGCAAATAATAATATAACAATTTTGGACAATTTTAGTCAAGTTTTTGTAATTTCTTATTGGCCCATAAGAAAGAGCGTAGGCACGATGTCAAGATATTGGTTTATTCCCGGTCGTCCCCACCCCGTCGTCCCCACTGAGCACGAATGGGAAAAAAAAGTTTCCGTGAAATCTCCAATCCCATTATTGCATTTTGACTCTCGGTCTATAGCGGAACGAGTGGAAAATAAAAAGTTCCAATCGTCACCACTGGGAAGGAACGAAACTTTTTCTTCCCACTCGTGCCCAGTGGGGACGACGGGGCGGGGACGACCGGGAATAAACCAAGATATTCGGTACGGATAGCAATATTTAAAAAAATAAAATTGTTATAGAATGATTCGTAATGTGTAACTCGCTACCGTTTCTTCAAATCGCTTCTTACATTCCTGCTAGCACTCCTCGTCAATTGATCTTTATGACTATAATATACATAATTGATAAACAGTCACGTAAGACTGAATATATCAATCTTCATTCATAGTGGGTTTTGTCAAATAGGAAATGAATTCAACCATCTGTTTCACTGTCTATTGAGAACACTTTCCAAGTCTTCTTAACGCGGCTGAAATTTATATTGAGATAGTAGTCTGGCCATTGAACTCTGGTTTCTAGGCAATAACTATATCCTTAAGATAGCCCTGTTAACAAACTTTCGATCTTTTGATTATGTCAATCAATATGCCTAGCCTTTTCCCAACTATGATGATGTTGATGATGGGACTCCCTTTTCCGCACTTAGACTCTCATTCGGTCCGTTGTGCGTGGGGATTCTGGCTAACAGAGCCAGCCTAGCTCCGCCCAAAAGCACAGAAGCTTCCTGGGAGCTTCGCAGGCTTCGCGGAGCGACCTCATTGTTCCGAGGATTTATGCACGTTGAAAAGCCACGGCCTCGCATTCCAGGATGTCTGTGGCGCCTATGTTGAAAAGATGTTTGTTAAGGAGCTTTTCCCAACTATGTTGGGGCCGGCTTCCAAAGCGAAGCGATCTTTCCCAAACAAATGCAGCTAAAGACCTAAAGAGAGTATTTTACTTAGAGCGACTGACTGCTATTTGACCTCCAGCAGAGCTTCTGATGTATCAACTCATTTATATTATGACCACAGTTAAGGCCGATCTTTAGACCGAACACAACACTAGTTAGAAAAAGACTACCAATTCGTATTCTCGTTGGTTTTCCATTTTACAAAACAACTTAACCCAATATGACATGTTTCCTAAAGGAAAAATATACATCAACATGCTTATTTATAACATTTAGGTAACTCATAATTATGATACTGTATCTATAATACAAAAACTTCATAATTAATATAAAAGGGAGTAATATAATAAACTTACTGATTTTTATATCATGTATCACCTGTATTTTTTCTTAAATTCTGCGACATCTCTTAGTGTTTCCTTCAAAAAAATTAGCAGCTGATCCCCTTTCGTTTGAGGTCAGCCTGCATAAGCGTTGACGGCATTTTGATACCAAACCTCGTTGAAGTTTAAAAATAAAGATAATTTTATATATTGTATAAATAATAAATACGTATGTAAACTTCGTTTTTAGTCTAGACCCTGTATTTTCGTTACTTTTTGACTGAAATGTATCTCCTGTTAATATGGCTGTTATAATTTCAAGGCAGTGTTTTAAATTTCATACACAACAGTCTTCTTGATCTGGCTTGCATAACAACCTTTTATTAGAGCTAGCAACGACCTAACGTTGGGAAATGTGAACATTTGATGGCGTATTTGGTATCTAAAGCAGTTTCTGCTCAAAATCAATCTCCCTAGCTTTTACCCAACTATGTTGGGGTCGGCTTCCAGCTTAACCGGATGCAGCTGCATACCGGTATTTTACATTGAGCGATTGACTCTATCACCTCCACAACCCAGTCACAGGATAACACAATACCCTAAGACTGGTTGTCAGCCAGACTACACAGCAGTTTCTGCTTGTTGTCTAATAATTGCCATTTCTGGCAAAGTATTATCTTAGTATACTGCCAGATGGGACCTTCTGTCAAATTTTATTATATAACTCGACTAATTTTATAAAAATGTAAGTCCCGTCTCCTTTAGTCTATAGATTTTTCGAGACAGATACTGTGTCAAAGAAATATTATTATGCAAAATGTATATATGATGCCAGTTAATTTATTATACTGTAACGTATTTATTTAAATTATCGCACGCTTAGGTACTAAGGTCCTGCTATACTCACAAATTGTATTTATCCGATAAGCCTACACTTTGTTTTGTGTACTGAGTTTTTGTTAATACTCAGTAAGTAGGTAGTGTGGGTCTCTGAGGGACACTAAACGCATAAAGGTACAGACGCCAGCACATCAAGTTACTACAATCTGTCAAGATTTCTTTAATCGATTTTCAACTTTATTCCTAAAGCATAAGGTTCAAGGTTGATTGGGAAAATCTGACAGTTTCGGGTAGGTTGACCTGCTGGCGTCTGTACAATAATAATACAACTTCTATTGTGTCCCGTTCAGGGTTCTTCAACCTATTAATAATTTGATCTTTTGTTCAATCCCTAATAAGGCCTAAAATGTATGTTTTGACGAAATTAAACAAGCGATTTTAAGGGATTCATACAAATATATAAAAATATATTATAAGTTAACGCTATTGTACCTATAAAAAAAAAAAAATATTTTGTCGAAATGTTTGCATAATTGTGTACATATTCTATATTCTCGTACTGTTATTGGTTTACTGCATTACTCTTATATTCCAGATACATTTACTCAAGTAAATACTCGGTTAAAGCTGAAGATCTCTTAAAAGTCGTCGTATTTAAGCTGTGCACTTTTATCACAACGTATATAACCATGGGCGGTAGATTTTATGCAATGTGTGATAACAGACTTGCGCTGTAATGATAGCCTTGCTGATTACGCCGATATTCAGTCAGTGTCTGTAAAAGTTTTGATCGCGAAGAGCTTCGACCATCACCTCGAGAAGCTCTTGCTCAACACCTGGAATAAGAGTCCTTTTTGCAATGCCCGTAAAAACCTAAGCTGTAAACTGGTCTAAAAGGGGAATTTACATTATTATACTTACTGACGACTTCCCTGATACTATATCTGATGATCCGTGAGTTTGTCATCACGCTCTGTATGAAGTAGACCTGTGCCTATTTTGTGCTTATATTGACAAAAATTATTATATAAAATATAACGTATTGTTATATCAAATCAATGTAGTGAGAACTAGTGATATACGTGTTAGAGCGTCGACGAATAGAAGTTAATTGATAGGGAGTTCATTCAAGCTCAAGTGCCGTAGTCAAAATGTGCTTGTTTTAGATTTTCGCTAGGTTTTTATAGGTAACCCTGTGTTTAAGTAATATAGTTTCGTAAGTTGATTATTTGTACAGTTGATTTAATATTATGGCACTATATTTATATTGTTGTTTTTATGGATTTTTTTGTTTAGCGTTATTTTTATTTTGTTGGAGGTAACATTTGGGGATGCACTGTTGATTAATTGCAAGTGTTGCATGCTCCCATCAGAGCTAAAATTATTTTACGTTGATCAGTTTGCCGACTATAATGTAAATAAGTTAATGTTTCCAAATTCAATGTGATTGGCTTGGGATATTTATAGTTTTGCTCAAATAACTCTGAAATTTGTGTACTTAATCTAGCTTGCTTGTATTATTTTAATCAACAGTGCGTAGGGCGTAGACAGAGTAATCTATAGACTCATGGTATCCGTGTCACCGAAAGGGACAACAAATTCCGGCAATCTTCATCATAATTTTTATTATTTCATTCATAAACGTCAAACTTGTTGTGCACATTGATGTGCTTAGCCGACACGCAGTAAGGGACAGAAATATTCTTACTCTGTCTCTTTTCTTTGCTAGTGACGATAGTATATTTCTCTTTTTCTTGTGCGAATGAAAAAGAAGATATGCAGCAGTCTATAGGTTTACTCTGTCTACGGCGTGGGGTAAGGTAACGTTTCTTGTTCACTACGATAATACGAGAAAACAACATTATATTTTGGACGGAAATAATTACTAATCCCATTGTCAAGATTCTAGTTAGTAATAATAGCGAGCAGAGTAATTTAAACAAGTAATACATTAAACGTTCAATTAAGATTTGTAATATTGGGCTTCCAGTCGTTAACTCTGTACTCCTTTGCAGAGGAGAGTGAAGTGTCCTTCGATCGTAGATTGTTAAATTGATATGCGCACAATTAGCACGTCATAATGCTTCTCTCTTAGAGATAAATGCGGATAGTACTAAAATAAACTATTTCTCGTAATATCGTAGTGAATACTTTTAAGAATGACGTGTCACTATGAATTTATGTAAAATTGTTTGTGATGAATTAAATAAATGTAAAATTTAATCAATTCTAGTGAAGTTTTATTAAAAACTAAATGAACGCAATAATAATACAAAATTATACCTTGCTTATAATTTATATTATAGGAATAACTTTAAAAACTAGGTATTTCGTACATCACTAATGTTTTGACATGCATTATTTGTTCACACTGAAAGAAATGAACAGATGTGTGTGGAAAACGGAGAAAGCCATTACCCTGCAGTGAGACAATACAAGGTAGATATACAACTTTACTACTTGAAAAAGAATTCAAATACCCGCGTTTACACCCATTTACACCAATACAAGTTGTGATACTTGCTTTCCACAATCATTCTTTGTAAAAGACTTTTAGAAAACATACATGATTGTTGTCATTGTTTCAGGTATGATTTGTCAACTAAAAATTAGTTTGCACGGTACTCCGTTTTAATGTGCAGTTTGCACAAGTAATATGTAGCGTGTAGCCGGAGCATCGATTATTCCCGATGCCCACCACTGGGGGACACGGACAATTCATGGTTTGAATAGGTCGAATCTGTTCCAAAACCGAATCGGGGCACCCCCGTCTTCACGTAGTCTTTTAACCCTCCTAGTGCATATAAAAACCGGAGTCGCGAAGGGAGAGCAACCTCCGCCCGCTGCACGGTGGTTCCGCCCATAGGTCATAAATCCATACAACTCATATTCGAATTTCCAAAAACAAGTTACATATTTCGATAGACCATTAAACGAGCTATCCGGTGATATAAATATGTCACCTATTTGTTTTAATTATCAATTACTTTTTGACCTCGGAAGTGAACGCATCGTTACGTTGCACTCGCTGTTATTGGTGACTCATCATTAAAGTATTTGGTTACAAGTGAATTCTCGGAATTCTTTTGTTTGTGTTGTTGTTTTGTGCAATGGAAATTCAAGAGCAAGGTATGTTTGTCACATTTGATTGTATTTTGAATAAATTGTCAGTATAATATTTGTACTATTTACGTGCTACGCCATACATAATTTATTGTATATTTTTTCTAATATGATAACTTTGCTTAGAGCTACAAAATTTTGCAAGATTTTGCAAACATTCGCAACTATCTTAAACTGTAGTTGAGACTGTATATTTTAAAAATATTATACTTTGATTTGCGCCATTCTGCGCCGACGGCTGCTATAAAGGGCCTACGCCTGCGTAGACACAATCGTAGCAAGGTCTACGAAATTTGCAACTAATTTAAAACTTTTCTTTCAGGTACTTTGATCAAGTGTTCCTTCTCAAGGATGTATATCTTTGAGATTTGGAGTACTGTGAGTGGAAAAGCAACCAAAAAACACCAAGGTATATTAGAAGTTTTGCTGTCATCATTCAGTGATCTCGAAAATATAGACTTTAAGGATTTAGATGATCGTATACTGTGTTTATGTAAAAGTCTTGATTATTATTGGAATTAAGTAGGTAGGAGTAAATCAAAGTTATTACTTAAGTATTCTGATTGGCTGAAAGACATTGAATGTATTGAATTAAGAAGGAGCGTTGAGCAACGTGTTCATGAAGAAATTCAACCAGAAGCCGGGCCATCTCGCTGGCGTCCAAAAAAAGATTTTTCCCAGCTTAGTCAGAGATCAAAACGTAGACGATCGAGACAGCTATCTCAAGTGGATGACTCTGCTGTGAAAACATTGCTCGACACTTCAGATAAGTCTGATACTAGTTTTACATCAGATATTAATGCAGAAGAGGTCATTTTTTGTAGAGGCTAAATTAACACCAATATTTACTAATTAGAAATTTTGTTAATAGTAAAACTTCACGTAATATTTTACCGTCCTACCAAAGTACTTTAAATGCTAAAAAGAAGTGCTACCCAGATAATGTATGCATCTCAGAATCTAAAGCCGAAATTGAACTGCAAAGTTTGTTAGATCATACAGTTTCCAGAATCCTCGAATCACAAAAAGATGTTTTAGATAAAGTGCCAATCAATTCATCAGATAATTTAAATTTGATCGGGAAATGGGGATATGATGGTAGCACAGGCCAAAGCGAATACAAGCAGCAATTTTCAGATTTAGATTCTGATTCAATTTTAGATTTATTGCAAGTCTAGCTAATTTTAAATCTGTTATGTAAGTTCTAATTTTAAGTCGATTTCATGTAAAATATCTATTGATTTACATTTTTATTTTTTCATTTATCTATTTAGTTGTGTCTTTTTGACACATAGAGAATACACCCCAACATGAAACGTTTTGATTTATTGTCAAAAACGTTTCAGAACGGGGGACAAGCACACGTAATATTTTGATATTTATTTTATTATTCTTTTCGTGTTAGCAAATTATCAAATATATATCATTATGTAATAATTTACATATACACTAATATATTATGATTTTTTATTGCTACTTGAACCACTTCCCACGAAAAAAAAGCATTATATAAGATTTTCAGTATTTATGACCGCCTTTGTTCGGCGGCGGAACCACAGTGCGCTGCAGCAAGGCGAAGCTGCGGAGGTGGGCATGGATGCCTATCCTTTATTACGTAAGGGCGGAGGGGTTCCACTTCCCGCAGCGCGGGAGATGATGCAGAAGCAACTTTAAAGCGTTTTGAGGTTAGGTTAAAATAATTTGTTTCCCCAGTGGTGGACGAGAATGATTTTTAACAGTTGCTTCGGTGTCCCCCATTGGTGGACATCGGGAATAATCGCCGGAGCATAAAAGCACACTATACAACTTGCACAATCATCTTCATGTTTTATTGTACAGGGTTATAATACTATTACTGTGTAAGCAATATTTATATACTTGTGTAGCGGTACCTATCTACAACGCCGCATGCGAATAACGCGTCATACTGACGTCACGCACATCCTGCATCGCGCAGGCAGAGTTTACCGCGCAACCCTGTTCCACATACCTCTATACTTGCAAGGCAGCACATAGTGTCACGAATAAATAAATTGGAACATTATTACGTAGGATTCATTCACATTCTTCATATAAAAACTATACAGGGTGGCTGGGGACATAGACGCGGAAACTGAAACCATGAATTCAGCACATGATTAAAGAACCGAGTAGAAATATTTCATCAGTTATCAAAAAAAAAATCTGCTGCTTCAGTGTATGGAACTGTAATTTTTAGGGTTCCGTACCCAAAGGGTAAAAACGGGGCCCTATCACTAAGACTCCACTGTCCGTCTGTCTGTCTGTCACCAGGCTGTATCTCATGAACCGTGGTAGCTAGACAGTTGGAATTTTCACAGATGTATTTCTGTTGCCGCTATAACAACAAATACTAAAAACAGAATACAATAAATATTTAAGGGGGGCTCCCATACAACGAACTTGTTTTTTTCGGCGTTTTTGCCTTGTGATACGGAACCCTTCGGAATAATTTCACTGCCAGGGGGGTTCAGAATCATCTACTGAATCCATGGCACAGGTAGCGCTTCGATGTCATGCCATCCTGTATTATCAAAATACTAACGAGAACAAGATAAATAATTATAACTTGTTAAATCTATAACAAATTCGAACATGTTTATTATGAGACATAATTAAATGAAATAGAACTAAGATTACGTGACATTCTAAATCAACTCCTAGATAAATACTATGAGAGGTTATATTTCTTGCCAACTATTCCATTTGTAATGTATACATTCACTTAGGCTTAAATCTACTAACATTTTCTTACTACGAGATCAAGCTGTACATCCCTAGTATTCAATTTGATATTTACCAGAGAATTCATATGAAAAACAAATATTTTTGATTTTTTTTTAAACGTGTAAAAAACTTTTCTGAAAGCATAGCCGCTAGGTATCATTAATGGTAGAGCTAAACTCAATGGATCATTGTAATGCTCCGTTTTCATCCTAAATGTGACGCGATATTGGCACTACACTCGATATATAAAAACTAACCACTTGAAAAACAAATACAATGAAATATCACTTACAAAAACTACTAGGCAAATTATAATATTGATTACAGTTTTAGCTATGTAACTATCTTAAAATAAGCCATTTCATATTTTTTTAAAGTTAAAACTACTTCATAATTTAATATGAAACTACCACATAGAATGATTATTTACATCTAATACAACATGCCTGCCGCAGGACATATACAGCGGTTTATACTTTTCTACTACATTGATTCATAGTTTTATACCACACAAGATACTTCTTGGTGACAGATATATCAAGGCATTTCATACCTTAAAGACAAATAACTAAGACAAATATCCTATGCACATTTTTCATACATGTATAAGGATTCAAATTATCAGGCCTTGTGCACACTATTGGGCAGCTGCAGCACGGCACGTCCGCCGCATGCCGCAGTGATGTGCCGTGCAACAGCGCGCCGGCGGTGCGCAAAGGCCTAAGTCAGTTTCTCAGTTTTTTATAGTCTGACATTCTGAGAATCAATTATTTTGAGTAATTTTTATCATGAGATTTAAAACATAGCCTCAAATGAAACCAACTAATTAAATTGGGACATAATACTGTGTACGTCAACAAAAGAGATAAGTATGCAGGATCGTCGGATATAGTTGAAGTTTAGTAAGAAACTGGTGGATGTTCTCGAATAAAATTTTATTTTATTAATAGAAAACAAACAGTTAATTTATCAAATTAAATTTCAGTCGACAACATCCATCGGTTTCTTACTAAACTTCAACTATATCCGAAGATCCTGCATACTTATCTCTTTTGTTGACTGTACATACATACAAGTGTCTATGAAGTACTGGGTTAAAGCCAGTACAAACACAGATCACCCAATACACACATTTTTGTAAAAAGATGAGCTTCTGTCAGTAGAACTAAAAACTACAATACCACAGAAGGTAAATACAGTGTAGTTACTTCTCACAAACTAATCATGTTGCAATTTATATTAAACTAGCAGCGCCCCGCGGTTTCACCCGCATAAGTGTCGAACCCGTGGGAATATCGGGATAAAAACTATCCTGTCCTTCCCCGCGATGAAATCTATCACTCTGCCAAATTTTATCGAAATCCGTTGTGGTTTAGGCGCGAAAAGGTAACATACAGACAGACTGACAGTTACTTTCGAATTTATAATAATATTGTGGATTAATTTTGTTTAGCACCCATTTTGTCAGTAGATGGCAAATCAATTTATAATAGAAATCTCTAGTCGTAAGGAGCAGTTCTATAGTCCAATTGTCCTGCTATTGTTCGTCCAATTGCTCTAAGATTACGATTGAAAGATCGAGCGGACCGCCCCCAACCGTCACTCAACATAAAGATCTATAAGCCTATTTTTAGCAAAATTAACTGCAGTTGTAGTTATTGTTGTGCTAAAAAAAATAGACTTCTAGATCTGACTGCAGTTGTAAAACAGAAATCCTTAAAATTTCAATCAAAACTCATTTCAACTAAATACTATCACACCATCAGCTTCTTCTACATAATTCGAGACGCAGTATCAACAAACTTGGTTTGACAATAACGCGAGCCATAAGCCAGGATGCTCCATAACTTTGACAGCTGACAGTTTAGAATCTACCCAATCCATGTCGATTCGAGAGACACACAGCAATTTAGTCTCCATAGTAATTGCTAAAAGATTATTATAGCACCATCAAATTTAAACCGAGTGAAGATTGGATGTCATACGGGATAACCATTGGGAACAAGGATGAAGAAATAACTCCTCTTAATCTTGCTGATATAAAAACGACGGTACAGAGGAAAGTACAAGAGATCACCTCCAGTGTTAGGAAAGACGACCAAGCATGGATGTACATTATACATTTTAGCAATTTACCGCCTGGTTAGACCTGGAGTTGATGACTATCGCCAAGCAATTACAGACCGCATCAATGCACAAATTGTAGCCATCTCTACATCATCCACTTACATCTCAGAGACGGTCGCATACAAGCATCGCCATACAACATAGTAATGCCGCCAGTCTCTTGGGTACATTACCAGTCGACAGCGATGCGGATGAGTTTTTCGACGCTATTTTCTAGTTTCTGTATAGTTTTAGTTATGAGAGACGATTGGACAATATATTGTTGTTTTGGACAAATGACTGCCGTTGTATGATGCATTTTAAATCTCTGGAGGAGCGATCTAGAGTTTCGTGAGAAGAAACTAACAAAAACCTACCAGTTTAAATCTATGCCTCTACAGTCTATGGAGAAAATCTACGATTGTATATTTTTGTGGCTGAACATAGTGTGTATGTATGGCCCCACCATCGGAGGGACGGAAGACGTGGATTCCGGAGCTTGTTCCTTCTCTTTAGTGTTCTTCGTCTTTCTGAATTGAAAACCATTTTTCCTGAGTATCTTCCTGAGTGTTTCCCTTGAGCCTTTGAAGTTTATCTCTTCTTTCAATATCTGAAGGAGTTTGTTGATAGTAGGTACTTCTTTCTTAAAAGCGTAGAACTCGTGGATTTTTCTGCGAATGACTTGAAGGTCGTACTCATCGACTTCTATCTTGCCCTTTGTCCTTACACGTTTCTTTGGCGATTTCTTTAGAGTTTCGGGGTCAAGCAGACCCTGTTCTACTAGTCTTGCTTCTTTTACAATGTTCAATACTGTGCGTTCAGATACACCTGAAAAGATACAGCGCTTGAATTAACTAATTGAAAGTGAATTAGAACACGCAAATGTCTGTACCAACATCTGGCTGCTAAGGTTTAAAAATTCATGTCTACATAACATAGTGATTTATTTTATTTAATATTAATTGTTCAAATTAAACTGGTGATTTGGTAATTAGTCGCCATGATATTAGTGTTCGCAAACTTGTTATAAAGAAACACTAAAATTCGCTTTTTTTTTAAAGTATGACACTGCTTTGTTCGTTGGTGATTTGCTAGAGCAAAAAACATCATAAATGCATCTAGTACCTATTTTAAACCTTAATTAAAAAATATATATATCTGGTTAGGCTAAGCACAAACCTATTATAAAGAGTGCTTTATATGAGTTTTTATTTGTTGAATTAATTGGGTCTTGAATGTGATGGTGATAACACATGCATTTATAAGTATTTCTACTTATAAAAGTACTCTTCAAATTATATTATTATGGTTGCAATCCAGAAATGGGTATCAATCCTATTCAAAAAATTTTTATGTGACTATTTTCAAGAATAAAGTAGTAACAGATTCTCCCTCAAAGGATTACCTTGTCAGCAAAATTTTCAAATACACATAATTTATTTATTTATTAGTCTATCTACAATCTTCGACGATGCATCGCATTTCTCTATCTGCTTGGGTACGGTTTATTAGTCTATCTACAATCTTCGACGATGTATCGCGTTTCTCTATCTGCTTGGGTACGGTTTATTAGTCTATCTACAATCTTCGACGATGCATCGCGTTTCTCTATCTGCTCGGGTACGGTTTAAACATTGCGTTTTCTAATGATCCTGAATTGTTTGGCAGAGAGATAAAGCATAGCATTGCATTTTTAATATTTACTGTCGCTAGATAGGGATTTAATCGCTGATCACTAATGCAAGAATTTTGCCATGTTAATAGTTGAATGGAGCATCTGAAAAATTACTTAATCACTAATCGCAAAAGCTAACAGTAGCATATCTGCTAACGCCCTTATTTAAGTTAGTAATTTTGAAAGAAATTTATAATTTTTTTTTCTTTTGGTTGCAAAATCAGCTATTGGTTGGGTATTCATTGGTGGCATGTATGGTTGCATCAAATTATTTGTAAAAAACTTATTGCGAAAAATATCTGGTCTCAGAAAATAATGTCATTTAATTAACAATGTTTTTCTTAACTTCTTATGTTTCGGTTTCAGCCGAAAATAGGAGAGGAGCCGAAGGAACGGTTACGATTTCGACTGAAAATCGTGATTTGGTTGGACACAAATTATATTTTAAAAAAAGTAACAATAATGGGTCGATTTCAAATTTCGAATTAAAATGATACTTTTTTGTTTGATTTCTTAAATACCCGTTTTTTGGGTTATTAATGGTATAGCCTCACTATATGAGGTTATATTATTAACATAAGTTAAATAAAATATTGATGATTTTTTAATGAAAACTATAGAAAAATTGAAATCAGAGTGACACGAATGAGTGATGTTGTTACACTAATGAAATTATCTAAAACACTAATGAGATTAGATGCCTACTAATGACAATTAAAAAAAAAACAACTGAAACCACTCATTTTAATAATTTTGCGATGTACTCTTTAGCAGACAATTAAAATAAAACTAACCCAAATGGATTAAATTAGTTTAATGTCTGTTAACAATCATAAAAATATTATTTGGATGCATATAATTTTTCAGTCTTCTTGGAGGAACTTTAGGATTCAAATTTAATATATTTTTTATTTATTTATTTTTATTTAAAAAGTAAAAGTACTCAAGTATTGATTCAATTTTTAAGTCTTCCATATTACAATCAATATTTTTGTATTTATCTATCCATAATTTTGCTGATTTTGGTCTTGGTTTTCTTTGGTTTTAATCATTATTTATATAACATTTTCTTCTTGACTTCTGCTTTCCTTAATTAAATACCTTCACCAGAAATATTCTGTATTAATCGTTCAATCAATCTTTGTATGCCTGTTGTTGGTTCAAAAACGTAAGAAATTCTTGTTGATGTTGTTGCCCAAATCCAGACGCCATTGCTTCTGTTTGAGTTACCATGAATGACTGATTTTCCCAAGTCCCTTTAACTTTAGCAAGTGGTGTAAGATTCTGCTCTTTGCGAATTCGAGAAGTTGGAGCTTTATTGGGCGTATTAGCGTGTTTAATGGTGATATCGCTCAATATTTTAATCTTATTAGGAGGTATGATTTTAACATTTCCTACTTCTGAATCTATTGCACTTTTGTAAATTTTATGCAATTGCATGTGCTTGTCGTGCTTACAAATGGTGTCAACACACTCGTAACAACTCAATTTTCTAAACTCAAGGAACTCCGAATCGGAGTTCCAAAGCACCTGGTGGACTAACATAGTTCCTTTAAAAGGAGCTATGTTTTTGGGGAGATGAATTTCTTTTTCTCTAATCTCATGTTCTTCTACAACCCTTATCTCGACATTTTTTATGTTTTCTCGCACAATACCAACAAATGTTGAGAAGTCCCCCACATCACGCCCGCATTTTACTTGGTAGTCAGCCGTCCTTTTAACTACGGCGCCAACACCATCTGGAGCACCTTTACCGTGGCCGGCTTCCTGATAGTTCCAAGTTACTGACTTTAATGATGAGAAGACATTTTGCAGCTGTGTCATAATGTAAAATATATACTTGTTGCGATATTGACTCGAAGGGCTATCTGTTAGTATATGCACAGTAGTAATACTAGGAGATTTTTCAAATACAAACTCCAGTGCTTTCTGCAAATGAGCCCACACTGCTGGTGAATTGTGTCGAGTGCATTCACTAACTGTACATAAAGAATAGTTAATGATTTCCCTTCCCTTTTTTATATAAATTACTACTGTGTGCAAAGAAACCTGGCCACGACTACCTCCAAAGTGCAAGCTTTGTACTTCTTCAGCGAATTTATAGCTATAATTTTCCGAAAAGTCCATGTGGACTAAAGTTTCGTAATCATTCAGGGATTTTTTCAGCTCTGTTATAATTTGGTATTGGTTGATAATATTCGCAGTATGTGAGAAGAATTTAGGAAGAGAATCCTCTAGTTTTAATATCAGATTTCTTATTTGAGTTGTGCGTTTAAATTTCTTAGTGATGTTAATTTCTTTTTGACCCACTTTTTTCTTATCCCTACCCCACTCATAGTATTCTATTTCTTGATCGTTACTGAATTCGTTGTATGGTATGACTTTATTTTTACAAATTTGACATTTACGAGAAACACATTTAAGATTATATTTGTCACAGCACAAGATATCCAACATCTTTTGGAAGTTAGTTATATCAACTATCCCTTTTTTCTTCAAACTCGAGATTAAAAGATCCATATTTGTGTGAACTGTACAGCCACAAGTATCTCTGTCATCTCTAGGAAGGTAAACCCAAAACGGACGTAGTCGTGCGAATGTAACATAGCTTATTCGTATGTTTGGATTTTCTTCCATAAACTTTTTGTGCAATTTTTTTACAGAGTCCAGTAAATACCGCTTTTGTTTCGTAACTCCGAACTTTTTAATACATTGTTTTTTACCGGCAGTATTGCGACTATTGATATCGTCTTCATAAAATCGTTCCACTAACTCTTGGATACTTTTGCCTCCTTCTAAAATCTTCTTTTGTAAACGGCTGCGTAGGCACTTCCTATATTGGTCATTATTTCGTCTTGGACATACAGTATTCGACTTAGTGTTATCTTCTGTAGCTTCATTTATGCCTGTTTTTTCATTATCCATATTTTCTTTTTCTCGATTATTTTTCATAATATTAATTTTTCGCAATAGAACTCTGCACCTGTATTGGTATTTTTTTATTAAACATAACATTTCTTTCTTTTCCAAGAGGTGCTTTCGTTTTAAAGCTTTAATTTTGTTCAACAAGATTTTGTTTTTTAACTTATTTGGTCGTTCTGTATCAGGTGCATCCAATGGGTCGCCAGTTTTATCATCAGCTGTAGAATCTATTTCAGTTCTTTGTGGGACAATTACTTCTTGTATCTTTTTCTCTTTTAATTTCTTCTCGTGATAACGTTTGGAATTTTCCCTCCACTTTTTCCGTTGTAATCTTTGCTCTCTTGGAGACATTTGGTTAATACTTTTCACCTTCTTACCCTCTTTTCGTTTTAGATAAGCTTCTCTTTTTTTAGCTCTTTCAGCGGCCTAAAGCGGCCTTCAGCATCCTAAAAAATTATTTCATAAATAACAGGCATTAAGCCCTAGCTTAATTACACTAAGCAACACTCAAACTCAAAACATAAACACCTATAATAATTTATAGCAAATTTCGTAGATAATCATGTAAATATAACTATTGATTTTCATCACATCACACACAAAAAAGGAGAATTAAAAAAAAAACAAACTGCCTTTGACGTAATCAGGCGGAAAGCCTTAATTTTTTGTTAATAATTCATTATTATAATATTTCATTAGTGTTACATTCAATATCATTAGTGTTACATGAAAAATTGACACAAATGACAGTAACACTAATGATATTTGGAACAAACATATAATTTTTAAGCTTGTGGAACTTTCTAGACGGCAATCGAATACATTTAAAATATCCATGTTCTTGTTAGCTATAAGAAACACTGTGTTGTAAAAATTCGATTACAATACCTTTTGCAATTATGGTTAAGAGATGAATGAGTCGAGTTTCGTCCACGGCACTGAAATCGGTAGAAATATGAATATCTCGCAAAAAATACGAAACGCACCACCGCTCTGAATAAACGCTGCAAGGCCACTGACGATGTGTCGGCGGGTGGGGTGAAGCGGGGGCCCGGGAGCTCCGTGGATTTAATATTATGACGGTATTAACTTACGCTACACTAATGATAAATAAACCATGATCAATGTTTAAAACACTAGGATAAGAGTATTCTATTATTCTCAAATGAAAATTTTATACTATTTTTGAATGCTTGCACATCATCATGTTAGGAAATATTAAATAAATAGAATCTCTACGAGTAACTTCGTTTTTATTCAACTTTATTTCAAAGTAAACGGAAAATGAGTAATATATTCTTAAGGGACTAAATGTTATAGTTTTAGTTTTCTCGCAAATGGCACACTTTTGGGTATTGTTTTGTTTTGGAACGTAAAAAGGTAATTGAAGACTATAATATTAAAGAAAAAAGAAAAACAATCGCAAAAAAATTTCAAAGTTATTAGAGATGACAACAGTTTTAGCTCTGTTTGAAATCGACCCTAATACAGAAATGACACAATTTTGACAAAACTCAGGGTAATGTGTTGCAAAGTATAATGTAAATGTGATAATAATGTAATGCAATGTGTATGTAATGGTCATCGATTTTAATGGACTTAGTGCTTGAATTTTTGAATAATGTTTTGAATAAAGCTAACATGAGAGGACAAAAATCATGTAAATGCATTTGCTATGTTACCGCTATCATTTTTAAGCATCAATGAAAACACTTATCTCATTTTCAAATCAGTTAATATTATTATGAGAAATGTAACGTACACTGCACTGTAGTGCACAATAATGATTATTTGGGCGTGCTATTCAGATGTGTTCCTTATGCTTATGTTGAACAATATTATCAACATAATGTTAGTTTGGCCAACAAAAGATTATTCTAAATTAGAAGCAGTTGCTAGCTTTAGGCAGTTACATTCTAAGTTTTGATGTGACTGAATAACTGTATTCATGTCCGAAATTTTATAGTTTTAGTAGGTAATAATACATTCTATAGAAGACCAATGATTCACATACACTTCTCCATGTTTGCCGCTTTAGGGCTCCATTTTCTAATACACTCAATGCTGTCAATTGTTTTACACAAGTCGCTTGTGGGTGTCATACATACGCCGAGCATACAACGTCCTGTGTGTTCAATTTAATAATGCTTTTAGGATGCTTTTGGGACTACCATGGCATTGTAGTGCTTCGGGAATGTTCGCAGAGGCTTGCACAGATGGTTTCCATGCCATCATGCGAAAGAAAGCAGCCTCCTTACTACAGCACCTGCATGGTAGTAACAACAGCATTCTAAAAATGATCACTGTCAGAGCTTACTGGCCCTTTCAGGAACACTGGGTAGGGACACTCCTAGGTCTGAATTAATAATTTTATTACTGTTTTGAAAACTAACAATACTAACCTATCTACATATTAAGTATTATTGTTACTAACACCAAAATACTATTAAATAAATCACAATAGTAGGACCTAGTCTGAAATAAAGTTTTATTTATTTTATTCATATAATGCAGTGGCTTAATGCATAAGTACGTAAACATGATGAAAGATATGGGGTAACTTTCTTCTAACAAAGACGCTAAAATGCTACGACATGTCGTATGAAAGTATTTAAAACGCATACGCTATTTTGAACGCTTAAAATTAACAAAGAACGTACGTAACAGAATAAACGATATTATCTTACTTATGGCTATTAATATAAAAAATAACATGTCTACAAACCTGTAGCGGCAGATACTCGAACGTAAACTTTACTCAGAGGTATTATTGGCACTTGCATTCGTTTTTCCTCGTCCATAAACTCCTTTACTTTCAATATTATCTCCCGAACTTCAGTCGTGATATTCTTCGGCATTTTGTAGCGTAATTGTTGTGGTATTTCACACAAAAACAGTGCCTTGAAACACAACTTTCAATCTAGCAAAAAGTACTCAGTGACTACTAATAGTAATAACTACAGCCCCAAATAAATGGCCACTTTTTGAGTTTGACTTTTGTCAGCGTGACATTTTATCAAAAATGGCGGCGGGCATCCTCGCAATATGGCTGCCAAATGTATTTCGGATACGCTGACCAATAATTGTTTTTTACTACTAAGTTGATGACATTCAGGCCGGCCGCATACGCTCGGTTTCCTGATTCGGTTTCCGAATCAGGAATTCAGATTCGGAAACCTGAATGCTTCATTTACATACAAAATTTACATACATCCTTACTATTTCCGAACGGAAAAAAACCTAACGTTCGTTTCGGAATTCTTTGTAATACAAAAAAACGGATGTTTGCGCTAGGCACACGGAATTCCGAATCTGAATTCCTGATCCGGAAACCGAATCAGGAAACCGAGCGTATGCGCCAAGCCTTAGAGACCAAAAACCTACAACAAAAAAAGTCTGATGCAATAGGTAGGTGGTGGAGGTGGTTATTCTAGTTCAACCCTCCACTAGGAGTAATAGTGTTTCAACCTCAAACAGACCAAACAACCGAAAATCATAATAGGTGGCCGGGAGCCCGGGAGGCCTACTCTTTAAATCCGTCGTCGAAGAAACCGTGTATAACTATGTGGCAAGGCGCCCCGTCGCGCGCCGTAAAAAAAGGTTCGAGGTCGTTCCAGAGGAGGTCACGCGGGAAACGGGGCGCGTGAGGTTCGTAAGTGATACGGAGTTGGAAACGCCCGTTACTTCGGCCAAAACTACGGATTTCGTACTTAGAAACTAGACCCCCGGATAAGTAGATCATCGGAGCTTCGGTCGCTCATCTTGTGAACAAGCGTGCTCTGTTTTGATATTTTATGAATGAGTTTGCCTCAAAGAACAGATGGGCTCCTCCAAGTAGGTATTCTTCCAGCTCGGTTAGTGACCGCAGAGCCAATACCTTTGCAACGATGACGGTGCTGCCCGTCATCGCTCTGGAGAATTTATAAGGCTTTGCGTTTTCGTCGTCATTACTACTGTCAGCATACTGCCACGGGCCAGCTCCACCACCAGTTTGATCAACGCTTGTGTTGCATGGGCATTTATTAGCGTACAATCGACTAAGTTTTTGTAAGAAAATAATGTTAAATGTACACCACTAAACGCCAATACTTAACTGTCAACAGCAGAGTGCCAATGTCAAGTTTTGCGACGAAGCGGCGTAGTAGCTTTGTTAAAACAACTAAGCTTTCTTTTCATTAAATTACTGAAAACGACAAATTCCAGTTTGTGGAACATAACTTACTTACTACCGTTCGCAATGGAGGACCCGTACGGCGAATTACCTAACTACGAAGTCGTGAATGCTCTTCAAGAGGTATTGTGGTTTAGCACCAAAACATCCTGTAATATTTTGTCTCGAAAACATCATTTTAACACTTTTTTTCGAAATATCCAAATATAACATTACACTAACTTGTAATTTACAAAAGGTCACATTTTTAGTTATTTTTTTATTGTCTTTTGTATAGCTACGTGATGAAAACAAAGAGCTGAAAGTGAAGATTGAAGAACATTCAGCTGCCATGGAAAAGCTTCAAAAAGTAAGAAAGCATTTATTTATTTAATTGTACATCCTATTCTTTTACTTTTATCATTTTTAATGTTTGTCTGTGTTGTGTGTACTGAACTAGGTACATATTTAGATTTTCACAGAAGTTGTTAATATCAGAGCTTTGCTGCACAAATATTTACTGTATTTTGGCTGCTATGACTACATACGTTTACACCTGCATGACTGCTGCATGTTCAGTTTGATGTGCTCGGCTAATTTTTCTATTTTAGGATGATTGTTTTGTTACTATTTGCTGTATTCTGGATGCTTTTAAAGTGTAAGTCTTTTTTTTATATCATTCTCATCACACATATATTGTAACTAGCAGCACCCTGCGGTTTCACCCGTGTAGGTTTCGATCTCATGGGAATATTGGGATAAAAACTATCCTATGTCCTTTCCCGCAACTCAAACTATCTCTATGTTTGTGCAGAATAAACAGTTTTTCTTTCTTTCTTTTCTTTCTTCTATACCAAATTTCATCTAAATCGGTTCAGTGGTTTAGGCGTCAAAACGTAACATACAGACAGACAGCACACATAGCATGAACACTTCTGTCTCTACGAAGAGTAGATACATTGCTTTCTATACAAAGCGACTTTTCTTTTCTTCATATTTGACATACCGCCTTAGAAATTCTTCTACAATCTGTCATTTTGTCTTTCGTTTCTTACGATCTTTGTCTAGGTCCTTTTTTATGTAGATTATTACAGAAGAAAGTTTTCTATCCCAAACTGTCAAAATCACACTGACACGTGACGGTTGTCACAGGTAGTGAAGAGATTTTGTAATCGCTAAAGACAGTAGAAAACTTTCCACTCAACGGCCACAAAGTATATACGGTTATCTACAAAATCCTGTAACGACTGTCACAGATCCACGAATCACAGCCGGGGCCAATGGCCTTTCCGAGGCACGGAGAGGTCTCGGTATGAAAAGATGGTCACCCATCCATGGACCAACCGCGGCAAGCGTACCTTAACCTGATCGATCAACCTGTGCGGCTGTTATTATTTAGCCACGGACCCCTCCTTATAATGTGACTTAATATCAGAATCAAAAAGGAAGAAAAAAATCATATTATGACAAAACAAAGAATTCTGAGTTGAATAATGTAAAAGAGTGAATTTTGTAAAAAGTGCAGTTGACTCTTTCTACTTTGCTGCCGTATTGTCTACACGGAACGTCATCTTATAATATAATGATTATCTATATAAATAAAAGAAAGTCGTGTTAGTTACACCACTTATAACTCGAGAACGGCTGAACCGATTTGGCTGAAATTTGGTGGGGAGGTAGCTTAGAGCCAGGAGACGGACATAGGATATTTTTTTTTTTTTTTGTATTTTTTTTTTTATAGGAGGAGTAGGGTAGGAGTAGGGTAGAAGTAGGGTAGGAGTAGTGTAGGAGTAGTGTAGGAGTAGGGTAGGAGTAGTGTAGGAGTAGGGTAGGAGTAGTGTAGGAGTAGGGTAGGAGTAGGGTAGGGTAGGGGTAGGGTAGAAGTAGGGTAGGAGTAGTGTAGGAGTAGTGTAGGAGTAGGGTAGGAGTAGTGTAGGAGTAGGGTAGGAGTAGTGTAGGAGTAGGGTAGGAGTAGGGTAGGAGTAGGGTAGAAGTAGGGTAGGAGTAGTGTAGGAGTGGGGTAGGAGTAGTGTGGGAGTAGGGTAGGAGTAGTGTAGGAGCAAAACAACGTTTGCCGGGTCAGCTAGTAATCTATAAATATAAAAGAAAGTCGTGTCAGTTACACTATTTATAACTCAAGAACGGCTAAACCGATTTGGCTGAAAATTGGTGGGGAGGTAGCTTAGAACCAGGAGACGGACAAAGGAAACTTTTTATCCGGTTTTAGACGGACATAGTATTTAATACTTTTATTTACTTATAGGAGTAGGGTAGGAGTAGTGTGGGAGTAGGGTAGGAGTAGAGTAGGAGTTGGGTAGGAGTAGTGTAGGAGTAGGGTAGGAGTAGGTTAGGAGTAGGGTAGAAGTAGGGTAGGAGTAGGGTAGGAGTAGTGTAGGAGTAGGGTAAGAGTAGGGTAGGGTAAGGGGTAGGACACCATGCGAACGATAGCGCCGGGCAGCTAGAAATAATTTATATGGCAAAACAATGTTTGCCGGGTCAGCTAGTTTTTAATATAATTTAAAAGAGTGTCCATGGAGTTTCTTGCCTGTTCTTCTCCATAGATACCTACTATGCTTTGGAATGGGCAACTAGCTTCATATTTTCTGACTAATAGGCTTCTTGACATAGTCAAGTCTCCAAACCTCCATGTCTCATAATATACATTTTTTATTTAAGTGGATTTGTAAGAGTGGTGTTTTTTATATTTTTTAATATGGAAACTATAACGCTATACTATAACACCGCAAGTCGGGACAAGAAGAAGTTATAAGTGGCCTTCAGGCCACTGGATAAATAAATCAGAATCAAAATAAAACATTCATGTTGGTATCAAATTCAATTAGTTGGAGCTTGTACTCGTATATGTAGGTAAAATACAACAATGCTTAAATATGTTTTTATAAGCTTTTATTTATACGATTATTGATTTACCAAATCATATAAGTATAATACGTAGATACTAGCGATGACTTGTATTAGTTTCATGGTTATTCTTGGCTTCTTCAAAATTAAGTGTGTAAATAAATATATTTTCTGCTGAAATCATTACATTGATTTCGAAAGAAAATAATCTATACTTTTAAGAACAACGGAAGGAATTTTTTTAATTTTTACATTAAACTCCATTATTATGTGTAATAATGTGTGTTAATAAAAAAATTAAAATATCGAACATTTGATTTGGATTAAAATGTCAGTCATTTTTAACCGACTTCAAAAAAAGGAGGAGGTTCTCAATTCGATTGTATTTTTTTTTATGTTTGTTACCTCGGTACGCCGTCATTTGTAAACCGATTTAGAAAATTATTTTTTCATTTAATAGGATATACTTCCAGATTGGTCCCATTTTTATCAAAATCCAGTTTTGATGATGGGATCCATGAGTAATTGAGGGAAGTCCTCAAATATTATAGGCACACCTATAGCGATTTGGGTATTTTTTATAGTAACTCGTGCATTTGCTTTCGATAACCACCATTTGGTGAAGTGGAACTGATGAAGAAGACCACAGATGGCCACCAGAACTACTCAATAATAAGTATTTCACGGGTTGCGATTCGATTACTTTAATATGGTTGCTAAGCAATTTATGCTCGTCACAATGCGAATGGTGAAATGGAGCTGATGGTGGAATACTAGGAGAACTCCTTAACAATGAACGTCCCTGCATCGGGAAAAGCAATATTTTGTTAATGGCGACGGGCAAGTTGACATTAGGCTATTGTAACTTAAATACATTATAAACAGACCCACAAAAAGCGAAAAATAAAAACTTTTTAACAAAAAAAAAAACCGACTTCCAAAAAAAACACTACAAAGTGAAAAATAACTTTAATTTCGGAAGTCGGTGGCAAAAACTAAAATACAGATCCAAAGACACCGACTTCCGAAAAGTTTAAAGTTATTTTTCACTTTGTAGTGTTTTTTTTGGAAGTCGGTTTTTTTTTGTTAATTGTTTACAATTACCTATGTACAATATACTTTTAGGTTCTGATTTATTTGCGTGTGTATTATTAATGTTTTGTTTCATAAAACAATATTTTATTATTAAATTGTTTTTTTTTTATTTTATTTTATAGTTAATTGCGCACAAACTTTTTCATTGT
The DNA here is from genome assembly GCA_948474745.1 of Oligia latruncula. NCBI lineage: Eukaryota > Metazoa > Arthropoda > Insecta > Lepidoptera > Noctuidae > Oligia > Oligia latruncula. Next base: position 25,320,330 of record OX419683.1, read on the forward strand.
TTATATTAAAAACACATCATAACAAGCGTTACAGTTTCCACCAATTTTTTTTTTGAAATTTCAAGGTCGATGTCAAAAATATAAAACACCACTTACAAATCGTCTTAAATAAAACAAACACAAAAAAAAAAAAAACATACCGTCGAATTTAGAACCTCCTCCTTTTTTGAAGTCGGTTAAAAATGGATGGATGAATGTATGTTTGGAGACTTGACTATTTTTCAACTTGAACGTTTTGAGATGAAGATATTTTGCAACTTGGAGGTTTCGAGACTTGGGTCTTATGAGATTTGAACTTTTTGCTACCATATTATTATGTTATTTTGCAACTTGAACGTTATGAGACTAAACCGAATTTTCCTGTAGATTTGTATATTAGCCTTAGCAGTTAGCTTAAAATTATTTGCAGTGAATCAATTAATTTAGTTCCTATTTACTTTCATTATTAACTTGACTTAACTTGCTCCTATTCTTATTTTATTCCATTTTTATAAAATTATTGTTTTCAAATTCAATTCAGTCAGGAGACAAGGCGTGAATTTTGTAACTATTATTAAGATCTCTTATTCTCTAATAGGGGCTGATTTTACCAAAGTCAGATATCTTTTAATTGTGGAATAAAATTGACGTCTAACAGTTCTAGTATGGAAAAACTGCCAAAAATCCAAATTTTCTCTCAGGAAAACTTATTCTAGGTAGAAAAGTTCGGTGGAATGCGCCCTAAGTCTATTCTATTAAGGTCACATTCCACCAAACTGTTATACCTAGAAATAAGTCCTATCCTGATCAGCTGGTTTGTCCGAAACCGCTGGCCCGGAACATAAAGGGCTACGGAAGGAACACGGGTGGGTTTTAGTCAGAGTCTGACACTCCCTTAGAGCGGGAGGGGTCATTTGATGATATCCCACCCAAAAAAAAAAAAGTCCTATCTTTAGAGTAAATTTTTAATTTTTTCCATACTGGAACTGAAAGACGTCGATTTTATCCCACGGATAAAACATATCTGACTTTGGTAAAGTCGGCTTTAAGTCTTTTAAACTTCTAAATCAAAAGAAACTAACTGTTCATGAACTTATAAAGGCTCTATATTAGGTGTGGTCTATCATGCTGTGATGAACATAAACACTATCTTTACACAATCATGCATTTTACCAATACTAACTAAAGAAGAACACAACTGTTTAGCACACTAATATTATAGCAATGATTGCAGTGTTATGACACTCTGGACATGGAGTTCAAGACATTGCAGTATCACTACACTTCTCTGTTGATGTCTGCCCGGTCGGAATTTCAGAGGAAGGCAGAAAGGATTACTCAACTGAATACAGAGTTAGTATACTTTTAATATATAATTGATAATAAAATATGTTGACACCTTGATTTTTCTTTGGAAAGATGAATTAATAAAAAGTAGGTTTAAAGTATAAGAATATTGTAGTTTGCTTGTTGAACAATCACTTCTCATAAACTGAAGAAATATTCAGTATGGTTGCTTATTGCAATCTTAATTTATGCAACCCTAGATAATCAATTAAAATCTTTGTTATAGAAAAGAGTTGATGGTGATGAATGCTATAAAGAATGGGAAGTACATTAGAAGGCATGGCAACCAATGTGTAAAATATCCAGGGAGGATGAACTATGATCGAGCATCAGGGGGAGGAAATAAGAACAAGGAAGATAATGTAAAGGAAGAAAATGGAAATAATAAAAATTAAAAAATCAACCAAATATGGTGTTTTATTCTGATAAACTTTCTTTGTTTTTTTCGTTTAGCAAATCTTAACGACGTAAATAACGCCCTCATTCAGGTTCAAAATTGATTCAGTTTCACTGCTAATAACAGAGGTCTGCAAATTTTAACTCTTATTTTCCTCTTTTGGATTTGAATGATGATCTTGGGGTGTCGAGAATATCACGCCGCGCCGGGCGACCGCGGAGGGGACGCTCGACGTGCACGCGCGCACCTGCCGGCACAACACTGCGTCATCGTCCACGCTGCTGAGCGATTGCAGATTTCTTTCTCGCCAATTCAAATCTTATTGTTTACCGTGTTTTTCTCTTTGTTGAATTTATAATTATACAGTCCACTATAATCAAGTCACCATGTTTTCGAGGATATTACTCCATTCTTCTTTATGGAGTATTTTGGCGCGTAGATTACGAATATGCACTCGGAATTTTCCTAACAACCTAAGTTTTTTTGAAAAATCCCTTTGATTCAACTCGAAAAAAAGGTACCTTAAGTATTTTTTTAAATTACAATTAAGAAACAATAACGTAACTTAAAAACATTAAAAATACATTTGAGGGACAGTAATAAACAAACTAAAAATATTAAATACTTTCTTTTGTGGTATCTTGCTTTTTTGTCGCGAAGCTCCGATTGTGAGATTTTCTCTTGAAATTCCGACTTGGATCATCTCGCTTTAACAGCCAACAATAGTTTGCCATCATTCTTTCATTCCACTTTCCCTGATAGCGACGTTCCATCTCTTTAGATCCTGGTAAAATCTTTCGCCTTGCTCTTCACTTACAACTCCCAAGTTATCAGGAAAGTCGTCCAAATGGGAATTAAGGAAATCAAGTTTAATGCTCATCGAACATCCCATTTTTCCCAAATTTTCAATCATTTTCTCCACAATTTCCTCATAATTTGGACTTTTGTGGTTTCCTAGAAGATGTCTCACTACTTCCTTAAAAGATATCCAGGCTTCTAACGCAATTTCACTAAATTTTTCATCGAAAACTATCTTTCATCAATTTTCTTATGTCCGGACCAACGAAAATACCTTCTTTCAGTTTAGCTTAGCTAGATATTTAAAACCTCCTTCTTTGTTCAGCGCCTTCACAAATTGTTTCATCATCCCCAGTTTTATGTGTAAAGGGGGTAGCAAAACTTTTTCAAGTGAGCGTCACGAATTGCACGGAAGTACTGATTTTATAAAAACAATGATAATGCTATTTATACAAAAAAAAAACTTCTACCTTCATTAACACTCTTCTAACGATATAAGTTAATTTCTATAAAAAAGAAACACTAAGTCTACTAGAAAAGTGGTCTTTAGCAAATGACTTAAAAATAGGTACCTAAATTTTTTTTTATAATAAGGTTATGTCACTTAGTTACTTATTAAGTTATATTTAACTAATTAAATAGGAGAACTTATTCATTAGTATCTAATAAAACCATTCAGTACGTTTTTGTTTAATAGGAAACGATTTAAATAAAATATATCAATTAAAAACCAGGAAGGCCTAGGTAATTTTGGCAAAAAAAAAACGATGCTAAATAAGTAAAAAACCTGACGTGATGGAATTTTTTAAATATTTTCCCCGTAATCAACGCCCCAAAATCTATCCAAATCAATCATCAATACTGAAAGGAACCATTGCAGACCTGTGTAATTTAGTGTTAAATGTAAAAAAAAAAACTAAGCGCACATTTCTTTACCAAATGTCAAAATACTAATAGTGAAAACGTGTCTTTTTCTTCCATAGTTCTCTATCTCTACTCTTATAGCCATCAACATCGAGTCGAGTCTAATTTTTTCTGCAGAAAAGAGCTTTTGGAGCCATATTATAATATCCGCAGGTGCGATTCTCTAACCTTTTAACGTTCAAGGGATTCTCAAAACGAGTACACAGTCAAGCCAAATACCATTTGTAATGTTGATTTATTCTTGTCTGGTATGTATTCTTTGACGTTTTTGATGTTACAGTATGATAAAGATGTAAAAGTCCTAGGCTTACATAAAATCAAAAGGGTAGGTAGGTAAGGTACTCTTTTTTTTAGACTAGTAATTACTGTTGCCTTTGTCCATAGATAACTTTATTATCAGTAAATGTTCTGGGTAATTATTAAAAAGTACTAATCTTGCATACATAAACATTCAAGATTTTATTTTATCAGTTCACGGCCATTATGACGAAACCTTTAGGAAACCCAAATGTCAAAAACTGCTAGAATACCATCTTGAGATCTTGGGAACCTCCTCTTTTTTTGAAATTGGTTAAAAAAACAATGATGATGGTCAGTAATCAGAAGTGTGCATGTTCGGGTACTCGACTGACTATGTACTACCCTATGCTACCAGCTATAGCTCCATCGTCTCCAGAGCGAAACCCCACGCCGACGAGACGCGCCTTTTTAGCGATCAATATAATAGCGCATGCGCGGTAGTCTATTACTGCTGCACGATGTGGCTCTATCATTCGACTAACTTAGCGATGACCGATTTTAGTAACATTTTAATGGGAACACTTCGACAACGAACGAAATAAAAATATGTAGGTAGTTTAAAAAAAAACCTAATAAACACGCTTTTATCATGCACTAAAAAAATAATCTAAGTATAGTAAAAGCGTGGAGCGCTTTTTGAATCCATACTATACTAATATAAGTAGCCCCTAAATAGTTCTACTGTCCACCTCCTCATCCTCTCCATCATCAGATCAGCTCCAACATACCAAATTATAGTTTTGTCATCCAAACTACATAATATACCAGGCCACTCAGAAAGTATTGTGAAAAAACCACATGAGAGACTGGCCAGATATAATCTAGGGTAGTATTTAAAGGGGAATTATAAAACGATCGAATAAAAAAAAGATTAGCGACTGATGATGAGATACTGTTTTAATAACTTGAGCGATTCTAGCCGTGCGACTAAATTACTAAGTGAGCGACTAAGTGACGACTCAAATCCCGCTAAAAATTCAAATATCTCCCGAGTTTTTGACCTTGATCAAGTGCCGCTTGTCTTGGATCCAAACAATAAGGTCAAAGGCTGCCCAATGTGGAATAAAGTCGTATGAACTATGCGAGTCGAACACTGTTTATATGGCTGGATTCCAGTTGCAAGTTTCATGAGTGCGGTGGTGACACTTCACTTTGTGTCAATTTTGGGGAGAAAAGCACGAAAGTGGTTCTTATGCTTTTGCAAGGTCTTGAACATCGGGCAAATTATGCAGTGATGGCCAATTTTTACAATTGTCCATCATTAGCACGATATCTCAAGAGTTTGGGCTTTGATTGCTTATGAACCCTTCGTGTATGCCGTCGAAACGGAAGTATGGAGAAAAGTGAGTAAGGGGAAAATAACATCCGGGCGTCGGGAGTCGATAGCCGATTCCCGGCCACCGTAGGCGCGGGCTTGCGGGCGGCGAGCAATGGGCAGCTCGCCGTCCGGTAAGGACCAGGCCCGGGTCGACGGCGCGTTGTGTTCCACGCGCGCCTCAAGGAGATGTCAGCACCAACTGACGGGGTCCGCTAGAGCCGATGCCCGCCAGGGTCGCGGGTTGTTCGAAAGAGATACAAGGGGGACAATAACATCTCTCTCAATTGTGGACACGTATCCATCATTACAGACAGAATGTCCAGAACTTGGTTTAAATATAAACCAAAACGAAAGAAAACTAAATGACTGCCAACCATAAAATGAAAACAAGATTTGGTGGGAAGTGAAAACAATAGTGGACTGTAGGTCCATGCTACTAATGATTTTCTCTCCTCTAGGTTAGTTTCTTTAATTTCCCTTCTATAATTAATTTCTTTATTTTTCAGCCAACTAGGTCCCTGTGTCTACAACTCTAGGTCAGCGCACTCGGAAGGATTCACGCCGCGCGATGGGCTGTCTGCGGGATTATCACTGGACTGGACGTGCGACCACTGACTATTCTCCATAACGGTAAGTATTTCAGACACGCTGTTGCCGACGAAGGTCTTCCAGCGACTGGGGTGGCTGCTCAACCAGGCGAGCACCACCGTCGTGTCAGTCCAGGCATGTATGTTTTCTTTACAGATACCCAAGGTGTCGGAAACTTCACGCAGAAGTTTTGAAAACAGCAAACCGCCACATAACTCCAAACGAGGTATGGATACCTGTTTGACAGGGGCCACCTTGGTTTTAGCTGCGACTAGACTAACATGAACGTGACCATTGGCATCAATACAACTAACGTAGACAATGGCTGCGTAAGCGACATTTGAGGCGTCAGAGAATCCGTGCAACTCTAGCAGGACGTCAAGTTGACTCGTGTGAATCCACCGTGGCAAACGGACTTCCGATTGCCACCGTGGATTCACACCAGTCAACTTCAAGGTTCAAGGTTCGAGTCAATTTCATCTTAGGGACTTCCCTAAGATGGTTAGGGTTGTTTCTATAACTAAGCCATTCCTTTAACAGGTGCTCTGGAAGTACATCGTCCCATTCCGATCCTGCTAACCACATGCGTTGAATAAACACCTTGGTTGTTACTATTACCGGCGCAATCCAGCCAAGAGGGTCAAATAAGCGAGCTATGTCAGAGATCACCTTTCGCTTCGTTATAGGGGTTTCGGGCGGGGGATGTTGCACAGTGTATCTAAATTCATTTAACTTTCTTTGATAAGTTAATCCTAAAATTTTAGTGAGCGTATCCATGTTAAGCTCCAGATTGTCTTGTCTAGCAGTATCTTCGTTCATTTTTGTTAACATAACAATTGATTCAGCTGGTGATAAATAAGTGGGGAACTTATTTTCTTATTTCAGAGACAGACTGACAACCCGTCAAAAGGTCGTCTAAATAGAACGATGTAAGGACTCTGTCTGCCACTAGAGGAAAGTCACTTCCTTCGTCCCGAGCTAGTTGCTGCAGAGACTGGACCGCTAGGTATGGCGCAGAGGACGGTCAGTTCAGCATTTGGATTGTCACGCCAAAAAATGCGCTGATAATATTAGCATCCTCATCTGCAACCTTGATCTGACGGTACATTTTCACGATGTCTCCGACGAACTTATGGGGTATTTATTTATTTAAAATGTTTCCTTTTTATGGAATCACCATCCAGTTAAGACCCACTTGGAACAACTCCACCAGGCTGAAAAGGGAAATTTGTGGTTTTTAGTATGTGAAATCATCATCATCATCATCTGTCTAGCCTTTTCCCAACTATGTACTATGTTGGAGTTGGCTTCCATCCTAACCAAATGCAGCTGAATACCAGTATTTTACATGGAGCTACTGCCTATCTGACCTCCACAACCCAGTTAGTTACTGGGTAATACAATACCCCTTGGTAAGACTACTTGTCAGACTTTCGGGCTTCCAACTACCCATAACAACTGTCAAAGATCCACAAATGACAGCCGGAATGAACCGCTTAACATGCTTTCTGAGGCACAGAGGGGTCTCGGTATATAAAGATGGTCACCCATCCACAGACCAACCGCGGCCAGCATAGTTTAACCTGATCGATCAACCTGTGCTGTGTGTTATTTAGCCATGGGCCCCTCAAATCATCAGTCAATAAATAAAATAACTTTTTAATAAAATTAATTTCATATGTCATTGTTTAATTTGAGTACATAATATAATAATAAAATAATTATGTTTCAGGTGACGCAGGCTATCCCATAAAATCAACATTGAAGACACCACAAGTGGACACAGAGCCCAATACCTTTTCCCTTTATGCAAAGTTTTTGTGTTATTTAAATGTTAAAATATAGTATGTTTTCCTTTGTATTTCTTTATAATTATATTATATTATGAATGACAAACTTAATTTTTTTATTGCATGTACAAAAAGTTGATACTTTACCTCTATGGGACACCAATAAACAGTCTTTCGACTGCATCAGCAAGCCTCCCAAGGTTCTGCACTATTAATTTGCTATATCAGCTGTAGCATGTTGCATCTCCACCTGAGGTAAAACTCTCCGAGCCTCATAATATAGTGCCGCTAGAGGGCGACCTAAAAAACGTAAAAAAAATATGGTCATCATAAGTCTTAACCGTAATATGAATAGCTGTAGGGTTAGAAAAATCCACTCACTGCGGTATCTCGCTTGCCGAGTTCGACGAGACAGAGGCACTGTTGTAGCATCGGCAGGGGTAGGGCTTGGGTGCTGATGTCAAGTCTGGACAGGACATGTGGCTGCAGTGATCTCGAAAAGGGGCTCAACATCGACAGCGCTTCCACTTTGACTGTAGAAAGTCGAGCAGATTGTTCCATTATCTCAGACACTAGGTGCACGCCTTTCTATCCCTGCAAAATATTACGTACATTTGAATACATTTGCACAGCATTATAATTAAATAATGATTTAAGTCAAACAATTATAGTCAAAGTCACTTACTTTGTATTAAAACTATCTTACTCGCACGAAATACTTGTTTTAAATTTAAACTACACACGATAGGTTATGTTGATGTTTGATTTAGTTTGATAAGTCTTATCAAAGTACTCTGTGGTTTGATATGTACTCTGTGAGTTTGATGTTGACACTTGACAATAGTTGACATAACTAAGGCCGGGAGCAACTAAGGGTGCGTTCCGAGTTGATGTAATCGATTTGAGCGTGCTTAAAAACTAAAGACTAAACTAGTCGCTCTAAATCGTATCGATGCGATTACACTCGCCTAAATCGTAAACAATTTAGGAATTAGTGCGGTCGAGACCTTCCAATCGCACTAAATCGGAATCTAACTGTTCTAATTGAATAACTAGTGTATGTATTACAACATACAATACGACCGACGTAACTTGGCGGGCCTGAACATAGGCACTAACAACTTTCGCGCATGTTCTCTCACTCGCACTCGCCTCATGTCACCATTTGGTTCCTAAAAAATCTTACTGCGCAGCCTTCTGCGCAAAGTTCAGACCCGCCAAGTTGCGTCGGTCGTATTACAATAAGCGGCCTAAAAACTCCTTTGTAGGTACGCGTTCAGTTTATTTTTTCTAATTTCCCTTTTCAGGGCATATCAGCGGTATTTTTAACAGTTATTATTATAAGGTATATTTTATTGTACACCATAAGGATATTTTTAGACCTTGCCAAGAGTTTTGACACAATTTCTTGTACTCTGCTTTTGAACAAGCTGGAAATGCTGGGAATACGGGGGGTACAATTGCAACTATTATCTGATTACCTTACCGACCGCCATCAGTGTGTAAAAATAGGTCAGTACATGAGTTCTGAACTTAAGAATAGTTGTTATGGAATCCCACAGGGCAGTATTTTGGGCCCTACTTTGTTCCTAATCTATATAAATGACCTGTGCAATTTGACCCTCCAAAAAGGTGTAATTATCTCATATGCGGATGACACAGCTCTACATGTTCGCAGCTAAATCAAAGGCCGAAGTCTATGAGGTAGCACAGAATGGTTTTAATACTGTGTCCAATTGGCTTAATAAAAATCTCTTGACCAAAACAAGTACCTATTATTTACAATGAGAAACACTAATCAAACGCTTACTAACCTAATCATTCAAGCACATAACAATAAAATTGCAATTTACATTATGCTGACATTACGTGCACTTGCCCCACTTTAGCTAAAATCGACCATATTAAATATCTAGGCGTCACCATTGACACAAATCTGAACTTCCGCATACACATCGACTTATTATGCACCAGAGTACGCAAACTAATATACATTTTTTAAAATTTACGTAACATTGCCGACTTTAAATTAATTAGACAGGTTTATTTGGTTTTGTGTCAATCTATTATTACCTACTGTATAACGTCCTGGGGTGGTGCCGCTAAATCAATTTTACTGCACCTAGAACGCGCCCAAAGAGCAGTTTTAAAGGTTGCTACTTTTCGGCCATTCAGATTTCCTACACACCAGCTTTATTTGGCATGTAAGGTGCTAACAGTACGTCAATTATTTATTTTGAACGTAGTTTTATTCCAACACACTGAACTTTATTTTAACCCAGTACCTTCAGATAAGAGAAGAAAAGATTTGGTTTGTGCTAGCTCGCAGACTAAACATGCTTTTGCTAACCGATTTTATATATTTTTAGGACCCTACCTGTATAACCAGTTTAACAGAGTGCTAAAGATTTATAGTTTAAGTTATAATAGGTGTAATTTACTAGCACAGGAATATTTGGCAAAACTCAATTATGCAGACACGGAAAAACTACTAGAAATTTTAAAATAAAATCTATCTACCTAATCTAAGTCTCTTCATTTACCTAATAAATAATAGTCTCCACTCTATATATTTTAATATTATTCGTCAATTTATTTAAACATTATTCGTTAATTTATTTAAACATAATATTATCATACATAATCTAGTTTTAAAATAATATACCCAAATAGTAACTCTTTAAGACATTAAATTTATTTTACTTTCTTTTTTATTTAGCTTCTAAGACATTTACTGTGTCTTCTTTTTTAAATGTTTGGTGTAAATTGATGGCCTGAAACACAGGTTTTCCATAAACCTAGATCAGGCAGGTCTACATTACAGTTAGAATTTAATTTTTCCTAGATTTTAATTACTGTAAATCCTATTTGTACTTTGTTTTATACTTGAATAAAATTTTATTTATTATTTTTATTTATTGTAATGACTAATGACATTACGACTGCAGAAATAAAAAATTAAAAACCAATTTGATTTATAAAAACTAAAGAAAAATTTGTGTGGAGACACGTTCTAGGAGAGTGTATAGAAACACGTGGCACGACGACAATATCGCCGCGATTCTCTCGCTCGTGGAGGCGGCTCCTTACGATGGGGTAACGAAGAACGAAGTCGAATACTGTCTATCTTCAAATAAACAATTTGTAGACAAATTACAAAATTTTAACAAAATTCTTTACACTTTTGACCACAGTCCACTACAGGGTGGTGGCAAACTTTGATCACAAAATCATTATACTTACACCATATTATATAAAGCAATACAAATACTAGATAAATCTTCATTAATCATTAAATAGTGAAAATATCAATTTAGAACTAAAAAAAAACCGGTCACAAATACACAATACGTGAGGCCACAACCACACCACAAGTGCGTGACGAAAAGTTTTCATCCTCTTTGTCAGCATCCTGCCTGCCACTGCCAATTTCCACCTCTGTTAAATCATCGCTGGACCGCTGGTTTTGCTAGGGCGTTTATAGTTAGCTTAGAGCAGGTTAAATGCTCTAACATAGTGAGTTAATTAAAATCGACTAAGTTTTTGTAAAACGTCAATACTAAACTGGCAGTACTGTCCCTGCATTATATTGTAATCTGTGGTACTGTCAATGTCAACTTGACATTGTCAAGTTTTTTTGCGAATGCGTATTGGCGGTTGGCGGGCTGGTGGCGGCACTGGCGGCCCGCGGCAGACAGACGACAGAGACGGACTACCCTTCCTACCGGTCGGAAGGCGGCAGCGGCGGCAGTACTAGTAGTGCCACAGAGTACTTCTATTAGACTGAAAAGTACTACCTACCTAGTCCGTGAATGAGTGGAAGTCACAGAGTAAAGTAATATATCGGGTAGTGGAAGTGGTAGGCGGGTTACGAGCGAGCGAGTTTAACATTGAATAACTGAAAAAAAAAAAAACAAATTCCAGTTTGTGGGACACATCGTACTTCGCAATGGAGATGTTCCGCGATTTCCGTCACTTCATACACGGGAATGCTCTTCAAGAGGTAGGTATTGTAATTTAGCCCCAAAACATCCTTTAAGTAATATTTTGTTATACTACCTTGTCCGTTAAATAAAATACAGGTCAGATCTTAAAAGTTTTTTTTTTGTCTTTTTTTTAGCTACGGGATGACAACAAAAAGCTGAATGCGAAGCTTGACGAACATTTAGCTCTTATCGAAAAGCTTCAAAAAGTAAGATATTTTTTACATGTAACATTTTTAAGTTTGTCCTGTGTTGTTTTAATAGCAGTACTGAACTATTTTTTTTTTACCTAAGATATTAATATCTCAGCTTTGCTGTTTATTTAGCTAGCTTCTGCCTGCGACTTCTTCCACAGGAAACTGGTTTTCTCGACACACCCCGTTGCATCCTCTGCCCATGCTATTGCTTTGTTTTTGCTTAGCGTTCTTCCTATTTTTTTTTCTCGTCTCCTATATTTCTTTGCATGATGTTAAATATCTTATTAAAGCCTTCCTCAAGAATTGGGCCAACAAATGCAAAAAATATTTTTTTAAATCCGATTGGAAGTTCCAGAGATTAGCGCTTTCAACCAAACAAACTCTTCAGCTTTGTTACTCATATAGATTATCTGTGTTTTGGTTGCTATAACGACATATGCATGCATGACTGTTGCATGCTCAGTTTGATGTCTATTACATTTATTAAAGTAATTTGTATTGAATCAAATCAAAGTAATTAATTTAATTCCTATTTACTTTAATTATTATTTTAAAATGTGCCTCTATTCTTATTTTATTTCATTTTAATTTAATTGTTATCTTTTAGAGTTCTAAATCAAAACAAATAAACTGTTAATGAACATAATAATAATATAAAGGCTCTATAATAGGTATATGGATTGCAATCCAGCACTGTTTTGAATCCAGAGGGATCCTGCAAAGGATATCATATTTTTATGGAATTTCATTAAATATTTTTTGTTATGGTAAAATTAAAAATGAACTGCACATAATTGTCTATTTTTTTACTGTTTGACTACTTATATATTAAATAAAAAGATCAAAAACAATATCAAACATAAATTTTTGGTAATTTTGTTATCTTTGGTTTTATTTACCTAAAAATATTAGGTACTTCTAATCTTTACTGCAACACCAAACTGTATGCCTCGATTTTGTTGTCATTTGTTTTATTTGATTTGCCGGGTAACTATAGTGCTTCTTTAGTTAGAGACTAGCTTCTGCCCGCGACTTCGCTCGCGTGAAGTTTCTCGTTGTAGCATAAACCATAGCCTATAGAATAGAATAATTTATTTCAGATTAAAATCCATAACAAGTCTATGACACTCGGGGATAATGTAGCTTCTCATTAGTGAAAGCATTTTCAGGATCGAATCAGTAGTTCCGAAGATTACCCCCTACAACCTCACAAACTTGACCTCTTTATAATCTATATATATAAAAGAAGAAACTGACTGACTGAATGAATGAATGACTGACTGACTGACTGACTGACATATCAACGCACAGCCGAAACTACTGGGTCTACGAATGTGAAATTTTGCACACGGCTTCCTTTTATAATGTAGGGGAGCACTAAGAAGGGGTTTTTGGAAATTCAACCTTTAAGGGGGTGAAAAGGGGGGATTTCGTTTGTATGAAAAATTTTATTCCTTGCGTTAATAAACTTGAAACTTGGCACAAATACTTATCTAAGTAAATTATTAAGTTTGGCATTTTTTGTTTTTCTTAACTACCCCCTAAAAGGGGATTGGGGGGTGTCAAAGTTTGTATGGAAGAATTTTAACGGGCTGTCCGAATATCTCGAAACTCAGTATTTATACTTAAGACCAAAAATAGAGAAAAGCGTGTATCATGGTTTTCCAAAAATGTACCCCTAACGGGGTGAAAAGGGGTAGTTAATTTTACAGGGGAGGATTTTACTGCGTGGCTTGATTAACTCGAAAATTGGTACAAATAATCATTGAGTCAAGTAATGAGCACATCCCAAAGGATTTTTCGAAATTCCACCCCTGTGGGGGTGAAAAGCGGGGATACAGTTTATATGAAAAATCTTATTCATTTGGTTAATAAACTTGAAATTTGGCACGAATACTTATCTAAGTAAATTATGAAGATTGGCACTTTTTTTTTCTAAACTACCCCCTAGAAGGGGATTAACAATTATGATTAACTCGAAACTCGGTAAGTATTTATACTTAAGACCAAAAATAAAAAATACCACATATCAGGGTTTTTCGAAAATCTACCCCTAACGGGGTGAAAAGGTGTAGTTAATTTTACAGCGGAGGATTTTACTGCGTGGCTTGATTAAGTCGAAAATTGGTATCAATAAATCTTCGAGTCAAGTAATAAACACATCCTTAACGATTTTTCGAAATTCCACCCCTGTGTGTGGGCGGGGAAGCGAGGATACAGTTTATATGAAAATCTTATTCATTTGGTTAATGAATTTAAAACTAAAGGGAGATTGGGGGTGTTTAAATTTTGTATGGAAGAATTTTAACGAGCGCGTCCAGAGTCCAAAATAAATAATAAAGTATTTCAAAGTTTTTAGAAAATCTACCCCTAACGGGGTGAAGAGGGATAGTCAATTTCATAGGGGAGTAGATTTGATTGAAAAATTGGTATAAATAATCTTTAAGTCAAACTATAGTAACATCCCAGACGATTTTTCAAAACCCTTTAGGGATAAAAAGAGGGGATACAGTTTATACGAAAAATCTTATTCATTTGGTTAATAAACTTGAAACTTGGCAATATTTGGCTCAGTATATAATAAATAATGTCACTTTTAGTTTAAAAACATACCCTCACAGAGGATTTAGAGGGTGACAAAGTTAATAAGTTAGAAAAATATGTAACCCGCTGTCGGATTAACTCTAATCTCGGTAAAAAAGTAGGTATGTGTTTTAGGGTTTTTCAAAACTCGACTCCTACCAAGGTGGAAAAGGGTAATAAAGTTTAAGGGGTGGATTGCTGGGAAATATAGTAGGAAATGCTGTATCCACTAGCAGGAATAGCGCCTCCAGTGTTTCGCAGAGCACTGGCTTCAGTGAAAGAGCCAAAATGGTCTCCGACACACGACCCTTTGCACGACAACATCCTTGTGCCTGTGCCACAAAGGCTGAAAAGCCGAAACAGTTTTTTAAAGTGTGTCGTCTCACTCACTGGTGAACCATCACAAGAAAGACTGAAGCTGTGGCGAGACAGTCCTTCCTTACCCAAACCCAAAATTTTTAGAGGAAAGTACGAAATACACGCGGACGAAGTCGCGGGCAAAGTGCTAGTCTATATATATATATATAAAAGGAGAAACTGACTGACTGACTGACATATCAACGCACAGCCGAAACTACTGGGTCTAGGAATGTGTGGTTTTGCTCACGGCTTCCTTTTATAATGTAGGGGAGCACTAAGAAGGGGTTTTTGGAAATTCAACCTTTAAGGGGGTGAAAAGGGGGGATTTCGTTTGTATGAAAAATCTTATTCCTTGAGTTAATAAACTTGAAACTTGGCACGAATACTTATCTAAGTAAATGATTAAGTTTGGCATTTTTTGTTTTTCTTAATTACCCCCTAAAGGGGGATTGGGGGGTGTCAACGTTTGTATGGAAGAATTTTAACGGGCTGTCCGATTAACTCGAAACTCGGTATTTATACTTAAAACCAAAAATAGAGAATAACGTGTATCAGGGTTTTTCGAAAATGTACCCCTAACAGGGTGAAAAGGGGTAGTTAATTTTACACGGGAGGATTTTACTGCGTGGCTTGATTAACTCAAAAATTGGTATATAATCTTTAAGTCAAGTAATGAGCACATCTCAAAGGATTTTTCGAAATTCCACCCCTGTGGGGGTGAAAATCGGGGATACAGTATGAATAAAAAACAAAAAAAAAATACAGTATTTAATGAAAAATCTTATTCAATTGGTTAATAAACTTGAAACTTAGCAGGAATACTTATAGTAAATTATGAAGTTTGGCAATTTTTGCTTTTCTAAACTACCCCCTAAGGGTGTCAAAATTTGTATGGAACAATTAATTGGCTTGATTAAGCCACGCAGTAAAATCTTTATTCTTCTTGATTTGATCTTGATTGAGCTGCACGGTTACTGACAAATGCGTGCACAGACACTAATCTACATGGTCCTCAAAGATTATGTCCGGATTTTTTATATACACATTGACATTGATGAATTTTATTTAGACAATGACATGAATATTTACTTTGTAAGTAATTTTTATTTTTTTTATTTAATTATTGTGAATGTGTGGACTATGTGGGTCATTTCTTTTTTCCTTCTTAGTTTTAGTCATGATCTGGCAGTTTGAGTAGTTTATGCGGCCTACCCAAATGTCCTGTCTTTGGTATTGTTCGTGGAATCGTTGAGCTCCTCAAGTTCTGAGTTGAGCTGCACGATTTTTGACAAATGCGTGCACTGATTGGACAGGTCCGCTCAATCTGTGTGGTTCTTTCCTCAAAAGACCATTTCAGACACCAATCTATATGGTCTTCACACGATCTGACCAAGATTTTGTCTGGACTTTAAAAGAGACTGTGACTTCTGAGTTTGTTTCGGCCTTTCTTCTCAGAATAGACAGGAAACGCCGAACTCATCTAGTTTAAAAAAAATATGATTGACGTGTAAAACAAACCTACTTACAGAAATCATTTATCATTATCATTAAGTCGAAAATTGGTATCAATAAATCTTCGAGTCAAGTAATAAACACAACCTTCACGATTTTTCGAGATTCCACCCCTGTGTGGGGGGGGGGGGGGGGAAGCGAGGATACAGTTTATATGAAAATCTTATTCATTTGGTTAATGAATTTAAAACTAAGGGAAGATTGGGGATGTAAAATTTTGAATGTAAGAATTTAACGAGCGCGTCCAGAGTCCAAAATAAATAATAAAGTATTTCAAAGTTTTTAGAAAATCTACCCCCTATTTTATTACGTGGTTTGATTGGAAAATTGGTATAAATAATCTTTAAGTCAAACTATAGTAACATCCCAGACGATTTTTCAAAACCCTTTAGGGATAAAAAGAGGGGATACAGCTTATACGAAAAATCTTATTCATCTGTATATATTATTTTATATATATATATATGTATATAAAAGGCAACCGTTACTGACTGATCTATCAACGCACAGCTCAAACCACTGAACGGATTGCGCTGAAATTTGGCACACATATAGCTATTATGATGTAGGCGTGCGCTAAGAAAGGATTTTCCAAAACTCACCCCCTAAGGGGGTGAAACGGGGGGATTTCGTTTGTATGAAAAATCTTATTCCTTGAGTTAATAAACTTGAAATTTGGCAAGAATACTTATCTAAGTAAATTATGAAGTTTGGCATTTTCAGTTTTTTTAAACTACATACAACACAAATAAATACACACACAAATTTTGATACCCCCAATCCCAATCAAATTAAAATTGGGGGGTATCAAAATTTGTATGGAAGAATTTTACCGCGCGGTCCGATTAACTCGAAACTCAGTATTTATACTCAAGACCAATAATAAAGAATAACGTGTATCAGGGTTTTTCGAAAATCTACCCTTAACGGGGTGAAAAGGGGTAGTTAATTATACAGGCGAACATTTTACTGCGTGGCTTGATTAAGTCGAAAATTGGTATCAATAAATGTTGGAGTCAAGCAATGAACACATCCCAAACGATTTTTCGAAATTCCACCCCTGTGGGGCTGAAAACAGGAATGCAGTTTGTGTGAAAAATCTTATTCATTTGGTTAATTAATAAACTTGAAACTTGGCAGGAATACTTATCTATATACATACTAGTATATGTAAATTATGATGTTTGGCATTTTTTGTTCTTCTAAACGACCCCCTAAAGGGGGATTGGGGGGTGTCAAAATTTGTATGAAAGAATTTTAACGCGCGGTCCGATTTACTCGAAACTCTGTATTTATACTTAAGACCAAAAATAAGAAATAACACGTTTCTTGGTTTTTCGTAAAGCTATCCCTGACGGGGTGAAATTAATTAATTTTACAGGCAAGGATTTTTATCCGTGGCTTGATTAACTCGAAAATTGGTATAAATAATCTTTGAGTCAAATAATGAACACATCCCATACGATTTTTCGAAATTCCAACCTATGTGGGGGTGAAAAGCGAGGATACAGTTTATATGAAAAATCTTATTCATTTGGTTAATAAACTTGAAAGTAAAGGGAGATTGGGGGTATAAATTTTGTATGGAAGATTTTTAACGTAAGACCGAAATAAATAATAAAGTATAACTGGGTATTTAGAAAATCTACCCCTAACGGGGTGCAGAGGGATAGTCAATTCCATAGGGGGGAGTATTTTATTACGTGGCTTGATTGGAAAATTGGTGTAAAGTTAAGTCAAGCTTTAGAAACATCCCAGACGATTTTCCAAAACTCCACCCCTGTGGGGATAAAAAGAGGGGATACAGTGTCTATGAAAAATCTTATTCATTTGGTTAATAAACTTGAAACTTGGCAATATTAAGCTCAGTAAATAATAAAGAATGTCACTTTTAGTTTTAAAAAATCCCTCAGAGGATTTAGGGGGTGACAAAGTTAATAGGTTAGAAAAATATGTAAGCCGCTGTCGGATTAACAGACGACGACGATGACCGACTGATGGACGCTGGTGATGGCGCCCAGAGGCGTCTCTAGCCCATGTAGCGCCCGTGTGCAAACATTACCCGAGCGCCCCCTAGTAAAAAAAAAAAGCGTCCCCTAGTAAGCGCGCGGTCAAAATGGAATGGGTACAAAGTTCAAGCAGCACATCAAGTTACCACAAATTGTCAAATTTCCCCAATGGATAATAAACTATTGTTTGGAGATGAAGAAGAAATTCGTCGGTTTTGGATACCATGGTGTGCTGTTGACTGTATATTTATTTAGAATTATACAGGGTGTTCTGGTGTTTACCCTAACAAGCCAAAACGTACCCATGTTAACATGTCTATATAGATGTTATGTTACATTATATCAATGTCCAAATTTTGAAATTTCTTCATTCTAATTACGACCTGATAACAAACAAGGTTCAATATCAATTTGGGAACACTGCGAGCGAGGGCCACTGTAAACACGGGTAAAAAGTATTTTTAGGAAGGAAAGAGTGACAAGAAAAAATAAAGCACAAATTTTTTTTTTTTCAAAAAATTATTTGTTTTTTCAGTTTTCAGACTGAAATTTGGTAGCGTAGCTAAATAATTTTTGACGAGTGCTCCGACCCCGTCAAAATTCACAACAGTTGTGCTTGTGGCCGTTGTTGCAGACTAATTCAGCTAATATCAAAATTAAATCTTACTTATTAGGTAAATTTCAATCAAAAGAAAAGCCGCAAATATGAATTAAATTTCATATTTACATGTTTACTCAAATATAAAACTTAATCCATGGCGCCAAGGCTTATTTCGCAAAATTACGTGTAGCGAGCGGTAGAACAGTGCGGCACGCGCCACGCGTACTCACGCTTTTCAGAAATGCCGCGCGCTTGACGTTCATCCATGGCATGGCAATTTGAACTTTATTGTCTATCCCAAACAGTTGAATTCGCATTATTCGCAATATGATTGTCGGCGTGTTTTCAAACGAATCATTGAAACAGGTGCCGCCGAGCGATGCGACACTCACGACTACACTCAAAATATAATCTTTAATAATGTGTAATAAGGTTTATTTCATGTTGAAAAAAAAGTTAATATTGTAAAAGCCGCTCGCGCGCTCGTGGCGCGGCTTGCTTTGGTGTAATTCGACAAATATAAGAAGAGCTCCAGATGCTATACAAAATGTATGGAAAGCGGAGCTCTTTTTACGTTGGTCATTGAAAGTGCCGCGGCCGGCCATCGCGCGCGCCCAGTGTGGCTCCGAAGCGAGCGGCGCTCGGCGCCCCCTAGGACCGCTGCGCCCGTGTGCAACGCACACCCTGCACAATAGGTAAAGACGGCCCTGATGGCGCCAAACAAGTAGCCGAATTCTGGGCCGAGTCCATTTAGATTGCTATCGACACGCTAAGAAGAAGAAGGGGGGGATTTTACTGCTTGACTCCATTAACTCGAAAATGAGTATCGGTCTTTGAGTCAAGTTATGAACACATCCCAAACGATTTATAAAAAATCCACCCCTGTGGGGGTGAAAAGCGGGGATACAGTTTATTTGAAAACTCTGATTCCTTTGATCTACAAATTTAAAAATTGGCCCGAATACTTATTAATCTAAATAAATGATAAAGATCATAAACATACATATTCGAAATTTTTAAAGGAAAGTACGAAATACACGCGGACGAAGTCGCGGGCAAAGTGCTAGTATTAGTATAGATTTACAGTACCATAAGAATTTAGTTTAAGTTTACTAGTTGTCTTGATATTTCTTACTAAAGTAAGGAATCAATAAAAATGATCACATTTAAAGGGGAAGCTCTAAGGTGGCCCGCGAAATTCAAATTTTCTTACGTTTTTTGCAATTTGCTGGTCAGTATTAAGTTGTACGTTGATTAAAATATGATTCGCGGTCGTAACAAATATGTATTTACAGAATTAAAGTCATCAACACAACTCTCTAAGACCATGTAATCCCCAAATGTCAAGATTTCATGAAATAGTCATTCTTGGGGATTACATGGTCTTAGAGAGTTGTGTTGATGACTTTAATGTTTTAAAAAACAAAAAAAAATTATAATTCTGTAAATACATATTTGTTACGGCCGCGAATCATATTTAAATCAACGTACAACTTAATACTAACCAGCAAATTGCAAAAAACCTAAAAAAATTGAATTTCGCGGGCTACCCTGGCGCTTTCGCCTTAAGGTAAAGAAAAATAAAAAGTCTAGAAAAGTAAGTAGAGAAGAGAAGAGAGAGAGAGAGTAGACTTAGAGTGAGATAGAGTAGTAAAGTTAGCAGTAAGTAGTATCAAGTCACTCCTCTTTTTACCGACTTTACAAAAAGGAGGAGGTACTATGTTCGGGTGTTTGTATGTTTTTTTTTTTTTGTATGTTTGTTCATCGAATACGCCGCCAATTGTCGACGGATTTTCAAAATTCTTTTTTTGTTCGAAAGTAGATAGTTCTGAGGTGGTCCCATTGTCACCAAGTTAGGATCTGATGATGGGATCTTACAGAAATCGAGGGCAACCCTCAAATTTTATAGGCTCACTTATTGTTTTTCGCATATTTTATGAAGTATCTTGTGTATTTGTGTATGGTTATCACCATCTCAGGTAGCTGGGCTGATGATGGAAGGTACAACTCCTTAACAGTAAGAAGTTACTCGAACAGGCAAGGACTGTTTTAGTAAATTGTTTTGATGTTTGATTTGCCACATTTGGTCTCATGTCATGACCTGATGCTGCAGTCAGGATAGTCTGCAGAGTACCTAATTCCTCGACAACTAACAGCAGATATATCGTGTTTAGGCTCATTGAAAAGGGCTCGATGTGTGGATAAACGTACTGTTACTGAGGAACACCGAAGACCTGATGCTGAAGCCAGGAGCATCAGAAAAAGTACAAACCTTTAAATTACAGCACCGTAGTCGTGTTTGGGCTCATTTTAAACAGGACTAATTTTAAGTTCAATGCAATGTTGACATAAGTCTGGCCTGATGCTGCAGCCAGGATTATCAGCATCTAATCTAAAAACTAATAAAATGAGAACTCCTCAACCATTAACGTCCCTGCATCGGGAAAAGCAATATTTTATAAAAAGGCGATGGGCAAGTTGACATTAGGCTATTGTAACTTAGATAAATTATAAATAGACCCACTAAAAAGCGAGAAATAAAAACTTTTTAACAAAAAAAAAACCGACTTCCAAAAAAAACACTACAAACTGAAAAATAACTTTAATTTCGGAAGTCGGTGGCAAAAACTAAAATACTGATCCCTAAGACACCGACTTCCGAAATTAAAGTTATTTTTCAGTTTGTAGTGTTTTTTTTGGAAGTCGGTTTTTTTTTTTGGAAATATGATCATAAAAAAACAAATAGCATGAAAGTGTTGTCTACCAATCTACTTCTTGTAGAACTACAACGGCCAGCGGCCGAAACGGCTCTTTCTGCCTCCACACTTGCTGGTTTGATAAGTAATAAATAACAAAGTAGAATTCACTCATTAGTTTCAAATGCTGCCATTTCTTTTTAGGGTTCCGTACCCAAAGGGTAAAAATTCTAGATATCTATTACTCTAGACCCTATTACTAAGGCTCCACTGTCTGTCTGTCCGTCTGTCACCAGGCTGTATTTCATGAACCGTGATAGCTTGTCAGTTGAAATTGTCACAGATGACGTATTTCTGTTGCCGCTATACAACAAAAATACTAAAAACAGAATAAAATAAATATTTAAGGGGGCTGCTCCCATACAATAAACGTGTTTTTTAGGCGTTTTTGAGCCTTGTGGTACGGAACCCTTCGTGTGCGAGTCATACTCGCACTTGGCCAGTTTTTTTATATTTTCCGAAGTCTTCTGTTTCTGTTCTAGTTCCTGGCTGTTTAGGGCTGATTTTTCCAACGCCAGATAACTTTATCGGAAGAATAATTTTGAATTTTTGACAGTTCTTCCATACAAAAACTGTCAGACGTCAATTTTATTCCACGAATAAAAATTATCGGTCGATTAATAAATCAGCATTAATTAATCAGTCTAATCTTTATTATCTTGCTTTTGAATTAATTAATGAATTTGCGCGATGTGACGTTTGCGGATCCGCAAGCTGTTCTAAAATTTTGCTGTATTACTGTACAGTATCCCACTTTGCTAGATTGTAATCCAATTGTCATATAACATGCTGTACAATACGACTGACGTAACTTGGCGGGCCTGAACTTCGCGCAGAAGGCTGCGCACGAACGTTTCTTAGGAACCAAATGGTGGCATGAGGCGAGTGTGAGTGAGAGAACATGCGCGAAAGTACGCAAAGGCTATACCACAAAATACAGATCTGTGTTTTGTGGCTATCCTCAGGCCCGTCAAGTTACGTCGGTCGTATTGTAACGAACATGAACACTATCTTTACTAACGCATTTGACCAATGCTAACTATAGAAGAAGAATACAACTGGATAACACACTGATATTGTAGCATTTATTGCAGGGTTATGACATTCTGGACATGGAGTTCAGGATATTGCGATGCAACTATAACACTCTGTTGGCGAGTGCCCGGGCAGAAATTCAGAGGAAGAATCAAATGATCACTCAACTTAATGCAGAGTTAGTATTCTTTTAATTTGATTGATACACATAATATTTATGTTGACAACTTGATTTTTTTTTCTTTGGGAAAGATGAATCAATAAAAAGTAGGTTAGAATAGTTAAGAATGTAGTTGCCCTTGTTGAACAATAATTTCTCATAAATTGAAGAAATATTCAGTATGGTTGCTTATTGCAAGTTCTAATCTATGCATTTCTAAATAATTCATAAAATCTTTGTTTTAGGAAAGAGCTGATAAAGATGAATGCTATCAAGGGTGGAAAGCACATTAGACGCCATGTCAATCAGAAACATCCGGGTTGGATAAACTATTATAGAGCATCAGGGAGAGATAGTAAGAAAACCAAGGAAGATGATGCTAAACAGGCTAATGATGATGACGTGTGAAAGGTAAACCACTCGGTTGATTCCTGTTCTAATAAATAAAATAAAAGACAAGTTCTTTAATATTTTGTTTTATTTACTACAAAAAGTCATAGTATTGCTAGCGAAACCTAAATAAATTTTTCACTTCAGTAGCTCAAACACACACATGTTGAGAAACACACACACGTGTTGTGTTTGTTGTTCATGTTGATGTTGTTGTTGTCAAACATGTTGAGTGAGACAAAGTAACTTTTTAATTATTTTTTTCTGAAAGCCGCGAATATCTTATTCAGCCTTGGGTTAATCATACAATTCGAAACATTCACACTATCTCTTTCCCGCCATTAGAAAGAGAGAGAGAGAGACAAAGACCAGCCCTTTCGAAGTTCTGATTTTGAATTCGACCTAAAGACAAACACGTTCGGAATTTCGTACTAACTAAAGAAATTTTGCAAAAAGATAATTTATTAAATTTTTAACTTATTGTTGTATTTAAACGAAAATAAGTATTTACTGCAAATAAAACTGATATTTAACCTGTAAATATTTATTTCTAGTTTCAATAATATTACGTAATATATTTTGAATAATAAAATATCATGGGTGCTATTTCCGAACACGCCTTACAAAGTGTTCTCGCTGCTGAAGTGAAAAGTTATGTGTGTTACACGAGAGCAAAGTTTTTTGCATCTCGTGCCTTTGAATCCGTCGCCACCATAGATATAGATACACCTAGATAACGCAAGAGCAACTACTTCGCGTGCC
The DNA here is from genome assembly GCA_948474745.1 of Oligia latruncula. Taxonomy (NCBI): domain Eukaryota; kingdom Metazoa; phylum Arthropoda; class Insecta; order Lepidoptera; family Noctuidae; genus Oligia; species Oligia latruncula. The sequence goes on from OX419683.1 coordinate 25,344,119, forward strand.
AAAAATCGCACCAGCTTACGATAAAAAATCATAAGCCGCCACTTTCGCGCTCAGTCCTGTGTACTGCTGGCTGCGTAAGCGTGAGCGAGAGCGCGAGCTTTTGACGTCATAGTAGGTAGTCAAAAAATGGCACGCTTGGATTTCATACAGTTCGTGATACTTGCGTTATCTAGGTCTATCTATATCTGTGGTCGCCACACTCAGGATTCAAAATCAGCACTCGCAGCAAAAAATGACTTTGCTCTCTTGTTGCACAAATAACTATTAAAACCTTGAGGCACTGAGGTGCGGTATCCGATATACAGGTGTACCTACTACACAATAACAGTGCCTCAAGCGTTTAAAATTTACCTATTTATGTACCGTAGACAGAGTAAACTACAGACTGCTGCTTCTTATTTTTCATTCGCACAAGAAAAAGAGAAATATATTAATGTCACTTGCAAAGAAAAGAGACAGAGTAAGAATATTTCTGTCCCTTACTGCGTGTCGGCTAAGCACATCAATGTGCACAATACAACAAGTTTGACGTAGCATATGAATTAAAAATTATGAATGAAATAATAATAAAAACTACACCGCGATTAAACGGAAAATAAGATCTTTTTCGTGCATAATTCAATAAAAGTACATTTGCGCAACTGAAAATGGTAAGGTGCAGTGTAATATAAGCTGATTGCCGGAATTTTTTGTCCCTTTTGGTGACACGGATACCATGAGTCTATAGATTACTCTGTCTACGATATGTACAGACGCCAGCACATCAAGCTACACGAAACTGTCAAATTTTCCTGATCAACTTTGAACCATAAGCGTTAGCGATAAAGTTGAAAATCTATTAAAGAAATTTGACAGATTGTAGGTAGTAGCTTGATGTGCTGGCGTCTGCTGTAGGTACCTATATTTTGAAATGACACATAAGTTTATTTTTGTGCTTTTTAGTTCGCGTTATTCTTTCTTTTTTAGGTTACGTTTTTATTTAAATAAAAGCTTGTTTAAAAAAAAAAAAAATTTTTTTTTTTTTTTTTTTTTTTAATTTATTTAAAGGGCTTTGTCGCTTAGCGACCACATCGCCCAGTGCAGAAAAACACAAAATATACAACACAAAATAACGATCTATCTTATAACTAGTTTGTACAATTGTTTAGCCTTATCGGAAACTGGAAAAGCAAGGATGGTATTACAGAAGCCAATATCATACCTTTTATATCGTCCGAAAACATTAATTCTAGTATTTTCATTCCGGACACACTCCATCAGAATATGAAGGACATCATCAACCACTCCACAGTCATCACAATTTGGAGACAAAGCTTTTCTCATTAAATAATAAAACTTATTTGATGGAGTATGTCCAGAACGAAGTCTTAAGGCTATAGTAGTTAGGTTTTTATTGAGGTCACAATCAATCCACGGAACCCGAGAGATCTCTGGCTGGATAGTTCGATACCATATCCCTTTCTCTTTTGATCTTTCATCAAAATACTCCTGCCAAAGATCTAAACACTTTCTTTTCACCTTTCCAAAATAGTCCGAATACAGTGGAGTAATATTCATGGGAACTCCATCAATACACGCTTGTTTGGCGAGCATATCAACCTTTTCATTTTCTTCTACCTGACAATGCGACGGAATCCATTGAAGACATACCGTTTTGGAATTAGACTGAAGTTTTAAGAGTAACTCATATATCACGTAGGCTGTCGGATTACCTCGCATGTGAGAAGTGTGCCGAGCCAGGTGTTGCAGCGAGCTTTTGGAGTCTGTCAGAATCACAAATTTATCGCCATTAATTGATAGAATATAGGACAAAGCTTCCAATATCGCAATCAATTCAATGTGCATAATAGAGATATCTGAATCAATCTTAAGCTTCATGTGGTTCAGAAGAATGGGATCCAAAAATGCAGCGCCTCCTACATGGTTATCTTTGGAACCGTCAGTAAAAATTGTATGATATCCTGAATATTGTTCTTGAATATATGAAGTGCATAAGTGTTTTATTTGTACAGTACTGTAGCGGCGTTTAGCTTTAGAAATACTAGGAATTTTATCAAAGACTATATGGGACATATTTATACTACTTATCCACTTATCAAGTGAAAACATTCCAAGTTGAACGCTAGAGTGTATTGGAACAGAATTATATTGTGAAAAAGTGTCAATAAGTAATGGCAGCTTCTTGTTCAGCCAATAGTTGGAACCAGTAACTAGTGAAAGATTTTCTAGTGATTCTATAGTTTTATTGTTACGAAAAGATTTTGATTTTAACATAAATTTGCTAGCTAAGTATCTCCGACGAATATGAAGTGGTGGAAGGCATAACTCGTTTTCCATGACATGTATCGGGGTGCTCCTTATAAATCCGCCGACAACACGTAAAGCCTGGTTTTGGACCCTATCTAGTTTTATTAGTTTAGAATTACAACTACAGTCAAACAAGAAACTGGCATAATCAATTCTACTTCGAATTAAAGAAATATATAAACGTCTTAAGTGTTTTTGATGGAGTCCCCATCCCGGCCCAGATAAAACTTTAAGTAAATTCATGAATTTCATTACCTTCTGTGAGGTTTCATTAATATGTTTACCCCATCTCAAAGAGCTATCCAGCCACAGACCCAAATATTTAACATTATTAACGACTTCTATTGAAACATCATCAAAAACAAAGTCGACAGACCTCCTAAAGCAACCTTTTTTAAAAACACATACCTACCTTAGTTTTATTTGGAGACATAGTTAAACCCAGTTTTTCAATTAACACTTTGGTATATCGTAAAGTAGACTGAAGTTCTTTAAACGCTGAATCTAAATTATTTTTTGTAGAATATAACACAAAATCATCAGCATATTGAGATATATTAACCTGGCCAACGTTCTTACATATGTGTAATGTTACAATATTAAATAAAAGTGGAGCCAATGGATCTCCTTGAGCTAACCCACGGCCAGTAACTCTAACAATCTCACAATCGTACGTCGCTACTTGCAGATGTCTATTTGATAAAAAGGACCACAAATAAGTACAGATCTTTGATCCAACCCCAAACTGATCTAAAACACGTAACAGGCAAGGAATATCAACATTGTTATAAGCGCTTTCGATGTCTACAAAACACGCCGCTGTAACCAAATTTTTAGAGAACCCCAGTTGAATTTCAGAAACCAACCTTGTAAGGTTGTCCAGACAAGATCGTGCCTTACGAAAACCCACCATGTCCTCAGGAAAAAGACATTGTTTTTCAAAGAACCACTCTATACGTTTGCCCAAAATAGCATGAAAGATTTTACAAATACAAGATATCAGGGAAATAGGACGTAAAGATGAACTACTATGCTTGGGAATTGGAACTATTTTGATTTGACGCCATTGTAAGGGAACAAAACCGACAGAAAAACATTGATTATATATTAAAAGTAACATATGTTTACCGGAAGGTGGAAGATGTTTAATCATAGAAAAGGAAATTTGATCTGAACCAGGAGCTGTGTCGGTGGTTTTAATAGAGTTGACTAATTCTGGCATTGAAATTGGCGACTCCAGCATTGCATTATTAGAATTAAAAGTAGGTTGCGACGGACAAACAAAATCTGGAGTGAGGTCGCTAAGCAAGCGCTCGGCTTTTTCTTTACTTATACAGGCGTTAGGAATTTGCCGACCTTTAAACCACTTCATCTTGCGCCACATTTCGGATGCGGAGGAGGTTTCATCTACAGATGAACAAAATTGCTGAAAAGATTTACATCTCGCCCTGCGAATAAGCCTTTGAGCAGTGCTAATTTTTTCCTGGAGAATATCTAAATTCCTTGGCGAGGGGCAACCTCTCAGGTTCGCGAGAGCTAAGCGCCGCTCCGCAACAGCCTTGGACAATTCTGAAGACCAATATGGTTTTGGTTTAAAAATGTTGGAAATGTGTTGAGGAATTTTAATGTAGGGAATATACTTATCCGCAGCTTTTTGCATTGTATTATATAGGAGGTCATATAATTCCTGAGGATCGTGAGGAATTGTGCAATTTTGTAAATAATCGTCTATAAATGCGGCATATAAAGACCAATCAGCTTTTTTAAAATTTCTTCTGTTTTGGTATGCACGGTTAATATTAAGTACACAGTTTAATTTAATAATTAAATGATCACTTCCGAGTGATTCGTTTGTTGGTTTCCACATAAATAATAAAGACAGATCTGAAGAAACAAACGAAATATCAGGGCTAGATTGCTGGAGAACTCCATCAACCATTCTGATTCTAGTAAAGCTACCATTGTTCAAATGAATGAAATTATAATCCAACATGGAGTCAAATATTTCGGAGCCACGCCGATCAGTTCTTTGAGACCAATTAGAATGATGCGCGTTAAAGTCTCCCAAGATAAGAGTTTTACTGTTTCCAATAGAAAAGATCGCGTCCCAATCGCTTTGAGTGGTGTATACTGTAGAAGGGCAATAAACAGAAATTATATTCTCAATATGCTGACAATTCAGAATTTTAATATGTAGCAATTCAATACCGGGGTTGCGACTTTGCGTTCTACAAACAACAGCCTTTACAGAGCGATGAGTCATAATGGCAACACCACCGTAACCATCTTCTCTGTCCAATCTAAATGTATCATATTCACTAATTTTAAAAAAACTCTCGGGTTCCAACCAAGTTTCGCTCAACACAGCAATGTGGATTTTTTCTTGACTTAGGTATAATTCAAGGGAGCGAGATTTGGGTCTTATACTTTGGCAATTCCATTGTATAATATTTAAGTTCATACAATCATGATTATCTGCCATTTCCAATAAATAAATCGAATAACGAATCAATAGATATGCTACTTACAATTTTATGTGTCAGCCACTCTGAAAATATGGAAATTGATTGCTGGATTTTAATATGAAGGGATTCATTGCTTTTTATAATATTACTAATTTTTCTAATTAAATGCCAAAAGTTTAGATTACGAGAAGACTTATTATCAGAATTATTATTTTTCTCTAAACAAGGTGCGTTAAATTTTATTGAAGAATCTGAAGATTCGGAATCTTGATGCCATATTATGTCCTCGGCAGGCGTAGGAGTCCCTGGTCGACGATTATGCTTCTTTAAATTACGTTTAGGCATAGGCTTAACTCGTTGATTTGCTGTCGATGTACCTGGGCAGTCCACTTGGGAGGCTTCGACATTTTCGTCAATCGGAAGTTGCGTTGGTACCGGAATGATATTTGTAGCAGCCACTGTAGAAGTCTGTTCTACTCCAGGCATTGGTTCAGAAACCACATGTGGAACATAATTAGGGGAGGGAGGAACGTACATTGTAAGTGCTTTTCTGTATGTGCAGTTAAATTCTGACATTAAATCCCTCAGCTTTTTTTCTTTCTTATAATATGTGCATATTTTATCAAACGCCATATGACGACCAGAACAGTTCACACAAGTGTATGATGTAATTGCACAATTTTCATGTTTTTGAGAGCATTTGGGACAAATAGGTTTCTTTAATGGACATCTTATTTTTAAATGACCAAATTTCCAACAGTTGGCACATTGTGTGACCGGGAATATAAACCGCTCCACTGGAATCCTCAAACTGTAAATATAGACATAAGGCGGAAGAGAAGATCCTTTAAATCCTAGCCGGATCGTTTCACTTGGAGTCCAGCCGTTACCATCAGGGTCCTCCGAGCTCCGTTTATTTAACCTCTTAATAGATGTAATTTCAGCACTGCTTGACAAATTAGATTTAAGATCTTCATCAGATATATCCAAATCCATAGCTTTAATAAGGCCGTACGACACACCTACTTCGGATGTTTTTTGACAAGACCAGCCCATGTCAGTAAACACCGAACAGCTGATAAATTCATCTGCGCCGATATCGTTATCAAACGTAATCAACATTTTATTTTGATGCACGTATTTAATTCTATAAATCTTGCCACCGGCAATGTTATGCGTCTTAAGCAACCGTGCTAAAGCGAATTGTTTTGGCAAAGGTTCTTTACAAGTCACACATACCTGTATCCTCTCTTCTTTTTCCTTCTCACCTTGGTCTCCTCTAAAACATACCAGTTTATTTCGTCCTCTATTCATTACGGTCCATCCTTCTTCAGAAGAGTTTTCATCCCTTGTCCTTTTCCCTCCAATCGAATCATTCATTTGTGTATTGTCCTCTAATTCCATATTTGTACCGTGCTCGAATTCGTCAGCGCTCGACAGTGAATTGATGTTTACATTACTTGGTTCTGATTCACACATGTGAACAAAGCAACAGCTGCAGGGACCGACCGGAAAAAACCGGTAGGCCCGCGCGTAAACAAGATAAAAAATACGTACTCAATAAACTGAGACAACGATTAATAAGCGTCCGCTCACAAGGATGGCTCGCGCGGAATGAAAAAAAAAAAAAAAAAAAAAAAAAATTTTAATGTTGTCATTGTTATCCGATTATATCACCACCTTCGCCTTTTTATATTTTAAAGGGGATATGTCAGAAGTTAACGCTTTGCTGTAGGTATAGGTATGAGCATAGTGTGTGTGTTCACACACTAACCGCCGCCGTGCAAGCTATTATAAATTGTCGAGGGAAGTGTGCCAACTTGCTGATTATACTCCAAAAATTCAAAAGTTTAGTAATGCACTTCTAGCTATATGATTATCATACAGCTAGTAGTTGGCACTTCCCTCGACAGCGTTCCGTCTCCAACATCAGACCCTCGATGATATAGTCATACCCCAGCTAGGTATAAAGTTTTCATCAATATGAATGAAATAAGCCTAAACACGCTGTAGGCGCTGTAAACTGTTGAGGAGCTTTCTCGGCCCCTCCGAGTGTTGTGATTCCTGACTCGACCACGACATGGAACGGAGATTTTACTATGGCACAAAATGGTTATTTTAATTGTGTTATATTGTGCCACTTATCCCAGGAATTTGTGCCTTGTACTTTTTGGCTGCCGACAAACTGTCCTGCAGTTTGGCAGAAGATTTGTAAAAAATACATATATGTAACTTTTGTTGAAAAAAAAAAAAAAAGTAATAAGAGTACGATTGTGGTCGGGCTGGGGATCACGGTTCCTGACCCGACCACAACCAGATCTAATAAAATATGAATAGTGGGAAGTTACTGATTATGCCAAAAATATGTGTCAAATTGTGTCGACACTGACAACCTTTTTCCGCGCTTCATTTTTACTTAATAACTGATACAAGTACTCAAATAAGGCACTTACGAAAAATTTATACCCACATTTCAGCTTTAAAACTAAAAGCAAAAAGAGTCTTACCTCGTTACGTAAATAATTAGTTAACTTCCTACTATTGATATTTTATTAGATCTGGTTGTGGTCGGGTCAGGAACAGTGATCCCCAGCCCGACCACAATCGTACTCTTATTACTCAAAAAGTAAAAGGCACAAATTCCTGGGATAAGTGGCACAATAAAACACAATTAAAATAACCATTTTGTGCCATAGTAAAATCTCCGTTCCATGTCGTGGTCGGGTCAGGAATCACAACACCCCTCGGATAGAGTTCCTCAACCTCTCGATATGTAAATATGGCCACCCATCCACGGACCGACCGCGGCAGGCGTAGCTTAAAGTGATCGATCGACCAGTGCCGCCCCAACTAAATCGAACCGTGTGAGCCCGGTATTAGCCACGAGCCACAAGTGCCTACACAAATAATAATACGAGTATCTACCTAGTGGTGGTGGCGAAGTGGCCGAACGAGTTGTAGTTCGAACCCAGTCAGGCGCTTTACTTTGTGTAAATTATTTCATCATCACTACTCTCTCAAAACGGTGAAGGAAAACATCGTGAGGAAACCTGCCTATATCCTAGAATCAAAAATTCGAAGATCTAAAATCTAATAACCTGCACTCGGCCCACGTGGTGGCTCATTATGTTTATAATGATAATGAGCATGGTACGCCTTTACAATAAAAGAATTGAATACAAGTTCACAATATTATAATTCACCTATCTCTAGCTAGAAGCAAATTTCGCACGCATCACTACTAGATGGCGCTACTAGTCACATTCGTAGCTTAAACCTTCATCGCGAGTGAAACAATTTTATTATTGAAGTACCTATATTGTTTTAATTAGTTACTACTATTATGCTAGCGTGCACTTTCATCGATCATAAAATCATGGCTTATCATGTAAGATAATGAGCAATCATTAACCCACACGGCAGCCAGGGGGGCCCAAGTCTTCTATTTTTATAAATTCTTCATTCCAACACGATCCCATTGTCATTTTGCTAAAAGTTCGTAATCTGCTAAATTCATAATGGTCGATCATTGCTTGGTCGGTCAATGGTACAGAACATAATTATACGATACTCGTAACGAATTAAAAGCAATGACTGCACAATGACGTTCTAATGGTAGGTCACTGATCAAAGGAACTGTCAAAATTTTAGCAGATTACCGCTCAAGTCAGGCATTCATTTTTGATCAAAATGTACGAGATTACCATTCTATGCGCGGGCAGGCGATGAGATGCGACGAGGGAGGTGGGGGTTTTCAAGAAATTTCACGCGGTCGAAGTCGCGGGCAGAAGCTAGTTTTCTAGTAAAAGAGTTGATCATAAATTATAATATGTATTTTTACTTCGAGCCAAATCTCACCCAATCTCACGTGGCGGTCGTGTCAAAAACTGCCTCTCACCCCCTAATTGCGAACTGCCGGTCGATTCTGTAAAAATGTCACCGTGAAAACTTAGGTGAAGTGAGTTTGATTTTGCTAGGAATTGACACTATTGACAGCTCACTCCACGCTCACTTCACCTAAAATTTTCACGGTGAGGTTTTTATAGAATAGCACCGCTGTTGCGAATTAGACTAATTGCGAACTGGACCAATTGCGAACTAGACCAATTGATAATTCTGAAAATACATATTTGTTACGGTCGCGAATCATATTTTAATCAACATACCTACAACTTAATACTGACCAGCAAATTGCAACAAAAATTAAAAAAAAATGAATTTCGCGGGCTACCCTTGCGCTTTCGCCTAAGTATGTTATTATCCCTACCATGTAGTGCAGCGAAAAAAAAGAAAAACACGGACTGTCTTCGCCATATTACGATTCATAATGTTATCCTTTTATGATTCTCCAAAGTGGCCTTTTTAGGCCCCCAGTTCTGGGGGTAGGTTCGGAAGACAGATAGATGTCTTCGAAGGAAACACAAAAATTGTCTCAATTTCGTACCTACCAAACTGTGATTCAAGTTAATAAAGTATTGAATTATTGTGATGTTTTGTATTTTTTTCTTATTATTCAATGTTTATTAAAGCTGCTTTTTGATTAATCTTGCTTATTTACATTTATTTGTCCATTTACATTTAATTTATTTTCTTTAGGTACTTACATATCTAAAACCACTTCTGTCACAACTTACCTTCACCTCTGTCACAACCTACCTCCACCTCTGTCACAACCTACCTCGTTACTACGAGAGTTGTGACATAACGACTCATTTCAGATAATGTCGTTTTTAGGGTTCCGTACTAAAATGGTAAAAACGGAATCCTTATGGTGAGTCTGTCTGTCTGTCTGTCACAGCTGGATATCTCAAGAACTACTAATGCTATCAACTTGAAATTTGGAATAGTTTTAGATGACGTTTGCCCAACTATTTTGCAATTAAGAAAGAAATAAAAATATATGTATATTTTTTGCAACAGGGTCTGAAAGGGGGTCGGAAAAATTCGAAGTGGGGCTACTAGGGCATGTGGGGTATCATAATAAGAAAGGGCGCAGTTTGCACATTCTCAAACATATAAAATGAAGTCTCTAGATGGCACACTTTTTCAGAAATCATCAACAAAAGTTACATTAGTTCCACTATCGGTCAAGAGATGGTGCTGACATAAAATTGCAATATTCTACACCGCAGTGCACAGTGTTAAAATTCTCTGATGAATATAGGCCTCGCCGATGAAAACATGATGGTACGGAACCCTCGGTGCGCGAGTCCGACTCGCTCTTGCCCGGTTTTTGTTTATGGGAAGTGAGCATAAGTTTTCACGGTGAGATCATTATATTATTTATCTGCCAATTAAGGGGCTTACATGACCTAAAGGGCGGTCACTGTCGGACTGCATAGAAAAGAAAGAGAAGCGCGATGACACAACGCTGCAGCGTTGTTATCCAGCGCGTTGGTAATTTATTGCAAAATTTTAATTACAAGAAATCTATTGTTTGGACTAAAAAAATAAAACAGTAGGTATTGTTTTAGTATGTTGCTTTAAAAACATGTGAAGGTACGGAACCCTCGGTGTGTCGTCGGTGAGTCAGACTCGCAATTGGCCAGTTTATTTATCTGATTTGTACTTATATTTTTTTTTAAATCAAAATCCTGTTCCTTTAGGATAGAACTAGCTATTTGTATCTACAACGTGCATAGAGCTTAGACTATTTCGGCTGAGATATTATGTCCATTGGCGCGATTGTAACAACCCTCCTTGGTCTCTCTTACAATTATTTGAAACACTGATGCCGAGACGTTGCAATAATGAGATTTGCGCCAATACACACAACAGCATTCTATAAAAAGTTTACTAGGCATGGCACTCAGCATTTATAATAAAATCTTCTCATATTTCTCCTCTCTTCCCTCTAAGAGGAAAACACGAACTAAATAATAAAAAAAATGTTTGAATAATTTCCTAACTCAAAAGACGCATTTTATTCCATTTAATGAATATCTAGAAAATGCAAGCTATGTGGATAGGCATACTTAATATAAGTGTAACGGCAGTTCTATACCGTCATCATTAGGCGGGTTCATCTTGCGTGGGTATATAGGCAGGTAAGATCAAAATACAGGCGGTATATGATTCTCACACACTTATTTAATCAATCCAAACCGATTAACACTTTTATAAACGTAATTTGACGCAGATTAAAGGCGATTCGTCGATGACGTGCTACCTCTGTCGCGCTCCATCAAAAAAGTGCGCCACAAGATGGTTGCCCGTTTGACGTTCCGCCAGAATGACAATATTCAATCTGTCATTCTCGTCTAGAAATTGAAGGTGACGCTACCGTCGCGCCGTCACGGCCATTCTGACAATCGCCCGTCCTCGGGCGCATGGGCATTTCTGTAACAATTAATCACATAAAATGTTCTGCCTACACCGCTCGCCCAACCTGACCACAATTCCTCGATGCTACTGAACATGATCAACCCTTCACGCTCACTTCCACTCAACAGCCTCTCTCTCATCGTATTCTCTAGACCAGACAGATGCGTCCCTTCGACCAGTCACAAGGACATGGACCGGACAACACTGTCCTTACGACTAGTTGCACAACCTCACAACTTCCAATACTGGACCGGACAAATGCGTCCCTACGACCAGCCCGCGAGGGCATGGACCGGACAACACCGTCCCTACGACCAGATCCACAAACTCTTATACTGGACCGGACAAGTATGTCCCTTCGACCAGCCCGCGAAGGCATGGACCGGACAACACCGTCCCTGCGACCAGTTCCACAAGCTCCCGGACAAGTGTGTCCCTTCGACCAGCCCGCGAAGGCATGGACCGGACAACACCGTCCTTACGACCAGCTCCACAAAATCTTATTCCGGACCGGACAAATGCGTCCCTTCGACCAGCCCATGAGGGCATGGACCGGACAACACCGTCCCTGCGACCAGTTCCACAAGCTCCTGGACAAGTGTGTCCCTTCGACCAGCCCGCGAAGGCATGGACCGGACAACACCGTCCTTACGACCAGCTCCACAAAATCTTATTCTGGACCGGACAAATGCGTCCCTTCGACCAGCCCATGAGGGCATGGTCCGGACAACATCGTCCCTTCGACCAGACACCCAACACAACACGTTATCATTTACCACCCTCACGACCATATTAAGGAATACAAGCTAAAATTTAACTAACCATGTTTTATTCCCTATGAACTTCGACCTCAACTTCAAATCTCGTGCTATTATTAAAATCTTCTGAGTCAGCAGTTAAAGTTTCAGACCCAATAGATATAGTGTCAGAGCCATTCATGTCATTGTGAAAAGGTGTTATGTCGGTGTCATCGTGGTTTTCTCCATTTTCCGCCGTCACGGCTTCATCCTCATCCGAAATGTTCGTTGATATTTCAATTAAACCCTCACAACCCCCGGGCACTAAACGCAAGTTTTCGTGAGCATACTTAAAAACGCGATTTGTTCCATCAAGGCTTTTTAATTCGTAACGGTCGTTGTCAAGAACATTTATGATTACGTAGGGCCCTTTAAATTTTCTACTTAATTTGGTTTGGTTACGCTCTGAACTCTTAATAAAGACAAAATCACCTTTTGTGTAAGGTTTAACTGTAGCCCGACCTCTATTGAAACGTACCGATTCAGAACTTGCAGCCTGTTCTATATTTTTAGATGCCTCATTCCGAATAGTTTCAAGGTCTAACTGATTATCATTATGGGTATTTGGAGATATTTTTGCCAACCCTAAAGACAGTGATCTTATTCCGAACATGAGCTCAGATGGCGTATATTTTGTTACAGTGGATCTAGTGCTGTTCAGTGCCAGTTGGATATTGCCCAGTTCATCACGCCATGTTTTATTTGGGTCGTTTTCGACAATGGTAAGCAGAGCTTTTAGGGTTTTCATGACGCGCTCCACTTGACCATTTGCTCTGCTTGAGCCGGTGGCGATAAAGTGAAGCTCGATATTATGATCAGCACAAAAACTTTTAAATTCAGAGCTGGCATAACAGCGACCCTGATCTGCTATAATCCGTTTTGGAGCACCGAATAAGAAAACTGCCTTCTTAAGGGCATTCACGGCACTGGATGCATTAAGTGACGTTGTATGCTCCAATAGAACATATTTTGTGAATCCGTCAATAATGACGGAGCAATATTCTTTCTGATCACTCTTTCCACTTAATTTTCCCGTGAAATCGATGTGGAGAGTGTGCCACGGTGCTGACACTTTAGGTATGGAGTGAAGGCGAATCGGCTGGGCGCCAGAAGGCCCTTTTGATGCCTTGCACACGATACAGGAATCTACAAATCGACGAACATGCTTAGCCATATCTGGGAACCAATATTGTTCATAGATTTTATCAAGCGTTTTATCACTCCCCAGATGCTGAATTTCTGAGTGAACGTGGTTAATAAGTGTCCACACTAAGGAACGAGGTACTATGGGGAGCCAGGATGTAACTTTATTTCGGCTAACTTTCCTGTAAAGAATCCCATCCCGTACGTCATAGGTCCCTGCGACAGCTTCCGGAAGCTCAGAGTTCAGACATTTCGTTATGAGATCCTTAATTTCGTTATCCCGTTTTTGCTCCACGGAAAGCCAACCTTCGTGAAGTTCTACGAAATTAACAGTTTTGGGGGCATTGGCATTGGGCTTTAATTTTGAGAGGTCTGAATCTTTAGATGGAGGATTTCGGGAAAGGTAGTCAGCGTGCTCCATCACTCGACCTTCTCGGTAAACGATATCGAAATCATATGCCTGTAATATTGCCCACCAACGGTGAACACGGGGAGTCAGGTCACATTTAGACTTTGACGCTTTTAAAGAGTTGCAGTCTGTGAAGACAGTAAATTTACGGCCATACAAGTAATGGCGAAAGTGCTCGACTGCACGGACCACGGCCAGCGTTTCGAGCTCGTACGAATGATATCGAGACTCGATTTCAGTCGTACGACGACTATAATAAGCTACAACGTGCGGCATGGAATTATCTCTTTGGATTAGGATTGCTCCATATCCTTCAGAGCTAGCATCACAGTGAAGTTCGACCGGCAATTCGGGATTAAATATAGTCAATACAGGTTCTGATGTAAGAATACCAATAATGGTTCGACGAATCTTCTCGTGAAATGCTGTCCATTGGATGCTACCTTTAAATTTCGTAAGTGGATACAAGGGTCCGACTATTTTCGTGAAATTTGGTATAAATTTTCGAAAATACGAAGCTAAGCCAAGGAACTGTCGGACCTGAGTTGCGGTTCTAGGTGAGGGGGCAGTGGCTAGTGCTTCAATTTTGAGCGAATTCGGTCTGACTTCACCTGCCTCAATTTCGTAGCCTAAATAATGTACTTTACGCTTCATGAATTTGCATTTTTGTAATTTAAAAGAAAAACCTGCTTGAGAAAGGGCTTCAAGAACCTCCTCCAATCGCCTTAAGCCTTCGTTGATGTCAGAAGAGTAGCAAAGGACATCATCCATATAAACAAGCGGTTTGTGTTTAAGGTCCTTTAGAGCACTATTGATGCACCTTTGATAGACAGACGGCGCATTGCGTAACCCGAAAGGCATAGTGAGATACTCATATTGCCCCTCGGGTGTCACAAAGGCCGTCTTCTCAACTGAATTAGGGTGTAGTAAAATTTGATGGAAGCCTGCTGCCATGTCCAAAGATGAAAAATAATGAGCTCCCGACAGCTGATCTACCTGCTCATCAATTAACGGTAGGGGGTAATGTTCGGCGCGGGTGTTTGAGTTGAGTTCCCGGTAATCAACACACATACGATCTGTATTATCCTTTTTTTTAATTAACAAGATTGGGCTCGCAAATGGTGAGAAACTCTCCCGAATAACACCGGCAGCCATCAACTCCTGGACCTTATCTCTCACTATCTCCTTTTCAGCCGGTGCTAATCTATAAGGTGTTCTTTGAACAAGCTTATGAGGATCTATCAAATTGATTTCCATTTGCCCCGTTTTGACTCGTTGTGTAGGGATACCGCTTATAAAATGATTTGCATATTTATTAAGAATTCGCAGAAGTGCGAGCCTACGCTCACCTGTTAAATCAGTATCAACTGTGATATCATCGAGAAATGAAACCTGTTTTTCACATACATCTACCGTCTTAGAATTGGTTATAGTTAGGCCATTATTATCAATCATCACGCGGCCACCGTTTTCTATAATATCTCTGCCTATTAAAAACGGATCGGATATACAGTCATCCGGAACGACATGAAACAAGAGGGTAGTCGAATAATCTCCTATTTTCACCGTGCTAGAAATCTGAGAAGTGCATTGTATTTCCCCGTTTCCTATCCCCTTCAAATACACGAGATCAGAACATTCAGTACCCGGAAAGTTTAAAGAAGTACTTAATTTTATCAACGAGCAATTCGACCCACTATCGAAAAGAAATGGAATATTCTCACCCGACGATGTCACCAGAGTCCCTCTTGATGTGTCTCGTTCGCATAAATTGACTTCTTTCGTTGTCCCGCCTGCAATCTTCCTGTCTGGGCACGTCGTCGCAATATGGCCGGGTTTTCCGCAGACGTAGCAGCTCACGTTGGACTTCACCTCAGACGTTCGCACAGATGATTCAACTTTGCTCGTACTACTAGTATCTTCACGACGTCTACGACAGTCTGCTTGTCTATGTCCAGGTATACCACAAAAGTGACATCTACCGGGAAATCGTCCATCGGATAAGCGGGGTCTCTTCAGTTCATTTTCTTGTGTATCACAGCTCTCTGCTCGACGCTTTAAAGAAATACCTCCAAGAGCCCTAAATAGCTGGGCCCTGTTCGTTATAACTTGATAACTTAATTCACGGCGAATCAACCCATCCTTTTGGCACAATACCGAAATGACGAATCCCGTAACCGCTTCTTCAGACATTTCCACCTTCGGTATTCTTTCGATTAAATCCCACAATCGCATAGCTGACTCACTGGCAGTTTCCTTAATCCCGATTTGAAAACGCATAATCTCGTCGAAATAATCTTGTATCAGCTTTGGTTTTGCAAACTTGGCTAATAAGGTTTGTTTCACTAATTCCCACGAAAGTTGATCCAATGGCAGCTTGGTAAGACAGGCAGCGGCTCTTCCTTTTAGAGAGGTGGTTAAGGCCATTAGCAACGCGACACCATCCAGTTGTTTGTTCTTTATAATCATTTCAGACACGCGACACCAGCCCTCCACATCAGCATCGGCGTCATCAGGATTAAAATGAATTAACTGCACCGCATTCACACCCGTAGAACTCGGTTGCTGCGCTGCCACTAAGCGAGACAGTAAAATCTCCATATTGCTCAAAATACTACTCGCATTTTCCTTATCAGGTGGCCTTTTTTCTTCACTTGACTGCCCTTGCGATCCCACTTCTGATAACGGCAGTTCTATACCGTCATCATTAGGCGGGTTCATCTTGCGTGGGTATATAGGCAGGTAAGATCAAAATACAGGCGGTATATGATTCTCACACACTTATTTAATCAATCCAAACCGATTAACACTTTTATAAACGTAATTTGACGCAGATTAAAGGCGATTCGTCGATGACGTGCTACCTCTGTCGCGCTCCATCAAAAAAGTGCGCCACAAGATGGTTGCCCGTTTGACGTTCCGCCAGAATGACAATATTCAATCTGTCATTCTCGTCTAGAAATTGAAGGTGACGCTACCGTCGCGCCGTCAAGTGCATTCAGAATTAGTGCTGTGAATCTGGAAAGTTGGTCGGATACATTTAAAATGTAATATAATAATAGCCTCCCCGACCGTTTCCGTCACGGTGGCCAATCTCATTGGAGATTAGCCAGGTACGCACGAGATATTATAGTGCACAAGTGTGTGCGCGCAAACACAGGTGCACTCTTTGTTCCTTTACCCTCATAGTCCGATGAGACGGCAATCCGACACGACCGGGGAGAGTTCAGGCGCAGGACCAACGGCTTACGTGCTTTCCGAGGCACGGGGGTATTAAACCGTCAACTTCCAAACTTCGGACTTGTTACTAAGATATTCCTAATGGAAAACCCAATAATACTTGGTCCGATTCGGGAATCGAACCTAGGGACCCCACGCTCAGCAGTCGCGCTTGCAACCACGAGACCAACGGGGCAGTCTCAAATGGTAATATTTATACTTACCTAATACTTACGAGAAATGTTACAAAGTATGTTTAAAAAAAAAATTAAATGCTCAAAATAATTTTTGTTTGAAGTATTGATAACTTTGTTAGCATAAAAGTACATTAATTTCAACAAGAATTCTGTTACTGAATTGTAATTTCTTATACTTACCTGTTTCATATAGGTACCTACATAGAGATTTCTGTACCTATTTATAATAACAACACCTGTTTTTAAACCTGTTCATCAAATAAAATAAAAATGTCCAAACTTTGAAGGGATAGTTCGCACGCATCAATAGTATCACTACTAGATGGCGCTGCTAGTGTCATTCGCAGCTTAAATCTTCATCGTGAGTGATACATTTTTACTCGACTACGGCAAAGCCAAAAGGAAGGGTTATGATTTTAGCAGTCTATGTATGTTTGTAATTACGGGTGTTCCACCGCGCCGTAGCGCATAAAGCGTTCATTCCCAGTCGCCCCCGCGGGGATTGCCATCGGAGGCAAATGGGAATAAAAATTCCCAGTCGCCACCGGCGGTGACTGGGAAGTCTTTGCCTCCACTTCAGTTTCGCTATACATTGCTTCCTCCAACTTATCCTAAACCTGCCTCTAATCTTTAAAAAAAAGACTTAGTGCATTGACTACACTGAACTCTTATAAATTTTTAATTATTATATATTTTAATTATTTAATTTCAAAATAAAAAAATATTTCAATGCACTTTGTCTTTTTTTTAAAGATTAGAGGCTGGTTTAGGATTTAATAAGTTGCCTCATCCTTTTATAACGAACGATGGAGAAAGCAATGTATAGCGAAACTGAAGTAGGGGCAATTTCTTCCCAGTCACCGCCGGTGGCGACTGGGAATTTTTATTCCCATTTGCCTCCGGTGGCAATCCCCGCGGGGGCGACTGGGAATGAACGCCCATTCGCCCAAATTACTGAGCCAATTTTGATAAATGAGGTATCAATAGATAAAATAGATTCGTAATTATGGTCCTGGTGACGTAGGCATATAAAGTCGGATTATGGTGGATTTTATACGAAAACTGACCTCGAAAAAAATTACATTCGGATAATCAAGACATGTTTGGTACAAATAAAAGGTTGATGAGCAGATTACAAATATGTAGGTACCTACTGTTTTAATTAGCCGTTTAGTTAACCGCCTGCCCTGAAGTAGTGCTCGCCTCACCTCCTACCAATACTTCGACTAGGTATCGTAACACAAAATTTTCTTTTAAATAAAAAAAAAACATTTAACATTTTTTCTATGTAAAACGGCAATTTCATAGGTATACCCTTATAATTATGTTTTTTAGGGTTCCGTAGTTCTGACAAGGAACCCATAAAGTTTCGTCATGTCCCTGTCTGTCTGTCAGACAGACAGACAGGGACATGACACAAAATTACAGCTTTCTAGTACTAACGGTCTCTTGACCGTTAGTACTGGAAAGCTGTAATTTTGTAGGAGTGTGAATATCAAGCACACCGACAAAGTGGTAAAATAAAATTTTGGAAAATATTTTTTTAAGGCAGCTCCCCTACATGTGAAGTGGGGATTGAATACTTTTTTCGTCGTCAACCCCATCGTGTGGGCTATCGTTGAATAGGTCTTCTAAAATGACTTGGGGGTTGCTAAAATTATTATTCGATTTAATGCTCCATTTACAAAATATTAAACTTTAAAGTGCAAATTTTTGTTCCAGTAGGGCGTCCCCCCCCCTCTAAAAGCTAAACTGCGGGCTTGAAAAATCTGGAAAAATTCACGACGATAGTGCATTTCATGAACTTTAAAGGAGGCCTTTTTAGGCCCCCTGTAGTTACACCGGGCGAAAAGACGTATTCATGTCATGCGTCAGTAGGTAGGTACACGATTAACAAAAGCACGATAACTTTTCTTTACGGTCAAAACTCTCAAGCCTAAAACTATTGCTTAAAATTGAGCAATAAAACATGCGCGTAGACATCGTGTATAATATTAGCCACCTACAATACATAACCCCTCGTGACACTCCGTCACACGGTACGAATCGGAATCGTATTTTCATCTAATTTCATTAAAATGCGCATTCGCGATGGAGAAATGGCCACCTGCTTGTATACGTGACTCCTGGCTTCGTTCACCGAATGTACAAGTTTACGTAATACTGTTACGGAGTACCTACGAGTTTTTGGTGAGGAATAGAGGTTGGTAATGTGATGCGTTCATAAAGCCCCGTTCACGGCCACAAGCGATACGACTTGCGTCAATCGACAAGCGGTCGCGTTACGTAACACACTATTAATTTTAATCTGAATCATTTTGAAGGATATTGCTAATCCATTGCTTCATAATTATGTTCTAAAAATAAAAATGTCTGCTTCTGCTCAACAACGTAATGAATGTTGTTGAACTGTCAAAATGAAATCTATTGCTACTGATAGTGTGTTACGCAATTGCCTTTAATTCAATTGCCAGCTGCAGTGACCTTTTACATCTGTCCCATCGCCGGCGATTAAAGAGAAACGAGTAGAGCTAGCGACAAAATACGAGTTGGCGAGCAACGAGTGCGCGACGGCGACGAGCGATTACTTGCTGGTATGCGTATGAAGCGTGACTGCAGCCAAGCGAGCGTCGTTGATCGAGTACTCCTTTTGATAGCTATTGACGCTGCGGCAAACAAGTTCTCACCGGCGCGCGGCGGTGTAAACAGTCAGCGATCAACTAATACTAGTAATCTATTTATTTTAGTTACACGGGATCTACAATGTTTTGTACGTTTCTTGAGCGAGAAAACCGTTGATAGCTAGTCGCTTTCTTGTCGGCGGTGGGACCCTGTGCATTTCAGAGGGCCCCTACCTACCTTACATTTGCCACTGGGCCATCACTACTTTCTTATAAACCATTTTATGTAAAATAAAGATATTCTATGCTACCGTTAAATCAAAAACACAGGTACCTAGATAGGTTATTGCGATTGGCCGTTAGCGGCGACCCGTGGCATGTAAAACTGCAGCCGAAAAGTGTTGTAGAAAAAGAGACGGCGACGAGGATGATAATGTATCATTGTAGCGTTTCGTTTCTCGCTAATCGCTCCGCTCCTCGCTGTACCAAGGCCCTTGCAACTATTTTTAAAATCACATCACATTGCGATGCGGTCCCTTGATCTCATACTTATATCATTCAAATTGAGAGCAGGCGGTCTTGACAGACCATTTGGTAGTTACTGAAATACAACTCTAACCGCCATTGGATAACTAACCACACAGCAAAAGTATTTGGTGGTACCTATCTCATTATGAGCAATGTAGGATCTACGTCCGCACCTAGAAGGAAAGAAATAAGAAGAAAAATATATTTATTTGTCACACAAAGACGTGCAAAAAAATTCGAATAAAAACACTTAAAAAATGAGAAGGTAAAAACGTTTGAAGTCGGTTATTTTATTTTTGTAAAAAAGTTTTTATGTTTTAATTTTTTTAATAAAAAGTTTTTAACCCCTCCTCTTTTAAGTCGGTTAAAAATAGATTTACACTGACGATTACAGAACATAATTATATAGTTGGCAGCTGCACGCCGTGACTGTGACAAGAAGGCACTACTATTACTATTAGGTACCTACTACTATTCAGCATGATGCCGTGCTATGGGCTAACCACAGCACAGCGCTGATGTTCAGTGGTCACCCGAAAACTACGTAAGGAAACTAAGTCAGCATTAGGATGCTGACTTAGTTAATATTACTCTCAATTTGAATAATTTTGAAGCATATTGCTAATCTGTTGCTCCATATTAGTTATTATGTTCGAAAAATGTGTTTGCTCAACATCGTAAATAACGCAATTAATGTTGTTCAACTGTCAAAATGAAACCCATTGCTACTGATAGTGTGTTACGCAATTACCCTGCAGGTTTATAAAGTTGTACCCGCATACGAATGTACAGTCGGGCGCACGTCCGTAACACTTCGACTTTGAGCTGCGCTAGCGTAGTACGGAGTTTCAATTGCACCCTATTAGGCCGTTTTGTTTCTGCACTTTCTGGCGTGTGGCGTACTGTAGGTATTGGCAACGTTTATCTAAAAAGTTATAATGTAATGAAACAGTGCATGATGGTATCAATCAAGAAATAACTCACGTTATTACCCACAGACTTATCTGTGTTATTAACCCTTTATTACTCGCATGGGGTCAACGCACTTGTGACGAAAAAAAGTACCTAAATTGCATTGGTTGAAACATCCTGGCGCTCCCAGTAGCTTCACAGTGTGCCTCAAAGATTATATTAGCAGCGATTCGGCTGCTGTAGCTGGAGGTGTGACCCCATGCGAGTAATTACGTTACTTTTTAGGGTTCCGTAGTAGTAGTACCTACAAGGAATGTCCCTCCGTCTGTCTGTTTGTCGGAGGTTTTGCTAAGAGACCGTTAGTACTAGAAAGCTGTAATTTTGTAGGAGTGTGTATATTAATTACGCCGACAAACTGGTAAAATAAAATTTTGGAAAATATTTTTTTTTAGCTCCCCTGCATGTAAAGTGGGGATGAATATTTTTTTCGTCGTCTACCCGATCGTGTGGGGTATCGTTGAATAGGTCTTCTAAAATGACTTGGGGGTTGCAAAAAATATTTTTCGATTTAATGCTCCATTTACGCAATATTAAACTTTACAGTGCAAATTTCAGAAAAACTCAAAGCATTTATTTTAATTGAAATAAATGCTTTGAGTTTTTCTTTATTAGTTTAGCAGTAATAGTCGTTGAAACTTGGGTGTTGGATAATTTTGTACCAAATACAAAATCTTTAGCATTAATCCTGTAAAGTGACTAAGATGAAGTAGTTGCTTGTTTATAACAGGTAAAGACTTGCATTGAAAAACAAAATATGAACATTTTTTTTTATATCAGAATAAAGAACAACGGAATCGTACTACATTGTGATAGCGGGCTATTACGGAACCCTACACTGTGCGTGGCCCGACAAGCACTTGGTCAGTTTTTTTAGCAAAGTTACTTAATATGCTTTTTTCACGAAAACTATCAATCTATAGTATTTGCACATTCTAGTACAAATTAATTATTACAAATCTTAGAAGCATTTATGCTAGACATTTATGGACGATTTTCATCAACCCTCAGTAGTAGGTACCTACATACGACGACACGTCAAGCCTTTATGGCGGCTGTACACACTCGTCGAGAGCCTCTCGTCGAGAGTCTCGGCCGATGATGTTCTCGGCGAGAGCATAGGTACGTGTACACACTCGTTTTTTCATTTGTACGGAAGATTTCTGTGACAATGGACGTGGAAATTGCAGCTGCTGTTTGCCTTTGTGCTGTGAGCTATTATAATTTTTTATCCATTTACCATAGAAAGAAAATTCTTAAGCCATGGCGAAGGAGAAGATGGTGGATGGTTACTATGCAGGTAAAAGCCCGTCTTTACGCGAACACAGTCAGCGATAAACTAACTGAACAAGTGTGTACATGCTCGCTCTCGTTTTCCTCGCGAGACTCAATGAGACCCTTTGACTCGGGCGCAAAAAACCGACCAGTGCGACCGAGGCGAGACACGAGAGAGCGAGACAAGGCGAATGCACCGTCTACATACTCGTTCTCGGCCTGTCTTGGTGTGTCTCGGCGAGTGTGTACAGCTGCCATTACACTTTTAGCTGACCTCGGATTGTATAGGCTTTTCACACAAACTGACGGCTTTATCCCATTGGGGTACGCAGAACACCGTTGTATGATTACCTACAAAACGCCACCGGCTACGATACTTACCTACATATTCCTTTCCTTCGTTTACGCTTATACATCTGGGAGCCTAAAAAGGCTACTTTGGCAGAATCATAAAAGGATAACATTATGAATCATAATAAGGCGAAGACAGTCAATCAAAGAGATTGGGATTGGATTTGGATTGAATTGATTGTTATTTTAGCACAGACAAAAAAAATAACTGAAAAATCCTTCACCAATTGGATTTGATACGATCTGGGGGCACGGCAGTGCCCCCGCCAAGTCGAGCAAAAAGCGGCACGGCTGTACCATACTTTTCCCGAAACAATTCAGACCATTTTTACCGACTTCACAAAAAGGAGGAGGTACTATGTTCGGATGTTTGTATGTTTTTTTTTTGTATGTTTTTTTACCGACTTCACAAAAAGAAGGAGGTACTATGTTCGGCTGTTTGTATGTTTTTTTTTTTTGTATGTTTGTTCATCGAATACTCTGCCATTTGTCAACGGATTTGCAAAATTCTTTTTTTGTTTGAAAGTAGATAGTTCTGAGGTGGTCGCACTGTCACCAAGTTAGGATCTGATGATGGGATCTTGGAGAAATCGAGGGCAACCCTCAAATTTTATAGGCTCACTTATTGTTTTTCGCATATTTTATGAAGTATCTTGTGTATTTGTGTATGGTTGTCGCCATTTCAGGTAGCTGGGCTGATGATGGAAGGTACAACTCCTTAACAGTAAGAAGTTACTCGAACAGGCAAGGATTGTTTTAGTAAATTGTTTTGATGTTTGATAGGGCATTTGCCACATTTGGTCTCATGATCATCAAGTCATGACCTGATGCTGCAGTCAGGATAGTCTGCAGAGTCCCTAACTCCTCGACAACTAACAGCAGATATATCGTGTTTAGGCTCATTGAAAAGGGCTCGATGTGTGGATAAACGTACTGTTAATGAGGAACACCGAAGTACATAGAGACCTGATGCTAAAGCCAGGAGCATCAGAAAAAGTACAAACCTTGAAATTACAGCACCGTAGTCGTGTTTGGGCTCATTTTAAACAGGACAAAATTTTAAGTTCAATGCAATGTTGACATAAGTCTGGCCTGATGCTGCAGCCAGGATTATCAGCTAGGAGAGTGGAATACTAGGAGAACTCCTCAACAATTAACGTCCCTGCATCGGGAAAAGCAATATTTTGTAAAAGGTGATCAGCAGTTGACATTAGGCTATTGTAACTTAGATAAATTACAAACTGACCCACTAAAAATTAAAAAATAAAAACTTTTTTACAAAAAAAACAACCGACTTCCAAAAAACACTATAAAGTGAAAAATAACTTTAATTTCGGAAGTCGGTGGCAAAAAACAAAAATACAAATCCAAAGACACCGACTTCCGAAATTAAAGTTATTTTTCACTTTATAGTGTTTTTTGGAAGTCAGTAGATTTTTTTATAAAAAAATTTTTCGACCATTAATTTAACAGTTAATTCAATTTAACTGGTCATCATTCACATGTTTCATTTGAATTTACAATTAAAGTTGCTATTCAATTTACTAAACAATTAATTTCCGTGATTTTACTATAGATTTAGCATAATCAGCCTATAATGTTCCCACTGCTGGGACACAGGCCTCCTCTCTGTGATAGGAAGTGGGCCGTAACGTAATCCACCACCCGGGCCCAGTGCGGGTTGGTAGATGTCACATAATATTTTCGAATTTTTGGTTGGTTAACGGTGAATTAAAACATCGTGAGGAAACCGGCACGTTCTAGAACTATAAACTGTTGAAAATTATTGCGTTTTTCCTGATTCATATTTTAATCGAACTAACTGAATCTTGTAGACAATTACCAACTTATCATTTCTTGCCAGTCTGATTTGAGTAAAAAGCAGTTTGATGACGAATCTATCCATAACAGAACGTGTCCGCACGTGTTCAATCCTGTAGGTAACTAAGTAGTAACGCCGAACACAAATTCAAGTTGGATGCAAATCGACTCCATAATGTGAGCCGAGGTGTCAACTGCATAGATAAGTTTTAGAAATCTATGTAGATATTACCCGACTGGACGACGAGACAGAGAACCAAAGTTCGTCAACATAGCTCACAGAATAGCTGAAGTGGCAATGGGCCGGCCATGTCAATCGTAGATCCGGTGACCGTTGGGGTAGACGTGTTCTTGAGTAGAGACTGCGAATAGGCAAACGTTAGGTAGGACGCCCTCAGGCTAGGTGGAGTGACGGTCTTCTCAGGATGGCTGGTAGCAGCTGGATGAGAGTTGCCGAAAATCGAGTTGAATGGCGTGCAATAGGAGAGGGCTATGTCCAGCAGTGGGAGCAGTGTTGGCTAACGGCCCTGACTTACGGGTTGTGGGTCTTGGGTACGAACCCAGCCAGGCGCTTTACTTTGTGTTAATAATTTTATCACCACTTACACGTTTTAGGACCAAAAATTCGAAAACATGTGACTACTCCCTCTTGAAGACAGGAGGCCTGTGTCCCAGCAGTAGGAACATTGTGGGCTGACGATGGCCCGACTGGAGCCGAACTTTTAATAGTGATTATAGCCTATTGTACCTACCTATTGATTGAGATCAGACTGTGAACGTTCTTAAAATTATGAGAATTGCCGCTCTGTTGTATGTAAGTACCACGAAGTACGTAGGTACTTATCACCGGACCTTTCTTTACTTTTACAAATTCATGATTTATGTAACATATTATGAAATCGTCAATTAGTGAGCTCGAAAAACTTCGAATTAGTGTGTGCGCGTGGGTTTACCGTTATTTTTCCTGTAAAGTCAAGTCAAATTATTTATTTCAAATACCTAGGCACATAAAAGGCACTTTTGAACGTCAAAATTTCCAAAAAAATAAGATTGATTCTATTCGGGGTTCCAAAAGTTAGTTTCGTATGGTGAAGAATAGGCAAGAAACTCCACCGTCAGGTACTCTTTTATTTTTGTATCGCAGCAATAAGTAAAAGGCATAATAATATAATAAGCCGATACCAAAGAGAATCCACTACACAATTTCTATTTGAGCAAAATATTTGCTGAATGGTCCTGGTCGTTTTAACTTCTGTGAAGCCTTCGTCTGAGTACCGATGTCCGTTAGTAAGATTCAGTCTTTGATGCAAACCGCTGTTGATATTTCACGGCAAACATGAACAGTGTACTTATAGGTAGCCGTGAGATTTGTATAAATGAATACCAAGATGCAGCTGTGATCAG
Source organism: Oligia latruncula (assembly GCA_948474745.1). NCBI lineage: Eukaryota > Metazoa > Arthropoda > Insecta > Lepidoptera > Noctuidae > Oligia > Oligia latruncula. The sequence goes on from OX419683.1 coordinate 25,369,949, forward strand.
GGGCTTGATCAAGCCTTTATAACTTATACAGCGCTTTGTCGAAATGACGTCGGTAGCAGCCTGAGGATCGGAGACAGCCCTTTGATTTCAAATTGTATTGTATTGCATTGGTTTGGAGATTTAACCTTCTTTACCTACCTTTACAAATTCTTGATTTATGTAACATAATATGAAATCGTCAATTAGTGAGCTCGAAAAACTTCGAATTAAAAGCAGCTTCTGCATACAAAAACATGTTACATGATCCACAAAGTGCGTGTTTCACCACGGTGCACGGTGCGTAGATAGTACGCTGCGTACGGAGAGTGCGGTAACCTTGCCACTCTTGCGCAACACCGGAACACCGCTCTCGGTAACATCGAGACGATAATATTTTATGGCACTGCTTCTCTACGCTCCTGCTCGCTTCTGGATGCCTGGTAATTTTCGCAGACATGCTTTAAAAAATATAAGAGTAGGTTCTGTTAAAAAATATGAATAAAGATAAATGTAGGTTGAAAGTTTTGGTTGATGAACTCTCCGTTGCTACAGTCCGGCCGTCGAAAGAATGCGTTCCTAAAACCTGTCAGTGCGACCACTTTAGTAGCGAATAAAGATCAAATTCGCAAAACACGTATTCGTTTGTATGAAACTGACAGGGGTCAAGAATGCATTCTCTCAGGGGTCAAGAATGCGGCCTACCCAAATGTCCTGTCTTTGGTATTGTTCGTCGAATCGTTGAGCTCCTCAAGTTCTGAGTTGAGCTGCACGATTTTTGACAAATGCGTGCATTGACTGGACAGGTCCGCTCAATCTGTGTGGTTCATTCCTCAAAAGACCATTTCAGACACCAATCTACGTGGTCTTCACACGATCTGACCAAGATTTTGTCTGGACTTTAAAAGAGACTGTGACTTCTGAGTTTGTTTCGGTTTTTGTTAGGAAACGCCGACCTCATCTAGTTTAAAAAAATATGATTGACGTGTAAAAGTGTTTGTACAAACCTACTTACAGAAAATAAATTATTTATCATTTATCTCGTCGACCGCAGTGCATTATGAGATGTTCTGTCGAAGCAATGAGTAGTCGAACTATAGTTTTTCGAAATTGGGTCCGTGTCGAAATAAGTAACTGTCGAAATTCAGTATGACAGTCAGTGGTACGATTCTTTTTATGATTCTTTCACCGTAAACCCAAAGAGTCGCTGAGTGATTGACAATGTAAATAATATCACTGAGTATGATGCTCCGTCATTCTCGTAAAAGAACGCCCCTTTTAACGACGAGCAGTATACCATCCGACAATGAACCTACTGCCATATATACTGCATTTTTTTGGTTATTTAATGCACATAATCAGCCTATAGTGTTCCCACTGCTGGGACATTGGTCTCCTCTTGGTGAGAGGAAGTGGGCCATATCCACCACGCTGGCCTAGTGTGGGTTGGTAGATGTGTGTCCTCACAGCGTGTCCTCACGATGTTTTGCTTCTCCGTTTTGAGAGCAGTGGTGATGAAATAATTTACACAAAGTGCCTCTGGGTTCGAACCTACGACTTAGGTACAACTCTTAAGTCGTGGCCGTTACCATTGAGCCACCACTGCTCCCTAAAACACATTAGGAGTAGGCATAATAATATATGATAATGATATTAGCGTCTGCGATTCAATTCCTGAGTTTGGTGCCAAAACTGTAAACCAAGCACGGATGAATATCTTTTTATCAGATAAATAAGCCCTAATATATTCGCATAAAGCATGTGCGCGTACGCCGTACAGTAAACAAATTACTTCAGTGACATAATGATTACGTATGTCGGTCAGTTGCGTTCTGATTGTGTTACTAGAGCGTAATGATATATCGAGATACATGACATGTGTGCTGTGACGAAAGTGTGGTCACAGACAATTTAGTGTCATACTCACTAGACACATTCCATTCCCGGTTGGTGAACGCCCTAAATTCACAAGGAACCCTGATTGCTGAGCGACACTTTCATATCCAGAAGAAAAAAAAATGGTTTATTTGTCACAAAAACACGTGAACACAAAATAATAATAAAGAAAAATAAAACAAAACAGAAATAGTAGACAGTTGCACGTAATGACTGAAAAAAAAAACGTTTAAAATGATTCTTCAAGTCAAAGGCATTGAAATATACTTACGAAAAGCGGGGGTAAAGTAAACAACATCAAAATCTAAGTTTAAACAATCCAATACGTGACTGCGGTATCCTTGAAAGTTGATCGATGCGTGGTCTGCTTTTACAATATCGTAAAAACCTATTGACCCTTTCATCATCTTTACTGCGAAGTGTATTTTAATATAAACGGTAATTTTCCCTAAACGTTCCTAGAATTAATTACTTGTGCAATAACGTTGACTTTATGACGACATCGTGGCTGCCGGCGAATATCAGAAGAAACCATTTTTTACAAGCTTTTATTTAGTTTCACCTGTCCCGTTGTCTGTAATTATATCTTGCAAGTTAAATTTGATCCACTTCCCGGTTTTCGATTGAGCTGAAATTTTGCATGCATGTATTAATCAGATGAGAATGCAATATTATTATGACATAGAGCTGATCTGATGATGGAGCTGGAAGGTGGCCATAGGAACTCCGTAATTAAACGACGCAACCCCATCGAGTTTGTGCTCATTTGATTCGTCTTGACGAGTACTTTGATACTATATGGTAAGCAGGGTCTGATAATGGAGCTGGAAGGTGGCCAAAGGAACTCCGTAATTAAACGACGCAACCCCATCGAGTTTGTGCTCATTTGATTCGTCTTGACGAGTACTTTGATACTATATGGTAACCAGGGTCTGATGATGGAGCTGGAAGGTGGCCATAGGAACTCCGTAATTAAACGACCTTTTATATCCTAGCAATTGTGTATTGTGTGTGTGTGTGGCTTCCTTACTGCAACGCTTGCGTAACACTCGTATGATTGCTGGCAGACCAGACTGCTCCATCCAGAGGCACTGGGTGGAAATAGCAATAGGTTTGAAATGAAGTACCTACTAACAACACTAACATAGAATATAAGCACAATCTGTTACTAACAACTAATAACTTATGGACTTTCAGGTCTGAAATAAAGATGTTTTATTTATTTTTTATAATGAAGTTATAAGTTGATAGTAAAAGTTTTAAAGGAAAAGTTTATTTTATTCTTTTTAGCGCATTTAAATAAAAGCTTGCTTTTAAAAAACTGTTTTTTACTTTTAATTTTTTTTTGTTCAATGTCAAATCAATCAATCGACTGAGTCCACTGCATGGCTTGATTTTTAATTCTTTTTACCTATTGTGGTATAGAAATTTTTTTATAGGTGTAGGTATCGTCTTTACAATAATTATATTATTATTGTAAGAATGCAAAATATTGTAAAACATTAATTTAAAAAGTGACAGTAGAGTTTCTCTCCCATTCTTCTCCATACGAAACTACTTTTTGGAAGGGGCAACTGGAATCAATTATATTTTCTTGTAAATGTTGACTTTCAAAAATGCCTTCAACATGTAGTAAATATTTGAAGGAGCTATTTTTGTTGGATATAATACTTACACATGTTATTTACCTATTTATATTTACTGTAAACGCATTTAATTTTTACTCTAGCCAAATTTATTTATTTGTCTAGGTATTAAAACTTTATGCACAAGTAAAATAAATACTGTACTAAGGCGAACTTTTCTACCAGTCAACCTACCAAATCGTTTTATTTTTTTCACACCTAAGTTACGCCACTATAATTATAATATTACTAGCAGTGCCCTGCGGTTTCACCAGCATAAGTTTCGATCCCGTGGCCGTGGGAATATCTATGTCCTTCCCCGGGATGTAATCTATCTCTCTGCCAAATTTTATCGAAATCCGGTCAGTGATTTAGGCGTGAAAAGGTAACATACAGACAGACAGAGTTACTTTCGAATTTATAATATTAGTATGGATCCATTTACACATTATATCTACATATCACTTTATAAATAATTTAGTCAAGTAATCAAAACACAATATTAACACACCTACGAACAAGAATGTTTCCCAATGTAAAACTTTGCTGTAGAATACGTATGTAATTAAAGTGTCGGGTATACTTACATAACTTCACTCGGCACATAACACTGTCACAATCTTCAATCAATAATTGGTCATAATACCAATTTATCTCGTCTACCGTGACGTCCGTATGTCACTGTAGCCGTAGGGATCCAGCAGGATATCAGCGTCAAGTGCAAAAAAAAAACTGGCCAAGTGCGAGTCGGACTCGCACACGAAGGGTTCCGTACCACAAGACAAAAACGCACAAAAAAAACACGTTTGTTGTATGGGATCCCACCTTAAATATTTGTTTTATTTTAATTTTATTATTTATTATTAAAGTAAAAATACAACTGAGTATTTTGTGAATATTTCAAGTGCCTACCAGTTGCCATTATTGAAATCGAGCAAAAAAGGGCTAAAAAATCGCGTTTGTTGTATGGGAGCCCCCCTTAAATATTTATTTTATTTTGTTTTTAGTATTTGTTGTTATAGCGGCAACAGAAATACATAATTTGTGAAAATTTCCACTGTCTAGCTACCGCGGATCTTGAGATACAGCCTGATGACAGAGAGACGGACGGACGGACAGACGGACAGACAGCGAAGTCTTAGTAATAGGGTCCCGTTTTTAACCTTTGGGTACGGAACCCTAAAAAAGGGAAGGATGTGTTTTTTTGCCTAACACATGCTGAGCTGGCTCCCATTTGGTGCAACCTTGAGACGCACACCGCATTGTGTATTTTTCTTTTACTTCGTATATGTTTTTCTTTTTGTTTTTATATCGGCACCTTGTTTTTAGGGTTCCGTACCCAAAGGGTAAATTGGGACCCTATTCCTAAGACTCCGCTGTCCGTCTGTCACCAGGCAGTATCTCATGAACCGTGATAGTTAGACAGTTGAAATTTTCACAGATGATGTATTTCTGTTGCCGCTACGCTATAACAACAAGTACCTACCTACTAAAACAGTATAAAATAAATATTTAAGGGGGGGGGGCTTCTATACAACAAACGTGTTTTTTCGGCATTTTTGCTTTGTGGTACGGAACCCTTCGTGTGCGAGTCCGACTCGCTTGGCCAGTTTTTATTATATTATATTCATGTATGGTTATTGAATTGGTTATCATCTAATTGTACTTTTGTGTGCGCCAAATAAATGGTTTATCTATCTATCTATCTAAATAAATGATCTGACTTTGCAGTTCCAAAAGTTCGAGCTTTTGATAGCTTTTGGAACGAATTGCGTCGACGCAATTCGATAAGCAATAGTGTTATAATCAAAATAACATTTTTTAATTATTCCTTTGTTGATTTAGTTAACTACGTTATTAGTATATTACTGTATGACGTGACGGATTGCTGTCTCATCGGACTATGAGAGTGAGGGAAGAGGGAGCGCACCTGTGCCTGCGCGCACACTTGTGCACTATAATATCTCCTGCGCCGAAGGCTAGTCTCCGTTGAGATTGGCCGTCGTGGCCGAAACAGTACTACATAGGTACCTATTTCATGTAGGTACTTATTAAATATTTGCATGCCATCATTACATAGCGAAATGTGTCTTTGCACTGCAATTTTATATAGGTACCTACCTAGGTAATTACTAATTATCATATTTTGTACCTAACACATTTCATGCAAATAAATGATTTTGATTTGATTTGAGTTGACAAAGATTGATGATCTCAGTACTGTTACCTATGTAATTAAATGCCGCGCTACATACCTACTTCATCATCTGCCTAGCCTTTTCCCAACCATGTTGGGGTCGGCTACATACCTACTTATGAAAATAAAAAGTAATATTGATTTTTCGCTATTTATTTCAAGAGGACGTGCTCACTTTAACGCTGCTATTACATAACTAAGTACTTACTGTTTATTTAAAACAACCGCTGCATATTCAATGTAGAAAAAAAAAACACTTGTGTATTGGAATACAACCATCACCGTTGCATAACACACCTTCAGTCACAACCCGAGAGTTATGAAGGATTTGGCTAACCCATTGCTTCCTAAGTTTGAAAAATTCGTCTGCGCAACAACGTAAATAAGAAAACACTCGTTTCATTAGTAGATAAGTAGGTAAAGGTCACTTAAAAAAAAAAACCGGGCAAGAACGAGTCGGACTCGCGCGCACCGAGGGTTCCGTACTTACCATCATGTTTTTAAATTTTCATTTTCAAATTTAAAATTTGTCAGAGAATTTTAACATTTTGCACTGCGGTGTAGAATATTGCAGTTTTATGTCAGCGCCATCTCTTGACCGATAGTGGAACTAATGTAACTTTTGTTGATGATTTCTGAAAAAGTGTGTTATTTAGAGACTTCGTTTAATTTTTCCTGTAATCTTTACATAAACTTCTATCAAATAGAATTATTTTAGATTTTTCTCCCACTTCGAATTTTTCAGACCTCTTTCAGTCCCTGTTGCAAAAAATATACATATATTTTTATTTCTTTCTTATTTGCAAAATAGTTGGGCAAATGACATCTAAAACTATTCCAAATTTCAAGTTGATAGCATAAGTTAAGTACCTAGTTCTTGAGATATCCAGCTGTGACAGACAGACAGACAGACTTAGTATCACCATAAGTGTTCCGTTTTTACCATTTTGGCACGGAACCCTAAAAACAGTGCTTGAAGTTACTAATCATATTTTATTTTTCACCTTCCAGCCGAACATAGGTGGTAGAAGCGTTCTAGCCTGTAGTTCACTGTCGTGCCATCGATACCACCCAGCCCAGGTGATTAGAAGCGTTTAGCCATGAACTACATAGGTTAGGGCTGCCATCGCCTAAATTACGGACCCCGGATAAAAACTTCAAAACCCCCGGACATAAAATAAAAAATAAAAAAAAATACCGGGACTCCCTCGAAAAAAAATTACAATAAAATAAAAACATCGTTAAGTATCATATTTTTTTTTCTTATTTATAGAATATGAACTTAAACCTCAACTATAGGTACAAATGAAACGCTTAATTTATTCATCAATTATACACTCTTCTCTATGTGAGAGGTATTCTGGTAACAAAAATAATTAGGAACGCTCTTCATATTAGGCATCAATGAAAATAAAAAAAGTAAATCAAAAGCAAAATTATGAGTTGTCACGAGCGCACGAGTATGTTTGCCGCGCGGCTAATTTTTAACTATGATATAAGCTTTAATTTATTGCAAATAATTCAAAGTCAGATTTCCCCTAACGTATAAAGTGTACGAGTTTTATCCGAACACTTTTTAAGGACCCCGCCCGGACGCTCCCCGCGAAACTAGGACAAATCCGGGGAAATCCGGACGGATGGCAGCCCTAGCATAGGTTTACTGCAGAGAGAGAGACCTACACGGTGTTCTCATGTGCCATCTCCTGTGCCTCTCGGTGTGCCACCTCTACGTAAAACAGACAACGCTCGCCCTTATTTTGTCATTCGCGTGATACGTCCTATACTTACAATTTATGGACTTTCTATCTTCGCTCCCGAACCAAAATGTTTTTTATAGTAAAAACTTTTTTAGGCGCGCTGGGCATTTTTTGAGATGGGAAAAACCATTGAACTCGCGCCACTGTTACCGTAAGCGACACCGCGCGTGTTTTGTTTATAAGGTTTATTAAAAAAATACCCGCTTCTGATGTGTTATCGTGCCCATGGCATAGTCGGCCATCACTACTATTTGGTTTATTTGAAAAAAAAAAAAAACACTTTAAATTTCGATTTTATGCGTTAGGTATTTGATGGTTAGTTCTAAAATGCTCATTGGTTTATTATCAGTCTTCACTCATCGTAATTTTTTCATTTATTATCGTTTAAGGTCGTCTCCTCATGGATACCTATACCTACATAAGTGTAAATCGTAAATAAACGTAGGATATGAAAAGACAAGTTTCTTGTTTTTCCATGTCTCATAGCTGTGAAGGAAAACATCGTGACCAAAACCGATACGTCCTACAACTAAAAATTCGAAGACAATGTGACATCTACCAACCCACACTGGGCCCGCGTGGTGGATTACGGCCCACTCCCTCTCACCGGAGGAGGCTGGTGTCCCAGCAGTGGGAACATTATAGGTAGATATGCTATATGATGTAAGAGAAGTTTACGTTGAAAGCAGAATTTTGACAGCAATTATTACAAGTCAGGCCAAACAAAATCGTACCCGTGACCTTTCTACAAAATACGAATAAGTACTTATGAAACAATTTCATTTCGTTCGTTTCGACACATCGCATTCATGATTTTTATATTGCGCCTAACGCAGAATTAAGAGTTGGATAATTCGGGTAACTGAAGGTCAGTGAAAGTATTGCAATTGCTGCCAGATTGATTGTCTATTAGATATCCCTTAAAGATGCAGACAGAAGTGTTTAGTACGCACATGGCTTCTTTTTTTTTTTTCGGATGGGAAATCATCAAATGACCCCTCCCGCTCTGGGTGGAGCGGAAGGGAGTGTCAGACTCTTACTGACTAAAACACACCCGTGTTCCTTCCTTAGCCCTTTATGTTCCGGGTCAGCGGTAACCCTTTCGGACAATCCCGCTGACCCGGCAGGCTTCGGCCCTATGGGGCCCCTCCTCGATGCTGACATCTCTTTGAGGCGCGCGTGGAACACGTACGCGCCGTCCAGCACGGGCTTGGTCCTGATCGGACGGTGAGCTATCCATTACTCTCCGCCCGCAGGCCCGTACGCACATGGCTTCTAAATAGATTTTCCGGGACAAAGTGTTTTTACCTAGTAGGATTTGCAGCCGTTAAACTCACCCACAAACCATGATACAGGAGAAATTCTCGATTAAAAAGAAAAAAGTTACTAAAGAAAATATAGGTGCCTACTTCACTTCCCAAGCCATTGGGGAAACAAAGCGAGATGTTAGATAAAATTAACCGTTTGACCGCCACACGTCAAAAAATTAAAAACGTGCCCTCGGCGTCAAAGTCTGTCATGTAGTCGAACCATAGTCGAACCGTGGCATGCTGGGCACATTTTGGTTTGTCATCTATACATGACTGTGGGGGTCTAAAGGTTAAGGGTGATTTTAAGTCCTTCGCTACGCTATATGAAGTTATTTAATTTTGACACACGCTTACGTAATAATAATGGTCGCAAGTGTAGATGGTTGATCGAGATTTGTCTATTGGCGTGTGCTAGTGCTAGCTGACATAATAATACCTATTATGGCAAATAATTTAATTAAATGTTTTGTGTTTTTTTTTCCGTAACGATATCTACTTTGCATACTAATGTTTAGAATCAAGTTCTTTTAACTGAATTAATCTTTTATTTTTAATTGGTATTTGAATATAATTCAGTTTTCACTTAATTACTCGTAGTTAATTAATTTGTTTGTTTATTAATAATACTGGTATTCAGCTGCATCCGGTTAGACTGGAAGCAGACTCCAACATAGTTGGGAAAAGGTATAGATGATGAGTTAATTTGTTTCTATAATTAGTTTTCTAGTCTCGATGAGGCTAAATGTAGCTAATTTCAACTTTAATTTAACTTTATTTTATTTAAAAATGAACAAAATGTTGTACCTATTTAATGGTGCCCAAGATAAAGGCTGTGCCTAGTCTAGGACCAACGATACCTCCTTGTTGTAATTTTGAATGTTGAAATAAAACGATTTTTTGTTTTAGTTTCTAGGAAGCTTGTTGCGCCACTTTGTCTTCCCAGCTGAAGCACTAGGAAGTGGTGAAAGGGTGGGCTTTGGGGACTGTCTCATATAATATATAATAATATAATTTTGACGTTCAAAAAGGTCTGATACTCAGCCTAATTTGAATACTTGACTTTTGATTTTTGACAAAATTAAAAAAATAAGACAAAAGACCGTTTGAAAACAGGAATCATTTCAAGCACATTTCCCCCATAACAGGATTCGTGCTCGATAAATGGTAGATAATAGGCTCGCTCCCAATGACGTGGGCTCGCGAAATGTGGGTGTGCCTACACTCTAACCACTTCCTCGGAAATTCAAGCGTGATCTTATGTTATTTTAATACTTAATTTCTGGTGGGATTATTATTCCATCTGGAAAGTGTTACAGTAATACTTTCACTTTGATACATTTCATTGACCATAAAGTTTTTGATCGAGAATTTTATTCAGATTGTTTTTACCTAAAAGACCTTTTACTCAACCGGATATCGGTTGAGTAAAAGGTCTTTTATGCTACATATAATATTAGAAATTTCACAATCAGAAGAGAAGAAGTGTATAAAGAACATTACATCATTATCCTAAGCTTAACCCTTCGTATAATGTACAGACGCCAGCACATCAAGCTATTCAAAAAAAAGCTAGCTATTCAAATCTGTCAAATTTCTATTAATTGATTTTCAACTTTATCTCTAAAGCTTATGGTTCAAAATTGATTGGGAAAATTTTACAGTTCCGGTTAGCTTGATGTGCTGTCGTCTGTACGCCTCCCTTGTATTCTGTAAAAATCTCACAGTGAAAACTTAGGTTTTTGGTATGCATGGAGAAGCCTTCTCGTGTAGCGCAGTTTGTTCCGCCAGTTACTCAACTGATCGCTCGCGCTCGGCGCATCCTGGACAGTCACACCCAACACCTTATTCGACTGGCCAATTCTTCCTTTGCGGTGGTAGGGCTAACGCCCGGCCGGCGTCAAGCAGCCTGCTGTGTTTTGTCGATGCGTGGGAGTTCATCATAGACCTCATCCATCGCTTTCCATCAGGCGTAATCGATTACGCCTGATGGAAAGTGATGGATGAGGGCCCTCTTGACCTCGAGATCAAGAGGGCGATTGGAATGGTAAGGTGAGCTGTCAATAGTATCAATCCCTAGAATAAAGTGGAGTGACAGCTCACTCGAGGCATACCTCACCTAAGTTGTCAAGTTGAGATTTTTATCGAATAGACTGGTTGTATTCTCCGAAGGCTTAGCCACATTTCACCAGTTATGTTCAAGTCCCATGTAACAGGGGGCGAGCCTATTGCCATCAACCGGGCACTAATCCAGACTTCGGGCCGCTACTGAGAAATACCAGATGGAAACACCCGATAACACTTTGTCCTACCTGGGAATCGAACTATATCGATCGATAAATCGATGGTTGAGCTGGATGGTGCTGATCCACGCGTCAGGTTCGTAAACGGGCGCCGTCGCTTGAGACTGGTCCCAAGGCTTACTTTTAAACTTCTATTTTGAATTGTTTCTTCATTTGTGTTTTTTTTTTTTACATTGTTCTCACACATAGAAGCAACAAGAATAATGTAACCAAGATTTTGTAATATCTTGATTTAAAAGAGTGTCCATGAAGTTTCTTGTCCGTTCTTCTCCATACAGATCTACGTTTTGGGATGGGCAACTAGCTTCAACTTTCTGACTAACTGACCGACTATTTAATTTTGACCATTCAAAAGTGCCTGTACATGGTTTAATTGAAATAAATGCATGCAACAGTAGCACTTGCGACCACTAGACCAACGAGACAGTCGAGTTAATTAATGTTTTGACTTATTCTAATTAGTTGCATGCTAGCAACTTTATTCTTTTATAAAGCATTAAGGTACCTATCTACACACTGAAACAGCTTCGCGTGACACGCGTTCAAGCTATACATTTCCAGTTTTAGCTGACCTCGAATTTTATAGGCTATTAGTATAATGAGCAGTCAGCTTCTACTGGTATATTGTCGTGTGTACAACGTACATGTGTCGTGGGTAGGGATAACGCAGTTTTTTTTCTGTAAAGGAAATGCTAGAGAATGCTAATGAATAGAACTTTAACATAAACTTTTGCCGTGACCCTCTGCACGCGACTGAGAGCTACACCGAAATCAGTGTAACATTTGGATCGTCACGACACGATTTCTTTTTTCATTATATTGCTCTATTTTTAATTTTTCATAATATACAGCGAAAGGAACTTCGCTCCAACCGATACTTCTCGACTTTATTATGTTTGCATTTATATGCAATTCTTCTTCAATCTTGTTCCAATAACGAAAAACCATCCATAGTTTATTATTTGGGCTTCTACGGAGAGATAAAAGGGAAAAGGCAAATAGAAACCGTAAAATAAAATAAAATAAAAACCGCACGGCTAATCTCTAAGCAGTGTGAAGACACCATTACACCAAACATTAATTCACGTAACAGATTAACATCGCAGCTCAATAAATATGACGTATCTACATAATCTGAGCATTGTGTATGTAACGAAATATTTTTTAATCAGCACTTCTCTAATGTTATTTAATGATTTCCGTCTTTTTTATGCGCGTTCGTTATTAACTTTTTGGTAATGTGTAAGATAAACTAGACAAATTAGTATCTATTCTTTTTAGTCTGTGGGTATACTGAAAAAAGCCTTTTGTTGTAAGGACTACACGTCAGTAGGGTTATTATTCATTTATTTTACCTTTTACAACTATCAATGAAAAAGTGCAATTCATCACAGACTCTCAATCTGTCAAAAATGCCTCTAATTTTCCTAAATTTTTGACAAGTTTTTGACATTTGTTTGTCACCGAGATAAGACTGCGACTAGATTTTTGGCCTTCAGATCTTAGACCTAATTCGATAGTGTGGCTATCAACTATTTATTACTTAATATCTCACTGCAGGGAAAAGGCTTTCCTCTTCTTTTTCCACACACGTCGGTCCTCTGGCATTGCCACTGATCTACATGGTCCTCATCCTCACATGAACTGACCAAGATTATGTCTGAAGTTTAAAAGAGATTGTGAGGTTATTTCTGTCTTTCTTCTCAGAGTGACGGTTAGGAAACACCGAACGCTTAATACATAATTTATTTTTAACGTGTGTCAAAAATGTTTGTAGAAACCCACTTGCAGAAATTAAAACAATTGATCATTTTTTGTAGGCTCCAGGAGCCCTTTTGGTAGGAGTCAAATTAGTCCATTTCAACTTAATTACGATTTTAAAAGTTAGAAATATATACAATATTATTTTTAGTATACCTATGCGAAACCCGAAACACGTGTCTAGTATTATTATGTAAAGACTCTATGTACAAAATTTCAAAACTGTATCATGAAAAATCACAAAGTTATAAGTTACCCGTTTGTCCGTACATAAAAACATGTTAACCCGCGCCGCTCGCGCCGCGCCGTCTTGCGCTCATTGATAATAGTACCTAGGTACCTAACCGTTCGGCGCGGAGATTGGATAACCTAATTAGTGTCGCGCGGTGTCCAACTTTTATCCTTTTTTTTAAATATTTTTGAGACAAAATATAACATGGGGTAAAAAATATTGGAATCGAAAAATATTCAGTTCCTTATTTTGAACAAACTATATTCAGGTTTCGCATATACTAAAAATAACGTTGTATAATTACTATGTTAAAGATAAATGTAGGTAATAATTATATGTTAAAATGTATATTTAATTACTACGCTAAGTACTGCGCTGCTGTCGCATGCCGGAGGAGTTATGGGCTAGGGTTACCACACAATGGGTCCCAAACAGCAGTAAACGACGGCGCGGCAGGCCCAGGATGAGATGGCGGGACGAGCTCGACTCTTTCCAGAAGGATTGGCGTTTGACAGCACTGGATAGGGATAAGTGGAAGGAGGGAAGGGAGGCCTTTGCCCTGCAGTGGGACAGAAATGGCTGATAATAATAATAATACGCTACTCGAGTTTGATTTCCAGGCCGAGAAAAGTGTTATTGGGTTTTTGTCTGGATTTGTGCCCGGTTGATGGAAATAGGCTTGCCACATAAGTACCACCGCTGCCTATCTTTCGGCGATAACAGGCGTGATAAAGAAAGAAAGAGTAAAGTTTATTTGGACACAGTTCGTGAAACATAAAATTAACAAAATAAAAATAATGTTTCAAACAACAATAGTGTGTGTTAGTGTATCATGTTATGTTCTGTTACCTACATTGGGAACCGACTTCCAAATAAACTAATTACTTAGATAAGTTAATAATGTAACAGTTAAGTAAACTTATTTTGTAACAATGAACAAATAATGTTTGTTTCATATATAACTAATTAAGTAACTTTAAGATAGCTATTGTTGCATCAGGGTTATAACATAAATAGGTTGGTTATACAGGTTCCATTTTCATCTAGGTAAGGTACTCTGACCGGAAAAATAATTCCAATAATACTAGTCATATTTACAACATCGAGGTTTCACTTACCTATACGTCAGGCTGGTTCTCATCATCATCTTCATCATGACGTCATAAGAAAAACGGACATAGACCAAGCGTCGCCACTTTGGCCGGTTCTGTGCTTCTCGCATCCAGCAGATTCCAGCGGTCTTCACAAGATCATCGGTCCACCTTGTGGGGAGGCCTTCCGAAGCTACGTCTTCCGGTACGCGGTTGCCACTCTAGAAGTGTAGGCCCCAATGGTTCTAAAAATTGCTAGATAAATTAATGATTTTGTTTGTGTTTTTTTTTGGTTATTGTGGAATACCTACATTAAAGAATTGAGTATTGAGTATTATTTATTTTATCATGATTTTATCATAAAGGCTCCTACAAACAGGCGCGACACGCGATACAATCGCGCGCGACACAGAGGCCCCGCAAGTCGCGCAACGGGCGGTACTTATCAAAACCTATAGAGTACTTCCCGTTGACCTAGAATCATGAAATTTGGCAAGAAGCAATGTCATGTAGCACAAGTAAAAGAAAAAATCCGAAAACCATAAAGTAGCTAAGTTACTCACAAAAAAAAATTAAATCCCGTGATAAACTATTTACATAGGTACATAGGGGGACCTTTAGAATACCTATGGGTGGAAACTGATTGAAAAGCCTTGGACTTGGAACTAATATATTTTTAAAAGAACATTACAGCTTCACGATAATTATATATCAATGACTCTATAGAACAAAAACACAATATTAAATTATTTGACGTTCGTTTGAATCTTCGAATGGAACAACGATACAATTATGACCAGCCTGTCTTACTAAATGTAGGGCTTCACATATAGCCTCTACAGTACCTACAAAGAACGGGACTCTCGGTGCGCGAGTCCGACTCGCACTTGACCGGTTTTTTCTTCTCACCTCGAGAAAATTGTACCCTAAACCGCCAAAAAGAAAGTTCGAAGAAATATCTCTTCATAAACGGATAATTATAGAAAGGTGGGTGGGCGGGAGGTTGGTTTGTAGTTTTTTGGAGTATTCTATTCTTCGATCAATAATAGATTCTATTCTATTCTATTCTAATTATGGTGATTAGAGATTATATGAATAATAAATTAATTCAGACGTTTATTAAACTGATACTTAATTAAAACATAACACAATCAGCCTTTAGTGTTCCCACGGCTGGGACACAGGCCTACTCTCTGTGAGAGGGAGTGGGTCGTAATCCACCACGCGGGTCCAGTGCGGGTGTTACTATGTCACATGACTTCGAATTTTTGCTTTTAAGACATGCCGGTTTCCTCACGATGTTTTCTTTCACCATTTTGAGAGCAGTGGTAATGAAATTATTTACACAAATTAAAACGCCTAGCTGGGATCGAATCCACGACCTACACCTCGTAAGTCCCCCTTACCACTGGGCCACCACTGCTCTATACTGATACGATGCCTCGTAATAACTAAGTAAGTAATGTTAATAAATACATGAATACTGACCACCACGCGTTATGCTTATTTCGGTCAGATAAAGATCTGAGCCTGCAATAAATAACACTTATTTAGGTCCGACGAAGTGAAATAGTAACGAAACATCACGTAAATTAAATGAGTTACACATCATTTTAGTATAAGTATATACACATATACTTACGCCTTCTTCCCATGGGGGTAAGCAGGAAATACAGAACGCCACCTGCTACGAACCTTAGAGCATCATCTGCGGCACTGTGCCGCGACAGCTGTCGCCGACTGTCGGCGACTGTTGTCGATGCTCGATCGCGGCACTCTATCCAGCAGTCGGCAGCACATGGACTGAGACACAGGACGTATTTCTTTTCGCAAAAATGAACGACTTTGACATCGATTTATTGATTGCTTCGATTAAAAAACATGAGTGTTCATGGAATTATAAAAGTAAGGATTATAACCTCCCATACTACATTCATTTAGAAACCATCTGGTATGCCCGTCGCGGGCAGTCGCAGGACTCGCAGGCGGTCGTGCGACTCGGGGACCGTCGTCGCCGTCGCCGACTAGTCTCGGCGTCCACTGTCTGTCGCGGCACGGTGTCGCAGATCTGTGTATAGCTCTTACATACTCCTTTTGCTTCGTTTACGTTCACACGTCAGCACCCTAATTGCGTAACACACTGTCAATTACAATTTGAAGCATTTTGAAGGATACTGCTAATCCATTGCTTCATATGTTCGAAAAATTTGTCTACTCAACAACGTAAATAACGCAATGAATGTTGTTGAACTGTCACAATGAAAGCCATTGCTACTTGTGTTACGCAAATAGCGCGCAGCGCTCTCGAGCAAGCCGCGCGCCGGCGCCCCTGGGCCCTGGCCTGTCTGAAGAACATCACATATCATGCAAACAAAATGTGAGGCAATGTGTTTTTATTATTAAACTAGACTAATCACCAAACGAGTTATACATATAAGTGAAAGATTTGCCTAATAATAATCATTTACAAACTTAAACTCAAAATCAACATGCACTTTTGAATTGTCAAAGAAGTTGGTAATTCGGAAAGATGTACCTAGCTAGGTGCGCCTTCCAATGTAATTGGGAAATCAGAATCATCTAAAACTATTCCAAACAAGTTGATAGCATTAGTAGTTCTTGAGATATCCAGCTGTGACAGACAGACAGACTGAGCAATGACAGGTAAATAAATAATTATGTGATAGATACATGGTGCTCACCTTCGATCAATATTATTGATCGAAGTGCTCATATATTTACAAATTATTTTTTTAAATTTGTAAAAGTAGATGATTTTCCTAGAACTTTAACAAGTGTGTGAGTTACTGTAGTCACAGATTGTAAAAATCAATGATAATTTTTTTTTGAAAATATAAATTAAATTAGCAACCAGTTTGATTTTGTCTAGACTCTAGATTGTACTATGGAGCAGGACCAGCATGTTTCCAAACATTCTTATCTTGGATATAATCCTCTAATTTGTAATATCCTTGTTTACAAAGTGTACTTTTAATATGAGTTTTAAATTTTCTTTAATTTAATTGCAATAATTATGTCACAAGGTATTTTGTTGTAGCATTTAACACAGTACCCCATAAAAGATGTTAAATAGATACTTTAGATAATCTGAAAAAAGGTTGATCTAATTTATCTTTATTTCTAGTATTAAAATTATGTCTATCACTTATTTTATTAAAAAGATGTTGATTTTTTCTTACATACAAATCTATTTATTTGTATGTAAGAAAATCAACATCTTTCGTAAGCTAATTTTACCCGAGATAGCTATTTCCATGTGGGAGGGTCTATTATGCAAAGCTATGATGTCTTTGCTTAATTATTGGTAAAGATACAAGAATCTTAATGTATTCATTTATTTGCTAACATGTAAAACACTCAAGAAACCTTTCGGCCCCATCGGCCATCTGTTCTGCGAGCAATGTGCCCTGCCCACTGCCACTAAATAAAAGCTTGTGAAGGCCGCAGGAACCCGTTGGATGCGAGAAGCACAGAACCGGTCGAAGTGGAAGTGCTTGGGGGAGGCCTATGTCCAGCAGTGGACGTCTTTCGGCTGAAATGATGATGATGACGATGATGTAAAACACTGGTAAGTAATAAGCAGGGATGTATTCAAATTTCATGACACAGTACTAATACAAATGTGGTAAGGGCACGTAAGGACAGGCACTGTCATTTTAACAATATCAATAACGGTCCCTAAATTATAGGAATCGGCCATTATGTGAAGTGAGCTGTCATTCCATTGGATGCTATTTCACTTTCACACATGTAATAGGCACTCAGACAACAAAAGATGTTGAAGAAGAAGAAAATGATCCAATAAAGTACTACGTATTGTCTCTCTGCTTACCGCATTAGGATTAAAAGGTGTAATGCTAATGTGCTCAAAACCAGTTCTCTTCAGCAGGCTAGCTCTCTGCAGGTCACTAGGAAGCATCGAAGACTAAACCGGTCCCATTTGTTCTGACATTATGAAATATGGGCGTCGAGAGATATTGCACATTTATTAACCAGACCGCTTGTTACGGAAACGTTACATTATCATAATGAGTTTGTAATGAAATTATGCATGTTACAGTTTTAGAATTAGGAAATGTTGTCACATGTCTCTTGGTAGGTAATCTTACTTAATTAATTGGGTCGATCGATAAGGTTAAGCTACGCTTGCCGCGATTGGTTCGTGGATGGGTGACCGTCCATACATACCAAGACACCTCCGTGCTTCGGAGACGTTAAGTCATTTGTCCCGGCTGCCATTCGTGGATCTTTGACAGTCGTTACGGGTCGTCAGAAGCCCGAAAATCTGACACCAGTCTTAACAAGGGGTATCGTATTACCCAGTTATTGGGTTATAGAGGTCAGATAGGCAGTCGCTCCATGTAAAATACTGATGTTCAGTTGCATGAGATTAGACTGGAAGCCGACTCCTACATAGTTGGGAAAATGCTTGGCAGATGATGACATAACAACATACAGGAGAAAGAGGAGAGGGAGGAGGGCGGTGGGGATGATCTTATATGTAAGTATACAAAACTAATCCTATTAAATTATGACAAGGAAGAGGTTCTAGAGATGTCGAGGTGACTGACATTTAAGTAAGTAGAGCTAAAGGTCGTTGGTTCAGGCTGAGTTCAACCCACTGAACTATTGTAGCAAGGAATAATGAAAGCACATTGGCTAAGATGAACATAGCTATTACTGAATGAATGAAATTAGCAACTTTATCAAAATATTTTAAAATTTCACAATCATTATATAATAATCCGTCAGCATGGAGTGTGCAATATATATAATATGGAGACGAATGGAAGGACAAGATAAACAAACTGGGATAGAGATTGGAGGATGATGATAAAACGATGCTAGAATAATAAAAACCTGGGAAGAGTGTAGTAATAATAATTAATAATAATCTTTATTACATAAGAAAGCGGTTACAAATTGTGAGAAGTCCCTAAGACTTGTGTTAGGTGTTACAAGAGCCAGTGCCCTCTCCCGGGAGGAAATACTGTTCTAGACTTATGCAATATGATTAACAAGGGAGAAAGTAATACAAAATAATAAAAAAATGCTTAGAATAATCCTGTAATGCGTGTGCGTTTCTGTGTAAATAGAATAAAATTTAATGTTCAGAAAAGGTTTATTGGGATCGCGAGTAATGGTGAAGTTGTGTGCGTCAGGGATGAAATGTAACAAAAAGGAGAAGAGGCTTTTGTTGCCATAAGTCAATACGGGCTAATAATCGAATTAAACAAGGGAAGGCGGAGAACAGGGTTTATGGTGCAACATGGACAGGATACTATACAGGATACAGGACTGTGAACTACGATAGATCGAGTTTAATTGCTTTAATTACGAGAGTGGGCTGAAGATGATAAGGCTTCCGTCGTGGCGTGACAGTTTTCCAGAACGGAGTGAAGGAGACCCAGTGTCCTGAATTTCGTGATTGATGTTAATTGCAGAATCGTAACATTATCAAAAAGTTTTGTCATATATAGATTTAGAAAATTAGGTAGTGCCTGTTGTCTTGACGGAAATGAGATCAATGTTTTTAGGATGGCAAGCCTGACAACGCTGATTCTTACATAACACTAAAAAATATAGGTTCTCTAGCTAGATTTTACCCAGGCGAACGACTATACATTTTTAATTTTCTACAATAGGAAACGGTTGGTCTGTACCTTCCACTAAGATGCAGGTAGCTCAACAATGGCTCAACACAATGGAGCTCTTTATGCGAACAATAAATTGTCTTCCTTCCTCCGGTTTGGGGAATTACGCGGTCTTCAAGAGACAAAGCCAGTTCAAATCTAAATGACCAAGAATCGAGATAGTTTGAATCGCCGAACAGTGAAAGTTATAACACTTTCGCAGTAAGCAGGAATCGTTTACACTAGGACACATTTTGTATCGACACATAGCATTACATTGCTTGTGTTAATTTTTAGGGTTCCGTGCCCAAAGGGTAAAAACGGAACCCTATTACTAAGACTTTGCTGTCTGTCCGTCCGTCCGTCTGTCTGTCACCAGGCTGTATCTCAAGAACCGCGGTAGCTAGACAGTTGAAATTTTCACAAATTATGTATTTCTGTTGCCGCTATATCAACAAATACTAAAAACAAAATACAATAAATATTTAAGGGGGGCTCCCATACAACAAACAATTTTTTTGCCCTTTTTTGCTCGATATCAATAATGGCAACAGATAGGCACTTGAAATATTCACAAAATAGTCAGTTGTATTTTTACTTTAATAATAAATAATAAAATTAAAATAAAATCAATATTTAAAGGGGGCTCCCATACAACAAACGTGTTTTTTTCGGCGTTTTTGCCTTGTGGTACGGAACCCTTCGTGTGCGAGTCCGACTAGCACTTGGCCAGTTTTTTTATTTTAATTTACATGCAGTTGATTCTTCAGAACCAAATGTACTTTAACCTACATCTAATAGTTTCATATTGACTCATCTCAATAGATATTCCTTTGGTATCATTTCGGCCTTTTCCCAACTATGTTAGGGTTCCAGTCTAACCGGATGCAGCTGAATATGAGTATTTTATCTGACTTCCACAACCCAGTTACTGGGTAATACGATACCGCTTGGTAGGACTGGTTGTAGGACCTATTTATACCCTGATAAAAACAATAATTAATTAATTAATAATTAGCACTACTTTTAAGCAGTCGGATTTATTACATGGAATGAAGCTTAAGCAAACTTGCCACCTCTAGGAATCTTGTCCGACCCGTTGAGTAACTTGAGAATTATCACTTAGAAATCTAAGCTATGAGACAGAATAAACTTGTACTAAGTATATAACTGTTAAGAAATAAGGATTTATACACCTGTGTACCAGGATTCATTCAACAATAATATAAAATAATAACCAAAAATATAATTTTCTAAAAGAACTTCGTACCGCCTCAGAGAATCAATAAATACAAAAAATATATGAGAAAATTAATTATCTTTAGAATTTTTTTTCTTGGATTTATCCTATGTTTTAATAGTTATTCTGTTATTCGGGGCGTAGACAAATCCAACAAATAAAAGATAATAAAATTCGGACCAGCCGTTCTTGAGTTAAAAGTTATAAATGAGTTACATCTTTAATTCATTTCAATCAAAATTAATAAGCCGACTTTGTTTTAGGATAAAGTTATACTTAGATTCAATAGGTGGTAGCCGGTTTCTAACTATTTTTAAATTATATGTATACGTATTCATATACCGTGGCCTCGTGGGTGCGTTTATACCTACAGATAAATCTCAGATGCACCTTACAAACTAGTTCCAATAAGTCAGAGTCCCAAAATCTCTAGGAGTTCGAATGTCAGAGTTTCAATCGAAAAGTACAACATCCTCTGAACGTTTCATAGGGTTAGTAGGTACTTTTCGATTTACGTGTGGGAATCAAATCCACGTGCTTGCAGCCTTTACCAAGTGCGTATTACCCAGGACACTTACACTCCGTATGGACTCCTGCCATCACGCGATAATATAGACATTATAGACTATGTAGAAGCCAGTTAAACTAAACTCGACAGCATAGTACATGTGAGGTGGTTACATGTCAATTAGGAACCAGTATAGAATCGACTTCCTCTTTTCAATATTATATATAATATTCACACGTAACTTACTCCACCATAGTTTTGCTTAGGTATACCTACTTCTAGATCACTATGATGATAGTTAGTAGTCATCTAATGAAGATGTGGGTTTGTGTCGACACTTGATAAAACATTTTTCATATTGTTCGCATGGGCACACACGGACTGTTTTCATGCGACCATGCGGAAGCGCTGCGCGTCTCTTGTGCGCAGAGTGCGGGCCAGCTCCAATACCGTTCTGAGTATGATAGCCAATAGGTTGGACTGTACTTATGTGCAACACTGCTATGACAGACAAGTTACATATATAGTGTCGCTTGTAAGATACTACAGCGGTGCTATTCTGTAAAAATCTCAACGTGAAAACTTAGGTGAAGTGGAGCGTGGAGTGAGCTGTCAATAGTGTCAATTCCTAGAAAAATTAAACTCACTTTCACGGTGAGATTTTTACAGAATCGACCGGCTGTATTGAATATGAGTAGATTATTTGTATTATTTTTAATTTGATTAATCTAATTTGTGTGTTGATGTTGTATGTAAATTGTATTTATTCGTTGTATTTATTGATATAGGTACAGTGTTGTTGTGTTTAATATTGAATAATGTAATTGAATTGAATTTAAAGATGTTTTCTGATATGGGTTATGTGGTACACGAAATAAATGAAATTATAATATATATTTCCCGTAACTGATCTCAAACCTAGAGTCCAGTCTAATAATATCTTATTAAACACTTGGCCCTGCCTGGCGATCGAATTAAGGACCTTAGCAGTCGTGCGAGCGACCTAGATACCGATGAGACAGTCGTGGATGAAAACAGTCTTGTGATGAGGTCACCCTAGGCTTTCCTAGGGTGACTAAATCAACATCACCTCTTTCCGAATTGAAGGGGATCCCGCGCGGGATGCGGGATGCGCCTGCGCGCGTCGTTTGTATGAAGTCATGCGACTATATAATTTGCGTCAGTTTGAATACCTACATACGAGTTAGTTGACACAATCGTCACACGCAGTCGCGTCCGGGTCCAGCGTTTCTCCCCAGTGTGGCCAAAGCTTTAGGTAAATAGAGCATCGCACAGCATACTATAGCTTGATGTTGGTCCGTCACCCTAACAATGTCCAATCTGTAGACTGTACTGAGTTTACCTTATAAATGATGTATGTACCGTTTCCTTGCCTCGGCAGGTCAGTCGGCGACTGTCCGTCTGTAGTGAGACCATCCATGGTAATCAGATGGCAAAGGCAGATGACGTAATCATCAGGAAGGCACTGAGCGTTCCAAGGTGTAGAGTTAGTGAGCAATCGGCATTCTAATAGGCTTTTTTAGGCTTCTATCACGTCTTCTTTAACGCTAGGCGACACCAAAATGAATGCCTAAATATAAGCGCGCTGTTAAATTTTCAACCCTCGACTCAGCGCCGAAAGTTGAAAATACAACAGGTGTCGCCTGCTTCTCAAAATAAGCCGTTTAGGTTTAAAAAAAAAATCAGCTGTTCCCTATATTTTGACGAGTTCGAACATAAATGGAGGGAACAGCTGATTTTTTTTTCGCGATTTCAGGTTGGTCCCCTAGTAACAGTTGTTCATAATGATGAGTACAATGACCCCTTAAGAGTTTGTTAATGTTTTACCAATAACCCTATATGAATAAATACAAAAACAAAAGGATAAGGCGTCGAAGTACTCGTTTCGTTATTTATTGTTCTACAACAGTGTTCAAGACAGTTTTTTAAATACATGTTATTATTTTAAGACTGCTAGCTTTTTAAATTATGTAAATATAATCACGCCTCCACAGGCTAACCAAAAAAAAAATATAATCAATGTTCCATAGTTGAATAAAGTGTTACAGATATTTTTTCTACCAGTTATATAAAGCAAAAACTGTAAAATACAATACAGTACTTAACTTTAGTGGAAGAGATCACCTGTATCTTGTACTTGGAGCCTCCTTTGTAACAAATAAGTCCGTGTCAGGATGCTCCGCTCTTCCATAACTTAAATAAGTACTTACTTACTTAAACTTACTAACAGATCCATTCAATATGTGTGGTTCTTTCCTCAAAATACCATTTCAGACACCAATCTACGTGGTTTTCAGATGATCTAATGATCATGATTATATCTGGACTCTAAAAGAGACTGTGACCTCTGAGTTTCTTTCGGCCTTTCTTCTCAGAGTACCTAGTCAGATAAGAAACGCCGACCTCATCTAGTTTAAAAAATATAAACGTGTTTATACAATCCTACTTAGGGCTGATTTTCCCATCGTCAGATAATTTTTATTCGGGGAATAAAATTGACGTTTGACAGTTTTTGTATGAAATAACTTTTTAAACGTCAATCTTATTCTTTTTCTATCATAATTGGTTTTTCCATGGCATTCATTTTGACAGTTCACCCATGTTCATTGCGTTATTTACGTTGTTGAGCAGACGAATTTTTCAAACCTTTACAAGCAATGGATTAGCAATATCCTTCTTACCTGGTTCCTATAAAAAAAATAATCGTTTTGCTTACCAATGCATGGTACCTACCTAGCATTTTTTATTGCTTAACTGAGCATATAAATAGATTAATAAGGTAATTTTACCTGTGATAGCTACTTCCATGTGGCAGGGTCTACTATGCAAAGCTACCTATTAGGTGCTTTGGTTCATTACTAGTAAAGATGCAAGAGTCTCAATACAAACCAAGAACGATCCATAGATTATCGCGCATCAATCTCGCATTAGTCGTCATCGCGGTAGTCACTCCCTTTTATAGCCATATCACACCTCATATCGAATCAACAAGTAACACTATCGAACACAAGCATCAAACGTCAAATTAGTTGACATTTGTTCTAAGCAGGTACTAAGTGTGATTGTAATGGGGCTCTATAACTCAAGGCTAGTGAAAATTATAGGTAAGTACTAGTTATAACAAAGTGCATACAATACAATTGTACCTATCAATTTGGAGAAAGTGTTATTTTGCTAACGATCCCGGAAGGTCCACTCACACCAATCAATCATTGCAGAAAATAGTCCTAGATAGGTAGGTAATAAACTCAAACGACTGTGCTTGTACCACTAGCGTACTAAGTACGAAAATGAAAGCGAACGCGCATAAAGTAATGGTGAAAAGAAAAAGAAAAAAATAAACACAAACCATAGTTACACATCACTATAATAAAAAAAAAACAGTCGCTTACAGCTCATTATTATTCGCAGTGCATAATTTTTGGAACATTACAAAGAAAATGATGACGAAACGACAATTTGGATATATGATAAATAACATTACGTTTATATGAATTCGTAAGATTAACAAAACTGTAATCGTTAATTAAAAAGCAGCATCTGCATTATAAAACAGTAAAATCTAGACACATTAACGTAAATTATTCCGTCCATAAAGTATAAAATGAAGTGAATACTTTCTTTTTAATCAATGAGAACATGCAGATGTGAATAAAAAACAAAAGTAAAGCAACAATGTAAATGAGAATATGAAAATGATTTGCGTTTCCATCCGGATCCGTATCATTTCCACAGGAACCTTTCAGCTCGAAAATAAATCAATGCTCCGTTTTAATAAAAAAAAAATTAAGCACATGGGAAGAAATTTAAATTTACCGTATATTTGTAATAAATAACAATCATTTGTAACAGTTTAGTGGAACGATTTAGAAGCTCAAAATATATATTCCGGAACATCTCCAATTACCTTTTTAAATATTATATAAGCTTAGGTAGGACGTCCGTCAGTTTGTTGAACTTTTTTGATCATTATTGAACAATGACATTACAAAACAGTTCTAGAATTTTTCAGGTTACCAATATTATAAATATTCACGTATCACGTACCTACCCTTACCAGATAAACAACGTTCATAATATTGTTCATATATTAATAATATTACATACCTAATTAGTTTGTAAGGCAATTAGAACCTATTAAACGCTATCTACATAGGTACCTACAAACTTAAAACTAAATTACAGGCTAGAACTTTTTACTCGTAGAACAAACTTTTTTAAGGCACTTATGGACACAGATAACTTCACTTTGTCACTTCAAAAACATTGAACTAAAGAAAAGTGACCGCCGCTGGCCGCTCTCAATGTTTCACCCCACCTGTGATACCCCACCCAATTGAAAAGTAGCCTTTCTACGCCCAATCTGAACGAGTGCGCTACCTTTCTAAATTCGCCGGGTAAAACGGGCTAGTAGGGATGGACCAAGGGGCTAGATTATGCAATTATTGGACTCGCAAACCGACCAGTATATAAGCTTGTGGTACGCTCAGAGGAGTAGAAAGTAAGCCAGTCTTGTCAGGCAAAGTATAATACGGAATCAGTCCAGCTAACCAAGCAAGATGTACGCGAAACTCGCCGTGAGTTCTCCAAAAAATTATTTTTTTATCCGTCAAAATAATTTTGGCGCCAATTTCGCTGTCAAAGTTTTTTTTCTCTATTTCCTAAGTGCGACCGTTAAAAATTGTGTTTATTTAAATAAATATTTTGTTAATTTAAAATCGAATTGCGTTGATTTTTCGTCTGCCTTATTCATCAAACAAACATTTTTAATTTTGCGGGCAATTTATTCCAAAATATTTTTTAAAAATTTCTTTGTGTTAAATTCCAACCGAGGAAAAAATGCTGTGTGTCATGTGCCGTGTTCAATTTACTACCGATTCTTTTAAATACGAAACTGTGTATAACAAATAAAAATATTATCA
Source organism: Oligia latruncula (assembly GCA_948474745.1). Taxonomy (NCBI): domain Eukaryota; kingdom Metazoa; phylum Arthropoda; class Insecta; order Lepidoptera; family Noctuidae; genus Oligia; species Oligia latruncula. The sequence goes on from OX419683.1 coordinate 25,396,439, forward strand.
GCCTATTATTGTCCTACATCAAGGCAAAGGCAAGGCTTCGTCTTATACACAGAAGGCACGCGGGCACTGGGCCATCATGACACTAGGTACTGTGACTATTTATTTATAATACTAAATTCGTACTAAAACGATTTTTTTTTATTTGACAGCTTATCTCCCTCGTGGTAGCCGTGGTCGTCGCTTCCCCAACCCCCGGTGGTGGCGGTGGACAGTAAGTACTTTACCTACCCACATTTTAAGAAAATAGCTTGTATAACTGCGCGGCACGCGGTTAAAAGTTGTGTCATCATTAATTTTGTTATAAAATAGTTCATGATCGTGAACTGTTTGTTGTTTTTAGTTTTTGCTGCTTTATTAGGTACTAATGCAAACTCGTCTCATTCAGTAACAAAAAAGGCCAAACACTTTGATAATTATATAATCAAAGGCCAAACAGAAGAAACCGCAAACATTACTATCGTACTCCGTTATTTACTATCGAAACAAAAAAACATAAAACTACAACATAATGAGATGACGCAACAAAACTGTCTCAAGTTCAGCGCAAACGCAACAAAATAAAATACCTAGCGATGTAGGTCTATTCATCGTTCGAATTTGTTGTTCTTTTTATTATGAAAAAACTGTTCATTCATAGTTGGAATAAGTGGTTCTTTTTTTTCAAAAATACCGGTAGAATTTGAATGCAGTTAGATTTAGATCAGTATTGTGATGTTACGTTACGTCGCGTCGTCAAGGTCGTCGTGTTATGCGCAGGAGTTTTTATAGCTTATTATGAATGGCGAACTTTTTTGTATGACTAGACTAGGCATATTGCGACTTATAGTTACAACATCCTTAATTGATAGCATTAATTTAAATAATACTAACCAACCGGGTGCTACATAAATTATTTGTAATAGTTGCTGGCTTATGGCCGCTATTGCAATAAACATACTCGTATTAACATGCATAATACATGCAATAAAGTTTTTATTAAATAATTACCATGTATTACCAAAGAAATCCTGTTTGGGGTAACATTATAAAATACGTAATCGGGTTAAAAACACAAAGCATTTATTTCTATTAAACGTTAGTAACTAAACGCAATATTATGTACCCAGTTAAAGTGTTAAAACTGTGCTTAGAAAAAGGCACGAAGAGGTCTCGGTATGTAAAGATTGTCACCCATCCACGGACCGTTCGCGGCAATCGTAGCTTAATCTGATCGAACGACCCGTGCGGCTGTTATTACTTAGCCACGAGCCCCTCCTTAGCCACGAGCTTCCCGAGACATGGTTAATTATTCATTGCTCCTATAAATCTTAACAAGGCTTGAAAATGACGTTATTTTGATCGGTACGACCATTACCTGATACTGTAACGGTTATAAATTATGTTTCGTATAATTTTCTCGTCATATCAGTGGAAAATTGTCACAATACCGTGTCGCAATTTCTGTCAGTACTTGTCATGAAACAATTGTTTTTCGCTCGTTAGACTGTTAAGGCGAAAGCGACAGGGCTGCCCGCGAAATTGTAATATTCTTACGTTTTTGTAATTTGCAGGTCAGTATCAGGGGCCCTAAAAAGGCCACTTTGGCAGAATCATAAAAGGATAACATTATTAATCATTTACTATTAAGTTAATCGTATCAAATCCCATTGGTGAAGGATTTTTCAGTTGTTTTTTTTTGTCTGTGCTAAAATACCAATCAATCCAATTCCTATCTCTTTGATTATACATACGTAATGCAGCGAAAAAAAAGAAAAACACGGACTGTCTTCGCCATGATTCTGCCAAAGTGGCCTTTTTAGGCCCCCAGGTTGTATGTTGATCTAAATATGATTCGCGGCCGTAACAAATAATATTTTATTTATAGAATTATAAGTAATCATAAAAATCATCAATACAACTCTCTAAAATCATATTACCTTATTGAATGACTATTCCATGAAATCTTGACATTTGAGGCCATTCCTAACTGAAGGAATTGTATTGCTGTTTAATGATTATATAATTGTGTAAAGTCATATATGTTACGGTCGCGAATCGTATTTTAATCAACCTGCAACCTGCCACTGACTTGCATATTGCAAAAAACGTACCTATAATAAGTAAATTTGAATTTTGCGGCCTATCTTCGTGCATCCCCCTTAAGTATGAAGTATCTCTCAAACAAAAATGTCTTATTAAAGACTGCACGATATCAAAGGCTGTATTGTATTCTCCAATTGTTCAAATAAAATATCTCTATTGTCGTCAGCCATCGGTTTATATTCTCAAATTTAAAAGTAGTAGTAACGACATAAGCCATAAGGAATAACAATTAAAGTTGTGTGTACACTTCACTTGGTAAAGCTAAGGTTTCCTGGATGAGCGGTGGTCACTATATAGCGTCCGTAATTTAAGGGGACTACAGTACCTAAACGCAAAAAACGCAAGTTTTATAATGCCTAAAAGTGTATGAATTGGTATAGAATATTTTCGAAATGTCTTATTTAAAAACAGAAAACTGAAAATCTCTGTTTCTATAGAAAATTTAAAATCGGTTTAATTTGGCTATAACACTATTTTTCGAAAATGTTCTCTACTAACTTTTTAGACCTTTGTATCCGCGCTTACGCGTATGCAGTTTCATTAAAATCGGTTCATTAATTTCGAAAAACCAGGGCTTGAAAGTTTGTATGAACTGCCGTACGTCGAAAACGCTTTTAATTTGCCCAGCTTTTGTAGCTCAGTGAACACAAGGCCTTACTTGACTTATATATTTAATAGAATTTTCAGAGAGTCTACAATCAGTTTAGGTCTTTGACATACTTAGTGCGAATCTGACGAGATGCGTTTCTGTCAACATGCGTTTTCTGGCGAAATGCGTATTTGACCACTTGCGTTTATGACGACATGCTAATCCATATATTTCTAGAAAAGACTCGTAACTCTTGTTTAAATTGTTATCAGGTAGTCCTTTAAATATGTATAGTTTCTTCCAGAATTGGTTTTCCAATAACTGCTGATCCGCAGGGTAATTGCGTAACACACTATCAGTAGCAATGGGTTTGACAGTTCAACAACATTCATTGCGTTATTTACGTTGTTAAGCAGATAGGTATATTTTTCGAACCTATATGGAGCAATGGATTAGCAATAAGCTTCAAATTGATTCAAATTGATAGTAATAGTGTGTTACACAATTAGGGTGCTGTTCTGTAAACATCTCACAATGAAAACTTAGGTGAAGAGAGCTTGAAGTGAAGTGTCATTCCAGGAGGTACTATAGGGATTGACACTATTGACAGCTCACTTCATCTAAGTTTCACGGTGAGTTTTGTTCAGAATAAATCGGCTGATCTAGGGTACCTAATAAAAAGTAATTTAAAAAAATTAAACCGACTTCAAAAAGAAATGAACTCAAAATTATGAAATAACTTTAATTTCGGAAGTCGGTGTCTTGGGATCTGTATTTTAGTTTTAGTTTTTTGCCACCGACTTCCGAAATTAAAGTTATTACCGACTTCAAAAAAAAGGAGGTTATTTCATAATTTTGAGTTCATTTCTTTTTGAAGTCGGTTTAATTTTTTTAATTACTTTTTATTTGTTAATTTTTAGTTGTTGCACTAGAATTTGACCAAGGTTTTGAGATGTTTTCGCTTTGACACTACACCCGTAGCTCGTATCAATAAGCCAGGCCGTCACACATTCACGTCTTAGTCCATATCTTGAAAATTACTGAATCGATTTTGATGAAACTTGCACTGTTCCCTAAGTTGAAGTAAATGTAAGCCAATAAAAAAACAATGGTCACGATCCGATTAATAGTTACGGAGATATGCGCGGACAAACATACATACATACATACATACGTCTATAAAATTTTGTATATTTGTTTGGAAGCCCTAATAGATTGTCATATGTGAATATAATGCAATTCCAATAATATTACATACATACGTATCGAATTGATAACCTCCTTTTTTTTGAAGTCGGTAAAAATAAACGGCCAAAAAGGTCATTCTTAAGTCATAAGAAGAGAAAATTAGCTGATGATGAACTACCAAGCTGTTCCTACCATGTAACGTTGTTTAGCGATATATGACGTAATGAAGGAATCGCCGCATCTGCAGTTTGAGCGGCGATCGATAAATAATCTGATTATGAGGTGTTGCATCATGTTTCTTATGTAATATGACAGTAATTAGGGAAGTGCAATTAGCTTGTAATCTGGTATGTTTATTACTATTTCCGATAATAATATAAGTTTCTTAGTAGATAGTAGGTACCATTGTGATGAAGCGAAAATTACTTGTGGATTAGACGGTCGGTAGAGAAGGTAAAGTCTATTCAAAGGTATGTTTCAAATTAATACAAATATCAACTTTATTTGAATTTCACTATTGAAAAAGTTATAAAAATGTTTGAAGTTGTAGCGTTAACTGTTCTTTATTGTGTAAGATTAAAAGTTATTTTTTCATAAACTTTTACAGTTTTGGCAATTAAATCGCGAATGCTTTTTAGACAAGTTAGGTCCTTTTTCGTAAATCGTATCAGACTGATATTACATTATTCTGTACTGAAATGTAATTGGCCCACTTCGGAAAAAGGTTCCACTAATTTAATGGTAAATGGTTTAATTTCTGTAAGTAGGTTTGTACAAACACTTTCACACGCCAAACAAAAATTATGTTTTAAAATTAGATGAGTTTGTCGTTTCCTATCCGACTAATCTGAGACGAAAGGCCAAAATAAACTGAAGAGGTCACCTTCTCGTCTAAGTCTAGACATAATAGTACGAAACTGATGAGTAGGTGTTTCATTCGGATTTTGGACATTGCTTTTCTCAATCTTAATTCATTAGCTAAATATTGGAGTCTTCACTTTGCTTAAGAATACAAATTACATTAAAATTGAAGAACATATTTGGGATGAAAACTGGAATCACTTATAGATCATCACGCCTGTTTTCCTCGTAGAGTTATGCACCTACAGTACATTTGCATTCCGCAAGTTATGATTAAAAGTCCCATGGAGTAGAGGGCGAACCTCATACCATCGACCGGGCAAAACTGATGTTTTTCGTAATAATAAATAATAATAATAATGCTTTATTTCCACGTTTACAATTTAGCAGAATAGTACTATGTAGAACAGACTATATAAACCTAAAAATTGTAAGAATACCTCTGAGTTAAACCTCTGTCACCCAAGCTAAGATTATACTTGTATTAGGGGACTTTAAACATATACCAAGATAATATAAACACGTAGAAGAAGAAGAAAAAGTTACATTCATAGTTCAAGTTTAATTCTGTCACATAACTTGGATTTCTAAGTGATAATTGCTTAAATGCTCATATGATATTACTCAACGGGTTTGAGGAGATTTTTATGTGACAACTTTGCGTAAGCTTCATTCCATGTGATAAATCCGACTGCTTTAAAAACAAGTGATAATTATTCATTGATTATTCTTTTTAAATCACTGTGCAAATAGGTCCGATAACCAGTCTTACCAAGGGGTATGGCGTTACCCAGTAATAGGGTTGTGGAGGTCAGATAGGCAGCAGGCTGCTCCATGTAAAATACTGGTATTCAGCTGCATCCGGTTAGACTGGAAGCCAACCCCAACAGAATTGGGAAAAGGCTAGGCAGATTGATTGATCAGGGTGTAAATAAAGTCCATTATTACATGAATTGATAACCCAGTGATATTAATAGTTACAAAAATAATGTCGGAAAAAGAAAAAATCCATACTAACAATATTATTCTGTCTGTATGTTGCCTTTTCACGCCTAAACCACTGAACCGATTTAGATGAAATTTTGTATAGAGATAGTTTGAGTCCTGGGAAAGGACAAAGGATAGCTTTTATCCCAATATTCCCACGGGATCTAAATTTACGTGGGTGAAACCGCGGGGCGCTGCTAGTACGAGTACATTGAGTTTTTTCTTCATCTTTTAACGAATCAAAAGGACCGTAGCAGGTGGCGTTAGGAAGATTCTACTTACTCCCATGTAACGAAGGCGTGAGTGTATGTATGTTTGACTGCCCAGTTGGTCTCGTGGTTGCAAGCGCGAGTGCTGAGCGTGGGGCCCTGGGTTCGATTCCCGACAAAGTGTTATTGGGTTTTCCATTAGGAATTTCTTAGTAACAGTCCTAAGTTTGGAAGTCGGCGGTTTAATACCCCGTGCCTCGGAAAGCACTCTCCCCGGTCGTGTCGGATTGCCGTCCCATCGGACTATGAGAGTAAAGGAACAGAGAGTGCACCTGTGTTTGCACACACACTTGTGCACTATAATATCTCCTGCGTTCTTGGCTAATCTCCATTGAGATTGCCCACCGTGACCGAAAACGGTCGGGGAGGCTATTATTATTATGTATGTTTTAAATGGAAACACGCTTACCAATTCGTCATTAAAGCTGGTAAAAGGTTACATACCAACTTGGTAAAAGAAAGTATTTTTTCACTTACATAATATAAATACGTAATTTTTTTACAACAATATTATTAAGATGTTCTCAATTTGATTGTGTAATACGTACTTATAAGCTCATGAAAAGGAAATGATTAATACATAATTTAGTATTTATAAGCACTTATATGGACATAAGAATTCAACTGCCCATGTAATGCCCATTCTGGTTGGAAAGGTATATATATGACTCTTGGGTTGAGCAAACTACGTAATGATTTCTGGGTAGACCGAATATTCTATGTATGTGTACCTAGTAAAATTAAATTTAAATGCTACAACAAAATACCTTGTGACATATTGCAATTAAATGAAAGAAAATTTAAAACTCATATTAAAAGTACACTTTGTAAACAAGGATATTACAAATTAGAGGATTATATCCAAGATAAGAATGTTTGGAAACATGCTGGTCCTGCTCCATAGGACAATCTAAAAGTTTAGACAAAATCAAACTTGTTCCTAATTTAATTTATATATATATTTTTAATTATGACATCTTATTCTAATTCATTTTTACAATCTGCGACTACAGTGGCTCACACACTTGTTAAAGTTCAACTACTTTTGCATTTTTTTTTTAAATAACTTTTAAATATGTGAGCACCATGTATCTATCACTTATTTGATTTACCTGTCATTGCTTAATTTTTAATTCTTTTTACCTTTTGTGGTAGACTAATTTTATTATGGGTGCATCGTGTTCACATATAATTTTTATTATGTATACAAGACCTTGTAAAACATTTTTAAAAGAGTAACGGTGGAGTTTCTTGCCCATTCTTCTCCATACGAAAACTACCTTTTCGAATGGGCGACTAGAATCATTTCTATTTAGTTTTTTTTTTTGACGTTCAAAAGTGCCTTTAATGTGCCTATTTGAAATAAATGATTTGACTTTGACTTTTGACTTTAATAATAAAAAGTAATAAAAACAAATTAAACCGATTTCAAAAAGAAATTAACTCAAAATTATGAAATGACTTTAATTTCGGAAGTCGGTGTCTTGGGATCTGTATTTTATAGTTTTAGTTTTTTGCCACTGACTTCCGAAATTAAAGTTATTTCATAATTTTGAGTTAATTTTGTTTTTGAAGTCGGTTTAATTTTTTTAAGTTAGGTACTTTTTATTTCGTAATTTTTAGTTTTTGCACTAGAATTTGACCAAGGTTTTGAGATGTTTTCTTTTTGTCACTACACCCGTAGCTCGGATCAATAAGCCAGGCCGTCACACTTACACGTATTAGTCCATATCTTGAAAATTACTGGATCGATTTTGATGAAACTTGCACTGTGCCCTAAATTGAAGTAAATGTAAGCCAATAGAAAAAAGGGCCACGATCCCATTAATAGTTGCGGAGAAATGCGTGGACAAACATACATACATACAACGTCTATAAAATTTTGTATATTTGTTTGGAAACTAATAGATTGTCATATGTAAATATAATGCAATTCCAATAATATTACATACATACTTACGTGTCAAATTGATAACCTCCTTTGTTTTGAAGTCGGTAAAAACCCAAGCTGCTACTGTGAATTCTACAAAACGCATTAAAACTTCCCGGCCGGAGTATCGAACCACGAACCTTAACGGTTCATCACTACGCTACGACTGTCTCTAAAATCTAACCTTCCTGCCTATCTCCATGGCAGTTCGGCGCCATGTTTGTACCCAGACCAAGGCGTTTATCTTAGTACCTATCTGTATCACTTATCACGACCGGTTAGTTCAGTGCCGTTACGAAACATTCTTCAAGTCTTCGAAGACTTTCCGAGCATTCCTTGTATTGTAAAACCATTTTTTTTTCGTTTTTGTGTTGTTTCTTGCCTGTATTATAGCATAGCATAGCTCCATACTAAGCAACTATATTCAATTCTTTTTATAACCTAGTAATTTTTGAAAAGTGTTAATTGTCACTAATTGAAATATAATACGATTTGATTTCTATCTTGTCCATCTTTAAGATACATAATACCAGTCAGTAAGAATAGTCCCACTAAGGGCGCGTACACATAGAACGTCCGTTTTTACAGGATCCTTTTTAACGGATCTTATCTGATCTGTTTTTTTTTTACTGGATCCGGAATACTACTACTACTAGTCTAGCGGGCCAAAGAGCGTTTTTAACAGTGTTGTTTGATTACTGAGCATTAATCAAATCGGTGGTGGCCCAGTGGTAACGGCCACGACTTACGAGTTGTAGGCCGTAGGCTCGAACCCAGACGGGCGCTTTACTTTGAGTAATTTTTGCATCACCACTGCTCGCAAAACGGTGAAGAACAATATCGTTAGGAAACAGGCATGTTCTAGAACCAAAAATTCGAAGACACGTGACATCTACCAACCCGCACTGGGCCCGCGTGGTTTGATTTCGAGATAATTAATTCTAATATTAAGGAAAAAAAATATCTATAATCACGAGCACAATGCAGAAATAGTCGACGGCTGCAAGTCATGACTGTGACAAGAAGGCTTCCACTCAGCATGATGCTGTGCTTTGCGGGACCCACGGCACAGAGCTGATTTTCAGTGGTTACCCGAAAGGACTTTCTAACTAAAAATGTCAGGCTTCGTTCTGGCCACGTTTTGAAGCTTGTCTCTTTGACAATGTTCAGCCTTGGCGAGGAGTTTCAACCCACACCTGAACTCTCGCAATAATTGTCATTTGTTCCAGTTCAGTTCTCTGCTTACTTAACCATTAAAATACACACACCATCACATCGGAAAAGCAGAAAATTCTTTATTGTCCTTTATAAAATTGTCATTTGTTCCACTTCAGTTCTCTGCTTACTTAACCATTAATGAAAATACACACATCATCACATCGGAAAAGCAGAAAATTCTTTATTGTCCTTTATTGCTGACATTTTAATTATTTGGCATGGCCATTTCATTTTCATACGGAATAAAATATCCACCGTCCATCATTAAAACAATTCATATGACTGCGCCGCGTACGTCGTAATGAGAATGCCAATTAAAATATACAAGGCATGATTAAGTTTTCTCTTTATCAATTTTATGGTTGTGATTGTTCTGAATGCATTCGAGGCGTGAGTTACGCATTCGAGGCGTGTGTTATGCATTCGAGGCGTGTGTTACGCAGTTGCCCCTTTGATCAAGTGCAACATAACTTGTAGAGCTTTCATCTTTTATAACAAAGTGATCTGGAGGCCTAAAAAAAAGTTATTAAAAAAAAATAAAAAATCCGACTGCGGTAAAAAACTTAAGTTAAATAAAAGAACTGGAAAGCTAAAAACAAGCCCATTTTAAATTAAATAAAAGTTGGAAGCAGGCGGGACCCATACCATTTTTATTATAGTTTCAAATTCAAATGGGTCAGTTCTTTTAACTTAAGTTTTTTACCACAGTCGGGTTTTTTATTTTTTTTTAATAACTTTTTTATTTCCAGCTTTTTAGTTTACAAATGTGAAAGATTTCGCTGAAGATTTAGTTCTTGGTAGATACGTATTTTTTATGATTTGTCACTTCGAATTACTTTTAACCATATAAGTTGTTTATATTTTTGTAATCATCTTTTAAAGCCCTTTATTTTGATACCCCACTCGACAAGTTTTGAGAAAAAAAATTTTTTTTGAAGACATACATACATAGTAGTCGCCATATTGAATTTTCACTAACGTCATGTCTTTAGTGACACTCGCCGGACTAAGAGGAATCGATTGACGTGTGAATCATAAAAATCGGCCCAGGCGTTTGGTCTGTATAGTGCTTCAAAGGAACATGCAAACATACATACATACTTACATACATACATACATACATAGGCTGATGAACACATTACCACTCCTTTGCGTCGCGCAGTCGGGTAAAAAGGTCACTTTAGAGAATCATAAAAGGATAACATTATGAATCATATTATGGCGAAGACAGTCCGGGTTTTTCTTTTTTTTGCTGCACTACGTTTTATGATTCTGCGAAAGTGGCCTTTGTAGGTTTGTTCTTTTGAAAATTTTGACGTTTAAAAGTGCTTATTTGAAATAAATAGTTCCAGTGTGACTTTGGACTTCGGCCAACATTACAATCCACTAGCAATCGCGTATAAAAATTCCAAGAACTGACCTGCCGGTCGATTCTGTAAAAATCTCAACGTGAAAACTTAGGTGAAGTGAGTTTGTTTTTGTTAGGAAATGACACTATTGACAGCTCACTCCACGCTGACTTCACCTAAGTTTTCACGGTGAGATTTTTACAGAATGGCACCGCAGATACGACCTCAAAAGTCATGACAGTTATAGCATCATTCGATTACACTCTGGTAAACTCAGGTGCACATTTGCGTGGTTTACGTCAGACGTACAAAGTCGTCGCGCCCCAATTACTGGTTGCATCACCGGCAACTGGTGCGTTTCCCCCGTATTATCCACTTTGCGTCGAGTATAGGGAAAGCGCACCATTTGTAAGCATAGGACACAGTTCGCGCGTGCCATTGGCTAATCTGCCGCATCGTGAATTGATTTCTATGTTGCAACGCGTTTTTTGATCAATTTTATGCGAATTGTGTGTCGAGGTCTTTCCTTGTATGGAATTTTATTCCGGTGGTTATTTCGAATTGGAATTTAAAAACAAAGTTTTTTTTTTAATAAAACGGTACCTAGCTTCTTATTCGATTTCATGGGGCGCTACACTTTATGCAATTTATAAAGAAATTCAAAGGTAAACTGACGTTAATGATCCGTGGATAATTATAGGCCGGAGATGCGATACCTCGCGATCGTTGTTAAGCTCGCCACCTCGATGTGGGCTCCATGTAAAAATGCATGCTAATAGACGCACGCACATGGAGGAAAACCCTCAAGCAGGCCGCGATGTATCGCAGTGAGGAATCCTTCGGGATGTGCGTGCGTGTCTGTTACCATGCATTTGTTTTACATGGTGGTGATACGAGGTAGCGAGCTAAACCGCGATCGCGAGGGAACAAAATCATTGATCAATGAGTATTTAAGTAACTGATTAGCAAATATCTCATACTTATGACGCAAGCTTCTATCTTTTGCATTCTTGTTCGCATACTAAGGCCAGCACCCCGCTCTATTAATCTAAATCTGAATCATTTTGAAGGATATTGCTAATCCATTACTTCGTATGTTCGAAAAATGTGTCTGCTGAACAAAGTAAACAACGCAATGTATGTTGTTGAACTGTCAAAATGAAACCCATTGTGTTACGCAATTAGCCTGCTGTTTATTGTCTATAGAAATGCGTCGTCTTCTCATTAGCTTGCAGGGCCTGCTTCATGATATAACAGATGAAATCACGTTTTACTATTTAATTTGAATTCTATTTACATACTACAACTTGTGATCGTAGTGCGTTTAGATAAGGTCTTGTAGCTATTATGGTTTCATCACATAGTAACTAAGGCACTTAGGAGTGTTTACACTCGTTTTGAGAATTTAAACTTATAAATACCACTAATAAGAGCGATATTAAGTTAAAGGGACTGCCTCGCCGGTCTAGTAGCTGCTAGAGCTACTGCTGAGCATGAGGTCCTGGCTTCGATTTCCAGGTCGGGCAAAGTTATTGGGTTTTTCCATCAGGAATTTCTCAGTAGCTGCCCAGAGTTTGGATGCGTGGCCGGTTGATGGCAATAGGCTCGCCCATTGTTACATTGGACTTCCCCTGCATTATATTGTAGTCTGTGCATTGAACTTGATTTTTCTTTAGCCTATGTTGTCCCACTGCTGGGCAAATGTCTCGCCCATTTTACACACACAGACACCCACTCCCACACCCCCACTCACTCATATACTGTTTATATCGAAGGTACTAAAAAAATTGTATACTGCTGTGGAAGAGCGGAGTCTCCTAACTCAGGCATTACTTGCTTAACAGGAGGCTCCAATCACCAACTAATGTAAAACTTTAGGCTTCAGAAATAAATGTGATTTGATTTGATATTCTATACGTCATGGGACATATGGGTACATGACAAAAACCAAAAGTGGTTGAAGATACTTCACACTTCCGCTCAGGGTATACAGACTTCACTTTCTTCGTTACCAATCTACCTAGCTTTGTCTTCCATTCAAATGCCACATTTTTTTCAAGAATTTCATCCTTAACGACAAAACTAACCACCTCTTCCTTCCACAGCCACAAACACGTCACCATCCACGTGCCGTACAAGGTCCACACCATCCACCACCACCACGTGTCCAAGGTCCACGTCCCGGTGCACGTGCCGGTCGTCAAAGAGGTCCAGGTCATTAAGGAGGTGCCCGTGATCCAGCACGTGCCGGTCCCGGTCTACAAGCACGTGCCCTTTCCCGTGATAAAGCACGTCGAGGTCGAGAAGAAGATCTACCTGCCCGCTCATGAGGAACACCACGGATGGGAGAGCGAGTCGTTGTCGCATGGTTGGCACTGATGACAGTACATTGTTTTAGCGTTAAGGTGAGGACATACTATTGTTATTATTTGGTAAGGCACTAGCAGCTAATTAGCGCGGTTATTCCATTTATCCACCCCAAAAAATCAAACCTAAGGTAGATAAGTGGAAACGCGTGTCCGAGAAACCACCAAGGAGGACTTTGGAGAATCATAAAAGGATAACATAATCGACAGTTAACTGTTAAGTTAATCGTATCAATCCCATTGGTGAAGGATTTTTCAGTTATTTTTTTTTGTCTGTGCTAAAATATCAAAGTAAAACAGCGAAAAAAAGAAAAACACGGACTGTCTTCGTCATATTATGATTCTCCAAAGTGGCCTTTTTAGGCCCCCTGGCCTAGGGTGGATTCTGCAACGTTTTTCAAGTTCTGAAACCTGCACGACTGTAAATACAGTGTGTTTAGAGGTGTCTTTGTTCAGTCAAGTTCAAAAATATGTAGACACTAGCTTACCCGGCGAAGTTCGTAGATACTGCCTCAGGATGTATGAGAAAATGAATTATATTTTTTTTTTCGTAATAGTTATTCTGGTATTCGGGTCGGAAAAAAAAAAACCAACAAATCAAAGATCATAAAAATTGGTCCAGCCGTTCTTGAGTTATAAATGGTGTAACTAAACTGATTTTGTTTTATTTATATAGATTTAGCGAAAGTCTATTGAAGTTGTGAAATAAGAAATTTACAGAATCTGCGCAATAGTGAGGATTATAGATTTTGTTATAATTTTAATTTAGAGGTTTCAGCTTACACTTACACTTCTATAATAAACTTACATAATAGTGATTTTAATGAATTCTTTATTTTGTCTTCAGGATTCTTAGGATAAGAGCCACACATCGTATAAAAGAGTTACCGGAAGTTTACGAAGTCATCCGAACTCCCCCGAAGTTAACCGAAGCAACCAGACATCAAAAATGTTTGGTGGAAGAAAACAGAAAAGACGTGTTTAGCATACGTTACATTACGCGTTGAAGAATTGCCAAACTTAAGTGGCAGTGGGCAGGGCACATTGCTCGCAGAACAGATGGCCGATGGGGCCGAAAGGTTCTGGAGTGGTGACCGCGTGCCGGAAGACGTAGCGTTGGAAGGTCTCCCACAAGGTGGTCCGACAACCTTATGAAGGCCGCAGGAACCCGTTGGATGCGAGAAGCACAGAACCGGTCGAAGTGGAGGTGCTTGGGGGAGGCCTTTGTCCAGCAGTGGACGTCTTTCGGCTGAAATGATGACATTACGTGTTGAGACAACTCAAAAGAGGCTATTAATATATTTTTTTATGTCGTTCAAGACGATTTTGTTCAGTTGTGCAATTCGAATCAAACCAACCAGTACTAGCCTATTAATGTCCCACTGCTGGGCGAATGCCTCTTCTCGCTTAGAGAAGGCACGAGTATTGATCATTGCGTTGGCTCAAGACGGCGGGGTAGTCGCGTAACACGCTAACAGTAGCAATGGGTTTAATTTTGACAGTTCAACGACATCCATTGCGTTATTTACGTTGCGTGCTCCTGTGTAGCTATCCACAACCATTCGACAGGCTATCGTATCGGAAATAACACATTTGGATAACCGGATTTGCCTTGCCCCCGACAGCAGACAGCTGTCGGAAGGCTAGCGGTCGTCTATTTGATCCAAATTAACAAAATTTTCAAATTTTAGACTTGTGAACAGCGTTTAGAGGACTTCTACGATGACATTGATTGATGTTCGATATGGTACGGAAGCGTATCGAACGGTTGTGAATAGCTATGCTGATGGAGTAAAGATTAAAATTGAAAATCATTAAGATTGTGATTGCAAGTGGGTTACGCAATTAGGAATGGCTTGTGCAATTTAACAAAATAAAAAAAAATACAAAAATAAGTCAAATCATATTGACTTATTTGGGTATATTTCTGATTTGTGGGTGATTTATTATGAAAATTGAAAGAATATTCATTTCTAAATGCCACTTAACAAACGTAACTAACGTATGCTGACTAATATAGACTTTTTAGACATAACTAGTTTAAAATAACCGTTACCTGTGTTCTTGTTTTGAATTGTAATTATTATGTAGGATAAGGTATGAAACAAAAAATGCCTTTGCCTAAGTTAATAACAATTACAATTCTTGTAAAAATAGTAAAAAATATTAAAAGTTAAGTTTGGATTTTTTGTGTATTCCCGTAATACAAAAAACTGAAAGATGAAAAAACATTTTACCAGACAACCAATTAAATCTTAATCTGTAATTATAATAGTTACCATAGATGTAAACCATGTTATTATTAAGAACCAAAGAGAATAAAAATGATGTGTTTATAGTTTTTTACCAAAGGGTTTGTTTTATTTGTATGCGATACATATAAAGGTACTGAAAACATAAAACTTTTTAATAAAACAAAAAACAGTGGCACTCCGGGAGTGCCGACAGAAGTGAAAACAAAACACAAACAGACTACTTTGCTATCACTCACTGGCGGATTTAGATATACATTAAAACCGAGTACATCCCGAGGACAGCCGAACCGGGTATTTTTTTAATCGTCGAACAAAACACGCGCGGTTTCGCTTACGGTAACAGTGGCGCGAGTTTAATGGATTTTCCCATCTCAAAAAATTCCCAGCGCGCCTTAAGAAGTTTTCACATCAAAAAAAACCTTGTGCATTTAAAATATCTGGACGAATAGACTGATCAAAATTATCGGATCAACTAAAATTCTAAATTATACCACGGTGTGACTAAGTAATTACAACAACAAACAATTTGAAATGAATTTCAACTTAATCCTAGGTTCGATTAAATTTTCTTCTTTTTCTGATAATTTTGAACAGGTTGTTGAATCTTTTAGACTCGATTGGCTCATCTTCCTGTTCCAATAAATCAATTCATATATAAACAGCCTGTAAGGTTCCCTCTGCTGGGACACAGGTCTCTTCTCTGTGAGAGGGAGTGGGCCATAATCCACCACGCGAGCCCGTTGCGGTTTGGTGGAGTCTTCGAAAGTTAGGTCCTAAATAGTGGCATGGGCCGACTATGGATTATGCCAATCTTTGACCAACTATAGTGACTAAACTATTGGATATATTTGATTGAATTTTTGGATGGAGACTGTGTATTGAACACAAAGTTCTTTATAGGCCCTGCGCAGACGGCACACTTTTTGTGCGATCGAGTCTGCGGCGCACAAAAAGTCTGCATGGCGCGTAAAAAGTCGGTCGCGGATTTTTCACAGACTCAACGCACACGACGCACATCTTCGATCATTTTGTCGGCAGAGCTGTAGGGACGTAGACGCTATGGAAATCGTGCAGAGATCGCGAAGTATTATTTTGTACATGAAGTACAGAAAAAGAAGAAGAAATAGAGAATTTTGGGTACATCCTATACTTTCGGAAAGATTACTGAAGGGACAGTTCCATACTAAACATTCAATTCTGAAACAACATCCGACAAATTTTTTCAAATTTTATAAAATGTCTTCCTACATTTTTCTTTTTAAATGTCTATCATGATATTCTGCCTTAGAAGTATCATAAATTGCTGGTCTGTTTTGTATTTCTTGAATTAACATAGTTACATCGACCTCTGGCGCCATGATAATAGATCGCGTGCGTTACGTCCACCCCTAGCAAATGCAGATTACCGATTAAAGTGTGCGCCGTCTGCGTTAGCGCGCGTTGAAGCAAACGTTCAATTTTTTTCACACACTTTTTGTGCGGTCTGCCCGAATTACACGGATTTTTTGTGCGCCGGACTTTTTGCGCGTCGTGTGCGTTACTGCATATAATTGCATAGGTTCTATTTTCACAGACTAAAAAGTGCGTCACGGATAGTCTGTCGTCTGCGCAGGGCCTTACTGACGCTGACTGTACCTACGCACGACCCGACGACTCACCTATACATTTACAACGAGAGGTCCACTTAAGACTGAAATGTATTGCTAGAGGTGTCGTCGAGTGTAACTGTCCACAAGGAAAAAAAAAACCAATATACTCATTATAATCTCTTTATTTACATTTGGCAAGATTAGTTAATTATAATAAAAACGCTAGCCTCGTCTACATGACACTATTAATCCTTACCTAGCCTGTGGAATATTGTATCTGCTATTCCAAAAAGCAACGGCAGGATCATCAACATTTTGTTACAAAACAAGAAAAGGGGTTACAAAACATGGGTCACCCACTCAATGACGCACCTGGCTTCTGTTCGACAGAAATGTCCGTATTACTACGAATTATAAACCTTAAATCGCATTTATCTCCCTGGCTGCGAAGCACATAAGTTCGTAGGAGGTGAATGCGGCTATATTGGTCAATTGAGCCTTGTATACCGTTACGGTCCACCCCCTGAAGAGTCCTCGGAGCCCTTCTTTCTTGTACGCAATTACAAGGCAGTTCCACAATCTGTTACATCTAATAAGTTTTTGGGCTTGCGACGGTGTGTTGTACTTCAAATTCGTCCTGTGGCTCTGGAACAATGTATCATTTTGTAAATCGACAAGACACAATATTCTAAAATGGTGAATACAAAACATACACCCGAAAAACATAACCCTCCTTCTGGCGCAGTCGGGTAAAAAAGGTTTATTTTTATACCTACATCATCCTACATTCCTTAATCAGCATATAAAATAAAAAAAACCCAAATGTATTTATGTATTCTTTCTACCGCAGTCCACTGCTGGACAGAGGCCTGTCCAATCGCACGCCATTCTCGATTCCCCGTGTCTCTCATCCAGCTGTTACCAGCAACCGTACGAAGATCGTCGCTCCACATAGACTGAGCAGTCAAGAACACGTCTACGTTAGGGGGTAGACCAGTTCTTGAGTGATGTGTGAGGTCATTGGTTCTACAGCTAATATCACCGCCCCCCCCCCTTGCCCAGCTTGGTTATTTGCTTTTCTGGTCCTTTTGCCCTTATTCCAATTTCGGTGGAGGTTGGCGCAGTAAGTCTTCATTTCCAAACTTCTCTATCAGCCTTCATCACAAACATCCTTTCCAGCCACAATCAAGCTATCTATCCCTCGTTTCTTTGTTATTTTCGAAATCATCTGGTCAAGTCAACCTCGTCATGTGGCTTTACCTTCCTAAGATTCAAGGTCACGTTCATGACATATAATAATCAGCCTCCCACCCCACCCACTACTGGGAGACAGGCTCGCCCACTGCTGGGAAACAGGCCTCATCTTTGTTAGAGGGACAAAATTAAGTGTCTCTTGCACGTTATAAAACGCCAAGGTCTATTTTGCTTTTAAACTAATGTAATCTAAGGCGGTTTAAACACTGCACCGGATACCGCTCCGGTGTGCGGTGCTTCGGTTTTTAACTTTGACCGTAGACCTCACGGAGATGGGGTGTCAGTGTGGGTTTTGGTGTTTGTGTATATGTGGCTAATGACCGAAGTGCGGCTACACCTTGTTTTAACCAAACCTCGGAACCTTGAACCTCGGGGTGCCCTTCGCTCGCTCTTGCATCCTATGTCGCCTCCCGAAATACACACAAACCGCATGTGGCCGGCTAAAACTAGGTGTAGCCGCACTTCGGCCGGCTAAAACTAGGTGTAGCCGCACTTTGACCGGCTAAAACTATGTTTAGCCTCACTTCGACCGGCTAAAACTAGGTGTAGCCGCATTTCGGCTATTAGCCGTGACATATATATACAAATCAAGATTCTACAGTCAAAGTTAAAGACCGCAGCACTGCAAACCAGTGCGGTGTCCGGTGCAGTGTGTTAACCGCCTTAGATAGTTTGAAGTTTCAATTACCTACAAACGCCACAAACGTAAAAAAATACGAGTTAACTATATCTAACGTAATAGTCTTTTTCACAAGGCGGAGTTCACAGTACTAAGACCATAGATTAGTCTCAAAATTGCAACCAACACTTCGTTATACATAATGGTTAAGGCCGAGGAAGTCCGGACTTTTTCCGGCATGAGAAATAAATACAATGTTTGTACGACAGCCAATACAACATTATAATCAAGTCCACTATCCAGCCTCACGGTTACATCACAAGTCTTCCTGCTTCGGGAAATAACTTTACAACGTTCTTGTATTCGAGAGACCAGAAATGTGAGAAAATTGCCGTTTGTCGGATTGGAAAAAGTTGACTAAGTAGATTTTATGTTATTGCTTTAAATGAGTACGTCGAAGTCAGAAGGCACATACATATCTTCACAATAGTAAAGTTGTCATAATATCATCAGTTCTCTTCAAGTTTTAGCTAAATCTGTTGAAGATACCACGATTTTCTTAGCTTCGAAGATATTTTTTTAAAGCTATACACATAAACGTATTTAGCCATTCGGTAGATAGAACTTTTGTCTATCCTTTGATTTTGCGGGCTAAAAAAAATGGGTGCGTCCCATATCATATAAAGTTATTTGGTATATTTTCATTTCAATAACGTTCACAAGATATAATAAACTTGAGCTATACCAACTGTTGACATAATTTCTTTACATATAACATTTATATACTCTAAAACTTATTTCGTATAACGTTATTGGATATAACGTTTATTTAATCGAAAATAATTAGGTATATCGTTTAAAATATATAATTCCGACTCGGATAGGTTAGGTTACAAGGCTTTCGTTCGGTTCGTGGCTTCGGCTTCCTAGGTTTGGTTAGGTTACTTGAAACCCTTTACACAGAAATAGGAGCCCGCGAAGCGGTGCTCCCTCGACAGAATGCAAGAGCGAGCGTATGAGAATACAAATACCTTTACCTAGGTATATATCAATTGATTAGACTCATAGTTTTTAGTACAATGTAATTTAAGCTGGTAGAAAAGTATTATAGCAATAAACAGTCATATTTATTTTTCGAAAATTTCAGTATCTCATTCGGTCGTTTCGTAATTTTTATTCGGACAAAAGTAATCGGAAAATTAGTATTTTAGGCAGTAGGTAGATTTAATATTTGTAAGGACAATTCTTATCTTTTTGTCGGAGCTTTTATTACTACATTTAGACTAAATAGGTTTTATGTCTTTTGAGTGGTATATCAAACTATTTTATATTAATTGTTTATTATGCTTATAGAAATTAGTTACTTTAAAATTATATCAATCGTTTATTATATTAACTGATTATTATATCAAATAAAATTATAGGTTCAGTTGTTATATCTTGTAAATATTAGAGGTTTTGTAATTATATCATATATTACTTACCCAAAAAGAATCCTAGAAAAATTAACTACTACTGTGCAAGATGGTACAATTTGCGCGACAACCGTGAGTAACTATTTATCGTGCCCTCCGAGGTAAGTCCTTACTGGAGGGGTCTGAAATCCAAAAAGGTTATCTAATCTCTGGCCAGCAAGCGGAGCAGACCGCAGGATCGAAACGCGCATAGTACAATGATTAAATCACCATCTGCCTAGCTGTTACTGAATGTATTTCACATGGAGCGACTACTGTTTGCCGCTTTAGAGGCAAAACGCCAGTTTCTGGGTAACACGATACCTACCCCTTAAAAAAACCCCTTGAATTATGATTATAGACAGTGTTAATATATGTGTACATACACTGATTTGCAGTCTCCTTTTAGCCAAGTCAAATGGATAAGTGAGTGTCTTAGAGATGAATCCGGCGATGGAACCAGCTAAAGAGCTGGCAAGAGCGAGGTTCCCTAATTGGCGCTTTTTCGATAAGCACTCTTCACCAGTACAGTGGCCCCCGCCGAGCACGTTCAGGAGGAGGGGCTGGATGAAGCTAAAGGTCGTAAACTGTAAACCCACTTGTGGCCCCATCTGAAAAGAGGAACAAACTCAAGAACTCATATTTCAAAATAAACCAGTTACTCAATGTTTTGTCATTACTAAAAAAGTTAGTAGTAATACTATGCCAAGGAAGCAAGTTTGTAAGACATTTGCTTCGGTAAAAATTGAATAGTGAAGAGTTTTAGGAACGTTTTTTTCATGTCATGTGAAACTAAATTAAAGCTTGTATAAAGTTGGAGCTGACCTGCAACAGTGAAGCGCTCAGCCCCTCGTAGAACGCGCGGATTCCTCCGTATCGGTACACAGTCTGGGCTCCGTGGAGCACACTCTTGTACTGGTCCTTCACCAAGATCTGACGTACTCTGATGACCTCCAGTGGTATAACTAATGTGGTACATACAGACCCCGCCAAAACACCGCAAAAGAAATGTTCAAAGTGCCTAGAGAAAGTTTTTTAAGCATTAATAATATTATAAATTAAGCTTGCTTAAGCGCCTTTGAAAACAACGATTGCAATTATAAAATGTCGGTAATCGACAGGTTGCTCATCAAATCCTGTTGTTATACATGTCATGATAAAAGTATGCAAATGGCAATTTTTTTCAATTTTCCATTTATTTTCATAGTTGTATAGTTATGTACTTACATAGGTTATCTATTAAGCCGTACTACGTAGGTACTATTTATATTACTATTAATATGGCCTGTGAACTGACTTTATTACAACTTGGCATATGTACCTAGTTCTGATGACGCTACAACATAATAAAGACCTGGAGTTGATGTGATGATGGAGGCGGAAGACAGTCGAGAGAGCTCCTCAACAGTTTACTACACTTACATCGTGTTTGAGCTTAGGTATTCCATTCACATTGATGAGAACTATAGACGTAGCTGGGTATAAAAATCATCCGAGTACCTACCGCTTAAGGAATCCCTTATTTGAAAAGGTAACAGAAAAGTAAAAAAAAAAGACTTTTTTAATAAAAAATTAAACCCACGATAAAAGAAATTTAAAAGGAACAAATAAAATAAAACCTTCTAGTCTAGTTAAGATCTTCAATTATTGTCTTTTACTTTTCAGTTTCTTTTGTCGGTCGGCTTCAGTTTTGCGATAAAGAGTACTCATCTTATTAATATCTTATCTACGAACCACATATTGGTAGATTTACTTACTTGTACTGACGCGGTATCAGAGTGGAGGTCAGCTGTGTGCTGATCTCATACACGTAGAACTGACTGCTCACAGCCAATACTGAGTAAAGCTAGAAATTCAGGCAGATTGTTACGCCATACCTACATGCAGACAAACTACTAAACATACCAAATGAAACAAAAACAACTTCACGGTAGGTTTATAGGGCAGCTTACAACTGGAATAGGTTATAAAATAATATTGACAAGTAATTTATTGTAATTCTGTCACATCTATTGAAAGGGAAGATACTACAGAATGCTCCAAAATGTTCATTTTTGTCTCTTAACCCTTTATGTCGCGGATTGGACTGCCCAGCCTGGGCTCCGGACACGAGGCCAGTTTGCGAATTCGTTCAGTAAGTCACGAAGACTTCTGACTGACTGAACCTACTCACTGAACTGACACTGGACAAGAAGCCATTGGGCCCCGTCCACACGGTGAGGATCAGTACTTTATTTTACTGCCTTATTCTAGGATCACATGACACTTTAGGGGCATCACATCCCGAGGCATTTAAAAGAAGATGTAAACAAATAAAAGCATTTTGCATGTTGAGAGGATGAATGAAAGGCGAATATCACAGCCTTGTGAATCTGCCTAGATATGAGTGGATACGCCGGGAGGGAGGGAACGTTCCTAGAAGTACAGACGCCAGCACATCAAGCTACTACAATCTGTCAAATTTCTTTAATAGGCTTTCAACTTTAACGCTAAAGCATAAGGTTCAAAGTTGACTGGGAAAATTTTAGAGTTTCGGGTAGCTTGATGTGCTGGCGTTTGTACATACCTATACCTAGTGACCTTATTGGTGATGTTCTTCAGAAAGGTCAGCTGGTTAGTACTCGCGACCAGCTTGCGTGTATCACCATATTTAAGAATGTAAACAAAGCAAACGGAGTTTGTAAGCATCGTCACAGGTGGTGTTCCATAGCTTCTGCCTATCACTATGGGAAGAAGGGTGAGTTTATGTACGTACATCCCGAGACATTTTACCAGACTGCATGGGTATTGACGTATAATCCAGACTTTTTACCGTAAATTATCGTATTGATCATGGCGTGTGGATGGGCCTGACAGTTCTTTGTACTGAATTGGCTGGCAAACTGTAACGCATGAGAGTATGAACAGTTGCACAGAACGTCTGATATAATACGGAGGAGGGCGTAGATCCTTAAGAATCGATAGACATCGACACGTATACTGGGTCTAAAAATAGGTACTGAATGCATTTTACAGCGGGTCGATGTCCCTCACACCCTGCAGACTTGCCATACCTGTCCTAGACAATGTCCGTGCCAGAATGCGGTGATGCCTTCCTCCCAAAAAATCGTCCTCGCTATTTTGTACGTGGAAACTTTCTTTTTAGGCTTATTAAGGAGTTGTGCTCTGATCTTGATTACGTCCATAGGTTGTGCGATAAACCTCGTCGAAATACCAGATAGGCAACCGACTATGAACTTCTGCTTTTGAGTCATTGAATCACTTGCGTCATACCCCACCATGATAGGTGTAACATGATGGGCAGATCGGTTTGGGGTTGATTCGGATTATTACCATCTTGTCATTACTCCGTGTGAGGTGAAAGGGCCAGGGTAGCCCGAAATTCTATTTTATTTTTATTTACGTCAATTTATTATGAAATGAATTGACGTGTTTTGAGATTTGACTGGACATTTGGCGACATTTGCTCAATTTTACAGAATAAACACGTATTTTTGCTTTTCTATTTACTGGAGGATTGTAGCGAGTTTGAAAGAGGTGGTAAGGTTTGTCTATGGTTTCATTGGGTGTTAAGCACTGACCTCTATCATACAAGGAAGGTATGATTATATATTACGTCCATGGGTATGATAGAAGTCAGTGGTGTTAAGTTATCCGTATATTCACTATGTCAAAAAATTAACTACTATAGATACTTTATTGCAGAATTCTAAAAACAGGGAAATAAACATTACCACTATGATTTTATCCGCGTTTATTCGGATTAAATGAATAGGTAGATGTAGATTTGTAAACTCGGAGTTAAGTAATTAAAATTTTAACTCTTATTACGCGTTGCGCCATTAAAAAGTGACGTCAGTTACCCTGATAATAGTGTTTTTTTGAATTCGGAACATTGCAGTTTAATCGATAAAACATACAATAGAATGAGGGCTACCGTTTTTGTTCTCACCAGATGGCGCCACTTCGACCAGGGTTGCCACTCGATGCCGCGGGGTGATCACACGCGGCGTCGCGGGAAACTTCAAAATCACGGTATTTTGTATACCAGTCCATGGCGACACATGTAGAGCATAACCCTATTATTGAAACCATTACCTATTTTATTATGTTTTAATGCAAATAAAAATATTATAGTCTGCCTGCCTAGCCTTTTTCCCAACTATGTTGGGTCGGCTTCCAGTCTAACCGGATGCAGCTGAATACTAGTATTTTACATGGAGCGACTGCTGCCTTTCTGACCTCCACAACCCCAGAATCAGCCTATAACGTTCCCACTGCTGGGACACAGGCCTCCTCTCGGTGAGAGGGAGTTGGCCGTAATCCACCACGCGGGCCCAGTGCGGGTTGGTAGATGTCACATGTCTTCGAATTTTTGGTTCTAGGACATGCCGGTTTCCTCACGATGTTTTCCTTCAGCGTTTTTGAGAGCAGTGGTGATGAAATAATTTACACAAAGTAAAGCGCCTGTCTGGGTTCGAACCTACGACCTACAACTCGTAAGTCGCGGCCGTTACCACTTGGCAACACAACACAACCCAGTTACCGGGTAATACGATACCTCTTGGTAAGACTGGTTGTCAGACTTTCGGGCTTCTGACTACCCGTAACGACTGTCCAAGATCCACGAATGACAACCGGGACCACGTGCTTTCCGAGGCACGGAGGGGTCTCGGTATATAAAGGTCACCCATCCACAGACCAACCGCGGCAAGAGTAGGTAGCTTAACCTGAAAAAAAATCTAGTCTATTCTATTGTAACATACAATAAGTGATAGACTTAATTTTAATACAAGAGATGGGTAAAGATAGAATCGATGAACTGAAATCTGATTTTGATTATCTAAAGTACATAAACGGGGTACCTACTGTATTAAAAGTTACAACAAAATTCCTTGCAATTAAATGAAAGAAAAGAACCATGACGAGTCCTACACATGCATGCCTTAACCAACGATTATGTCCAAAATCATTATGTCCCATTGGACATGTACGAGTAGCTACACCACATGGTGCATTTAAAAACACATTTGAGCAAGATATTTAAAGAATTCCTCTTTTTAGGGTTCCGTACCTCAAAAGGAAAAACGGAATCCTTATAAGATCACTTCGTTGTCCGTCTGTCTGTCAAGATCCTTTTTCTTAAGAACGCGTGGTCAAGTGGTGATTAATGTTAAATACTCAGGGCTGCAGTCCCTTGAAGCACTGACAAAACAATCAAATTTCTAAGTCACCGCAATCAAAAGATACGGGCGTTTATGTTCCGTTTATGCCGCATATTTTGACACTCGCAAGGGAATAAAAACCTAACCTACTTCCCGTTGACCTAGAATCATGAAATTCGGCAAGAAGCAATGTCGTGTAGCACAAGTAAAGGAAAAAAACCGAAAACCGTAAATTTGTAGTTACATAACTGTACGGAACCCTCAGTGCGCGAGTACGACTCGCACTTGACTGGTTTTTATTTAAGTAATTTAATGAGCAGTTTATTGTTTAACATTTGATCAATGATATTATAAGCACTTTTAATATAATTGTATTTGATAGCAAAAAAAATATCTCCTAGCACACAGCTCATTCGTTACTCTTCAAAAAACGATTGATTGCTGAGCATTTTCTGTCAGGCGTTGTATACACAATTAGTTCACTATCGAGGTTCGATTTAAATAACAATTAGTGTAATCTTGAGATTGCCTCCACCGAAGGTCATGTCAAATGCCCATATAACACCCACTCTCATAAAGATCGGAGACGCTACACTCGAAGTCTTGGACGAGTAGACAAACTGTCCAGTTAGGTAGGTCTAACTTCGAGAAAGAGGTCAATCGTCGAATCCAACTCGGCTGGGCAGCGTTCGGGAAGCTACGCAATATCTTCGCGTCTCACATACCGCAGTGTCTCAAGACGAAAGTCTTTGACCAGTCGACCTCGACTTTGACCGGTCGAATTGGAGGTGCTTGGGGGAGGCCTATGTCCAGCAGTGGACATCTTTCGGCTGAAATGATGATGATGATGATGACTTTTAGAAGACTGTGTCTGACGTATACGAGTAGCAGAAAGGGCGAGCCATGCTTGGCATAACGCTACTAGACCGAGTGCGCAACACCGAAATCGCCGTCGTCGGTCGAAAGTCTATGAGGTCGGGGACAGGGCGATGCGCCTCAAATGGAATTGCCAGGACGTCTAATTACACGAGGAGATAGCCGATAGAGTTTTATTTTTCACGTGGTTTCCGGGATTTATTAGATTTAGCAACATAAATAATTAAATGGTGTGGCAGAATTTGCCAATATGTTTGGCAGCGGCTGGAACCAGCATATAATGCACCAAAACTGTGGTACAAAAATAAACATAATTCTATGTTTATTTTTAAAACCTGAGAATTAGGCTGCCTTCGCATCAAAAATGTGCGAGGTTGAGGTTGCTAAGCGGAGAAGCTAAGCTACGAAACTGAGTACTTCGTTTAATAAAAAACACAGAGGGCGAGGGAGAATATTTGAAAGTCAAAAGTACAAAATTGTGGATCTGACACCAATTGTGCAGTTTTAAAATATTTAAAAATTTCTAAAAAATATGGAGTAAAGTACCTACTAAAACGGTATTGTTTAAAATGAGAGATAGAATAATATGTTATGAAACAATAGTCGGTAATAAAATGGCAAGGAATCATCGGCAAGAGATTACAGCGTAAGTAACTATGGAGTACTCAATATAGGTACTCATCGGCACTAATTTGTTTAAGTACCAAATCACAGACATGTGTTTTTAAACAAATATTAGGAACTTGAAATAGGTAATATCCAGCCGGTCGATTCTGTAATTTCACCGTGAAAACTTAGGTGAAGTGAGTTTGTTTTTGCTAGGAATTGACACTATTGACAGCTCACTCCACGCTCACTTCACCTAAGTTTTCACGGTGAGATTTTTGCGGAACGGCACCGCAGAACCTTGAAGCGAGCTGCTCCACTCATATTTAGTTCGAGGTCGCGGGGTGCTTATTCCTAGTTTCTCTCTAAAGTTTAATATTAACTTACATTAGCCAAAAATAAATTTTCAATCATGTCTTTGTTTAGAAGATTCCGATAGAATGGGGCCCATAACCTATTAGATGAAGTCGTGAAGATTGTCTTCGGATTGACGGAGCTTGGTCGTGTGTGTCGACAAGCCAGTCAAAATAAAGACAGTTTGGAAAATTATAAACAATGAAACGAACAGAAACAAAAAACATAATACTGATTTCACACTGGGACACTACCTGCGGTCTCATTAGCGATAACATCGATGTTGCTCAGGAATTTGCAACTTTCTTTACCGATTAAAACTACAGAAACTTTGAATTCCTTGCCTGCACTAGCTATTGAATTATTAAGAGCGAATGTCTCAGCCTTTAAATTTAAACATTAAACCCTATAGTTATTTTAAAGGCATTTAAGCAACATAAGATCAAAGTTACCAAAGATCTGTGGGCCATGTCTATTATAAGTTTGTCAATCCATTATTGAGACAAATGCACCCAATTTAGCTTTAATATTTAATTTGTGTGTAGATCAAGGGGTTTTCCCGGATTTAATGAAGTTCAGTAAAGTTATTCCACTTTTTAAATATGGGGACAGCAAAGACACTAATAATTATAGACCCGTATCGGTTTTGCCGGTTTTATCATGGTGCAAAGAGCTCCGAATTGGACATGGCCGGGACACCGCTAAGAAACTGTGAGAAAGGTGCATTTGTAATACATATTTATATGTTGAGTATAGTGAATCATAATTGTAACTGAAAGACTCGTTTAAGACCAAATAATTCACGACGACATATTATTACATAGTGCTACCTATGTAGTAGTAGGTACCACAGGGCTCCGACTGTGACAGACAATCTACGCGTCTATTTGTTCCGATGTACATTTGAGTGGTTTACAAATGCAATCTATACGTCGCTCCGCTCAAAGCGATGCCATGTCAAAGGTAACGACAGAGCTAACAAACAGCAAAGGCCTCACGTGTCCAGAGACAAAGACATTACAATACTGTATATCGATAACCCTTGCCTTTGTGTTAATATACACTGACCATCCAAGCTTTGATGGCAAACATTGTTAGCAGTTCCTAGAAGCTGATGACTGATGATTATTCACTAATTATAATATCACGGTAAGTAGGTACTGTTAGTCAAACGATATTAAATTCTTCCTAGAATATTCTGTTGATATCAAAGTGTAGATACAGACGCAAAATAATTATATGAGAAAAAACCTCTTTTATGAGAATATTAAAAGTTGCAAGTTTATTACTGAACTGGGGACCTAAAAAGGCCACTTTATTTACAGAAACGCAATTGAGTTTATTTACGGACGTCGGTTACTTTAAATAAGATATCTTCTTTGGCAGAATCATAAAAGGATAACATAATATGGCGAAGACAGTCCGTGTTTTTCTATTTTTCGTTGCACTACGTATTATAGGTATATTCAAAGAGATTCGGATTGGATTTGGATTGGATTGATTGGTATTTTAGTACAGACAAAAAAATAATAATTGAAAAATCCTTCACCAGTGGGATTTGATACGATTAACTTAACAGTTAACTGTCTATTATTATTCATAATGTTATCCTTTTATGATTATGCCAAAGTGGCCTTTTTAGGCCCCCCGTTCTTTAATAAACGAGGTGCAGGCAAGTCATTTTTTTATTTTTGTGCCAAGTAGGTAGAGAGTACCTACTTGGCATAAAAATAAAAAAATCAAGTCATTTTTTTATTTTTGTGCCAAGTAGGTACTCTCTCTAGTGACTGAAAGAGCAATCAAATTAAAATTTAATACCTATTTTCTAGACAAAAGTTATTGGAACATCATCCGTGAAGCTATAACAAAAGCAGAAGTGGGTGTATTCTTTTAATGAAAGGCAATTTAAGAAAATAATAATTTAAGGAATAATTGGTTTTAAATATGTATTGAGCAGAACTTTTGAGTACCAGTAAAACCATAATGCTCCCGTTATTTTGTTAGTTAAAATTAACCTCCGAATTCATCATCGTCAAAATAAGCACGCTCGCGCTCCTACAAATATTGAACTGTAGCTCGTAGCTCTACCATGAGTTTGCACAGCCAAAACTCGTTATCGTCTACGTAAATAATATCCCACCAAAAACATTTTCATGTAAAATGCACAAATTCACAAATTCACAAATTCTACACCTTGGCCAAGGTGTAGAGTCTGATAACTTTTTGGCAGTGCGAGCCATATGTGGTCTCATCTTGGCAACATTTTACATGAAAATGTTTTGGTGGGATTTCACATCTTTTTGAAAATTGCTTATGAAATAAAACAATTTTTTTAAGGGGGTTCTTTACTAAAAATCCTGAAATACGTATTTTATTATTTATAACAAGGAGTCCCTATATCAATTTTCAGAACTCTAGCATCAAAATTTGCGCAAGTCTCGTACAAACTTCCATCCCCTAGTTTAAGGGGTTGGAGGGTAAAAGTTCCAAGATTTAGAATTTTGTTGTTGTTTGTGTACTATTACTAGCTTACATACCAAATTTCAGCTTTCTAGGACTTCAGGAAGAACCTTAAGAATATGATGATCATCAGTGAGTCAGTGTCGAAATCGGGGTATTTTAGATATCAATAAAATCTAAAGTATAAGACCTATGCCATTGAAACTTTATAGGTTTAATAAGTCAACCACTGAAATCATATCCCGAAAATTTTGTTTATCTGGTATAATCCAAACCTAAGTTAAGAAGGTTCAAAAATACGACGAAGTGCTTCGAGAAAAGGTAGGTAGTGCCCTTGCGCTTCGCTTGGCTCGACTTGGCGGGGCACTCCCGTGACCCCAGATGTATGTAATATTGTACAGCGCCCCTAGCGGTCACCGAAAGAATTAAAATTCGTACCATGAGCACTATATATTTCGATAGGTAGGATTGAACTCATGGTAGATGTACTGAATTAATACAATGTTTGTCTAAACTACGCAAAGCGGAAGCTAGATTAGTGCTATCTCTTGTCCTTGCGTTCTTCCCTTCATGAAGTACAAAATCCACAAGTTTATCGAAAACTTGCTCGCTAACGTTATACTCGCTAGCGTTAAACTCGCTAGCGTTAAACTAGATTAAAATAGATAATAGAATAGATTTCGATGATAATAATAATTAAAATAATAATTTTTATTTATTTCAGGTAAATGACACCCATTA
Organism: Oligia latruncula; assembly: GCA_948474745.1. Taxonomy (NCBI): domain Eukaryota; kingdom Metazoa; phylum Arthropoda; class Insecta; order Lepidoptera; family Noctuidae; genus Oligia; species Oligia latruncula. Next base: position 25,426,651 of record OX419683.1, read on the forward strand.
CTGATACACGTATACAATCAAATAAAATTAGATAAATTAAAATAAAATAAAATCAAATCAAGTCAAATGAAATCAAATGGAAAAACAATATATAAAATTAAATTAAATCAGAATAAATCAGAATAATCAAAATAAATAATCAAAACAATAAAACTAACATAAAAATTAATAAATAATCATAATCACACCAATAAAATCAATACAATCAATACCCCCTCTCCGACACTGCCACAGCTTGCGCCATGAGTTTTACGGAGTCTTACGCAGGCGCTAAGGTAAACTCGATAGATCGTGTCGTATGTAACGTCACTTCCTTAAGTTTTGTTTCTTTCTTTCTCAGTAATAAGGAGAGAGAGCGGCAGAAAACAGGTTTTTTTGACTTTTTTTAAATTTTGATGTCGGGGTCTGCTTCCAGTCTCACCGGATACAGCTGAATACCAGTATTTTACATGAAGCGACTACCTATCTAACCTCCAAAACCCAGTTACTGGGCAATACGTTACCCCTTGGTAAGAATGGTTGTCAGACATTCGGGCTACTGAATGACGACCTGTAACAACTACCAAAGATCCACGACCAACGGCTTAACATGCTTTCCGAGGCACGGAGTGGTCTCGGTATGTAATCCACGGACCAACCGCGGCAAGCGTAGCTTAACCTGAAGGCCAATTCTCGTAATTTAAAACGTTCAAAATCTAGTCGCAGTCTCGTCTCGGCGAAGAACAAATGTCAAAAACTTGTCAAAATGCAGGGAAATTAGAAGTATTTTTGACAGATTGAGACCAAGATCAGACTATAAGCGTTCTTGAATTTCGACCCGTGCGGCAGTTAATACTAGCCACGAGCCCCCTCCCCCCTCTCCATTATACATCAATCTATTGTATTGCTTCTAATCAGAAAATCAATATCTATGATAAATGTGTTTGCAAACAAATTGATGATACTTCATTAGGTCAGAACCCTTTAAATCATTATGAATATCAATTTCTACTGTTTAGCCTTATTTCGTGAAAATGGCCCTGTTATCTAATTGATGATAAGTTATCAATCAATCAGTGAGTTTGTTTTCATGATAATTCATTATTAGCGAATAGTAAAATTCATCGACCAGTATACAAAAGGTTACAAAACTTCTTTTTTTAAATTTCTTCCATACCTGATTTTCCCTCTGGAATTATTTAGCAGCCGCCCGAAGAAATGAGAGCACCTGGTGGCCGCGTGACGACCGGGTCGTAGGTTCGAACTCCGACAGGCGCTTTACTTCGTGTAAATTATTCTGCTCTTAAAAAACGGTAAAGCATCGTGACGAAACCGTTACATCCGCCAACCCGCACTGGGTCTGCGTCGTGGATTACCACTAAGTCTGTCTGTCTGTCTGTCACAGCTGGATATCTCAAGAACTACTAATGGTATCAACTTGAAATTTGGAATAGGTTTAGATGACGTTTGCCCAACTATTTTGCAATTATGAAAGAAATAAAAATATATGTAAGTATATTTTTTGCAACAGGGACTAAAAGGGGATCTGAAAAATTCGAAGTGGGGCTACTAGGACATGTGGGGTATCATATGAAAGAGCGCAGTTTGCACATTCTCAAACATTTTTTCTTTTTTTTTAGACCGCATAGTTTTCGACGTTTGATGAAAAATGTAAAAAAAAATACCGTTCCCCCCTTAGGTATCTCCGAAGTTTGCAAAGAGAAAAATCTGAAATTATTCTATGTGATAGATTAGTTAGTTTAAGTATGTAAAGATTACAGGAAAAATAAAACGAAGTCTCTAAATAGCACACGTTTTCAAAAATCATCAAGAATACTTAGTTACATTAGTTCCACTATCGGTCAAGAGATGGCGCTGGCATAAAACTGCAATATTCTACACCGCAGTACAGTGCACTGCGGTGTTAAAATTATCTGATGAATATAGGCCTCGCCGATGAAAATTTAAAAACATGATGGTACGGAACCCTCGGTGCGCGAGTCCGACTTGCTCTTGCCCGGTTTTTTATAAATAAGTACTTATTTCCATGTATTATGGGTAGTACACCTTTGGTAGGCGAAATGTTGGTGTTCTTTAAGTAGTAGGTACACCTCTGCGGCTCTGACTAACCATTCAGAGATAACAAGCGTTACGATATTATGTTATTGTAAAAGGACTTCCGGATCACGATAGCTAAGAGTTATCTTCAGAAATATTTTTTCTTATTTTGCTAATCAGTTTAATAATCAGTTAGGCGAGAAAAAATTAACATCTTTTTAATAAAATAAGTGATAGGCATAATTTTATTATTAGAAATAAAGATAAATTAGATCAACCTTTTTTCAGATTATCTAAAGTATGTACATACATATTTTATGGGGTACTGTGTTAAATGCTACAACAAAATACCTTGTGACATAATTGCAATTAAATGAAAGAAAAGTATACTTACGTACAACAAGGATATTAAAAATTAGAGGATTATATCCAAGATAAGAATGTTTGGAAACATGCTGGTCCTGCTCCATAGGACAATCTAAGAGTCTAGACAAAATCAAACTTGTTCCTAATTTAATTTAAATATTTTTTTTAGTGATGACATTTTATTTTATTTCATTTTTACAATCTGTGACTACAGTGGCTCACAGACTTGTTAAAATTCTAGGAAAATCAACTACTTTTGCATTTAAAAAAAATAATTTCTAGATAATGTGAGCACCATAATTGTATCTATCACATAATTGATTTTCCTGTCATTAATTAATTTTTAATTCTTTTTACCTTTTGTGGTAGACTAATTTTATTATGGGTGCATCGTGTTCACATAATTATAATTATATTATGTAAACAAGACCTTGTAAAACATTTTAAAAGAGTAACGGTGTAGTTTCTTGCCCATTCTTCTCCATACGAAAACTAACTTTTGGAATGGGCGACTAGAATTATTTCTATTTAGTTTTTTTTGACGTTCAAATGAGTATATAAGAGGAAGTTTGAAAGTGGCGCCAGTGACAGAAAAGTTGAAAGGAAATCGTTTGTCTTGGTATGGGCATGTGATGAGAAGGGACGAAACGCATGTGACTAAAAGAGTGATGGATATACATGTTGATGGATGGAGAGGGAGAGGAAGGCCGAAGAAGAGATGGATGGATTGTGTGAGGAATGATATGAAAGAGAAGGGAGTGAATGATAGCGTGACGGTTGACAGGGGCGAATGGAAGAAGAAAACGTGTTGCGCCGACCCCAAGTAACATGGGATAAGGGCAGGAAGAAGAAGAGTTTTTTTTGACGTTCAAAGTGCCTTTAATGTGCCTATTTGAAATAAATGATTTAACTTTGACTTTGATTCGCACACTGCACCGTATCACGCAGCGGGGCGCAGATAATGCACCCTGCACGCGCGTGATTACAAATTCAATAAAAACGCACTCACGCGTGTGGAAATTGGCTCCGTTTCCCGCACAATAATCGCCTTAACTCGAAAATTAATATTTAATCGTCAATCCACCATAATAATGAGTTTGACCATCATAGCTCTATGTCACAGTCATTTTAAAATATTATTATCTAGGTCAAGTTGTTCAAGAATCTTTTGACGCACGGTTACAATTGGAACCAGCCCCACTATCATTTCACAAATGTTTACAGTGTGTGTTAATTCTGATTTTGGCCAGATTCGCCAAAATAACTTTGTATCACTGGAAAAACGCTTTTTTATCTTCCGAAAGACATAAAAAAGGAAAACAAAGGAATACCTGTATTAGTGAAAAGTACCCAAACTGAAAAGGTGATCAAAACATGAAATGAAAGAACTGAATTGGCAGAACATTTTTTTTTTTTGGCTGGACATCTCTTCTCTTGTCAGACGATCAATGGGCCCAACTTATGACCCAGCGGGTTCCGCTTAATGGCAAACGACATCGCGGCAGGCCCTGACGCCCCGACGGAGATGGCGGGATGAGCTGGACTCCCTAATAAAGATTGGTCCTTGCTCATCCATTGCTTCATAAGTTCGAAAAATTTGTCTGCTGAACAACGTGAGCTAGGTGGGAGGCTGGAGAGTAGGGAGGCCTTTGCCCAGCTGTGCAGTGGGGACATCAATGACTAGAACAATTGAAAAGTCACAAATTTATCGATACCAAGCATCATTAAAAAATGTAAAAGAAGTTAGTAGGGGTCTAAACAGCAGCAGCTTTGTATACAAGATGGCCGATATCCGCCTCACTAACGATACATACGGTTTAATCCATTACCTAATGTACCAAGACTCCATCAATAGATTGAGAATTAACTTGATGACGCTTTTGTTTATGTGCGCGGTCAGAACAAAGCGGTTATTGAGGTTAGCACTGGGTAATGTTTGGTACCTACATTACCTACTGCTAACTTCAACAATCACTGCTGCAGCACAGGTACCTGCTGATGGATTGTATATTTTAACTACAGTGTAACCTGGATAAGAGGGGTCTCGAGTTACCTAGGATTAATGATCACTTAAAGAACTTCACACGCAGCACATAGACATACTTGACCAGCATCACCATCTCCGTCAACTAGTGTCAGACTTTCAAACTTGCAGTGACACTCATGACCAGGCACTGAAACGGATATCAGGCCTTGAAGCAGAATTATGCGAAGCACACAACACCATTTCCACCATCAACTTCAACTCTCTGAAAGCCAGCGAACAGGTTGCCAACACCAATAACCTTTTCAATGAGCTGGTTGATAGTTTATCTGGACTGGAGTATGCGAAGCCCACCATTACCATAGACCTGACTGGGAACGATACCTTAACTAGATGTCCAACTCCAACTAGTCATAATAAAATTAAGAAATATATTAAAATTTGTAAAAACATTAAAAGGTACAAGAAACTCTTGAAGACACAAAGTGTTCAAAAGTTTAACATTACTTAGGAAGCAATGTATTAACTTACAAAGCCAGTTTAAATGTATGTAATAATAAGTTGGAAAATAGCAGACAAAAATGTATTATGTTGACATACAAAACCTTCAAAAGGAATTACTGAGCAGGGAAAATACACCTAAGGAAATGTCCTGTAAGTATGATAATAAATAAATAATAATAATAAACCATTTATTTTCAGGTAACAAAGAACCATAGATATATACCTTAATAATACAATTTTGTTAGTATATATTGTATGGTATCACTATAGTTGCACGTCGTCTTAGTGACCGTTTATTGTATTTTGACACAAACTATTTTGTAACGGATTTTGTATTAGTTCAGGAACATACATATGTTTCTTCCCAAGAAAAGTCAACATGTATTAGCTACTTTGTTAATACATGTTGTACATAAGCTTACAATATACACGCAGTTATTGATCATTTAACTGAGACTAGGTTAAGTGACGAAACAGTGTTATCTAGTACTTCTAGTCGACTCTTCACGTGACCAGAGGGCTGGCCTATTTTTTGGCCAAAGAATCAGCATTGCCATACAACGTGGCAATGCTGCCAGTCTTTTGGGCACGTTTCCTGTTGACAGCGATGCGGATGAATTTTTTGATGCCCTTTGATTCTTTCCTTTCCTTTTTATATACTTGCACATATTCTTATTATTATTTTAATACTGTACATAAAGTAATGATCTAATAAAAAAAAAAGTTTCTAACGTACTTCTAGTGATACTGTAATTTATTCTTTAAACTTTTAGAGTCGACAAAAAAGAAGCATAATATATGAATATTTTACTATAGCACCAAAATATAAATCGCTTCTCTGGCAAAATCCTAAACGTGGAAATGTTAATAGATAAATTATCATATGGATATCTTATGGATATCTTATGCTTTAAACCGGATAGAATGTTGTAAAAATTTTTCAGTTGCCAGTGCGTACAACAGGTCCTCAATAGGGTGTGGTACTTTGATATTTTGTAATAGTTGTTTTAGATATAAAGAAAGAAAGGATACCACTGCTTGCTCTGTTGATCGCTTATGTGAGGTAGCATGTGCTGAAGTTAAAGGCCATACTTTCTTACGTGTTTATAGACCACCAGCCTCAAATTTGTCATCATTGTTGATCATTTTGGAAAAAATACTAAGTAAACTTTTTAAAGGTTTTTGTTTGTGGTGACCTAAATATTGATATATTAGTTAATTCACCAAAAAAATTTAAGCTAATCTCATTGTTTAAATCATTTAATTTAAAATGTATAGGTATATAATGAAGCGACTAGATTAACAGTAACTTCAGCTTCATGCATCGGCAATGTATTTACTAATTGTAAAATAAAAGACTCGTCCTTAATTAGTGGCGTCAGGTTCAGCCATACTGGCATAGAAAAAACAAATAGGAAAGCCAACTCGAGCCCCGAGCAAGCGATAATAGCCTAAACACGTAGGGCTGTCACTTATAGTTTACTAGCTGACCTGGCGAACTTCGTACGCGCCAGCCGCTCTGTCCCCGCTTTTTAAATCTCTGATATCTTCTAAGATATTTATTTTAATTATATGCCGTAAAGAGCAATTTTGATCAAGGAATCAGATTTTTCAAAAAAACTTTATCCCCTCTTTTCACCCCCACAGGAGTGGAATTTTTAAAAATCGTTTCGGATGTGTTCATAACTTGACTCAAAGACCGATATCCATTTTCGAATAAATGGAAGCAAGCAGTAAAATCCACCCCTTCTTCTTCTTCTTAGCGTGTCGATTTCTTCTTCTTCTTCTTAGCGTGTCGATAGCACTCTAAATGGACTCGGCCTAGAATTCGGCTACTTGTTTGGCGCCATCACCAGCATCCTGTAACGTGCAGCTGATAGGACACTCAGGACACGATATTAAGTGTCCCATCGTTTGTGGAACAGCACCATATTTACACTCCAAGTCGGAGTCGTCTATGAATCTCCACCTGAACAGATTTTCTGTTTAAAGACTTCCAGGTTACCCAAGGTGACTCATGTCCAGGTCTTCAGCGGGTGGAACGAACGGTTCGGGTAAGGAAGTATTGTCTCGACACAGCTTCAGTCTTTCTTGTGATGGTTCGCCAGTGAGTTCACGACACACTTTAAAAAACGGTTTCGGCTATTCAGCCTTTGTGGCACAAGGATGTTGTCGTGCAAAGGGGACGCCCCCTTTGTGCCCCCACAGAAGTGGAATTTCGAAAAATCGTTTAGGACATGTGCATTACTTGACTCGAAGATTTATGTAATGCAATTTTCGAGTTAATCAAGCCACACAGTAAAATCCTCCAATCCTCCTCAAACTTCATAGTTTACTTAGATAAGTATTCGTGCCAAGTTTCAAGTTTATTAACTCAAGAAATAAGATTTTTCATACAAAACGAAATCCCCCTTTCCACCCCATTAAAGGTTGAATTTCCAAAAACCCCTTCTTAGTGCTCCCCTACATTCTAAAAGGAAGCGGTGTGCAAAACTTCACATTTCTAGACCCAGTAGTTTCGGCTGTGCGTTGATATGTCAGTCAGTCAGTCAGTTTCTCCAGATTTTTATTTATCCTTTTGATAGATTCTTATTTTGTAAGTGTTAGGACTTTGTAGGCCTTGTAGACTTTAGATCTGTAGAGCATTTTTTATTATAGCAAGTACCTGGTACTTGTTGACAGCCCTACGCTGCCCTCCCATATCTACTGTAATTTGAAAATATTGTAAAAGCCAATTATTTTTAAATAGAGTAACCGTGGAGTTTCAGTTTCATAAGTGCCCATGTTGGTTTATGTGAAATAAAATATTTTGATTTTGATTGAGGTACTAGCTGCGCCCCACGGTTTCACCCGCATAACTTTCAATCCCGTTGGAATATCGGGATAAAAACTATCCTATGTCCTTTCCCGGGACTCAAACTATCTCTATACCAAATGTCATCTAAACGGCGTTTCAGCGGTTTAAGCGTGAAGAAGTAACAGACAGATAGACACACTTTCGCATTTATAATATTAGTATGGATTTCACCCAGTTTCCCAAACAGTCAAGTTTAATAAAATGAGAGTGGTCTTACTTACAGAGACTACCTATATGATATACCGTTTTTCATTTATTATAGAGGTGGAAATGTTAATTAATAAAAAGTGAAAACAAACGTGTCGCGACCTGTCCAGACCCACATTCAAAGTACGTTTCCATTGTATGACTTAAAGATTTTTTATACCCATTTTCGAGTTAACAGAAACAAGCAGTAAAATCCACCCCTTAAACTTTATTACGGTACCCTTTTCCGTCAGGAGTCGATTTTTGAAAAACCCTAAAACCGAGTTTTGGGTTAATCCGACAGCGGGTTACATTATTTTCTTACCTATTAACATTGTCACCCCCTAAATCCTCTGTAGGGGTTTTTTTTAAACTAACAGTGACTATTACTATTATTATTTACTGAGATGAATATTGCCAAGTTTCAAGTTATTGACCAAATGAATGAGATTTCTCTTAATAACTGTATCCCGTCTTTTCTTTTAGAGGTAGAATTCTAAAAAATCAATTGGGATGTTTCCATAAATTGACTCAAAGATTATTTGTACCAATTTATGATTTAATGAAGTCAAGCAGTAAAATGCTCCCCTTAAAAAATTAAATCTTTTTTGCCCCGTCAGGTCAGCACTAACTGACGGGGTCCGCAGGGGCGATGCCTGCCAGGGTCGCGGGTTGTTCGAAATAGATACCGCGGCCCCTGGCACAGGCAACTGAAAGAACACGGGTGGGTTGTAGTCAGTAAAAGTCTGACGCGGGAGAAGTGATAATTTCCCACCCAAAAAAAAATGGGTCAATTTTCATTTGCGAATCATATTTTGATCAAGATACAATCTGACACTGACCTGCAAATTGCAAAAAAAGTAAGAAAATTTGAATTTCGCGGTTTAACGCTATCCATTGACCATAAGGACGCTATCTGGAGTCACAACTGCGAGGATATGATGGTTTCAAATTAAAGATAATATATTCATCTCCAGATTGGCCCCAAAACAATTAAATCACACAAATACGTTTTTACCATCACAATAATGGCAAAAAATTAAATATAAAGGGTTCTGAATAGGAACCAATATAGCTAAATCCAATGCATATTTTAATTTAAAAATAAGAAGATATTGTTATAAGCAACAATATCTTCTTATTTTTATTCTATATATTCCTATAAAGATAAGCTAAATACATTAAGATTGATTAATTGTTTGATTGTATTTTGTAGATAAATGAATAACATTTCATTTATGAGAAAAATAAGAAACGCTCTCACATTTCTCCATACATTTTCTACCCGTTGACACTCGCGGTTGATCATTCCGCGCTCAGAAGCTCTCGTGAAAGCATGGGTGTATCACTATTTAGCAAAAAATAATTATTACCGACTTCAAAAAAAAGGAGGTTATCAATTCGACACGTATGTATGTAATATTTTGGAATTGCGTTATATTCACATATGACAATCTATTAGGGCTTCCAAGCAAATATACCAAATTTTATAGACGTATGTATGTATGTTTGTCCACGCATTTTTCCGCAACTATTAATCGGATCGTGACCACGTTTACTTCAACTTAGGGAACAGTACAAGTTTCATCAAAATCGATTCAGTAATTTTCAAGATATAGACTAATACGTGTAAGTGTGATGGCCTGGCTTATTATATAAGTGTCATCTCAAAATCTTGGTAAAATTCTAGTGCAAAAACTAAAAATTACGAAATAAAAAAGTAATTTAAAAAAATTAAACCGACTTCAAAGAAATTAACTCAAAATTATGAAATAACTTTAATAACGGAAGTCGGTGGCAAAAAACTAAAAATATAAAATACAGATCCCAAAGACACCGACTTTCGATATTAAAGTTATTTCATAATTTAATCGCATATCTATGCATTGATTACGCAATCACACATCATAACATCACGCCTGTACCCTCTAAAGGGGTACGCGGAACGTAGATTTTCCTTGTAATACTAATATTTTACAATGTAATACTAATATTTTAAATAATACGTAGATAATACTAATAATTTAAATATTTTACATCGAGTGACTGCCTATCTGACCTCCACAACCCAATTACTGGGTATTACGATACCCCTTGATAAGACTGGTTGTCAGTCTTTCGGGCTTCTGACTACCCGTAACGTACGAATGACAGCCGGGACCAACGGCATAACGTGCTTTCCGAGGCACGGAGGGGTCACGGTATGTAAAATAATAAATAGAGATGTAAAGGTGGTCACCCATCCACAGACCAACCGCGGCAAGCGTAGCTTAACCTGATCTATCGACCTGTGCGGCTGTTATTATTTAGCCACGGGCCCCTCGGCACCTACTATTTTTCGGCACCTACATAATGTACGTAATGATAATGATAATGACTGATGAACTTCAACAATACTAAAAACCTGATTATCACACATAGTAAGTACTAATAACAGTTACCAAATTTGATTGCGAACTAACAACTAACTTTACTCAATAAATACCAGTAAAGTTAAAAAAATAATACCTTCAAGTACCAAGATTAGTTATAGTTACGTATAAAACCGAGCGGACAATGGGTTCAATGTGTGCGTGCGCGTAATGTTGTTTTGTTGCGATTCAAATACCTAAACTTGAGCGAGTTCAAAATGTGATAGCGTCCTTAAGTATAAATACTGAGTTTTTTTCCATACAAATTTTGACAAGCTCCCCATTAGTTAGTTTAGAAAATTAAAAACTTCATAATTTACTTAGATATGTATTCTTGCTATTTTATGCTAAGTTACAAGTTTATTGACTCAGGATATAAGATTTTTCATACAAAGAAAATCCCCCTTTTCTCTCCCTTAAAGAATGAATTTCTAAAAACCCCTTCTTGGTGCTCCCTTATACTATAAAAGGAAGCCGTGTGCAAAATTTCATATTCCTAGTCCTAGTAATTTCGGCTGTGCGTTTATGTCAGTTTCTCCTATAAATATCGATTATTCCCAGTATTATTATTACCTACATATTTCAATGTAAAAGTGTCGGGACCTCATTGTAATTATCAGTAGTAAAGGTTTGTGACATATCCAGGGCCCAATTAACCAGGGCACACTGTACTGACCTAAATCAGCCTTTTTCAATTTAGTAAATGTATGTTTTTTCTCATTTTAATACTTCGCAGAACACTTATTTTTCGTGTCTAATTTAAATAAGCTTTTTATTAGTTTTAGTTTATGATTAATTCAATATTTAATTTGCAGCATCAAATTGACCCAGTCGTTCTACAGTTACTAGAGTTTTCAGAACGGCGCGTTTTAAATGAGTGCCTGTAACGCCTCCATCATTTCGGCTAGTAACTTTGTAGTTCTCGCACTGCGTTCGGATACGCACGTGCCTGCAACAACATAAAAAAATATTGAAGTGTTATTAATAATATACAATATTATTTGAGTGTTGTGATGGACGCGGCTTCTGAAGATGGTGGCACTAAGGTAAGACTAGATTTTTTTTTTGGAGTGAAAACTTCTTTGTGCGCGTTGAGCGATTTTTTGAAGGGGAAAATCTTACGGGTTTGCGTTAACGAAATGCAAATGTAAACCATATATCTGTAGCTTGTTGCGCTTGGCCAGCAGTGCATAAATTAATTAATTTATAAAACTTTTATATTTTTGGCACTTAAATTAATCATGAAAATTCTGAAAAAAAAAAACACTTACCTGTATGCTAAACTTAGTTTTAAGTTTGCACTTCGGTCGGCAGTCACTTTATTTTATTTCATAAAAAACTTTTATATTTTTGACACTTAAATTAATCATGAAAATTCTGAAAACAAAAATACTTACCTATATGCTAAACTTAGTTTTAAGTTTGCACTTCGGTTTTTGCTTCGGCTTTATTTTATTTCATAGTTTTATGTTTTCCGAAAATCGAGTTGAATGGCGTGCAATAGGAGACCTATGTCCAGCAGTGACTTCTATAGGCTGATAATAATGATGAATTCTGTCCCCAGTACCCATGACTACCTATGTTTTATTATTATATGCATGAATTAGGTACTTTTGATTAAGTTAAGGACCACGATTTTATTCTGGAACTTTAAGTGCCTGCACACTTGGCGAATGTGAGCTAGACCGAAAAAAGTGTAACATTAACGTCACGACATTTTTTATTAGGTATTAGTATAGCATCGACATCTACTGTAACCGTTTGCGACATTTCCGATCGAAACTTCTAACCAGCTCGGAGTCTCGAGTATCCAGCTCCGAGTCTCGAGTCGTCTGTGCGACACGAGTCATCCATTAATAATTTTATTGTATTTAAGTACTTCCTTTCCCTTCCCTGCCAGCCTCCTTCTTTTTGTTGTTTTTTTTCATTGTTTTTGTATTTTCCATCGTATTTGTTGAACATTGCACATTTTAATTTTTAATTCTACTTTTACTTTTATTTTCGTTTATAACTTATATCCCTCCCATTGAGAGGAGGCCTGTGTCCCAGTAGTGGGAACATTATAGGCTGACTATGGATTATAACTCATATTGTGTAATTCAACTAACGAAATCTTGTATTTACTATTTATTTCTGTGCTAGTGCTGTGACGTTCAAAAGTGCCTTTAATGTGCCTATTTGTTTGAAATAAATGATTTGACTTTGACTTTGTGCACTGCTGTAACTCTGTAAGTGACGAACTCACAATTCCTAAAACTTTATGTGTATTTTGTTTGTGTATGTCGTAGTGAGTAAGTCGTTGAAGTGCCATAGGTATAAATCTATATAAGTACTAATAATAAAGCTGAAGAGTTTGTTTGAACGCGATAATCTCTGGAACTACCGGTCAGATTTGAAAAAATCTTTTTGCATTTGATAGCCCAATTCTTGAGGAAGGCTATAAGCTATTTAATATCACGCTATGACCCTTAGGAGCCGAGCAAAAAGAAAAAAAGTCAGAATGAAATTTTAAAAAGAAAAAGTAAAAAAAGGAAAAAAAAAATACGCTGAGCGAATACGGAGTGTTGCGACGGGGTGGGGGTACAAGAAATTTCACGCGGACGAAGTCGCGGGCAGAAGCTAGTAAATAAGTAAATGACTATTATTGTCGCTCGCTTTTCTGTGAAATTTACAACTAATTCAAGTTTATTTTTGATTTGCTAAGCGGTTTAAACTTTAGGGGCTTGGTTGGTCTTCACATAGCAAGACCCCTCCGTGCCTCGGAAAGCACGTTAAGCCGTTGGACCCGGCTGTCATTCGTGGATCTTTGACAGTCGTTACGGGTCAGTAGCCCGAAATCTGAAAACCAGTCTTACCAAGGGGTATCGTATTACCCAGTAACTGGGTTGTGGAGGTCAGATAGGTTCTAAGCTGTGTACTTCTTTAGGTGACAAATTCACCATACTAATAGATATAAATATGTAAGTTCTAAGTTATAAGTGAACAAATCGTTGGAGTACCTATATATAAATAAATAAATAGGCAGTCGCTCCATGTAAAATACTGGTATTCAGCAGCATCCGGTTAGACTGGAAGCCGACCCCAACATAGTTGGGAAAAGGCTCGGCAGATGATGATGAGGCTTGGTTGGAAAATCTTGCAGTTACAATATTCCGTGCGTTAAAGTTTATTGCTATTTAGAACGAAGTGTCATGACACACTTGCACACATGGCGAGTGAGGGCAACACCGAAAAAAGTGTAGCATTTTTCAATTACGACACTTTTGCTTTATTATTTGTGTTTTCTTTTTATTTCACATTTAGTTACTCTTAAACGTTGTTCATTTGTTTCATTTTGCCTGTTTTTGTACTGCGAAAGAAACTTCGTTCCAACCGGGTACCGGGTGTCCCAAGGCGAGTATCGACTTTACTTATATTATAATAAGCTTCACTTTTGACAATATGTGGGCGTCTATGTGTGATGAGTTTCCATGACGATTTTCTTTTGTGTTATCATCTATTAATTCGCTCTTTAGTGACAAAATACATTGAAGTTTTCGATTTGCTAAGCTATTCAAACTTTAGGTTTTGGTTGGAAAAGCTTTCGTAAGCACTATTCCGTACTGTAAAGTACAGACAGCACATCATGCTACTACAATCTGTCAAATTTCTTTAATAGATTTTCAACTTTTTCGCTAAAGCATAAGGTTCAAAGTTGATTTTGAAAATTTGACAGTTTCGGGTAGCTGATGTGCTGGCGTCTGTAATCACGTCTGTAATCCACAAAGGGTTAGTTGTTATTGTAATATTGTTTAAAGATGCAGATTCTTCTTCTTCTCGTGTCAATCCATACTAATATTATAAATTCGAAAGTAACTATGTCTGTCTGTATGTTTTACGATCAAATTTGGCAGAGATAGATTGCATCCCGGGGAAGGACATAGGTTTTTATCCCGATATTTTTACGGGATCGACACTTATCTATGCGGGTGAAACCGCGGTAATATGTAGGTACGTAATATACACGAAAGAGCAAAAGCAAAGCATATAATATAATAATGTTATTATTAATGAATTGTTAGGGCAACGATAAAAACTCATACCGTACCGAACTACTTGAAGGGCATCGAGGAGGGGCGGGGGTGGAGGGAGGGTTCAGGGGATCAGACCGGAATAACTCGAGTAGGAGTATGAAGGAGCTTTTTTTTTGAAATAGTAGAAATATGATATTTTATTTTCAAGAAAACTGCTCGTGCCGTCTATGGTGTTACATCGGATCAGAGAATCGTGATCGTGGATGAAAAATCGATCACAAAGGTTGAAATAACGCCTTTAGTCTCCTGTGGGTTGAGCAGAGATATACTATAATAATACACCACACACCCACATCACGCCAGTGGTGTTGTGTTTCTTACAATTTTTACCATAAAATATTTTATTTAATAAAAACGTTTGCAAAAGGTGTACATTTAGCCAAGAGTAGTAAATTTTCCATACAATTATAGTGCCTAAAACTAAACTAAAATATTTTTTATTAGGTACAGGTGCAAGTGGTGATGGTTCGTAATTAGAGTGTTAGGTAGCGACCTGCCCGAACTAGGTTTATTCAAACCTGTGTTTCAGGCCATCACTTTACATTTCAATTAAATTGGAGCGTTATTTTTTTAAATGAAACTGAAATAAAAATAATTAATTAACAATTCTGAGAAAAATCACATTGGTATGTACATTTATACCTAATACTAAGTCTATGTAAACATACAAAAGTAAATACTTACAAGGGAATAACATTATGATCCTGACAAAATTTCTAGAAGTTTTTCTGTGTCTGTGTATTTTTTTCTGAGTATCGCTGAGTATTCTAATAACATTGTACTACATTTTTTATGGCTTACACTATAGAAGCTGTAACTTGTTGAGTCTAATAAACAGAAAAGATCCTAAGAACACATAAAAACGATTAGCAAACGCATGTCTAGTTTGAGGCTTTATGCAAACGCAGTCTTTCCTTCTCTTGTCGGAAGGTACTGGGTCAAAAGGATTTGCAGGTGCTGGTGTTGTACTATGCTTAGAATGAATAATTGCCTTATTGTTAGGAAAACTAAAAGGACAAAAGGTAGCACCTTTAGAATTGCTCTTTGAGCGCGCTCTAGAGGGAGTAAAATGGTTTTTGCAGCACCCCCCATGAAGTTATGCAATAGGTAAGTACGGATTGACACAAAGATACATAAACCTGTTTAATTAATTTATAGTCGGCTATGTATATGCTATGCTTTTCAATATTATTACGTATTTGAGTTTTTTTGAGAGCAGTCAGTGGTAGCCCAGTGGTACCGACCCCGACTTACCGAGCTGTAGATCGTGAGTTCGAACCCAGCCAGGCACTTTACTTGTATGTGTATTTAATTTCATCACCACAGCTCTCAAAACGGTGAAGGAAAGACATGTTACATCCACCAACCTGCACTGGGCCTGCGTGGTGGATTATGGCCCACTCCCTCGCACAGAGAGGAGGTCTGTGTCCCAGCATGGCAGCAGTGAGAACAATAAAGGCTGATTATATGATTATGAGTGTTTATGTAGGAGGTAAATAATCTCTGAAACTTCTCATCCGATTTCAAAATTTTTTTTTTTTTTTTTTTTTTTTTACTGATAAAAAGCTACGCTATTGCCGAGTGCCAGATGCTTTATGTTAAAACTTGCGAACGAAGTCGTGCGCAGAAGCTAGTTTCTAATAAAATATGTATAGTGCTGTGCGTTATATTATTGTGATTCAAGTTATTGTTTGTGTAATTACTTGTTTGTGTAACCATGTAATAATTTATATATAAACCTACCTACCTAGATTAATTTCTAAGAGCGGGTCGTGGCTTAACAGCTGCACGGGTCGATCGAAGGTTAAGTTACGCTTGGCGAGGTCAGTTCATGGATGGGTGACCAATATATATCGAGATCCCTACGTACCTTGGAAAATACGTTAAGCAGTGGGTCCCGACTGCCATTTGTAGATCTTTGACAGTCGTTATGGGTAGTCAGAAGCCCGAAAGTCTGACAACCAGTCATACCAGTCAGTGGTAGTGGATTTCAGATAGGCAGTAACCGGTTAGACTGGAAGCCAACCCTATCACAGTTAGAAAAAGGCTAGGTAGATTGATTATAGCTCTCAGATTTAATATGTCTTATAAATTGCCTTATTGATTGCAAAAGCTCATTGCCTGCTGAAACGTTAATTAGGCATCCTATTTAGACTTTAAAGAAAATTACCACCTGTTTATGACATTCTATCATATCTTCTCTCCCTCAAGTAGTAAGTCCTCTAGTTTGAGAAACAGGGTGCTTCAATGATTAAATTGTACTAATTTTCAGCGTTTATGTAAGTTTGTATGGTACCGTCACCCGGTCCTCTGGTATTATGAAAGGTAGAAATAACTTCACTTTTAATTGTCTTTTTCTGAACTATGTTTTTAGGGCTTCATACCGCAAGGGTCCCAACGGGGTAATGGGGTCCCGTTGGCACCCTGCGTTGTCCGTCTGTCCGACCGTCAGCGGGCTGTCATAGGTAGAAAGTTGAAATTTTCACAGATTGTGTATTTCTTTTGCCGCTATAACAGCATCATCTGCCTAGCCTTTTTCCAACTATGTTGGGGTCGGCTTCCAGTCTAACCGGATGCAGCTGAATACCAGTATTTTACATGGAGCGACTGCCTATCTGACCTCCAGAATCCAGTTACTGGGTAATACGATACCCCTTGGTAATACTGGTTGTCAAACTTTCAGGCTTCTTAGTACTCGTAACGACTGTCAAAGATCCACGAATGACAGCCGGGACCAACGGCTTAACGTGCTTTCCGAGGCACGGAGGGGTCACGATATGTAATATGTAATATATAATAGATGGTCACCCATCCACAGACCAACTGCAGCAAGCGTAGCTTAACCTGATCGATAGTCCTGTGCTGCTGTTATTATTTAGCCACACTATAACAGCAAATAATAAAAATAAAATAAAGTTAAAAATAAGGCCAGCTGAGGTTCCAGTGAGTCGGAACTGTCTGTGAAGATGCCCCCAACCGACACACAATCGCTCAGACCTCATAAGCACTGAGGCAAAACTATTATTGTTATGATTTTCAGCCAGTATGAAATAACTTGTTCAAACTATCGCCACCTAGTAGGTATTGGGATATCCTCGCACTTCCTATTTGTACAATTACCTATGCAACTCACGTAAGTAAGTACATAAATACGCATACAAGGTGCATACAAGGCCACATATTTGTAAGCCATACACTTATTCTGTAGCGGGAATTGAATCCTGTCCTTGAGCTCAGAGTTGAAAACACTTTTGAGTTCAAAACACCAAAAAGAAAGAAAGAAACTAATGCAAGTATACATACATGAACAAACAGAAGATTTTCCTATTGATATTTTCTCCATGAGTTTCGCTTCATACAGACGTTCATATTTAGACAGAGTGTAGAGTGCATGTCTATGTAGCTCTAATCGGTTTCTTTTTTGTAGTGTTCTAGAAAATGTACTAGACACACTTTTTATTTTTCTCCTTTGTCTCATATATTTTTTTAATTTAGATGTGCTAATTTTACATGATATTTAATTTGAATTGTAAGTGACTGTGCTATTGGTGTGCTTATTATAAATAAATAAATAAAAAAAATATATAGAGCACCACGGGCACAGATGAGCATAGAACCTCCTCCAGGTTCAAGCAGAAAACGCCCAAAAAATTCACTAATTTCAAGGTTAATCAGTTATTTATTTTATTATTTATGTACAGTCAACACAAAAGATAAGTATGCAGGATCGTCGGATATAGTCGGAGTTTATTAAGAAACCGATGGATGTTCTCGAATAAAATTTAATTTTATTAATAGAAAACAAACAGCTCATTTATCAAATTGAATTTCAGTTGACAACATCCATCGGTTTCTTACTAAACTTCAACTATATCCGACGATCCTGCATACTTATCTCTTTTGTTGACTGTACACACAGTAAAATGGTTAGTACTATTACTAATAGGTAGTACTGTAGTAGGTAGCTACGTTAGGTAACCTGAAGAAACTTGAACTCAACCTGGGCCTCAAGTCTGCTATTACAATAGTGTCAGAGTGGTCTATCACTGATTTCATAATTGTTAATTTTGACAAGTTTGGTAATTTACTAATACATATAATGGCGTCATTATGACTTTCCAATAGTCAACCACTGACACTGCATTGAAAGAAATGGCATAGAATGGTAATCTCTTAGATAATGACAAATGAATTACTGACTTAGGCGGTAATCTGCTAAAATTTTGACTGTTCCTTTGATCAGTGACCTATCATTAGAACGTCATTACGCAGTCATTGCTTTTAATTCGTTACGAGTATCGTATAATAATATGTTCTGTGCCATTGACCGACCAATGATCGACCATTATGAATTTAGCAGATTACGAACTTTAGCAAAATGACAATAGGATCGTGTTGGTATGACATATCGAGCTCCGTGCCTCGGACAGCCATTGGTCCCGGCTGTCATTCGTAGATCTTTGGCAGTCGTTACTGGTCATCAGAAGCCCAAAAGTCTTACTAATTAATAATAATAATAATAAACCAGCCGTACCAGCTTGGCAGTGCAGAATTGAACGCCGTATTGGTGGGGCCAGAGCGCTCATTGGCAAACTAATCTGCTTCAGGGAGGGCAATACTCGCCCTAGAGTGATGCGCTTTGTGAGACGGGCATTCTTGGGGACTGATATCAGTCCTCAAGACTATATGTCTTGTGTCACGGAGCGCATCGACTTCCTGAAGCAGAAAGTGTATGCATGGGCGAACCGTATTCGTCGGTACAGGCGGCGAGTGGAGCGATACACTCAGAATCGCACATTCCAGAGTGATGAAAGGTGGGTTTATAGGGCTTGGGAGCGACCGGACCAAGGTGTTACTGACACGTGCCTACCGGATGATGACGCCATGTGCTCGTTTTGGCGAAACATCTGGTCGGTGCCTGTCAGTCACACCGAGGGTGATTGGACTGGGAAGATTGAGCGAGCGTGCGATCTAATACCAGAAATGGGGGTACTTACCATCAGCCCCCAAGATGTTGCTCGTGCAGTCCGACCGTTGCCTAACTGGAAATCTCCAGGGCCGGACGGGCTGCACAACTTTTGGATAAAATGGTTCCAAGGGTCGCACGCCTGCTTGGCATCCCAGTTCCAGTCAGCCTTAGAGTCAGGGTCGCTGCCCCAGTTCCTAACGACAGGAATAACCCACCTGCTCCATAAATCAGGTAGTACCGCGGATCCCAAAAATTATAGACCGATCACTTGTTTACCGACGGTCTATAAAGTTCTTACATCCATTTTGAGAACTAAAATTAACAAACATATAGACACCAACTCCATCATGTCTGTCTCTCAAAATGGATGTAAGAACGGGTCCCGGGGTACTAAGGAGCTACTCCTCATTGATATGGCCATTAGCCAACAGGTTCGTCGTTCCCGAAAGGATCTGTCGACATGCTGGATAGATTATAAGAAGGCCTATGACTCGGTGCCACATACATGGCTCATGAGGGTGTTGGAGTTGTACAAAGTAGATGCAACTCTGCGCACCTTCCTGATGTCGTGTATGGGGCAATGGAGGACGGTCCTTCGATATCCAGGATGTCGAAATATTCAGAGGAATAGCGAACCGATAAGGATCGAGCGAGGCATATTTCAGGGTGATAGTTTGAGTCCGCTTTGGTTCTGCTTAGCCTTGAATCCTCTAAGCACGCTGCTGGAGGATTCAGGTCTAGGCTATCGGCTGAGGAGAGGTGGTCAGGTTATATCGCACCTCCTCTACATGGATGACCTAAAACTCTTTGCCCCCAACAATTTGCAACTGATGGAGCTACTGAAAGTAACTCAAACTTTCAGTAGCGCCATCAGGATGGAATTTGGTGTGGACAAATGTGCGGTCATGCATGTAAAGCGAGGGGAGATTGTTGAATCCGTGGGAACCCAACTCTCGGATTCCATAAACCTTAGAACCCTCTCCGCATCCGAAACCTATAAGTATTTGGGTATGTCGGAAGCGTTAGGCATCAATGTTACTGACATGAAGCAATCGTTGAAGGAGCGCTTCTTTGGCCGCCTGAAAAAAGTACTTAATAGTCTTCTATCAGGCGGAAACAAGGTGCGCGCCTTCAACGGTTGGGTCATGCCGGTTTTGATGTACTCTTTTGGCATACTCAAATGGACTCAGACCGAACTCGACGCCCTGGATAGGAGGGTCCGTACGTTGCTGACTGCAAATCGAATGCATCACCCACGGTCATCGGTAATGAGGCTGTATATCCCGCGAAAGTGTGGAGGTCGAGGGTTTTTAAACGCTAAGACCCTCCACAATCGCGAGATATGCAGTCTCAGGGAATATTTTCTAGAAACCGACGTGGGGATGCATCGAGATGTAGTCGCCGTGGACAAGGGCCTCACCCCGCTCTCCTTGGCTAAAGAGAACTGGCGCAAGCCAGTAGTGCTTGACACTAATGATCGCATGGAGGTATGGCAGAGTAAGGAGCTTCACGGACGCTTTTTCCGGGCCCTACATGGACCCGATGTTGATCTACTAGCGTCCGTAGCCTGGCTGCGTTTCGGTGACCTCTTTGGGGAAACCGAAGGTTTTGTCTGTGCAATTATGGACGAAGTTATGATGACGAACAATTACCGGAGATTTATTGTGAAAGACGGCACGGTTGACATCTGTCGGGCATGCCACCGGCCGGGAGAATCAATCAGGCATATTATCTCCGGGTGTTCTCGTCTAGCTAACGAAGAGTACTTGCATAGACACAACCTTGTAGCCAGGATAATCCATCAGCAACTTGCTCTGAAATACAACCTTGTGGAATCGGAGGTGCCGTACTACAGGTATGTGCCCGACCCAGTTCTCGAAAATGGTGATATCACATTATATTGGGATCGATCCATCATCACTGACAGGACTATTGTTGCCAATAAGCCTGATATAGTGGTGGTGGATCGATCAGAGCGGCGCGCAATGATTGTTGACATAACCGTCCCGCATGATGGGAACCTCGTGAAAGCCGAGAAAGATAAACAAATCAAGTATCTTGACTTGGCTCACGAGGTTGTCGACATGTGGGATGTGGACTCAGCGATCATTGTGCCGATAATCGTGACAGCCAATGGTCTAATAGCCAAGAGCCTCGACCAACACCTGAGGAGGCTCTCGTTGGGCAGCTGGATCAAGGGCTTGATTCAGAAAGCGGTACTTCTGGACACGGCCCGAATAGTTAGGAGGTTCCTCTCTCTGGAGCCCTGACCGCCGGTAGCTTGGACCCTGTTCCCGATACCGGTGGGCTACTATTTTTTATATTTTTAAATGTTTTTATATTTCTTTATACTAATATTTAAAAATATAATTTATAAGATTTTAATTGAATAAAGGAGATAATAATAATAATAATAATATTCCACAACTATCACACAACGCCGTCTAGTCTCAAGCTAAGCAGAGCTTGTGTTATGAGTACTAGACAACTGATAAACATACTTATATATTTCTAAATACATACATATATAGATAAATTACCCAGTAACTGGGTTGTGGAGGTCAGATAGGCAGTCGTTTCATGTAAAATACTGATATTCAGCTGCAATATTTATTTATAGAATTATATTAATCATAAAAATATCAATAGAACTTTCTAAGTTCATAATGCCTTATTTAATGAAATCATGACATTTGAGGCCAATTCGAACTCAAGGATTTGTATTTTTGATTATTATAGCAAATAACGGAAACGTGAACCCAACGACATTGAATACCGAAATAAAAGTTATTTTTGTCTTTTTATTTAATCTGTTTTTAATTAATTTGTTTTTTTTTTAAGTTAATTTGTTTTTAATTAATTTGTTATTTTTCAATTTGTAGTGTCTTTTTTAATTAATTTGTAGTGTCTTTTTTTGGAAGTAGGTTTTTTTTTTGTAAAAAGTTTTAATCTATTATTATTATTTTTTTTATATTTTTGGGACAAAATATAACATGGGGTAAAAATTATTGAAATCGATTCAGTTACTTATTCTGAACAAACTAAATTCAGGTTTCGCATATACTAAAAATAACGTTGTATACCACACCTCAGTACCACACCATTTGATTAGATTATAGTGCCATGCCACCGAATTCATTACTTGGAACGAATTGTCCCACCATTTTGGCAAAGCCATTATTATGCCTTGTTGAACGATCAACAAAAGAGTTACCTATGGCAACTAATAACTGTTTGTATTGTCTAGCATAAGACTAGCAGGAAGATTGCTCTGTTTAATAGGTTCGACATGTAATTACGTTGGAACATTTTTGGGTGAGTAGGTTATGATGTTATGATAATGAAAATACGGTCAGTGGGTCGTCATAGGGGCGGAGTTAGCGAACCTAAATGGTTTTTATGGTCAAGGTCAAACCGATAGGTACTGCAATAAAATTGGGAAATTTCCGAGAAAAATAAACTACATTTTTTAAGTCCTCGCTCCATAACGCCCCTAAAGGTGCAATTCCAAGATGGACCGCAGGCCGCAAACTGAAAAACAATTTGCGGCCTGCGGTCTTGCTAAATATAGCAAGACCGCAGGCCGCAAATTGTTTTTCAGTAACGGATTAGCAATAGCTAATCCGTTGTTGAGCAGACGTTAAACATATGAAGCTACGAGGGGCCCGTGGCAAAATAGTAACAGCCGCACAGGTCGATCGATCAGGTTAAGCTACGCTTGCCGCGGTTGGTCTGTGGATGGGTGACTATCTTTACATACCGTGACCCCTCCGTGCCTCGGAAAGCACGTTAAGCCGTTGATCCCGGCTATCATTCGTGGATCTTTGACAGTCGTTACGGGTAGTCAGAAGCCCGAAAGTCTGACAACCAGTCTTACCAAGGGGTATCGTATTACCTAGTAACTGGGTTGTGGAGGTCAGATAGGCAGTCGCTCCTTCCCCCCCGGTGGGTCCCCCATTGTCGAGGCGGGGGGGGGCTCAGTAGCCGTGGCTTGATCACCCACGGTGAAGCGAAGAGGAACCCGAGGAGGGGCCGCTCGTCAGGGCTTTTGCCGACAAGCCGACGACGCGACGTAGCGGCCAACATGTAGGTTGCGGTGCCGCTTGGGCGACATCGCAACTGTGGCGGGCCGCGATGTCGTATGGGAGACATCGCGGCTGAGGGTAGAAGGCCGCGGGGGGAGAGGAGTGCCGGTATTACCGTGCGCCGCTCTCCCTACCTTCCGCGGCCTTGACGGGGTCGCCACCGTCTGATGGCGGACATGGTGGGGCCGCAGGGGAGGAGGAGTGTTGGTATGACGTTGGCCGCTCTCCCTATCCTCTGCGGCCGAAAATTGGCAGGCGGCGGGGCCAATGACCTGACCCGTCGCAGGGGGACCAAGGGTGCCTAGACACGGGGTAGTCTGGCGCCCATGTGCTGGTTTGGTCCCTGGGGTGGTCACGGCGTGCTATGTGTTCTGGTGCGCCGGTGATGGGGAGTACGCCCCAGAGGAGGGTCCGGTGACGGACAGCCGCGGCGGGTTCACGGATGAGTGCCAACTCGTACCCGTGTTCCCGTCATAAGCGGCAGAGGAGTACATCGTGGAGTTTTAGTGGGTAAGAGTCCCACATACCTGCACTATCTCCCCGTGGTAGTGCAGAATGCATGAGCATTTCTCCAATTTAAAAAAAAAAAGGCAGTCGCTCCATGTAAAATACTGGTATTCAGCTGCATCCGGTTAGACTGGAAACCGACCCCAACCCTACGCAGATGATGATGATGATGATGAAGATACGAATATGTTCGACAAAGTCTGCTCAACAACGTAAATAATGCAATGAATATTGTTGAACTGTCAATTGCCCCGCAGGTCAACAACGACATAATTCTCAGTCAAAGAAGCCTCTCTAACTAAAAGCCTCCACTATCAAGAATATCAATACAACAACCAATTTAGTTAATTACATTACCGAGTAATTCCTGTGAAGGTCTTTGCAAAATATAGAGGAAGCTACCCTAACGACTATCAAATTACTATGTCCACTGATTATGTAAGTTAATGAACTTTGTTTGTCACCTCTGATGCATGATTTGTGCAAGTGATGGAGGCTTCCGGCGCATGCGTGATGCGGATGATGATTTATGAGCCATGACGTATGTACCAAGACGAAACGTTTACGTAAACGTTCGACGTTTTCTAAATAAAAAGTATTATTAAAACTAAAATTGCTTTTATTAAGCTTTGATACTAAATCGGCCTATAATGTTCCCACTGCTGGGCCATAGGCCTCCTCTTCCTGAGGGAGTGGGTCGTAATACACCACGTGGGCCCAGTGCTGGTTGGTAGATGTCACATGTCTTCGTATTTTAGGTTCTAGAACATGCCGATTTCCTCACAATGTTTTCCTTCATCGAGGCAGTTCGTGTCCAGTCTCTGCTCTGAAAAAAAACTCTGCTGCGATCAAATTATTTACACAAAGTAAAGCGCCTAGCTGGGTAGTGGGTAACTGGACCGTTACCAGTGAGCCACTGCTCAGATACCTAACAATATAAAGAAAGAAAGAAAATACATTTATTTAGCACAGACTAAAAGACACACAGTACGTAGTCAGATAATAACTTTTTTAAATGCGGGAGAAACTGTGAGGAGTTTAAAAGGTATATTTTAACGCCTGACAGGGATGTTAGTAGCATTATGTACTTCGTAAAACGTAGGTATTACTGATTAAACAACATACATACATGCCTTCCATATATTTTTGGGTCCAATTCGTCTTTTCTACCTTGATGATTCCAACTTTGACAAGTTGAGAGTGCACTGAAAAAAAATATTTCTTACTACACCACATTAAAGCGATTTCATTAAGACTTTACTGACTTTAAACAGTAAGAAGAAATGTTTGTAAAACAGTAAAAGACAAAACAGTAAATTTTAAAGATTGAAAATACTATTTACTGCAAAAAAGAAAAAAAAGGAAAACCACCATTACTGTAATGTAAGTAAATTTCAATGGTTTGAACGATATAACCAAATGAATAAAACAGTTAATTTTGTGACCTTTGAGCAGTTTTGGCTGCTTAAAACGTTAAAGTTTACTGTCATGACGGTAACATTTTGTTTCAAGCTTTAACTGTTTTCGGATCAGTTAAAAATACTGTTTTGAACGTTAGGTTCATATGAAACTGTTTAAAGCTGTTCAGATGTATGTTTTTTCGGTTTTATTTACTGCTTATTTCTTTCAGTGTGAGGTCCTAGATTCAGTTACCAGGTCGAGCAATAGGCTCGCTTTTCATAACATCAGACTTGCATAACTAGTGTTAAGTGGGTGTTTGTCCTTTGCACTTATACTAGCTTCTAATTATTCACATTTTTCTAAATAGGTTAACTATTTTCTTTTTAACTTTCGGACCTTATATCACAGTTGGTTGCAGTAACTAAAATAGGGCACCCCGACCAAATGGGTTAGGTTAGGGAGCACGACTTAATCTTTCGGGGAGTAAAGGCTATACTTAATCTGAAATCTTTTTGTCTTCTAGCCATCAACATCAAGAGGTAGTAGCTCTATAGTGAAGGCGAGGTCTTCGAGGTCTCGTTCGTCTCATCTGCTGCCTCCTATCTCTCCAGCAGATACCACCAGCAGCTCAGGTAACCATAAGTTATCATAATCCTTCTGTCCTTATGCCAATTTAAGCTCTTTAAAGACTACCTCAGTGAGCGTACTCAGTGCGTTAACATAGATGATATCCTTGGTGATGAATGTAAAGTCACCTACGGCGTGCCCCAGGGCAGCGTGCTCGGCCCGACCCTTTTCCTCATCTATATTAACGACCTGGGTATGCTCACCCTTCCTAAGGGTGAGCATAAAAAAAAATTACTTTTGTCACAATTAAGAGTGTAGCAGCATCTATACCACCACATACAGACTACCCATCACACGGACTTCACGCAATCCTGCATCGCGCAAGCGTTCGCAAGCATCGCGTTTACCGTGCAACTAGCATCATTATACGCAACTAGCATCATTATATGCAACTAGCATCATTTTATACAACTAGCATCATTATATGCAACTAGCATCATTATAAACAACTAGCATCATTATAAGCAACTAGCATCATTATAATGCTCTATAAGAGCATTCACAGGACTTTGGTACTTAGATACAATATATTTTTTTAATTTGTCTTTAGCAGCTTAGAACAGAGAGAAGTGGAAAGAAAGTATAGTATAGTAGCCTTTGCCCTGTAGTTGACATCACAGGCTAATAAAAATAATATCTTTGAACAGGACGTCAAATATCTGCGATCCAATCTCCTAGAGAAGAGAAGACCCGGTCAAGGTTCCACAGCGGATGTCACCAGAAGCCTTCTATCTATCTGGACTGGTCTGATGTGAGGTCTGAGAAGAAAACCAAAGGTTAGTCCACTTGTAGATGGGACATACATACTGCATGGAATTACTATGTACTAAGTTTAAAATTGAAATCGGAAACGCCGAAAACTCGGTCTTAAGAGAAAACTGAACTGGGTCCTATTCTAATAAAGTGAACATACATTTACTTGAAAAGAAGGACACGATGGAAAAGTTAAGGCGAAAGCGCCAGGGTAGCCCGCGAAATTCAATTTTTTTTACGTTTTTTGCAATTTGCTGGTCAGTATTAAGTTGTACGTTGATTAAAATATGATTCGCGGCCGTAACAAATATGTATTTACGGAATTATAATCATTAAAGTCATCAACACAACTCTCTAAGACCATGTAATCCCCAAATGTCAAAATTTCATGAAATGGTCATTCTTGGGGATTGTATACACGGTCTTGGAGAGTTGTGTAACGTACAACTTAATACTGACCTGCAAATTGCAAAAAACGTAAGAAAATTTGAATTTCGCGGGCCACCTTAGCGCTTCCCCCTTAAGAGTACTATATTTTTGACGGAATGTATGTAATAATATTAGGTAAGAAGTAAAAAGAACATTTTAATTGTCATTTGCCAAGCCAGGGTATGGTGATCAGTGAAATGGTGTTGGGGTTTACCAATCCATTTTAACCACACTTTATTTTTTTTATTTATTTATATAGTTAAATTATTTTTAATTTCGTGTTGAATAAAATTAATAAATATTTTAGTTGTCAATTATTTTGTATTATTTGTCTGCTCCTTACTTGAATGTGCAACAATTTCATAGACCGAGATAAATAAACGTTACTTAGCACGCACTTTTTTCTTAGGTCTGATTTTTCAATAGTTCGATAATTTATATTTTTGAATAATAAATATGACAGTTTGACATTATGTTCTATGCAAAACCTGTCAAAATGCAATATTAATTCCTCAGATAACAATTTTCTGACCTTTTGAAAATCAGCCCTACCTTGCACTTTTGGTTTAACAGTTGTGCGATAGTGACAAGAATATTGAATAGCCAAAGCTCATGCTAAGTACCTACAAACGGGGTGAATAGGGATGCAGGGGTGAACTGGGACGAAATTTTAAAACGGATTTTAGCATTGAAATAATATAGTTTTTTGCCGAAAAGAGCACTTATTCGGTAATTATAATACAATAAGCACATTATAGTCCTTTTTGGCTACAAACCATATTATTTCAACGTTAAAATCGCTTTTGAAGATTCGTCCCGATTCACCCCTGCATCCCTATTCGCCCCGTTTGACGGTAACGTTTTTTAATTCCGGTCAGTAAGTTCGTTAGTTTCACTTTTGGCCACTGGTTCAGATAAGTTTGTGGTGGGCGTCTTGCCGGCCAACCGCGGAAGATGGAACCGTCAGTCAACCTCGCGCGAGCGTGACGTCAGCCACGCCCAACATACTACCATTTGTGATCAAGGTAGAGCTTTAAGCGTAGATACCTGGCAAAAGTTACGCGACGGAAATTCGTCGTGCTTACATTTAGATTACTTTTTGAGTGCAACACATCAAGCCGAAAATACGACGCGTATTTTTTGGCAGGTTTGTCGCTAGTTTGTATAAGAAACACTGCTTCATTGGCCCTATCTTTGAATTCAGAGTATATTAGTTTGCGACCTCTCTACAGTACCTCAATCAATATTCATCCGTTTCACTAGACAGATGGAAACTCTGTTAATTAAAAATATCAGATCAAATATAAAAAAAAATGAAATTCTGTGAATAATGGAAACTTATTCCGATACAGTGATTTTCGAAACTGTTTTATTGAATCGTAATACATTTTGCAGGAAATATTCCGAAGCACGGCAAGGCGAGGTCTATGACTTCATTCAAAGGTATGATTTAATAAAATCTTATCTAACAAAATCTTCATTCTGCTTTAAGGTGTTTTTTTAGGGTTCCGTACCCAAAGGGTAAAAACGGAACCCTATTACTAAGACTTCGCTGTCTGTCCGTCCGTCCGTCCGTCTGTCTGTCTGTCACCAGGCTGTATCTCAAGAACCGCGATAGCTAGACAGTTGAAATTTTCACAAATTATGTATTTCTGTAGCCGCTATGACAACAAATACAAAAAAAAAATATATTTAAGGGGGGCCATACAACAAACGTGATTTTTTGCCTTTTTTTGCTCAATATCAATAATGGCAACAGGTAGGCACTTGAAACATTCACAAAATACTCAGTTGTATTTTTACTTTAATAATAAATAATAAAATTAAATATTTAAGGGGGTTTTCTGTCAGCGCTATCTTTTGACCGATAGTGGAACTAATGTAACTTGTGTTGATGATTTCTGAAAAAGTGTGCTATTTAGAGACTTCATTTTATTTTTCCTGTAATTTTTACATAAACTTCTATCACATAGAACAATTTGAGATTTTTCTCTTTGCAAACTTCGGAGATAAGGGGGGAAGAACGGTATTTTTTTTTTTACACTTTTCATCAAAAGTCGAAAACTATGCGGTCTAAAAATAAAACAAAAATGTTTAAAATGGCCCTAGTAGCCCCACTTTTAATTTTTCAGACCCCCTTTCAACAGGGACTCTGTTGCAAGAAATATAGGTAATAAAGAAATATATTTTTATTTATTTCTTAATTGCAAAATAGTTGGGCAAACGTCATATAAAACTATTCCATTATTGCATTAGTAGTTCGTGAGATATCCAGCTGTGACAGACAGACAGTCTTAGTCTCACCATAAGGGTTCCGTTTTTACCATTTTGGTACGGAAATAAATAACTAAATACTGGTATTCAGCTGCATCCGGTTAGACTGGAAGCCGACTCCAACATAGTTGGGAAAAGGCTAGGCAGATGATGATGCTAGTAAATGTAATGTAATAATTAGATAAATGTATTAGCTGTGTAACTCATTGCTCAATACGTTTCTTCCCAACTCCTTACTTACGTTTCGTAAATTAGTCATAGTTGTGAAGAAACCAACGCCATCTAGTTTATTTTCGAAAACTTGAACTCAAACGTTCATAGGAAAAAATAGACATTAGATCCATGCAATTTTGCAGGTGGGTGTACCTAGCCGTTCGGCGCGGAGATTGGATAGCCTACTTAGTGTCGCTCGGTGTCCAACTTTTAACCATTTTTAAATATGTTTGGGACAACATATAACATGGAATAAAAATTATTAGAATCAATTCAGTTACTTATTCTGAACAAACTATATTCAGGTTTCGCTTGTACTAAAAATAACGTTGTAGATGTATACAGGGTGTTACAAAACTACCCTTATTTCAATTAAACCATGTACAGGCACTTTTGAATTGTCAAAATTAAATAGTCGGTCCAGTTAGTCAGCAAGTTGAAGCTTGCCCATTCCAAAACATAGATCTCTTGAGTATAATAACATCCTTGTATTGAGGTAGCAAACATTTATGAATGAAAAATAGAAATACTATTAAAGTAGACAATTATTAGGTAAAATAGGTACGTAGGCCTTTCTGGTAAATACATTTTTGACTTTGATAATTAATTATATTTTTACGGGGTATTTTGTAACACGTAGATAAGTCCGGGTTTCCACACGATTATTTTTTCCTTCACCAATGTCAGTCATGCCCAAAGTAAACTCATACATATGAATTGAAACATGAGAGCAAATACCCATTTAGCATTATCAGTAGCCTATTTGTTTACTGCTGGGACACAGGTTTCCTCTCTATGAGAGAGGAAGTAAGCTGTAATCCACTACGCGGGCACAATGCGGGTTGGTGGATGTCACATATCTTCTTTCGGTTCAAGGTCATGGACTCCTCAAGATGTTTTTATGATGCCTCAATTTTTTTAAATCAGATGCAGAGGAACAAGATGTGGCTAAGTATTTGGAAACCAATAAGGGTTTTCTGGAGGCTTACGTATTCGAGCAAGTACCTATAGAGGTACTTGAGAAATGGCTGCAAAGGAAGATGAAGAGGAATTATGTAAGTAGCAGGAGATTTTATACAAAGAATTTCCTAATCAGACCAACTGCCAGTCTCAGTGACTCATCCTACTACAACATGCACTAGAAGATGACGAAGTGTACAACTGTGTGCGCAAACAAAGGTGCACTCCCTCTCCCCTCTCTCTCTTAGTCCGATGGGATGGCATTTTGGTGGTGATATGATACCTCGAAATTTAAAATATTTGTTTACTCTAAGTTCAGTACCAACTGTCCGCGTAGTGAGTAAACCACACAGCAATAACCTAGGAGGCTGCCAAATGTCTGTGCCTTCTAAACTTGTCTGTAGGTCGCTTTTTCTTTAATAGGTAAATGTTTATTTAAACTTTGTTTCTCACTTCCACCACCTCCTCCGCTAAGTTGGCTTCACTTACATCCCTTGGGTTATTTGTAATCTTCTTGCAGATTGCTCCTCCAACCTCAAACTATAGAAAAATGCTGCCTTGCAAGAAGGTAGACGAGTCAGAAAAAAAGAAGATTTTTACGGTAAGCACTAAAATTCTTCACAACTCTTTCTAAATGCTTAATCAAGATCTAATTAAGATTTTGCTTTTGACCTTTACCGTTTCTAGAAACTATTGCGAGTTCTCCAAGAGGACCCCAACGAGCACTCTGTCCTCTGGGAGCTGGCCAACTACATCACCAGCTCAGTGGGAGTGGACGCTCATCGAGTCTTCAAGATTTGCACTGAGCATCCCAGCTTTGTGGAGTTCTTCGTTGTAGATATCCAGGTTTAAGAGTTGTCTCGTATTTAGTTAAACCGACTGCACTTGTCTTGTCTTGTCTGCCTCAGTTTTTGGTTAGATGTCTAATTACTAAAGACTAATCATTGAGAATAAATAATGAGGCGCTATCACATTTATCCACGAATAACAGTGTTTTTCAAGAACCATTTTAACGAACTGGAGTCACAACTGCGAGGATATCTTGGTTTCAAATTAAAGATAATTATATTCATCGATGGTAAGGAGGGTTGCCGGATGGTGGGGCTCGTGGCTCCGCGTCCGAATGCCACCGATAGCTCCGGATGGAAACCTGTGTTGGTGAGCCGGAACTTTGGAGCCTGGAAGTAACGTCCAGCGTGTCACAAGATGACCTGTAGTCAACTCCGCTGATTATGACACCAAAGCATGAGCAAAGCGAGATGTACTGGTGCGCTAATGAAGATGTGTGGTTGTCACAATCAGTATGGAGTTTACATGGAGGTGAGAAGCACGGCATGACTTGCACATCCTCAAGGTATGGAAAATACATAATATTAAAAATGCTCGAGAGCTGAAGGCAAATAGGTTTCCTGAGAATTAATATGCGGAACGTAAGGTAAGCTAAACAATAAGAAATAGGTTATGAGCAAATAGGCACACGCCTAGGTTAACCAAGATATGTAGTAGGTACACAAAATATACAGTTAATTAGCTGTTCAACACTTACCCAATATGGGTTTACACTGATTTTATTGGACTCATTACTATAGTTGGTCGATTAGAACATAATAAAATTAACCGTTGCCATCGGAGACCACCGTGGCTGGCTGGAGTGGAGGCCTCACGGACCAGTCGCGCCTCGCGAGAGCGTGAGCCTCCGTAGCCAGCATGTGACGGTGTGGCAAGCCGGCGCGCACAGACTGACCTTGGCGGCTTGCCAAGGCGATGAGAAAGGAGAGGGGACGCCCTCGAGTAGGTACTACTCCTGTGGCGACCCAAGGTCACGCGCGTTGCGTTGAATAAAAATATATGCAATTTGTTATTTTATTTAAAGTAGCGATACAACGTTACAATATACCATCCAATTTTGTAATCAAGGTGGCGAATTTTTATTTTCTGATAAATCGACTTACGGCCAATTTTTTCATCAATAGTAACAGCCAAAGTAACGTCACAAAGTCAAAGTAACGGTTAAATTTGTTTCTTCGCTATTTTAGCTGTTGCTTGAGTACGTATAGTTTTTATTGTATTTGTTGTATTGGCGTGGCTAGCTGACATTTGACAAATAATATAATTTTCATCCCCCCATCTCGGAAAGAGTATTTTTGCTCTTCGATATCTGAGTGCAAAAGCCGTTTTTATCCGCTAGAGGATAAAGTAAATTGAATTTAGAACATCGTGTGCACTAAGTTTGTGAATTCAAAACATCATTAAACCTATTTACTTCTCCCTCCATGGTGCCGAATTTATCATACAACCTTTTTTAATTTGTTAAAAACTCAGACTTCTTGGTGTACTTTTTTTCTAATTGTTATAACCTGTTAAAAACAAGAAACTTGAAAACAAGTGAAAAACCTAAAATAAGTAATATGAGTGGTTCTAGTGACGAGGAAGTTTATGTGTAAACGCCAACAGAATTGACTGAAACTGTTAATAATGCGCAAATGAGCTTTCTCCCTCAACAATCACGCGAGAAGTATTTGAAACAGTACGATATGTTTAACACGTGGCGACAAGCTAAAGGAGCCAAAACTTTCTCAGAAAACGTTTTGCTGGCATATTTTATTGAATTATCCGAAACCAAGAAATCAAGCACTCTATGGAGTAGGGTATTCAATGCTAAAAGCAACAATAAAGATGAAAAAATACATACATATCGACACCTATCCTAAATTAGTGGCATTTTTAAAAAGAGCCTCATCAGGTCATCAACCAAAAAAATCTAAGGTTTTAACAGCATCTGAAATTGAAAAGTTTCTTAACGAAGCATCTGATTCCGTATATTTGGCGACAAAAGTAAGTCAGTTGGACATTCAGTATCTACTTAAATACCTATATTAATCAACTACTTAACATAATCTAATACGTACTTAGTAGATTTTGATAGGCATAATTATGCATGCATATCAATTTTATTAATTTATCTACTACAATACTCTTTACGTTACAGGTTGTTCTTATTATTGGAATAAACGGAGCATGTCGAACTAATGAACTAACACAACTTAATGTCAAAAACATTGAGAAACATTCAGATGACTTACTATTAATTAATTTACCCAATACAAAGACAAAAAGAGACCGCAACTTCGTCATTCGCAAGGAATACCTAACAATTGTTGAGAAATATCAAGCCTTACGCCCGCCTAACACTCCAATCAATCGATTTTTTCTACAATATCGAAATGGAAAGTGTGTTAGACAGCCTATGGGTGCTAATAAAATTGGCAGTATCCCACGAGAAATAGCAACATTTCTTGAACTTCCAGAATCCCTTTTGTACACGGGTCATTGTTTCCGACGAACTTCAGCCACACTTTTGGCCGATTCAGGAGCTGATCTCCTGTCCCTTAAGCGCCATGGAGGCTGGAAGTCCAATGCGGTTGTAGAGGGATACATAGAGGATTCCATCCAAAATAAGTCTAAAATATGTAAAGGCATCGTAGGAGCCATTACACTGAAAGAGCCTCAGTCAGATCCTTGGACTGGCCCTTCTACATCAAAAATGAGCCGTTTCGAAACACCTAACCATCGCCCTCTCTCGCCAACATTTACGCCAAGGGAATCCGATGAATCGGTACAATTATTAAGTATGACAGATAGTTTACCGAAAAACAGTACACAAGTCACCAACACTAACATTACAGTACCTACCTAACAAAAATATTATACTCAACTTAAGTAACTGTAGCAACGTTACTTTAAATTTTTCTTAATTATACCTAAGTATTATTTGTTATAATTTAAAGATTATTCTGTAATACTTACCTATCATAATGTAGTAGTTAATACCTAAAGTGAAATAAAAGTATGTTGTGATTGTAATTTTTTTTTTTGCATTTAGTCATTTCCTCGCTGAGGTGGGATGAAAAGTTACGTGTTGCACTCGAGTGCAAAGATTTTTCACCTCGTGCTCTTTTGATTCCCTCGCTAACGCTCAGGATTCTAACTTTTGAATCACTCGCTGCGCTCGTGATTCAATTTTAGAATCCTTCGCTTGCTCGGTCATCAAAATTGAGCACGCGGTTAAAAAGCAACTTTGCACTCTTGTATAACAAATAACTATTAATGTTCTGTGTCTAGTAATGTTAATTACTTTGCATACCTTGTATTGTATAACATCAAGTATTTTCTAACTGGACAGACAGCTGTCCTGCTGGGGAGTTTGTTGCGCCACTTCTTCTCCCCAGCGAAAGCACTAAGAAGTGGTGAAGGGCGCGGTTTGGGGGACTGTCTTTTGTAATTTTGACGTTCGAAAAGTGCTGATTCTCAGCCTAATTTGAATAAATGACTTTAATTATTAGCAGACTCTCACCAAAATTTCACCGTAAAAACTTAGGTGAAGTGAGTTTGTTTTTGCTAGGAATTGACACTATTGTCAGCTCACTCCACGCTCACTTCAGCTAAGTTTTCACGATGAGATTTTTACAGAATAGCATCGCAGCTATACATAAATGTGATAGCGTCCCTTACATGACCTAAAGCGCGGTCACTGTCGGACTGCATAGAAAAGAAGAAGCGCGATGACACAACGCTGGTAATTTATTGCAAAATATGAAGCAATTATTTAATTACAAAAAATCTATTGTTTGAACTAAAAAATTAAAACACTTTATTTTAGTATGTTGCTTGTAGAATAATCTGACAAAAAACAGAATGATTGTATGTATATTAGTATGGTTTTTATTGTAAAAATAAAGTTTTTAGAGGTATCTTCATTATTTTTTTCTATCGTATCAAATTAGTTGTATTAAGTTTTCAACACACTATCTACCTAGCGTATATCCTGAAGAATATCATATATTTTTCTGATTTTGTTTACTGTAGTCGATCATACTTTGTTACTATTGTTTCTAAAGCTTGCGTTTTTTGTGTTTAGGTCCTGTAAGCTCCTTTAGTTTTCTTTTGTAAAAGTACAAAAACTAAGAATGCCAACTTATCACAATAAAATCAAGTTCACCACTTTGAAAATACAGTAAATAGTGGGAAAAAAATGGAGATGAAAAAAGAAGCCGTATTTCAGGGCCATTATCATTTCACCTTCTGTTTTGTAGCCATCTCAAGACATGATAAGGAGTTTAGTTCGCGCATACGCTGACCAAGTGCAGCTAGTACTGGAAGTGGCCAAGAGCGACACATGTCGGCGCGTGTCCAGAGCTGACGTAAACGTGAGGTTCCCGGAGACGCCGGTAGCGCTGTTCAGGTCTTTGGGAAAAAACGTGGTAAGTGATCAAAACACAAATTACCTATCAAACAGTTGTGTTGGCTCCTCAGTTTTTTATCTATTTTCCCTTAGAAAACATTTGAAACAAAATGTTTTATTCATCATATTAAATTAACCATTTGGTGTACAGTACCTACGACATTGTCCATACACTTATTTGAACATTTCTATTGTAACTTGATCAATGAGAGAGTAATGGTTTACATAGAGAAAACGTTTATTTAGTAACTTGTGTTACCTCCAAGGGCATTTATGTGTATGTGTCATAAATATCGTTATTGGAAAAAAATCATGGCGTTTTTTCGTATAAATTTTTTAATTAATTCTCTTAATTATAAACGTTGTTTAAAGTTAAGAGAAGTGTAAACGTCAAAAATGTTTGGTTAAAGAGATCCTAGTCCTGATCCTGATTATTTTCTTTAAGCGCCTGTACTAAGAGGGCGACACTGAAAGTTTTTAGAACTGGCCACTTGTAAACGATATAATAAAAAAATAAGTTCAAATCTTGAAAATGGAACCATTTTATTCATTTGTCATTTGTTTACGATTTGGCGGCAAATCACGTCAGCATGATTTTTTATGGCTTTCGATGTCATTTAAATCAACAAGAAAGTTATGATAGACTTCGATTGGCCTTTCACGATGAAGCCCCATCTCGTGCCACTGTTTACAAAACGTGGTCGCACTAATCTCACCGATGATCTGCGTGAGGGACGGCCTTCTACGGAGACGACTGAAGATAACATCAGTGTTGTGCGACGTATGATAGAGACTGACAAAAGAGTGACTTATCAGCAAATTCGAACAGACTTAGGCATCGGTCATCGGTATGAGTCAAGTGCAATCCTCCATGAACATTTAGCGGTCAGGAAGCTTTGTGCCCGGTGGATACCCCATAATTTGACAGAGGCCCAAAAACTCCGTCGTGTTGATTGGTCTCGTGAAATGGTTCAAAGATTTAACGGAGGTAACTCAAATGCTGTGTTCGACATACTTACGGGTGACGAAAGCTGGACTTATTGTTAGATCCTGAAACTAAGAGACAGTCTGCTGTCTGGGTGTTTCCTTCCGAGGAGTTGCCAACTAAAGTGAAGAGAGGTCGTACCGTGGGAAAAAAGACGGTGGCCTCGTTCTTCGGAAGGACAGCTATTACGCAACAATGGTTTTAGAGGATCGAAAAACTGTTACTGCAAAGTGGTACACTAACAATTGTTTGCCACTTGTCTTGGAAAAGGTTCGGGAGAAACGACTTCGCAGTAGGATCCTCCTTCACCACGACAACGCCTCGTCGCACACCGCCAAGCAAACAATCGACTACTTGGCGACATCTGACGTGGAATTACTGGGTCACCCGCCCTATAGCCCCGACCTCGCACCCTGAGATTTTTATTTATTTCCGAAAATAAAAGAATAATTTCGAAGAAAACGTTTTACGGACGCCGAGGAAGCAGTGGCTGCGTTTCAAAATGCCGTTGAAGAGACCCCTAAGGACGAGTGGGCAAAGTGCTTTTTTCAGTGGTTCCCTCGATGTATTGTATTGTATGTATTGATGTAAATGGATACTATTTTGAAAAGATATAATAAAACTAATAACTTGCTAGTTTGTTCAGTTTTTGATTTTCTAAGAACTTTCAGTGTCACCCTCGTGCCTCAGATTGCGAAAATTGTATTAGCATTTATGGCTGTAGTTTCAATATTACTGCAGTATTCATTCTGTAATTAATACACAATCAAGATGAGGACTACAGCTAAGTGTTGTTTGTTGCGAATAGGTACACGATTGCATACAGCTTTCTTGATACAAAGAAATCTCAACCTCTAAACAATTAAACCGTAAAATAAATGGAAAATTTTTCATTAAACATGAAAATTTTCAAATTAGGTCATGAACTTTGCAGGCTAATCGAACTATGCATAAAGCAGGTTTAATACTTTTATTTGTTTAATCGTTACATTTAACGTAAAAAGTGCTTTGATACATAATCAGCCTATAACGTGCCCACTACTGGGACACAGGCTCCTCTCTTTGAGAGGGAATGGGCCGTAATCTACCACGTGGGTCCAGTGAGGGTTGATAGATGTCATGTGTCCTCGAATTTTTGGTCCTAGGTAATGCCGGTTTCCTCACGATGTTTTCCTTCACCGACTTTGAGAGCAGTAGTGATGAAATAAATTACACGAGGAAAAACGATTGCCTGGGTTCGAACCCACGACAAACAACTCGTAAGTTACCACTGTGCTACCACTGCTCTCTTCTTTAAGCAACGTTTATAAATAAGGGGGCTTATGTATATCTAGCAATTAGCCTTGGACTCGCACAGTTGCACAGTCACACAGTCACACAGTCGCCAATTACTTTCTTTTTCGTTCAGAAACAAGCAAACCACGTGATGTACCAGCCCATTTTAATGAAGAACGGAAAAACAGCCTACGTTATCGAGATGTGGCGGATCCACGAGAGGTTCACCGAAGTGGATGAGGAGATCAGCTCCAACTTTCTGGTCCTCAGCAGTCTGGCACTGCATTACTGCAATATGTATTTAGATAAGATGAGGGAGAGAAATATGACGGATTTCCTTTTGGATGTGGTTAAGTAAGTTATTTAATACGGCAGTATTTAGCACAAAGTTTCCTCTAGTGAAAATAGATTAAACTTGACTGATCGGCACTCTATTTGCGGAATACACTATCAATCTCGATCATTTTGAAGGATATTAAACTGATTCACATGTTCGAAAAATAATAATAAAGTAACGTAACGTAAAAAAGAACGTAAATAACGCAATGGATGTTGTTTGAACTGTCAAAATGAAAGACATTAATATTGATAGTGTGTTACATACCTAATTACCCCGCAGCAGTAAAATAATAACCGAAATAACGAACAGTTTGTGTTTTACCTTGGTATTATGTTTGTGCGCACGTATCACAGCTAGTCGCATTCGTAACTGAAATCGTCATGGCGAATAAAATCTTTTCGTGCGAGTTTCCGTTTTTGACACCTGTCAGTTTCATACTAACGAATACGTGTTTTGCGAATTTGATATTTATGAGCTACTACAAATTGTCGCACTGTCAGGTGTCAGAAACGCATTTCTCGACGGCCGGACTATAGTTAGTCACGAATGTGATAATAGTTAGTAATAAAAAAAAAAAAAAAAAAAAGAATATACGCAGCACTCTCCTCTCTTCACCTGCTTTCCGTGATTTATATTTAACTCTCTTACAGATTTTTTTAAAATTTCCTTGCGTTAAAACAAGCAAAGATACTGATTGCGATTAAGAAGAAGAAGAATAATATTTATTTGCTTAAAAACATGGTATAAAAAGATGGTAAAAAATACAAAATGACAAGAGCATACATGTTTTTGCTTAACAGTTATAAGCGTACAAATTTTCACAAGCTTATGTATTTAACATTTGTTGTCAAAGAAGTCTTTGACACTATAAAAACTATGACTACACAACCATTGATGCAATTTATTTTTGAATAATCTCATATTCAAGGCCTTGAGATTACTTGGTATCTTTTATACATATATACGTACACACATAGATATACAACTTTTATTATACTTAGCTAGTCTCGGAAGGCTATCCAGTACGAGCTTGTGGGCGTCTCGTCGGTTACGAGAATATAAATCATCTGCATTACTAAATAATTCCTTATGCTTCCTAACAAACATACATGTTTCATATATGTAGAGAGACGGTAGCGGCAACAAGTCAAGTTTTTTAAATATCGGCCTACAGGATTCGTCAGGTCGAAGCCATTGCTCTGATGCATTTTTTTTGCGCAATAAATGCTCTATTTTGATCTGTGCTATTACCCCAGATTATCAGGCCATAGCGGAGTACAGATTCAACGTATGCATGGTAGGACGTTATTGCCGTTTTTACGTTTGTTATATTTCTGACTTTTTTAAGTGCATATACGAACTTATTTATTCGTTTGGAGACGGTATCAATATGTGCTTTCCAATTTATGTCCTGATCCAAAGTTATGCCTAGAAATTTGGTTTGCGTCACTTCATAAATTTTATGTATAATTCAATTTAACATTGTATTTAGCATTATTAGATTTATTAAATTGTTTAAAAACAGATTTTTTAAGATTTATTGATAAATTATGTCTATTTAGATATTCAATTAGTCTTTCAATAGTGTTATTAATATCAGTCTCATGATCGTCAATCGTATTATTTTTCCTATCTGTTGTTACAATAATAGAAATGTCATCAGCAAACAATATACATTTATGGTTGGTTATATTAATTATAGAATTTATGTATAAAAGGAATAAAATTGGGCCTGACACACTTCCTTGTGGGACGCCATATCTTGTCGTTATTTCTATCCACTTTTGTAATGGTAACCCGTTGTCGTCTGTTATTTAAGTATCCATTGAAGCACTATGCCTCTAATTCCAATTGCCTCCAGTTTCTGAAGTAACAGGTCATGGGACACTAGGTCAAAGGCTTTAGATAAATTGAAGAACAAACCTGTAGTAAGACGGTTTTGATTAATATTCGTCAAAATATTTTTTATAAGAGTGAAGATTGCTAGTGTTGTGGATTTGTTGTTTTGGAAGTCGAACTGTTCTTTTTTAATTATGTTATATTTATTATAGAATTCTATCAATCGTTTGTACATACATTTTTCAAATATCTTCGACAAAATTGGTTATTGGTCGATGATTATTAATATCAGATTTTCTCCTTTTTTAAAAATTGGTTTAACAATAATTGATACTTTTAATGCTTCAGGAAAAGTGCCAAGTGAGAAAGATAAATTAACTAAATATGTTATAATTGCACTTAGCTCATTAGTGCATGCTTTTATAATTTTCGTATTAATTTCATCGTATCCTTCAGAATTTGAGTTTTTTAATGCTATTATCTCTGTTCTAATTTCATTTTCAGACACAGGTTTAAGGAACATCGAATGAGCTGCGGAACTTTTCAGGGCTTGTTTTTATATTTGTACGAGAAGTATGCGCAATATTAATGTAATGGTCATTGAAAGCAGTTGCTATTTCTGTAGGATCCGTGACTACCGTGTTATCAATTTGAATATTTTCTATATTGTCCTTGAAGTTATTGCTCATGACTTCGTCCCTAATTACTTTCCAGACGGCTTTGCATTTATTTTCATTTTTGTTAATATACTTTATATTTGCGTTCTTTCTTGATGTGTAGATACATTTCTTTAAGATTTTTGAATATTGTATATATTCACTTTTATTTCCCATATTTTTATTTCTATAGTATTGAAAGCGTAGAGACCGTTTAGTTTTACAACTTAGTTTCAGTCCTTTGCTTATCCAGCTTTGTTTCCTTTGATTAGTTATAACTTTTACTTTTATTTTTGGGAAGCATAAATTATAGAAAAGGCATAAGAAATAATTCGTGAAACGAACTAAATGCTACATCTATATCATTTTCAG
This sequence comes from Oligia latruncula, assembly GCA_948474745.1. Lineage (NCBI taxonomy): Eukaryota > Metazoa > Arthropoda > Insecta > Lepidoptera > Noctuidae > Oligia > Oligia latruncula. The sequence goes on from OX419683.1 coordinate 25,467,996, forward strand.
CGTAAGTTTCTGACAAGGACACATTTTGTAAACATTCCTTAAACTTCTGAATATTATTCAAGTTGTAGTCTCTTTTATAGATATAATATGCTGCCTGTTTTATTTGTATCTTATGTCTTAAAGGAATACTCAACATTTGGGCTGTGTCATGGTCGGATAGATGGAGTGGCATTACTGTAGCAATAGCATCCTTGAATATTACTGAGAATATGGTCAATACATGATGACGTGCGTGTTGGCTCATTTATATGTAATTGTAGATTATAATTGTATGAAAGATCTAGTAATTGATTAGTTATGTTGCCTTTTTTGAGAGTATTAATGTTAAAGTCACCTACCAAAACCACTTTTATATTTGATTTATATTTGTGAAATACATGTTCCAAAAGAGCATTTAACTTAAATAAGAATTGGGTGGGGTCGGATTGAGGAGTTCTGTAAACACAAATAATTATCAACTTATGATAAGGTAGTTTGACGGCACGGTTGGCGCAGTGGTTAAGCGATTGACTGCTGCGCTGCGTGTCGCGGGTTCGATTCCCGCACGGAACAAATATTTGTATGACCTACAAGTAGTTGTTCCGGTTCTGGCTGTTTGTGTATGTGAGTTTAAATGTTTGTAAACGCACCCACGATACAGGAGAAATTCCTAGTGTGGGGCAAGGTTTTATTAAAAAAAAAAAAGTTCTATACCGCATGCTTCGAACGTATTTTGTATAGCATGGGTGTTTAGAAAGGGTAGTTCTTTGAAGATAAGGTTTTTTTTTTTACTAAGATGCAGGTCCCGCCTCTTTGTTTTTCCCTGCAGAAGTTGGCAGCCATTTCAAAGTCATGAATTTTAATATAAGATTCATAGCCTTTTTATATAAAAGTTTCGGAGAGGCATATTACATCTGGATTATTCTGTACTTCATGTAGTTCTTTTATGGTTATTTCGAGTAACTCTTTTTTTGATAAGAGACTAGCAATATTTTGTTGGAGTATTTTGAAATTATATGTTCTAGGTTTTGGGCCCGAAAAAACGTAACGTTCCCTTTTATTACAGGAAAATAATACGGAATTGTGCCTTTTTTTGCTATAACGGTGGAATTTAAAGCGTTATCCGTTTCTTGTGGTTTTAAGTTCTTATGACCGAAATAGAAAGGAATTGTTCCTTTTCTGGGTTCGTTATTATTAGTATGTGTTTTGAGACTTGATCTGTTAGTCGCTATCCGCTTTACAAGTTCTCTAGGATTTAAGTATTTCTCATTATAGTCATGACAATCTATAAGGTTATTAATTTTAGTACACAATTCAGACATTTTAAGGGTCAGGCTTTCTAGAAATTTACATTTTTTATGGTTAAGACATAAATTTTTAATGCGATAATTAAGTTCACTTACATCTAAATACTCATTTCTATACACATTTAATACAATAATCATGTTATTATAAAATGTATCTAGTACAATTTGTAGTTGCGATAAGATATATTTTAAATTGTGATCATTTTCTTCTACATAAATCACAAGTTTATCATTGTAGTTTAACTTGGCATGACGGCAACTCATTATTATTTGATCTGCCCCGTTGGTCTCGTGGTCGCAAGCGCGACTGCTGAGCGTGGGGTCCCGGGTTCGATTCGGGTCGGGCAAAGTGTTATTGAGTTTTCCATTAGGAATTTCTTAGTAGCAGCCCGGAGTTTGGAAGTTGGCGGTGTGATACCCCCGTGCCTCGGAAAGCACGTTAAGCCGTTGGTCCTGCGCCTGATCTCTCTCCGGTCGTGTCGGATTGCCGTCCCATCGGACTATGAGAGTGAGGGAAGAGGGAGTGCACCTGTGTCTGCGCGCATACTTGTGCACTATAATATGTCCCGCGCCGAAGGCTAGTCTCCGTTGAGATTGGCCGCCGTGGCCGAAATACGGTCTGGAGGACTTATTTTTTAATTATTTGATTACTTAGTGCATTCGGTTTTGTATCCGCAATAATCCTGTACTTTTCATATTTTGTATTTTGCCTTGAGTGCATCATGGCAGCTGCCAGACCGACGCACTGTTGAGAGCCATAAGTACTCTATTTGTCAATTCATGTTTTTGCTCTTCGGTATGGGTAGGCGTAGGTATATAGATTTTTGAAACCGAGGACTGTTTAGATATTTTGTTGTTTTGTTTCACTGTGTGTATTATTTCCATGAGAGCTGCAATCTGCTGTTGAGCTTTTATTAATTCTTGATGCAGGTTCGCTGTTTTTTGTTGGAGGTGCATTATTTCTATGTTTTTGCCACAGTTAACATTTAACTTATTCCCCAAGGGAGTAGAAGGTGCGGAAAAGCCGTTTTGTTGTAGCAGAGAGTCTCTTTTTCTTTTATGTTTAATGTCTGGGCTACTTCCAATGACAGACGATGAGTTACAGAGTGATTTCAACATTTAAATAAGTTTATTTACTTGATGATGGAGATTGTTATTTTCAAGTATCGTGTTTTCTAGCTCATTTTCAGTACTATCCAATTTATGTGTAAGCGCTTTTATGGTACCTTTCATTTCTAGATGTTTCAGAAATTGTGCCATCAACACTATGAGAGAGTTTGTGAGGTGTGTTGTATGATTCATCTGAAGTTTCGTATTCAGACAGTATGTGTGAATCCAAGATGTCAGAATTGCTTTGTACGGCAGACTTCTTGGCTACAAGTTGTTTGCTTTCCTGAACATTCACACTTTTTCCCCGGAGAGGAGCTCTTTAGGAGTTGGTTTCCTCTTTTCTTCGTAGTGATGTTAGATACATGGCTAGTAGTCAGGACTTTTGTATTTTTTTTGCACGTTTTACACCTCCAGTTTCTCTTAGATTCCTGGTCCATTAGACGGTAGGTTTGTTCTGGGAAGCCATCACAATCCAATTCATATCGGTTGTTACATTATTGAACATGGGGCTGTTTTTTTAATGTCGACCGACTTCTTGCATTTAAAACATATCGTTGTCTCAGGCACCTTGCGGATGGTTTTTGTACCAGTTTTAGGTGACATTTTTATAATATATTACGTACTTATACTTTAATTAAATGTTTATTGTTCAAATTATTCATAAGAAAAAAAGAAACAAGATAATTAAAAACACAAAAAGTAAAACCAATTGTGGGGTTTGAACCGCCCCGACTTACTGGTCACTCACGCGCTTCTTAGAACAATGCGCCACTCGAACATACACTTTCTGATTGAAATTACGTTGCTTATTGTATGTGAGTAATAGTTAAGATCCGTTGGACATTTGAATTTATGTTTAAAAGTTCAAAGTCCGTTTTCTTTGTTTTGTTTTGATAGATCACAATTTTTTGGTTTTTGTTAAGGCGCAATTCCACCAGTGTGCGGCACAGTGTACGACACAAATGTTTAATCTGGTCGAGTCACTCAAGCAAACAATAACAAATTGTGCGCGAACATTAGAAATGTTCGCGCACTTCTGCATATTTTTGTGCGGGCACATATGCAAGCAGTGGACTCGCGTCGACGCGTACACACTTGTTGTTCGCGAACTCAGGTCTCAGTCTTACCGGAATAAAAACATTTATTTGTCCTGTTTCATCATGTTCGCGCACAAGTGTTCTACACTGTGCGCGTACAAAAGTTACGCACAGCTTTGCCGGTGGAAACAGAGACTATCGGATCTACAGCTCAGTACGTGCACTGTTGGAGTTCTGCACAAAATGTTCGTGAACAAATGTGCTGTACACTATTTTGGTGGAATCGTACCTTAACTGTTTATCACTTTTGTTGCACTTTTAGTATCTAGATATTTTTGTTAAATTGAACTTTGGGCACTGTTTAGATGAATAGTAAAGTATTTATAACTTACAATTATTAGCAGGATGAGTTTGTGGAAGAGAACACTTTATTCTTTTACACTTTATATATAGCTTATCCACTTAGTTTAATATTTGAAACACACTGCACCTAGTCAGTAAAACTTATATCAGTCTTTTATTGGAGTCAATTATTGATATTTCTGAATGTAAACAAAGCTTCTAGTCACTGTCCTATATTTTGTTTATTTGCACTTTTCACGTAAATTAATCTGAGATAACAATTGTACTTGGTTGTTACACTATTGAGATTATATTGTACCACTTATTTGTGTCTAAACTTCGTGTTCTATATTTTTAATTAATTTTTATACACAGAGTAGAAGTTACGCATGGCACTAGCGCCATCTAGATTGTTCAAACTCAGCGGTTTTTATTTTAAACACAATAATATCTTGAACATTTTAGGGCCATATTTGAAGAGATGGTGTCCCTCGACCAGCTGATCAAGAGAATCTTGGAGTTCGCCCAGCGTCTGGTCAACGCCGACCGGGCTTCTCTGTTCCTGGTGGACTGCAGGAATTGCGAGCTGGTCTCCACAGTGTTCGACCTGAAGTTTGAACCAGGACATGACCATGATATGGAGAAGAAGGAGATCAGAATGCCTATTAATAAAGGGATAGCTGGCTACGTGGCAATGTCTGGAGAAACTATGAACATTCCTGATGCGTATTCGGATTACCGGTTTAACAGGTAAGGCTTCAGGATCTTAGGAAGATCTTGCTCGTGAAACAGTAGTCTTTGACTAGTTTATATCATAAGGGATCTACTTACTAATGATTAATACGCACACTGCAGTCTGCTCTATAATTGCGTACCTAACACACTTTGGATGAATCGATTTTGCAAGAAGTTGCTATGCCATTGCTGCATTTATGAAAAATTCGTCTGCTCAACAACGTAACACAGTGAGTGTTGTTGAACTGTCAAATGTAGGCGTTAGTGGTATGGGTACATATGTTAAATTGCCTTGATGCTCTTTATCTATTTATTCCTTCTATTTAACAAGATAGTCATAGCTCATCAAATATTTCGGGACATCGCCAAGCGGTTGGTTGACTCATCACGTGACCAGAGGGCTGGCCTATTTTTAGCCCAAAGAATAAGCATTGCCATCCAACGTGGTAATGCTGCCAGCCTTTTGGGCACTTATGCCATTGACAGCGATGCGGACGAATTTTTTGATGCCCAATGAGCTCCTCTCTTTTTCTTTTCCCTTCTTTTTTTTTATATATGTATATACTATATAATATGTATATTTTAGAGTTAAATTGTAGTATCAGATTTAATAATACACATAATAATGTTTTAAAGATTAAATAAATAAACAAGATAGTAGAATTTAGAACATTACAAAAAATATTGGTTAATTTGTTTCTATGAAAAAGGCCGATCCTTTTCCGATTTGATACGTGTGCTATGATGCCTTAAAGGCACACGTATCAAATTGGAAAGGTTAAGATCATAGCACACGTATTAAATCGGTAAGGGATCGGCACCGTATCGCCTTTCGCCGCGCGTTTCATACAGGCGTCAACCTAACGTAAGCACGTAACCAAAGTGGATCAGAAGCTCCGATGCGTTGACTCGGCTACGGCTAGGCGATGCCGCGCTTACGGCTCGCCGACCGCTGGTTGATGGTGCAGCAGACAGGCCGGAGGGGTGAGAGGGGATGGTGGACGAAGAGACGTAAGCTCGGATACGGAGAGACGTAAGCGCGGGGATGACGAGCCGTAAGCACGGGGACGACGAGCCGTAACGCGCCGCACCGCGGTTCGTGAGTTTGTCCCGAGGCGAGGCGATTACGTTACGATTCCGATTAGTGTTCGTTGCAGTAAGGAGTTTCATACAAAGAATACTGAACGAGTCGAGTTGATACGGTGCCGATCCCTTTCCGGTTTGATACGTGTGCTGTGACCTTTAATCCTTAAGATACTGGCAAACAACTATTTCTATTATTGATCACCATTTTAACTAAATTCATTGCTTGTGTAACTATTGATGGTGACCGCGTACTGACCGCGTACGCGCGCATAATTGTAGCCACATGGTGGGCCGCTGACCTGGTGAAGGTCGCAGGTATCTGCTGGACCAGAGCACATGGCTACGTCCAGCGGTGGACGTTTTTCGGTTCAAATTAATATTTTTCTTTTTCAGAGAAGTGGATGAAGCCACTGGTTATAGGACAATTAGCATCCTCTGTATGCCGATCAAGGTCGATGGCAGAGTGATCGGAGTCGTCCAGATGGTGAACAAACGGAACGGCCAAAGCTTCGGTCATGAAGACGAAGTGCACTTCGAAATATTCTCGACATTCTTCGGTCTTGCCCTCCATCACGCCAGGCTATATGACAGGATCATGAGAAAGGAACAGAAGTACAGGGTAGCCTTAGAAGTTCTCAGCTACCACAACACCTGCAAGGAATATGAGGTATCCGCCATGTTAATGGACAAGGATCCTATCAAGGCAGACCTTAACGATTACTATCTGGACCCATACAAGATTGACGAGTTTCAAAAATGCAAATGCGTGATCATTATGTTCAGGAACTTGTTTGGCCTGGATAACTTTGATATCAGCACGTTGACGCGGTTCGTGCTCACTGTGAAGAAGAACTACCGTACTGTCCCCTACCATAACTTTGATCATGGATGGACGGTTGCTCATTCCATGTATGTCATTCTGAAAAATGATGTTCGAAAGCGTTTTAATTACAATATGGTGAGAAATTGTTTGTTAAGATTTTTTAATAATATCTCTGAATTTTTTTAAATTTTGATTTTCTAATAACATCTTGGATAATATCTTTGTAATATGCCTAATAAGTCTAACATTAAGATGTGAGTTTGGTTACATTCCCATCAGCAACAAAAATGATGTGTTGATTGTTCTGATCTCGAGTCAATCATCGAACGTGACCAAAAAATATGTTTCCAGTGCCTTTTTGGTCTCGTGCAGGACTTTCTTTGATTTTCTTATTAAAACTATTATCTTCCTGACTCCTGTGCAAGCAATCACAACTACTTTTGCATGTCTTTTTTCTACAGCAACTTCAATGCTAACGCTTGTTCAAAATGTCATACCTAACAATTTATTTATTTGACTAAGTCATTCATCCTCCAGCGCCTAGCCCTGTTCGTGGCCTGCCTCTGCCACGACCTGGACCATCGCGGCTACACCAACAAGTACATGAGCGAGATCGCCTCCCCTCTCGCGGCTATGTACACCACCTCAACCCTCGAACACCATCACTTTAATATCACCGTGACCATACTTCAACAGGTATTCTATTCCTAAGTCTATTCTTAAACTAATGAGGGGCTTGTGGCTAAGTAATAACAGCCGCACGGGTCGATCAATCAGGTTAAGCTACGCTTGCTGCGGTTGGTTCGTGGATGGGTGACCATCTTTACATACCAAAACCCCTCCGTGCCTAGGAAAGCACATTAAGCCGCTGGTCCCGGCCGTCATTTGTGGATCTTTGACAGTCGTTACGGGTCGTCAGAAGCCCGAAAGTCTGATAACCAGTCTTACCAAGGGGTTTCGTATTCCCCAGTAACTGGGTTGTGGAGGTCAGATAGGCAGGCGCTCCATGTATAATACTGGTACTCAGCTGCATCCGGTTAGACTGGAAGCCGACCCCAACATTGCCTTTACTTATTTTAGACTTATTTTGGATGGAATCCTCTATGTATCCCTCTACAACCGCATTGGACTTCCAGCGTCCATGGCGCTTAAGGGACAGGAGATCAGCTCCTGAATCGGCCAAAAGTGTGGCTGAAGTTCGTCGGAAACAATGACCATTGTACAACAGGGGTTCTGGAAGTTCAAGAAATGTTGCTATTTCTCGTGGGATACTGCCAATTTTATTAGCACCCATAGACAAACACACTTTCCGTTGCGATATATGATAGAAAAAAATGCCACTAATTTAGGATAGGTGTCGATATGTACGTCTTTTTTCATCTTTATTGTTGCTTTTAGCATTAAATACGTATTCCATAAAGTGTTTGATTTCTTGGTCTCGGATAATTCAATAAAATATGCAAGCAAAACGTTTTCTGAGAAAGTTTTGGCTCCTTTTTTTTTTTTTTTTTTTTTTTTTTGCGGATGGGAAATCATCAAATGACCCCTCCCGCTCTGGGTGGAGCGGAAGGGAGTGTCAGACTCTTACTGACTAAAACCCACCCGTGTTCCTTCCTTAGCCCTTTATGTTCCGGGCCAGCGCTCCTTTAGCTAGTCGTTAACATATTGTACTGTTTCAAATACTTCTCGCGTGATTGTTGAGGGAGAAAGCTCATTTGCGCATTATTAACAGTTTCAGTCAATTCTGTTGGCGTCAAATAAACTTCCCCGTCGCTAGAACCACTCATTTTAGGACTTTCAATTGTTTTCAAGTTTCTTGTTTTTAACCTAAGGTTTTAACAATATGACGTGAAAAGAAAATGGCGCGCCCAACGCAAATTAAAAAAAAGTACACCAAGAAGGTTCCGAATCTGAGTTTTTAACAAATTAAAAAAGGTTGTAGGTATGATAAATTCGGCACCATGGAGAGGGAAGTAAATAGGTTTAATGATGTTTTGAATTCACAAACTTAGTGCACACGATGTTCTAAATTCAATTTACTTTATCCTCGAGCGGATAAAAACGGCTTTTGCACTCAGATATCTAAGAGCAAAAATACTCTTTCCGAGGTGGGGGGATGAAAAGTTTATTTTATGGACACTAAATATAATAATACGATAAAAAAAATATTATATTTTTCATTATTCAAGTGATATGAGTTATTGAGTATGTCATATTAAATAAAATAGCGTTAGCGATGGTCTCGACTCGCTTCAGTGGCACAGAATCCATAATGCAGGTTTACAAAACAAACATACAAAAAATCTAATCTTTCTCCTTAAAATAGTAGTTTAGATTTCGTTAATCTGTCTTTGGATGTTAATCACTGATACAGTTCATAATAATTATCACAATGATAGTAATAAATATAACAGTCAACATGGTAAAGGAACAAAGTCGGATTAGTTACACCTTTCTTTCTTATATTATCTATGGTTACACACTCTATAGGTACCATTCACGCGGTTATCTCAAGAACGGGTGGACCGTATTCTTTTATGATCTTCGAATAGTTGGATTTGTCTGCGCCCCGAATAGCAGAATAACTATTTAAACGTGGGAAAAATCACGATTTTTTTATTATTGTATCTCTCAAACAATACGAAGTTCGCCGGGGCAGCTAGTTGGTAATAAAAAAGCAAAATTATTAAAACCGGGCAAGAGCGAGTCGGACTCGCACACGAAGGGTTCCGTACCACAAGGCAAAAACGCCGAAAAAAAACACGTTTGTAGTATGAGAGCCCCCCCTTAAATATTTATTTTATTCTGTTTTTAGTATTTGTTGTTATAGCGGCAACAGAAATACATCATCTGTGAAAATTTCAACTGTCTAGCTATCGCGGTTCTTGAGATACAGCCTGGTGACAGACAGACGGACGGACAGACAGCGAAGTCTTAGTAATAGGGTCCCGTTTTTACCCTTTGGGTACGGAACCCTAAAAAGGAAGTGCAGAAAACAAGGATGACAAAAAAAATATGTGCGAAAACGTGCGTGTATGACCAGATGTATGAACGTACACGAAGCAGGAGTATGTAAGGATTGTAGCAGATGGCTTCTGTAGATTCTGCTTATCCTCATGGGAAAAAGAACAGGTCAGTAGGTATGTGTATGTATGTACAGTCAACAAAAGAGAAAAATATGCAGGATCGTTGGATATAGTTGAAGTTAAGTAAGAAACCGGTGGATGTTGTCGACTGAAATTTAATTTGATAAATGAGCTGTTTGTTTTCTATTAATAAAATAAAATTTTATTCGAGAACGTCCATCGGTTTCTTACTAAACTTCAACTATATCCGACGATCCTGCATACTTATCTCTTTTGTTGACTGTACCTTACTTGCCCAGGACGGTCACAACATATTCTCGCACATTTCGAGCGAGGACTACAAGGAGATCCTGGGCTACATCAGGCACTGCATCCTGGCCACTGACCTGGCAGTCTTCTTCCCTAACCTGGCGAAGATCACGAAGCTCTACGAAGGCGATACAACTCTGTTTAACTGGGATCAGCATAATCATACGTGAGTTTACTTGAGCTACCTATTAACATTTTACTAAAAACTTATGGAAACATGTTTATGACGCTAGCGTACAGTCTTTCCCCCGTTAGATACCGCTGAATATGTTTTTTTTTTTATTAGATACTTACATACACACATAATTAGCCCAACATGTTCCCACTGCTGGGACACAGGCCTCCTCTCTCCGAGAGGGGCCGTAATCTACCACGCGGGCCCAGTACGGGTTGGTAGATGTCACATGTCTTTCGAATGTTCGAGAACATGCCGGTTTCCTTACGGTGTCAGTGGTGATGAAATTATTTACACAAAGCAAAGCGCCAGGCTGGGTTCGTACCCACGACCTGCAAGTCGTAAGTCCCGTTAACACTGCAGCACTGGGCCAGTACTGCACTCGTACATACGTAGTAACGTTATAAGTATATAATACTAGCTGCGCCCCGCGGTTTCACCCGCGTAAATGTCGATCCTGTGCGAATATCGGGCCCTATATTATGTTAATCCAGGGTGTCAGCTACCTCCATACCAAATTTTATCAAAATTCGTCCAGCCGTTTGAGCGTAAAGAAGTAACAAACATATAAACACACACACACTCACAAACTTTCGCCTTTATAATGTTAGTGTGATTAATCTTTATAATTCCTGGTTCCTATACTTTGTCAGGGAACTAGCCATGGCGATATCCATGACTGCGGCTGACCTATCAGCGTCAGCCAAACCCTGGAAAATCCAGATCAAGACCGTGAAGGTCATCTTCGAGGAGTTCTACGACCAGGGCGACAAGGAGAGAGCTGCGGGCAGAGAGCCAATACCCATGATGGACAGGGAAAAACCTGATGAACAACCTTCTAGCCAGGTATGCATCATCAACTCTTAAATAATTATATGTCCCACTAGCGACCTGCCCCTGCTTCGCACGAGTTCAAGTAAGTATGTACTGATGTGGCGACAAGTCGAAGCAACTTATTGTACACACAAGCCTTCCGGAATAAATTCTCTAAATGATGGTGCAAACCACAACAAAGTATATTGTTAAAAAAAAAATGTAATTTAGAATAACTAAGCGGACACACAGACAGACACGAAAATCGACTCTTTTTTATTATGTATCTATGGATATAGATAAACTGAAAACTTTTAAGCTAATAAAGTAGAATGACAACATGGTGATTGAGGAATGGAGGTCTCAATTAAGTGCTGTAAATAAAATAATATCGAAATTTTCATATTATTATCCATACCTACGTTTCTAATATTTAATTTATGAGAACAGTTTATTATCTATCGTTATATCTTGTTCTCATCATCACCAAGCTTGGCAAATATTACGTAGGTGATTGTAGTATGTGATCAAAGTGTAGATTTAAAAATTACAAATCAATATCCATTATATAGACAATCATTAATTCAAATTAAACTGGAAATCAGCACTTGAAACTTTGAACGTCAAAATTACTTGACAGTTCCCCTTCACCATTTTCTAGTGGTTTAGCTGGGAAGAAGAAGTGGCGCTACAAACTCCCCAGCTGCATGCATATAGATGTCTTTAGAAGAACTTGATTCTATACAATTGTATGCATCTATACAAATAAATAAAATTAGAGTGTCTGTTTGTAATATTAAAATAACCGCTTTTTACTAAATTCATAATTATGGATATACTCGGTACATTACCAAAATAACATTTTTATCAATTTTTGTCTGTCTGTCTGCCTGATTGTTCCGGCTAATCTCTGAAACGGCTGGACCGATTTGGCGGGACTTTCACTGGCAGATAGCTGATGTAATAAGGAGTAACTTAGGCTACTTTTATTTTAGACAATAAAATACGGTCCCACGAAAATAAAACCAATGAAATGAAATGAAATCTTCAATACAAATAAATAAAATTGGAGTGTCTGTTTGTAATGAGAGCACATTCAGCCGATTCAGAATTTATCAAAATTCTTCTTGATGTTGGAGAGGGAGTGTGTCCAGAAGTGAATATAGAACTACCTACCGGTCTTTGTCAGGTTGTGGCGGACACTGAAATTTTAATACTATTTATGATGTTAATCACAATCTCAATATCAAAGACTTTTCGTGGTTGTGTGAAAGATCAATTTTATCAACTACTAGCTGTTACCCGCGACTTCGTCCGCGTGGAATTTAACAAAAAAGTTATTGTTCTGTTCGCATTCCGCGTAAAGAAAAATCTGTGCTAATTTTAATGAAATTTTTCTATTTTATGAATCTACGGATTCCTATAATACCGTCGAATTTTCCATTTAAATTCAAAAGATTGCAATTCCCTATCAATGTCAGTTTTGCTATTACAATCAACAAGTCACAAGGGCAAACGTTAAGCAAAGCTAGCATAGATTTAACTAAGGGTTGCTTTACCCATGGGCTGTTGTTTTAGCCCAAGAAAATCGTACACCAAATATTGTATCCAAAGAAATTTTTCAATAAAGCTAATACGAAAAACTGAAAATAAATAATAATAATTAAACTAAAAATGCAAAAACGAAATTAAAAATAACTACCTAAATGGAGGAATTTGTACAAAAACAAAATATCAATTCATAAAATAGAAGAATTTCATTAAAATTAGCATAGGTTTTTCTTTACGCGGAATACAGAATTAATAAGTTATCGTAAACTCCGCGAACTGAATAATAACTTTTTGCGGACGAAGTCGCGGGTAACAGCTAGTCTTCCATAAAACACCGAACACTCGGCTTACTAAGGCTGCATTCCGAGTTGAGCGTGCTTAAACTCGTACCGAATTAGCGTGAGCGCGATAACGATGTCCCGTGAAGCTGCAGTGATCTGGTTGATGTGCACTCTGACTCACTTGGTAAGTTCCGAAGTATTATGTACAAAAACTTGTAAAATCATTTTTAACCGACTTCAAAAAAGAAGGAGGTTTCTCAATTCGACCGTTTTTTTTTAGTGTAGTAAATTTAATTTTAATTTATGTGTAGATTTTAATTTTAGTGTGATTTTGATTTTAATTTAAATAATGATTTTGATTTTAATTATGATTTTGATTTTATTTCACTTTTGATTTTAATTGTATTTTTACTTTGATTTGATTGCATGTGATTTTAATTATTATTATTTTAATTTAGAATTTGATTATGTTCGGTGAGTATAAGAACTGATCTAATTTTAAGTAGGCGCTCAATATCAATCGATAAATAAGTACTTACCTAATGCATGATGTGCTTAGGTACCTGTAAGAAATTGGTACACTAGTCTATAAGTCTATTGGATGTATCTCATATCTTTGTGTCAGTGTCAATTGTTGGTGAGCCAAATAAAAAAAAAAAAAAAAAAAAATCGTTTTGACATTGAGTAGGTAAGCACTGTGAGCGCGTTCACGAGCGTTCCGAATTGTTGACAGCTCTCAGCTGTCATAATCGTAATATCTAAATTGGAACGCATGTGAGATGATGTGAGTGCTGAGAGCGATTATAGCTAATTCGGAATGCGGCCTAAGTAGAGCCAGTTACCAATACGTAAGTACCTACATGCGTACATAAACACATCATCGCATACGTTTACAGCACCTACACCGCACAGATACACGCACGCACAACCACAAACTATTAATACGAATAATTATGTCCACCTCTGTATTTCTTATTTTTCTGTGCGCTTCATAAATGGCGTAATGCTATGATTAATAATTATGTTATAAGAACTTACTGTAAGCTGTGAAGCACCTTAAGTAAAATAAATATTGCCACCGATAAAACAAATAAAAAATATTCTCTTTCTCTTTTAAAAAAAAAAAAAAACGTTTTAAAAAAAAAAAACGTTGCCCCACACTAGGAATTTCTCCTGTATCGTGGGTGCGTTTACAAACATTTAAATTCACGTACACAAACAGCCAGACCCGGAACAACTACTTGTAGGTCATACAAATATTTGTTCCGTGCGGGAATCGAACCCGCGACACGCAGCGCAGCAGTCAATCGCTTAACCGCTGCGCCAACCGTGCCGTAAAAATATGTTATTGCAAAGAACCACACTAAAATAAAGTGTATTGTTTTGTATAAAAAAACAATATTTTCCTTTTTAGCGTGCCGATGGCAATCCACATACACAAAATAGTTACTAAGTATATGAGACTTATGACAATTAGGTTCAAAAAATAATATCTTTTACAGAAAGAAAAACTTCAAATATAAACGGTCTGGTGTCGCAGAAAAATAAACCTTGTTTGTTGTAATTAAATATTTGCTATACGGGTAAGTCTCCTACTGTTCGCGCCGTTTGATTGGACACCACTGTGTTGGAAGAAAGAGACACGATCAACGCATCATCGTAATGGCGCGGTGGACTGCGAGCTTATAAAAGGCCCGCTTCCGCTAGAAAAAAAGCTCTTAACCATCAGTCATTAAGTACTACTTTCTACTATCATTAAGTACTGCTTCTCATTAACGCTCGCCAACTGACACCCTCAGTCAGTTTAGGCTGGAGCCGCGCCGAGTTCAATATAACTACCATAATTAATATCTCCGCTAAGTAAAATCGCTCGCTGGCGTACAGACCGGTCTGAAGGCCTTGCTGAGCACGGCAAATAAGAATTATCTAGAATCTATCGCCGGGGCGCCCTGGTTCATCGCATCATCAGATCCAGCCAAGGGTTAGTGAATCTTTATTTATTTATTTATTTATTTATTTACTATGGATGACTTACAGCTAAAACCAACAGAATAAAAAATAGCGTGTGAGACTGACAGCCAATTACAAGTCATCACTTCTAAAAACAGATTGGAAAGAAAGAAGAGTGCAAACAACACAACACGGCTACCAAAAAAAAGAAAGAGAAAAAAAAAGTATAACAATCAAGCTTAAACTAAAACATTTCACATTCGCTAAAAGAATAAAAACCTGAACATACAAAATCTTAATTAAAAAAGCTAAGGCTCAGGCACTTTCTGGCCGAGGATACACCAGTTATGAAAGGATCAAAATCATGCTGCTTACATATGTCATTAAAGTTACTACTTGCACGCACTATAAATGAATTTTGCCTGTAATTCGTAGAGGTAAATGGAACACGCAATGGTGCGTTCCATCGCTTCGACCTTCCAGGAACGTTAAAATAAAATTTGGATAGAATATCGGAGTTGTTAATAGAATTATTGAAAATTTTTAATAATGAAATACAGTCGGAGATTGCTCGCCGATTAATTAGGGGTAATATATGATACTTCTTACAGAGGTTGAGGTAATCCTCAGACCGGTAGGGCACTTTCTGATGATAACACAAATACTTGATGAACCTTTTCTGGATGCTCTCTATACGATCAATGTACTTGTGATAACATGGATTCCAGATTTCAGACGCGTATTCCAAGTGGCTTCTAACAAAGGTACAGTAAAGGATTTTTAAAGTTTTGGCTTGAGTGAAGCACTTGGATAGCCGCATTATGAAGCCTAGTGCTTTAGATGCCTTAGCGACTATGGCATCAACATGAAATTCAAAGGTAAGCTTAGAATCGTGATATACTCCCAGATCTCGGATGCAATTCGTTCTAGGTAGTACTTTATCCCCTAAGATATACGATGAAGGTATAATTGAGCGCTTTCGAGAATATGTTAGAACCGAACATTTAGCAGGGTTAAGATCAAGCTTACTCTCACGACAATAAGCCTCCAGACGATGTAAATCATCCTGAAGTGCAATCACGTCCACATGAGATGATATTGAGGCATAGATTTTCATGTCATCAGCGAAACATAACAACCTGGACGAAATCAAGCAAGAGTTGATGTCGTTTATATAGATTATGAAAAGTAATGGGCCAAGCAATGAACCCTGGGGCACTCCACTGGGGACAGGCACCCAACTAGACATCTAATTGCTTAATACTACTGCTTGGGACCTGTTCTCTAGATAAGAAGAAAACCATCTGAGTAAATCACCTCGTATTCCCATACCATATAACTTTGTTAATAGGATCTCATGGTCAATCCGATCAAAAGCTTTACTGTAATCAGTATAAACGACATCAACCTGCTTACCGTTATCCATGGCGTCAGTAATAAAATCATTGAGTAGAATTAAGTTGGTGACGGTAGACCTTCCTTTCAAAAAACCATGTTGAAAGGAACTAAACGAATTTTTAAGAGCACTATACACCTGGTTATAGATGATTCTTTCAAAGATTTTTGCCACAATACAGAGCTTGGATATCGGCCTGTAGTTTACAATTTCGGTTTTGACTCCTTTTTTGTGAATAGGCGTTATGAAAGCCGATTTCCAAAGTTCAGGTACAACGCAAGTATCCAAGGATTTCCTGAAAAGAATCGAGATAGGTTGGGCAATCGAAGACGAACATCGCACAAGAAATTTGGATGAAATATTATCTGGGCCAGCCGCTTTAGAAGTATCCAACTTGCGAAGCAAGTTAGAAACCTCCTCAACGTTCACTACAATGCTACATATATCAGATAGGCTGGAAGATTCGGTAAAAATAGGGGGTGAAGAAATTCCATGACTAGGGCTAGTATCTAGAAATGTAGAATGAAAGTATGTAGAAAATGCGTCGCATATTGTTTCTCCGGTACGCAACGCTTCGCCATTATAGTTTAAAGTGCTCGGAACTGCATTTGATTTGTATCGTTTTTTAACGAAAGTCCAAAAATATTTAGGGTTTTCTTTAATGGATTTTTCGGTTAAATTTAAGTAGTTTTCATAACATTGCGATTCTAATACCTTGACCCTTTCACGAAGAAGTTTAAATGTTGACTCATCAGCTATATTGCCGTACGTCTTAAATTTTTTTAAATATTTATACTTTTCTTTAATTGTTTTAATTAATGCCGAATTATACCAAGTTGGAAATGTTTTGCTACGATGTACTTTTTGTGGAATGTATTTTGTGTGTAATTTGAGTATAACTTGATTAAAAAAATTTAATGATTCATCAGTTGATCGTGACGCAAACTCGGATTCCCAGTCAGTCATGGAAATTTCTTTATTGATGGATTCATAGTCACCTTTATCGAACAGATATTGCGTCCGTGGCGCGCACTCTAATAGAGGAGCTTCAACGAAATCCATATTAATTAATAGTGCTGGATGGTAGGCGTCGATGGGAACCAGCGGACTTGAACATTCAACAACATTAACTAATTGGTTTGAAAGAACCAGATCTAAAATTTTACCATACCTATTAAGAACACCATTGTATTGACCAAAATCTAGGGTACATAATTCGTCACCAAGTAAAACTTCGTCAGGACCATTCGGGTTCATCGGGATGAGCGATAGATTGTCAGATAGGACCCAGTTAATACCGCTCATGTTAAAATCACCAATGATGAGAAAGGTATCAGAAGAGTTACTCAAAACTATATGGTTTAATTTTGTAAGGTAATTGCGAACTTGTAAAGAAAAAGAAAGGCCTAAGTTTTGCTGACATAAATAAACAACACAAATATGCACGGTAATATATTTACGTGTATTAGAATTTTTCAGTCGTATGCTGAGCCATAAATCCTCTGCTGTAGAATGGAAGGTAGGTTGGCATATAACTGAAAGTTCCCTACGTGTAGCAATAAGCACACGGGGGTGTGCTTATTGCTACACGACTGCTGGTGGGGACCACGCGACTGCCCGGTCAAAACATAATCTCGATCACGACGCCACACAATGTACCGTTCATCAAAAAATTCGGAACTCAAAATTCCATCCAATAACCACGTCTCTGTAAGAACAATAATATCATACGAGTTTAGTAACAATTGACGATAGAAAGTATCACTTTTAGTTCTAAGCCCGCGAACATTCTGATAGAATATATTCAACTTACTAGCCATTAAAAGCCCGGACTAATAATTGAGTATAAATTTGCATATTCCATTAAAATAAAGCATTTCATTAAATAACATTGAATAATAATGTATAATATAATTAAATAAGTATAATGAAGGTAGAAGTCAATAAGAATTGCGCGAGCGCAAGACTCATACGATGTTAAGCAGTGAATAGTGCGAAAAAGCAAGCAATAGTGCGTGGTGCATGCAAGTGTGAGAGAGTAAAACATATTATAGTGCGGTAAAGCTTTAAAGTAAACAGCGCGATTACGAACACAAAGCATACAAGTTGCTAAAAAACAAAAGAGAGGTGGCAAACTCATTAGTACGGCAGAGGTGTTAAACATTTTGCAAAAAATTATCATCATAACACAAACGGTATTAAGCATTTGGAGCCATTGAAGCAAAATATAATAGCAAATTAAGAAAGTATATGTAAAAATTAAGAGGCACATTAGACAATCTTGTTTAAATCTGACTCCTTCCTTATAATAATAACTTTCGAATGATTATTTTTAAGTATATGAATTTTACCATGTTTAACCCATACGTACTCGTAATGTTTATCCTTGGCAATGATTTTAACTTTGGTTAAAAGCTTTTTGTACTCCACGCTTAGGTGATCATTAACATACACACGCTGAGATGAGCCTTGAAACCCGATGTCACAAGTGGATAGGTCCTTCTTGGCACGCGCCGCCGCAATGAAATCTTCCTTTACATACCGGTTTAAAAAACTCACTATTATCAGCTTTTCATTAGAACCAAAAATAGGGACCCTTGAAATATAGTTCACCTGGGCTTTGGGACAGATGTAGTTAACTTTACGGCCGATAGCGTCGATAATAGAGTACAAATTCTCATCCTTCTTTATAGGAACCCCCTTAATTTCAACGTTGTTTAGCCTGGATCTCTGATCATAAGTCGCGAGTAGATACTTTGTGCTCGCCAAGTCAGTCTGTAAACAATTTACTGATTCCTGAAGCTTTTCAAATCCAGACACTTTAGCTTCCAGTTCCACGAGTCTTGTGTCAAAATTGTCAAGTCTCCCACCAGTGCCCTCACACGTCAGCTTAAGCTCAGCCAACTCATCCTTGATCACGCGAATGTCATCTACTAAGGTCGGCAAGTTAAGTAGCTGCCGCTTCATGTCACGTATCTCGCTTAATATGGTATCCAGCGACGCAGGTTCAGGAGCAGGCACAACTGGTGATGAGGTTCTGCAAGTTGGGCATTTCCATTGAGCCATCCTATTGGCCCCCAGCTTTCTCCATCCGGCTTCTGAGATGTTTGCACATCCAAAATCCAGGTGTTTCTTGCAACTGCCACACTGGACACCATCGTTGAACTGAACGTTACAAACTGCGCACAATTTCATCTTCAAAATTCTATAGTTTGAACTGAACTAAAACGAAAAAAGGTTGGCGATCTATTTCTTTTGAGTAGCGCGTACTGTTCGTATGAGTGTCCACACACGAGTGATTCTCTCTTGATTCCTTCATTGATGGTGTCATATCTGCGGCGCGTCCTCTGTCTTTATCCATTGTTTATAGGATCTGTGATATCCTCCGCATTCGCCCAATTTAGAATTGATTCTTTTCGCCAATATATAAAAATTAATTAATTACCTGCATTTAGCCCCCGCCCAAACACCTACTAATTAGTTCAAAGAGATGGAACACTATGTAAACAATTCTAAGGAATAGTCTCGATGTCTGAGAAAAAAGATATATATCTACATACATATATATATATCTATATATGTATGTATTTAGAAATATATAAGTATGTTTATCAGTTGTCTAGTACTCATAACACAAGCTCTGCTTAGCTTGAGACTAGACGGCGTTGTGTGATAGTTGTGAAAAAAAAAAAAAAAGAATCCCTCCCTACTCACATTTCAAAAAACAATACTACGTTTGTTTTTAAAATGTGAGAATCCAGTGATCAAATCGCGGTGGGGCCTCGAAAAGTGCGAGTTTGTATACCGAACAGGCATTGTCAGTTAAATGGTAGAATCTCTACCATCAATTTGCCTGTAGTATAATAAGTAGGTAACCCTTTATACATACACAGCACTGTTTCATTTCGGTACGGCGAATGTATCGCGCCGTAGAAATAACGTGTCAGTCAACAAGCTTCCATAATGATCCATACAACACTGAACACTGTGCCTACATGCACCGTAGTTTTTCACGGCAAGAAACAGTGTGTGTACAAAGGCGCTAAAGGACGTGAATTCAGATTCCGATTTTGGGGAAGTTCTGAAAGTCAACAATATTTTTTTCCTTTTGTATAGCCCCCGTGAATAAACAGTGTACATAATATACACAAAACAATCCAACCCGCTATGGGCCCGCGTGGTGGACTAGGTACCACTCTCTCTCACACAGAGGACGCCTGTGTCCCAGCAGTGGGAACATTATAGGCCAGTTATGCTCTATTAAGAAAGGTAAATGTTATGCAATAATTTGGTTAATAAAGGTAGCACACGTACCAAACCGGAAAGGGATCGGCACCGTATCAACTCGAGCTGTTCAGTATTCTTTGCATGAAACTCCCTACTGCAACGCACACACACATACAAATTTCGCTAGTTTTGTTTAGGCTTGTTCTGTAGGTCACCTGTACTTTACCCTTCGAGAACATAGGTGTCGTGCTATATTATTAGTAAATAACTTCATTCATAAGTATTTGCTGAATGCCTTAAATAAGAGGCGTTTTTATATTTGGGAGCGAAGCCTTTTAATGAATGTATAATATTCCAAATTAATTTACAGAATGAAAAACTTTGTTTAACATTTTGTTTTCGTTTTCATTGCAGGTCGGTTTTCTGAGCCAAATCTGTAAACCGTGTTACAGCATGTTGTACCGAATCCTGCCAAACACTAGACCCATGTATTCCATGACTTTGAAGAACCTGGAGAGATGGAAGGCCAGGGCAGACAGGATCGAACGGAAGCTATCCCATCCGGACGTCGAAATTGAGAGCAATACCGATGAAGATGCAGAAAGTGCTAGTGATATGATCAAACTAGATGATGAGCTACTGTCTAAACTTATGATAAGAGAGGAACCAGCCTTCGTCGTGGACGTGGTGCACGAGAGCGTCTCCTGGGAAGAAGATGTGCAAGATATATCAGATTCTCTGCTATCTCGTGAGATGCCCAGAACTGCGATTTGGAAAGTCATCGATCGAGAGAAGTGGAGCGATGACGAAGGAGCTAGTGGCTCTTAAGGAAAAGGGAGGGTAGGAATGAATAGGCAATCAAAAGTATAAGATAATTGCGATCACATTCGGCCCAATTACAAAACAAGGTCTTACTTTAGACCCCAGTTGGCCATTGACCCATTTTGTTTTATTAAATTTCGAACTAGATTCTGACGCAGTCAAAGATCTAATTTTTTTTTTTTTTTAAAACGAGTTCATTTTGGAAATTTTGTATTAAGAACTTACTGGCTTGCCTTTATTGGCCGGCTAGAGTGAAAAATTACGAGAAACAGAGCTCCCACCTCTTTCTTGCCTTTATTGGCCGGCTGGAGTGGAGATTCGCAAGAGTAAACGTGCTCGGAGGAAGGAAGTATTCCAGGAAGATGCTGGTAGGGATCTTGACCGTACTTCCGGGATTGCACCTCAGGATATTATTATTGCCCCCTTGTTGCTACGTCACTATGTGCTAGCGACCGTTTCCGGGGGCCCATTATTGAGTGTGCAAGTCACCCCCTGCCATTTTATCCGTGTATTATTTAAAACATTGATCAGGCAGGGGTCATAGTTGTTCCATAGTTCTTGGTAACCAGTCCACTTTAGCCACCCCAGCCCATAGTACAACTTTTTATTTTTCAATATCCTTCAAAAAGGACTATTGCAGGATATGGAAAAATAAAAAGTACGCCTTCCAAAGGTCCGGGAGCCCAGGGTCCCGAGAAATATCAAAAGAGGAAAAAATAATAAATGTTTTATTCAGTATTAAAATTGGTAAAATTATTACATAATCTTAGAAATTATTTATAAAGGTATAATAATGTTCTTAGATGCCTGTACTAGGATAAACCTGTATTGTAGGACTATGAAATTCTTAACAATACTTAACATTAGAAGTCTTGATATAATGAGAAAATTTTACTAATTCATTATTATAAACCTAGTTTACTACCTTAGATCAAAATATCAAAAAGTCTTATTGTATACAAATTATTGAGTCAGCGTAAAATAGTTTCCTGCACTTTCAAACTTAGCTAAACACATATTATGATACGATTTTGCGTCACCAGAAATTGGTAAGTGGGTTAAAGTCAATGTTGCACAAAATTAAATCACGTTCGAGGCAATGTGTTTATTCCATTTTTGCTGGGGGCGACATATGTGCGTAGTTATGATTGTTAATTCTAAACAATAATTATTCATTCTTAATTAAGACTAAGACATATCAAAAGTGTCATAATTAGAAAAGTTTATATTCCTGTCATTTTTAATTATTCAAAAGGTTAGGTATAGCTAAGTAAATAAAGATAGACTAAAACTACTGACTTGTACACGGTCAAAAATTGGACAAGGAGAATTACGCAACAGAAGCGCTCCTTTCGTGCTGGAGAGGGGAAAAACTAATTTATTTAATTATTCTTATGGGGTTTCGACCTTATACGAATCAGGCACAGCTGAATCAGAATTTTGCCTACAATCATGCATAACTCATCAATACTCATCATACATACAGACTTCATTATTTTCATTTTTCTACGCGAATCTATAAACCCAAAAGCATCACATGAAACACAGATTGAAGTTTTAAAACAATAAAATAAATTTCATTTGATACCCATATTGAGGGAGTTGGGAAAAAATATGTAATCCGCCATTTTGTGGCGGCGGCCATCTTGGACCGATTTTTATCAAACATAGCTAAGAACACTCCCGACTAATTCACCTTTCAAACAAAAAAAAACAAATCAAAATCGGTTCATCCATTCGGGAGCTACGATCCGACCCACAGCCAGACACACACACACACACACACCCCCCGTCACACACGTCAAACTTATAACACCGCGTCGTGTGTTTGCGTCGGTGGTTAAAAATAAAGAACTGTAACTAAAAACAAAATTGTATCCCCCTTTTCACCCCCTTAAGGGTTGAAATTCTAACAACACCGTTGCGTTAGCTTCCAACCATAAGCCTAGATAATAAATTTAGTGATTTTTACTTCGAAAATTAAGGACTTTCCATACACAACTTCATCCCCCTTTTTAACCCTTTGGGGGTGGAATTATCAAAAACGCTGAGAACGTATAAATTAATTTTCAATCCTCAGCCTAAACACAAAATTTGAAGATCCTTACTTCAAAACTGACGGACTTTCATACAAACTTCCATCTCCTATTTTACCTCTTTAAGGGTGGAATTCGCAAAAAATCCTTTCCTACGGGATACTTACTCTTCACAAAGAACACACCCTCCAAGTTTCATATTCGTGTGTGTTGATATACTATCACCCAGTCAATCAGTTGATAGAAACGCATACATATAAAATAGAAATAGAAAATGATAAACTTTAGATTAAAATATAATAATTCAACAACACACACACAATACTTTTGACATGCCAATAAAATCTTCGTTCATTCATCCGAAAACAGGTCGTTTGTTGGATTAGAATTCAAGAGATTATTAAGTGCGGCCATAGAGCAAGGTAATGGGGATTTACAACGCGCCACGGTGCGACACAGAGGCACAGCACAGAGCCTGTGCTATCTCAAACTCACTTTTGAATTGTCAAATATATCAATAGTAGTAGCTGTAATTATCTCGGACAAATAATAGAGCCAGCACAGTATGCAGGTCAGGCGCGTCAAAAGTGCCATCTAACAAGATTACGACGTAATCTTCGTCTTCCGCAAGAGTTAAGTTGAGACCCAAAAAAAAAAAGCGGCCCTCCCGACCACCGCACTGTTACCGCTCGCGCTTTCGACGCCTCAGCACAAAATACAGATGGCAATCTACTTATAAAGTGCGCTCAAGCAACGCACACATAGACACCACACACGGACACGTTATCTCGGACGGGTTGGGAGTAGTGTGAGCGCAGGTGCCATCCGCTTGAGACACGCGTCTGTGAAGTGCAAAAATGAAGCAACAAAAAAATGCCTATCTAAGCTCGATTTATATAATAGTTTCCTATTTTGAATCAATATAAACGAAGTAGCTATTTTGTAAGGTAAATTCACGCCACCAACTATTACGTAAGTTGAAAACATGTTTTTTTGTTTGTGTATATATTGTGTTGCTTTTAGTGTCATTTGTTAGGTTTAGGTTTAAAACGGATATGGCAAAATAAATTGTGTAAATGGGGTAATCCGTTTTGAAGTTATTAGGGATTTTCGATAGTGAAAATTGAGAAATGTAAAATTTTATATGTTTTTGTTCTGTAAACTTTTGTATTGTAATAGTATGTTCATTGTTTAGTTTTAATATTGTAGAATAAGCTCAACAATAAATCAAACAACTAGATACGAGTGCTACTACCACGATAGTTTTTTGTGCATAAGCCAAAGTTGACAACCATAGCGCGACCGCCGAGCGTAGGTGTAAAAAGTGAAGTACATACATGTGATTGCCTTCTGTACTGTCTGTATTTTGTGGCCTCAGTATCGCGCGCATACGACATCCGAGCGAGGTCTCAATTCATGCAGGTTGTAGTGGAGTTGTAGTGAGATTTAATTTCTAGTATTTAGTTCTGTTAGTTTATAAGATTTATAGTAGACTATCTCTTAAACTAACTGTAGGATAATATTTACCTATTAATATAATATGTTATTTCAAAATATTGTAGTTGTTAAAAGCTCAAACCAAATAAATTCAATGAAAACGAGTACGGTTTTTTTTTAATAACGGCTATTGTAGATATTGATTCGATTTAGTAGTTCTGGGGGCCTAAAAAGGCCACTTTGGAGAATCATAAAAGGTAATAACAACAACAAACAACAACAACAACACAACAACAATACCAACAACAACACAACAACAACAATACTGCTTACCTACTGATATATAATTTGCAGTTTGAATTCCTAATTAAGTAGGTAATTTTGTTCATCAGTAAAAGAAAAAGAAGCTCTAACATAATTAAATTCACAGGAAACTTTTTGATGCAGTTATCTGTAAATTCAGCCATGTTTACGTCGTCCACGGACCTCCTACGCACTCCTTCGTACAGTCAACAGCAAAAGTAGATGATCAAAATCAGAAATTCAATACTAATTAACGGAGTTCGCGTCAGAACTGTATGGCAGAGCTTTTGCTGTTGTTGTTGTTGAGCTGTGTGCAGAGACTGTGTGGCTGTGTGGCAGTTCTGACGCGAACTCCGTTCATTAGTATTGAATTTCTGATTTTGATCATCTACTTTTGCTGTTGACTGTACCTCCCGTCCTGCAGGCCTGGCCCATCCAGTGGTAACGCGACTTACGAGATGTAATTGGCGCTCGCGTTGGGTGATTCTGGCAAGATTCTAAATTCCAGGTGGAGAGACAGCTTCCAATATTACTCAATTGAAGATTGCATACTAAAAAGGTGACGGCTGTCATGAAAATTATGAAAAAACGATGTCTAGGAAAAAAAAAATAAACGCGTCGATTTGAGAACCTCCTCCGTTTTATCGTCGGTTAAAACACACTAACTAACTTTCATAAATAACGTTCACTGACGTCATTTGCAGGGTCGTCTATCCGGGTGGTCATCGCTCTTTTATGAAATCGATTTCACAATTAAGTTTTAATCCCCCTACGTAGTTATAATAATATTACCGTAGCAGCCAACTGGTTTAATTAGCCGTTCAACTAAGGGTCAGTTCACACCGAGACGCGACGCGACGCGCAGTTTTCAAGATAGAAATACAATTACAGACCTTATCTACTACACTAAAAGGTACACAATTCAGTGTCTACCTACTACGTCGAGCTACGCCGCGCGGCGGTACTGAATCGTGTACCTTTTTGTGTAGTAGATAAGGTCTGTAATTGTATTTCTATCTTGAAAATTGCGCGTCGCGTCGCGTCTCGGTGTGAACTGACCCTAACGCGTAACGGCCTGAATGATATTCAATGACGAGTATATAGTTTAGGTTAAAACTGTAACCAATCACGCGCGAGCCGAATTAGTCGCAGTAACTAAGCCAGGGCACCCCGAGCAAATGGGTTAGCTTAGGTCAGGACTGTGATTAACCGCGTGCGAGCCGAAAGAGCGAAGCGAGGCAAGCACTACTTCCAAAGGCCAAGCGGTTAACTAAACGGAAAATTTAACCGGTTGTCTGCGAATGGCAAAGGACACGTTTGCAAGTTAGCTCTGAAAATTAACAAAACTAAGTACCTACTACCTAGTTGGATCCTTAAGGAAATGGCTGTATTTTACTCACAGTAAAGAGCTAAGTTAAATAGTTAGAATGCCTGTGACCTCGACACTACACCAACTTGTAACTACCGATAATGTTTTCATGAGTAAGTGTTTCGTTGAAAAGGTAAGACGAGTATAGGTCTACCAGAATCACAAGGCAAAAAAAAAAGTGATTTTTTTAAGGATTGACATTGCCAATGTATGAAAACCACAATGTTTTTTTTTTGCCATGATATTATGGTAGATCTGTACGAACTCTTCTAATAATTTGATAGTATCTTTTTACACAGGGGGAATTGTAATTTGACGTATTCCTTACAGGACATAATAGAGTGATCCATTTGTATCAATTAAGCACCCCTTAAAGAATAGGCGAAAATTCATGGGATTCAAAAAAAAACTTTTTTTTTGTATTTTTGAAAATTTCACAGAATTCGTCACTAAATACAATTTTTCTCTAAATTCTCAAATTGAATGCCCTCCATGGCTAATGAATCCATTGGGTATCAAATTCTTAAAGAAACCTTTCGATGAAGCCAAATTTTCTTAAACGTCAAACTATTAAAAGCTAAAGGAAGAAGTATAAACCTCATCCACCTCTCTTTTTAATTTTAAAGATCTAAAAATATCAACTGTTCCCGGTATGGACCTACATATTTGAATGCTGAGTTAATGCAGTCCGACTTATTTCAACGTCTTGTAGACACTGTTACGTTTAACACAAATATCCTGTCAGATTAATTTATTATTCCTCCAATGAAAAGCCATTTATATCATACAAGTAGTTTTCCAATGGTTAAAAGGATATTTAATAAACTACCAAAATCGTTTAAGGAACTGCCGATTTAAAATAGCGTTATTTAAATGGCTTATAGAAAAATCATTCCGTTCTGTGAAGGAGTATTTAGACTTGTAATGATTTGTACATTATATTTTAGTTTATGAAGATAAACGTGTCGGATTACCTTATCAGTTATCATAAATAGTGACTGTATTGAGCATAAAATACTTAATACTTAAGGGGCTTACATGACCTAAAGCGCGGTCACTGTCGACCTGCATAGAAAAGAAAGAGCAGCGCGATGACACAACGCTGGTAATTTATTGCAAAATACGCAATTATTTAATTACAAAAAATCTATGGTTTGGACTAAAAAATTAAAACACTAGTGTTTTAGTATGCTGCTTGTAGAATAATCTGACAAAAAATCAGAATGATTGTATGTATATTAGTATGGTTTTTATTGTAAAAATAAACTTTTTAGAATAAAAATGAATGAAATGAAAATCATGAAGATACCCTTCATGATTTTTTTCTATCATATCAAGTTAGTTTTATTATGTTTTCAACACACTATCTAGCATATATCCTGAAGAATATCATATATTTTTCTGATTTTGTTTACTGCAGTCGATCATATACTTTTATTGTTTCTAAGACTTGCGTTATTTGCGTATAGGTCCTGTAAGCCCCTTAATCATTTGAAATCGCCGACCCTTTTGGAGCCAGTGTGGTGATCAATGCTCATGCCTTCTTTGTATAAGAAGAAGCCTTTGCCCAGCAGTGTGACGGTATGTAACAGGCTGGTATAATTATTAGGTTTCATAATATAAAAATAAATCTCAGACACTCACAAATTATTTCTAATTAAAATAATTAAGAATGAAATGAATTTATTTGCCACTAGCAAATACATAGATATTTCTATGAGCAAATAAATTCATTTCATTCGTATTTTATTTTATTAAAAATAATTTATTTACAGTACTTAATTACCGAACGGTTAAAATTATTGAAAACTCTTTGACCTCGGAAATGCATCTTGGATGATTTGAGGCTAGGCAAAATGCCATATTTACCTAAATGATATATGACATCTCAGCCGAAATACGTCCACTGGCTGGACATACGCCTCCCCCAAGCCGCGCCACTTCGACCACGGGTCAATTGCGTAACACATTTTATCAATCGGAATCGGTTTCATTTTGACAGTTCAACAACATTCATTTCGTTATTTACGTGTTAAGCAGAATTTATTTTCGAACTTATGAAGCAATGGATTAGCAATTTGCTTCAAAATGATTCAGATTCCGATTGATAGTGTGTTACGCAATTAGGGGGCCGTTCTGTGCTTCTTGCGTCCAGTTGATTCCTGCAGTCTTCACAAGATCAGTGGTCCACCTTGTGCGAGTCCTGCCAATGTTACGTCTTCCGGTACGCAGTCGCCAGTCCAAAACCTTTCGGCCCATCGGTCATACGTTCTGCGAGAAATGCTAGGTAACAGCTCGCAGAACAGATGGCCGAACTCGCCTACATGATATACAACTATAATAATAATATGATTAAGAAAGGTTATTTATAATGAAACGCGTTATTGTAAGTGAGCTATGTAATACTTTTTATTATAATGTGTAGATAATGTAATGACTCTTCAATCACAATCTTTCAAGAAGTCTGATTGTCATGCTGTTATTATACATTTAAGTGACTAATACAAGTGGGTAGTTAAGAATATTCTGAACGGTAGCCATTGTATAATGATACATAAGTTTTGTAGGATTTAAGCCATCGTCACGCCTCCTTTGCCAATATCTTTGCCCGCGAGGTCGTAGAATGACAGGAAGAAGCTGAAACAAAACAAATGCATAATATTATCGTTTTGTTTTAGGAATTATGAAGTGGGTGCTTGAAATAGTTACTTTTTCTTAACAATCGTTCCACTTATTTAGTGGCAGTTTCTTACGTAATATAATATCAAGCTTGTATCTCCCAAAGGGTTAGGCAGGGGTGTATCTATATCTATAGTACACCCTCATTTCTTCAGTTTTATTGCTACCAACCGGGCACCAATCCAGACTCCGGCCTGCTGCTGAGAAATTCCAGATGGAAAAAGCCAATAACATTTTGCCCCACCTAGGAATCGAACCCAGAACCATATTATGTTCAGCAGTAGCGCTTGCGCTCGCTGGACCAACGCTTCAACAAGTTTAGTGCAACACTTGTGCACTATAATATCTCCCGCGTAGATGGCTAGTCTCCGACAAAATTGGCTGACATGGCCGAGAATCGGTCTGGACGACTATATATAATACCCAAAAAAACTTTTTACAAAAAAAAAACAACCGACTTCCAAATAAACACTACAAATTAAAAAATAACTTTAATTTCGGAAGTCGGTGTCTTGGGTTCCGCATTTTCGTTTATTGACACCGACTTCCGAAATTAAAGTTATTTTTTAATTTGTAATATTTTTTTGGAAGTCGGTTGTTTTTTTTTTGTAAAAAGTTTTTATTTTTCACTTTTTAGTGGGTCAGTTTGTAATTTATCTAAGTTACAATAGCCTAATGTCAGCTGGTCATCACATGTTACAAAATATTGCTTTTCCCGATGCTGAGACGTTAATTGTTGAGGAGTTCTCCTGGTAAGAACCAGGAGAACTCCTCAGCAACCACTCACCATACGCATTGTGACGAGCATAAATTGCTTAGCAACCATATTAAAGTAATCGAATTGCAACCCGTGAAATATTTGTCATTGAGTAATTCCGATGGCCATCTGTGGTCTTCAGCATCAGCTCCACTTCACCAAATGATGATCTCCAAGAGCAAACTCTCAAGTTACTTTAACAAATACCCAAATCGCTATAGGTATAGGCCTATAAAATTTGAGGGTTTCCCTCGATTTCCATGGGATCCTCTCATCAGATTCCAACTTGATGATAATGGGATCACCTCGAGAGTATACCCTTTCAAACAAAAAAAGAATTTTTGGAATCGGTCCAGCCGTCTTCGAGTAATCGGTGATCATACTTAAAAAAAAAAACTTATATAAAGTCGAGCTAGAAGGCGAGAAGGCGTGGCGGCGGACTCCGTAGAAGATTTAGCCCTGGATCGAAAGAGCTGGGCAGTATGGGATACTATATAAGCATTGTGGGCTAATATGTAACAGTTTATTAAACAGCACATAGTGCAAGTTGATCAACCCACCCCGGTGGCAAGCGCGAAGGGGGCAGATGGAAATAAACCCTTTATTTCAGATACTTAGAGTATTGGCACAAAGAGATGGTCATGCCCACGATACTCAGTGTTGTGTGAGGTCAGGCCGAGAACGCTCATAAGTACATCAGTGCATTATTTTCCTAATATAATACACATCATGTAGGACAGCCACTCAACTACGAGTATAGATAGCTACAATGTATACTATCTTACTAAGTGCACTTCAACATAACTTTCATTTGAGTGCCTCCCTTTGACAAACAACATAGGTACTTGAAAACCAACAGAAATACATAATATCCGGAAATGATATTATGTTTATTTCTGTAAGTAGATCTTAACACTTTTTAACGTTAATTTTGGTCAATATTTAAAAACTAGATCACTCAGAAGAAATGCCGAAACAAACTTAGAGGTCCAAACATTATATTATTAGGAATTTAGGATGTTATGTGAGTATGCAGGTCCTTTTGAGACAAGAGCAATTTGTAGATTCGAGTTGACCTGCTCCATCAAACGGCAGGCATGCATCAGTCACCATGTAGCTCAAAGGAAGCATTCTCCTATTTGACTCCCTGAAATAGGAATTTTAGGGAGCCAAATAGGAGATGGTTCTTTTGCGAAACAGATAATTGACAAAGGGACAATTTTTATTCTGGAATCTGATCCGGACGGCACAAAGCTTAGGTGTCCTTCATTCACTATCCCTTGTGTTTCTCGCCTCCCCCATACAACGTTCTTTTTAGTATATGCGAAACCTGAATATAGTTTGTTCAGAATAAGTAACTGAATCGATTCCAATCATTTTTACCCCATGTTATATTTTGTTCCAAAAATATTTAAAAAAGGTTTTAAGTTGGACACCGAGCGACACTTAAGTAGGTTATCCAGTCTCCGCGCCGCACGGTTAGGTATCTAGGTACAGGTAGGTGAGCATATTTTTGTACGGACAAACAGGTAACTTAACATGCTTATAACTTTGCGATTTTTCATGATACAGTTTTGAAATTTTGTACATCTTTACATATCTTAACATAAAAATACTAATAATCTTTACATAAAAATACTAGACACGTGTTTCGGGTACTTAGGCTGCGAATTCCAAATGGCGGAGAGTGCAGCGGGGCGTTTACTCCTTTTGAGCGTTGAGCTACGCTCTCTACGATTCTACTCAATATAAAGTCAGAAGTTAAGGAAATTGACTATCAACAGACTGAAATTGTACCTACGTACCTATATTCAAATCATAACTGTCATCCTTTATCAAATAATTTCCGTTGCTCTACATATTTTTTTTTTTAAACATTGCCCCACACTAGGAATTTCTCCTGTATCGTGGGTGCGATTACAGACATTTAAACTCACATACACAAACAGCCAGACCAGAAACAACTACTTGTAGGTTATACAAATATTTGTTCCGTGCGGGAATCGAACCCGCGACACGCAGCGCAGCAGCAGTCAATCGCTTAACCACTGCGCCAACCGTGCTGTCAAAACGTTGTGTACTCACAACGTATATGCAAAATTTCAATTTTTTTTCAGAATGAAAGGTTTCATTCAGAAAAAAATACTGTCCCCGAGGAAAAGAACAATAACTTTCGACGGTCACAATTGCTTTATGACGCTAGATGGCGCTACGTGTCTTTCGAATCATGATTTAAATAAGAACCCAATATTCTAATAAAAAGTACTAGGCTTGCATGAATTCACTATAGTATTTCAATCATTAGTATTGTGCTTTTAATAGAATTTGAATGAAATTTGGCACATAGGTAGTTTATTATAACCATGATTGACACATGGATAATTTTCGACGTACACGCGGGCAAAGCCGCGGACAAAAGTTAGTCTCAGATATGTCGTTCCATTACGAATGAAGAAGATGTAAAAAAAATACTTACAAATCCGGGGCGATCCCAAGTTCCTTTTCAATAAAGGCGGAGACTTCTTTCGTGATAATCTTGTTTTCTTCCACTCCTAAGTGTCCGATAGATTCCAGGGTAGCAACTGCTCCAGGGACAGTCGACTGACCGCCAAAAGATATCGCACAGTCACCCGACACCACGCAGACAAATTTCTGTCAAAATATGATAAGAAAATGAGATAATATTCCGTATGAGTCTGGCTGTTGAGTACGAGTAAGTTGTTGAAGCAATATTGCTTCCTGACCTTATATTAACTTATTTAGGGGCGGTGCAATAATAGGTACCTATGTCTTTTTTAGGGTTCCGTACCTCAAAAGGAAAAAAATGAACCCTTATAGGGTCACTTTGTTGTCCGTCCGTCTGTATGTCAAGACCCTTTATCTCGGGAACGCGTGGAGGTATCGAGTTGAAATTAAAACCAAATACTTAGGTCGGCAGTCCCTTGAAGCTGTGAAAAAATCAAACACCTAAGTTAACGTAAAAAAAAGGTACGGCCGTTTATGCCGCAAAAAACGTATATTTCGACACTCTCAAGGGAATCAAAATGTATAGGGTACTTCCCGTTGACCTAGAATAATGAAATTTGGCAAAAAGCAAGATCATGTAGCACAAGAAAAGGAAAAAAAATCCGAAAACCGTAAATTTGTACATTAAAAAAATCCTGTGTTATACTATTTACATACTCTACAAAGTATGGAACCCGCGGTGCGCGAGTCCGACTCGCCCTTGACCAGTTTTTTTCTTTACTGGATAGGTAGGCTAACAAACATCATCTCAGTTTTCCCTTCCAAATCACACAATCGATGTATCTTTAATTAATAATTAAAAAAAACTGGCCAAGTGCGAGTCCGACTCGCACACGAAGGGTTCCGTACCACAAGGCAAAAACGCTGAAAAAAAAACACGTTTGTTGTATGGGAGCCCACCTTAAATATTTATTTTATTCTGTTTTTAGTATTTGTTGTTATAGAGCGGCAACAGTAATACATCATCTGTGAACAATTGTCTAGCTATCAGGGTTCATGAGATACAGCCTGGTGACAGACAGACGGACAGTGGAGTCTTAGTAATTAGTTATTAGTAAAAAAAAGTATATTAAGCTGACTTCTGATTGCACGAAAAACACTACACTACACCTCTCACTTTCAAATGCCAATGTGACAATTTCCAAATTTTTCAATCGGCAACCACATGTGACAGTTCCTAGATTACCCTAGGCTGATAAAATTTTAGTTTTTCCTAATTATGTTACCTATTAGTGTTTAGGTCGGTTCTCCATTATGTATAAGTATAGTCCTGCGCCTGATCTCTCTCCGGTCGTGTCGGATTGCCGTCCCATCGGACAATAAGAGTGAGGGAAGAGGGAGTGCACCTGTGTCTGCGCGCACACTTGTGCACTATAATATCTCCCGCGCCGAAGGCTAGTCTCCGTTGAGATTGGCCGCCGTGGCCGAAATACGGTTTGGAGGACTTTTTTTTTTCATTATAAGTACTTATAGTCTTAATTATTTAAAAGGAAAGATATTACATTTTAAATTATTATCGATAACATCATAAAGTGTACTTAGTAGGTAGGTGCTATGGACCACTGAGCTCTAATGAACAAGTACGCTTGTATATTACAGGTCAGTGTAGACTAATTAAGTTATTAAAAAATAATTACTTGTGCGACAAAGAGTATACAGTACACTGCTAGGGTGGCAGTGGCTTTTTGCGACGGTTTCCTTCACTCGTTTTTCCCTCACTGAAGCAACGAAGGGGGAGCTAATAAATTAACTTGACTTAATTACACTTTTCTTTCTCGATGTTATTATTTTGTTCATTTAAATGTCAGATTCAATTCATCTATTTTTTGATATTTTTCTTTACAAGTGAGAGCTCCAATACAAATATCTTGCTTGTCTTATTCAGTTGTTCTTTCTTTAGATAATATACTTCATTTGAATGTGTCAGTTATGACAGCTTGGATCACCCCTTGGTTATTGCGGTGATTTGGTCTATTAGTATGAATAGCCCCTACGGGCTATAAGAGTAGGGGAAGACCAAAGAAACGATGGGTGGACTGTGTGAAAGATGTTATGGCTAGAAAAGATATGACTACCGAGATCACGACTAATAGAGACGTCATCATCTGCCTAGCCTATTCCAAAATATGTTGGGGTCTGCTTCTAGTCTAACCGAATGCAGCTGAATACCAGTATTTTACATGGAGCGACTGCTTATCTGACCTCCACAACCCAATTACTTAGTAATACGATACTCCTCGGTAAGACTGGTTGTCAGACTTTCGCGCTTCTGACTACCAGTAGCGACTGTTAAAGATCGACGAATGACAGCCGGGACCAACGGCTTAATGTGCTTTCCGAGGCACGGAGAGGTCTTGATATGTAAAGAGCCCGGGACTCCTTTAAGTACTTTTCGCTATTCCTCATAGTTTCGAATTTGGCCATCCACGCCCACTTGAAAAATTCACCTGTACATATAGG
Organism: Oligia latruncula; assembly: GCA_948474745.1. Lineage (NCBI taxonomy): Eukaryota > Metazoa > Arthropoda > Insecta > Lepidoptera > Noctuidae > Oligia > Oligia latruncula. Next base: position 25,502,592 of record OX419683.1, read on the forward strand.
AATCTTCTGTATGGAAGAAAAAACAAATGTTGCGCCGAACATAAATAAATAGGGATAACGGCAAGAAAATGATGACCTTGAAAGGAAAAGTAGAAAGAAGTCTATAATCAAATCAGAATTTTTGGAAATCCACAATAATATTGAACAATACCGAAATACACAATAATAATGGCCGCACATACACAATAATATTGACAATACGCATTTTATTGACAATATAATTGTATATGTGCGGCTAGCCTTTAATTAACAGAAACAATATACTATATAAAATAATTATTGTACTCTTAGAAATATACTCACATCTTCCGGCTTCCTTACAACTTTCGCTAGTAACGGAAGAATTTTATTAACAAAATCATTAGGAATTTTAGCTCGTGGCAAATTAGTTAATATTTTTAAACAAGGCATTTTAAACAAGTTGCTGGCTTGCTTGTAAGGAGGTTACTGATATCAACAGCGAGTGATAAGCGTCATTATTGTTATCAATGTTATTTCAAGTGCACGCTTTATCAGTTATATTTTATTCGTGTTTTGTTTTAGGGATGGGCTGCTGTTGTTGCTCCACACTTTGTTATTTATTTTAACATCTTTACAGATCATCATTTTGGGGTCGGCTTCCAGTCTAACCGGATGCAGCTGGATACCAGTATTTTATGTGGAGCGACTGCCTATCTGACCTCCACAACCCAGTGACTAGGTAACACAATGTCCATTCGTAAATCGTAAGACTGGTTGGCAGACTTTCCGGCTCCTGACTATCCGTAACGACACACATACCGATGGCGACATTACATAACACCAACATTAAATAGAATAGAATAGAAATACTCTTTATTATGTAAACCATATAAATAACAACAAACAACAACAACACATAACAACAACAACACACAACGACAACAAACAAACAACAACAAAACAACAACAATAACATAACAACAACAAACAACAACACAACATTAACAACACAACAATGACACACAGCAAAACAATGTTATGTGTACTCGTATAACATTGTACACTTTCGCAATAAACGTTTTGACTTTGACAGACGACTTTAAAGCCGGCTCTATAAAAATCTCACCGTGAAAACTAGCGAGGAGTGAGCTGTCAGTGTTATCCCACTGATGATAGATATTGACGCTATGCCATTAGTAGCTCACTTCGCCAAAGTTTTCACGGTGACATTTTTATAAAGAATAGTTTGGCAGATCTTAGACTTAATTCGAAGTGTGGCTATCAACTATTATTATCTTATATCAGATATTTTTATAACGTAATATGATTATGAATTTACTACCTACGCAGCAAAAATTCGATAACAAAGTACCTATTATTTTAATTAGCTATCAGTCTAACAAACATAACAAAGCTCTCTCTTGTTATAGCTCCTGTAATCAAGATGCTCCTGTGCAACCCAATCCATTGTTACGGTTCTGCTTCTACGTAGCACATACATGTACTACATCAACTCATGTTAGGTTTGACTATCTTTCTATCCATCATTATCGGCCATGTAACAGTCCAACAAGCTATTTAGCTAGCTCCTGCCCGTGTAATAATACTAATAATTATATAATTTAAAAGCTAACAGGCTTAAAATAATAATACCTACTGATAAATATCTACTGATAAATATAGATAATACAATCTGTCAAATTTCTTTAATAGATTTTCAACTTTATCGCTAAAGCATAGGTTCAAAGTTCATTGGGGAAATTTGACAGTTTCGGTTAGCTTGATGTGCTTGTGTGCAAGTATATAAAAAAGGGCATTAAACATAGGGCGTCAAAAAATTCGTCCGCATCGCTGTCAACAGGAAAAGTGCCCAAACGACTGGTAGCACTGCCACGTTCTATGACATTAAATTGATTAGCAAGACAGAACATGATTGCTTTTGTCACGTAGTATTTATGACCAAATTTCCGGTGTAAGGGCATCATAAAACCCCGACGTGCAACCCCACCCGTATGCAATCTCCCCTACCGACAATTAATAAGGTTACGTCAATAATGTACCTTAAAATTGGGTGAGTTTTACTGACATATCATTTGACGAGTAAAGGAAAACTTTTTGATTACTTGAACGCGAGTAAGGTGATCAAGTAGTCAACTATACCAAAATTCATTTACTGTTTTATTTAGTACCTACTTCTTAGTTTTAGGAAGCTGCACTTAGAGCACTGGATTTGATTTTTGGTTTGGTTTATACCGTTGTTTTATGGATCGTACTGTATCGAATTTGTAACACAAGAATACGCTTGGTAACGACACCCGTCTTAAGGCGACCCACTGCAACATCGGCGATACCTGTCTATCGCCGATGTTAGCGATAAAACTGCGAGTCTAAAATGGAACTGGGCGGGCCTCACCTACAGAATGCATCCGGACAGACGGGCCTCTCATCTCCGATCGATTTGAACCTCCGTCATAAATCTAATCTAAGGTTGATTAAGTCTAGAACGTTGATTAAATCCTGCTAAACTCCCTTATCCAAAGATAACGTCCTGCGTAGTAACTTCGTTTTGAAGACCCCTATGTCTTCTTGGTATATTGTATGCATATTGTATCATGTCACCAAGCCTCCTTGATAAGGAGAAAGCACTTTATTAAGAGTATTGAGATCCATCAGCCAATTACGTGAAAGCTTGATAAATATGCTCCTAGCTTTTGTGTTGCAACAGTGGTGGCCCAGTGGTCACGGCCGCGACTTACGAGTTGTAGGTCGTAGGTTCGAACCCAGACAGGCGCTTTACTGTGTGTAAATTATTTCATCACCACTGCTGCTGCTGCTCTGGTGAAAACAAACATCGTGAGGAAACGGGCATGTCCTAGAACCAAAAGTTTATAGACATGTGACTTCTACAAACCCGCATTGGGCCCGCGTGGTGGATTACGGCTCACTCCCTCTCAGGCTCTCACAGAAGAGACCTGTGTCCCAGTAGTGGGACCATTATAGGCTGATTATGCTTTGTGTTGAGACTCTACAATAGAAGTTACTGCAGTGGAAAATTTGTAGCACGATGCGAGATGCCTATATAGAATTTATTATAAGATAGGTATTATAAAACACCATCCCTTAGCGGCTCGGTCTTATTTAAAAGAACTGCTAAAGCAGTTTTAAGAATTCATTAGTTAAAATAAGCCTTTAAAACCTTAGCTATAAGTGCAAAATAAATTAAATACAACTGCAGCTCCTCGAAGTACGATTGTTTACAAAACTGACATTTCACACATGTTACATTTGTACTTCAAATGTCGTGTTCTTATTAATCTGCTGATGTAGTCGGCTATTTTTTTTCCTTATAGTAGGGTACTGTTATAGTAGGGTTCTGGGTTTCATAACTTTATAGTAAGCATATAGAACGTTTACGTTTACATTAGGTTTATAGAATGTTTTAGTGCTAAAATGCGTTTATGACTAACAATTTTTGACGAGATGATGTTCCATAACTTTTTATGAATAAGACTGTAATAAGATGGTCATTAGAATGCGGTATAAAACCCACTCTGCAAGTACCCTAGTGTCATGTCTTTTAAATACTTATAAAATATTTATACTTATTTATTTATACATATCTATATTTATACTTAATTATATAATATATATTTATGCTTATTTTATATCAAAAAGGCTATAGTCTCTTTGAGGGTGCACCACAATAACATTCGATCCCTCTATTGAATCCTTTTAAATTGCAACTACAATATGATTTTGATCTCCATGCGTCCAACATGCGGGCTTACCCTTTTATCCAATGTACTCCAAAAACCCTTTCAAACACATTATTACGTCCCCCCCCCCCTTTTATTTAAAGCTGGCTATTTTGGTGCAACAATTATCTGTGACGTGATTAAAATCCTCCCTCGCGGACAAAGGACTGTGCGCACAAAAAATTCTTTGCTCGCAGGCCGGCTTCAATAAATTGAAACTAGCGCTTTGACAAGTAGAACTTCAATCAAACATCCCCCTTTCGGCGCGTGCACTGCAGACTCAATTTATTTCCCCTAAATGCATATCGTCGCCTGGCAACTCCGGCCTCTGCGCATACTGTTTGCTACCCGCCTGGACTGTCCATTGTGTGCCACTCAATCATAATTGACGTTTCATTTTGTTTGTGATGTGCAATTACAGCTACTTACGCTCTCACGTGTACTGGGATGGGCTGCTAGTTGGAACTAATAATTCTGCAGGCATAATAAATAGTAGGTTTGTTTTGGTCATTTGTTTTTTTCATTAGCGCTGTGTTGTGCTCCCTGGTGAACCGTACACCTAACATAATATTTTATTTTTTTTATAAATATATATAATAAAATACCAACTTATGCTAATTACGAGAATTGCGCCTTTGACATATTGTGATTCCTACTGCAAAAAATCATATTGATGAGGGTTCTCTATCTAAAACTACAGTGGTATAATAATTTATTTTCATTAGCAAATGACTCAATACAAATCTTATCGGTGCAGCACAAAGCATTAACTTAGCAGTAATTAATTCCTATACAATAATAGGGATTAATTTAAAATTGTCCTGTGCGATGCAGTGGTCTCGCCAGCCACCGATAACGACATCAAACGTGGTTGCCTATAGGATGACGTTACCACCCTTTAGAGCGGCGCGTGTTGGTAATAGATAATAATATTGTGTGAGAAACAAAGGACAGTGGCACGGTTCGCTTAACTAATACAGATTGGTTGTTAATTATTTGTAAAGCTTCTATCAACAATAGCACTAAATTTAACGATGAGGAACAAAAACACATCGCTCCAGTGATCGCAATTGCATAAACTTGATTATAAACCATAACTTTCAATCATAAAGTTTATTATAGTTTGCGTTTTGTTCGTTTGTTAATTACTTTGATTGAATTATAAACGTATTTTTAAAATTAGACTGAGATATATTTATGGCCGTCTTATTTCTCCGGCCGTTTTTGATGCGCTCATCGGAAAGCGGCATGCCAAGTGGCCATAGTAATTTAGGCCCACTGTGCACACATATAAAAAAATATTATAATAAAGGAGGCAATTCCATTATTTAATTAGTAAAAGAAATGATTTACAAAAAACTTAGCATTTTGAAGTCATCAATAAATCAATACAGTTTATGATATATAAGTGAAATATCATTTTAATAAATTATTTTAATTTATTTAGGAGCATATGGGAGTCGAATACAAAATACATTGTAGTTTTACATATTTATTAATTTAGTTCATCATCATAAACACTAAAACCTCATCCAAAAATTGTGCGATTGTCGAAGTGTCCGACAAATCCAAGTTGTCGCCAGTGTCGTCATGAGTAGAGGGAGCAGAATCCATAATCAGGCCGTGGTCGTCAGGTATAGGTAATCGTCAGAGTCAGTATTCATGGGTAAAAGTAGTCAATTTAGACCGCAATAAATATACACAAGTCGCCGCAATTTAGTTGCAAGACAAGCAATGGTTTTGACACTTTTGACATTTACGTTTTCCGGCAACTAACAAGACTTTAGACTTGGTGCTGCCATAAAAATGCAAAAAATTGATAGATTGACATTAGATTTTTAGTACTAAGTATTGTTGATCGATGGTGTAAACTGCTACTGTCTTCTATAAGAGCCGCCACATAGCATCTGCAATTTACCGGCGAATGACGTCACTGAAACATTATTATTGACGTAACTGAAACATTATTATTTTTTGACATTATTATTGAAAGTAAGTTGTGTGTTTTCCTAGAGAGCGTTTTTTGGATAGCGTAAAGTCAAACCCCGCTCTCATCATTTGCATACCGGCCGGCACTGCGGCCGTTATATTTAGAATTTTTTAAAGGACTGACGACATTTTTGTTCTTGTGTATGTTTTAAAAACAATGTTTTTTTGTTTTTGTATTAAAGAAGTCTTTAATACGTTACAATGTACGAGTGATAATCAGACGTGATCGAGGTGCAGCTAATATAATTAATGAAGTTCTGATAAGCAAATTGGTTCCAGTCATCGACGATTCGACATGTATACCAATTAGGTCTCTCCTTAGTAACCGAAGGATGTATAATAAAAAACAATGCAGATAAACGTGTGAGGGTATCTTTGGCTCCCATAATTAAAATGGTGAAGTTGTTTCTAAGTAACTTTTTAATTTAATTTATTTTGTTTTTCGAGAAATACTATGATATAAGTACTATTTGTAACTTTTACCTTTTTACTATTAGTTTTTGTAGTTTCATTATCAAAGCAACTTTATTTTACTCATTACAATAAAATTATTGATTAGTTGGCTAACACTGTACGACGGTTTACAATAACATTGACAAAATAAACGCTTCCACAACCACATTTTCTCTTTGGTTAGAACAAATAAATCAATTTAAAAATAATCTTAAGTTGATCTGCACATTAGCGCCCCATTCCTTTATATTCCAAGTGGAAAAGTTTCTGCTCTTGCAACCTACGCAATTTAGCGTAGGTTGCAAGAGCAGAAACTTTTCCAAGAAATATTTTTCCAAGACGTAATTTATATTTCTCGAAAGCTCTATTAGAATAGAATACTCTTTATTATGTACACCATATAAATTACAGACATAAATATAGAAACTGTACAAAGGTAACCCAATATATACTCGTAGTGCGTTGAAAAGTTAGTTGACATTTCTCCACTTCAGTTATGATGCTTCAGTTATGCTGATGATACAGAGAATAATCTGTCTACCCCGCTTTTAGTTCTAAATAAGTTTTGGGGACTAGTATTTAAGTATATGACATACTTGAATCCTAGTCGCCAAAAGTTATTTAACTTTTATAATTTCTGTGAATTTATAATATTTAGAGGATTGTAATATTATTTGAATAACATTTTTAGTAAAATATTATTATCAATATTTTTCAAATAAGATTTACTTAGTCATTGCCATAGATTTTGAATTTATTCTGAAAAAATAATGGCTTCGAAGTTAAATAACAAAGGAAAAAAAAAGGAACCTAAAACGTAACGTAACCTAAAAAAGATAGTCTTGGAAAAGATTGCATTAAAAAAAATAACTAATCCGATATGACTTACCAAAATCAATGTTCGTTGGTCCCACTAACCAGACGTGGAACGGATTAATCGCTCGCCAGAGGGAGGGTGGTTTTAAAAGCTAATGATTAGCATTGCTGACATGCTGGTCGACGAGGACTGGACTGGACGAGTGCATAATGGATATTGTCTGTATGTAATAGTACACTGTGAAATCACCCCTATTAATCTGTGTAATGGTCATGTGTTATACCTACTCGTATTTCGTAAAAGGTTAAGATGTTTTTTTTTATTAACCCTTGAAAAGGCGCGGGACTGTGCGAAAGTTAGCTTTAATTGGTGCTTTAATCAAAATGAATACCGGAGATTCCAAAAAAATTATAAAGGGTGGAGAGGGGGAGGAGAGCTTAATTAAGGGTTCATTAATGATGGCCTGAAACACAGGAAATACAGGTTGTATGGAAAATTTGCTACTCTTAGCTAAATAAATGTACACCTTTTGTAAACGTTTTTATTAAATAAATTATTATTTATTAAATGAATTATTATTATTAAAAATATATTATGGTAAAAATTATACACACAACACCACTGGCGTGATGTGGGTGTACCTACTTTATTATATCTCTGCTCAACCCACAGGAGAAATAGGCGTTATTTCAATCTTTGTGATCGATTTTTCACTCAGTATTCTCTGATCCGATGTAATCATAGTTATGCACGAGCAATTTTCTTGAAAATAAAATATCATAATTCTACTATAAAAAAAAGCTCTACTCAAGTAGGTTAGGTGATTTACCTGTCATTGCTTAATTTTTAATTATTTTTATCTTTTGTGGTAGATTAATTTTATTCTAGGTGCATCGTCTTCACATATAACTATATAGTGAATGTATATAAAACATTTTAAAAGAGTAACGGTGGAGTTTCTTCTCCATACGAACACTACTTTTTGGAAGGGGCGACTAAAATCAATTCTATTTTATTGTAATTTTTGACGTTCAAAAGTGCCTTTTATTTGAAATAAATTATTTGACTTTGACTTACAAACAAAATGTAATAACATTATGGGGACAGAAAGGACAAAAGTACTTTTTGATATAAGTAAGTTCCCTTCAATTGTATAAGTTTTAAACCTGATATTCAAAAAATCGACTGGCTTAATGACAACAATTTAAAAATCAATACATATAAAATAACAATAATACAATTTCAAAATTATAAATCAATCTTTCAGAGTCTAAGTATAAACCTAGCTTCTGTCCGCGACTTCGTTCGCGTGGAAGTCGTAAGACACCACATTGTACTTAAATAACTGTCACATTTTTATGAAACTTTCCTGTATTTTACGTGTATCCCCCATGTTAAGTTAATAAACTAAGGAGGATTCCATGGCAAAGTGGTCTCTACAGCTAAAATATTCAACCTCAAAGTTTTACCATCGACTTTACGACTTTTCACTTTACAGCGCACCAAATAAGTTGCGCTCTAAGACTGGAATATTGATTCCTATATTAACAGGAAGAATCACTACTATTCAATTATGAAAACGGTAGTTGTTAAAGTTTGTTTGCCGCCAGACCTCAACATACCTACTAGCGTCTTTACAGGAAATATAATCAAAGAACACGATTGAAAGAAGACGAAGTTACAAGGGGACGGCTTTGAAGGGGTTGGGGAACTCAACACTTTTAATCGAGTGGAGAAAAATGGAGATAATGAAAGAGGTTTTGAACCAAATACCGAACACGTTTCACTGACCTGCACTATCATTTTGAATGCAGTGCAGGTAAGGTGTTTCAGGTGCACATGTGAAATGTAATCAACTAATTTTGCATCTATTAATCTACTTATTCGGTGTACGTATCAATGCTGCTGCTGCAGCCTTCGGTAAGTTAAATGCCAGGGTCTTTTGCTCACACGACTAAAAGGCTGTTGTGCTACCTAATTTTCTATGCCAAGCCCTTATTGTTCGAAATGAATGAACCGATTTTAACGAAACTTCATACGCTGCAGGATACAAAGGTCTAAAAGTTAGTAAAGAACATTTTCGAAAAATAGTGTTACAGTTAAATTAGACCGGTTTTAAATTTTCCATGGAAACAGAGATTTCCAGTTATCTTTTTTTTTTAAACAAGACATTTCGAAAATGTTCTCTACTAACTTTTTAGACCTTTGTAACCTGCCGTATGAAATTTTATTAAAATCGGTTCATTCATTTCGAACAATAAGGGCTTGAAAGTTTGTATCAAAAGCCGTACGGCGTAAACGCTCTTAAATGCGTTCATCCAGTTCTTAACATTCATTGGTGTGATCGAGTACGCAATACTGAAGTATTGGAACGAGCCACTGTGTGAGGCATTGAGGCATACCTCATGTGACACGCATGTCGGAGTAGAGAGTGGCGAAGCGCCTCCTTTATACGGAACACGAGGGCAAGCGAAAGCATAGCGGGCAATTCCTAAGATTTAAGGATGTGCTTAAGCGACACATGAAGGGTTGTGACGTAGATCCATCTCAGTGGGAAGAGCTTGCGTCTAACCGCGGAGAGTAGAGGTCACTAGTACAACAGAAATTTTTTGACCTTTCAAAACTGGATTCTAAGCGTGACGAACTGAAAGCCCGGCTACCAATTAATTGCAATTATGTTAATGGTGCTCTCATGTATCCACTCTCTGTGCAAGAATATTTGTAAACAAAAGGTGGTTTTTCTAGCCACATGAGAGCCCATGATAGATAGAGTAGGTTGATGATGAAACGGTCGCCGTAGCCGAAAACGGCATGGAAGGATTATTATTATTATACAGTCTGTTCTAAAAGTATCTGATGGAAGCGTAAAGCCCTGTTCAGCAAGTCAATTCCCGTGATTAAAAACGTTCAAAATCTAGTAGCAATATCATCTCAGCGACAATCAATGTCAAAAACTTGTCAAAAATGGTACGGAAACTAGAGGTATTTTTGACAGATTGAGACTGAGATCAGACTGTGAACGTTCTTAGAATTACTAGAAATGCCCCTTTATTCTTATGCAATCACTCATTAAAGTTAAATATTCCTCTGTAATTTGAAGGGTTGACTTCATAATAATATTGTCGTCACCCAAGCGTAGAGAGCTCGGTAACAGCTCTACTATGCTACCTGTGATGTAAGAGCGGAAAAGCTTTAATATTTTACTTGAGTGGTGTTGGCTTATCCGGTATATCACACACAAAGAAATATCAATACCTAGGTACTCGTACATGGTTTCATCACGAGGGCCCGTTCTTCCTTAACTTAATTGGCAGATAATTTCATAAAAATGCTGTTTAATTTCGGTTGGTAACTATTTGGACATCGTGAACCAGACCTTTATTGCTTCTGATAAATTTCGTATGGCTTCATTTTCTAAATTTAAAATATTTTTTTCTTTCTTTCAAAGTTTTCCCAAAGTATTCATTTGAGATTTGAGACGTGTATTAAAATCCGTAATTGGTGAACTAAATAGTCAGTGTCGTCTGAATAAACTTACGTTCCTTTAATTTCACCGCCCGCCCCCGGCAATGGTAGGAATCCCGGGGTGAAATTCACTTTGCTGAAAATCCGCGTAAATGCATTTTGTCACAAGCCGTCTCCCAATTTCAAGTGGCAGCGGTGACGTAACTGAATTATTGGATGTTGCGGATACTCGTCCAGCTGGAATGCAAGTTCCATGTCATTCGATAACCCGTGGAACGAAGAGAGGTGTGCTCTTTAAACAAATTAGTCGTGTAATTCAACTTGACGTTAGCTCTAAAGGCAAAAGCGAAATACATAATTAAAATCATCAATATGTGATTTTAATCATAGATTTTAATGAATGTAATGATTTTAATTATGTAAATACGTATTTGTTAGAGAGTAAAAGAAGAAAGAAACATTGTTTGTTTAGCAAAAATAAGACGCGAATTATACATTATAAAATAAACTAACTGGAGCACGTTAAAATGTTAGCTCCGGAATGAGGAAAATTCTACCCGAAAAATGGGAAGGCCTTATGCTCTTCTACAAGTGAATTAGAATTAAAACGTTATCACTACATTATTCAGATGCAAGAACTAAGTTTTAAACTAACATTAAAATAAGAAAACATGCTTATGATCTTGCTGAGGTGACAGGTCGGAGAAACTGTTTGTCGTCTGCAAAACGGATTACTAGCCAATGATGGTGGAGTTTTAAATGTAGATATAATTTATGCTTGCGAGTGCGAGAAAACCATTCAGCCTAAGTATAGAGCTCCCATTGCTATAAATTTTTTTGGAAATGACTTTTTCAAAAAACTGGACGAGCTACTTACTAAACTAGTTATTAAGGACAAACCACATTTAATTTGGAACTGTGATGATACTGGTTTATCGTATATTGTAAAGCTGTCGGGAATGTATATAGGGATCGGCAAAAAGTAAGTTTATAGACACGCTGAACGAGTTACGAGACCAGTCGCAAACATTGTTAGCTTGCATTTGGGGGAATGGGAATTGGATTCCGCCGATGAAAATATCTAAAGGCGTTCAATCGAATGATTCACTTAAAACCGATGCTCTTCCAAACGCGTTGGTGAAGTTATCCCCCAACGGACGGATTCATTCTTAGTTATTATTAGAATTGTTCTACTTTTTATTACTTCGATACCACCAGAACGTCCTGTGGTTCTTCTTATGGATTCCCATTCGGCTCACATTGGACCAGATGTCCTTAGAATTGCTAAGGACAACCAAATTTATTTACTTGTTTTCCCAGCCTACTGTACTCATCTATTGAAGCCACTTCATGTGGGTTTATTTAAGCCATTGAAAAACTATTGGCGAAACAGCATGAAAAAATATATGAGTAATTTTCGTATTTTCATGGGTACGGTACGGAGCCGATCGTACGAGTATGCGTTGACATCAATATAGTGACACGTTTCATGCAAACATTGATCAGATTCGGTTCGGGTTTCAATTTTGTAGTATTAGGTATTGATGTGACAAAGGATTCGTTGCAGTGTCAATTTGTTCGGTTTCCCTTTGAGCAGGTATATGCATACTCCATCTCCGGATGGAGTATGTTTGTAATTAAACATTGCGACTGCGACCGTCCTTTTCCTTTGATGTGGTATATGAAAAATATCATGTTTGTTTTACTGAGTGTGCTTTTGCGAAATTGGAAAAAGCCAAAGTGTATGTGGAGGATATTTTTTTATATTTTTATAGACGAATTAATGATTTTATTTATTGTGCTGTTAATTATGAAAGCGGCAGGTTGCAAGACTAAAATCACCAAACTTTACTGCCTAGACAGTTACTTCCTTTTTTGACATATTTCGAATACAGTTAGACCCTTTTTACACGACACGATTTCTTTACTTTGCGGTATACAACATCGTTGTTGGTTGATTTACAACACTGACAGACACTCACAGACTGCATTTGCAGTACGGCGTTCATTACGATAAGGTTAAAATCAATGCATAAGATGACGAAAATGAAAATTTGTGGCACTTAATAAACTAATAGCAGTGCTGGCCCAGTGGTAACGACCCCGACTTACAAGTTGTACTTAGGTCGTGGGTTCTCGCTGTACTTTGTGTCGATATTTTCATCACCACTGTTCTTAAGGGCAGGCCCAAAGGAAAATCTTCAATCTTAGATTAGATTTAAACAGTAGTAAATCATGTTCAAATTGGAAAAAAAGTATATGGCAGGAAACTTCATTATAAATGTAAATGGTCAATAAAATAAATAAATGGTCGACCCAGACGAAAACATGATACGATAAAATTTTCTCGATAGAAAACCATCACAAAGTTACCTCTAATTTTCAACTATTTTGGTTTGCATTCTATTTTGGTGCATATTACTGAACCACAAATTAGATAAATAAATACAATGAAAAAGCGAGAACTTAAACACATGAAGACAAAAATGATTGCTAATTGCCGAAGTCGAAGGTTTGTATTTATATCAAGGTACTTATGCGTATAGTATACGCAAAATAAACAGATGATTTGACCGCTCGATATGATCGTTTATTGTTTATGTGCGAAATTATATAATTTAGCTAGAATTTATTTTTGATAATATGTGAGTGTTGTCCACGCTTCCTCACTAAAATTAGAAATACGAAAGAATTACAATATCCCTCCCTCTCGACCCGTCTGTTTCTTTGTTGAACGGCGAAGGAGTTGAACCCGCAGATATAGATAAACCTAGATAACGCGAGAGCAACTACTTTGCGTGTCAAAAATCGCACCAGCTTACGCGTGTACAAAAATCGTAAGCCGCCACTGTTGCGCTCAGTCCTGTGTACTGCTGGCTGGGTGAGCGTGAGCGCTGGCGCTAGGCCCTTGGGGTGGGGCAAGACGGCTGCCGCACGCGGCGGTGCGGCGTCTTTGTTGTGACGTCATAGTATGTAGTCATAAATGGCACGCTTGGTTTTCATACGATCGCGATACTTGCGTTATCTAGGTTTATCTATATGTGTGATTGAACCGATGCCGATGCCACCTACGAATTAATGAATGAAATCATTTATTTATTACATAGGTACAGGTTTGGAAGGTATCAAATTATTTTGCGTAGGTAAACACACGCGTCTGATATTTACGTGGGGACTCTAATTGGTATAATCTGATACCAGCAGACAGGATAATTGACTGGCCAATTAAAAGAAAAATGTATTTATACTCGTACAGTCACGAGCATAAGTATACACTTGGCTTTATTCAAAGGCGATTTTCTCCTTTATTTTTGAATGAAAGTTTATATTGTTACGAACATAGTATTTTCGAACCCATAGGTTTATGTAGTGTCGTATTTCAACGTTGCAATCGTTATTTCGTGAAAAAAACGCAATTGAAAGTTGCCAAGTGTTGACATATTATTGCTCGTGACTGTACCTATTGGAAACTTTTTCATAATAAAAGCCAATCCCTTCTTTGAGCATACACTTGGTAATTTGATGGAAGCCTTGCAAACGAAAGAATTTTATTTCGTTATAGGTAATACCTACTCTTTAGGATTCCGTTATTTCATCCGGCGGTCCGGAGGCGGAGGTAACACGGCCATTTTACTCGGAGACTTTTTTCTAACGTTGGAAAATTGGAAAGTATTAATTAAAAACATTATTGACCTGAAATCGCGAAAAAAAATCAGCTGTTCCCTACATTTTGACGAGTTATACGAACATAAATGTAGGGAAAAGCTGTTTTTTTTTTCGCGATTTCAGGTTTGTTCCCATAGTAAAAGTTGTTCATAATGATGAGTACAATGACCTCTTAAGGGTTTATTAATGTTTTACCAATAAATCTGTATACACGTAAATGAGGAATGAAATAAAAACAGTGTACATTAACGAGAGGAGTATTATTTTATCCCATAGTTAAAAAGATTGTGATGTTTCTTAGTGACTTTCAAATTCAAATATTTTATTTCAGAATTACATCCATATATTCTTAGTAGTAGTATAACTTAGCCCAGTTAAATTCAATTCAATTCAATTTATTTATTGCTGAACATAGATGGTACAAATACATTTAAAGATGTCGAGTAAATGCGCAGTTCATATGTCCTACCAATTAAGGCATGCAAAATAATTTTTATAAACAGTATGTTAGTATTAAACGATAATAAACAAGTAGTGTACCATTGAACGAACAGTACACCGCTTATTTGGATAAGTGTGTATGAACACTTAGCCACCTTCGTCAGAGGGGAGAGTCCCACCGGTCTGTAAACACATTCAGGATGCCATTGGAGGAGGAGCGCAAGCGCGCCATCATGGAAGCGCATTGCTTCCGCATGATCGCGGCGAACCCGTCGACGCACGCTTCCGCGAACATCCCCGACGCGCTACATCGCCACGGCAACCCCAAAGCACCCTGAATGCGTTATTGACTTTGCTATGTAAGTTAATTATTTTTGAGCTAAGGGATAATTTTGATTAAAACCGAAGATGTAACTTTGTATTCTATCTGGTGACCCGTAACACAGGTATTTTATGCCTTTTTAGGGCACTAGTCTCTCAAAAATATTAAGCCTATTTTTTAGATTAAGCACTTCCTGTCCACAACAACATTAATTGTGATGAGAAATAAATTCATTTATTATTATTCCATAGAAGTAGTGTTGGAAGGCCTCCAACAAGGTGGTCCGACGAGTTTGAAGGCCGCAGGAACCCGTTGGATGCGAGAAGCACAGTGTAGTGACCTACACACTTAAGTCTAATTAAATTATTAAACCTAAAAGAAAACCAAACTAAATATAAATTATGTATTTCTTAAATAAAATTAATTATAATTAGTTTGGTTTTCTTTCAACAGAACCGGTCGAAGTGGAGGTGCTTGGGGGGAGGCCTATGTCCAGGAGTGGACGTTTTTCGGCTGAAATGATGATGATGATTATTATAAGGTATTCCATACCGTTTTAGAAATATTATGACCTTTTTTTTGTGGTCAAGTACAATCCCGACTGTGTACCTATGCGTAAATATTGATCCCAACTACGGAACCCTGAACTAAAGATGCGTTTTTGAGAGGCTGTTGCTATGGTAGGAAGTGGTCCTTGGGTCCTTCTTACACTTTCTAGTTTCTACTTATCTATTTATCATTGGATCAACTCAGGATGGATGAAATGGCGACAGGTCAAAGAAACAACTTGCGAGACACGGATGCCCCTCAAGTTAAAGGGGAAAATTTATAAGTCCGTGATAAGTCTTGTCGTACTTTATGGGTCTGAATGCTGGGCCGTGAAGAAGACGGATGAAAAAAGATTGCATGCAGCGGAGATGAGAATGTTGAGATGGATGTGTGGAGTGACGAGAATGGATAAAGGAAGAACTGAGTATCTAAGAGGAAGTTTTAAAGTGGCGCCAGTGATAGAAAAGTTGAAAGGAAATCGTTTGGCTTGGTATGGGTATGTCGTGTTGAGAAGGGACGAAACGCATGTGACTAAGAGAGTGATGAATATACATGTTGATGGATGGAGAGGGAGAGGAAGGCCGAAGAAAAGATGGATGGATTGTGTGAGGAATGATATGAAAGAGAAGGGAGTGAATGATAGCGTGACGGTTGACAGGGGAGAATGGAAAAAGAAAACATGTTGCGCCGACCCCAAGTAACATGGGATAAGGGCAGGAAGATGATGATGACTTATCTATTTATCATTTTACTGCAATAACATTTAGGTAAATTCATCATCATCATCATCATCTGCCTAGCCTTTTCCCAACTGTGTTGGGCTCGGCTTCCAGTCTAATCGGATGCAGGTCACCCATCCACGGACCAACCGCGGCAATCGACCCGTTGAGCTGTTATTACTGAGCCACAAGTCCCTCTAACAACAACGGTAGGGTTGCCCGCCAAACCGGAAAATGAACGAGACAAAATATAAAAAACAAAACGGTGATCTAACCCTCTTCAAATTTACCCTTGCAAGGTCAACATTCATTTTACAGTATGAAAAGTTATTTAAGGCTCTTGAGTGTAATAAGCAAATAGAGGCCCCCAGAGAATCAGCCCCTCACCCTAAGTTATTACACGCAGGACGTCAGCAAAGTTGGTTTTGATTTTCGCTTAAGAGGGCGCCGACCAAACGCCGACCGCGCAGTGGCGTTTGTTTGGTTATTTCTTTTATTTTAGAACGAAAATGCAGAAAATAAGCACGTTAAGTTGTGCTCCACAAGATTATACGTTAATATAATTATAAACGGAAGTTCTACATTGTTTAATCTATACTAATATACTAATACTAATATACTAATCTATACTAATATTATAAAGCTGCAGAGTTTGTTTGTTTGTTTGTTTGTTTGAACGCGCTAATCTCTGGAACTACTGGTCCGATTTGAATGATTCTTTTAGTGTTGGGTAGTCCATTTATCGAGGAAGGCTATAGGCTATATAACATCACGCTACGACCCTTAGGAGCCGCGCAGCGTGTGACACCGCGGGGAACAGCTAGTAATATAATATTATAAAGCTGCAGAGTTTGTTTGTTTGTTTGTTTGTTTGAACGCGCTAATCTCTGGAACTACTGGTCCGATTTGAATGATTATTTTAGTGTTGGGTAGTCCATTTATCGAGGAAGGCTATAGGCTATATAACATCACGCTACGACCCTTAGGAGCCGCGCAGCGTGTGACACCGCGGGTAACAGCTAGTTTTATTATAATCACTATAACGAATAATAGTGGCCACTATTTTCCGTTTTAGTGAAATAACCAAACAAACGATGAGGGCGCCACTGCGGGGTCGGCGTAGCCTTAAACGGGGCGTATCTAATCTGTATGATTGAGATATGCCTTACCTATAGGTACATGATTAGTAATTACGTGACTCCGGTTATACGAAAACCAAAACCGATGTTGTTTTGCTACGATAACTTGACTAGATATACCTATCTTTTTAGTTGGCGTTTTGTCATAGTTGGGTTTTAACTTTTAACTTTTTTATAATTTCAATTATTTTGGGGTTAGGGATCACATTCCATTTGATAAGCAGTCTACATAACATAATCGAATCGTTTTTAGTGTTATATACAGTCAGCGTGAAACATAATTGTATTATTCTTATTTAGGGTTTATTTGGGGAAACGGAAATAATCAGTAAATATGAGTAATAGTTACCCTAACTAAAGTGACAACAATGATTTTAAAGACAATATTAATTACATTTATCACAGTTTTATGAAAGTACCATGTAGGTACCATATTCTGACAAATAAATGATTATGATTAAAGTCAGTCCTAAAAATACTCACTGCGGCCATTTTGGAAGTAGCGCTTGCTCGGCCTAAACCCTAGCTTAGTTACTGCAACCAATTCGGCATCAGAACCCACACCAAACGCAGATAAGAGAAGCGACGGTAGCAGATTTGTTTAATCGTAGTGCAATGGCATTCCAGCTGAACGTTGTTCGGTAGTTTGCCATAACAGAGCTGTTTTTTAAAAGAGCGGATTCTACAATCAATCTGCGGCACACACAGATAGTTTATGGATATTTATGTTCGCTGAGGAACTAAGCGTTAAGCTCCTCAAGTTCTGAGTTGAGCTGCACGAATTTTGTCAAATGCGTGCACTGACTGGACCGCTCTAGGTATCTGTGTGGTTCTTTCCTCAAAAGACACCAATCTACATGGTCTTCACATGATCTGACCAAGATTTTGTCTTAAAAGAGACTGTGACCTCTGAGTTTGTTTCGGCCTTTCTTCTCAGAATAGTCAGATAGGAAACGCCGACCTCATCTAGTTTAAAAAATATGATTGACGTCTAAAAGTGTTTGTACATACAAACCTCAGAAAATAAATCATTTATCATTTAACAGAAGACGATCAGTAATGTTCTGAATCTACCATGTTTTGTGAGCAGCATAGATGCTTTTTATCTTTCAGTACAGTTACAGTTTCTGATACTTACTGATTTTTATCTAATTTTGTTTTTGTATTAAGTAATGATTTAATTTAATTTTGAACTTGATCTTAATATTTAACTTTATGCTAATAAACTAAAATTAAAGTATTCTTAGATAATTATAATATATCTTAATATACCTTTTGCTACATAAAACTGGCATAATTGTAACCTCACTGGCAGAAGTCACTGGCTCCTGAAATACAGGTAGATTTTTAAAAGCCTATGATGTTGCTCTCTCCCTCTTACTACTTAAAAAACCCTTTGACCAATTCCCCTCTCTATATTTAATTTCAAGTTGGTCGTGATTTTAAGCAAACCATTAAAGCACAGCTGTCGTTTCAAAACCGGCCGCCATCTCGGGGTGTCTCGTCGAGACGTAAACGGAAGGGTCGCTCCCTAAACGTTTATTGACATTGAATGCCGAAGTGTGCCAAGGTAAGATCTTTTCAGTGTTAGCGAGCTCAGGGTCAGGGGCGGGCTTCTTGCGATCAATTCAATTAAGCCCGAATTTTGTATTGTGTTTTGTTTTACGTACTCACGATTATTCTGACGTTGTTGAAATCTAAATACTGGTAGAAAATAATTCAATACCAACATAGTTTGCAGAGTCGGCATGCTGAAGTGGCAGTGGGGTTTCCATGTTTGTCGAAGGACCGATATCCGGTGGAGCAGACGAGTCCTGGAGTGGTGACCTCGTATCGGCAAGCGTAGTGTGGGATGGCTCCAAGTTAGACCGACGCCCTTTAAAAGGTGACTGGTTACAAAAGGCGGAGATCAGGATGTTGGTGTGGTGTTGTGGCGTAGCCTAGGAGAGGCCAGAGGTCCAGCAGTGAACTGTGATAGGCGGAGTTGAAGGTAATTATTGGTAACTAGCTGCGCCCCGCGGTTTCACCCGCGTAAATGTCGATTCCGTGGGAATATCGGGATAAAAAGTAGCCTACCTATATACAAGGTGTTAATGAATTAACCCAAAACCTCTTAAGAGGTCATTGTACTCATCATTATGAACAACTTTTTCTATGGGAACAAACCAGAAATCGCAAAAAAAAATCAGCTGTTCCCTACGTTTATGTTCGCATAACTCGTCAAAATGTAGGGAACAGCTGATTTTTCAAATTCGGAATTCACTTGTAACTCACGTCCCATTCTAATTAATATCCTACTTTACCGAGATAAGAGTTACATTGCAATAATTTACATTTTTATTATGTGATGATACTGGAATAAAACCGTAAGTGGATTTTAAATTAGTTGATGATTCAGTATGATTAGGCGCAGACGGGCGGATGATGCCGCTCGAACAAGTCTGCCAACGTACAACTTAATACTGACTAGCAAATTGCAAAAAACGTAAGAAAATTTGAATTTCGCGGGCACCTTAGCGCTTCCCCCTTAAGTGTTCATTATTTTTTATTATTATCCCCTTTGACTATTGCGTACCTAGTGGTCACATGGAAGTTGATATCCTGCTTATGGAATGATGTAGAGAGGGAAGGTAACGTCCCTCTAAGCCGAGCCTGCGGCTATTTGTAATCTATATCTATATATTATACTAATAATAAAGCTGAAGAGCTTGTTTGTTTGAACGCGATAATCTCTGGAACTACCGGTCAGATTTGAAAAAATCTTTTTGCATTTTATAGCCCAATTCTTGAGGAAGGCTATTTAATATCACGCTATGACCCTTAGGAGCCGAGCAAAAAGAAAAAAAGTCAGAATGAACGCGAATACGTACTGTTGCGACGGGGTGGGGGTACAAGAAATTTCACGCGGACGAAGTCACGGGCAGAAGCTAGTACTTAAATAAATTTGTAAAAAATGACGCAATATGTGTCGTCGTACTTATTGCTATAATCTGTACTGCAGGCGTTGTGTATGTTTCTCGGCGAAATGTTAATTACTTTGCATACTAATAAAAAAAACTGGCCAAGTGCGAGTCGGACTCACACACGAAGGGTTCCGTACCACAAGGCAAAAACACTGAAAAAAAACACGTTTGTTTTATGGATGCCCCCCCTTAAATATTTATTTTATTTTGTTTTTAGTATTTGTTGGTAGAGCGGTAACAGAAATACATAATTTGTGAAAATTTCAACTGCCTAACTATCGCGGTTCTTGAGATACAGCCTGGTGACAGACAGACGGACGGACGGACAGACAGATGGACGGACAGACAGCGAAGTCTTAGTAATAGGGTCCCGTTTTTACCCTTTGGGTACTTACGGAACCTTAAAAAATGACGCAATATGTAGTCGTCGTACTTGCTATAATCTGTTGCTATAATCTGTACTGCAGGCGTTGTGTATGTCTCTTGGCGTAAAGTTAATTACTTTGCAGAGGGTACAGTCACGAGCAAAAGTATGTAAACACTTGGCTTTATTCAAAGGCGATTTTCTCCTTTATTTTTGAATGAAATTTTATATTATTAGGAACATAGTATTTTCGAACCAATAGGTTTATGTAAAGTGTCGTATTTCAACGTTGCATTCGTTATTTCGTGAAAAAATCGCAATTGAAAGTTGCCAAGTGTTGACATATTGGTGCTCGTGACTGTACTAATAAAAAAAAGAATCAAGTTTCTAACTGAACAAAGAGCTGTGCTGTCGGGGAGTTTGTTAAGACTTTATCTTCCCAGCTAAAGCACTAGGAAATGAGTTATGAGTTTGTGGGATTATCTTATATTTTGACGTTCAACATGCTGGTTCTCAGCCAAGTTTGATTAAAAGACTTTTTCGTACAACACGGCCGTGTCCATGAAACAGCCAAATCCCATTTTTTTAATCTGACTTGTTGTCCCGAAGATTAGCGCGTTTAAACGAACCTACTCTTCAGCTTTATTTAGTATGGATTTCAAGTCAATTTTTGAAAATAATTTTGATGAACACGCTCTTGTCGTGCACGGTCACGGTGTATAATGTCGCCGCCAACTAGCTTAATTAGCCATTTAGTTAACTGCCTAGCCTTTGAATTCAACGGCGCCGTTTAACTAACTGCCTGGTACAAATGACTTGGATCGATAATGTTTAACTTCTTGCTTATATCAGACACTAGCTGTTCCCCGCGGTGTCACAGCGTGATGTTATATAGCCTATAGCCTTCCTCGATAAATGGACTATCCAACACAAAAAAAATTGTTCTATTCGAACCAGCAGTTCCTGAGATTAACGTGTTCAAACAAACAAACTCTTCAGCTTTATAATATTAGTATAGATTTCAACTTACGATTGATCGATTGGTGATAGATCTAAAGCGACAGTTCTGTTGTTTATAGTAATTTTCGAAAATATAAAATTACAAAATGCATGTTTACTATCAAGTTCGGCAGTAAAAAATGTGCAGTAAACTAAATAAAAATGGATGGTTATCCATCCTCATACCGACCGCGGCAAGTGTAGCTTAACCTCCGATCGACCTGTAATGGTGTTATTATTATAGTGAGTACCAAGAAACTTGTTATAATTACGGCAATCATAACCCTCATTTTAAACCGGCCGTCAACTGAAATATAGGTACCTACTCAAGTAGGTGCCAAAAACCATAAACAATAATTTATCTCCATAGTTAGTTAGATAATATCATATTTATTTAACAAGGGAACAATGGATAATGGTGACTATTTAAATTACTTAAACACTAAGATGATTTGCGATTATTTTGATAATATACGAAGACAGGTCCTTTAGTCTTCCTATTAATTGTATTTTTGTGTTTGTTAATCTTTTTGTTTAATTTTTTTGTTAACAGGCTTTAGTAAAGTTAGATGATGATCAAGAAATCACGTAGCTTTAACATTTCATTTTCATTCGTCATCTTACTGCCCTTTTCCCATGTTACTTGGGGTTGGAGCAAAACATTATTCTTCTTGCATTCTCCTCTATCAACCGTCACGCTATCATTCACTCCCTTATGTTTCATATCATTCCTCACAAAAACCAATCCATCTTTTCTTTGTCCTTCCTCTCCCTCTCCATCCATAAACATTTATATTCATCAATCTTTTACTCCTCTCTCCTCATCACCTGCCCATACCAAGCCATACGATTTCCTTTAAACTTATTAGTCACTGGCGCCACTTTCAAAATTCCCCTTTAATACTCATTTCTTACTTTATCCATATTCATAATTCCTCGTACGTCCATCTCAATATTCTCATCTCCGCTGCATACAATATTTTAGGTCGCTTACAGAAAGTGTTTTGAAGCAAGTTTATGAAAAGTTGAGTCGTAATTTTCTACCAGTATTTACGAAAAAGTGGCACACTGCAGCGAGAAATAAAAATACTTTTATGGTAAAAAATGAACAGTGGCTGTAAAATATTTTTACGATTTAGACATCTTCGGGATGTTATCTGAGGAAGCTCAAGAAGCGCGAAATAAAGACTACCGCAATTATAGGTTAGGTCATTTAAGAAAATGTCTATCATGTAATGAAGATGTATTAATGAATATGCTCTCAGCTTATACTACCTCAGATCCCCATATCAACAGTTTACGTGCAGTACCGAATAAAAAATGCTATCTTCTTCATGATGATGCCAAAGCTTTATTAGTGGATAGCACCCATCTCTAAAACAATGGCTTCTCCATTTATTATTTAATTTATTAATATTTATTTATATAGAAATGCTTTAAGCTTTGCTTGCTTTTATTTTGCATAATATTTGTAATGGAATTCATGTGAAAAAATATGATGAATATTTTCATTTTAATAAAAGAAACATTATTTATGTATATTTGTCTCTTTGTGTACTGGAACATTCATTATATCATTTTAATAAAGTATTATAGAGAAACGCAACGTCATTTCATTTAAAAATAATATTTTCCGTATTACCTGAACCACTGGCGTGGCTCGAGCGGCGCGGGTGAGCATGTTTTTTTACGAACAAACAGGTAATTTAACAAGCTTATAACTTTGTGATTTTTCATGATACACGTTTGAAATTTTGTACATAGATTCTTTACATAATAATACTAGACACGTGTTTCGGGATTCGCAAATACTTACTAAAAGTAATGTTGTATATAGCATCACACCTGCTTTTCCTCAAAGCATTAGACACAGGTGTACATCATTCGAGTACGGGTACATTTCGCCAGTTATGAGGTCCCATTAATAGGGGGCGAGCCTATTGCCATCAACCGGGCACAAAACCAGACTCAGCGCTGCTACTGTGAAATTCCCGAAAACCCAGTAACCAGTTTGCCCGACACTAGCGGTTTTCACTACCAGACTGACGAGGCAGTCAATAGGTACAAGTAAATATAGTGTATGTATTATCATATCATCAAAACTGCATGAGAAAAAAATTACACAATTTTTTTTTTTTAATTCTAGATTTTATTAGAGGCTTTTATCCACAGTGGCATGTCAGCCTCATCATACCTTAAACTATTCTAAGCTACATCTACAAGTATAATAGGTATACATTGTTAATTTCGGAACAAATCCGCAAGTAGGTTTGCTATCTCGGGTTACACTAATATTATAAAGGCGAAAGTTTGTGAGTGTGTGTGTATGTTTATACGTTTGTTACTTCTTCACGCTCAAACGGTTGGACCAATTTTGATACAATTTTGTGTGGAGGTAGCTTACACCCTGGATTAACATATAATCTACTTTTTATCCCGATATTCCCACGGGATCGACACTTACGCGGGTGAAACCGCGGGGCGCAGCTAGTCAATCATAAATAAACTAAAAATGTTAGTTAAACTGAATGTAATTGCCCACAAGGGGTCGCGAGTACCAACGGCATTGGAAATCTTTACATTTAAAAAAAATTAATCACAACAAATTGGTCATTCCAACTTTGTACCTACTCGTACGCCGACACAAAATGAAAACCCCGCAACACAGAACGCAGTAAGCCAAAAAAAAAAAAAAAAAAAAAAACCCTATCAAAGGGATTAAAATTAATCCCTTTGATAGGATTTTCGAATAAAATTCGGCAATGATGAATTGTGAAATACATGCTGTAATTTTACAACATGTATTTCACAATTTCCACAATAACAAATATTCATATTTCGGTACATTTAATAAACCCCTTTATTAAGCCGCTTACAGGTGAATAAAATAACGAACAATATATTTCTCTGTAAATATTATGTAACGTATTGTAGCGATATATAAAGGAAACACAATCTTCGCCACTTAAAATACGTATAATTTTGTATAAAAAATAACCGAATGTAACAAAAAAATAACAAAAACTAATATAAAAAAAGGTAAAAACTTGTGTCGATACTTCTGGCGGCTGATTTCAAAAATTATAAAGAAACGGAAATAATACTTAAGGTTTTTGTACTTTAAATTAAATTTCAAAATTAAATAGATTACGCGTCGAGTTTAACTGCAGTTGCAACCGAAAATTCCCTACGATCGCGTAGCACTAATCACGAACGAAAGATTAAAACCTGTAGTATTCTGCATTTAAAGTTAGTACACGAAACAATTATAAAACAACAATAATATAAGTCAAAAGAATCAATAAAAGAAAATAATATCTGATAAATCCTAGATCATTTCGGCATCCTGCATTCCATATCTCATCCGGTCGGTAATCCCGGATAGGCAATCCAGAAAAACCCGTAAGAAACCGCTCCCTCGAATCTGCACTCCTCAACCCATCCAAAATCCGGGAACAGAACAGTACTAAGGGGATAGGTAGGGGCAGGGTAGGGTAGGACCGAAAACTCGGCTTGTTATTCGTATATCTTCAGGCGTATCCTAGACAAAATAACGCACATTAAGAATGCTGTAACAAGCTGAACAACTTTACCAAAAAATAATGAGTAGAAATACACATACCTGATAAGATCAAAAAGAGTTATATATTGAAGACTTCTCTCGAATCCAATTTAGATGATTAATATCATATTTTCATCATATTTTTACGATTATAAGCAAAGAAAAAATAATTGCAGCCGTCAGCAGCAAAGACTACAATATTATGCTGTATAAGTCAGCAGTGATCAACAAACAACAAGTCCCAAACTTCAAGAGAAAATTCACTTGACAGCATCAATTCAATATTCAAAAGTTTGATTTTTAAATCAGAAAAATGACCAAAAAAGGTTGCCTAAAATCTTAAAGAAGGATGGAATGTTGAAAACATAATATGCAGTAATTACTAATACTGCAGTATGTATAATCCGAGAGCGCAGGTGCACTCATAATAGCAGGGTTTAAAACTTTGCCACGAGTAGAGTATTTGTAACTCAGTACAACCATTACCTACATAAATTAAAGTTATCCCTCATCCATTCACAAAATATCAATCTGCCTAGCCTTTTCCCAACTACGTTGGGGTCGGCTTCCAGTCTAACCGGATGCAGCTGAATATCTGTTTTTGACATGGAGCGACTGCCTATCTGACCTCAACAACCCAGTTCCTGGATAACATGATACTTCTTGGTAAGACTGATTCTCAAACTTTTTGGGTTTCTGACTACCCGTACGACTGTCAAAGATTTACGAACACTGCCGGGACTAACGCTTAAAGTGCTTTCCGAGACACGGAGGGGTCTCGGTATGTAATGGACGGTCACCCATCCATGAACCGAACGCGGTTAGCGTAGCTTAACCTTCGCTTGATCCATGCGGCTTTTATTATTTAGCCACGGGCCCCTCATTCACTCACTATATACCTACCACAAAAGAAATAAATAAATATTCTGTTCCGAAGAAATAGACTATTTGTAAAAAAAAAATGGGTCATGAATAATTCGATATCCGTGTGAATAATGGATTTTCAATTAAAAACTAATTTTTTTTAGATACATTTAGGGGTTTTTGTCCCTTAAGGATATGTCAACCCCATCATACCTTATAACAAAGTAAATCCACT
This sequence comes from Oligia latruncula, assembly GCA_948474745.1. Taxonomy (NCBI): domain Eukaryota; kingdom Metazoa; phylum Arthropoda; class Insecta; order Lepidoptera; family Noctuidae; genus Oligia; species Oligia latruncula. Next base: position 25,528,855 of record OX419683.1, read on the forward strand.
TAGAAATATAATACACACGAAAAAAAACAAAAACTACTAAAAAGCTGCTGCTCACTGCTGAACGACTAATACTAAACTACATAATTTTTTAGCTGCCTCCGATTTAGGGTTTGCTAAAATGCTTTGAATCAGACCAACATCCGGCGGCCTATTTAACTTTAATTCGTTCAGTAGCAAGTCGCGTTCATCTTTATTCCGGACACATTCCATCAGCAAATGCTGAACATCTTCAATTTTATTACAAACTAAACCATTGGGAGAATCAGACTTTTTCATTAAGAAAGCAAACTTTGCTGATGGATAGTGTCCGGATCTAAGTCTAAGGGCTATTTTAACATATCATCAAACCAAGGGACGCGGGGAAGCTCACTCTGTATGGTCTTATACCATATTCCTTTATCTATAGATTTACTATCAAATAATTGTTTCCAATCATCAAAACATACCGATTTAAATCTAGGTACTAATTCCCAATGATCCGGTAAGTAGTCAATTACCCTGCGCTGTACTGCCGCCAACTTAGCTATACGGTCAGCTTCCTCGTTCCCTCTCAAACCAATATATTGTGCTGGAACCCATTGCAACTTTAAGTCTATACGGATCGGATTAATTCGATATCAGTCTATTCTTAGTGGCGGATAAAATCATCCGCGACGTAGACGGAATCGGAAACTTCTTCAAATAACTTAAACACTGCATTATATGAAACAATCATGTCAATACACATAATCGACGGAATCTAGAAAACTGCTTCACCGATTTAGAACTTTCACTTGAAGATGACTCCTTCCTAGTTTAACATCACGCTGGCATACAAAGGGGTCAGCGGTTGTATAAAAGCAGGATTTCCTGTGGAAACCAGTCGGCAACACGTCTAGGTTGGCCTCTGACACTAAAGTTTATGTGAAAGGTGATTATTTAATGGAGACAATCGTTCATCCCGTGAGGTATGAGGTTTATAATTGTGACGTAATTTCCGTTACACGCCCTTTGTACACAGCACGGTAGGAAAGACGTGTCCGGCAACAAGCTTTTTTTTATTGCTGAATGGGCCCGCACTTCACCTTGATCACGCATGAAGGAAAGCGATGGATGAGGTCTATGATGGAACGAGCGTGACCAGAAGATGCACTGGAACTTGAACACGGCCCGACATGAATCATCGGGCAGTTGCCCGCCAGACACAACACTCGTCTGGTCGGAGGATCCTCCCTTTTCATAGAGTATGAGTGAACTTTAACCCTGTTCCTCATACCTCTATACGCTTACCGCATTTCATTTTAATTTATATAGATACAAGATAAGCACCTATTGTTAATAAACTTTATTTGTAGAAAACTTGGTTTCTATAAGTGGTGGAGAAATAACAATTATTTATTATTTATTTCATAACCAGCCTATAATGTACTCACTCCTGGGATACAGGCCTTGTCTCGGTGAAAGGCCGTAATCCACCACCAAGGGCGGATTGGCAGAAGCCACATGTCTTCGATTTTTTTATTCTAGGACATGCCCGCTTCCTCAAGATGTCATCCTTTACTGATTTTAGAGCAGTAGTGATGAAATAATTTATACAAAGCAAAGCGACTGTATGGGTTCGAACCTGCGACCTACAACTCTGAAGTCGCGTCTACTGAGCCACCACTGCTCCGCATATTTTATGTATTAATTAGAATGAGGACCGACTAAGAAAAAAAAAACATGTAAGTAGTCAACGCCTATCACCGTCCTTTTGTTTTAGAAATAGGCACGGTGCAACAACTGGAACGCACGTACTCTTTCCTAACACCTTCAGATTGGTTCAATCATTGTTTTCGCCTTCAAAGTGACTCAGCAAATAAAATACCTAAGTAAATGCAAACGAAGACAGGTCTAAAAGCTAGTTAATCATGTAATTGTGAAAGCCTCTTTGTCATTAGTTACCTAATCACTGCGCAATGATTACGTATACTGCAAGGACACACGATATCCTTACGATAAATAGGCAATTATGTACGCAGATATATTAGACCTTTTTGTTTACATACTTAACTCAATTTGTCAATGGATTACGCAGCACCAGGTTTTAAAAGTGTCATCACTAGGAATTTCTCTAATAATTCCTAGATGAGTATATAATATATACCTATAATTAATTATTTATTTTGTTCAGTACGAGAAGTTAACTTATGATCTGGAAGACAGCGTGCAGCTTTTCCTAAACAGTCTGACTACAGGCCGTTCACAGTTAGAGGTAAAAACTTCTGACGGCAACAACCTAACACCAACCTTATTGTAAGAGAAAAAAGATCACAATGATTTGGACAGACTTGTCAGCGGCAGCAACCCAACCGCCAAAGTCAAAGCATTTATTTCTAACAGGCACATAAAAGGCACTTTTGAACGTCAAAAATTACGATGAAAAAAAATAAATGATAAATGATAAATGATAAATGATTTTATTTCTGTAAGTAGGTTTGTACAAACACTTTTACACGTCAATCATATTTTTTTTTAAACTAGATGAGGTCGGCGTTTCCTAACTGACTATTCTGAGAAGAAAGGCCGAAACAAACTCAGAAGTCACAGTCTCTTTTAAAGTCCAGACAAAATCTTGGTCAGATCGTGTGAAGACCATGTAGATTGGTGTCTGAAATGGTCTTTTGAGGAAAGAACCACACAGATTGAGCGGACCTGTCCAATCAGTGCACGCATTTGTCAAAAATCGTGCAGCTCAACTCAGAACTTGAGGAGCTCAACGATTCGACGAACAATACCAAAGACAGGACATTTGGGTAGGCCGCATAAACTACTCAAACTGCCAGATCATAATTAAAACTAAGAAGGAAAAAAGAAATGACCCACATAGTCCTCACATTCACAATAATTAAATAAAAAAAAATAATAAAAATTACTTACAAAGTAAATATTCATGTCAATGTCTAAATAAAATTCATCAATGTCAATGTGTATATAAAAAATCCGGACATAATCTTTGAGGACCATGTAGATTAGTGTCTGAAATGGTCTTTTGAGGAAAGAACCACACAGATTGAGCGGACCTGTCCAGTCAGTGCACGCATTTGTCAGTAACCGTGCAGCTCAACTCAGAACTTAAGGAGCTCAACGATTCGACGAACAATACCAAAGACAGGACATTTGGGTAGGCCGCATAAACTACTCAAACTGCCAGATCATGATTAAAACGAAGAGAGAAAAAACAAAAAATTACCCACATAGTCCTCACATTCACAATAATTAAAATCATATAATACTTTATACAGTAAATGTACATGTCATTATTTAAGTAAATAGATACTTAAAAAAAAAAAAAAAAAAAATTATTAAAGTGTAAAATAGCAAAAATAAAAACAACAATCTAAACCTATTGGAGCAGCTCAATCCCAAGCCTTTTTGTCCTCAATATAGTCTTTTACAGTATAATAGGCTTTCTGACATAGTTTTCGCTTTATAAAAGATTTGAATTTATTAAGGCTTAGTTCTTGAATGTGGCTAGGAAGTTTATTATAAAAACGTATACATTGGCATCTAAACGAGCCACCTATTTTTTTGAGCCTTGTTGTAGGAACAACAAATTTGTGTTTGTTCCTAGTATTTATGTTATGGATATCACTGTATTTTTTAAACAGATTAATATTTTTATGTGCATACAAAAGATTATCATAAATGTACTGAGAAGGCACAGTCATTATATTAATCTCTTTAAATTTGTCTCTGAGGGAGTGTCTGGGACTTAATTTATAAATGGAACGAATTGCCCTTTTTTGTAAAATAAAAATTGTCTGAATATCGGCGGCATTTCCCCACAACAGAATACCGTACGACATCACACTATGAAAATAACTAAAGTATACTAAACGGGCTGTCTCTAAATCAGTTAAATCACGAATTTTCCTAACGGCGTATGCTGCAGAGCTAAGCTTTTTTGACAATTTATCTATATGGGGGCCCCATTGAAGCTTGGCATCCAACGTTATGCCTAGGAATACTGTGGTATCTTCAGGTTTCAACTCTTCATCCTTAATGAGAACACTAGTTTCTACTTGTCTAACGTGGGGTATGGTAAACTTAATACATTTAGTTTTTTTTCCGTTAAGAAGTAGGTTATTGACATTAAACCAGTTAACTACTTTTGCAAGGGCGTTATTTACATTGTCAGTAACCAGCTGCTGACGTTTGAGTTTAAATAAAAGTGAAGTGTCATCTGCAAACAACACTATATCATGTTCATCCCTTATGAGGTAAGGCAAGTCATTTATATAAATAATAAATAAAAATGGGCCGAGAATTGAGCCCTGGGGGACCCCCATTCTTACTACAGATCCGGGTGACCTTTTTCCGTTAACATCAACTCTCTGAATCCTATCACTCAAGTAAGAAGTAAGAAGATCCATAGAATAGACTAGACTAGAATTGATTCTAGTCGCCCATTCCAAAAGGTAGTTTTCGTATAGAGAAGAATGGGCAAGAAACTTCACCGTTACCTTTTTTTTAAATGTTTTACAATATTTTGGATACATTAATTATATAATAATAATATGTGAAGACGATGCACCTAAAATAAAATTACTATACCACAATAGGTAAAATAATTAAAAATTAAACCATGACATATAAATTAATTAATTATCTTATAGATACATGGTGCTCACATATTTACAAAGATGGTAAAAGTAAACGATTTTCGTTTAAAATAAAAAAAAAATTCAAGTTGTCAGGGTCAATGTCAGGGTGTGCGTTAAAGTAAAATAATTACAGAATGTAATCAATGTCAAAAAAAAAAAGAATTAATTTTATAATCAACCAGTTTGATTTTGTCTAGCTACCATACCTATTAGTATGAGAATAAAGATCACTATTATTTGTACAGTGATGCAAAATCAGAGGTAACACAACTGTGAACAGACTGTATGTAGAATAAATAGAAAAAAGATCGACCATAATAATTATGGCATAATTAGTAAGATGTATGCAGTTGTATGGAATTACTAAGGCAAAGTTGGGCTTCCATGTTAGGAATACAAAGTAGTGGCAAAGATACTCAAAATAAACAGAAAACATTAGGCAAGAAGCTATGAAAACTAGGTCAAGATGCCAAAGTGGAATAACTACATGTCGTATGTTTTGTTTATTTTTATAGAACGTCACTCTGAAGGTATGAATGAAATGATTAGCGAAAATGAAGGTCGTTAGTTAAATGTTAGAGAAGTGTATTTTTAACCGACTTCAAAAAAAGGAGTAGGTTCTTCATTCAGCAAGTCGGTTTCATCCTTTTACATTCATACAGCTCACCCGCTACGGAACCTACGGAACTACCTACGGAACCTGAACACCCAGTTTAATAAAAATAAGAGACCATGACCTCTAAGTTTGTTTAGGCATGACATTTGTCTCTGTCACTTTTGACCTAGACTAGAGTCAAGAGCAAACCCATTTCAAATAAAATTAAAAAAAAAAAACCGGGCAAGAGCGAGTCGGACTCGCGCACCGAGGGTTCCGTACCATCATATGTTTTAAATTTTCACCGGCGAGCTTACTAGATCTCGTTCAAACCAGTTTTCTGTGGAAGTTTACATGCATATGTACATCATAATTTTTTTTTAGTTTTATCATTCTCTTATTTTAGAAGTTACAGGGGGGTATACACATTTTACCAGTTTGGAAGTGTCTCTTGCGCAAACTAACCACTTTAGAAAAAAATGATATTAGAAACCTCAATATCATTTTAGAAGACCTATCCATAGATACCCCACACGTATGGGTTTTCAGTTAAAAATTCATCAGTCAAAAATTGTAGTTTCAGTTCTAAGCGTTCTCTTTGGTTCTAAGTATGGGGAATTTTTTTTGTGAAAATCCTACTGCGGTTCACAGAATACATCTACTTACCAAGTTTCAGCAGTATAGTTCTTATAGTTTCGGAAAAAAGTGGCTGTGACATACGGACGGACGGACAGACAGACAGACAGATATGACGAATCCATTAAGGGTTCCGTTTTTGCCATTTGGCTACGGAACCCTAAAATGGCATTTCTTCTCGTCAGTTAGAAAAAGCCGGCATTATCTAGTTTTTAAAATATTGACGTCAAAAAATGTCTTAAAATATCTCATTACTTATATAAACATTCACATAATTACGATAGTTGCTTGGCTCAATATATAACTTCGAAAATGAAATCGTGGGGTTTTGAATCGAGGGCCAGTTGCATAACAATGCAATATGTGAATCGGAGCTTACACGTAATATTAATAGCCAGCTTTTACCCGCGGTTCCGCCCGCATCGTCGGAAAATTTCACATGGGAATATTATATAAAACCGGGATAAAAATTACTTACTTATAGGAATAATTTCGTGGTAGATTTTTTTTTCATATTTCAAATATTGGTTTACGAGGAGAACGCCAGTAAAACTCCCACTCGTCATGATTGATTCCGACAACTTCAATGATCATCGTTATATTTCAGCCAATTTACAAAAAAACCTTTATGAATTATACAAAACTTCTTTGAATCACTCCGTCCATTAATGAAAACCGTATGAAAATCCGTTCGGTAGTTTTTGAGTTTGTCGCGTTCAGGTAGAGTAGATGCAGATCAGTAGTGACCCAGTAGTAAAAGCCGCGGCTGACGAGTTGTCGGTCGTAGGTTCGAACTCAATTTCATCACTACTCTTAAAATGGTGAAGGAAAACATCGTGAGGAAACCGGCATGTACGAACCAAAAATTCAAAGACGTGACATCTACCGACCCGCACGCACTGGGCCTGCGAGGTGGAATATGGGCCGCTCCCCCTCACGGAGAGGAGGCTTTTGTCCCAGCAGTGGGAACATTACAGGCTGATTATGCTATGCTTATGCGTTCAGACAGACAGACAGATGCGGCGAGGGAACTTTGTTTTATAATATGTAGTGATAGTCATAACGTTCCCAGTTTATGAGACAGCAATGATATTTATATAAAAATATATCACCTTTAACTGCAAATTGATTTCGTTAAAGTTTTCGCCAGTTTATTGATCCGCGGCGCCATGGCAGCTATTGAGTAACTTTTATATCTAATTAAGAATTGAAGCCCGAAAGTCTGACAACCGGTTTTACGAGGGATATCGTGTTACTCAGTACCTGCCTTGTGGATAGCTTGGAAGTCGCTTCCCGACCCCAACGTTGAGAAAACACTAGACATGTTTGAATTAAATAAAAAAATTATAAAACAACTAGCAGCGCCCCGTGGTTTCACCCGCATAGGTGTCGATCCCGTTCGAAAGACATGTGGCGCTATCTATTTTCTATTAACCTTTTTGTTGTTGGAACAGCAATTTTTTCGGGAAGAAAGATACCCTATGGTCGTTTCTGTACATCTGACAACGTATATGCAAAACTTTAGGACCATCGGTTCAGTGGTTTAGGCGTGAACAGGTAACAAACATGCTTACTTTCGCATTTATAATATTAGTTAGGATAATTATAATACTTAAATTCAATTCTGTTTTAATTTATCAGTATTAACTTACTAACTACTTAACAAATTTTTTTATCTGCCCCGTTGGTCTCGTGGTCGCAAGCGCGACTGCTGAGCGTGGGGTCCCGGGTTCGATTCCCGGGTCGGGCAAAGTGTTATTGAGTTTTTCCATTAGGAATTTCTTAGTAACAGCCCGGAGTTTGGAAGTTGGCGGTGTGATACCCCCGTGCCTCGGAAAGCACGTTAAGCCGTTGGTCCTGCGCCTGAACTCTCTCCGGTCGTGTCGGATTGCCGTCCCATCGGACTATGAGAGTGAGGGAAGAGGGAGTGCACCTGTGTCTGCGCGCACACTTGTGCACTATAATATGTCCCGCTCCGAAGGCTAGTCTCCGTTGAGATTGGCCGCCGTGGCCGAAATACGGTCTGGAGGACTTTATTACTTAACTAATAATAAAAATCACATTAAACACCCAGTGTCCTTCCTCCTCTCTCCTACTACCTATGCTATGCCCGACATTAATTATTTTTCTACCTAAATATACATTATGGTACGCAATAAACAATTGAGAATTTTAAAGTGCACTTCCGTGCAGTTTTCCATCCGTGGTTGCTTTGGTAATAGCTTGACGAGACGATTTTGGAATTGCAGTGACCAGTCGCGGCTATTCCGGAGCTAATTCCTACTATGTGTAATTGGAAGATAATTCTACGAACCGCGGTCTGATACCTTGTCAATTAGGCAGAGAAATTTTATTGGGTTTAAAGGTAGATACTACAGAAAATAATTTCAATTTTGGATTTTGCTTGAAAAAGGTTGTGAGTCTTTGAGCTGAGGGGCAATTCTCTTAATTTTATGAACGTTCACAGTCTGATCTCAAAGTACAGACGCCAGATCCACTTTGAAGCTTATTCTTTAGCGATAAAGTTGAAAATCTATTAAAGTTTGACAGATTGTAGTAGCTTGATGTGCTGGCGTCTGTACCACCAATTTTCATACATTTTTGACAAGTGTTTGATGTTGATTGTCGCTGAGATGAGATTGCGGCTAGATTTTAAACGTTTTTATTTACGGGCGGCCTTAAGATATTGTTAAATAATAGTGATGTGCACTTGTTTAGAGATGTACTTTAGTAGGTAGGTTGGTAGTAGTAGTTTATTACAGTGCTTTTTTGTCACTGAAACACGTGCATACAAAAAATAATTAACTCGAATATTGAAGAAAAGTGAAAACAAAAAAACTGGTCAAGAGCGAGTCGGACTCGCGCACCGAGGGTTCCGTACCATCATGTTTTTAATTTTTCATTGGCGAGGCCTATGTGTATTTGTCAGAGAATTTTAACACTATGCACTGCGGTGTAGAATATTGCAGTTTTATGTCAGCGCCATCGATAGTGAAACCAATGTAACTTTTGTTGATGATTTCTGAAAAAGTGTGATATTTATAGACTTCGTTTTATTTTTCCTGTAATATTTATATAAACTTCTATCACATAGAATAATTTCAGATTTTCCTCTTTGCAAACTTCGGAGTTAAGGGGGGAGAACGGTATTTTTTTACATTTTTCATCAAAAGTCGAAAACTACGCGGCCTAAAAAAAAAGAAAAAATGTTTGAGAATGAGCAAATTGCGTTCTTTCATATGATACCCCACATGCCCTAGTAGCCCCACTTCCAATTTTTCAGACCCCCTTTCAGTCCCTGTTGCAAAAAATATACATATATTTTTATTTCTTTCATATTTGCAAAATAGTTGGGCAAACGTCATCTAATACTATTCCAAATTTCAAGTTGATAGCATTAGTAGTTCTTGAGATTTCCAGCTGTGACAGACAGACAGACACACAGAGTCTCACCATAAGGGTTCCGTTTTACCATTTTGGTACGGAACCCTAATAGATCTATAATCACGATCACAAAACAGAAATAGCTGACAGCTACACGTCCTGACTCTGACAAGGCCTAATAAGGACGTACAGAAACCGAATCGGGTTTAATAATAGGCAACAAAATAAAATAAAATAAACAATACTTAGAATATAAAGCAAGTACATAAACAACTAATTATATGATTACATAACATAAACATTAATTACGTTACGTAGCTTTTGATTGTATTTTTATCCCGAACGTATTTTTTTATATTTCTGTAGGTATATAGAACGTCTAACTCACGACAATGAAAAACCCTAACGTTGTAACTAAAATAAGAAAGTACCTGTATAGTATGTTTAGTGATGTTTACCTAATTGAACATCAAGTTACTGTCAGTTCTACACTTTGTTTAGAGTGTGTTTAACAAAAGCTTACCTCTCTTTCCGTGTTGCAATTAGTAGTATACCAGTACCTACTCATACTTTGAACAAAAGATTTGACCATCAGTATAATTGACTCTTTTGACAGCTGTCATGTTGATCAGGCCTTGTGTTATGCTGTGTATTTACATAATGTATTATGTCATAATAATGCTAAGATGATTTCATTGACTTTACTCCTACTCCTAGATACCCGTATTAGCAGAATTGTGCGGAAAAGGGAGAGGGAGGCCCAGAAGTGGGACAATACAAGATAGATAAATAGATTGGTTTGATTGGTGTGATAAATAATATAAGATGATAAGGACGGCACGGTTGGCGCAGTGGTTAAGCGATTGATTGCTGCGCTGCGTGTCGCGGGTTCGATTCCCGCACGGAACAAATATTGTATGACCTACAAGTAGTTGTTCCGGGTCTGGCTGTTTGTGTATGTTTGTAAACGCACCCACAATACAGGAGAAATTTTTAATGTGGGGGCAACGTTTATAAATATAAAAAAGCAGCAGTATTATCAGGTGTCGCAGGCTTTTGCCCAGCAGTGGGACAAAATACTGGCTAGGTAAATTGATATTTATTTGGTACGTTAATAAAGCAGCCCAGGGTCTGGATAGTAATAGACTCGACCCGTATTAGGGGCCGTTCAAGTACCTATTACGTAAGCAGATTTTTTGCAATTATTAACCCCCCTCCTCCCCCTCGTCAGCAAAAGTAAGTCAAAGTCAAAGCATTTATTTCAAATAGGCACATAAAAGGCACTTTTGAACGTCAAAAATTATGATAAAATAGAATTGATTCTAGTCGCGAAACTCTTACCCCCTTCTCATGCTTACGTAAACATTGGTACATTTATTTTTACTCGGTTCTAAGCGACTAAACGTATCCATTATTTCGGGAATCCCTGAAAATGCGTTTCGTTTTCAAGCATAGACAAGTAGGGTTGCCATAATTATGTGTTCAAACCAAAATCGACAAAAGGAGATTGGCAGAACTAAACCCATGTATTTTCAGTATCACATACGGGCTTATCGTTTCTTAAAATGAATATATGGATTTGAATGCTACAATAGAGTAGGTATAACCAAATATGTAAGGGTAGATATACATTAGACTTGCGGATATTACATTGATTTATATATATAACCTCATAATGGACCACCAAAAATATTTTTTTATGTGATTGTGACCTTTCAACATAATATTCTCTAACTTTTTTATCTCGCACCACCACGCGTAATATACTTATCTTCATTCAAGAGTTACTACGTCAAATCTAAGTTACGTAGTTTTTTTTTTAATGAGTATATTTAAGTTTGCACATATTTTTATTGTATTGCATTTATTTTATAGAATAAACGATTTTTTCTTCTTCACTAAAGTGATTAACTCATTTAATTAATTTTTTCGCTAGATCTAATAGTATTATGTCGATTTGGGTTTATTGTATGGCAACACTGACGTAATACGTTTAATTGGCTCTATTTTAAGCGTTTTGTTTTGCATTAGTGCGTTTTGTTTCCGTAACGGGGCTGCTAAAATAATTAATAATTAAATTATTAATTACTCCCAACAACTATTAAAACATTTTAGCTTGGAAAATAACTACGGATAATTTTTCTACTTATAATTTGCATATAGATTTTGAAACGTTTGAATTTGATGAGGTAGGTACCCAACTCGCCAATCTCCTTTTGTAGAAAATCCGAAAAAGTAAAAAAATAAGTACTGCTGACGTAATCACCACCCAGACCACCCCACCCCCCATGTCATCAAAAATAAGCAAAGTAAAGACCCTCGCCCCCCGTAGTGGTGAAATGTGAGTGAGTTATAGGTACACGTACACCTCTGCCTAACCTTCAGGGAATAAAGGCGTGACGTCACATTAATTTAAAAAAATATATGTCTATATCTCCATCTGCAGACCAGGGAATACGGTAACTAAATCTACAAATATTCAGTTACCAATTAAGGCACTGTTCTAAAAGCAAACAATTATTGTAGTTCTGTGCAATAAGATACACGAAGCCAAGCCAAGACTCGGGTAACAAAATATCCCTAGTTCTAGTTCGTCTCAGAATTCACCGTACCCTTAATAAGAAAACTGAAATTGCAATTTCCTGCGTAAACGATCGCATTGTAATTTCCTTGCGTCCGTTTCGTTTTTTTTTTGCAAAGGTCAGAAGATAGTTGAAGCGAAAAGTATTTCATAGTTAAGATCAGATATTTAAATCGCTAGATGTAAGTCTTTGTCTTGTTTTTTTTTTAATTATAAGTGTTCAAATTACATAACAACTTTAAGTCTTCTATTATAATATCTATGCTGTACTGTCTGTATAATAAATGAGAACCACAAGTCAATTCAACAAAAATTTCTCTAGTATTTTACCAAGGGGGAAGCGCTAAAGGTAGCCCGCGAAATTCTAATTTTCTTACGTTTTTTGCAATTTGCTGGTCAGTATTAAGTTATACGTTGATTAAAATATGATTCGCGACCACAACAAATATGTATTTACAGAATTATAATCATTAGAATCAGTAATATAACTTGTTAAGTTAGTATAATCCCCAAATGTCAAGATTTCATGAAATAGTCATTCAGTGGGATTATCTACTTGGTCTTAGAGAGTTGTGTTGATGACTTTAATGATTATAATTCTGTAAATACATATTTGTTACGGCCGCGAATCATATTTTAATCAAAGTACAATTTAATTTAATACTGACCAGCAAATTGCAAAAAACGTAAAAAAAAACCGGGAAAGAGCGAGTCGCACCGAGGGTTCCGTACCATCATATGTTTTTAAATTTTCATCGTCGAGATACTTACTAGATCTCGTTCAAACCAATTTTCGTTGGAAGTTTACATGGTAATGTACATCATATATTTTTTTTAGTTTTATCATTCTCTTAATTTAGAAGTTACAGGGGGGGGACACATTTTACCACTTTGGAAGTGTCTCTCGCGCAAACTGTTCAGTTTAGAAAAAAAAAATATTAGAAACCTCAATATCATTTTTGAAGACCTATCCATAAATACCCCACACGTATGGGTTTGATGAAAAAAAAAATTTGAGTTTCAATTCTAAGTATGGGGAACCCCAAATTTTTTTTTTTCTATTTTTGTGTAAAAATCTTAATGCGGTTCACAGAATACATCTACTTACCAAGTTTCAACAGTATAGTTTTATAGTTTCGGAAAAAAGTGCTTTCGTAAAGGGACTACATAACCTAAAGCGCGGTTGTTATCGGACTGCATAGAAAAGAAAGAGAAGTGCGATGATTTATTTATTGCAAAATACTGTTAGCCTGCATCATCCTACTGCTGGGCAAAGGCTCTCCCCATGACTTCATATTGCAAAATATGAAGCAATTATCTATTCATAAAAAAAAATTTGTTTGGACTGACAAATTAAAACACTAGTACTTTAGTATGTTGTTTGTAGAATAATCTGCCAAAAAATCAGAATGATTGCATGTATATTATTATGATTTTTATTGTGAAAAGAAAGTTTTTAGAGGTATCTTCATGATTTTTTTTTATCGTATCAAATTAGTTGTATTATATTTTCAACACACTATCTAACTAGCATATATCCTGAAGAATTTCATATATTTTTCTGATTTTGTTTACTGTAGTTGATCTTAAACTTTAAGGCATTAATAAACTTGCGTTTTTTGCGTTTAGGTCATGTAGTCCCCTTAATTTAATATTCCTACATTTCTTATACACTCAACATAATCACGTAAGACTTTGTTCTAGTAGTCCGTTCACGTCCGTAGAGCTATGGTGGGGCTCGAACCCACGACCTCTCGACCGCTATTGCAGTGTCGTAGCCAATAGGCTATATATAGACGTAGAGCCGCGGCTTGGATGATGTATAATGTAACTGTTTTCACTTTTTGAACGGTAAATAGCCGATCTGAGCTTTTAGAATAACAATAAGAATGATTCATATATACGGATGAATGTAATTTTGACGATCAAAAAGTGATGAGTCTCAGCCTAGTTTGAATAAATGACTTTTAATTTTGGATTTTGAATGATGGAACTTTATGAATGAATTTAAGCAATTTATCTGTAAATTTTATAAACATAAGATTATTTTAAGGGGTTAAAGTACCCTTTTTTACAGTGTGACTACGTTTGAAATAGTGAAAGAACTTTTGTTTAAGTAGTTCAATAAGTGTGACTGTTAAGAATGAGATCTTTGATAATTTTAATTATGTATTAGGTACCTTCTCTAACTAACTCAGCTTTATTGTTCTGCCAAGAATAAACAGACATAACGGGAAAAAAGAAACTTGATTTTCATTATTCATAACTCATTTAATACTAATAAAACTTACAACTAAACAAACTTGTACTTTAAATTGGCCGACACTCTTTTAGCGTTGAACTAACATTATATGTCCACAAACCTATTTCAATTTCGATTATTTTTCACTTCAGAAAAACGTTTTGATAATATTTTTTGTGTTCAAAAAAACATCTAATGTTAGTTCAAGTCACACTTTTTCGCTGATAAAAATTGCATAATTTCGTAAGTACATTTTGAATTTTCGATTTGGTATTAAGTATAAAGTAATAATTTTAGAGAAAAAACATTAACAATTAAAATCAGCAAAAAAGCCAGTCGAATTAAAAACATGTCTTTCAACAGACAACACATAACAAATAACATAAAGCCTCTTTTACCACTTTTGAAAGAATATAAACGAAAAAAAAAATAATGTAAAAGTGTAGGTACGTTGTTTTAGTTAACGCAGTTTATATTGTTTCGAGAGTGTGGAACTAAGATGTATACATGAGTGAATCGGCCATGGGATCAAGCCCATTGTCGGCCCACAAACAATAGACTCCGAGGAGGAAGTGAACTGCGTTAAAATGTATGAAACTATTACGTAAAAATCACTTCCGAAGGCGCACACCAAGCTAAATACATTTCGCATTCGCAATTTTGGAAAAGAAAACATTTTTGGACACTCGCTGGAGGAAAGCATTCAACTTCGCGTACGCCTCGCACTTATCGACATAAAATATTTACAAAAATTGGTATATGACGGTAACAAATAGTTAACAAATGACTAAAAAATATGTACAAGGAAGGTTTCTTTACCTAAACTTAGTCCCATCCGTGGTGTTCTTCATGGTGTTCGTGGTGGATCGGTACCCAGACCTTCTGCCAGACTGGTTTCCATACCTTCTTCCATGCTGGCACTTCGATCGTCTTCCAGTCAGGCACTTGGATCTGCTTCCATTTCTCTACCCAGATCTTCTTCTGGACTGGTACCCAGATTTCTTTCTTAACGGTCTTCCAGATTTGAACCTTTTCGTCTACCCACTCCTGCTTCTTTTCGGTGACCCACGCTTGTTTCTTCTCTGTCCTCCAGACCTGCTTCCACTCTTCTTTCCACTCCAGCTTCTTTTCCGTCACCCACACTTGTTTGTGCTCGGTCTTCCAGATTTTCTTCCATACGGGCTTCCAGATCATCTTCTTCCTCCACAGGTCGTGGCTGGTGTACTCCCAACCGTGGTCATCCTTGCCGAGGAACTTCTCTCCGGGTACGCCTTCCTTCACCCACGCTGGGACGTGAATTTGTTTCCATGCTGGTACCTGTACTTCCTTGGTATGTGGGACTTGGATTTCTTTCCAAACTGGTTTCCATACTTTTTTCCAGTCCGGAACCTGAACTTCCTTCCAGATGGGCACCTGCACTTCTTTCCAGATTGGTTTCTGAACTACTTTCCATGCAGGCACTTGTTCTTCTTTCCACTGTTGTACTTTCTCAGTTTTCCATGCTGGCACTTTTTCTTTTTTCCATTCAGTTTTCCAGACCAGTTTCTTTTCTGTTTTCCAGATTTGTTTCCACTCCTCCTTCCATACGAGTTTCTTCTTCCACACTCCCTCTGGTGGTGGAGAGTGCCAGCCTCCGGGGGAGCGTTTATCCCGAGATAACTCAGTGTCCTTAGCCGTCTCCTGGATAGGCACGGCTAAAGATGCAGCACACGCCAGCACCACCCATATCTGCAACAAACAAACTAGTTTTAATTTCCACAATGATTGTTTACTTTCCACCAATTAAGATGTAAGCCTTGTATTAAACGGTCAATGTATTTTTACTGTTTTCACTTTTACTGAATTAATTTAAAGTATTTATTTTTATTGTGTTGCACGTCTTATGTAAGGTATCTAAACGTAGAGCCTTATTAAGCATTCATTAATTATATGTAATTTACGTCAGGCACAATATTCGATGCGTATCTTCGTATTATGAAAATTGTTGTGCACACAAAGAATAATATTTATGAATTAAAATGATAGAGTTCTTATGTTAATGTTGTTTTTACGCATGTTAATGGTAACTTTAGAAATCGGTATTGAGCTTTCATAAGTTGTAGTTGCGGCGCGGCCGCGTCGAACATGAGTGATAGGCTGTTACGTATAAATGTAATTCCCGAATAATCGACCGACCTGAACCTCGATAATGTATAACGAGGCTCGCGTCAATTATTCGGATTATTGCAATTATTATCAGATCACATAACTTTTGAACAAGTGTTTATTTAAGTACGAATGTGTGTCCCGGTTTTAAAAAGTTCGCTAATCGGTCACTGAAATATTTTTGTTTTGATTTATTTTCACAATTGATACATTTTATCGGGTTTAAACGACGATCCCGAACAGATAACGACGTTAAATCTGATGATGATTTAAAATCAACAATTTTAACAAAAATAAAATCGCGTATTTTTATTTATTTTTCCGAAAATTAATCAAACACTTTTATCAATTTATCAAATAAAGAACACTTGTATATTTGGAAAAATAACACGATAAAAAGTCACTGTCACACACTGCACCCACCGTAATAGTCAGCGTCCTCATTTTGATATGATGTCCGCCGCGACTGACGATGCTGCGCTTGCGCTTGTTTTTATTAACGGGCCCCTCTCCTGCTCCTGCGACCGTGACGCGAGTGGTGCGATGCTAAGTGTCGCAGGGGAGGGTTGAGCATCTAACGCAGGTCTGCGTATGCGGCGATTATTATTGTTTTGGTTTTCTTATCATGCGAATAACTGCTCACGCGATTTGTTTTTATTTATGTTTGCTTTGCGAAGTGCGATTTTTTTTTTAAGTTTCATGTTGGTTCCGTTTTACTTAGCAGTTTTAAGATTAAGGGGTTCTTTTAGGAAGACTTAAAAAAATTAGGCTTTTCTAGAACATTATTATTATTAAAACAGTTTTTTAAGGGAAAAACAGTGGACAAAACAGTCACAATGTATATTAAAGCACTCCTTACAGAAAGTAAATACGATGCTACTTCAGTTTTACTATTTGTTACGTTTTTCTTTTTGTGTGGCAAATTACATAAAATCATGATTTATAAAATCAACAAAAAGGTGTTTGAAAAATGGAAAAAAAAACCTAGAAAACACAGTGCTTGAATGATTAAATAGTAGGTACTGTTAGTCAAAATACAATTCAAGGACGTTGATTGGTTCTACTTACTATTCATTCATCTCTTGACCTCAACGGGTAATTAAGTCTTAGTTACTAGCTGTGCCTTAAATCACAGCTTTCCGATACTGATATTATTCAATTCGCTTCAGAAACTCAATTCTTAGTTTCTGTTAATCCCGATTTATTCTGTAAAAATCTCACCGTAAAAAAATATTTGAAGTGATCTGTCAACAGTGTCAATCCCTGCATCAGATGGAATGACAGCCCACGCCAATGTTGCTGCGATTGTATAAAGAAACAGATACAAACATAGATGTAACTTAGTTATATTCATTTTGTGAAGTGTTTCTCGTGCTTGTGTTATAGTGTTTATCTCGTCAGCCGTTCTGTGTTAGTTGATATCTATCTTTTAAATACTGATGAATGTAAGTAAATTAAAAAACCGGCCAAGTGCGAATCGGACTCGCATACGAAGGGTTCCGTACCACAAGGCATAAAACGCCGAAAAAAACGTTTCTTTTATACCCTTTTATATTTTATTTTATTTTTATTATTTGTTGTTATAGCGGCAACAGCAATACATCATCTGTGAAAATTTCAACTATCACTATCACGGTTCACGAGATACAGCCTGGTGGCAGACAGACACACAGGCGGACAGTGGAGTCTTAGTAATAGGGTCCTGTTTTTACTTTTTGGGTACGGAACCCTAAAAAGACTGAAATAGTCTCAACTGTTGTTTTTACATCAACCATATTTAACACTGTTTACTATTCATTAACTCATAATAATTATTTTGTTGACCTATTTGTGAAAATAAGGTAAGGTTTGTAGGGCCAACATGATCAGAGAACAATCCTGGGAGTTTTGGAAGGAAAAAGGGGAGACCTATGCCCAGCAGTGGGACAAGTTTAGGCTAATAAAAAAAAACTTATAATTGGCCATATTCATTTTATTAACGAGCGCACTCTTGAATATATCACGCGATAAGTTTTCCAAAAAATGATAAAATGAATAAACTCGAATCAATAAATAACTGAGTAAAATAAGTAAGTTTACTTAAAATAGTCACAATAAGTAGATACAGAAATATCTTAGTTATTTAGAATGGAAGACATTTTTGATGATTTCATCTAACAGGTATGTTGAAAGTCAGATATTAGATACGCATAGTAATTTCCATACCTATTATTAAATTTTATGAAAAACATAAGCTTACGTAAATAAATTTGCCGAGCCTAAATCGGCATGGGGTCGGCTTCGAGTCTAACCGGATGCAGCTGAATACCAGTAATTTGAGGGTTCCGTACCTGAAAATGAAAAAACGGAACGCTTATAGGATCACTTCGTTATCCGTCCGTCTGTCTGTCAGTCTGTCAAGACCCTTTTTACTTAAGATACTTATAATAATAATAATAAATCGTTTATTAACCAAATAGTGTTCTTACATTTCCTTATACCTAAAGTAAAAAATATAAACTATTCTTAAAATTATTGTGACAACAATATTCCACACTAGGTCGAGCCTATCTCGTCTCATCCCACGGAACCTTGTGCGTGGTCCGACCTGCACTTCGCCGATGTTTTGCATCCCAAACAATTGATAAGCATCAACGATGATTTTTGTGGGTAAATAAAGAAGGTTTTATATATGCACTTAGCCTCAACTTGAATTACCATCTTACAACAAACGGGGTATTCATAATCAGCCTATAATGTTCCCACTGCTGGGACACAGGCCTCCTCTCTGTGAGACGGGGTATTGTATGTATAATAATAAGTAGATACCTATATTGCTTTGACTGAGAAAGGAAAGGATTTAAAAAAAATATTTTTTTTAATGGTTCAATGAAATATTAGTTTGTGATATTTTATGGAGCATTCCAATTCTAGGGACTGTGTGATTTCTACAACACACCTGAAGCACTGAGCCGAATATTGTAGACGATATTGCGTTAGATAAACTGAATTATTTGGCGATTAAATGCCATACTTCTTGTTCTTCTTAGCAATCTAAATGTATTCGGCCCAGAATCCGGCTACTTGTTTGGCGCCATCACCAGCGGCAGCGGTTTCCTGTAACATGCAGCTGACAGTATACGGAGGACACTATATTAAGTGTCGAATCGTTTGTGGAACAGCACCACATTTACACTCCAAGGTGGAGTCGTCTATGAATCTCCACCTGAACAGGTTTTCCTTGCTTCGGCCAACCTGTGTCCGGAGTCTGTGTAAAGACTTCCAAGTTACCTAATGTAACTTGGTCTTCAGCGGGTGGAACGAACGGTTTCTGTCACCCGAAGCACGGTAACGCAGTGTTTGCTGCTCCCGGCGTAAGCATACTATCCACCAAGTGCTCAATGCCATATTATTATGTATCATGCATCATCATCAGTTCAGCCCTGAATCACCCACTGCCGGGTATAGGGCTCCCCTTTCTTCAGCCATACTTCCCAGCTCTATGCATCTCTCATCCAGGCGTTTCCTGTGACTTTTTGAAGTGATAACTTCATCAGGCGCGTTGGACTTTTTTTGAGATGGGAAAAAACCGTTGAAGTCGCGCCACTGTTACCGTAAGCGACACCGCGCCTGTTTTGTTTATAAGACAATTAAAAAAATACCCGCTTAGGATGTGGTAGGTTGTAGGTTTATCCGATATGTCAGTGAGTGATGGCAAAGTATTCTGTTTGTGTTTTGTTTTCACTTCTGCCGGCACTCCCGAACTGCCACTATTATTTTTGGTTAACGTCAACCCAACACGCATTTGGACGTCCTAGGTATTTTAGTATCTCCATTTGTTTTTTATATTCAGCTGGATCCGGTTAGACTGGAAGCCGACCCCAACATAGCTTGGAAAAGGCAGATGAGAACTGTTTAAAATGCACCCCATAATAAAGTTGTGGGTAAACAAGATGTGTCTCACGAAAGATAATTATGGTTTAAGATTGATTGTATCTACGAGTATGTTGAATTAAAAGGCGTGAAATGAATGAATGAGAATAAAATGAATGAAATCAATTATTTGTTATACAGAGGTCGTCAGTAACAATTCAGTTGACTCTATATAGGTATGTTGTGCCAGACTGCCAGCGGCGTACAAAGTTCATCGTTGCGGTAGGTTGGTTTTTAATAAAATTAAAATCAAATTTAGAAACCTTAGAAGTTAAGTCTATTGAAATTTATGTTTCAAATTGATGTATTTCAAGTTAAACAAATACCAACTTTATTTTAATGGTACTTAATTAAATTGATTTCAGAGTGACTAGCACTATTGAAAAAAAGTTATAAAAATGTTTGAAGTTGTAGCGTAAACTGCACTTTATAGGGTAGGAATTAAAGTTATTTTTCCATAAACTGACATTTGTTTACATATTTGGCAAATAAGTCGTATAGTATGGTATCGTATTACCCAGTAACTGGGTTGTGGAGGTCAGATAGGCAATCGCTCCATGTAAAATACTGGTATTCAGCTGCATCCAGTTAGACTGGAAGCCGACCCCAACATAGTTGGGAAAAGGCTAGGCAGATGAAGTCGCGAATGCAGATTAATTAAAAGCGTGTTAATAATAAGTATTAACAAATTCACTAAGGTAGTTAAATGAAACAATGCAGGCTGGCAGGGACATATTGACGCGTAACGATGGATTCAGCGCATGATTCTGAAACCCCATCCATACCTCGAAATCTTTAGATGGTTATTAAAAACAAGTGCGAGTCGGACTCGCACACAAAGGGTTCCGGACCACAAGGCAAAAACGCCGAAAAAGCACGTTTGTTGTATGGGAGCCCCCTTAAATATTTATTTTATTCTGTTTTTAGTATTTGTTGTTATAGCGGCAACAGAAATACATCATCTGTGAAAATTTCAACTGTCTAGCTAGCTATATCGGTTCTTGAGATACAGCCTGGTGACAGACAGACGGACGGACAGACGGACAGACAGCGAAGTCTTAGTAATAGGGTCCCGTTTTTACCCTTTTGGGTAGGTAGGGAACCCTAAAAAAAAATGCCGATCCTGTAAGAAAGAGCTGATCCATAGAGTTTTTATGCACTTAGTTACCATAAGTAAAGTGCGCATCGCTTCGTGAGATAAAAATACTGTATCTATAGGTAATTAACGTACTTACAGACACACAAGGGGTCAGTAGCCAGCTGGCCAATCTAACTGCATTGTGTTGCGATCAAAGATCATTGTTGTAACCTGTGCTGCAGGTACAGCAACGAGCATAAATATCTACCAGTTAGGTACGCTAAATTAAAAAGCGTTTTTATCGTGAAATAAAAATTTTAACTCAGATACCTCACGCTCACTCTCACACTCGCATGGCCTACATGCGTGCTGCTTAAGTTTTTTTTTTATTATTTCCTTTAGTTACATTTGTATACATACATACATACATAATCAGCCCATAATGTTCCCACTGCTGGGACACAGACCTCCTCTCGGTTAGAGGGAGTGGGCCATAATCCACCACGCGGGCCCAGTGCGGATTGGCAGATGTCACATGTCTTGGAATTTTTGGTTCTAGGACATGCCGGTTTCCTCACGATGTTTTCCTTCACAGTTTTGAGAGCAGTGGTGATGAAATTAATACACAAAGTAAAGTGCCTGTCTGGGTTCGACCTCACGACCAACGACTCGTAAGTCAGGGTTGATACGACTGGGCCACCACTGCTCGTTTCGTGTGTAATGGAAGTACTTCAAAGTCCACAACACACTGTCCTTGCATTACCCATGTATCAGCTTACAAACATTGGCTTGCATACTGGGTGCATTGTCTTTACGCTGTGTCATTTGAAACGGAAGACCCTGTCTCCTGTAATACAGTTCTTCAAAGGAACAGGATACAGGTGATCTTTTCCACTAAAGTTAAGTGCTGTATTGTATTGCACAGTTTCTGCTTATACGTAACTGGTAGAAAAATAACTGTACTACTGTTTTTGGAACTATAAGCTGTTATTATACTAGCTGTTGCCCGCTACTTCGTCTGCGATCCAGGTTGAACAGTAGCCATGTATGTAGCATATCCTTACCTAGGTCATCGTCTATCTGTGTGCCAAATTTCATCCAAATCCGTTCAGCCGTTTTAGCGGAAAAGCATAACAAACAAACTCACTTTCGCATATATTAACACAGGATTATAAAAGCGAAGTTCAATCGATTAAAATCAACCTATGCATGTGGGTAAATTGTATATTAATATAAGGCGAAATATGTGCACTTGTATGAATGAACTGAGTAATGGATGACTTAGGATTTAATCGCCACTTCAGTTTTATGATCACACATTAAATATGTTTTATGATCACCAAGTATTCAACACGAATCACCCGGTTACCGATCTTGCCTGGCAGATAGTTTATTATTTACTAGCAGCTCGCGGTTTCAACCGCATAAGTGTCGATCCTGTAGGAATATCGGGATAAAAACTATCCTATGTTCTTCCCCGGGACACAATCTATCTCTCTGTCGTAGTCGTCGTATGTCGTTGTGTATAGTAGTAGTCGTCGTGTGTAGTTGTGTATAGTCATAGTCGTCGTGTGTAGTTGTGTATAGTCATAGTCGTCGTATGTAGTAGTGTATAGTCGTAGTCGTCGTGTGTAGTTGTGTATAGTCGTAGTCGTCGTGTGTAGTTTTGTAAAGTCGTAGTCGTCGTGTGTAGTTGTGTATAGTCGTAGTCGTCGTGTGTAGTTGTGTATAGTCGTAGTCGTCGTGTGTAGTTGTGTATAGTAGTAGTCGTCGTGTGTAGTAGTGTATAGTCGTAATCGTCGTGTGTAGTTGTGTATAGTCGTAGTCGTCGTGTGTAGTTGTGTATAGTCGTAGTCGTCGTGTGTAGTTGTGTATAGTCGTCGTCGCGGTAGTCACCCCCTTTCTAAAATCAGATATCTAAAATGGTTTCAAAATCTATTACAATTCAAGTAAAGCTAAACGTAACAACACAGAAAAATAATAATAATTTAATTCTACATTGATAAAGCAGTGTTCTTTGTGTTCAGACACTAGTATTCATTTAAACTACCATTTTACGAATTTACATTAATCCCACCTTCGTTTACATTACAAATACTAGGCTAACACAACATTAGCAGAGACTTTTTAAGCAATTCAAAACTGTAAATACATACTCAAATAAACTTTTAGTCGAAGAACCAACACGAGGGCTCTAATTTGTACAAATAGAGTCCTCGTGTTTGTAGGGTTGAAACTTGAAAGGCCAGAAAATATAATAAAAATAATAACCCTCATTTCATTAAAAGCGTTTATCGGGCTTCTGCGAGTTGGGTTCGGCCCCTCGTTGCTTTCCAAAGGTCCGGTTACCCAAGGGTAAAGGCAAATATAACTAAAACTCTACAAACACACTTTCAGAATTTGTGCTTCATGCTTAAACTTTGAAGTTAATTAATGAAAGTAGTTTGAAGATAACTATGCAAATAGAACAGAAGTCCAATTACATTACTTCAATCAATCAATCAATCAACTCAGCATATCGCAGTCCACTGCTGGACATAGGCCTCTCCCAGACTGCGCCATAGCACCAGCACCAGCAGAGTAATCTGCACTCTAACTGATTTACGTACATTCGCGGTACAAGTACACCGCCACCGTCAAAGGAACGTCAACAAGAAACGAGCCGGACGTGACGTGGTGTGCGCTGGACATGTGGGCATAGTTAATATTGTTATGTGTCGCTACTTCGGCGCCGACATCTCGTTCCCGTTGACGTTCCGTGGAGGTGGACAAACAGTGAAGGGTCCTTTTGTTTCTGTATGTATATATACAGTTAGTTAGTCATTTAATTTATTACTTATTGTAAATACATAGTTCATTGTGTCATCATCATCATCATTTAAGCTGAAAGACGTCCACTGCTGGACATAGGCCTCCCCCAGCCCCTCCACTTCGACCGGTTCTGTGCTTCCCGCATTCAGTGGACGTAAGTCATGTATTAAATTGTAAATAAGCTAACAAGCCCATTTTAAATTAAATAAAAGTTGGAAGCAGGCGGGACCCATACCATTTTTATTATATTTTCAAATTCAAATGGGTCCCGCCTGCTTCCAACTTTTATTTAATTTAAAATGGGCTGGTTTTTATTAGCTTTTCAGTTCTTTTAACTTAAGTTTTTTACCGCAGTCGGGTTTTTATTTTTTTTTAATAACTTTTTTTATTTCCAGCTTTTTAGTTTACAAATGTGAAAGATTTCTCTGACGATTTAGTTCTTGGTACGTGTTTTTTACGATTTGTCACTTCGAATTACTTTTAACCATATAAGTTGTTTATATTTTTGTAATCATCTTTTAAAGTCCTTTATTTTGATACCCCACTCGATAGGTTTTAAGAAAAATGTTCACTCGCACAAATAAGACGAATCTAACGACACCTCTCAAGCTGAAATCGATCAAGCCGTTTAGGCTACAGATCGTGCCAAAGAGATATAGGTACATACATACATACATAGTAGTCGCCATATTGAATTTTCACTAACGTCATGTCTTTAGTGACACTCGCCGGACTAAGAGGAATCGATTCAAAATCAAAATCAAAATATTTTATTTTACATAAGCCTACATGGGCACTTATGAAACGTCAGAAGCTAGGTGCACGGTTCCAATTGGTCGTCAATTGGTCAATTGATTGACGTGTGAATCATAAAAATCGGCCCAGGCGTTTGGTCTGTATAGTGCTTCAAAGGAACATACAAACATACATAGGCTGATGAACACATTACCACTCCTTTGCGTCGCGCAGTCGGGTAAAAAGGCTACATTTTCTAATAACGCAATTAATATTGTAGAATCGTTATATGAAAGGAATTCTGGTTGTGTTAGAACAGGAAACTATGCAGGTATCCCAAGTCATTGAGAGTGATCTAGCCACAGCCAGTCAAAGAGATTTCATTTAATAACCGTGGAGGTAAGAGGCTTGCATTCAGTGGATACCATAGCAGAATTTAATTTATCAATATGTCAATCAATCATGATGTCAAAGAGAAAATATTCCTGGAACTTCATATTATTTAGTGAAATGATTTAGGTACATAAAACATGGTTGGCAGCGCATCTCAAAGAGCCAGTACATAATAGACTCATAGATTACGGCTTCAGTCGTTGAGAATGAACCTCCCGCTACTCTATCTACGGGAAGGTTTAAGGCGATAGCGTCTTGGCAGCCCGCGAAATTCCATTTTTCTAATGTTTTTTGCAATATGCAAGTCATTATCAGGTTGTATAAAGATCTAAATATGATTCGCGGCCTTATAACAGATATTTATTTATAGAATTATAATCATTCTTCTTCTTCTTAGCGTGTCGATAGCAATCTAAATATACTCGGCCCAGAATTCGGCCACTTGTTTGGCGCCTTCACCAGCGTCCATCAGCTCCTGTAACGTGCAGCTGACGTAAAATTAATCATTAAAATCATCAATACAACTTTTTAAGTTCATGTTACCCTATTTTTAATCACTATTTCATGAAGTCATGATATTTGATGCCAATTTTAATACAAGTTTGATTGCTGATTCTATTTCTGTAAAGTTGTATTTGTTATGGTCGCGAATCATATTTCATTGCTGATTCTAATTCTGTAAAGTTGTATTTGTTATGGTCGCGAATCCTATTTTATTGCTGATTCTAATTCTGTAAAGTTGTATTTGTTATGGTCGCGAATCCTATTTTATTGCTGATTCTAATTCTGTAAAGTTGTATTTGTTATGGTCGCGAATCCTATTTTATTGCTGATTCTAATTCTGTAAAGTTGTATTTGTTATGGTCGCGAATCCTATTTTATTGCTGATTCTAATTCTGTAAAGTTGTATTTGTTATGGTCGTGAATAATATTTTAATCCACTTACAAATTGACACTGACTTGAAAATTGCAAAAAATGTTCATCATAAATTTGAATTTCGCGGGTTAACTTATTTCTATGGTTTAACGGATTAATTAATAATATTAGTATTAGCCGAGGTACTAATATACATATTATGTTAACATTAAAGATTTAATTAATAAATACACTCACATTTTAATAAGTCCGTAACCATTATTATGACATACTTAGAAAGGTGTTTCTAGCCTTGTAAAGTGTTGTTAAGTAAAATTGTTACTTTATATTTAAGTACTAGGTAGGTACTGGTATAGTTATGTATATATATATATATAGGTACTTTTATGCTAATAAAGAGTTTTGAAAACTAAACAAAACTAACCTACCCGAACCAAACGCATGGCAAATCAGGTCAGAAGATTGTGAACAGGTGCATTTTGCAATAAAAGAAATATAGAAAAAAATACTTACAATCCCACAAAAATCATACCTACACACTTTATGTTTATAATACTGTTTTAAACATACATAAATAAAGAAAGAATCTTAATTAGCGCCTTGAGAGAAATGCTTCTCATTTGCAAATTACCACAGAACCGTAAAATTGAACTGCAGCATGTAACATAAACCGTAAACATAATTATAAAAATGAGTGAGAATCAAGTCAACGAAAGTATTTCGGCACGGCTTGTAAATCTCATGAATTTTGTAATTAAAATCACTTGTGCGTAATGAAAGCTTATGTCCAGCAATGACCAGTCTGATAATGACCGTCACTATAATTATTAGTTAGTGGAGCAGTGATAGCGCAGTGCTAAAAGCCGCGACAGGCGCTTTACTATGTGTAAATTATTTCATCACCACTGCTCTCAAAACGGTGAAGGAAAACATCGTGAGGAAACCGGCATGTCCTAGAACCAAAAATTCGAAGACATGTGACATCCACCAACCCGCACTGGGCCCGCGTGGTGGATTACGGCCCACTCCCTCTCATTGAGAGGAGGCCAGTGTCCCAGCAGTGGGAACATTATAGGCTGATTATGGTAGATAATAAGTTATATGTACAGTTTAATTACATAGTGTTTTACTCTAATAAACTAAATTAAGCTAATCAGTGTACAATTATGCTGTTGACAAAAGCAATTTCATTCGCGGTTGAAACCGCATAAATTTAGTTCATGATTGTGTTTGAGTAGTTAATTATTATAACATAATCTCCTATGACAAACCAACTTAACATGCATATTTTGGACTAACACGGATGATGTCGAAAATGACGTAGGTACTGTAGGAAATCAATCAAACAATATCTTTCAGTTATCATGAATAATTATTACGAAATCGTTTTACGTTTTTTACATTTGATATTCATCGCTTGTCAGCTACACTGGCTTCTTCTGTTTTTTGGCGTTTATCTCATAATTTTATGCCATTATCTTATTATGCCTAGTAAATATTGCATCCCACAAACTATGTATCTGTACGTAGGTAAAGAAAGAGGACACTGTGTCTCGTTTAAACGCCGTAAATCAAATCAAAAAGCCACATTCTACTAAATGTTTCTGATAACAAACCAATTTACCCTTTGTATAACATCATAGAACAATGAAATTATTCCATACATTTCACCATTCACGCCATTGCCCAAGGCGACTGTTACTCAAAAATGAATAATTCAAGTCCAGTGTGCGGCTTCTCTTATGTTCTAAATAGTCTCATTACAAAACTATATACTTTGATTGGAATGCTTGACAAAACGTCCGTGTGAACTTGGCCCACTTTCTGCACGTGGTCAAAAGTAGTGGTCGGAATTTTGAATGGTTGCGTTTTTTCCAGTGTGGTCTGTTCCTAAACCAGAAATCTGTATAATAATATATAAGGATTTAGAAATATTTTGGAAGTTAGGTCGGCCTTTGGTGTGGGTTGCAACCTGCGCCATCCCATCTTTCTACCACGGTGAGATGTGCTGGGGCTGCTGGTGCAAGCTGCCGTAGCCTCAACAGAATCAATTAATTGAAATAATTACATTATTTTAAGTAATTGTATAGGTATTGTAGCGATATAAAAAGGAAACACTTCTTCGCCACTTAAAATACGTATAATTTTGATATATAAAAATAACCGAACTTCCAAAAAAATTACAAAAACTGATATAAAAGTAGAAATTAAAGAAAAAAAAATTAATACTTGAGGTTTTTTGTACCTTGAATTATGTTTCAAAATTGGATAAATTACGCATCGAGTTTAACTGCAGTTGCAACTGAAATTTCCCTACGATCGCGTAGCACTAATCACGAACGAAAGATATAAAACCTGTAGTATTCTGCAATTAAAGTTAGTACACTAAACAACTATTATACGACAATAATATTAGTAAAAAAATCAATGAAAGAAAATATTATCTGATAAATCCTGGATCACTTCGGCAACTTGTATTCCATATCTGGTCGGTAATTTTGAAACTGCTCCCACTGCTGAATCTTCACTCCTCAACTTATTTAAAAATCCGGGAACAGAATAGTACGAAGGGGATAGGTAGGGGTAGGGTAGGGCCGAAAACTCGGCTTGTTAGTCTTATATCTTCAGGCGTATCCTAGACAAAATAACGCACATTAAGAATGCTGTAACAAGCTGAACAACTTTACCAAAAAATAATGAGTAGAAATACACATACCTGATAAGATCAAAAAGAGTTATATAGGTACTGAAGACTTCTCTCGAATCCAAATTAAATGATTATTATCATATATTCATCATATTTTACGATTATAAGCAAAGAAAAAATAATTGCAGCCGTCAGCAGTAATCACCAAACAACCAGTCCCAAAACTTCAAGAGAAAATTCATTGACAGAAGCAGTTCAATATTCAAAAGTTTGATTTTTTAAATCAGAAAAATGACCAAAAAAGGTTGCCTAAAATCTTAAAGAAGGATGGAATGTTGAAAACATAATATGCAGTAATTACTAATACTGCAGTATGTATGTACTTACAACATTTTTATTTTTATAGAACTTATTTTTCGGATTCCACAGGCAGTTTTCTCCTTGGTATAACTCAAAAAATTTAAATGTTTCGCCTATGCTCATATTAGCCATTTCAGCTCATTCACGACTACGATAATACTAATGCATCGTCAGACGTGTGGACACACGCCGGGCGTTCGCGCTGAAACCCTTCGATCCATGCCACAAAAACCGACAACAAACGAATTGGTGGCAGATGCATCTGCCGACGTCAAATACCTACCACAGACTAGCAAATTAACCCCGTCTACACGTCGGCGGACGCATTCGCAGATCACCATCTGCTGATGAATCTGTCGACGTGTGGAGGAGGCTTTATAGAGATGTATAGATGAACAAGCCTTGCTGCGTTAGTCCCAAATAAATTAAGGCTGGGGAGTATGATAATGAGTAATTATTTGTATTTTGGATAACATTAAATAAATTTATTAAAAAAAAAAAAATTGTACACTTGCAGCAAGAAGAAATTATTATTATTAGTTTTTTTAAGTTGGATGCCTTATTCTCGCAGTCAGTGCCGTCAATACTTCATTAAGTTCAGAGCTGTAACAACGACACCTAACAGGTATTATACTACTAGGGATCTTCCGCGAAAAGTAACGCAAACGGTGGGTTGCTGATCTCTTCGAACGGGGCTTTCATATAAGTATGATAGAACCAGTGCTGGATTAGCCCATAAGCAAATTAAGCAATTGCTTAGGGCATCACGTCTCGGGGGGCATTACAAGGCAGAAACAGCACCGAAACAGTATTTGCTAGCACATAAATAGCAAGGCTGTTTGTCAGAAAGATTATTACAAGACCCAAAAGTCGCTCTAGAGATGTGCGCCAATCTTTACAAATCGCTCGTCGAGGTTTTGGAAAAATACGAGGCGACTTGTGGATAGGAGGGCCTTCAGGCCTCGATTGCTTAGGGCATCAAGTAGTCTTAATCCGGCACTGGATAGAACTTCACTTAGGTACAGGTAAGTTCTTTTAATCCCTAATTAAGAGGATTTGCAGATAGTTCATGTCATTGTAAAAAGATTAGTCAGTTAGTATTTTTGTAGCTGGGTTGAATGACTTCGATGTGTCAGACGTTGGTAGGTGTACCTACCTAGATGTTGTCATGTGTGTGTTTGTTTTAATTTATTCTGGTAACGTACTCTCATTCATGAATGTTGCACATGACATGTTGCTGCTAGTCATAATGGGTGATGTCATTTGACGATAAAAGTTTGGTCGATACCTTTGAGGTAAGTTATTGTTCAAGGGTGTTAGGGGGCGTATGTCTATTTAATTAATACAGAAGTTGACTGATACAGAAGTTGAGCCAAGCTCTGGTAAATGTTGTTGACTGGTTGGACTCGAACAACCTGAAAATAAATCTGACCAAAACTAAATATATGACATATACTACAGGTAATAAAACAAAATTGGGAAAACTGACATAGACATAAATATAAAATACCAAAATCATGATATTGAAGAAGAGACTCTGTTATTGGAAACCACAAATAGATAGTGTATGTAAAAAATTAAACAAATTCGTTTTTGCACTCAGAAAAATGAAAATTCTTACAAATCTAGAAACTGCTTTGATGGTTTACCACAGTCATGTTTGCTCTGTTCTAAGATATGGATTAATCATATGGGGTAACTCTACGGACGCCCAGAGAGTATTCATTGCTCAAAAAAAAAATATTAAATCGATTTTTAATCCTAAGTGGACAGATTCTTGTCGACCAATATTTATGCAGCAAAAATTACTTACACTTCCGGCATTATACATATTTGATGTAAGTAAATTCGTAAGAAATAATCAATCACTTTTTGATAAGGACGATAAAGCTCCATTTAAAAGAAAAGTCGTTCAAAAACCATTTCTCGTCCCAAGAAATCAGCTTAGATTGTGCGATAGAAACTGTTACACTATGGCAGTTAGAATATACAATAAACTACCTGTAGGCATAAGAAATTTGTCAAGCTTAGAATTTAACAGGACTTTTTATAATAATTGGCTTTGTGATAGATGTTTCTATTCAATCGATGAATTTATGAACTTAAAACATTGAATTTGTGTAATATTTCACTAACTAGGAAAAAAAACAAGACATTTTTAAATTTTTTATTGCATGAAAATTTTTAATTATATTAGTACTATGAATTCATTTAAACATCTATAATTTTAAATGCTATGAATTTATTTTGAGCTATTATACAATTACTATAGATCAATTTAAAATATTTAAGTATTGCAGTTATCAATTGTTAGGAATTGACTGGATCTTGTGGACTCAACGTATAACTAAGAGATCCAAATGATTTTAATGACTTACTAAGCTATTGTTAATCAAGATTAAAATTGCATGAAGCTGTATTGTAAATGTTAAATGCCATTGTTCCATATTATTTTATTTTGACTTAACATTTGCACAATCGTAAGGTTGAATATAGTGTAACAAACAAACTATATAACATCTACCTATCCTATATTCTAGCAAATAAAGATATAATTCATTCATTCATAGGTGCACGATTCCAATTGGTCGTTTCCTATGTAGAAGAGAAGGCAAGGAACTCCACGGTTACTCTTTTAAAAATAATTGGCTTTTACAATATTTTCAGATTACAGTCTTAATAGTTATAGGAGTGCAGTGTAGACTGTGTGTGACTTACATCGTAATCCTGAAAAATATTATCAACTGCCCATACAAAACTTCAACATCTACTCGTCCCAAACGTTTGGGACGGTTGATAATTTTTTCTCGATAACGACATTGGTCCCACAACACGTGCAGTCCATTAGTAACCCCTTTTAGTGCTAATAACAGAAATCCAAAAGCTTTTTCACACTATGATTGATCACTGAACTTTATATTGTATGGAGTATGGACCAACAGTTGTACTGTACTCGGAGTACGAAAGCTTGTAGTTTTTAGTAGAACGCATAGGTATGTTTATAGAGGTATGAGGAACAGGGTGTAAAGTTCACACATACTCTATAGAAAAGGGAGGATCCTCCGACCAGACGGGTGTTGTGTCTGGCAGGCAACTGTCCGATGATTCATGTCAAGCCGTTGTATGTATGTTAGTTGCGCGGTAAACTCTGCTTGCGCGGTGCAGGATTTGCGTGACGTCAGTATGACGCGTTTTTCGCATGTGGCATTGTAGATACCGCTACATGTTTGCATTGCCTGCAGATTGACAATCGGGAGAAATGATGCTGAGGGAGCGGAAATGTGTAGCGGCGCTCTCCTTGATCGGAAGATTGATTGTGACGTGCCCCACAGTAACCCTCCATTACTCTCATTCATCGGCGTTGAGATCCAGTAGGCCAAGGTCCGACTGTCCAGCACTAATGGTCATCACTCACTTATTCCCGATGCGTCTTTGTCAGACTCTAAATTAAAATCAAAATAAACTAGCTGGCGCTTGCAAAAGAGTTCCATGTAAGCACACAACGAATATGCGTCACTTCGTCATTTATTAATACTCGAGTTTCCGTGCCGTTGCCGAAAAAACTCATTACTTGGCATTAAAAGGTTTCGAAAATTTGTTTTACTTTGAAATTGATGTTAGCACACAGCCTGCGTCATCGTGATATACTTCAAAGAGCAATGATATACTTTGTAAGCTAATGGGGACAGGAAATTACATCGCAGCAAAGCTTAAAGTCACTAGAAAATGAAAAATTCTAGAAAAATGAAAAATGAAAATTAAAATGTGCTAGAAATGTCCTGGAACTTAGTTTCCTGCGGTCCTTTCACGAACAGACTTTCATTAAAGCATGTCTGTTTTGCTGCAAAATATTACCGCCATTACGGAAATTAAATTCTAAGTACAGATTCTCACAGGTAACCTTTGATGTAAGTTCCGAGTATTCAGTGGCGTCTAAAAGGTAGTTGACATTTTTCCACTTCAGTTATGATGCCACATTATGATTTAAAATAAAAAAATAATCAAGTACTTTGATTTTTGGTTATGATAAGTAAAAGGTAGTTAAATTAGTCAATAAAAACTTTAAAGAAGTACAAAAAACTCATTGCGGTTTGATTGGAATGAAAGAAAAGAAGCCGGATTAATCTAGTCCAAAATTATAATTAGGTGATAATGAGCAACGGAAAATTTGGTAGTCAAAACAAGTACAGCCGGTCGATTCTGTAATAATCTCAACGTGAAAACTTAGGTTATGTGAGTTTGTTTTTGCTAGGAATTGATACTATTGACAGCTCACTCCACGCTCACTTCACCTAAGTTTTTACGGTGAGATGGTGACAGAATCGCCCTGCTGTTAATAAATTGAGTCGCCTTGTGCGAAATTTCGATTATAAATAATTAGTGGCAATGAGTAAGCAACATTGCGGACACGAAAGAGGTAGGAAGGGCCACCTGTGTGAATGGAGATCCCATAGAGAAAGGCGGAAATGTGGATGACACTATACAAGATCAGCAAGCCATGTGTGAAAGGTCACGGGTAGCAGTATGCTGCATGATCGGCCTATTAATTATTATCTCCTTTATTTTACTTTAAACATGTAAATTATATTTTTAAATATTAGAATATAAAAATAAAAATAAAAACATTTAAAATATAAACCCGCGTAGTTATCACTGTCACTATCTCACAGAGGAGGCCTGTGTTCCAGCAGTGGGAAAATTGTAGGATCATTATTATTATGCCACTACTTCACGATCTACCGTCAAAATTAACGTAATTACTGGCTTTCTCTTAAATAGCTGAGCATTCCATTGTTTTACATGTTCGTGTTATTTGATTACGTGAATGTAGGCGTACTTGTTTTAATCCAAGTTTTCTACGGTTATTATTATATTAAGCACGCTGATGTTTCGGACTCAGTTGCGAATTGCTCTTTTTCCGGTTAGTAGATGTCTATATTATAGGCTGATTATGCTTATGCAATGGAGGGGCCCATAGCTAAATAATAACAGCCGCACAGGTGGATCGATCAGGTTAAGCTACGCTTGCCGCGGTTGGTCTGTGAATGGATGACCATCTTTATATACCGAGACCCCTCCGTGCCTCGGAAAGCACGTTAAGCCGTTGCTCCCAGCTGTCATTCGTGGATCTTTGACAGTCGTTACGGGGAGTCAGAAGCCCGAAAGTCTGACAACAAGTCTTACCAAGGGGTATCGTTTTACCCAGTAACTATGTTGTGGAGATCCGCTCCATGTAAAATACTGGTATTCAGCTGCATGCGGTTAGACTGGAAGCCGACCCCAACATAGTTGGGAAAAGGCTAGGTAGATGATATGCTTAAGCAATGGTAGAAATATAAACCAGTCAGCAATGTTTCAGCGGGGCTAACTGGCGATGAAACTAAAACAAAGATCTCGTATTTTGTCAATTAACTTTAAATTTCCGCTTATGAAGGCTACTACTGTTGCACTGTCATCAGTTATTAACTATTTATCAGTTTGTTTATAACAAGGGAACATGTAAATAGCTTCTTCACCCATTATTTTAGGTATTCCTCGAAACGCACCAATTTTTATACGCACCAAATGTAACGTCTATCGATATCATATATTATTATTACGAATTCTTCATGCTCTTCTCTATGTTTCATTGTTGATGCATTTCGAGGAATAAAATGTTAGTATTTTTATTTTTACTTAATTATGTTTAATTTTTTTTGGCGAGGAATACTTTTGGTGCGTTTTGTGGAATACCCCACTATTTTCGTCAAGATATCGTCATTTGACCTGTAGGTATGTTGTTTTAATTACCGGGCACAAACGCAACATCGTCATAGTACGTGGTAGTGATTCTTATCGTGACAAGTTAGCACGCAGCCGTGCTGACGTGACACGCATCATGTCTAGGGTTGCTTCAGCTGCTACCACCATTGACTTGTTTCATCAGTGGTTTTACCTATTCAAATTTACTAGAACGAAAAGTACCCAAATGTCTGTCGTGTGTCACTCGACACACGACTTTGTTCTTACAACTTTTTTGCTACTGGAATCACATTATTCTAAGATTTTTTTTAATCGAAAGTCGTTATGGCATCAAGTGTGATCTTCACTTATCGTCATCTTCACGCCATTGTCCCTTGTTACTTGGGGTCGGCGCAACAGTTTTTCTTCTTCCAAACCTTTACACTCTGAATGCCAACAAACATTTGCGTGGGCACTCCCTAAAGTTATAGGAAAATCATCAAACAAAAAGCTTTTTAAGCAATTCGTTGTCTAAACAAGTTGTGACAGCATAAAATAGGCTCCCGGAAAATGTTGTAATGGCTCCCACACTGAACTGCTTCAAGATTCGACTGGACAGACCAAATCAAATATCAGTTCTGTTAATATAGTTATTATTAATATATTGGAATATCTCCAAGCTATTTGATACTCTCGCATCAGCTAATTAGCTTCTATTGTGTCTAACCAAATAGTAATATTACTTTTTCCTTGTCAACCGTCACGCTATCATTTACTCCGTCTAATACAGGGTAAAGCAAAACAAACCCAGCCATGATCCATTACATTATCGACAAAATCCGCGACACTTGTCGCAGTTATTACATGCTAATCCTACTGATAAATCTATTACATGCTAATCCTACTGATATATCTATTACATGCTAATCCTACTGATATATCTATTCGTAGTCTCCCGGAAAACACATAAGCAGGTGCCGCCTATCTTCACACCTAACACTCACGTAGTCACGTCATCAGCAGTAACTAAAGTATATTACACAATGACATTATGCACTTGTCAGTTTCCAAGACGTTGTTTGCAAACACATTACCCGCTTGTGGTCAGTTGCTGTGGGGTACATGACATGAGAGTGGATTTCATTTGAATTGTTTAAGCTTATAGTTCGGAAATGAGGTGTTGGGGAAAGTAAATGCAGTGTGTCACGTGGGACATTAGCATGTACCAAGTATTTTACAACTAATCCAATACTAGCTATTCGATTGGTTTCAAAATACTTTCAACAACAGTTGGGTTAGGTTTAAAACCATTTAGGTCAAAAACTGTGCATGTTGCAAAAAATGCAGAATGTTTTGTGCGATGTAACTTTAGAGTGGAAGATAGGGCTTTTTTTTTTTTTTTTCGTATGGGATATCATCATATGACCCCTCCCGCTCTGGGTGGAGCGGAAGGGAGTGTCAGACTCTTACTGACTAAAACCCACCCATGTTCTTTCCTTAGCCCTTTATGTTCCGGGCCAGCGGTAACCCTTTCGGACAATCCCGCTGACCCGGCAGGGAAGCTAGGGCTTAGGTTATAATTATATAATTAAACTATCATAAAACCAAAATCAAAAGTCATTTATACAAACTAGGCTGAGAATCACCAGTTTTTGAACGTCAAAATTACTTAAGATCAAAAACGCCCACCCTTCACCATCTCATCATTTCTTCATCTCTTCATTTTTTAGGGCTTTCGCTGGGAAGACTAATTGGCGCAACAAATTCTCCAGCTATCTGTTAAGTAAGAAGAACTTCATTCTATACAATAGTATGCAAAGTTAACATAACATTACGAACACAAAACATTAAATTAAACTATTTGCCACATGTTAACTAGCACACGTCAATATACCAACAAAAATTTTTAAAACTACTCACGCAGAAAATAAAACGTAAAAAGAACTTATTATTTTATTACTACGTCCATTCTCTCTTTAATGTACTGCTAATTTCCAAAAAAAAACCTTCTCTAATAACTTAGTTCAACTGTAGTCAGTGACAAAGTTTCCGTCGCCTCTAAGACCTTGACTGACAAAGTCATTGACCTAATCTGTCATTCCACTTACAATATCAAGATGATAAATATAACCATCAAACGACATGTATATTTCATTTAGAATGATGTAAACTATCAGTTAATACCACCATCAATTTGTCCTAAACACCGTAGAGAACTTAGAAGTTCAACGCCCACAATATTCATGGTGCCACGATGATGGTGGTAACGTATTTGAATAAAGTACCAATTTCTGTGGGCGTCTGTGGGCTTTTCGATCGGACTGGCCACCTTTATTGATTGAAATGTCGAAATATTTGATGACTATAGAGGCTTACGTGCCTATGGGCCTGTTTCTCGAAAAAAAATTGTCGCAAAATGCTGCTTTTGAGAAATCGATTGGCTGTTAATAAATCAAGCAGTGACATTGAGCAAAATGATCAATGAATTTGGAAAAGTTTTGGCCACACCATGAAAATGTTAACATAGGCACATAAGCACATTGCATGTGTACAGTAACATTACGTTTTTATTGAATTTCAAGGATCTGCATGCTCAATGCTCATTATCCTGACAGAAGAGGTTCGATTGTGTTCTACGAAAAATATTAATGGGTTCTAGTCCGCCTTTTGAACATTGAAATAAATATTAGAGGTTTTCTTTAGCTCATACTGTCCCGCAATTTGCGTCCTAAGTTGCTAACCGTAATTTTACTACTTCACGCGTACTTTATTAAAGCTATTCTTTAGACAACCCGAAGTATCTACAGTCCTCTGATTTTGCATCACTGTTAAAATGTCACAGTGATCTTTATTCTCATTTTATTACGGTTGCTGCCACTGACAGGTCTGTCAAAATCACTGTGGTCTTTATTCTCGTCACAATATGGTCGCTGTTTGGTTACTGCAGTCATAGATACGGACTGTAATTTCAAGTTTACAAAATTATAGATACTAACTTTGCTTTTCAAGTAGTAGTAATTAAAAAAGTATCTACAATTAATATTGACGTCACAGATTCATATCCTTCTCTTCTTGTTCTCACACACTATTGTCTACATTTTCTTTTTCATTTCTCCTTTCACAGAAGAAATTTCTTAAGAAATTAGCAGTGCCTTTGTACATTTAGTATTTCTATGTATTTTGGTGTGTGTACATAAAATAATAAATAAAATACATAAAGAGGTCACATTTTGTAGCCTCCCACTGCAATACAATACGATTGCATCGCTCACGCTTTTGCCTTAAAAGGCTAAGCAGATGTCCAACTGTGCTATTAATGGATTAT
Source organism: Oligia latruncula (assembly GCA_948474745.1). NCBI lineage: Eukaryota > Metazoa > Arthropoda > Insecta > Lepidoptera > Noctuidae > Oligia > Oligia latruncula. The sequence goes on from OX419683.1 coordinate 25,566,922, forward strand.
AAAATAAGAATGATAACGTCATATATTATGTCTCGAAATAATGGGTTTTTGATGTAGTTCGTGATTAAATGGGCCAGAGTCCGTTTTTATTTCTTTAATTCTAGTTGTACACCTAGCATAATCAACTATAATGTTCCCACTGTTGGGACACAGCATTCCTCTCTGTTAGAGGGAGTGGGCCGTCATCTACCACGCGGGCCCGGTGCGAGATGGTAAATGTCACATGTCTTCTTATTTTTGGTTCTAGAACATGCCGGTTTCGTAACGATGTTTTCCACATGATGTCAATGCTTTTTTTTGTTTTTGTGTTTTGCACATAAACAGTCCTTCATTCTTGTGCTTTGTATACGACAATCTAAAATTCAACTTATTATAACTTAAACTCATCTAGATTATTCAAATGATTCCTGTAATTAAGATAAATATTTTATACCTTTATAGAAGTATGGAGGAACAGGGTGTAAAGTTCACTCATACTCCTCAGAAAAGGGAAGATTCTACGACCAGACGGGTGTTGTGTCTGGCGGGCAACTGCCTGATGATTCATGTCGGGCCGTTCGACACCCCAACTATCGCTCTGTTTCGTTTGATCCACGATTTTTTACCCACTTGCGCGGTAAACTCTGCTTGCGAGATGCAGGATTTTGCGTGACGTCAGTATGACGCGTTGGTCGCATGTGACGTTGTAGATACTGCTACACCTTATTGAATATTGGCTATAATGATAACGAGAGTCAGCGCTGATATCTATAATTACAACAGCTTAGGTCTTGGCTGCAACTTTAACATACAACTTTACTTACCTTGGGCCTATTTTTATTGTAAACCATAGGTATTTTTTTTTTAATGAAGTTGCAAATAAACTAGTTTTTTGTTTATAGGGTCCTCACACAGTGAGTGCATGATGATATGAAAACGTTGGCAAGGTGAGTTAAAAGTTGTATTGCCAATGGGTAGATACATACCTATCTACAGCGTTAGGAAGAATTTCCTAAAAAAATAAGTCGTGTGCCCGAAAGGATTTCTCATTGGCAAATATGACGAACTGCCATACATCCATCCTCTCTTTAACCGCCTTAGGAGATCAATTTTCAAAAATCCATTTTTGTGCTAACTTACCTACCTTTGTACTCAAATTATAATTATGTCATATCCCTATGTATTTTACTGTGTGTACATGAATTATAAAATAGATAAATAAATAAATAAAATAACTTTCGTTATTTAAGAAACTTATGCAAAGTTTCATGTTTCTAGCCCGTTTACGCTGTCCTTTGTCTGTCAGTGAATTTAAGATTTTCAGTAATTAGATCTTTTGTTTTTTTCGGCTGTTCATCTGCAAATACCGCACTAAACGGATCGCAAAAAAAGTCCCACGAAAAGTATATTTTAATTCTATAAAAGCCTTGTTTAAGACAGGTGAGGTTGATGGCAATAGGTTCGCCTCTTATTACTTGGGACTTAAACATAACTGTCGAAATACGGTGTACTATAACTATACTCTACCTACCCCTTCGGGGGATACGTGATGATTTGTATATGTTATAAAATGAATAAAAAAACTATACTGGGCGGTCCCAAGCGATTGCAGCGGGGATGAATCCAGCAGCTCATTCGTCGAGGGCTGACCTATTTGCCGATAGGAGGTGACCTGGGGTGGGGTATCCACCTCGCTCATCCAATACACACGCCCATTTCACAGTATCCCCCTTCCCCCCCATTTCAACACCCTCACATCCCCCGGTTTCAGGAATTATGCATGGCTTATATTAGCCGAGTTGCACGATTCGGTAGAAAATGCCTGAAAGTGCTTAAGATTTGTTAGATTTTTGACAATCGACACGTTTGATCAAACGAAATATATGTTGGAATTAAGTCTACATTAAAGGATAACCCGAAGGCCTTAAGTTAACTTAAGTAGATTCTAAACTTAAAATCAGAAACCGCGTGATAATGTTCCATTCTTCGTTTCATCGCTAGCGTCGTGGATTTTCTTCCCACAAACAAAAACAAAAGTGAAACGATGTAGGTATACATCTATTACGTTGTACATACCTGTGAAGTACACCGTCATTACTGCTGACCTTACCGACAGCGAGTCGTAGTTGGTGATACCAATTGTTAGGCGTTTTTTGATTAACTGACACTTTCTCTGATATAATACGTTTTAAAATTGTGCGTGTGGATTTTATAAAACCGTTGGTTTGTTGGTTCTTAGTACAAACAATTTTGTGTAGGGCATTTATCACCTCATATTGTATAACAAATTCGCGGCTGTCTGAACGCGATAAACTTAAAAACTACGGATTTTCATAAGGTTTTTACCAATAAACAGGGTGATACATGAGGAAGGCTTTGGTTTATAATACACTAGCTGACCCGGCGAACTTCGTACCAGCTATTACATATTAAGACCCTTCATGCCTCGGAAAGCATGTTAAGCCATTGGCCCCGGCTGTCATTCTCAGATCTTTGACAGTAATTACGGGAAGTCAGAAGAGTACACCCAGTCTTTCCAAGGGGTATCGTTTTACCAGTAACTGGGTTGTGGAGGTCTGATAGGCTGCATTTGCTCCATGCATAAAACTGGTATTCAACTAGACTACCAGTAATATACTACTACTAGACTAAGACACTAAGACTGGAAACCGAACCTAACATAGTTGGGAAAAGGCTCGGCAGATGATGATATTATGGTGAATTATTTTATATAGAATTACAGATAGAAAGAGAGTCAGTGATGATGGAAAATAAAGATGTAGGGTATGGAAGTAATAGTCACATTACAACACCACACATACACTGACACACACACACCTCACTCACACCCATCGTCACTCTCCACAGAACGCAGTGGTAACTTAATTTAAGAAAAAAACTTTTTTACACAAAAAAATAAGCGACTTCCAAATAAGAAACTACAAAGTGAAAAAAATAACTTTTCACACCACCTGCTCGAAAATGTCAAATTATATGTCAAGCAACCTTAACCTAAAGTGAGTCATTAGTGGCCGGGGGCACAGCCGGTCAATAATGTTGTACTGGATTTCATTATGACCCGCTGGTCAATAATGTGATTTGAATTTGGAATCTCACATGCTCAGCTAAATTGGCAGTATAGTACTAACAAACACCCTTTGGTGCCAGAAAGAGGAAAGCTATTCTCGATACCCTTACTACGCGTGGATGATATTCTCGATTTCCTACAAAATCATAACGACTGCTTCTTCATATCGTTGCCATGTTTTCGAAGACATAATATTGTAAGAATAATTAGATAACTACGAACCATTTTTTAAAAGGAATGGAATATCATTAAAACTGGCATTAATAATAACAAATACCGTACTGCGCCGTAATACCGTAGTAGTAATTGACTGTAACATTAGTTAATTTATTTTAAGTAAACTGCGCAAAAATTGTTGTAGATTTTGTGAATAAATAAATAAATAATAAAACCTATCTATACTACAGTCGATTTATCACATTTTATCATAAATACTCTATTTTCACGAGCGTCTCCAATGACGCTCTAAATTCAAAATGCATACAGCCAAGCTTCCAAAGCCATTCTACCAGCCCTGTATAAAGCTTAGTTTACACAAACGCTACTTACATGAGAGTGATATCAATAGACACACACGACAAAACCGTAGAAGAGACTTTTTTTTTGAAAATCGAATTGATCGTGTCTTGGCTACTTATTGGTAGACGCAATAAAGGCGCGAACTTTTGGCATTTAAACTTTAAATTTATCAACAAAGTATTATAAAATGTCGAGTGATGAAAGTGATTGTACTCCTGAATTCATTACAACCGAAGCTAATAATATTTCCAATGATTTACTGCCGGAAAAGTCAAAGGAAACTTATATAAAAGCCTACGACAATTTCCAAAAATGGAAAAGTACGAGAGGCGTCAAGTCCATTTCGGAACCAGTTCTATCCAGTTCTATTTTGTTTTTCGTACTATGGCTATTATTTTCTCACAGTAGGTGTAAAAAGTAGAGTATCCTCCTCTGGGCTAAAGGTGTCTTTGCCTTGGGCTAGCTTGAATCCCTCGCTGCATTCAGGATTCTTGTATTAACTCCCTCGCTTCGCTCGTGAGTTAAATCCCGAATCCTTCATTGCGCTCGGGATTCAATATGACGCCCGTGACATAAGACACAACTTTAGCCCCTCGGTGCATAATCTACTATTAATTTCGGAATATTTCTTCTCAGAAAAAAAAAAAACGTTTTTTTACAAGTCTATCCACAAGCCCCTCTAAACCAATAACGTATTATTTGTTCAGAGGGGCTAATTTTACCACATAGATATTTCTATGCACCACATAAGTACTCAATATTTTTTGTCTACTTACTTCATAACGACATTATGTAAAACCTAAACAATATAAATAATACAGCCTTGAATAATACGTACGTCGTTTCTTTTTCTAGACGATATTTATTTAGACTCAAAACTAGGTAATGATGACATTAGAAATTGTTCTCCAATGATTAATGTCGTTCTTACATTACGTTAGTCTTTTTATGAAAGCAAAAGTGGACGTAAACTAGTTTGTCATTTTTAGGTCACGAAGACTTTTAGTGCCCAGTTTACGTTGGCTTCTCACAGCCGCCATTTTGAACCTTTCTTGTCGTGTCAATTTATGCTGGTCTTACGTGCATAGCTTGAATTGTAAGCATATCGGATACTGGTTTTATTGTCAGATTCTGTAGAGATAAACCATTGATGTATAGCTTTTGTTTTTAACCTAGATTTTTGTATCGATATAATATATTATTTTGTTTTGTAGTGATGTTGATTGAGTGAAGCCGTCTTCATTGGTGCCGTGATATCAGTGGTTTTTATGGTGTTCTTAAAAAAGAGTATTCTATTGTCCAAGAGGGCAGGATGTTACTCTGTTCAGAGATAGGTTGTAGGGAAGTTCGAACCTTGCCTTTGTACTTGGATTCGTCTGAGAAGGTAATACTAATGTTCTGAACGTAGGCTGTAGTTGGATTTCGTAGAAAATAAACATAGCATACCAAATACCAGGGTTGCACGATAAGGGGGTAAGTAGAGTATCTACAAAAAAATAAGGGTTTTCTACTTGAACTCTTTACCTTTATTTGGCACAGTAATTAAATAATATAATGTTAATGCATAGGTATCATTAAGAGGAACGTATTCCTATAATATTTTATTGATTTTATTTTTAGACAATTATAGGCTCCTTCAAACAGGCGCGACACGCGATAAAATCGCGCTGATCTGATTTTTTGTCAGTTTATTCTACTAGCAACATACTAAAATACTACTACGTTTTAATTTTTTAGTCCAAACAATAGATTTTTCGGAATTAAATAATTGCTTCATATTTTGCAATAAATTACCAGGGTTGTGTCAACGCGCTTCTCTTTCTTTTCTATGCAGTCCGACAGTGACCGCGCTATATGTCATGTAAGCCCCTTAAACCAGCAAAATCAGCTACAATACAAGTTAACACAACGACATTAAATATTCCAAAGCGAAGGTTACGTAAATCTCACTTTCTGATTGCGTAAATTTTACTCACAAATAATTATAATTATCGTTAATAATATGACGTTTGAAAAAAATTCAAAGCTAGATAATTTGACCAAATTAACGGCTATTTGAACCGGTAGAGTTTAGCGGGTCATATGTAATTATTATAACTATCATGTGGTTGTGTTCGTGATTCATGCTACAGAAGATTTACTTTCTTTTTTTTTATTTTTAACAGTTAGGGCCGCTGCCACGCTAAAATTATAATTATTATTTATATAACGTTAATTATTCTAATAGTTTTAGGGTTCCATACCTCAAAAGGCAAAACGGAACGCTTATAAGATCACTTTGTTGACCGTTTCTGTCCGTCAGTCAACACCCTTTTTCTCAGGAACGCATGGAGTTATCAAATCAAAAGTGCCTGTTATGTGCCTATTTAAAATAAATGCTTTGTCTTTGACTTTGCAATCCCTTGAAGCAGTGAAAAAATAAAACTTCTAAGTCAACGCCATCAAAAGATGTTCCAGAATCAAAACCTCTTAGTTACTTCCCGTTGACCTAGAATCATGAAATTTGACAAGAAGCAATGTCATGTAGCACAAGTAAAGGAAAAGATCCGAAAACCGTAAATATTTAGTTAATACATACATTACAAAAATAAATATTTTATAACTATTTACATACCTACAAATTTGTACGGAGCCCTCGGTGCGCGAGTCCGACTCGCACTTGGCCGGTTTTTTTATAGTTGGGAAAAGGCCGGCAGATGATGATGATAAGGTATTTTGTTCCTTTCTCTGGGGCCATAACCACAGGTAACTTTGAAGCTGGCTCCCAAATTCGATGGATCTATATTAATCATAAATATATATTTTTTTATATTGAAAAATAAAACGAATAAAACGATGATTGCTTTCAATTTTTTACTTAGAAACTAGCAGCGCACCGCGGTTTCACCCGCGTAAGTTTCGATCCCGTAGGAATATCCGGATAAAAGTATCCTGTGTGTTAATCCAGGAAATGGTCTAAGTATGTGCCAATTTTCATCCAAATCTATTTAACGCTTTCCGCGTGATTGACTAACAAACATCTTCACAAACTTAATATAATATTACTAGCAGCGCCCCGCGGTTTTACCCGCATAAGTGTCAATCCCGTGGGAATATCGTGATAAAAAACTATCCTATGTCCTTTCCTGGGATGCAATCTATCTTTCTGACCAATTTTATCGAAATCCGTTCCGTAATTTCGTCACCGATTCAATGCAGTTCCCTTCTGATGGTCATCAAAATTAAAACAGTTTATTTATGAAATTATTTGGCCAATAAGTAAACCGGAGGTGTTGACACAGAAAAGCCTAAATTGTGTATTATCTCAACATTTTTTTTTTTTTTCAATTATGACGCAATAGTTTTTACAATATTACATAAATAGTTTTACTTTTCTTTCCCCCCTTACTAATAAACGCGGAGTGAACTTCACCCCCAAAAATGAATGGTAAATCTGAAAGTTTTATTTTTTTGTAATCTGGATGGAAATTTACGGGACCGTTTGTTTGCCGTTCCATTAGTCGGGCATTGCGAAAAATATCGCACTCAAATTGCACTAGACCCTTCATTTCTGTTGCCAAGCGCGTCCGGGCGTGATACAATATGAATGGACTAGTGCATGGCCGGACCACACGCGTGCAGTGCAGGGTTTAGTAGTCAGCACAGCTACAGTAAGCGTAGGGGGAAGTCCCCTAGTGACGGACACATAAGGTTTTCCGAAAATAAAATTAAAACTACTTCGAGAAATATGTATTTATTCATGAATTAGTTAAATTAACAAAATATAAAATCAAAATCAATTAACAAAAATACAACCTCTGCGTAAACATAATCTTGAAACGTTAATTAAATGTTGGTAGAAAAAAGTTAGTCTTTAACATTGGCACCTAGTACCGGACGGGTTAATCTTCAAACCCCAAGCGCCAGAAATTCTTAAAACATTGTGCATCTATCACATATTTAAGTATCTCCACATTCCGGAACGTCTGCACATGCTTCATGGGCCCATTCTTGGCAGCTGGAGCATTGTTTCCAGTCCTCGTCGTGGTCCTCTAAACACACCACAAGTAGTTTTTTCCATATTAGATATTACAGTTTTCAAACTTTGCTGATCCCATTTTCCTATCTTCCATGTTGAAATATCTCCCTCCTTCTATCCTGTAAAACAACAAACAATCATTATTATGATAAGTATACATGCTTAGTAAAAAAGCCAACCTATAAACTGTCCGGTGGTAAGGGACAACTTTGTATCCGGAGGTAGGGGACAGGGAATGTCCAAAATTACGTATTTCATACTAAAACTGTTTAAGTAATTAATAAAAACTTTCACAATTTACGAATTATTATGGAACACTGTCTTTATTAACAAATAACAAAACGATTAAACACAAAACCATAGCAGTAATACTCACTTGAAATTTACGAGACGCAACGCTTTCCCGCCAAAAACAGCAATTCACCTCTCCCACCGCGGCTGTACGCCTCACTGGCAAACCGCGTCGCGTGATCCTGTATCGCTACGTTCCCCCGCGCCCCTTTCACCAATATTTGAATAGATCGCGTTGTCGTTTGTCGAGATAGTACGTGTGTCCGACGCTAGGTGCCGTCCGGCGCTACGGGACTTCCCCCTACCTATAGTCTGTTCAAATCCTTGTTTCCAATAATAATTGACGTTATTTCTACTTAAATGAATATCAACCTGATCGGGAATAAAGTTCAATTCAGAATGTCAAGTCTTGTACTATTGAAAAAAACCGGCCAAATGCGTGTTTGCCCACGCATGATGAAGGGTTCCGTAGTCGGGATAAATTTATTCCAAGAAGATTCTTAACAGAGTACCTCTGACACTCAAGGCATAGACAAGTAATGAGGTTACGCCTGGCGCAGATTAAAAAAATAATTTATTTTATTTTATTATTTGCTAATATTTTACATATTTATTTATTTCTGTAACTTCCCGGTGACATCACAACGACATTATTTTTTTAAAAGTCGCAATGATAATGAAAGATTCTACATAGGTCAATGGAGTACCCTATAGAAAAATATGTCACGGATTTGTAATAAAATATGTCGCATAAATGACCGTATTTGTTTATTGCCTTAGAAGCTTGACTGTTTTTAAAGCTTCAAGGGACTTTAAACCCACGTCTACGTATTTGATAATAATTATAATCATAAATAACATGACAGACGGACAGACGGACGGACAACTAAGAAACCCCAAAATCTAATAAAATATCTAAAGTAACAGCGCAAAGTGAACTTTATGCGTGAGTTTTAAAGTTTTTTTCCACAAACACATAATTGTTTACATATTTGGAAACAATCGGGAACGCATTATGACTGAATTTATAGGTACATTTTAAAACCATGAGCATGACATTACACGTTCTGCGCAGTACTGACATATATACACTGACGAGTGGTGTTTATCCTTCATGCATAAAACATGTGTCAATATTCGACAATAAAAGTTCCAAGACACTACCATACCATGAACCTATTTTATTTATAATTAGTTATGCCATCTTTTTAATAAGTAGTTTCATTATTACTAGCTGAGCCCCGTGGTTTCACCCGCGTAAATGTCGGTCCCGTGGGAATATCGGGATAAAAAGTACCATAATCAGCCTATAATGTTCCCACTGCTGGGACACAGGCCTCCTCTCGGTGAGAGGGAGTGGGCCGTAATCCACCACGCGGCCCCAGTGCGGATTGGCAGATGTCACATGTCTTCGAATTTTAGGTTCTAGGACATGCCGGTTTCCTCAGGAGGTATACCTTCACCGTTTTGAGAGCAGTGGTGATGAAATAATTTACACAAAGTAATGCGCCTGTCTGGGTTCGAACCTACGACCTACAGCTCGTAAGTCGCGGCCGTTACCACTTGGCCACCACTGCTCTCCAATAGGGATAAAAAGTAGCCTATATGCTAATCCAGGGTGTTAGCTACACGGATACATACCAAATTTTATAAAAATTGGTCTAGCCATTTGAGCGTAAAGAAGTAACAAACATGTAAACACACACACACACACCCACACATCCCCACACACACACACACTAACAAACTTTCGCCTTTATAATATTAGTGTGATTATTTTCCTCTTAAACAGAGCACCTGCCATCTTATCCCTTCTTCACCCTTGGTTGGCTTTGTACTTTATTTATGTATCAGAAGTTTAAATACCAAAATGGTTTGCAACTTGTAACTTTTTCCAAAGGCTTCACAAAACGATACACCATCCACGTTGCACTTACGTAACTACAAGTCAAGTGAACTCCGTACAGGCCATAGTTTAATTACATAGTAAGCCATTACATAACGGTATCAAATTTTACGAGATGTTTCCCCATGGTTCGTATCACGCTTTCGTCTATTATGGTGGAGTTTACCATCGTGGCTCGGATTTTGTTTTTATATGATCATTATTATGAAAAGTGTGATGCGTATAGCTCAGGTACGTCGTTACGTCAGATTTTGATCGCTGGTTCTTGCATGGTAGAGTTAAAAGGATGGGTTATGATAAACTGACCATTTATTTTTTAACTCAAAACAGGACATGAATTTATAAACAACAGTTAGTAGGTTAAATGAAAATAAACACAACTTTTTAATTTTCTTTAGGTATTTAGAAAAAGTTTAATTTAATACAATTCTTCTCTATACATTAATTCAGATTAATTATAATTATTTTTATTATAACATATAGCCATTCAACGTGAAAACGTAGGTTTCATTACAATTAGAAATCTTTTAAATAAATTCGAACAAATTGTGAAAAATAAAAATCAATCATCAGTTCACCATTCGTATTAAATCAAATTTCCTCTGACATTTGTTTTTAAAACTGGTCTATTTTGCGTCTCGAAGCTTTGTTTGGGGACAAAGGGACAGATGACTGAGGAAAGGGACACCCCCTTTCAAAACGGGACGTATGGTCAGTTTATCGTATCGTATCGGTCGGGCTTCATAACTTATGAAGCCCACAGACTAAGTAGATATGTATGTATGTAAGTTGGTTTGTAAGTTATTTATTGCCTGGTTTGTTACGTGGTACTTGTTGACGGGCCTACAATGGGGAGGACACATTGTAATACCTATTAACACTGTAATTTGAAAACATTGTAAAAGCCAATTATTTTTAAAAGAGTTACCGTGTAGTTTCTTGCCGGAACTTCTCCATAGAAAACGACCAATTGGAACCGTGCACCTAGCTTTTGACGTTTCATAAGTGCCCTTGAATGTTTACGTGAAGTAAAATAGTTTCTTCGCTATCCTTCCAACAGCTGTTTGCTGTCGGGGGCAAGGCAAATTAGATTATCGAAATTTGTCATTTTCGATACGATAGCCTGTCGAATGGTTGTGAATGACGTTGTGATGATGTTGTGAGTGAACTATGCTGAATTCATTTTGCTTTTCCTAATTTTTGGTGAACAATCAGCAATCACTGCGAACTTAACATACTTCGAAGTAAAACCAGAGAATGAACAATAGGCTAAAATTCTAGCGAGGTTTGTGATTTCATTAATTTAGCCGCTAAATAAATGAAATCACGAACCTCGCTAAAACAGCCAGTTTAATTCAAGACTGTTATGTTAACTACATATGATTGCAACCATTTTTCTTTTACATTGCTAGTATTCCGGCCACGCTTGGTCGTGGTCGCCGGTCGGCCGAATTAGTTGAGATACACCATGGTTGCGCTATTCACTCGAAAACATGTTTGTCACGTGTTGTTTTGCATATTTAATAGTAGTATTGTCTGGATACTAAAGTATCTCATATGCCACTGAGGGTCCCAAATATTCCTCCCCCTATTGTTTTACTCTGCGTCCAGTTTAGTGAGCCAATTATTCTTAGTAGCAGAGAGGTAATACGATTAAACTGGCTACCCAGAGTCGTCAGGGGTGTGCAGGGGTGAAGCTTTGTAGTATTAAAACAAAAAGGTTATTCAAGGCGTGTTTTCAGGACAAACATGGGCGGATAGATAAAAAAGAGAGGTCTCTCCCAACGCTGTCTACATAAATTGGTTCATAGAAAGGTATTATTCAATACCTGAAACCCCGTGCTACCTATACAGGCTGTGCAGAGTCACACGTCCGCGACGCAAGTGCTACACATGTGTGCGTGGACGAATGAATACAATAATATGGAGGAGATAGAGTGCAAGTTATCTGTGTCAACCGCGTGGCACGACGATCGTCGCATACGCAAGCCGGTGACGTATGTCACGAGACACGATCAGGATATTATGTTGTTGGTAACAAGTGGACTTATTAATATAATTTTCACAAGATTTTGAAAGGAAATCTGATGCGCTTGAGAAAGCAGGTTCCTACAGGTGAAGTCTTATGCAATACGCTAAACAACATTTCCAAAAAAATAAAACGACTTGGCAGCATTATCATCATGTTGGATTTTGAACTAACTATTGACATTCAATATCTCAATCAGCAAAATCACCTGAATTCAACTACATATAACAAAAAGTGCTGTTGGTATTTTTAATAGCAACACAACCTTGTTACATATTCATTGAAAACTAAGACTGCAATACTGATAAATTAATTCACTGCACGAGACTAATGGAAACCTATTTCCTCGAAATTACATCACGTTGGCATTTAGACACTGAAGGCACTGAAGGCTGGCCCACTCTGGTCGATTTTATGGACGATATTCTACACAACTTTGGATGGAATGTGTGAAAGATGATATCGGTAGACAGGAGGTGACATACACACAAATGGTATGAAGATAGATGTATGACAGTGATCTAGTCCCAACACAAAAAATACGGTGGAAAACCAGTACTGCGGGTCTGATTCGCATAGTATCCCAGCCATAGAAATATTCTTATATCTACGATTCCAGCATTATGCTGAGTGATGGCCATTTAGCGTGAATGTGATAAATATTTCCCCCCACCTTTTTGTGTTTGTTTTAAATAAATGTTTTATTTTTCGTTCAAAACAGACTAATATTTTTCATGGACATGACAAAATTTTAATTCATCTGTTCTGCTCAATATTAAAGAAAATCAAATCGCAAGCGGTTTTATCGACTGTGTAAAATATGTAAATATTATAGTTGGCCGTAAACGTGCGGAAAATCACCCCGTGTACACACGGGGTGATTTTCCGCGCCAATAAGATTTACGGAGTAATATTATTAACATCCCCTTTTAGTTAAAGTTGCATCTCGCCTGTAGATACAGCTTAAAGATTAAATATTCGTGAGTTTAGTAGTTGAGTACAGGATTATACGCTGGTGTTCCTGACTTAAATGTTTAGGGAATATTATGAAATTTTCGTATCTCTAAAAGCAAAGAGTATAGACCCACTCATAGCTGCCACCCCAATTTCTGACCCGCAAGTCACGCCTGAGAGAATCAATATTTCAGTTACTTGTGAAGGAAATACTAAGCATTCCGAGTTAGCCAAACTGAGATATATGATGGCAAGTCTTGTGTGCGTGCTTTTATTCAGCGAGCTAATGAATACAGTATAGCTCGTAATATTACGAACGCAAAGTTTTTATCATTTGCAATCGAGATTTTTGTAGACGATGCACTCCATTGGTTTAGAAGCGTAAGGCATCAGGTGTCATCTTGGGATGAACTTGTCGTTCTTCTTCAACAGGATTTCGACAAAGCGGATTACGATTACCTTCTTTTATCTGAGATTCGGTCTAGGACTCAGGGTCGGTCTAGGACTCAGGGTCGGTCTAGGACTCAGGGTCGGTCTAGGACTCAGGGGGCAACGGAAAATATTACAATTTACTTGTCCATTATTTCGGGAATGTTTTCACGCTTGTCGAGGCCCTTGGTGGAGGAGGACAAGCTAGAAATAATTTTGCATAATATTAGACCGTGTTATGCGAGCACTCTGGCCTCTGCATCTCAAATCACATCGATTGAGCAGTTGAGATGTCTTTGTAGAAATTTCGAAAACGTTCAGTCACGTATGGTACAGTTTCGAGAACCTTCTGCTGCTACTTCTGACACGTTAGCACCTGAGTTTGCATACAAACAAAGAACAGATTCAGCCAACAAACAAAATCAATTTAGTAACACTAAGAATGTAAACAATAAAACCAATTCAGATAATAAACAGAATTCCAATAATAATAGTAATGTTAATGAAAAATATTTACATGCCATGAATACAAATAATTCAGTTCCTGATGCGAAACTGCCATATTGTCCTAGATGTCGTAATAATTCGCATTGCCTCAGTAATTGCTAATAATGCTGTATGCTACTTAATTTCCTTCTACCTTCAAGTACAATATTAATTTTAAAATTTAAATTCTAAACGTTTTAACCGATTCATAATTATCGATTTATGTTAATTTATTTTTGCTCGAGCTTGCTTTTTATGTAAACTGCGTTCTGGTCAGTGCCACCACGTCAATACTACTACATTTAAATAGGTAACTCTTCCTCGTTGTCGTCGGTGGTACCCCAGCACGGAGGATAATAGGCCGAGTTCTAATCAGCTGGAACGGTGGTTTCCAGGTTTCACCTTTACTCTTCACCACCGGTGTGCTGAGCAGGTCGGACAGCCGCCCTTTTATCTACCAGTGACGTCACCATACAGCTCAGTACAGAACTTCGGCCAACTTCCACCTCCGGCCAGCGGGATTTCGTCCGCAACTACAGGGGAGTACCTATCCCTAAAGGAGTGACAACAGACATCCGTAACCCACGACCCACAAATCTTTGTGTGCCTCCGGCTTTACAAGCTTGGTATTTTTTTTGTCAATATATTTTTAAAGGTACACACTCGTTTTTTATTCAGTCGCCAATTATCAGGTGGGAATCGAACGGGTGGAGGCTACACTGGCACACAACACTTTTTTATTGACTATTGTACATACGTTTAATTAAGTAACCAGCCAACTATCAGTTAAGTACCGCAGAAGGTGATTCTGGACTGAATTGATGATGAACGTGAACTTAATGAGCCAAGAAAGTATTAAAATTTCAAAGGTTTGATGAAGAGATTTTTATCAACGAGGTTGTTCGGGGAGTGATGATTATTTCTGCGGGTTTCATTTCACTTTCTCTCTTTCCATTTTATTAATAGCCTATACTGTGCCACTGCTGAGGGGTCCGTGACTAAATAATAACCGCCGCATTTTTCGATCAATCAGTTTAAGCTACGTCTGGTCTGGTATTGGTCTGTGGATTGAATATCTATGGTGGCCATCTTTACATACCGAGACCCCTCCGTGCCTCGGAAAGCACGTTAAGCCGTCGGTCCCGGCTGTCATTCGTGGATCTTTGACAGTCGTTACGGGTAGTCAGAAGCCCGAAAGTCGACAACCAGTCTTACCAAGGGTATCGTATTACCCAGTAACTGGGTTGTGGAGGTCAGATAGGCAGTCGCTCCATGTAAAATAATAAGGACCGGTCTGACCGGATTCAGCTGCATCCGGTCAGACTGAAAGCCGACCCCAACATAGTTGGGAAAAGGCTAGGCAGATGATGACTGTGCCACTGCTGGACAAAGGCTTCCCCAAGTCCTTCCAGGAACTCTTTTCCCGCGGCATCTCGAACCAGTCCTCTCAGTACGCCTCTAGGTCTCGCCGCCTACTGGGACGGTCTCGGCGGCGCCGTCCAGCTTCGGGCACTGATTGCGTCAAAGTTACGATCACTGAAAAAAAGTG
Organism: Oligia latruncula; assembly: GCA_948474745.1. Classification (NCBI taxonomy): domain Eukaryota; kingdom Metazoa; phylum Arthropoda; class Insecta; order Lepidoptera; family Noctuidae; genus Oligia; species Oligia latruncula. Next base: position 25,582,170 of record OX419683.1, read on the forward strand.
CCATAGAATTGCTCTTCATGCTTGTCGGTTCATTTTTAATCAACGTGACTCTTAGAATGTAAATGGAGGACTATTCAAACACTTATAGAGGCAAATTGTTACGTCATAGTAACACTATGATACTACACTTATTCAACCACTTAACTATTGGTTTCTCTTTCCGAGAGTCCCATTCATATCTGTCTAGTCATACTCCATCCGAATACAAAGTGACCGAATTATTTTAGGCTACCGTTTCACCTTTTCTATACCATTTTATGCTTGTTCTTGCTGTTACTAAGTACCACGTTTTAAGATTTACGCGTATATTTTGGTCATTTATTGATTTAATTCGGGAAAACAAAGACTTATAAAGTACTAGCTTCTGCCCGCGACTTCGTCCGCGTCAAATTTCACCCTCTTAGGGGTGGAATTTCGAAAAACCCTTTCTTAGTGGATACCTACTCTTCACAAAGAACACACCCTCCAAATTTCATGTCTCTAGGAGCAGCGGTTTAGACTGTGCGTTGATATATCAACAATCAGTCAGTTTACCATTTTATATATCGCCTCTTTGCTTCAATAATGTGTTATCTTGGAAATTGAAATTGTTGGACTTATCACGTTCGCGTTATTGAAGCAAAGAGGCGATATATAGATAATCAGCCTGTAATGTTCCCAATACTGGGTCATAGGCCTGCTCTCTTCGAGAGGGAAGAGTGCGGGTTGGTAGATGTCACAATACATGTCTTCGTTAAGAGCGTTTACGCCGTACAGCATTTCCAAACTTTCAAGCACTGGTTTTTCGAAATGAATAAGCAGGATACAAAGGCCTAAAAAGTTACTTAAGGCTACTCTTTCGAAAAAAGCTTAAAAACAGCGTGCAGATGAAGCAGCTTTTCTCCGGAACTTATAGAGAAATTACATCTGAAAAAATAGTTGGTAATCTACATGATATGAATTGTAATTTGGTTTAGCCATAATTTTTCTATCGATATCACCTATTAAGAAAAAAAAACCACCAAATTACCTCCAAATCGTTGAGATGAAACCATTTTACTCCTTAATTTTTTATCAAAAGAATATAAAAAAAAATATCTAGTGCTTTGCAATACAAACGAAAATGATTTGGTTTTGTTACTTTTTAAAAACATGTATATTTTTTAATATAATAAATTAAAAATGCGATCGTTTAAAGTCCGTGTCTATATCATCCCCGCACTCGTCCACGAATTCAGTGCGGGGCGCCTCGTGTTGCTAGGCAACGCGTTGGCATGCGGGTGCATGCGGGTGGCGGAGTGGCGCGGAGAGGGGTAGTTAGCTCCGCCCAAATGCACAAGGTCGTTGGCATGAATACAAGCCTTAAGAACATTTTCGAAATGTCTTTAAAAAAAGATAACTGGAAATCTCTGTTTCTATGGAAAATATAAATTGGTCTAATTTGACTGTAACACTATTTTTCGAAAATGTTCAACCTAACCAAAAGTAGCTGAATACCAGAATTTTACATGGAACAACTGCCTATCTGACCTTCACAACCCTACTGGGTCTACTGGGTAACAAGACACCTCTTGAAAACCAGCGCTGTGGCTCTGTCTTGCATAGGGTCGCAGCATAATGCTGAGCGATAGCCGTTCTGCGTGGACGTGACGCATGTTTCCCCCAACCCTTTCTTATTTTTATTTTGTGTTTATGTTCTTTATTGCGTCATTTTTACCGCAAATAAACGTATTTTTTCTTTCCTTCTTTCTTCTTCGTTAGTCCGGAGGAGGAGTCTTTTAACAGCAATCGGTAAGAATAAGACAGGGTCTTAATATCCGTGAAGACTACACAAGAGACGCAAGCTCAGGCTTAGGTCAAGGTTACGAAATGAAAGTATCTACGGCTCATAAAGAAGCGGTAAAATCGGTAAGATTTGAGTAATAGGCATATGAAATGTTGTTTGGGATTTTCCGTTGGAAGAAATGCTTGTGGAGACCTTGTGCGTAGGCCGAACCGAGTTCTATTTTTAGATCTAGCGATCGAATTGCCAAGATATACAGCGTTACCTACCGTACTTCGGCTTAGACATGTTCCCGACTCTATGTTACAATTGTAGTTAGTTGTACAACAGAGACCAAAGTTAGTGTTAAGTTGGGTTTGGGATGTCTTCATGTCTTGATAATCTCAAAGTTTCGGGACACGACACACCCTACAGTCAAAGTCGCGGGACGTCCCGGGACCTTGAGACTTTTGGAATAGAATTAGAATCGAGTTAATTTTGGGCCTGATGTATCACTAAAAAATAGCAATTTGTAATAATGCCACCGGACAAGAAGGACACTCTCGTTTTCAACAGATGTCGGTTTTATTATGTAAAAAGCTTTGTAAAGTAGGTCCAGACTTTCAGTAAGTTTTGGAACTACTTTTTTATTGATTATTTTGCAAGAATTTCGGGCACATTTTCTTCGATATTTTTATTGCCTCATTTGAGCTACTTTTATTAGGTTCACCGTCCATTATTTACAAACCTGGCGTTTGGATAAGATGAAGTCATCCGTGATGCGATGCTACGGGGTCGGGGGAGCAAGAAATTTCACGCGGATAAACTCGCAGACAGAAGCTAATTGTAAAGTTATGTAGGTAAGTTAGGTACTTACCTACTTATCTTTTAGATCCTATCCTCCGGAACACGTTGTACCTATATAAGCTATATTCACTTTATTGACGTGTAAAAGTGTTTGTACAAACCTACTTACAGAAATAAAAATCATTTATCAATCATTTATCATCATCTGGTCCGAAGTGACATTTCGAGAACTTGACATTATGCGATAATGGCATTTTGCTATTGTGACGTTTTGCGATGTGGCTTTTTCAGAATATGACAATTTGAGAATATGACATTTTGCGAAATTCCATTATGTTATTTTGCGAATGTAGCATTGCGCGCCGAATCCCCCTAAGTATGATTGTGTAAAAATAACATGTCATTGACCTTCGTACATTTTAACATCTTTCACGCAACGTTCCCACCTAATAGCGCAAAATAGTCATAGTCATTACAAAATACGGTCACAACTTTTATTTTGATCATAAAATAAAAAAAGTTATTAAAAAAAATTAAAAAACCCGACTGCGGTAAAAAAACAAGTTAAAAGAACTGAAAAGCTAAAAACAAGCCCATTTTAAATTAAATAAACGTTGGAAGCAGGCGGGACCCATTTGAATTTGAAAATATAATAAAAATGGTATGGGTCCCGTTCTTTTAACTTGTTTTTTTACCGCAGTCGGGTTTTTTAATTTTTTTTAATAACTTTTTTTATTTCCAGCTTTTTAGTTTACAAAATTAAATGTGAAATATTTCGCTGACGATTTAGTTCTTGGTACGTGTTTTTTACGATTTGTCACTTCGAATTACTTTTAACCATATAAGTTGTTTATATTTTTGTAATCGTCTTTTAAAGCCCTTTATTTTGATACCCCATTCGATAGGTTTTGAAAAAAAAAATTTTTTTTGAAGAATTACATACATACATCATAGTAGTCGCCATATTGAATTTTCACTAACGTCATGTCTTTAGTGACACTCGCCGGACTAAGAGGAACCGATTGACGTGTGAATCATAAAAATCGGCCAGTTGCGCAGTCGGGTAAAAAAGTGCACTCTCAGGTAATACATTCTTATTTTTAGAAATATCTAAATGAACAAACAAAACATAACTGGCGAAATGTGGGTATACAATACGACCGACGTAACTAGGCGGGCCCTGAACATAGGCACTAAGAACTTTCGCGCATGTTCTCTCACTCGCACTCGCCTCATTCACCATTTGGTTCCTAAAAAATCTTACTGCGCAGCCTTCTGCGCAAAGTTCAGGCCTTCCAAGTTACGTCGGTCGTATTGTACTGGTGCTTCTCTGCATATCCCTTCGGAGATTACACACGTGCTGTTGTGGGTGTGTTATAAAAAAAAACGGTCATGTGCGAGTCGGACTACGAAAAATAATTTATATACAGTTGTAAAGGTCTAATTATGTAGGACAATAGTTGTTAAGGGGGATAGTCGCAGTTCGCTGTCCGTTCAGAGATATACAACCTTTAAAGGTTAGGTTTCCCGCGACCCTTGGCGTAGGTGTGAGGTGGAACACCGGGGTGCTCGGGCGGCAGACATCCATGAGGATTTTTCATCACGGAAAAAGAAAGGTTAGGTTAGGATTCATATTTGATTTGAAGTCCAATTTTTACAGTTTTGAATTAATAATAAATTAATGATCTTATATAAAAGAAGTTTAATTTCAGTTTTTCTTTTTTATGTAAATTGCGTGGCGTATAATAGATAAAATAAAAACGATAATTGCGCACCTCTAGTTGTGACTTGCACTTCACAAGTGCTAACATGTGTCGCAAGCGCAACCCATTGCTGACACCTCCCGCGACTGATTCGCACATTCTTACTTAATTGCTGGAAATATTTCGGTCAATAGTGTTTTGATGATTTTTAGAATGTTATGCCGTTAAGTAACTTTGATTTATGGTGGTGAGTTAATTTCCATCACGCACTTATTTAGGGAAAGGCTGAAATCCTTTACTTGTGAACAAAGCATACCTATTTACAGTATTTCGGAATTCATAACAGAAAAATCTAATGACAGAATGTTGACATGCTAATAAACTATATCTATTGTTGTTCTTTACGTAAGTTTTTTTTTGTATATAGACATTAGGATTATATAATTTGACATCTGTTTATTGAATTAAATTTGAATTTATTGATAAATGATTTTATTTCTGTAAGTAGGTTTGTACAAACATTTTTACACGTCAATCATATTTTTTTTTAAACTAGATGAGGTCGGCGTTTCCTATCTGACTATTCTGAGAAGAAAGGCCGAAACAAACTCAGAAGTCACAGTCTCTTTTAAAGTCCAGACAAAATCTTGATCAGATCATGTGAAGACCATGTAAATTGGCGTCTGAAATGGTCTTTTGTGGAAAGAACCACACAGATTGAGCGGACCTGTCCAATCAGTGCACGCATTTGTCAAAAATCGTGCAGCTCAACTCAGAACTTGAGGAGCTCAATGATTCGACGAACAATACCAAAGACAGGACATTTGGGTAGGCCGCATAAACTACTCAAACTGCCAGATCATGATTAAAACTAAGAAGGAAAAAAGAAATTTTCCACATAGTCCTCACATTCACAATAAAAAATAAAAAAAATACTTCCAATGTAAATATTCATGTCATTGTCTAAATAAAATTCATCAATGTCAATGTGTATATAAAAAATCTGGACATAATCTTTGAGGACCATGTAGATTAGTGTCTGAAATGGTCTTTTGACGAAAGAACCACACAGTTCTGTGGACCTGTACAGTCAGTGCACGCATTTGTCAGTAACCGTGCAGCTCAACTCAGAACTTAAGGAGCTCAACGATTCGACGAACAATACCAAAGACAGGACATTTGGGTAAGCCGCATAAACTACTCAAACTGCCAGACCATGATTAAAACGGAAAAAATACCCACATAGTCCTTACATTCACAATAATTAAAATAATATAATACCTTATACAGTAAATGTACATGTCATTATTTAAGTAAATAGATACTTAAAAATAAAGAAAAATAATTAAAGTGTAAAATAGCAAGAAACTTATGCGTCTGAATCCAGAACGGTAGAGATTGGCGTCCCACAGGGGGGTATCTTATCCGCCCCTCTCTTCCTTGTCTATAAAAACAACATGCCATCGGTCTTAAATCACGGCATGACATTATTCGCTGACGATAGCACTGTACTATTCACTAATGACAATACAACTAATTAAGAATCTGACATTAACGAATCTTTAGTATTAGTAAATGACTGGCTTAATTTAAATAAATTAATGATTAATATTGACAAGAGCAAAATAATGATTTTTAAAATAAGAAATCGACGTAGGTACTGGTGCTATAAATATCAAGTAACAAGATAAAGACATCGAAGAAACAGAAACAACAAAATTTCTGGGGTTACACGTGGATGACAAAATAGACTGGAGAAAACAAGTTGACTGTGTCTGTAAAAAGTTAAACAAGTTCTCATATGCTCTTCACAGATTAAGAAAAATTACAAATCTACCAACACTAATAACGGCATACCATGGTTACATCAGCTCTAACCTTAGATACGGCCTAATATTCTGGGGCAATAGCGTTGACAAAGAACGCGCGTTCATTGCACAGAAACGATGTGTCAGAGCAAATTTCAATCTACAAAAAACTGAATCCTGTGAATCATTTTTTAAAAAGATGAACGTATTAACATTACCGTGTCTATATATTTTTGAGGTCGCAGTTTTTGTTAAAAATAATATTTATTTATTTAAATATCGGACGCGTATACGGCATCAGGACTAGCTAGACATAGTGCCTAGTAAGACGGATTTCCTGCACAAAAGTGTTTTCTGCTCGGCTCCGCGTATTTTCAATAACATTCCAAAGCCGATAAGAGCAATTACTGAAATAAAATCATTTAAAAAGAATCTCCATGAACTGTTAGTGGTTATTACTCTGTGAAAGACTTCTTTGCCGACAAATCACTGTTAGAATACAATCTGCCTAGGTCATGATGCATTTTGTATAGATAGATACATGATGCGTCTATCAATATTTAATTGTCTGTAATGTAATTTGAAATTGGTATTTGTAAAATGTGTTTAATTTGTTATAATATTATTGTTGACATGCATCTAAATTCACTTTATGTACCTACATTTTATTGTACGCCCTAAGGGCAAGACATAGCTGTTCGCAAAACACTAAATTAACACCAGCAGCTGTATAATGTACACTTTCCTATGATCCACAATAAAGATGATTTGATTTGATTTGAGCAAAATAAAAACAACATTCATTGTCTAAACCTATTGGAGCAGCTCAATCCCAAGCCTTTTTGTCCTCAATATAGTCTTTTACAGTATAATAGGCTTTCTGACATAGTTTTCGCTTTATAAAAGATTTGAATTTATTAAGGCATAGTTCTTGAATGTGGCTAAGAATTGAACCAATGTTACAAAACAATGTTACATGTATTATCTTATAAACGTCATGAGCGACGGATAGAAATATCATAGTGGAGCAAACCCAGTTCCGTGCTAGGAATTAACCTGTGTTACGGACACTAGGGCCGCCCCATCATCTCAATAGAAACGTTACCACAAACGTCCGTAGTAAAAAAAAATATTGAGTTACTGGATTCCCAATTTAGGCATGCTTGTGAATAGAGAATCCATATAAAATTAGGAAAGAAAGGGAAGAACTCAATATACTGGTTATAGGTCAAGTAGAAAGAAATTCGTACAAAAAACATCAGACTCCTAAGTACCTAATATACGCAACGGCAACACTTAACAATGTTCTACGCATTGACTATTGAGTAATGATCAAGATGAATCAGCCTGTAAGGTCATCAACTCATCATTCATTCGCACAAGAAATGTGCTAAATCATAGTTTGGTAGTAACATTTCATAATAATATGATCACAAATATTAGTACTGTTTTCTTAAAGATTAGCAAATTATATAATATAATAATAGATATTTAATGCAAATTATGAAGCAACTTACCACGCCTCGCCGGCCGCGACATACGAATTGTAGGTCGTAGGTTCGAACCCAGACAAGCGCTTTGCTTTGTGTAGACTATTTCATCATCACTGCTCTCAAATGAGAGCGGTGAAGGAAAACATCGTGAGGAATCCGGCATTCTTCTTTTTCTTCTTCTTCAGCCTTTCGCCACCTAATGCTGGAATCCGACATGTTCCAGAACAAAAAAATACGATGACATGTGACATCTGCCAACCCGCAATGGGCCCGCGTGGTGGAATACAGCCACTGACCTCTATCATACAAATCAGTGATTACAGTCCACTCCCTCTCACCGAGAGGAGGCCTGTGTCCCAGCAGTGAGAACATTATAGACTGATTATGCTGGTATACTAAGGCAAGTGCATTTCTATAATCGATTTCAAGTTTATTAGCAAAGCGAGGACTTGTTAGGCCAATAGCTACCTGGAACTGATTTCAATGAGTGAAAGCTTTATTGTATTTAAATAAATACCACCAACCATCAATACGTCTAGTATTTTTTTAAGTGTAGGCAGGCTGCGGCTATTTATAATGATTAAGATTGGTTTGAATTGGGCTACCGTATTACCCCTAACTGGGTTATGGACGTCAGATAGGCAGTCGCTCCATGTAAAATACTGGTATTCACCTGCAGCCGGTTAGACTGGAAGCCGACCCCAACATAGTCGGAAAAAGGCTAGGCAGATGATGATGAAGATAACTGCATTATTAATTAGGATGCCAGCTATCTGTAAACAAGTCCAGACATCATCCAACTTGTTTATTTTAATAGTATTTAGGTATGAATATTATGAGAAGTTCAATGAGGAAGCTTATTTCTGAAGATTTGCTTACCAGTAAACTTTAAGCTTTCACAGCAATCTTTATTATATAGGAACACAAAAAATAGTAATTGACTTGGGTCATCATCATCATCTGCCTAGCCTTTTCCCAACTATGTTGGGGTCGGCTTCCAGTCTAACGGATGCAGCTGAATACCAGTATTTTACATGGAGCGACTGCCTATCTGGCCTCCACAACCCAGTTACTGGGTAATACGATACCCCTTGGTAAGACTGGTTGTCTAAGTGATTGACTTGGGTGTGCCACACAATTGTAACCGTATCTGATGATGTTGCTCAGTTATTTTTAGTTAACAGCCAGAATATTGGCCAGTCCAAAGCCGAAAGGGACGAAACGCATGTGACTAAAAGAGTGATGGATATACAATCATGTTGATGGATGGAGAGGGAGAGGAAGGCCGAAGAAAAGATGGATGGATTGTGTGAGGAATGATATGAAAGAGAAGGGAGTGAATGATAGCGTGACGGTTGACAGGGGAGAATGGAAGAAGAAAACGCGTTGCGCCGACCCCAAATAACATGGAACAAGTACAGGAAGATGATGAGCCAGAATATTGGCCAATCCAAAGCCCAATTCATGAGAATTACGGGCTATTAAGAAAGCATCGCTGATGACGCCGGGTCCAAAGTCCAGCATACAAGAATACTGTGCTCACGAAATTATGTAAGGTCGGTAAGAAATTGACGGTAATTTCCGAAGTTTAGAGGCAAATAAAATGCTTAGAATATAAGAGTTTAGAGGAAGTTGTGTATTTTTCGCTATTACAAGATGGAATCTTGACCGACGATGTGTTAATTCAACAATTTGACAATTTGCATTTTGTCAAGGCCTGTTGATTTTAATTTTGACTACTACAGCATTATTAGCGGACTGATCAGATTTCGCTGGTTATAATATTCCAATCATTCAATCTCGTAGTTACACGAAAAAATATAATAATGACATTACTAGCTTCTGCCCGCCGGTTCGTTCGGGAATGTACTTACACTGGGATAAAAAGTATCCTTTGTCCTAAACCAGGTGTTGGTCTACCTTTTTGCCAAATTTCGCCAACATCTGTAAGAGTAACAGAAAGACAGATAGAGGGTGTATCTTTAGTGCTACCGTGATGTCTGTGACGAACTTTATATTTACATATAATTTACTAACAGCGCAACGCGGTTTTACCCGCATAAGTGTCGATCCCGTGGGAAAATCGGGATAAAAAGTATCCTTTGTCCTTTCCCGGGACTCAAATATCTCCATACCAAATTTCATCTAAATTTGTTCAGCAGTTTAAACGTGAAGACGTAACAGACAGATAGACTTTCGCATTTATAATATTAGTATGGATTAGTATATTAGTATGGATTATGTAGGGTCACTTAAGCCACCAAGGCAGATTGCACAAGGATGCCTTTGTTACCAAACACACGACATTCCTAAATACATTCCTTGTTCAATGATAACCATTACAAATCACGCCTTATGTGGTCGACCTTCACAATCCTTAGAGAAAACATATTTTCTCGGAATCATAGGTAATAGAGACCAATGCTGTGAGGTTATAGTGACCAATGCTGTGAGGTAATAGAGACCAATGCTGTGAGGTAATAGAGACCAATGCTGTGAGGTAATAGAGACCAATGCTGTGAGGTAATAGAGACCAATGCTGTGAGGTAATAGAGACCAATGCTGTGAGGTTATAGTGACCAATGCTGTGAGGTAATAGAGACCAATGCTGTGAGGCAATAGAGACCAATGCTGTGAGGTTATAGTGACCAATGCTGTGAGGTAATAGAGACCAATGCTGTGAGGTAATAGTGACCAATGCTGTGAGGTAATAGAGACCAATGCTGTGAGGTAATAGAGACCAATGCTGTGAGGTTAAGCGTCGCTTATTGCGGTCACGTTTTAGTTTGGTCACTATTAGGATTTCAGGTGCCATCTTTCTGCTCATATCCCAATTTGGGGTCGGCTCATCTTGATTTTTCCTTCTCATACTTCGTCTCTGTTCGCCATCATCTCAGTAGTCACCTTTTTTCTTGTTTCCTATCTGATGAACCAGAGAAATAACGTATGGGTCTCGATATAAATATGATTCTCATGAATCAAAATCATTTTGAGTAAGTATCTAATTGAAATAGTACCAAAGTCAAAGCATTTATTTCAAATAGGCTCAAAGTAATTTATTTGGAACGTCAAAATTTACAAAAGATTGAATTGATTCTATGTAGTTCAAAAGGAAGTTTCGTATGGAGAAGAAATGGCAAAGAAATCCACTGTTTTTCTCTGTTTAACAATATTTTGTATACATATACATGAATTTAATAATTATATATGTGAAAACGATGCACCTACGATAAAATCAATAAAATGACTATACCACAATATATAAATGTTAAAAAAAAATTGTAATAACGTTTAAGTAAATAATTATGTGATCAATACATGGTGCTCGCATATTTATATATTGTAAATGTACATAGGTAGATGATTTTCCTAAAATTTTAACAAAAATCAAATTGACCTAGTGTTCGCCTATCAAAGGAGTTGTTTACTTTCATGATAAGTTCATTTTGGTGATCGCACGTTTTCGTTTTCAGTGCTTAGTAGAACGATTTACGCACATTTTACTCCCTACTCATAATTATCTTCATCTGTTTAAACTGAAGCTGTGTCAACATCATCAGCCAAGCTTGAAGATGGTGTGCACACAACATAAAGTACTAGGAGTTCATCACGTCAAAGGCACTTCAATATCTTGCAACGAAAGCATCTTTAAGAAATACTTCTGAAAAGTGTGGTGTAACTCCTGTTGTATCTTATGATAACTCATGTTATTCGACAGTACTCGAGGTTACTTCATATGAAGCAAGAGCGTATTGATCAATATATGTTCTATGACTATTTTGTTTGCATAACGTGGGTATTTTTAAGCCTACTTCGTTAGTTGACCCTATAAATAATTATGGGTTCTGTAAGGGTATTTTAATTGTTGTTATGGTATAAATATTTTTTGGATACCTTCACCTTATTGTAGAAGTTTTTGTCGGTTGTGGGTTCGAACCCAAGCAGGCACTTACTTTGTGTAAATTATTTCATCATCACTGCTCTCAATACGGTGAACGAAAACATCGTGAGGAAACCGGCATGTCCTAGAACAAAACAAATATCGAAGACGTGGCATCTACCAACCTGCACTGTGCCTTCGTTGTGGTCTCACAGAGAGGAGGTCTGTGTCCCAGCAGTGGGAACGTCATTATGTTGATTCTGCTAAAAATTTTTTGTTTAATTCATGGAATTTGTAAGAACTATTTATTTTAAACCCTTACTAAAGCACAATGCAGACCAGCAAGTATATTCTGCAAAAGTCTCACCGTGAATCATGTAACCTTAACACCAGATATTATCAGCCAATCATTATGTCATGTTAAATAACAAATCCTTCGTTTAATTGCGTGCACGCACCGTATGACGTAACACAAAAATTGTAGCAATTCCAAAAACCGGCCGGTAAGGTTAAAAACGGTAACATGTAGGTAATGTTGATCTGTTTTCTGCATGTGACTTTCTCTGTACCAGGTGATATAATAGTAGGTACCTTGTTGTGGGTCGGTGTGCACATGTTACAATTCTGTAATGGGTGTCGTGATGCATATCTCAAGGCTCAGTTTTGACTATAAGATTATCAAGCATGGAATTGTTAGTGAGTTTACTGCCTCGTTAGGTCTAGTGGTCGCTACCGCTACTCTGAGCATGAGGTCCCGAATTCGATTTCCAGGTCGGGCAAAGTGTTTTTGTTGTAGAGCAGTGGTGGCCGAGTGGTGATGGCAGCGACTTACGAGTTGTAGGTCGTAGGTTCGAACCCAGACAGGCGCTTTACTTTGTGTAAATTAAATCATCACCACTGCTCTCAAAACGGTGAAGGAAAACATCGTGAGGAAACCGGCATGTCCTAGAACCAAAAATTCGAAGACATGTGACATCTACCAACCCGCACTGGGCCCGCGTGGTGGATTACGGCCCACTCCCTCTCACAGAGAGGAGGCCCGTGTCCCAGCAGTGGGAACATTATAGGCTGATTATTTATGTTATGTAAGTCCCCAGAATAGCAGCTATTTGAGGTTCACAAAAAAAAAAACTGGAAAAGAACCGGAGTTGCCGACATAGCTTGCAGAGTAAGCAAACTGAAGTGGCAGTTTGCTGGCCATGTTTGTCAAAAGACCGATGGCCGGTGGAGCAGACGAGTCCTAGAGTGGAGACCGTGTAACGGCAAGCGTAGTGTGGGACGCCCCCAGCTAGATGGACGGACGACCTAAAGAAGGTGACTGGGATGGACTAGAACAGGGTGTTGCGGTGCAGCCTAGGAGAGGCCTGTGTCCAGCAGTGGACTGCAATAGGCTGAGTTGATTGATTGAGAGGTTAACAAAGAGAGGCGCAATCATTTCATTTCAAAGCACTATCAGTAGGTCTCTCCTGTAACCCTACAAAAATTTACCAAAGTCAATCACATACTACTGCGTGAATCCTAACAATAAAATTATCTATTGTAAACATAGAATCACACCAGCTGTGGGGAATACAGGTGTGATGAGGCTACGTTTACAATAGACAAGGAGGGTTAGGCAGACGTGTACAATATAAAAGGTTTTGAGAGCAGTGGTGATGAAATAATGTACACAAAGTAAAGCGCCTGTCTGGGTTCGAACCTACGACCTACAACTCGGTAAGTCGCGGCCGATACCACTGCTCTCTCATCATTCTGTTAGTACAAAAGAATATAAATAGAATGTATATGCTACCTATATGAATGACAATATTTGAGTAAAAAGTCGCACTAGAGTGCTAAACACTTGTCGATAAACATCTAGAACTGGTTTATTTTGGTTATTTGTGTAGATAGAAGAATACAGTAGACGTGACAACGTTCTGCTAATAGGGACTTAAAATATTCATTTTTATTTATTTATACAGGGTTATTGGAAAAACACCAACAACCTCTAACGAGTTCATTGTACTTATTATGAACAACTTTAATTATAGACCAATATGAAATCGCGAAAAAAAATCAACTGTTCCCTACATTTATGTTCGTATAACTAACTCGTCAAAATGTATGGAACAGCTGATTTTTTTTCGCGTTTTCAGGTTGTGTCGCATAGTAAAAGTTGTTCATAATGATGGGTACAATGACCTCTTAAGAGGTTGTTAGTGTTTTTCCAATAATCCTGTATATATCTACTCGTACTTTATAGTATACCAGAAAATACATAACAAAAAATATAATTATCACTACAAAACATACAATTGGCGGTCTTATCGCTTTCTGCGATCTCCTCCAGGAAAACTTGGAATAGATAGTGATCACGTGGATATAAAAGAATGGGGTTGGGATTGGTTTTTGTATATTTCTATACCATTACATTTCAATAGGCAAAAAGCTCGCCCACTATCGCTTCGCTTTCGTTTTTGTTTCCCGAATATTCGACAGGGGAATTTCAGGACACGTGGAAGCCCACACATGTCGCTAATTATGTCTTTTTTTTTGTGGATGGAAATCATCAAATGACCCCTCCCGCTCTGGGTGGAGCGGAAGGGAGTGTCAGACTCTTACTGACTAAAACCCACCCGTGTTCCTTCCTTAGCCCTTTATTTTCCGGGCGAGCGGTAACCCTTTCGGACAATCCCGCTGACCCGGGCCAATTATGCCTTAGGTGCATCCCACACCTCAACGCATCACGCGACGGGGTGCACACAACGCGCCCCCGAAATCAAATGAAAGGGCTTTATTAGCACATTTCAAAAAAATATATATTGTCAGCTATTGCTCACTGCTTTGCTTGCATGGACCCGATAATTAAGAATAATTTCTATAAAATCACGCCTCAGATTTGAGCCAAACATTATTTATGTATAAATTTGGTATATTACCTAGGTAAATGTAAAACAATAAAACCTAAACAAAAAAAAAATAAGGCGGCTCTGCAAGTACTTTATCACGAGAATAAAACCCCAAAATAATTTAAATAAAAAATAAGTGCAATAACTAAAACCCGACTACTGAAAAATCACGCACTAAAAAGTATGAAAAAAAAAAGTTTAAAAATAAAACCCGACTACTGAAAAGGATGAAACAAGAAAGTACCTTCCCGTGGGTTTTTAAACTTTTTACAAGTTTTTATTTATTTAACATACAAAAATAAAAACGCGTTTCCGCTAATTTGGCTCCGTTTCCCGCGCCCAGTAAGCGATACATTGTGTTTCTATAGTAATGAAGTTCTCTGGCAAGGTTTGTAAAGCCACTACCCGTCAGCTCCAAGCAATGCGCCTAGCTTTGAGCTGACGGGACGTTATTGGCGTAACTGGGCACTAATTAAGAGCGTTTACGCCCTTTCATAAAAACTTTCAAGCCCTTATTTTTCGAAATGAAAAAAAAAAAAAAAAAAATTAATGAACCGATTGTAACGAAACTTCATATGCATAAGCAGGATACAAATAGTCTAAAAAGTTAGTAGAGAACATTTTTTAGAAATAAATCTATTTCTCGGGAATGTTCTCTACTAACTTTTTCATAACAATAATTAAATGAGAATAAAAAAGACAAAACAAAAAAAAAACAAAATTGGTAATATTTATTTTACTTCTTCTTTATTCATTGTATGTAATTCAAGAGAGATGAGCTCCTTCCCACTATTTCTTTCCGGATAAATACATAAAATGTTCAAGTTCCAATCATATGATTGTCGGCACTAATGTGCCTAGGTATAGCAGCACGGTCGAATGTCTCTGTACTGAGACATCTTGCGATACGAGCCAAAAATTTTGTCTGTGATAGAAAAATATGGTTTCTAGTGTTCATAATCATAACGTTCCCAATGTTACTCGTAGGACCAAGAGGACCCAGTGCGGGTAGGTGGAAGTGACACGTCTTCGAGTTTTTAGGTCTGCGTTTCCTTACAGTATTTTCCTTCACCATTTTGAGAGCAATGATGATGAAAAAATTATAATTAAATAAAGTAATGTGCCTGACTAGGTACAAACCCACGACCTACGACACGTAAATCGGGGACGTCACTCAGTGCTTCTTGTGTGCCCTGTCTTAAATACTTAAACCCACGTTTAAAAGAGGTGTGAAAGCTTTTCTGGTATCAGTATTGGCATGACACTACGCAGAGCCGTAAACACTATTAACAAACGGAGCCCATAATGTACTGCAACTAACAGTAGGTACTGTTGACTCGACCAGTTGAGTCGACGACGCGGGCCCTTGACACAGAATATATATAAAATGGAGACTGCGCGTGGATTCAGCCGTTTATTATGATGAATAGGTTCGCATTTTAGTAATCGGTGATGAGGTCGACATTGGTGCATTCTTTCCAGAAGCTCCTTACCCCTTGGCCACGAGCTACACGGTCAAGCGATACGGTTGCGACTTGCAGAGAAAACAAATGAAAGAAGAATGAGCATGCCACAAAAACCGGTGACGCAAGCGAGTGTCTCTTGACACAAGTCTGACGTAAGTCATACATCACTGCAAGAAAGCTTGGTTGTTTGGGATCAACGGTTATCGGGGTCTATTGATCGGCTGGTTACTTTAATTTTGGCATTTTAAAACCGCCAAATATTTTATTGTTAATAACGTGTTTGGAAGCTGGATACAAAGCCTTAAAGGGTGTGATAGTTGACACCATTTAGAGCATTTCGAGCCATACATGTCTTAGACAAAGTATGTTTTTTATTTTTTTTTTAAGTTAATGTTGGTATGTTATTTTTGACTAAAACTTTGCATATGATATGGCTCAGAATGCTATAAATGCTGTCAACTATCACTCCTTTAAAGCTTTGCACTCAGCTTCCAAACAACCTGTATAATTAACGGCAAGTATCGTACCTACGCACGAACGAGGAAAGTTGGTAGACATAAAAAACGATGGATCGACGATATCACCCAAATAGCAGGAAAAATATGAATGGAAATAGGGAAAAACCGAACTAAATGGAAAATAGAGGAGGCCTTCATCCATGATGGGCTCCATAGCTGAAACTTTAAACGAATCATACTTACAAATAGATGTGAGCAAACTAGTAAACCTAAAACTAATATTTATATTATTTAAAGTGTCATCCGCTACGAAGAAACAAAATCTTAATTATTATTTATTTATTGTTGACCCAACAGACCTTTCTTGTCCACAATATTTCATACAAACATCCCTTAGAATGCACTTTAAGTTTTCCCGAATTTACCATTTTTCCTATATTTTTATTTTTTTCTTTCAGAAAGAACCTGATGCAGACTATTAAAAAAAAATTGCCAAATCGGTCGAGCCGTTCTGAAGTGATACGCTTACCAATCAAAAGCTCGATGCACGAAGTCTCCAGTCTCTGGCAAATAATTCTTCTTGTACAATTTACGCCTCAACAAGATGCGTATTTTACTTACGTATCTGTCTTTGCTTGATGTCAACGGGCGGTCAGCTGGGTCGTCCCCTTTAATAGTGTCAAGGTGATAGTGTTTTTCACTGGTCTTACGCATATTATGAGTGTTTGGGTAGTCGTGTTTTAAGTGTTTATTTGTCCGCTAATTGTTTAAAGATTTATTTTGGCACATTTCAATTTGTCAGTACAAGAAATATTATCTACTTTTCAAATTGTTATTTAGATAGATAATAGTAGTTTATTCCCAAAACTTCAGTACTTACACGTTACATCAATGAGGTGTCGACCCCTGAACTACACTTACAATGAACTTGCCGTGAACTCTTTTCCCATCGATTTTGCAACAGCAACTTGTTTAAGATACACACTACCCAGACAGCTAGCCCCATTATCAACCTTGCTAACTGACCAACTGTCCAATCTTCTCACCACTGCCAGCATCAGTTGACTGCACCTGTCTACACGCGGGCAAGATTTATAAACCGCACTATAACTTTATTGAGTATCTAAAGTTAGCGCTTCATACGAATATGAACATTATCATTGTAAAATTAAGGTTCATATTCCTAAGAAATATATGTTCATTTTCGCTTAGACGAATATGAACATTATTCACACTAAAATAAGGTTCATATTCGTATGAAACGCCTACTTTACTTAGCAAAGTGTTAGTTCTTTAAATTTCGCCCAAACTGACTTCGACCCACCGTGGGATTGAGATCGCTCCCCAAGAAATTAAATCGAAACCTATACAAAGAAACTGTTCTTGAAGAAAGTAGGTACGTTAAAGAAAAAAAGCGAGCGGAGTCGCGGTAAGAACCGGTATTCACTAAAGGATCATAAAACAAGTTCAATATTGAACCGACAAACATTTTGTCGAAGCTGCCGTGTCTCGTGAGCAAACGTCTCGCCGTGGTTTCATTTCACACGTCTGGAAAGGTCGTAATAACCAAACACGACGTTTGTTTTGTTGTATTTTATTTCTAACGTCTAAGATAGCAAATAATATCACCTGCACGAGTCGATCGAAGGTTCTGTGGCCGGTGGAGTAGACGCGTCCTGGAGTGGAGACCGCGTATCGGCAAGCGTAGTATGGGACACGCCCCAAGTAAATGAACCGACGACCGTGGAAGCGTTGGTTGTCGGTGTTGTGACGCAGTCTGGGAGAGGCCCATGTCCAGCAGTGGACTGTGATAGGCTGAGTTGATTGTTGATGGAATCAGACAAATGAGACCGAGCAGTATCATCGTTAAGAGCAGTGGTGGCCAAGTGGTGACGGCCGCGACTTACGAGTTGTAGGTCGTAGGTTCGAACCCAGACAGGCGCTTTACTTTGTGTAAATTATATCATCACCACTGCTCTCAAAACGGTGAAGGAAAACATCGTAAGGAAACCGGCATGTTCTAGAACCAAAAATTCGAAGACATGTGACATCTACCAACCCACACAGGGCCCGCGTGGTGGATTACGGCCCACTCCCTCTCACAGAGAGGAGGCCCGTGTCCCAGCAGTGGGAACATAAAGGCTGTTTATGTAGTATCATCGTTAAGTACTTCTGTGCACAATGGTTTATGTGCGCTTTGCTACACGCATTAATGTCGCTCGCTTTGTCTAACTGTCAAAATGTAGGTATTATTTACAGTCAAACAAGCATGGTAGGTATATAGGCAGCTAACATATGGCAAATAATTTAATGTATTGTTTTGTGTTTCTTTATTTTGTAATGTTAATAACTTTGCATACTATTTTATAGAAACAAGCAGTTCTAACTTAAGGTGAATGGGTAGTTGAGACCGCGAAATTCAAATTTTCTTACGTTTTTTGCAATTTGCAGGTCAGTGTCAGGTTGTATCTTGATCAAAATATGATTCGCGACAATAACAGGTACATATTTAGAGAATTACAATCGTTAATACATCTTTCTAAGTTAGATTTCTACCATTAACACTTGATGGGATGAGATTGTTGGTTGGTCGTAGAAATCTAACTTAGAAAGATATATTAATGATTGATAGGAAAATTTGGATTTCGCGGTCTACCACTATCCATAAATAGCTGTGCTGCTGGGGAGTTTGTTGCACCAGTTCCTCTTCCTAGGTAATGCATTAGGATTATTGAGAACTTTGGAGGACTGTCTTATTTATGTAATTTTGACGTTAAGAAGTGCTGATTATCAGCCTAATTTGAATGAACCTATTTTTGATTATAATAGCAAATTATTTTCAATCACTGTCTTAATTAATGTAGGTAGTTGCTTTATGTAGAACTAGCAGGGACCCGCGGTTTCACCAGTATAAGTGTCGATCCCGTGGGAATATCGGGATGAAAAGTATTCTATGTGTTATTCTGATGTATAAGCTGTATTATTGTAAAGTTTCATCAAAACCCGTTCAGTAGTTTTTGCGTAAAAGAGTAATAACATCCATCCATCCACACAAGCTTTCGCAACACTTAATATCCTACTAATATTATAAACTTTCGTTTAAAACATTAGTAGGATAGTAGGATACTCTTATTCAGCTGCATCCGGTAAGACTGGAAGCCGACCCCAACATAGTCGTGAAAAGGCTAGGCTTATTGTTCACAGGTATCCAGTTCGAAATGCCGATGTGAATAGATGCACTGCCTATTTCTCACGTACCTAGTCGGTAATATTATCACTGCATCAGCTAACACTCGACACTAAGCATTATATGGACAGATGTCGTTACCTAACTAAGCCGAGTTGCGTCACGTTCGGTAATGTCACATAAACGTCATTATGTTGTGGTTGTGACCATTTGGTTTGTATTATGATCACGTTATGAGGCATCGCTTTCTATAATATTTGATGGGTTTTATTGTGGTGCTATATGTTATTGTTCGATAACTTCTTCAATGCTCTGGAATCTAGGTGGAGAAGACAATACGGCAATAAATTAAACTTCGTGTATCTAATGGCGTTCACAGTCTGCACACAAAAATTCAACTAAATAGGTGTTTGGTCGCTGGATGTAAAGTTTTAAGGGGGTGAACTTACACCATTTAGAGCATTTTGAGCCATACATGTCTTGGACGAAGTATGTTTTTTTTATTTTTTTCCTAGTTATGGTTAGTACCTAAAAGTTTGTATTTAAAAATAAAATAAAAACATACTTCGTCTGAGACATGTATGGCTGAAAATGCTGTAAATGGTGTCAACTATCACTCCCTTAAAGCTTTGCACTCAGGTGAGTATTTAGCTGTTTTTTTTATACAGGGTGTTTGGAAGCTTTAAACTTTTTAGTTTGTTTGAAAAATTAAACTTTTTATTTCGATGTTTTGGATTTATTTTATAGTTTGAAACTACTCCTATGTATTAGTATTATTATTGGCCGTATTTTCTTTCTTCTTTTTAGTGTGTCGATGGCAATCTAAATGGACTCGGCGCAGAATTCGGCTACGTGTTTGGCGCCATCACTAGCATCCATCAGTTCCTGCTATTGTCGTACTGTTCCCACAATGTGTTAACCTTTTTTTTTTACAAACAAAGGTACCATCTGATTATTTTGTACCATACAAAAGAATCAGAAGTACATTTGTTAGTGAAATTACATATTGTGCACTTAATATGTCGAATCGAGAATCGTGGTCAAAGTATTATCAGCCTTGTTGTCAGATTCGTTAGTTTAGTAGTCGCAAGCGCAACTGCTGAGCATGAGGTCGTTCGATTCCCGGGTCGGGCAAAGTGTTATTGGGTTTTTCCATCTGAAATTTCTCAGTAGCAGCCCAGAGTTTAGATTTGTGCCCAGTTGATGTCAATAGGCTTGCCTCCTATTACATAGGTCTTAAACATAACCAACTGGCGAAATATGGGTGTATTATAGGTACACTTGATGTTATGGTAAGTTATTTAAAGTCCTAGTTGGGAGCGGGACTCACAGCCCGATATGAACTGAAAACCTTAAAGAATCGTCAGTCATTAGACCCAAACAAATACCAAAAAAACAACACAGCACATTAACTTCACATAAACAACGCCATGTATGTTTAACATATTATTATTTCCACATGACACAAAGCCTCTATAATATAATTTACGTATAATATAATAAACAATAAACACGGTCATCTTAAGCATAATTCGGTGTTGGAGTTCATATCTGCATAAGTAGGTATCGGTTATAAATATTAAGTAATATATAAGTTGAAAGACTGGTGTAGGAATATAATTACTGTCTAAACAACTAACAGTTATTTCGTCAGATACAGGCAAATATTTTGATTTTGAAACTGGGGTTTTTATTTTTGTCTCGTCAAGAGGAAACTCGGTCATGAGGTCGTCGGCCTTTTCCCAACTATGTTGGGGTCAGCTTCCAGTCTAACCAGATGCAGCTGAATACCAGTATTATACATGGAGCGACTGCCTACCTGACCTCCACAACCCAGTTATTGGGTAATACGATACCCCTTGGTAAGACTGGTTTATCCGACTTTCGGGCTTCTGACTACCCGTAACGACTGTCAAAGATCCACTAACGAAAGCCGGAACCAACGGCTTAACGTGCTTTCCGAGGCACAGAGGGGCCGCGGTATGTAAAGATGGTCATCCATCCACAGACCAATCGCGGCAAGCGTACCTCGCGGTCTGGTTTTAGGTGGCGCGGGAAAAAAGTTCCTGGTAAAATATGGTGGAAACCTTTGCCCAGCAGCACAGGCTAACCACGAAAATATAACATATCTACCGCACCCTTGTCATTTAGCGTAATAATATTAAATTTAGGAAAAAAAAGCCACGTGACCGTTTCGTCCTCTTAAGCTTTCAATTGAAGTCCTATTAGGGAGAGGACTTGCTTCTGCAATCTTTCTTCTCTTTCCACATTCGATCTCATCCATCGTTTTCCTCAAGGCAGCATCAGGGTCAAGGGATGGCCCATTAATTTCTACAGCGATTAATTCTTCTGCAATGTCAAATATTTTACTATCTGTCACGGTGACTTCCAATAGATCGTAGGTCATGTCCACAACAAGACGTGACTTCGCATCCGTTAGCCTCCTTACAATCTTCGTCGTTGCTTTAATGCGTAGCTTCATCATTTAGTTTGTCACAATGTATTCATTAATTTAAAATTTTTTGCCATCAAAATATTCGTCCGCATCGCTGTCAACAAGAAAAGAGCACCGAAGGCTGGCAGCATTGCCACGTTGTATGGCAATGCAACAAATATTATCTAGTTTGAAAATAAATACATTAAGTATAATTTAATCTATAAGATGTTCAGTAAGAAATATAGCACAGTCCTTATAAAAAGCGATGTTACTGATGTGTCCATCTTACTTTCACGCCCTCTAGGCGTGAACATCACAATAAACAGCTTGTTATGTAGTCCACGACCTTCTAATCCACCTATTGTTGCGTCTAAGCCCGAACTAAACAATTAATTTAGCATAACGGTCACTAAAACTACTTTCACGTGATCTAAAGAATTCGACACACCCAAACACAACACACAACAGAAGTTTTGTAAGAAAAATATTATATACAGCCGAGAATTCATATAATTTGAATACAAAATTACATGTAATATGCATTTTAATGTGGCGCTAACTTGTAATATTATGTGTAAGGGGGGATAACCCGTGAACTTTGGTCATATGTATATTAGGTTTTATATAATTTTAATGGCGTGGATTTGAAGGTTATTGGCGTAGTTAATCATGTATGTCTAGACTGAGCCTGAGTCATGGTAACTAAATACTTGATTAAATCCAGTGTTTCGTGGACACTTAGAACCGCTTGAATGAATTTTGCTGACAAGCTAATTTAAATAAATTAATAAAATTTAAATCAATTTTAACATCGACAAAATATTATATTTAACGTAAACCTACATAAAATGTCAGAAGCTGCAGTCAGTCGAGAGAATGCTTTCCTGTACCTGTCCGTTTCACATATACGAATACACGAATAAGTGTTTTGCAAATTTGATGTTAATTAGTTACTAGTATTGTCTCACTGATTCGTGACAGGAACGTTGTCTCTGGACCGCCGCTGTAGGTTGATACTGTAGGTGCACGGTTCCAATTGGTCATTTCCTGTGGAGAAGAGCTGGCAAGAAACTCCATGGTTGCTCTTTTAAAGACGCCAGCACATCAAGCTACCCCAAACTGTCAAATTTTCCCAATCAACTTTGTACCTTATGCTTTAGCTATAAAGTTGAAAATCTATTAAAGAAATTTGACAGATTGTAGTAGCTTGATGTGCTGGCGTCTGTACATCATGAGCATCAAGTACCAAGTACTTAACAAAATAGAAAATGGTAAACAAATCTACAGTCTACAAGGCCTACAACATTCTCACATTCACAAAAGAGAAAATAATCTATAGGTGTAAAAGACATGGTCTATTACCAGGTAGCTTGAGTCTAAATCAGGCTTCAATCGTGATGATATGACCGAAAATTCCTTAGTATCTTCGAGATGCTCGCTACTAATAAGTCAGTGTGGACTCATATGCCATGTCATAGTCTTTAAGCAATCATCAGGTGTGTCAACCAGCTAATGAAAATGTTATTTACAAAATTTAATCTTAATAGCGGCGTACCTTAATAGCGGAAGTTAGTAAAGGAACGGTGGACGGATCGTTACTTGTGCTCGCGGCGGCTGTGGCGACCCCGAAAGCTACGTGGCGTGAAGAAAATGATTTACACGTAGAAGAAACATCAAGATTATAATATATTAACTAATTTTGATTTGCTACTCTTCAAGTGGCAATCGCTTTCAAGTTTCAAAGCATTTCGTATTTCTATAACGATTTTCAACAGGATTGACATAAGCCTTATCCTTCGGGGTTTAGTCAATCTGCCGAGCCTTTTCCCTACTATGTTGGATTCGGCTTCCAGTCTAACTTCAGTCTAACAGTCTGAATACCAGTATTTTACATGGAGCGCCTGCCTATCTGACCTCCACAACCCAGTTACTGGGTAACACGTTATCCCTTGGTAAGACTGGTTGTCAGATTTTTGAGGAACCCGTAACGTCTGTGAAAAATCTACGATTGACAACCGGGACCAACGGCCTAACGTGCTTCAAGGCACATAGGGGTCCCGATATTTAATGAATGGTCACCTATCTACGAACCGACCGCGGCAAACGTAGCTTAACCTTAGATGGACCAATGCGGCTGTTATGCTATTTGTTATGTAATAATATAATTAACAGCCACTAAAAGGATGAGCAGTTGCCGTAAGATGTAAGTTGTCGACACATCGTAATATGATACTTGCCTACTGTGTAGAACATTAGAATATCTCTGGCGCCATCGTGGTTGGCTTAGCAAAGCAGGGTATACATTATGAAACTTAGTCATGAAACAGTAGTTTGTAGTAGACTGTTCTGTCGGGTTATAGTTAACTAACACCAGAGGACTAATTCTAGTAATTTAAAGAACGTTCACATTCTGATCTCAGTCTCAATCTGTCAAAAATAACTCGAATTTACCTACATTTTGACATTTGTTTGTCGCCGAGATGAGACTGCGACTAGATTTTGAATGTTTTAAATTATGAGAATTGGCCTTCTAGTTTTTTAAAAGATGATAAATTCAACTAACACGCTGAGTCATACAGAGAAATAATAACAATTATTTCAGCCGACTCTCTCTCTGTGGTCGGTCCCTCATGTCTGAGGATCGTGGTCAGCTTCGGAGTTGCATCTGGAGCGGATGATCCGTCTCCACCGGTTTCTGTCCAGCGCATCCCTTACCACCGTGTAAAATTTAGTGGACGATGATTCCTTCACCTGATCGGTCCATCGTGTTGGTGAACGACCGCGCGATCGTTTGTCTTGGTTCAGCCGACTAATCTGAGCAATAACCATGATTTTTAATTTATCAGCTTTTCCAAAACCGGGTGTTAGTTGGCTATAAAGCATGAAATAGAACAGTCAAGCCACTGTTCCACGACACTGCACACTGGTTTCATTATGTAAACCCTGCTTTAGTGTTATTAATATGCTAATTAAATTCTTAGCTAACTGAGGAAAGATTTTACGATTGTTCAAGAGATTATTTTCGTCTTTATTTATGTTTAGAGACTTACTACAGCATGTTTCACTTACAGCTTGCATAATTTCTTCTGGATGGTTTGACTTAGCTGGCAGATTCATCACTATCATGCCTGCCTTGTTTCACACACTGCTCAGTGTGTCTACACCCTAATATTCCATGCTTTCCAGTTCCCTGTTCGCTGCTAGTCTCATCCAGGTCTCTCCCCGCGATCTCCTGTAGGTCGTCCAGTACCAGTTGTAACCAGCTGATTGATTATTTCATAATAAATTCTTTTATATTTTGAGATTTCCCTGGTAGTTATATACAGTGTCTATCCGTAAATGTGAAGCAAGCCCTTAGTCGATATTTTTATATTATACACGTGATTGATCAGCACCCTAGTTGTCAAAAGGAAAGCCATTGTTACTGTTGGTATGTTACGCAATTACCCCGTAGATAATGGTATAATGGTTTTTGGGATCATGAAGAAGCCTCCTCGTGTAGCGCAGTTTGTTCCGTCAGTTACTCAACTGAACCGAGCGCTCGGCGCAACCTGGACTATCACACCCAACACCTTATTTGACTGGAAAAAAATTCCCTTGCGGTGGTAGAGGTAGGTAACATACAGACAGACAGACCGACACATTTTCGCATTTATAATATTAGTTTAAATATTATAATTATTTAAAAATATATATTATAATACAATATAATAAAAGTTAGGATTCTAATGATGTAGTAGTTACTTTTTGTTTATAAGTGGTGAAATACCTTATCAAATCATCTAAAGTCACGAGATGCTGAGAAGATAAAATATTAATTAATTTACATTTTTTATACATACTATTAACTTTTAGATACCTGCTTAACCTACATACGCATACAATGAGGAATACAATAAAAATTAATACAATATG
Source organism: Oligia latruncula (assembly GCA_948474745.1). Lineage (NCBI taxonomy): Eukaryota > Metazoa > Arthropoda > Insecta > Lepidoptera > Noctuidae > Oligia > Oligia latruncula. The sequence continues at coordinate 25,607,956 of OX419683.1, forward strand.
ACAAATATTCCATTTCAATATGTAGTTTCACGAAATAACTGAATTAGAATTAAAGTTATTGACTTTTTAATCTTAAAAACAGAGGCCTAAAACTCATTTTTCTTAAAAAAAATATTTGGCTTTTACTGTAGGTACCTAACTTTAAATGATTTTTAATCTTCGGTTGCAAAAAATAAGGTATATTTTGGTTTAATTAAAAACTAAAGTATATAATAATAACACCACTAAAATATATTATTAAATTTTATGACAGTATAAAATTAATCTTCTTGACTGATACGAGAATGGAGAATAAAGTGTTAATTACAAGTTTCTAGGTTAGTACTGTTCCTGTTTATTTGAAGAATAGGCCACGCCCTTGAGGGGCTTGTGGCTAAGTAATGACAGCCACACGGGTCGGTTTGCCGCGGTTGGTCCGTGGATGGGTGACCATCTTTACATACCAAGACCCCTCTGTTCCTGGGAAAGCACGTTTAAGCCTTAAGGCGAAAGCGCCAGGGTAGCCCACGAAATTTATTTTTTTTTACGTTTTTTGGAATTTGCTGGTCAGTATTAAGTTGTACGTTGATTAAAATATGATTTGCGGCCGTAACAAATATGTATTTACAGAGTTATAATCTTTAAAGTAATCAACACAACTTTCTAAGACCAATTAATCCCCAAGAATGACTATTTCATGAAATCTTGACATTTGGGGATTATACTAACTTAACAAGTTGTATTACTGGTTGTAATGATTATAATTCTGTATTATACATATTTGTTACGACCGCGAATCATATTTTAATCAACGTACAACTTAATACTGACCAGCAAATTGCAAAAAACGTAAGAAAATTTGAATTTCGCGGGCTACCTTAGCGCTTCCCCCTTAAGCAGGCTCTATTACACCTACCACTCAACTTATTAACTGGGAATTAAACTCAAAACTCAAGTACCTAGTTGTCGACAAAGCCCGGAACATGTCGGGGTACGGAGCGGAACACGTTAATAAAAACTGGAGAACTCGAGAACAATGCATGTGGCCTTGTCTGCCTGACTCATTAAAGATCGGTGTTCACTTACGCGAGCGTGCGAACGGCTCTATTTAATTCAATTTTTTAAAGGGTGGCAGGTGACTACAGTCACCTCAGCTCACCTCCACTTTTATGTCTCTCTTTTACCGAAATTTTACGTCAGTAATAAAAATAAATCTGCTTTTTCTTAGAAAATGCAATACCAACACGGTCAAAATGTATACAACGGCAATATAAAATTCCAGTCCAGCCTTCTCGCTAATCCATACTATCCATACTAATATTATAAATGCAAAAGTGTGTCTGCCTGTATGTCTGTCTGTTACCTCTTCACGCTTATACCGCTGAATCGATTTAGATGAAATTTGGTATAGAGATATTTTGAGTCCCGGGAAAGGACATAGAGTAGTTTTTATCCCGATATTCCTACGTGATCGACACTTATGCGGGTGAAACCGCGGGCCGCTGCTAGTCCTTCATATTTCAATACCACCATAATTATATATCTGCCTAGCCTTTTCCCAACTAGTTGTGGACTGCTTCCTGAATGCAGCTAGATACCAGTATTTTACATCGAGTGACTGCCTATCTGACCTCTACAACCCAGTTACAGGGTAACACGATACCTCTTGGCAAGACTGACGTTCTTGCCGAGGCACGGAGGGGTCTCGTTATGTTATGGATGGTAACCTATTCAAGGACCGACCTCAGCAAAAGGACCCGTACGGCTGTTATTATTTAGCCACGAGCCCCTTAGGGTCAGAACACACCGCGACGCGACGCAGCGCGCAGTTTTCAAGATAGCAATACAATTATAAACATTATCTACTACAGTAAAAGGTACACAATTCAGTGAGGTGGTGTCTACTACGTCGAGCTAAGTCGCGCGGCGCTGCACGGCCCACCTCACTGCATTGTGTACCATTTTGCGTAGTAGATAAGGTCTATAATTGTATTGCTATCTTGAAAACTGCGCGCCGCGTCGCGTCGCGGTGTGAACTGACCCTTATTCTAAGGTTGACCTCAAAAATAACATATAAAATAAAAAAATTGATTTCAATCGATATCAATCATAATTTTATGATGAAATTTTTACATAAAGACGACAGAAACATAAGCCCTGACTTAATTTCCAATCGATCATCAATAATTAATTGAAGCTTTACAAGTTAATCGTTTACAAGATAAATATTCGAAGAGTAAAGGTTTGAATAACTAATCGATTCTAATTTATTTTTATTTTATGATAACTCTGTATAGGTACAGGGTTATTGGTAAAACATTAACAACCTCTTAAGAGGTCATTGTACTCATCATTATGAACAACTTTTACCACGGGTTCAAACCTGAAATCGCGAAAAAAAAAAAACAGCTGTTCCCTACCTACATTTTGACGAGTTATACGAACATAAATGTAGGGACCAGCTGATTTGAGTTTGAGTACGAGGCTTTTGACTACGTTGTGTGTGTATATTTTTTCTTTTTTAATTTTTTTTTTATTTGCAATGTGCGTTTTGTTTGTGCAGAATAAACAATTTTTATTTCTTTTCTTTTTTGTTTCATATTGAGTAATAGCGTCATTTTATACATGCCTTTCGTTTTGAGACGTTTAGGGCTGATTTTTCCAACGCCAGATAATTTTATCGTAGGAATAATGTCAGTTCTTCCATACAAAAACAGTCGGACATCAATTTTATTCCACAAATAAAAATTATGTATAGATCAAAAAGTCGGCCCTTGGTCTCTAAAACCTTACACTCCTGGCGCAGTCGAGTAAAAAGAAACTTGACGATTGGCAGGGTGGAATGGAAGAAGAAAATGTGTTGCACCGCGTGGGCAGTCAGAAGCCCTAAATTCTGACATGACTACCAGTTTCATCAAGGGGTGTCGTGTTACCCCAACGTGGTAAAAACCTTGGCCGATTGAATTTTAAACATTTTCCAAAACAAGATTAACCATCTTCGATATTCCAGCCTTAGACCTCTATTGAATTAAGCCACACGTAAATCAATTACTGCAGGGCACACCAACAGGAGAGAGAGAGCAGTGACTGACAGTGACAACTGAGAGCAGTGTCGGCCCAGTGGTAACTGCCGCGACTTACGAGTTGCAGGTAGTAGGTTCGAACCCAGACAGGCGCTTTACTTTGTGTAAATTATTTCATTGCCACTGCTCTCAAAACGGTGAAGGAAAACATCGTGAGGAAACCGGCATGTCCTAGAACCAAAAATTCGAAGACATGTGACATCTACCAACCCGCACTGGGCCCGCGTGGTGGATTATGGCCCACTCCCTCTCACAGAGAGGAAGCCTGTGTCCCAGCAGTGGGAACATTATAGGCTGATTATGCTATGCTATGCTTTCTGCTACACCAACAGGATGGCTGGAGAAGTGACTGAATTATTTTTTTAAAGTTCGCGTGAATTAAACTTCGTCTTTACAGCAGACAGTTAGTGTGTCGATCGTACGATACAATATCTGATTCTGTCAGATTAGCGGAAACCAAAGAGAATGAAGACGTGAAGGGTTTGTGTATCCCAGCCTTCATTACTGGGTACTTACGTTCAGACATCGTTACGTATCAGAAGATATATACATAAACTCGCGCCTTCTTCCCATCTGGGTAAAGTATATACAGAACTCCACCTGCTACGATCCTTACTTATACCTTTTGCTTCGTTTACGTGATAGATATATAGATGAGACTATGTACTTTTGGAACCTTCTAAACTCTACTTTCTCTATGTTCTTTTGTTTCAGAAGAAAATTGTTAGAAGTAAGAAAATATAAAGTTACATGATAATTATGAAAATGAAATAAGCCGTGACAGAACAAGTCGTTATTCTACTATCTATTACTATTTTTCAAATAACATTAAATGGAAACAAAACAGGGTAAACATTGAAATACATTTTTATGAAAATCAACATTATATTTGAATAAACTAGTGACGGAATTTACAGCTAATACCTGCAATAATGGATTAACTTGAATTACACTTGACTACACACCCCCTTTTTATCTTGTGGCTAAGTAATAACAGCCGCACGGGTCATCGATCAGGTTAAGTTACGCTTGCCGCGGTTGGTCCGTGGATGGGTGACCATCTTCACAAACCAAGACCCCTCCGTGTCTCGGAAAGCACGTTAAGCCGTTAGTCCCGGCTGTCATCAGTGGATCTTTGAGAGTCGTTACGGGTCGTCAGAAGCCCGAAAGTCTGACAACCAGTCCTACCAAGGGGTATCGTAATACCCAGTTACTGGGTTGTGGAGGTCAGATAAGCAGGCACTTCATGTAAAATACTGGTATTCAGCTGCATCCAGTTAGACTAGACCCTAACATAGTCGGAAAAAGGCTGGCAGATGATATATAGGTAGGTACAGACCTCATATAAATATTTTCTATAGCCTCTCTTCCAACGGAAATGTTCCTTGCTTCGCAAATCAAGAGTTTTATCACTCGATAAAGTAGTTATCGGTGAGAATCCAATCGAATCACTCGTTTGATATAACCCAATGCGGTGACAGCAACGTCTACCTTCCGGTAACTTACTCTCAAACCTCTCAAGCTTATATTTTCATCCAATTTGCATAAACTTAATGATAAAAACAACAAATCTTCTAAACAAACATGTCTGACCGTAACTTTTTAATTAACTGCTTCAATTTGTAAGTGATGATATAATGTTGGATTTACGAAATTACACAACTAATTCTTGATAAGTAAATGCGAAGAGCAGTGGTGGCCAAGTGGTAACGGCCGTGACTTACGAGTTGTAGGTCGTAGGTTCGAACCCAGACAGGCGCTTTACTTTGTGTAAATTATTTCATCACCACTGCTCTCAAAACGGTGAAGGAAAACATCGTGAGGAAACCGGCATGTCCTAGAACCAAAAATTCGAAGACATGTGACATCTACCAATCCGCACTGGGCCCGCGTGGTGGATTACGGCCCACTCCCTCTCACCGAGAGGAGGCCTGTGTCCCAGCAGTGGGAACATTATAGGCTGATTATGGAAATGCGAAGCACATGAGAAAATAGTTATGTAGTCACATAGAACATAAATATTACATAATTACCTGAAAAATGTTTTTGCAAAAAGTTTTGCAAAAAACGTGGGGTGTTGTATCAAAAAATTTCGGATCGATTTTTACGGCTGCGCAACACTGTCGCAGAATTTTAGATAGTAAGATCTTTAAAGAATGAGTTTTAATGCATTGCGCTGTTTAAAAAAAAAAACAAAGGATTATTTGCATTCAGAATTTCTTGCGACATTATTTACTGACATTTCTGTTATCGTTCAAGACCATAAGCTTTCGCTTCGACATCAAAAGTGCATTTAAAATCATGAAGATTAATTTCCAATTTATTTGATTCAAGATTCTACATGAATCTTGGGGGTAGATAGCCTAACCTCCGACCACAAGATATAAACTGTTCTATATTTGACTGACTAACAACGCATATTCCTTAAAACTACTAAAGCTGGCAAGACCTTGCTGAAAAAACTTAAATTCAAAATTTGAAAAACCGTCACTAACAAAAACCTCTAATACCTAAGTAAAATCTAATGTAAAATGTAATGCCATCAAAAACATACCTTGTAAAAAAAGCCAAGTCTCGCAACTCAGTTCTTCTACCGTAAAAAGTTGTGAGATCCATGAAATACCAAGTCGGTTAATTTATTCACTCCCTACTTAAGGAACCTTCTGTCTAAGTTATTACATAATTAGCTAACCTAACAACATCTTGTAGTGACCATCAATATTAAAAATCTTCTATGTTTTAAATAAACAGATTGACTTGGCAATCGCACTGTGAGATACATTGTGTTTTCATGCGATGGCGATAGCCAAGTCAATTTATTTATTTAAAACATAGAAGATTTTTAATATTGATGGTCACTACAAGATGTTGTTAGGTTAGCTAATTATGTAATAACTTAGACAGAAGGTTCCTTAAGTAGGGAGTGAATAAATTAACCGACTTGGTATTTCATGGATCTCACAACTTTTTACGGTAGAAGAACTGAGTTGCGAGACTTGGCTTTTTTTACAAGGTATGTTTTTGATGGCATCTCACTTCTTTTTGTAGATAGTCCTACTTTTTTTCCTTTCCGGTACCTTTTTAACTTTTTATTTTTAACATAATCCGTTGACCATTTTACAAGTTACCTTTGAACATAATTATATCTAGGTACCTATCTACACCTATTATTCCATTATATTATATACTAGCTTCCGCCCGCTTCTTCGCTCGATAAAAAAACTACCGCAAGTCCTTCCCCGGGATGCAATCTATCTCTCTGCCAAATTTTATCGAAATCCGTTCAGTGGTTTAGGCGTGAAAAGGTAACATACAGACAGACAGACAGAGTTACTTTCGAATTTATAACATTAATATGGATACTTAATTGTTATTTTCCTCGCTAGAGAGCTCCGATAAACGCGTGCGATCGCTGCTAATCTTAAAGTGCTAATAGGGCGAAGCGCGTTTTTGTTTTTTGACTATGGCATCTCGTAGTTGACCTTATTCTTCTTCTTAGCGTGTCGATAGCAATCTAAATGGACTTGGCCCAGAATTCGGCTACTTGTTTGGCGACTTCACCAGCGTCCATCAGTTCCTGTAACGTGCAGCTGACAGGACACGCAGGACACGATATTAAGTACCAGCTTTGCATGGGCAGAACGGCTCCACACGGGGCACGCGAATTCTCCCGCAGAAAAAGATAGCGCCAGTCCAGTAGTCTGCATAACTTCAGGCGAAGCACCCCATTTCGATGAGACCAGTCGACGAAGAAGACTGTTGCGAGTGTGCACCTTCTGCTTGATATTTTTGCAGTTTTTGCTGAATGTTAAAGACCTGTCCAGGGTAATACCAAGATATTTAGGGGAGTTGCTGAGCTCGAGGTACACCCCACCCCAAACGATGAGAGGTCGTGACTACTTAACCGTATTATCCTGTCGTTGCCTAAGGTAAACTCACCAGCGCAACCGCAATTTCCTTACTTTTTAAATCTGTAATATCTTCAAAAATATTCATTTAAATTACATGCTTCAAAGGGCCAAATTGATCTATAGTAAATGCACAATGTATTTAAGGTACCTAATTGGATATAGATTAATGCTGTATTGCTTAAAATCGCTTCGTAAACAAGCCACTATTTCTCGTAAAAAGTAAAGGATAAAAAATGGTTATTGTGGGTTATCCCTAACAGATAGACATATACCATCGCGGACTTTTTTGTAGATCTTTTTAAGGTGTGCAATACTGTAGTACATTATTTTGATCTATCTCGTAGGGTTCAGCTAGCTTTTGCAATATAAGCGCAAGAAAATCTGTTTATTTACGACATCACATTAGAAACCTCTAAAATTATCAGTGTTTCTCTACTATATTATGCATGTATTATACAAATAAACCTTCCTTTTGAATCATTCTATCTATTAAAAAAACTGCATCAAAATCCGTTGCGCAATCATCCATATGGACAGACAGACAGCGGGAAGCGACTTTGTTCAGGTACACTGATTCATTAACTGCAAATGTAACTTTGTAATTCTATATATTTATATGGGATTACAAAGTTATTTATGCAGTTGGTGTATCTAGAAAAGTGGAACGAAATTGCAAAATATTTTAGTTTTTCCTTGATTTATACACTAAACGCTAATTGTGTTCTAAATTTGAAGCTTCTATGTCTGCTAGAAGTGCCTTAGAGTTTTGATGATCGGTCAGTCAGTCAGTGAGTGACAAAATTAAGAAACTTTGACTAGTTATAATTCTTAAACTACTGGTTCAAGTTGAATGAAATTTGAAATATACCGTGTTTATACAATACCTGCTTGATTACTGAAAATTCAGGTCTCTAGTTTTATCCACAACGAAGTTATAGGGGGTCGAAAATGTCCTGAACTGCTTCCAGAAAAGGATGGTACGGCCGTGCCGCTTTTTGCTCGAATTGGCGGGGGCACTGCCGTGCCCCCAGATATCTAGGTACCTATCTACACCTATTATTCCATTAGATTGTACATAATTATACAGGTACACTGATTCATTAACTGCAAATGTAACTTTGTAATCCTATATATTTATATGGGATTACAAAGTTATTTGTGCAGTTTGTGTATCTAGAAAAGCGGACCGAAATTGCAAAATATTTTAGTTTTTCCTTGATTTATACACTAAACACTAATTGTATTCTAAATTTGAAGCTTCTATGTCTGCTAGAAGTGCCTTAGAATTTTGATGATCGGTCACTCAGAACGTCCAAATCGTTGGCAAGGTAATCCAAACTTACCTTTGAACATAATCCGTTGATTGACTATTTTACAAGTTACCTTTGAACATAATTATATCTAGGTACCTATCTACACCTATTATTCCATTAGATTGTACATAATTATACAGGTACACTGATTCATTAACTGCAAATATAACTTTGTAATCCTATATATTTATATGGGATTACAAAGTTATTTGTGCAGTTTGTGTATCTAGAAAAGCGGACCGAAATTGCAAAATATTTTAGTTTTTCCTTGATTTATACACTAAACACTAATTGTATTCTAAATTTGAAGCTTCTATGTCTGCTAGAAGTGCCTTAGAATTTTGATGATCGGTCAGTCAGTCAGTGAGTGACAAAATTAAGAAACTTTGACTAGTTATAATTCTTAAACTACTGGTTCAAATTGAATGAAATTTGAAATATACCGTGTTTATACAATACCTGCTTGATTACTGAAAATTCAGGTCTCTAGTTTTATCCACAACGAAGTTATAGGGGGTCGAAAATGGCTTGAACTGCTTCGAGAAAAGGATGGTACGGCCGTGCCGCTTTTTGCTCGACTTGGCGGGGGCACTGCCGTGCCCCCCGATTTTAATATAAGTAATAATTTTGAACCAAGCGTCGACATCGTTGCGTGGGGGAACGGCTAAAGTAAACCGCAGTCCTGTACCCCCTCTGTTTGGGGTTGGCGTTGGGGGTTAAACAACTGTGAGAAAATAGAATGGATGAATAGGGGGAACCGATCACTTTTCCGAATTATTTTTGGTCGAATTTCATTTTACAGAAAACTATTGACCGACGTCTTTTTTGCTATATGCATTATTTGACATATTTTTAGATCATTGAAGTATCATGTGTCATAATTATGTATAATTTTACCGAACTATATTTCGCCGATTTACAAAATAATTTTTTGCTATTGGCCGAAGCCTCTTTTAAACTTTTTTCATTTGCCAAATGATTTATTTGCCATGGTTGCGGTCGGTCGATAGGCGACATAGAATGCAAGAGCGAGCGAAGGGCACCCCGAGGTTCGGGTTTGTGAGGTTACTTTAAACCCTTTTCACAGAAATAGGAGCCTCGCTTAGCGGGGCTCCGTCGACATTGGATACAAGATCTGCTGATACAAGAGATGCTGCATGTTGCATGCCTGCTTGCATGTTGCATGCTTGTTTGCGCGCTGCATACTTGCTTGCAAGCTGCATGCCATCTTGCATGCTGCATGCCTGCTTGCATGCTTGAAGCAAGCATCCTTGTTTGATGCTGATAGATGAAATAGTGTGCACAAACTTTCTAGGCGTTTGGTGAAATGAAAATATGGTAATTAAAACAGTGGTATAATGAATGTTCGGAAACAATACTTCTAACAAATGTTACTTCTGGTAAGTGTAACTTCTGGTAAGTGTAAAATATTTTTGGAACTTATGGTAGGTAACCGATGAATAGACCAGGGGGCCTAAAAAGGCCGCTTTGGCAGAATCATAACGGACACTAAACTGTTAAGTTAATCGTATCAAATCCCATTGGTGAAGGATTTTTTCAGTATTTTTTTTGTCTGTGTTAAAATACCAATCAATCCAATCCAAATACAATCCCAATCTTTTTGATTATACCTATGTAGTGCAGCGAAAAAAAGAAAAACACGGACTATCTTCGCCATATTATATTATATTCTGTCAAAATAACAAAGATCTTTATTTTTGTTTGCAATAATTATGGCTGCTGCAGTCAGAGGTAAAGTAACTGTGAATGGACTGTAAACGAATTGTAATTTATTAAATTATAATTATTTAAGGTATCTTCATAATGAAAAAAATATGATAAATGGACTGACGAAACTTACTTTGATTGATTATAATATTTCGTTCGAATAAATATGTAGGTATGTGGATGACGGCCCACTTTCTCTCACAGAGAGTAGACCTGTGTCCCAGCAGTGGGAACATTATAGGCTGTCTGTATAACCACGTTGTTCTTCACGACGCCGCGCCGTTGCGTAGACAACTACAGAAGGGAGGGATTCTGATGCAGTGTTCCCCACCATTTTGAAGAGTTAATTTGAAGCCGCGGGCAGAAGCTACAAAATCACAATGTTCTGCCAAATCGTAAAAACCATGCAAAGCAGGGGCTGGTCGCTAGTAATTTCTAAACAGCAGCCGGCCATTTCGACACATCTATAGGCATACCGACACACGACCTAAGGAAAGTCTACGAAACCTATATGAATATTAACCTTCAGGCGAATTGCGGAATTGTCCTCCATTGCGCATGCTGGGGCCCATGAAATGACCATAAAATAAACGATATAGTACCGCGCTATGTTGTAAGACAAGTGTATGTGCGTTCTATGTCTTCTTACACAACGCGTCAGGCGTTTTTCCGATGGTTAGATTCGTTTTATAAGGCTTTAGTTAGGAATAATTGGAGTCACTGACTGCCTCGTTTCTTTGGACGATGCAAGAGCTACACGCCACCCTAATAACGCATCTATACAAAATACGATGACTTAACCTCAATACGTAGAGAAAAGACGATTGCGAATGTTGTGACAGGCCAATTAGAATGCTCTTAGCTAATTACCTACTATAAATATTATATAACTCAGTCATCGGGTTGTGGAGGTCAGTTAAGCAGTCGCTCCATGTAAAATACTGGTATTCAGCTACATCCGGTTAGACTGGAAGCCGATCCCAACATAGTCTAGAAAAGGCTGGGTAGATGATGAAATATTATTACGCTTTGTTATTTCATATGCTTAATTTTGATTTTGTATCGTGTTTCGATTTATTACGCCCGTTATTGTCCAAAAACGGATAATTTTCAAAACGTTTGAAGTTTAAATTGGCTATGTCTGTTCGTGATCTTACTAAATGATTTAGAAAATGGTGTTTTGCGAAATTATATTTTGTGGGTATGTATAGATCTAATCACAATAAAATAAATATTTGATGTTTTTTTTTGAGGGTCAATGGCCTCTGGTAGTTCTGTTACTTGAAGTATGAGTTGTGAAAAACTATTGAGTTGAAAAGCGTTCAGAATCATATACTGAATCCATAGTAACAGCTCATAGAGACATGGCAGTGGTAGATATACTCTATGATTTATTTTTAGTGTACTTAAAAAAGCGATTTGGCAACGTCGCCGTCGTCCCGCTCCCCTTTTTCGTTGGAACGTCGAACGGTCAAAATGAGGTAAATACCGCTAGTTCAACGCGTTGCCAACTTGGTTCATGTTGTGAACTCTGCGATGTATTCATCGCAGAGTTATGCCTATTGGCGTGTGCTAAAATTTAAACTTTAATTTTATTATTAGTTTTGATAATTTAAAAAAAAATCTGTAAGATGATACGTGTCTATTTCCAGACAATAACTTAGTTATATTTTAAGAATTTAGGTTTGGGAAATCTAACGTACAGGATGTTTTGGTTACGATCAATAGATCGGCTGGCAACCGAGTGGTGCCTAAATATTATTGAAGTCAAACATATCAACTAGAAAATTAAAGGTCACAAGGTCAATTGGACGTAGTTTAGCAGAAAGGACTCAACAAAAAAAAAATACCATCAAAAAATGCGTTAGTCTGTGTAATACAACTTGACTTAGGAAAATATTAGTATATTAGCCCATAGGTGACAATATTTCAAATAATTCCAGATACAACATCATTGCAGCAATACACACCTAAACTTAAAACCTCGATAACTCAAAAATGATTCCGCAACCATTCTCCTATGACCGATTCGCCATTGGACTGTTCGTCGACAGGATCATTCATTTATTTCCGTTTCCCCAGCAGAGTCTTTCACGTACGGACATTTCGCCGACAGAACATAAATAACTTTTTGTGGGTTGAGTCCTTTCTGCTAAACTACGTCCAATTTAATGACATTGATTGTCGCTGAAATGAGATTGCGACTAGATTTTGAACGTTTTTAATTACGGGAATTTCTCTTCAGTTCTTACATTAGCTATTGCAGGACATTTTAATTTTGATTTCGTATAATTGTTCTCCTCGTTTATAATAGAAAATACACCAATCAAAATAATCATTAGGTACTTATCTAAGTACCTAATGATTATTTTGATTGGTGTATTTTGTATCTACGTTACATAATCATTTTATAATCCCATCTACATAATCATTCAGGTACCTTCTGCCTGTGACTTCGTCCATATGTAATTTCTTGTTTTAGCATAAATATCCAGTGACACTCGGCAATACTGTAGCTTTCCATTAGTGAAAGAAGTGTCAGAATCAGATCTGTTGTTTCGAAGATTACCTCCTACATACAAATTCACAATACCTTTTCAAAATCTATATACTAATAATAAAGCTGAAGAGTTTGTTTGTTTGAACGCGATAATCTCTGGAACTAATGGTCAGATTTGAAAAAATCTTTTTGCATTTGATAGCCCAATTCTTGAGGAAGGCTATTTAATATCACGCTATGACCCTAAAGAGCCGAGCAAAAAAAAAGGCAGAATAAACGCTAAGCAAATACGAAGTGTTGCGACGGAGTGTGGTACAAGAAATTTCACACGGACGAAGTTGCAGGCAGAAGCTAGTATTAGTATATTTTGGCCCATGGAATGCAAGTTCCTTAACCATCCCATCACACATGGCCATTATAGAAATCGTATAAACCATTCAAGTTGATTGAAACTCAATCAAAACATGTTTTTTAACTACGTCGCACTTTTACCAAACATTTAGTTGGATGGAGTTACTCAATACTTACGGGTGTATGGAGACCTTGCATGGCTGCGTTCTTTCACGCAATCGTTTTAGGCTTAGGAGGAATATGGAAAGTTGTAAAAAAATTACTAGAGGTGACATGGGACACCTGGTTGGAACAAAGTTCATTTTGCCTTAAATTAAACTAGCTGCGCCCCGCGGTTTCACCCTTGTAAGTGTCGATCCCGTGAGAATATCGGGATAAAAAGTAGCCTATATGTTAATCCAGGGTGTCAGCTACCTCCATACAAAATTTTATCAAAATTGGTCCAGCCGTTTGAGCGTGAAGAAGGAACAAACATATAAACACACACACACACAACCCACTCACTCACACACTCACAAACTTTCGCCTTTATAATATTAGCGTGATATTATGTAGGAGTTGGGCTTGACCAGAGAAACACTTTTTTTGGTTTTCCTCGTTTATTTTGGCTTGTTAAACACAAAAATCTTAATATTCTTAATCTTCGTACCTAACGTCTTATTCGTTTTTTCAACATTTTCATTCTCTCCTCTCATTCACACACTCCCACCACTCATTCACTCACCTTACGTTCTATTCCACCAATGAATTTAATGTTTCATTTCACGGTAAACTTTAATTATTTTAATTTCTAAGAAAATAGGCCCACAAATATTAAATAGCAGGCCCTATTACAGCAGACGAGTCCAACGCAGCAGCAACTCAACAATAATATGAGAAGTATTTCGTTTGAGAAATCAGCGTCAGTTGGTGACTTTGTGTGTTATCTGACATTTTGCTGAGCTGGCATTGTTCCTGTCATTTACAGTATAATTATGGTGATGTTTTTGCTGCAATGCCAATAAAGGCATTTTTCTTCCTTTCTTTCTAAATCAAATTATAATAAGTAGGTACGGAGTTTATAATAATATTGAAAAAGGAAAAATGGTACGTATTTCGAAGTGATGTTTGAACCTCTGAACTTCACTTTGAAAGTCGAACTATTTTTCAGTTGTTAACTTCATATTTAAATAACTGAGACATGAGACAAGTCCACACATCAGAATCAACTGCTGGACATAAGCCTCCCCCAATCGGACTCACATCACATCACAAAACAACTAAACGAAAACGAAACATTGCGGTTGCCTCGATTCGTATGTCGATAGTCACAATGTATAATACATTATGTAAGAACATAACGAGTCCCTTTGTCAGTAATTTGTCATTGTCCAACATCTTGGTCCTCAATCGACTACTAAAGATAATATAATGACCCTTCTTTACGGACAGTCTTTTGTCATAAGTGGGACTTACACATAAATAATATCTACTATAGCCGAGCGTTTTAGGGCAAATTTTCCAATCGTCAGATATATTATTTTATTTGAGGAATAAAAATGACATATGTTTGACATATTTTCTATAAAAACGCTGTCGAACTGCCATATGTATTCCTGTGCTAAGAATTATGTGACGATTAAAAAATGGGCCGCGTAATGGTAATTTGTACCAAACTTACTTATATTCGTCAAAAAAAAATTTATTAAAACTAGACGAGTTCGGTGTTTCCTATACAACTACTCTGAGAAGAAAACCCGAACAAACTCAGATAAGTGCAGGAGTTCATAACACAAAGAAGTCAGAATGCTGGACGGACTGTCCAGCATTCAGACCGAAACTCGTCTAGTTTTAATACATTTTTTTTTTTCACTTTGCTGTTCATAACTTTCTTTGAATTAATCTCGACGAAGAATCACCCAATGCAACATTTTTGGAAATTATCCATTGTCTTTTTGACTTTCTAAACTTCCTAAATAAAGTAATTAATGAATTTTGAGGAATAAATCAAATGTTCGATGGTGTTGTTTTGCAATACTTTCAAAAATCCGTTTCCAAAAAACGTTTTGTAATTGAGGTAAAACCTGAATGCAAAAAACCTACACAAAAGGTGATCATCCGAACACGAAAATAACTAGTTATTGTCAAAATCCTGGCATTTTTCACACCTCTCTCGAAACAGACTATTATAAGTATTATTACATGTATTGACATGCTTCAACGATCAAGGGAATTAGTTGGTCGTAGCCCCCGCGGGCGGTAGCGAAATACAATTAGTGCATATGACGTTCATGTCAAGGAAAATGAAAATGTACGCCACACGCTGTATGCTAAAAGGGCCTTTTTAATAAAGAGCAGATTTTAGAAACAAATATTTTCTATTTTTTACGTTGGTTGGTTTTAAAAATGTCGACTAACACACTGACAGTCTTTATTACTATGTATAATGAAGACCATTTTAGTACGATTTCAATTTGTGAATGATCTACTAGCTCGTCATTTAACTGAGGAATGAAGAAAATGTCGGGGAAATGTTTTGAGTAGGAATGTGGATGGTTTTACGAGTCGGGAAGGACAAATATACGATAGATGGACTGTGTGAAAGATGATATGGTTAGAAAGGGGGTGACTACCGAAATGACGACTAATAGAGAAGTATGGAAGAAAAAGACAAATTACGCCGACCACAAACAAATGGGCCTGACGTAGTCCCCAGGCCAATTTATTTGTGGTCTTAGTATTATCCACCTGATCACACATCTTAGCAGATGGGTGATCAGGAGGCTTCCTTAACAGCTTTTCTCACCGAAAGGAACAACAAAGAACGAGGTACAAGGAAGGCAGTCAGCGAAAACAAGTTTTCTTAACCGTTCAGCAAAACTAATTAACAAAGTATTCAGAAATTAACATAAATATCTTCAACATGGAGATATTTATGATATAATAAACAAATATTTGTCCTACACATTGAGCTTGACCACAAAATTAAAGCGGTCGATTGTACATCTCGTTCAGGTCATCGACCACATAAAGAAGCTTTGAAATGAAGTCATTAAATAGCTGGTATTTAATGAAACAAGTTTACGATGCTAAGTGGTAGTGGCCACTTAGAGATATAAAGGCTCTAGTTATTGTGAGTAATGACAGTAAAATACACATTTGACATTAAAAATGTGAATAGAGATATCAAACTTTAAGATTCGGCTTACTTAATGCTACGCTAAGGATATTATAACGAAATAATAGTGGCTGCTCTACATATTGACGCCGCATACTTTGCCAAAATTTATTTTTTTCTTTTGTGTTTTTTTTACGTGTAACCGCAAATTACCTTCTTTTCTTTCTTTCTTTTGAACTGAACCTTTTAATCTTAAAATGTCACATTATTTTGTTTCCCTACTTTGATTTATTTGTTGAAGAATCATCATCATTTGATGTTATGGGGTATCGTATAACCCAGTACCTAAGTGAGTTGTGAAGGTCAGATAAGCAGTCGCTCCATGTAAAATACTGGTATTCAGCTGCACCCGGTTAGACTGGAAGCCGACCCTAACATACGGGAAAAGGTTAGGCAGATGAGGCAGATGATGAGGTAATTATATTATAATGGATTTAGGTACAAACTAAAACTACTTACGCTCTGAGTTAGTTAATTGCAAGTCATTCTCCAGAGTTCTTCAGAGTTTCTTGCCCATTCTTCTCCATACGAAAACTACCTTTTGGAGGGGGCGACTAGAATCAATTCTATTTTTATTTTTTTTGAATTTTTGTCGTACAAATTTAAGTTAACCCTTAAATGCATAAAGTTTGTAAAACCATGATAGTGATAATCCTGCAAGAGCATGCAATGAACTCATACTAATAATTTTATGGTCGTTTGAATGGTATGTTGCAGTTTTACAACTTTATGCTTTTTTTTTTTTTTTTTTTTTTTTTTTTAATAATAATAATATCCACAACTATCACACAACGCCGTCTAGTCTCAAGCTAAGCAGAGCTTGTGTTATGAGTACTAGACAACTGATAAACATTTAAGGGTTAAGTGCCTGTTTTAAATAAATGATTTGATTTTGACTTTGACTTTGATTCATCCCGATCCTCGAATACTCCAATCCAACTGCTACCAGCAACCCTGCGAAAGCCGTCGCAGATTTTTTTTTATATACCATAATTATTTATATTGGCCCAATTTTTTTTTAATAGCATACAACATCTTCACTATCGCCTGTCTGTACTCTGCAGTCCTTACCACTGTTATGGCAATGTTACGTGATCTGACCACAGGAATTTGGTTGCTGACCGCAAAACGTTTGTTTGTTCTACATTGTCAAAGTTAATGACGCTTTCGTGATGTTTAGAATCTTCGTAGATTTTTTGTTGATTCATTTTAAATTGTATTGACTGCGTGGTCTGTGGTCGCAAGCCCTACTGCATGAGGTGCTTGGTTCAAATCCCACGGGATCGGGAGAGGGCTAATCCCGCTCGGAGAAGGAGGCGTCGGGTGGCAACCGCCTTGACTCCTTACACGCCGAAATAAGGTATGGGGTCACGGGCGCACAGAATGGAGACAGTCTGTCCGCCCACCAAGTGACCCCCGGGAAGACGGTGGGACAGTGGTCACGTGCTGCCGTGCATAGCGAGGCTCATGGGAGGCCCTTTTACAGTCTGCCCAGGAATGTGCCTTACAGGCGTTGCACGGGGGGTTCCGGAATTGGTATTTTAAGAGGAACCGGGACCACCCCTATGTGCTGATGGTAATCACCGGGGTGGTTTTAGTGAGGTAAAAATCCCACACTCCCCGACCTCCCTCTCCGGAGGTCAGGTGGCTTTTGGAGGTTTCCTCCGAAAAAAAAAGGAAAAATTCAATTCTCAGGTCAGGCAAAGTGTCAGTGAGTATCAGGAGTTTCTCAGTAGCAGCCCGGATTTGTGCCCCGTTGATAGCAATAGACTCGCCCCCTATTACATGGGACTTAATCATAACTGGCGAAATGTGGGTGTAGGTATCTCTCTTCTTGGTCGCGTACTTCATTACTGAAGCTCGTGTCCCTGAAAGGCCTTCGTGGCTTTATGCACGATGTTCTTCCACTTTGTTCGGTTCTCAGCTTCTCTCAGGGCGGTCGTAACAGAGAGACCAGTAAGGGCGGTTATTTGGTCTGACCAGCGGTTAGGTGACCGTCCGCGAGGTCTTTTCCCATCTACCTTGCCCATCACCACCAACTTTTCCAGATTATCTGGTTCCCGACGGGCAACGTGACCAAAATAACCGAGAATCCTTCGGTAACAGACGGTTGGTAGTCTGTCTTTTATGCGAAGCTGATCTAGGATAGTTAGGTTCGTTCTCTTGGCGGTCCATGGTATGCGGAGCATTCTTCGCCAACACCACATCTCAAAAGCTTCCGGTGTAGGTATACACATCTGCATAACCCTTTGGGTATTACAGGCGTGTTGTTACATTTTGTTTTAATTGTATTAATCTCCCACAGCTGGCCAAAGTCCATCTTAATGTACAACGTACACCTCCCCTCCACAGCCCTGCGAAAGGAGATATGAAAAAGAAATGTAAACAATAGTGTGTGAGAATAAGAAGAAAAGAACTGGATTTATGAAGTCTTAAACTAAATAAGTTAAATATGTCATCATCATCATCATCAGCCTATAGCAGTCAACTGCTGGACATAAGCCTCTCCTGTTGCACGCCATTCCACTCGATTTTCGGCAACTCTCATCCACCTGCTACCAGCCATCCTGCGAAGATCGTCGCTCCACCTAGCCTGAGGGCGTCCTACCATACGTTTACCGATTCGGGATCTGTACTCAAGAACACAAATGTACTTACTATAAGTCAAAACAGTTTTACGTGGACGATTTCTCAAGCAGAAACTATTCTTCTTTCAATGGGATGATTCTACCTATGGCCGGGGGTGCGGGATTCGCATAAGCATTCACCGCTCCCAAGCCTGTCCTTATCACACAGACAGGTACAGACACCAGCACATTAAGCTACCCGAATCTGTCAAATTTTCTCAATCAACTTTGTTCCTTATGCTCTAGCAATAAAGTTGAAAATGTATTAAAGAAATTTGACATATTGTAGTAGCTGGGCGTCTGTACACATAGCAGACCAATATTGCCAGTCATTTCGCTAAACACTCACGATTTCGGCATCGTTAAGCCGTTAAAACCGCAGGAATTTAGCGGTAAACCGCAAATCATTTGTAATGCTCGTCATTGAGTGTAGTGGAACACTATATTATACTTAATTGAACCGTCAATCGTTTTTTGTAACAAGTGTTTTGATAGCCTTAGAACCGGTTTCAAAATTCAAGTTCATTCAACTGTTTTTTTTTTCGTTTGCTGTGTACCACGAACGGTAATGTCAGGTTCGTCAATAGGTAATGTGTTTGTTGTTGGTAAAAATTACGAACTTACCATGCGGACTATTATCCCCAATTTAATTTCATCATCATCATGATCAGCCTATAATTGTTCCCAATGCTAGGACACCGGCCTCCTCTCTTCGAGAGGGAGTGGGGTATAATCTACCACGCGGGCCCAGTGAGGGTTGGTGGATGTCACATGTCTTCGAATTTTTGGTTCAAGGACACGCGGGTTTCCTCACGATGTTTTCCTTCAATGTTTTGAGAGCAGTGCTGATGAAATTATTTACACAAAGTAAAGCTACTGCCTGGGTACGAACCCATGATCGTAAATCGGGGTCGTACCACTGCTCAACTGTTCCAATAAAATTAGTAGAGAAAACGCAGTAGTTTTCACAAAATACTGTTTTCTCCTGTAAACTTAAGTTATGTTACTAGAGCCGACTGAAATTATTGTTTTATGAGTGATATGGACATTATTTTTAAATGACAAATGTATTATTATTCCTATTATTTATTTAAGTTGACATTGAACTATTTCTTTTTTTTTTTGGTTATGATATTTAAATGATTTCTATTTCTAATCTTAAATTCTTAATGAGTTGACATTGAAAATTTTATTGTAGATAATTTTTTGTTTTTTTTTGTTTTATAATCATGATGTAGCGTCGAAAAACTCATCCGCATCGCTGTCGACTGGTAATGTACCCAAGACACTGGCGGCATTACCACGTTGTACGCTATTTTCTAGTTTCTGTATAGTTTTAGTTATGTTAGAATTTAATTTTGTTATTTTCATATCATCTGCCTAGCCTTTTCCCAACTATGTTGGGGTCGGCTTCCAGTCTAACCGGATGCAGCTGAATACCAATATTTTACATGGAGCGACTGCCTATCTGACCTCCACAACCCAGTTACTTGGTAAAATGATACCCCTTGGTAAGACTGAATGGCTGATTGAGACGGTACCTATTGGAGAGAAAGACGAAGCGCGCAGCGAAGAGCTGCCCAACTCTTAAATTACTGTAATTGGATAATAACATAAACTATCAAAACAAACATAAGAGAAATAAGTTCAAACAACAGTCTTTCTGCACGCGTAGCATGACGGCCGTTGAAACGTGTTTTGTCGGCGGAAGAATAGACAAAATGACAGATTGTGGAAATATTTGTACGCATTCTACGCGTCTAAGCATGGCAATGTGTCATTTTGTCTATTCTTCCGTCGACAAATGTCGTCATGCTACGCGTGCTGCTGAATATCAGGAAGAATGTTGGTTTAGTTTTCTAATTGGTTTTATCTAGAGGAGAATTCCTCTAGGTAAACTAAAAATATAAGATCCTGAGGTAACATCTAGG
This sequence comes from Oligia latruncula, assembly GCA_948474745.1. Classification (NCBI taxonomy): domain Eukaryota; kingdom Metazoa; phylum Arthropoda; class Insecta; order Lepidoptera; family Noctuidae; genus Oligia; species Oligia latruncula. The sequence continues at coordinate 25,628,536 of OX419683.1, forward strand.
TTAGAGTCTGACCGTACTAAATGTAGCCTTCTCTTGAACTGAAATACTTCTGTAAGAGAGTCACGCTTACGGCGGTCGGGATAAAGGATGTTATCTAGATATCCGAAGTTCAACACTAGCTGCAGTTGATGCCAGGTCACACACGAGTTATATAAACACGCAATTCCAATTACACTTAGTTTAGATGACACTTCATTTGGTTCACAGAGGTTCACATCCTCATCTACAACCAGGTATTAAAGAGTTACGACAACTCCTCGATGGGTTGATGGTCACTGATAAAATAGTGGTTTCCTTGTTAGTGCTCCGTCGCAAGTCTTTGCGCAGTATTTGAAGATAACTTTCTTAGTACCTGGTGCACGAACACGGAAGGATACTCGAGATGAGAAGTAATTTGTAACTAAATAGATATGAAATGTTCTCTGGTCTTACGGGCGCCACTCGCATGTTCGGTTTCGCTTGATTCGGCACAGCTGGGCGGCTAAATAGAGTATATTTATGTATATATGTGTACGGGGCTCGTGGCTAAGTAATAACAGCCGCACTGGTCCGCTTGCCGCTGTCGGTGCCGGTAAGTTGACAAACAGAACGGTGACGGTAAGCTTAAACTTTAAATATTAGCATGTCAAATATTAAAAGCAAGTGTTGCTTGTTTTGAACCACTTGTGGTTACAAACGACATGCTAGTATTTAATGATCACCTTCCCTTGTTGACTTTTGAAACCAACTTAACGTTTGACAAGCAAACTTACTTAAGATTTCCTGGTGTTGAGCTTGTTAGCTAATTAAGCCATCCCAGTCGCCCCGGTCGTGTCAGATTGCCGTCCCGTTGGACTATGAGAGTGGAGGAACACGGAGCGCATTCTGTGTTTGTGCACACAATACTGCACTATAATATCCTGCGCTCTTGGCTGATCTCCTTGAGATTGTCGCAGAACAGATTGCCGATGGGGCCGAAAGGTTCTGTAGTGGCGACCGCGTACCTGAAGACGTAGCGTGGGAAGGCCTCCCGCAAGATGGACCGACGACCTTGTGAAGGCCGCAGGAACCCGTTGGATGTGAGAAGCACAGAACCGATTGAAGTGAAGGTGCTTGGGGAGGCCTATGTCCAGTAGTGGACATCTTCATCATCTTCTTCATCTTGTGGTCTGGGCCACTACCCAGACCCAGGCCTCCCTGCTCAGGCTGGATTTGTGCCCAGTTGAAGGCTCTATTACATGGGACTGAAACATAACCGGTGAAATATGGGTGTAATATAAGTATAAGTACCTCTGGATTTGGAAACATATAGGCGTGATGTTATGTGAACTAGCCTATTGGTTTCCAGAACCAAGCAGACCTCATAAACTTCAACCCATTATCCTCGAAAAGTAATCAACATTATTTCGTATTGTCCGTGAACATGTTAAACACAGAAAGCCGTATTTACCATGCGATTTGCGTGCGTTACATAAGCGCACGTGCTGGTATATACGCCGTTTCCCACACACGACTGATCGTGTCCTCATCCTACTCATTGGCGATAAATTGCCTATGGCATTAAGTCCGCCTCTGTATATTTATATGCTTGAAGTATTAAATAAATAAATAATAAATATACGTTTGTTTTTGAATAGGTATGCGAACCAGAAATGAAGTGGAATTTGGTACATTTGGATAAAGGCATTAAAAATTCGTAAAATTAATTTTTATTGCAATCTATCATTTTTGCAGTTAATTAGCAATATGTTTGATATTTTTAACGGGTTTGTACGAAAGCTGTCCATTGACTGCTCCTTTTATTCTTGCAGTCTCTTAGAAGCGTTTACGCCGTACGGGATTTCATACAAACGTTCAAGCCCTTGTTTTTCGAAATGAATGACCGATTTTAATGAAACACGCTTATGCAGAATACAAAGGTCTAAAAAGTTACGTAAGAACATTTTAAAAGACCAATTCCGGAACCCCCTCGTGCAACGCCTTAATGGCACATCCCTGGGGAGACTTTATTAGGTACCTGACTGCGCGGGAGCAAAGACAGGGTTATAGTTTTCACGCGTATCTTTATATGTAAGATTTCAGACCTCCAGCCGTTAGGATCTTACTAACCTGGAGGTGTCTCTCGACTCATGTAGGTTACGAGATGGTTAGAGGCTAGGTTTTGTTATTATTATTTGTTGTTACAGTGGCCATACAGAGTGTTTGGTACACACTCTGTGAAAATGTCAAGTGTCTACCTATTACGTATCAAAAATACAACTAGTAGTAGTAGTTTAGTTTCGATTACACTATTATTTTTCTTTGTGTATGCTGTACCGGTACAGCGTCCTAATAATTGTTTGCTACACCGGACGACGTCAATACGTTCGCGCCGGCTGTCGCTGAAAACCAGCGCTGGGGCTCTGTCTTGCATAGGGTCGCAGCATAATGCTGAGCGATAGCCGTTTTGCGTGGATGTGACGCATGTTTGCCCCAACAATTTCTTTTTGTTGTTTTTTTCTTTATTGCGTCATGTTTATCGCAAATAAACGTATTTTCTTTCTTTCTAACTCTGTGATAGAAAGACAGACAGACGAACAGCGGAGCCGTTGGCACCGTTTTGGTACGCAACCCTAAAAATGAAAGAAAAATCAGACAGAATATCCGCGAGCCCGAATGCAGTGACGGTTCTGTTGGACAAGCACGTCAAGTCTTGCTTGTGCTTGTCTAAACGTCTTAGGTAATACGGGCTGGTGTCCGCAACTCCACGACAATGGTCTAAACGTCTTTTGCATTTTGCCGATATTTTACTTATAATAGAAAACTTCATTGCTGCTGAACAAAGACAAGCTTAATTTATGAGTCGTTATTTAAATTCTTGTATAATTTTATGAGGCTCATGGCTCAATAATAATGGCCGCACGGGTCAATTTTATTGAAGGTTAAACAACGCTTGTTATGGTCAGTTAGTGGATGGGTCCTTTACATATCGAGACCTCGCCATGTCTCGGAACGCACGTGAAGCCGTTGGTCCCGGCTGTGATTCGTAGATCTTTGACAGTCGTTACTAGTCTATGTCCAAGAAAATAAATGAATGGAATGGCTGTATGCCAAGTCTGACAGCCATTCTTACCAAGGGGTATCGTGTTGCCCAGCCACTGGAAGACTGGAAGCAGATACCAATATAGTTGAAAATTTTATGAGGAAAAATGTAGGTACCACAACTATATACTTATATGATAAATATCCTGAACACTAAAATAAATACTGTCCATGCAAGGCTTGAATAACTTTTCGCAAATTGTAATATTGATGTGTAATATTAATAAGGGGCGATTTTGGCATTCCGAAAGATGAAGCTTGCTCATTTCAATGCCCTAAGCGTTGGAATGGGCAAGCTTCATCAGCTTCCTCTGGAGAGAAAGAAACTCCATGACAACGCCGGCTGCCGCCGAAAACCAGCGCTGGGGCTCTGTGTCGCATAGGATCTTAGCATTATGCTGAGCGATGGCTGTTTTGCGTGGATGTATTCTTTCTCTGCATCAAGTTTACCGCCAATAAACTTATTTTCTTTTTTTCATGGGACTTTTTATAATCAAAATATTCTGTCACAAATTGGTTACACCATTCATGTTGAAATTAGACATATTCATTTGTAAGTAGGTAACGTACCTGACCTGAAGCGCGGTCACTGTAGGACTGCGTAGAAAAGAAAGAGAAGCGCGATGACACAACGCTTGTAATTTATTGCAAAATATGTCTATTTACAAAAATCTATTGTTTAGACAAAAAAATTAAAACACTAGTGCCTTAGTATGTTGCTTGTAGAATAATCTGACAAAAAATCATTGAATGTAGTATGGTTATTATTGTAAAAAGAAAAATTTTAAAGGTATCTTCATGATATTTTTCTATCGTATCCAATTAGTTGTATTATGTTTTCAACACACTATCTAACTAGCATATATCCTGAAGAACCATATATATTTTTCTGATTTGGTTGATTGTAGTCGATCGGATACTTTTAGGCATTATAAAACTTGCGTTTTTTGCGTTTTTTTTTTTTTTTTTTATTACTAAATGGGCCCGCTCTTGACCCCGAGTTTAGGTCCTCTTTCACGACGATGACTCATTCCACCTCACTATCATATAAAAAATCACTTCTACCTCATACCCACTCTATAACCTAGGTATCTATACTAATGATAATAAATACATTTTAAACCTGATTCTGCCCGCTACGCCAGTCGTCCGCATCTTTTCATCAAGTTTTTTTTTTTTCGGAAAAAAAACTGAAGCTTCTCTTTATTGAAAGAATTTTCGGAATCGGATCAGTAGTTCTAAAGATTACTCCTTACAAAAAACTCAAATTTTACCTCTCTAAATCTATAATATAAAAATGCATCGCTGAATGTGTCGCTAAGCGCAAATCTCGAGAACAGCTGAACCGATTTCGCTAATTCTTTTTTTATTTAGAATATTCCTTGAAGTTCGAGGATGGTTCTTACGCAGAGAAAAATTTAATATATCTATGGGAGTAGGGTAGAAGTCGGGTAGGAGTAGTGTAGGAGTAGTGTAGGAGTAGGGTAGGAGTAGGGTAAGAGTAGTGTAGGAGTGGGTAGGAGTAGGGTAAGAGTAGTGTAGGAGTGGGTAGGAGTAGGGTCGGGGTAGGGTAGGATAAGGGGTAGGACACCACGCAAACGAAATAGCGCCGGGCAGCTAGAAATGATTTATATGGCAAAACAACGTTTGCCGGGTCAGCTAGTTATTACATAAAGTATAAATAAGTAGGCTATGAGTCCAATAACCCAAAACATCCAGGTGAACAACAATAAAACAAAAAATCTGACAGATAAAGTTAATTTGTTTCAAAACAAACGCGAGTTCTCACTGTCAATGAAGTCTAATGCGTCGTTGCACAACATTGCGTGTGGGCACTCCTCTCTAGTGAAACTCTCGCCACTTTGTATACTAGTCGGCTAATTCAGATCGAACTATGTACTTACACTGCCCATAATAGTGGTGCTATTGGCACAATTCTTCTGTTTAGAATTCTGCGACCATTTACGTAACTATTTCCACAAAATACGCTTATATAGAATCACAAGACTTGTACAAGATTTTAAATAATTAGTAATTTGCGTTGACCTGTTTTCGTTATTCGATAGCTTAAATTGGATCCAGGTTATTATTGTTGGTATCTGTAACTTTACAATTTGATCATTGCAAACTTTAGTTTTATCGCGTCATTACTAGAAAAGCACAGCATATCTGTATCATTTTGCCGCTATTATACCATAATCAGCATATAATGTTCCCACTGCTGGGACACTGGCCTCCTCTCGGTGAGAGGGAGTGGGCCGTAATCCACCACGCGGGCCCAGTGCGGATTGGCAAAGTCAAAGTCAAAGTCAAAGTCAAATCATTTATTTCAAATAGGCACATTAAAGGCACTTTTGAACGTCAAAAAAAAAAACTAAATAGAAATGATTCTAGTCGCCCATTCGAAAAGGTAGTTTTCGTATGGAGAAGAATGGGCAAGAAACTCCACCGTTACTCTTTTAAAAATGTTTTACAAGGTCTTGTATACATAATAAAAATTATATGTGAACACGATGCACCCATAATAAAATTAGTCTACCACAAAAGGTAAAAAGAATTAAAAATTAAGCAATGACAGGTAAATCAAATAAGTGATAGATACATGGTGCTCACATATTTACAAGTTATTTAAAAAAAAAAAAAAAAAAAAAAAAAAATCACATGTCTTCGAATTTTTGGTTCTAGGACTTGCCGGTTTCCTCTATTATAATATATTTTCCTCGCTATTATACAAAATGAACAAACTCTTACTATGTTGTTTACCCCATATACTCAGCCAGCGTTAAGATGCAATACGTAATGTAAATAGGGCCCGACAGACGCCCCCGTTAACCCGAGAGATCACCTCGATGCACGACCCGGCCATCGAACCCGCGACCTTTGCAAAGAAAGTCGTTTTATGTAACCAATACGAAGCTCAGGCGCAGGCGCACATCTCACTTCAACCATTATTTAGCTGTTATTTATGTGCTATAACTCGTAAAGTACTGGACGGATTTGAATGAGGTTTTCTAGGAAAAAATGCTTATCTTTTTAACTATATATTGACTTAAGTGTTGTTGACATGTGTGCAGCAGTTTATGAGATGTGGGTGTATTATGAAAGTGAGAATTCTAATTTATTTACTGCACTGGGCGAGGTTGGGTCCGCGGCATTAAGTTTTCGCATTATAATTTATCTGTCTGATTGTCTGTCGTATTGATGACATAATAGTGTCCGACTTTGAGAACAAAGTAAACGGTACGGTAAAGAGATACTTCTTTGGGTTCCGCATTGACTAAAAAACACGTGTTTTAGAATAGTTTTCTGCAAATAAAGGATTTATTCCGGTCTGATTCCCTGGATCCCCTGCTAGTTCTTTATTCTTGTGTTTTAATTTCTGTCATAACCATTATAACTAGATCAGCCGGTCGATTCTGTAAAAATCTCACCGTGAAAACTTAGGTGAAGGGAGTTTGTTTTTGCCAGGAATTGACACTATTGACAGCTCACTCCACGCTCACTTCACCTAAGTTTTCACGGTGAGATTTTTACGGAATAGCACCGCTGATCCCCTTACTCTTTTTGACAGGTAAGTAGGTACAGTTAAGAGAAAAACAGTTGACATATGTAGTATAAAATAAAGTTAAAACTAAAATTAAACTTTTCATGTTGTACAAAATTCAATAACAATTGTTTTGTGGTTAATTATTTGGTAATTCAATACAAAGTGTGTCCGCCTATTGGTTTTCCATCTTTCTCAGGTTAGATATGGTAGGAAGTCAGGCTATTAACAATTATTAGTAAGTAAATGGCTAAGTAATAATAGCACCACCGGTCACCGGTCGATCGATCAGGTCAAGCTACGTTTGCCGCGGTCGGTCCGTGGATGGGTGACGTCTACATACCGTGACCCCTCCGTGCCTCGGAAAGCGTGGATCTTTGACAGTCGTTTCGGGTCGTCAGAAGCCCGAAAGTCTAATAACCAATCTTACTAAGAGGTATCGTATTATTCGTATTACCCAGTAACTTGGTTGTGGAGGTCAGATAGGCAGTCGTTCCATGTAAAATACTGGTATTTAGCTGCAATCAACTAGACTGGAAGCCGACCCCAATATATTAATAATAATTAATTTATTTCAGACATAATTCTAGTCCATAAAGTTAGTAAAAAGCTACGCAGCTCGATTGATTGATTGCTGTAGGTAAATGTTACTTTGACCATCATTTCCCTATGCTAAGCTTGATGGATTCAGTGCGTTCAAATCTTGGTAAAAAATTTTTTTTTTAAGTTTTCCATACATTTTCAGCGCGTAAGGGCTTAGGTATTACCCTTTTCAATTGTACAGCAGTTTTTTCTTTTTATAACCTACTAAAAATTTATAAGCTGTGGATACTAGAATCATGCGCCGATGTCCCTGCTATCCTGTAAATCTATAGGTAGAACCCACCAAAAACTACGTGACAGACGTCAAGTAGTTTTCGAGTTACGAACACGCATTGCACATACGAACAAACGTTGAAAAAACAGTAGGGACATGACCGGTTTTTTAATAACTTCTTATGCTAAACAGCTTCAAGAATTTAAAGAGGAGGTGTGCATCTGCAGTTCTCGAAGTGGTTTTGCAATAACAAATTTGATTTATGGTGCACCAACTTTTACGTGGCTTCGTTTGCATCACTGGCTGACGAAGGAGACCGTCTTCTACACACCTTCGGTAGTGACGACATTTCAAGAGCCTTACATAATCTTAATGATTATTATCAAATAAACAACATCTCACATGTATTATATCGCCGAAAGGTTAAGCAGAGGTGGTACATCTATAGTAGGTACTCCCACATTACGCCTGTGTTTTTTAAGTTCCATTTAATAGGGAGCGACCCTATTGACATCAAGCGAAAACAAATCCAAACTCCGGGCTACTACTGAGAAATTCTTGTTGGATAAACACTGCCCGACCCGGGAATCAAACCCAGTATGATCGAACTCATGTTCAGCAGTAGCGCTTGGGACCACAAGGACTAACAAGGTAGTCTGTAAAAAGAATATACTGTAGTTAATTACTGTTGAAAATCCTAAACTATGAGGTTAAAATTATATCTAAATATATGGGAAAGGGCCTTTGTAGACGGCATGATTTCTTTACAGTACGATGTATAAGCCGCGACGTAGAAAATCGTGTGTCAACAAGCTTCTGTAGTGGCTAGGGTTGCCAACTTTCGAAATGACCAACCCGGGAGAATTTAAAAAAATCGAGTAGGGCGGGGGGGAGTTTAAGGAAATCATCATTTATTAGTTTTTTTATTATATTAATTTACTTTGCATCTCATAATTCACGGTTTTTTACCACAAAATCATATAAAAGTGAAATAAAATATCGTCGACCGTAGGTTCAATTGAGGTAAGGGATAAAATACCCAAAATGAGTTGAGTATACAGTTTTGTTCAGAATTTTGCGCTCTTTCGAATGGTGTATATGAAAAAATTCTAGCTTAAAAAAAATGTCCCTTACCCTACTGATTTTTGGATTCAAATTTCGAATCAGCCCCATAATAACAATGTATCTGAAAAACTATGCAATATGGCAACTTGAAATGGTGTAATTACCGCCGCCAATCAACTTCCATAAGGTAAGGGTCTTCCCAATCAACGAATTATTCTTCATCCTACATCTTTTCAACAAGACCTTTATACTATTTTTTCATTATAGATTGGATCCAACGTAGAGATCAATTTAATGTAAGGGACAGGACTACAAGATACTTGGTCAATAAGGGACATTACTAACAAAATATGTTGGTGTATGGGACGTCTATTTTCTTAAATAGCTAACTTATTTAAATAAATGTTACACAGATAGATAGAGCACTAAAATACAAGATTATGTATGAAATCAGATCCGAAAAAGGTTAATAAAAAAAAAAGTAATAGGCGATTTAGTCCGAAAAAAAACTTTGTCGGCCTCTCCTGAAAAATCGTATTTTGTCCCTTACCTCAATTGAACCTACGGTCGACGATATATATATATAAAATTATATTTTTCATTTACATGAAAAATCGGAGTTTGTTAGTATTCGTAACTTTGCTTTTATGAAATATTCATTCGGTTTCTTTCCTTGCTCCATACTTGTTCCATTTTGCTGAATACGCGCTCGCCAGAAGCATTAGAGATTGCAATGGAAAGAACAAACGTGAGGAGTAGCGACGTGCGAGCGACGGATGCATATAATTTTAGAAAAAACCGGAGAATTTATTGCACCCCGGGAGGTCATTACCAGAGTCTCCCGGGCAATCCGGGTGGGTTGGAAATCCTAATAGTGACCCTTACAACACTGACGACCGAGCCTACACACGGCGAGTAATCCGTAGTTTTCCACTGCAAGAAAAACGTGTGTTTACAAAGGGCTTAAGAAGTACCCACCCTGAGCATCGTAACTATATTCTAGTTGCATAGAATTCCATTAACATTGCACAAAACTAACATTTCTAGCACATGAATGAAACGCATTTAGTTACCAACACGTGCTAACAACATTATCTTTACGACTTATTTTATTACAATGAATTCAATACAACTTGACCCGTCTGGTTGCAAAACATGGCTTAAAACCGTATTCCTTTTCTTCTTTTCGTTTCAACGGTACATCTATGTTGCTTATAAACTGTTTGAGCCCAGTAAGTGGCGTTGTTCACACATCGTCACGAGTGCATGTGAATATTTTGGATCCTCTAGCAAATGGGGCATAGTCATCATTGTCCTGGCCTTATCCCAATTTAGCTGGGGTCGACGCAACATGTCTGTTTCTTCAATTCTTCTCTATTAGTCGTCATCTCGGTAGTCTCCTCCTTTCTAACTATATTATCATTCACACAGTCCATCCATCGTTTCTTTGTTCTTCCCCTACTCTTACAGCCAGATAGGACATCGTCTGAGACTTAATATTGAAGACTCCTTTTTTAAAACTGCTATTTAGTCCTTGCTTTCTATGAAAATAAACACAACCTTTTCTTCTGATAGGTTTCTGCTAATTGAGGGGCCCGTGGCTAAATAATAACAGCCGCACAGGTCGTGCGATCAGGTTAAGCTACGCTTGCCGCGGTTGGTCTGTGGATGGGCGACCATATTTACATACCGTGACCCCTTCGTGACTCGGAAACACGTTAAGCCGTTGATCCCGGCTGTCATTCGTGGATCTTTGACAGCCGTTACGGGTAGTCAGAAGCCCGAAAGTCTGACAACCAGTCTTACCAAGGGTATCGTATTACCCAGTAACTGGGTTGTGGAGGTCAGATAGACTGTCGCTCCATGTAAAATAGACTGAAAGCCGACCCCAACGTAGTTGGGAAAAGGCTAGGCAGATGATGAGGTTTCTGCTAATTTTTCTAGCAGATTATTTCAAAGTCGCTTCCATTTTTTTACCGTTTTGTTTCCCTACAGGCACATAAGTCATTTCAGAGAATATTGCAGATGTCCACAAGATAGGCTGCATGCTTATTTATAACAGGTTTTGAAAAAAAGCATCTCTTTATCTTATACTAGCTTCTGCCCGCGACTTCGTCCGCGTGAAATTTCACCCTCTTAGGGGTGGAATTTCGAAAAACCCTTTCTTAGTGGATACCTACTCTTCACAAAGAACACACCCTCCAAATTTCATGTCTCTAGGAGCAGCGGTTTAGACTGTGCGTTGATATATCAACAATCAGTCAGTTTATCATTTTATATATATAGATAGACTAGCTGCGCCCCGCGGTTTCACCCGCATAAGTGTCGATCTCGTGTTAAAAAGTATTTGGAAATTTCTTGTTTTAATAGCGTTTACGCCGTACGGCATTTCATACAAACTTTCAAGCCCTTCTTTTTCGAAATGAATGAACTTTTTTTTTTTTTTTGAAAATGGCATCTCGCAGTTCAACCATAGGGGTTGTCGACTGCTCAACCGGACTTTCCTGTGGATGCCACAATTAAATTGGGCCTCCAGCCAGGGCATAAAAACTTAAAAACTAAGCGACTACACGCTAAGGGCACCCCCCCGGGGGGTTCGGACCTCGGCTTAGGGCGTCGCTGGGAGAGGACAGCAAGGGACAGGCTGGATCGGAATTATTTAATTGGGACGAATTTAAAGCTACAGGCTCAGCGGCGCGGGCTGGCTCGAGCAAGGGTCGGGGTGGACATGGTACGGGGTGTCGCGACGGGCCTCGACGGCGAGGACGGAACGACGGATGTCGGGACTTGTACTTCTTGAGAGTACTGGTAGATTTACTACTCTCCTGGAGGAGAGTAGTGGCGTCGTCGGGGGTGGTGAGGGTATGCCTTGGTCGGCGAATCCTACTTATACGGGAGGGAGTGTAACGGGAGGCCGCCGCAATCAGGGGGTTGGGATGCTTTATAGCAGAATCGAAGTAGCGCTTGGAGAGGCGCTTCATGAACTGCTGGACGGTGGGGAGTTTGAGATCGACGTGGAGATTCACGTTTCGGACATAGAAGGGGGCACCCGTGACCTTTCTGAGGAAACGGTTTTGGAGGGTCTGCATTTTATGCAGGAAGCGAGGGTTGGCGTGCGCGAAGATTACGCAAGCGTACGTCATGATGGGACGGATGACCGCGGTGTAGAGGCGCAATTTGCACCTGAGGGACAATTTGCTGCGGGCGGTCAATAAGGAGTGGAGCCTACCGAGAGCGAAAGCAGCGCGCGAACGCGCCGTCTTTATGTGCTCTTTGAAGTTGAGACGGTGATCGAGAATTACGCCTAGGTACTTGGCTTGCTTACCCCAAGGGATCGGCTTGCCATACATAGAGATCGGGCTGGGGAGGGGGGTGAATTTACGCGGCTTTGAGAAAAGTACCGCCTGACTCTTGTCGGGATTGACCTCGATTCTCCATTTCCGGAACCAATCGCCTAAGGCGTTTGCGGAGGTTTGGAGCTTGCGAGCGATAGAGCCCTGATTGGGACCTGAGCAGTAAACGGCAGTGTCGTCGGCGAAGAGAGCCAACTGTGCCGAATTACTTTTGGGGATGTCACTGGTGAACAGCGTGAAAATGAGGGGGGATACTACGGAGCCCTGGGGGACTCCGGCGCGGATCGGGTGGGGGGGGGAGAAACCACCCTCGATGCGGTAGCGGAAAGTGCGATCCGACAGAAAGTCTCGAAGGATGAGTACGAGACGGTCTGGCACACCGAGAAGGTAGAGCTTATATAATAAGCCATTGTGCCAGACTTTGTCGAATGCTTTCGCTATGTCAAAGAACAGAGCGCCCGTTGACGCACCGCGCTGAAAGGCAGCGCTTATGTGCTCAACGATGCGGTGGACCTGATGGATGCATGAGTGTTTAGTTCGAAAACCAAACTGCTCGTTAGGGATAAGGCTCTTTGCTTCGGCGTAGTCCTTGAGACGCTTATAAATAAGCCTCTCGTAGATTTTGCCAAAGACATTGAGCAGACTGATGGGGCGGTAACTGGAGGGCTCAGACTTGGGCTTGCCTGGCTTTGGGATACCGATGACCGTGGCTTCTTTCCACGCTTGGGGGAAGATGTTATTGCTCAGAGCGCCATTGAAGATGGCGGTCATGAGTAGAATGAGTGGAGCGGGGAGGAGTTTGTACACCCTATTGGTGATACCGTCCGAACCGGGGGCTTTGCGGGTTTCGAGCCCTTTAACGATGTCTTGCACTTCGTCAGGAGTGACGGGAGGCAGAGGATCATCAGGGTCTTCGACTGGTGGTAGGGAGGCTCTACGTTCGACCTCAGCGTTCACCTTATCGATGTGCGCTTGATCTACTAGTTGAGAGCTGGGGGAGCACTGGGACTCTAAGCTGGCGGCGAGGCATTCGGCTTTGTCGGGGTTGTCAAAAGCTACGGACTTGTCGGGGCGTATGAGAGGAGGTACAGTGGCCTCTTCGGGGGAGCGAAGCTTCCTCTGAAGCTGCCAGAAGGCTAAGTGATTGGGCTCTAGTTCGCCGAGCAATTTGGCCCATCCCTCGGAACGCAGCTCCGCTATGCGTTTCTTTACAGCACGCTGTAAATGGCGCATATGGGCTTTGTTCGCGTCACAGGGAAAAGAGTCGTAGGCACGAATGGACGCGTTCTTCTCGGTTATCAGATCACGTACGTCAGCGGGTAATTTCCAGCGATGGTCTTCCATCACTGGCACTTCCCGTGAGCAATCCGTCAATACGGATTGAACGTGATCTGTAAACGAGGCGATCGCTCCCGTTGTGTCCGCAACTGAGACAATTTGCTCGGGAATAGAGTCTAAGTGAGGTGACGTGGTGGATTTCAGTCTTTCGCTTACTTTCCTCCAGTCGGTTACTATCTTGGTCGGAGGGGGCTGGTTGGGATCACGGGGGCCCGAATAGGGGGCTAGGTGAATAGTGACGGGACGGTGGTCGGAGTTGAGCTCTTGGTGCGTCTCGATAGATTGCAAACGGAGGTTTACATTCTTGAGTAGCGCTACGTCGAGCACGTCAGGAAGATGGGTGGGATCACCGGGATAGTGAGTGGGATGCATCGGAGCGATGACATCGAAGTTAAGGGAGGCGCCTAGGTTGAACAGGATTCTACCTCTGGTAGAAGTCGTGCTACTGTTCCAGGCGGGATGTTTGGCATTGAGATCCCCCGCCATGATGACGGAGTCACTCATACCGAAGAGGGCAGTGAAGTCTTTGGTGAGAGAGATGGGATCCTCTGCACCAGCCGTGGGCGGGATATAAGCCGAGATGATTAATAAGGATTGGTGGCCGGTCATGCCAAGCCGACAGATAGAGACCTCCAGGTGAGATAGGAGAGGAGGAGGGTCTATAGGGGAGCAGTGAAGGGACTTTTTGAAGTAGATAAGGGTACCACCCTTGTGACACCGAGACCTGTCATTGCGAACTATTTTAAAGTTGGCAATGTTCGGGTTACGGTGATGGGGCTTCAGGAAGGTTTCCTGGACTAAAAGGACGTCTAGTTGATGATCGCGGAGGAAAGTGGCGATCTCATCACGCTGGCCAGAAATGCCGTTGGCATTGAAGAAACCTATTTTAAGGGATCGGGGTTTGGTAACACCTATTCTTTGTATATCCATTGGAGTAGCTAGAATTTTAGGGTTTGCAGGACTTGCGTAATCTCGGGATACGCATTGAAAATCTCGGCAATACGCCGGGGATTGCCATTGCAGGCTTGAATTTCCGCTGCCATCGCGTTAGCTGGGGCGATAAACGATGCATAAGCACCGATTATAACCTCCATGCTGCTGGGCTGAGGGCCGGAGACGGGGGATTGAGTGAACCTACTGGGGCGCGGGGCAGCGGTAGTGGGGTAGACTACTGGAGCGGCAACTGGGGCCGAGGGGACTGAAGGGGCTACTGCTGGTGGTGGGACGGGGATTGCCATCAGAGCTGGGGGGGTCGGGGGTTGGGCGGGCACCGAAGCTGCGGGAGCTTTCTGGTGGAAGAGGTTTGCCCAAGGAGAGGGTCGCTGGGGACTGAGCCTATCGGGCATTTGTGAAGATGGAATCTTCACAGAAGAAGGACTTTCTCTGTGCTGACGATCGCTTGCGCGCTTCGCCAGTTTAGAGGAGGGGGCTTTCGGGGCTTTAGGGCAGCCCCGGTAGTTTGCCGGGTGCCCGGATTGGCCGCAAAGAACGCAGCTCGGTGGCTCTGTGCACAGAGTGCGGTCCTTGGGGCGGGAACATTCAGCTGTTCCGTGATCGCCTAGACACTTGACGCATCTAGGCGTCGCGTAACAGTGGGACTGTGAGTGGCCGTATAATTGGCACCTATGGCATTGTCCAATGAGGTTGGACTTTCGGGGCTTTTCGATGGAGATTCCCGAGAGGGAACAGACTGACCTAACCTTAAAAATGGGATGGTGACCGTCAGTGGGGTCGCATACGACAAGGACCATGTCGTAGACTAAGCCTTTTTTCGCTCTGTGTAAGCGATGGACGGCTGAAACGGGAATGCCTTGTGAAGCAAGGTCTTCTTTGATCTCCTCGGTGGAGATTTCTTTGGGGATGCGCCTAATGATGACGCGGGTGGGAGCTTCCTCCGGAAGGGAGTAGGTATGGAACGAGTAGTTCCTTGCTTGGAGGAGTCGGGTAAATTCCCTGTAGTCCGAGGACGAGGGAACCGTTACTTTGATACCCTGTTGGGTAGATCGGGCGTTGGTGTAGTTGATCTTGCGATCAACACACATTTTAGAGATCTCGGTCCATTTGGACTTCTCCTGAATGTAAACCGGGGGTGGGGGCCGTTGCTTCTTAGCAGCGGGAGGGATAGCACTAGGGCTAGAAGTGGGGGCGGCCTGAGAGGTGGGGGCGGCCTGAGAAGTGGGGGCGGTCTGAGAGGTGGGGGCGGCCTGAGAAGCGGCGGGGGAGGCGGCGGGGGGCTGGGTGGGGGGGCGGGGGGACAGGGGAGCCGCTACTGGCTTTTTGGCTATGCTGGAGTGGGAGGATGAGCCCTTCTTTCTCTTGCCTCCCTTTCCGACGACTTCGTAGTCGTCTTCGGAGGAGGAAGAGGCGGATAGTGCATCATCCGAGTCTGGCTGAGGAACGGACGTATCCATGTCCTCGGGTTGGGAGGCGTCTATTGTCTGAGAGACAATAGGGGCTGGCACAATAGGTACCGAAAGGGGGGCTGCGGCGACCTTAGTCGGAGAAGTGACAGAGGGCTTAGTGGGTTTGGCGGAATCCATTGTTGGGACGGACAATGGCGCCGGCAGGGGATTAGCCGCGACGGAGGGGGCTGAGCCTTTGTCGGCCGTAGGCGGCGGCGACGGGCAATCGAAAAAGTCGCAAAAATCTTCGACATTGACGTTCGGGAGGGTTGGCTTCCGGAAACCAATTAGATGGGCGCCATATTTGGCGATAAACGATTCATCTTTGAAGAGAACCTCCTTGACGAATGCCAATATTACGGCATCCGCCATGGTGGCTCTATCGGAGGGAAGGGGCCGGGAGAAGAATTTGCATAGGGGCGTGAAACCCTAGGGATCCTAACGAGAACCTAGCCCCGGGTGGGAATGCCCGGGGGTGAGTGGATCCTACCCTCCCTGCCGGGTGAAGACAGGGAGGTGAGTACCTAAGGTGAGCCCTAAGCTTGTAACCCGTCGCTAATCTTATTGCGCGGACGGGGTCCTAACCAGTCAAGTGAAATGGGTGTAGAGACACCCAGACTGGTTCTAGTACGAAGGGGTTGACACACCCAACCGTACTAGATGCAAAGCTGTTGAGAGAAGGATTAGTTACAAAGCTAGGCTTGACTAGGAGACCCCCCAAGGCCAAGATTCTAGCTCCCGATTCCAATTGACTGCCTCACCCTGAAGGGGCGAGGCTGGTGGATTGGGGCACCACCCACTTGGCTTCGTTGACACCGTGAGGTTTCCACCAAGGACCACGAAACTGTGGTTTTACCCAGAAGGGGCCACAACAATCGACGAACGTTTTATTTGACGTTAAACTGTTAAGAAATACTCTATCAACAGTGCCTTGAAAAAGGCAGCTATTGATAGAAAACGGGTCGTAGTCGAAGACTACGGAACTCGTTACGGCAAGCGTAACGAAACCGGGCGGCGAGAGCAGCGAAACACGATGCAGCGGCGGAGAGCGGCACGTCCGTTCACGGCGAGCGTCGAGCGGCGAATCCGAAATGAATGAACCGATTTTAATGAAACTTTATACGCATAAGCAGGATACAAAGGTCTAAAAAGTTAGTAGAGAACATTTTCGAAAAATAGTTTTACAGCCAAATTAGACGGATTTAAATTTTTAAATAGAAACAGATTTCCAGTTATCTTTTTTAAAAAAAAAAAGAGAATGTTCTCTAGTTACTTTTTAGACCTTTGTATCCTGCGTATGCGTATGAAGGTTTATTAAAATCGGTTCATTCATTTGGATTAATAAGGGCTTGAAAGTTTGTATGAAATGCCGTACGACGTAAATATAAAATATTTCCTATGTAACTCGGTAATAGCTTCCCAATAGTGGATTCCAATTCCAAGGATTTACCCCTTCATACAAAACCTCTTTATAGTAAACTCTCTCGACTTCAAAGTCAATAATTTATTTCAAATAAATGGACTCTAAAATAATCGTGTTCAGTCCCAGTCCTGATAAATCATGTCTTGCAACTTGGCAGGAAATCTTCAACCTTTTAACAAAATCCAATCAATCTGTATCGAGCACAATTTTTCACATTTGACATCTCAACATAATAACCTCAGCAGCTGACACACAAAACAAATGCTTGTTTCCAAATAAAAGATCCGCTATAACCATCAGCCGTGTGTTGTGTATATTGCAAATAAATCCATTATAATCTCGTTTTTTAATCGATTAGAAATCTCGGCTCGGTCACTCGTCGTACACTTCCTATATTGTTATATTCCCACAATTATCTTAAGGACATAGATTAATAGGTAATTAATGCAGACATGACAATTGTGTATAAGAGTATATTATTTATTACTAGCTGCGCCCCGCGGTTTCACCCGCGTAAATGTCGATCCCGTGGGAATATCGGGATTAAAAGTAGCCTATATGTTAATCCAGGTTGTAGCTACCTCCATACCAAATTGTATCAAAATTGGTCGGCTGGACCAATTTTGATATTTGGTATGTAATTTGAGCGTGAAGAAGTAACAAACATATAAACACACCCCCCACATACTCACAAACTTTCGCCTTTATAATATTAGTGTGATTTTCTTTCTTTAAAGGTAGTTTTATTTAAACCAAGTCTTACCCAGAGGTATCATGTTATCAGGTAACTAGGCTGTGGAGGTCAGATAGGCAGCCGCTCCATGTAAGATACTGGTATTCAGCTGCATCCGGTTAGACTGGACGCTGACCCCAACAAAGTTGGGAAAAGGCTAGGCAGATTGATTTTGAGGTGTCGAGATACTGCCTGCTAGCGATTTGGTATGTTTCGTTGATGTAATGAATTGGTTAATTTTGGCATTAATAATTATGATGTCAATTTAGAATAATAAGTAACTAAAGTGATCACGATGTAGATAATACGTTCGTCTAGGCATTAATATGATTTGAATGTAAAGTATAAATTACTTTAATTAAAGTTTATTGTGTGAATTTTATTAGTATTGTATTGGACTTTATCTCAATAGAAAAAATATAATAATTATTATTATTCAGTTGGCCTTTGCCCAGCAGTAGTGGGACAAGGATCATTTAAAAAGAACAGTTTACATAGGAATTTGAATGCTAAAACCGTACTAATACTAACCTAACGGTACTGATTCCTCAAAATACCTATTTTTATATTCAATAAGTATCTATTAGTTTTGACCAATTAACATTAAAGTCCATTTTCGTATATACAAAGAATATGGACTTTGTGTCAAAAAAACAA
The DNA here is from genome assembly GCA_948474745.1 of Oligia latruncula. Taxonomy (NCBI): domain Eukaryota; kingdom Metazoa; phylum Arthropoda; class Insecta; order Lepidoptera; family Noctuidae; genus Oligia; species Oligia latruncula. The sequence goes on from OX419683.1 coordinate 25,646,928, forward strand.
AACTACCGTCATTTAGCCAAATCGCGTCGCAACCTCAACCGGAAATTACCTATAATGTACCCTATGATATCACTTCTGCTCATTGCCCTGATCTTTGTCTCACGCGTGGGAATAAAACGTACTTGAACTTACTTTCGATTGTCGATCTCCCGACAATGATGGGAAACTGTAACTGTCATCCTCAAACAATTGTCGGCTAAGTGTAGACTTGTTAAGTGGCTAAGTACTGGTTTGTGTGCAAATTATGCTAATGGCCAAATGTTGAAGGAGTGTTATGAAGGGAGCTTTCGAACTTTTTTTTTCTTTGGAGAACAGATGTGGCCCAGTGGTTACGGTCCCGACTTACGAGTCGTAGGTCGTGGGTTCGAACCCATGCAGGCGCTTTACTTCGAGTAATTTATTTCATCACCATTGCTCTCAAAAAACGGTGAGGATTTGGTCAGCAGCCAGTACGCGGGCGGCCGCATAACGCTGTTTCGGTTTGGTTTGAGGGTAGAATCGCGATTTCAGGTTTGGTCCCATAGTAAAATTTGTTCATAATGATGAGTACAATGACCTCTTAAGAGGTTGTTAATGTTTTACCAATAACCCTGAAGTACAGATTTTACAGAAAGTTGTATCATTTGAATTATAAAGACAGAATTGGCCTCAAATGTCATGAAATAGTCATTCAATAGAGTAATTTGAACTTAAAGAGTAGATAGTATGTATTGATGATTTAAATGATAATGTTCTGTTAAAACATTTGTTACGATCACGAATCATAGGTATATTTCCGACGTACGGCATTTCATACAAACTTTTAAGCCCTTGGTTTTCGAAATGTATGAACCAATTTTAATGAAACTTCATCATCATCAAAAAGGTTAAAAGTTGGACACCGAGCGACACTAAGTAGGTTATCCAATCTTCGCGCCGCACGGTTAGGTACCTAGGTACCGCGCCGCGACAGCGGCGCGGGTGAGCATGTTTTTGTACGGACAAACAGGTAACTTAACAAGCTTATAACTTTGTGATTTTTTATGATACAGTTTTGAAATTTTGTACATAGATTCTTTACATAAAAATACTAGACACGTGTTTCGGGTTTCGCATATACTAAAAATAATTTTGTATGATAATAGATGCATTTAAACCACATTAAAGTGTACAATTCGTATATAACTTCTAATTATTTTCTTTTTATTCCTTAAACATTGAAATGCTTATACAACAACTTACTGTTTACACCAGGTACAAAATGAAATGATTAAGTAACTAAGTTTTTTTTTTTTTATAAAATGAGACTCCAACCCGACGATTATGCCTATTCGCACTATGCAAGTGGGCCCAACCCTCGGTTGGTTTATATGACTGTTGCAGGATATATGGAAACAAAGATATTGGTCTATGGGTTTGGGTGGCTAAAGTGGACTAGAAAGAACTATGGTGCTAATCTATGCGTCATGTTCGTGAACGGGCGCCGTCAGTTGGGGCTGGTCATCACTTAGTTGCCTCGGCTTATTTTAAATTATTTTATTTTTGAATTGTTGTTTTCTTACTATTTTTTGTACTATGGACGCTTTTAACGCGTACGTCTTTTTTTACATCGTACTCACATAATTGTAAATTCAACATTAATGATGTAACTAATATTTTTGTAAAAATATAATTTAAAAGAGTGTCCATGGAGTTTCTTGCCCGTTCTTCTCCATAGGTACCTACGCTTTGGAATGGGCAACTAGCTTCATATTTTCTGACTGACCGACTTCTTGACAATTCAAAAGTGCCTGTAAATGGTTTAATTGAAATAAATGGTTTGAGTTTGAGTTTGAGTTTATGGACGAGCTACTGTCCTGTTATTATACTAAGTATGTAAATAAGTTACATCCATCATGTATTATCATTTCGCGGAAATGGTTGATATTCAAGTATGCATTTTAATTACAAATTACCTACAAACAATATGAGGAAACTTGTAATGACATTACCTATTAAAAATGTTAATTTTCAAAACCCGTGGGATAATATTTTTGGTATACCTACTAACTATAATAGTTACATTAAATTATGTGAATATAATCTTACTGAATGCAAGTTCGAGACATTTCTATGATATTTTTTTATGAACATTGACTATTACAGTGCAGGTACACATTTAGAAAATCTTTAGTAACCACCATCTTGAGTATACGACTTTTAAAACAAAAATACTAAAACATTTAATAAAATCAATAAACATTAAAATATTCAAATAGTAACTTGGACCCTGTTCCCGATACCGGTGGGCTACTATTTTTTATATTTTTAAATGTTTTTATATTTTTTATATTCTAATATTTAAAAATATAATTTATATGTGTTATTTAATGAAATAAAGGAGGTTATAATTACTAGCATTGCCCCGCGGTTTCACTCGCGGAAGTTTCGATCCCGTGGTAATATCGGGTTAAAAAGTATTCTTTGTGTTAATCCAGGAAGTGGTCTATCTATGTGCTAATTTTTATCCAAATCTGTTCAACTGTTTACACGTGATTGAGTAACAAACATCCAAACTTTCACATTTATAATATTTCTAGCAGTGCCCCGCGGTTTCGCGGGAATGTCTGGATAAAAACTACCCTATGTCCTTCCCCGAGATACAATCTATCTCTCTGCTAAATTTTGTCGAAATCCGTTCAGTGGTTTAGGCGCGAAAAGGTAATATACAGACAAACAGACAGAGTTACTTTCGAATTTTCATAATATTAATAAGTATGATAAATACCTATTTATCTCCTTTGAAAACGACGTTTTTGGACGACTTCTTGCACAGTACAGAATACTTTCTATAGAATATTTTATATTAATGATAAATTAAAGATATCTACTACGGCTTACCTCTTACAAAAATTTTTCCTTCGCTACTGTTGCTTAGCAGTTTAAAACATACTTACGAGTATATTTATTATTAGCGAATAGGATAGATTATAATGTGAGGTGTTACTTTTATAGTGCTTGTGGTTGGGGGGAGCCGCCCTTGCCATGGTACAAACGCCAGTACATCAAGCTACTGCAATCTGTCAAATTTCTTTAATAGATTTTTCATTTTATTGCTAAAGCGTACCTGACTAAAGGAACATTTAATTAAAAGTTAAGTCATTTCAAAAATATTTTCCTTTCTACCATTTCCTTTTCTTTTCTATCTTTTACCACGTTTTAATCTTTGCACATTTGAAAACATAAAAGGTAAGTTGTTTTTGGGGTTACTAACTTATACGGCTGTTAACTGCACCCTATCAATCACAATCTGGATAATTTGGATTTATATTGCTAATCCATTACTTCATATGTTCGAAAAATGTGTCTGCTCAACAGCGTAAATAACGCAATGAATGTTGTTGAACTGTCAAAATGAAAGCCTTTGCTACTGATAGTGCGTTACGCAATTACCCCAGTGGATCTGGGAAACTAACTTCTAAGGCCTCACTTTACAAAGCATCTATCCCGTTAATATAACTATTAAGCAAGTTGAATAAACAGGAAGGTAAGAAATCTCTTCCTAAAAAGAAGTATCTATGTTCTGACACGATAATAACTCGTCACTTCACTTCAGACAATAGCTCATCAAGCATTGGTCTTTAGAACAAAACACACCCACTACAGTGTTAAAGTAAATATAATATTACCACAGAAGGTCAAAACAAATTCATGAAATATACATTTTGTCATTAAAATAATGTATTGTGGTAAATTAAAGGAATAAGCAAGCGGCAAGCGTGGGACGCCCCCCAGCTAGATGGACGGACGACCTAAAGAAGGTGACTGGGGTAGACTGGATGCGGAAGGCGGAGGACAGGGTGCTGTGGCGCAGTCTGGGAGAGGCCTATGTCCAGCAGTGGACTGCGATAGTGCTGAGTTGATTGATTGAAAGGAATAAGTACCTAAGCAAATAATAACTAATACCTATTTAATTAATCAAAATAACAAAACTAAATCCTAACTTAACTAAAACTATACACAAACTAATATAGCGTCGAAAAATTCAAAAATTAAATCCTAACTTAACTAAAACTATACACAAACTAAAATATAACGTCGAAAATTTTAAAAATTAAATCCTAACTTAACTAAAACTATACACAAACTAAAATATAACGTCGAAAAATTCAAAAATGAAATCCTAACTCAACTAAAATTATACACAAACTAAAATATAGCGTCGAAAAATTCAAAAAATTCATTCAAAATCATCATTTTCTTGCCTTAAAATTCAAATTTATTTAAGGTCGGCGCAACATATCTTTTGCTCCCATATGTACTTTTCTATTAGTCGTCATCTCGGTTTCTAGCCATCCACATCATTCGTACTGAAAATTTTCTTCGCGACACTCCCCTCATTCTTCACAATATAATAATAACCATTCTTAAAAAAAAACATTCTACTTTTTGAAGTGAAACGAGGCTCACGTTTATGCATATTTCATTAAATGAGAAGAAAGATATTTAGCTGTTATTCTTCGACAGATGCCTGAATGAAATGAACATAATATCACGGCAAATTGGCGTAGGGTGAACTAGGGTGTCACAACAAATAATTTCCCTAACGGATTAAGCGCAAAGGTCGTCCGATCATGTTAAGCTACGCTTGCCGACGACGACGGTCCGTGGATGGGTGACCATCTTCACATACCAAAACCACTCCGTTACTCGGAAAGCACGCTAAGCCGTTGGTCCCGGCTGTCATTCGTGTATCTTTGACAGTCGTTACGGGTCGTCAGAAGTCCGAAAGTCTGACAACCAGTCTTACCAAAGTGTATTACCCAGTAAGTAAGTGGGTTGTGGAGGTCAGATAGGTAGTCGCTCCATGTAAAATACTGGTATTCAGCTGTATCCGGTTAGACAAAAAGCCGACCCTAACATAGTTGGGAAAAGGCAGATGATGGATTAAGCGCAAAAAAAACGCATACGATACGTTAAGATAATGACCCCTTTAGAAAAATAAATGTGTCATTAATCGTTTCAGTTGAGCACAAAGCTTTATTGCTTTTATAAAACTCAACGGTCAATCAAAGTAATCTAAACTCTACTGGCAGTGGTCTTTTGTATACTGTTCAAATGGGGATTATGTAACAATAAGAATCTTTATTAACTACATGCCTATTTGACAAATGTTACTATTATAAGGGTTCTTTGTTATTATTGCATCTGAGGGTGCAACCCTTTTGCTTGCGTTAATCCCTTATCCCTTTCTACAGCCATGGTAGGAGGGGCTTGCTTTGTCCAAATCCATCATGGCCGCCTGTTACTAAACTTGTTTTTGTAAATGATAAATGATTTATTTTCTGTAAGTAGGTTTGTACAAACACTTTTACACGTCAATTATATTTTTTTAAACTGGATGAGGTCGGCGATTCCTATCTGACTATTCTGGGAATAAAGGCTGAAACAAACTCAGAGGTCACAGTCTCTTTTAAAGTCCAGACAGAATCTTGGTCAGATCGTGTGAAGACCATGTAGATTGGTATCTGAAACGGTCTTTTGAGGAAAGAACCACACTCCACCAAACTCACACCAAAAGAGCGTCGAAGCGCGGCGAAGCGGAACGCAGTTTCAGTGTCATATGAATTTTAACTTTATTTTTATTACTATAATACTTATTATCGCATGAGAAACTCGAACGAGTCGCGCGGATGCCAGCGGCGCCGCTGGGATTCCGGCGAATTGCCTTCTCTACGGAGCGGTTGCGGTTGAGCCTAAATTACTCAAACGATCATGATTAAAACTAACTAAGAAGGAAAACAGAAAAAAAGGAATGACCCACATAGTCCTCACATTCACAATTATTAAATTTAAAGAAAAAACTTTACAAAGTAAATATTCAAGTCATTTAGGTACCATGTAGGTTGTTGTCATGTTCCGTATATGTTAGTATATACGGGACATGTTCATGAACGGGCGTCGTCAGTTGAAACTGGTCATCTCTCAACTGCCTAGGTTTATCTTTCATCTTCTATTTTGAAATGTTTTTTTTTATATACATTGTTCTCACAAAGAATAATGTACCAAGGATTTTGTAATATCTTGATTTAAAAGAGTTTTCTTGGAGTTTCTTGCCCGTTCTTCTCCATAGAGATCTACGTTTTGGAATGGGCACCTAGATTCAACTTTCTGAGTAACTGACGGACTCTTTGACAGTTCAAAAGTGCCTGTAAATGGTTTCAATTGAAATCATATTGAAATCAATAGTTTGAGTTTGTTCATTTTTCTTAGAACAAAAAGAAAGCATACCTAATGTGTTGTGTAAGAGTCACAGTGCAATCATATTATTATAACTCATCATCAACTGCCTAGCCCTTTCCCAATAATGTCGGGGTCGGCTTCCAGTCTAACCGGATGCAGCTGAATACCAGTATTTTACATGGAGCGACTGCCTATCTGACCTCCACAACCCAGTTAGCCGCACAGGTCGATCGATCAGGTTAAGCTACGCTTGCCGCGGTTGGTCTGTGGATGGGTGACCATCTTTACATACCGAGACCTCTTCGTGCCTCGGAAAGCACGTTAAGCCGTTGGTCCCGGCTGTCATTCGTAGATCTTTGACAGTCGTTACGGGTAGTCAGAAGCCCGAAAGTCTGAAAACCAGTCTTACCAAGGGGTATGTAATACGATACCCCTTGGTAAGACTGGTTTTCAGACATGCTGCTGTTTCCTCATGGTGTTTTCCTTCGCCGTTTTGAGAGCAGTTGTGATAAATAATTTAAACAAAGTAAAACGCTTGACTGGGTTCGAACCTATGACCTACATGACTTATAATTCTCAGTAGTTTTCACTGGGTCTCCACTGCTCTATATAATTTACGTATTTAAACATTATGAAACATTGATTATCAAGGATAAAAACTTACGTCTAATTTTAGATTTAGTCGATGTATAGAGGTGACACTTCTACATCTTCTTTAGCGTGTCGTTTTAATCTATTGTCACAAAAACGTTAGAAATGCGCTGCAAGAACATCGGATAATCCATTTTCTTGAGATTGATTTATATGTTATGCTGTTTCCAAGTTAGATTAGTTATTGTAAGTGTGAATAAAACGCGAGCAACTTATGTAAAATTGTTAGTTTCTGTGATATTTATTGTGGAAGATTTTTCAATCGAAAATAGAATAATCCTATAGCATTTTAGTTGAAATTGATGTGATAAGCTCAATTGTAGTATCTGCACCCATAGATATGAATAAAGTATTCTATATATCGTCGACCGTAGGTTCAATTGATGTAAGGGACAAAATACGCAAAATTAGTTGAGTATACAGTTTTGTTCAGAATTTTGCGCTCTTTCGAATGGTGTAGGATATGAAAAAATTCTAGCTTAAAAAAAATGTCCCTTACCCTACTGATTTTTGGATTCAAATTTCGAATCAGCCCCTTAACAACAATGTATCTGAAAAACTATGCAATATAGCAACTTGAAATGGTGTAATTACCGCCGCCAATCCACTTCACATAAGGTAAGGGTCTTCCCAATCAACGAATTATTCTTCATACATTTTTTCAACAAACCTTTGCACTATTTTTTCATTATAGATTGGATCCAACGTAGAGATCAATTTAATGTAAGGGACATTACTAACAAAACACGTTGGTGTAAGGGACGTCTATTTTCTTAAATAACTAATTTATTTAAATAAATGTTACACAGGTAGATAGAGCACTAAAATACAAGATTATGTGTGAAATCAGATCCGAAAAAGGTTAATAACAAAAAAAGTTATAGTCGATTTAGTCCGAAAAAAAACTTTGTCGGCCTCTCCTGAAAAATCGTATTTTGTCCCTTACCTCAATTTAACCTACGGTCGACGATATATATATAGTATTATATACTATTAACGAATTAACTATTCGCTGTTAACGAACATAGTCAACGCAAAGTATTTATAACTAGATTTTTATATGTGGAAGCTTGTAATTAGCAAATTTTCCTGCCTACGAATGATTTTTTATTGTGTTATTATTCTGTAAGCCTTCTGTAAAATAAAATAAATATTAATCTTGTTTGTAATTAAGTAATAAAATGTTAAGCATATTGGCACCCTACGAGCTACGTCAAAAACAGACGCGCCCTCGGGCCCCCTGACCCGAACGTGTCCCCCGCCATCCACAGGAACCTCAGACAGAATCTTTCTCAACTTCGGTAAACTGCCACTGACAAGTAGACATTTGCCACATTTTCCTATCTAACACCACGCAGTAGTGAAGGGTTTTCGGGTGTTGGCAGTCGTAACTTGGATCTTCAAAAGTATTGATAAAGAATATGAATAATAATAATTTATTTAATGAAAATACAGATTTACCACATGTAAAGTTGATGGTTTATGCACAGTCCATAATTTACTTGCTTAACTAATACCAAGGGTACTAAAAATAGTCAGACTTCATAATGAAGTGAGGTCGGTCGAAGTCACTTGTTAACCATTTGAATTGCCCATAGGTACCTACCTCATACCAACGTACCTACACTACAATATTGAAAATGGTAAACAAAGCTAGCCAGACCTGATTTTACTATTCTTATACCAAAAACCAAATTTTAAAATATGGTTTTGGTGAAATGCATGAGAATTTTTGCCGAAAGACGTCCAGCGTTCACTGCTGGACATAGGCCTCCCCCAACCCGGTCATGTGCCTCTCCCATCCATCGTCATCCATTCATACAAGTTCATCGGTCCACCTTGTGGGACGTTTTACAATGCTGCGCCATTCGGTAGTGGGTACATGGCACGCAGAATGGACGGCCGATGCAGCCAAAAGGCTCTGGAGTGGCGATAATGTACGTATACCAAATTTTACTAAAACAACTTACAAATCTCTAAGACTACTAAAACAAACTTAAAATAAAAGCGCGCTGCTCGGCACCGAATGTTGAAAATTAGAGAATGATGGATCGAAAAGAAGTAAAGGAAGACAACGTTAACGCTGGGTTGACATGCGAGAAAGTCGCTCTGATTGATGAGACTGAAGTGCAATAGTTATAGTTTTTAATTTTTAGTTTATCAGCAAAAAAAATATTATTATATTAATTATTTGAAAATGAGCGTTGAAGACAAAGGCCTCATTAACGTCAACATTTCATGATGAAATAACCTTTTGAAAAACATTACCCGTGTATATATAGGGTTTTCGTGAAGTGCAATCAACCAGTCACATTACTTATGTATTAGACCCTGCAACGTGGCCAACGTTGGGATGCGCTAAGGTAGCCAGTGAAATTCAAATTTAGTTTCGTTTTTGTAATTCGCATATCAGTATCGGATGTATGTCGATTAAAATATGATCCGACCTAGCAAATGTCTTTTCACAATTATAATTATTAGAATCAGCAATACAACACAATATTTTAGTATGTTTATGTTAGGATAAGCGCATTTACCGCATTGGGTTATGTCCTGTAATGGTTTATGTAAGTGGAAATAAATAAATAAATAAAAATAAAATAAAAAACTCCTAAGTTACAATTGCCCTCAAATGTCATGATATCGTGAAATACTCATTCAATAGGGCAATATGAACTTAGAGAGTTGTATTTGATGATTGTTAAGATTATAATTTTATAAATAAATATTTGCTATGGCCGAGAATCATATTTAGATCTGCATACAATATGACACTAACCTGCAAATTGCAAAAAAAATTAGGTAAGTACATTTTAAATTTCGCAGTCTAACCTGAAGCTTTCGCCTTAACTATCTGAAACTAAAGGTCTCTGAGTGCACTGACACAGACAGCGCCTTTAAATAAATAATTAAGTTGCTAGTAGAAGCTATTTCTTTCACAGGGCACTTACTAAACCCTTTTTGTCGAAAGACAGACTAGATTAAGTTGGCATTCACAGGACAGCAGTTTAATATATCATATCCTAAAAACTAGATGAGGCCTAAGAAGAAAGGCCGAAACAAACTCAGAGGTCACCGTCTCTTTTAAAATCATCAGTTATAATCTTGGTCAGATCAAGTGACGAGCATGTAGATTGGTGTCGGAAATGGTCTTTTGAAGATGGAACCACACAAATTGAGTGATCCTGTCCAGTCAGTACACGCAATTATCAGTAATAATGGTCGGTTTCACCATTGGTCATACATATCTATTCCGTTAACTTTTCTATGGTTAACCCAACCACATAGGTACTGACCAACTGATCCAACCCCACCGTGTAATCCGCGTTACTGTTTGAGCCAACTGTTTTTGTAAGATCAACAAATACTTCCGGTTGGATACACTTATATAAAAACCATTCTATCTTTAGTAATTAAACAAGTGTTTAAATCACACAGTTTCTGTTCATTTTTTTTTGTTAACATTTTTTGTGTCCCACTGCTGGGCAAAGGCCTCCCCTTTTCCTTCCAAACCTCCCTGTTTTGTGCGATCTCTGGCCAAGTTGGCCCTGCGAATGTTATTACATCGTCACACCACCTTCGCCTTGGTCTACCTCGACGCGCGCGCCCATATTAGTACATGTACATAATTATCTTGCCAATTTGAATGCTGGAAAAATCCAAGAAATACCGCAAATAACCTTCTAATACTAAATAAACTAAAAAACGATTAAAATAAATATATTATTTTGCCAAAAGGTTTCATAATTCAAGGGTTGTGGCTAAGTAATAACAGCCACACGGCTCGATTGTTCAGGTAAAGCAACTATTGCCGCGGATGGTCCGTGGATGGGTGACCATCTTTACATATACCCTGACCCTTAGGACCCTTTCTTTTTTTTTACCCCTCCGTGCGTCGGAAAGCACGTCAAGCCATTGGCCCCGGCAGTCATTCGTAGATCTTTGATAGTCGTTACGGGTCGCTTCATGTAAGATACTGATTAAGCTACGTCTGGTTAGACTGGAAGCCGATCCCGATATAGTTGGGAAAAGGCTTGGCAGATGATGATGAAGTATCATTACAGAATTAAAGGCCGAACATGTTTGTCCAGATAATAAGAGTAAACTGTGAATAAATAGTGTTCAAATTAATTAAAGGTTAGGCACCGTAATAATAATGATACAATGATTGTTGACATAACCGTCCCGCATGATGAGAACCTCGTGAAAGCCGAGAGAGATAAACAAATCAAGTATCATGACTTGACTCGCGAGGTTGTCGACATGTGGGATGTGGACTTAGCGATCATTGTGCGAATAGTTGTGACAGTCAATGGGTTAATAGCGCAGAGTCTCGACCAACACTTTAACACCTCGTTGGACAGCTGCATCAAGGGCTTGATTGGGAAAGCGGTACTTCTGGACACGGCTCGCATTGTCAGGAGGTTCCTCTCTCTGAAGCCCAGAGAGAGGAACAGCTTGGACCCTGTTCCTGATACCAATACCAGAGCTACAATTTTTTTATATTTTTAAATGTTTAAATATTCTTATATTTAAAAATATAATTTATATGTATTAAATTAAATAAAGAGACAGAATAGAGATACGGAGAGATACAAACTGAATGAAACGAAATTATTGGACGGCATTTGGTTCTCATAGCCATCATCATCATTCTCTTGTCCTTCATCATCATCATCAGTCTACAGCAGTCCACTGCTGGACATAGCCCTCTCCTCCTTCGCCCTCTCCTCTCCTATTGCACGCCATTCAACTCGATTTTCGACAACTCTCATCCAGCTGCTACCAGCCATCCTGCGAAGATCGTCGCTCCCCTAGCCTTATCCCAATTTATTCAGGGTCGGCACAACATGTCTTTTTCCTCCATACTTCTCTATTAGTCGTCATCTCAATAGTCAGCCTCTTTCCAGCATTATCATATTTCACACAGTTCATCTATAATTTATTTGGTCTCAACCATCTTATAACCATCCACAGTCATACTTAAAACTTTTCTCAGACATTTTACTCATTTCTTCCATTCATATGCCCGTATCATGACAATCGATTTCCAGTTTTCAGTCACCGGTTCCACTTTTAGACGTCTCATAGTAATTGTCCATGACGTTTTCATCTTTGACCTTCTACATCAACTATATAAAAAAAAAACCATTGTTGTAGACTTTTTTAGAATTATTTCTAACTAGCAGCGCCCCGCGGTTTAACCGCATAAGTGGCGATCCCATGGGCGATCCCGTTCGAAAGACACATGGCACCATCTATTATCATAATAACGTTATTGTTGTTTTTCTCGGGAACAGCACTTTTTTTCGGGATGAAAGGTACCCTATGGCCGTTTCTGTACATTTGACAACATATAAGCAAAATTTCAAAAAGGCATCAAACAAACTTACTTTCGCATTTATAATATAAGTTAGGATTATTTTTTGATGCCCTATGATTTTTTCTTTTTATATGTATAAATAAGTACTTGTACATATATGTAAACAATTTTCTTTTGTTTTCTACTGCGTATTCTCCACTCACTACCTAAAGCTAATCTTGTTTATTGTTATCACAATTATCTTTTTCCGAGAATGCGTGTAGGTATCTTCCCACCGTTCGGAATCAGAGAGTTCATGAAGAAAACAAGTTATTAAGATAATAACATCTGAACTAATTAGACACCTTATACTCTCAAGAACAACAAGTTGATTTTCCCTCATTCTCTTCTATACGTACAGTCAACAGCAAAAGTAGATGATCAAAGTCAGAAATTCAATACTAATTAACGGAGTTCGCGTCAGAACTGTGTGGCGTCGAAGTACTACTACTTAGAATACTTACTACGTAGAATACTTTTGAATCACTTCGACGCCACCCAGTTGGTTGCTGTTGACTGTACAGTCGCCAGCATATCAAGCTACCCGAAACTGTAAAATTTTTCCAATCAACTTTGAACCTTTTACTTTAGCGATAAAGTTGAAACTCTATTAAAGAAATTTGACAGATTGTAGTAGCTTGATGTGCTGGCGTCTGTACATTGAACACAGAAAAATAATCAGCCTATAATGCATGCCGGACAAACTGGGCCCAAATAGCGCAGAATTGGTGCCCTGACACAGTGAGGCGGGGTCGTGGCAGACCACGTAGGAGATGGTGGGACGAATTGGATAGGTTCCACCAAGACTGGAAGAAGGACGCGCGGGGTCGCGAAAGATGGAAGGAGGGGAGGGAAGCCTTTGCCCAGGAGTGGGAAAGAACAGGTTAAAATAAATAAAATAATAATAATAATGTTCCCACTGTGTGACACAGGTCTCCTCTCTGTGAGAGGGAGTGGACCGTCATCCAATGTTCCCACTGCTATAACAGAGGCCTCCTCTCTGTCAGAGGGAGTGGGCCGTCATCCACCACACGGGCCCAGTGCGGTCTAGCAGATGTGAAATTACGTCGAATTTTTGGTTCTAGAACATGCGGCGTTTCCTCACGTGTTTTTCTTGAGCAAGACCAAATAACAAATAGTGGGTAGAAGAAAAGTGTTTCACAAGGGGAAACCTTTGAAAGTAACTTTCAAAGCATTTTTGCCAAGTGTTTCGAAATTCGTTTAACATTTAAAAATTAGAAGAAATAAACTATTGCTTAACTGAAAAGTTGGCAGAGTACGTCACAGAGGGTGGTGAAACTGTGTTTACGAAAAGTTGGTCTATTCACCGGAATAACAAAGACCTTGTTTCAAGTAAAATAAACAAGAAGTTATTGCTCAACACAATTTTACTGAAACAGTGTAAAACGCCATCACATATTATAAACTTGACCGTTAGTAGAAGCTTACAAGTATTGAGATAGGCGAAATCATTTCCCGCTTTAGCAGACCTCTCTTTCTACCCTGTAGTCTGTCTCTTTCGCACACACCTCCCCTCCTACCAGGCGCGCGAGGTAACTGGTGATCCGAGCCTGTTCATCATTGGCGTGATATTTCCCGCGCAGTTCACTTGTGCTAAGACTAATATTTTATCATCTGATTCCAAGGAAGAACACATGTAAGTGCACAAGTGATTTTATATTAAACGATGTTATCGTTCGTTGTTTAAAAATGTTTTATCACGTTCCAGCGCGGTATAGGTACGGCTGTAGCCGTCATTTTAACAATAAAACTTGATTGTGTTTTGTTTACCACGCGCGAACCTGTTAAAAATATATTTTCTACCCTCAGTATTTCTTTTTAAGTAGGAATATGAATTCCTTTTAGAGATCGTGTCTTACTTAGGTTTTATTATCCTTTTGTAGTGTACCTAAACCTAGGAGCGCTTAACATGGGGTCCGATGTCCAGGATAAACCAGTGGCAACCGCCGCTGGCGGATCGGGTACCAAACCGCAGAAATGTAAATCGCGTTTACGTGAACGGCAATCATCATTATCGAGCAGTAGCAGTAGTAGCAGCTCGACATCATCATCTAGCTCCTCAAATCAAGTTTCAAAGAAAAGGAATTCTAAGCGCCGTCGACGGCATCAGTCTAAAAAACGAAGGCGTGACCGTCATCTTATTGATAAATTATCGAAAGATTTAGAAAAGTTACAAAAATCTGTTCAGAGTTATGAATACCCTCCAATTTATAATTGTAATAGTGATAATGTTTCCATTGTAAGCCGAGATGTAGATAACGAGCTTTATAACGAATATTGCGCCTCGCAGGCGTCACCAATACAGAATTCTGAGTATCCGGTAGTTGTACCGGAATTATCTTTTGATATTGAAACAAAGTTAAAAGACCCCGCGGTTCCAAAAACTCCAGCAAATTATTTAAACATGTTGGACGAAGTTCAGCGTTTTGGGCAAAACACGTGGACTGATATTAGATACGCAGAAACACAAAAATTATATAATCATTCACCGGGATTTACGGAAATGGAATCAAACGAGGAGGTAAAGGCGTATGATAATATACGCCACCTGGCGTATTCCGATAAATCTTACGCAGCTATTACATTCGGCATTTTGAAGCAAAAAGAGGTTTTATTAAGTAGTTTACGTAACTTAATTGCATGGTATCAAACACCAGATGCTATTCTTACTGATTTAAAAAATAAAATTGATGAAATCTTTCTAAAAGGAGAATTCCAGAAAGTTTCTCAAGACCTCTTACAAATGGCTTGTGGCCACAGAGCAGAGACTATAGAAATGAGAAGGGACGGTATCCTTAAGTACATTAGAGACCCTTTGGTAAAAACGGCTGTAAATAAAATCCCTCCTTCAAATACACACATTTTCAATCCGGAAGCTCTCACATCGGCCCTTGAAAAAGCAGGCGGTGTTAGGAAGGCATTCTGGCCAGTGAACAAGCCTAGCAGCGGGAATGCTTCGCGAGCAAAACCCATTAATTCTGCTACCCGTTTCCCCTCGCAGGGGCATGTACGTAATGTGCCATCGCATGGTCACGGTCACCCAAGCTATTGCTATGATGTATCAAGCAATATGCATGGCCCTCACATTCAGCCCTCGCAGGGTAATTATCAAGGCTACCATAACTACAACACGAAAGTACAAAACAATGCTGGCACAGACCAACGCAGTGGTAACTCTAACAATATGAGTTGTAATAATAATTTTCGATCTCGCGGATCGCGACACTCACAAAGAGGTCAGAAACGCCGCTCGTCGCCTTCGGGCTACAGAGGCAACAAAAGACAGAGACAATGACTCACAACCTTTCCTAGCCGGACAGTTAGCACATTTTGTCAACCAGTGGAAGCAAATGGGGGCCCCTTCCTTTATATTACGGATAATAACAGGGTATCGCATACCCTTTCGGCAAAAACCTCCTTTGATAACACCGGACCTAAAAGGCGATCGCCATCGCACCTTAGAGTCAGAGGAGATGTCTTCACTCATTCGCCAAATGAAACTTCAAGGCGTGTTGAAGGTAGTACCTCTCACTCCGAGCTTTGTGTCTTCCCTATTCTTGGTACCAAAAAGCGATGGATCCTACCGACCTGTACTCAATCTACGGTTGCTCAACCACTATATGCTAACAGAACGGTTTCGATTAATAAACATGTTCCGCGTCCCGGACTTTCTCCAATCTCAGGATTGGATGTGCAAGGTCGACCTTTCACAAGCATACTTCAATCTACCGATAGCAGAGTCACACAGGCGATTTCTACGTCTCCTTTACAGGGACGAGGTACTGGAAATGACATGCCTTCCGTTCGGGCTAAGTACAGCCCCAAAAATTTTCGCTTGTCTTACAAATTGGATTGCTCAAATTCTTAGAGAAAAAGGTCTGAGGATAATAGTTTATTTAGACGATTTTATGCTAACATATCAAGACCCAAAGGTATTAGTCCAGCAGGTGGATCTGCTATTGGAGACGCTAGAAATCCTCGGATTCCAAGTGAATTACGGAAAGTCTGTACTTGTTCCACAAAAATCGGTAACATATCTCGGAATTGTTTGGCATCCTTGGACAAATCACAAGCAACTACCAGCGGAAAAGTCATCTGCCGTAATCAAAAAAGTCACACATGCTTTAATGACAGGCAAAGTGTCCCTAAAAGAATTACAAAGCCTGGTAGGCCTGCTGAACTTTGCAAGCTTTGCGGTCCCCCGAGGCAGTTAAACCACCGGTCCACTCAGAAGTTCCTAAACTCTCTGCCCGAGTACACAGCCCCATCAACCAGATATGTGCTACTTCACTCGGTGTTAGATGAGATGCAATGGTGGCTTCAACATTGCCATCTTTCATCCCCACTTCATATTCCACCTCCGACACATTACTTAACTACGGACGCCTCGGACATAGCATGGGGAGGACAGCTCGACAACCAAAACATGTCAGGTGTTTGGAACACAGAGGAACGATTTTTACACAGCAACGTAAAGGAGTTGTTAAAAATACTGAGAGCCCTAGAGTTACAAGCGACAAACATAGCTGGAGGTTCAGTTCTCATTCAATCGGACAACCGATCCGCGGTAGCCTATCTTCGCAACGAGGGCGGGACCAAGTCCAAGTTACTCATGAAGGTCACATACAAAATTCTACAGATCCTGGACCACCATCAGATTCAATTTAAAATTTATTATTTTCCCGGGAGGTTCAACAATCACGCGGATTGCTTATCCAGACACCGGCGAACCCCAGAGTGGCACTTAACATCGAATTGCACAGAGATGATCTTTGCAAAAATGGGAATACCAATGATCGACCTGTTTGCATCCGAGACCGCAAGAGTAGTAGCGAATTATGCAACCCTAGACTTGAACGATCACGAAGCGATGATTCACGATGCTTTCAGCACCACTTGGAATTTCCCTCTGGCATGGATATTCCCACCACCATTTCTTATTCCCAGAGTATTGATGCACCTCAATCAAGCAACAGGTCTGTACCTCATTGTAGTCCCACGTTGGGAGAAGGTATTCTGGCGGGCGGACCTGAAATCACGGGCAATCGCAGCCCCTTTCACCATAACGAATCTGAAACGATTCCTAGTCGACACGTCGACGGGGTTACCACCCCCCAAAGTCGAGAACATGGTTCTAGAGGTCTGGAAATGTGGGAATTTCCAAACTGTTCGACATACTGTAGCCCTGTTGTGCCTTTGTTCGGGTCGCAGGATTCACGACTTGACCCTTTTGGGAGTTGACAGAGATCAATACATTATCAAGAATGACTTAATTACTTTCTGGCCTCAATTTGGGTCCAAAACAGACTGTAAAGATTATAGACAATCAGGGTGGAGTCTCATGGCTAACACTCAAAATCAAAACTTAAATCCTGTATTTTGGGTCAATCAAACTATAGCCAGTCTAAATGAAAGACGTAGGAGTTCTGGTACATCAAATTTATTTATAAACCTGCGAGGTCCACCATCACCTGCTTCCAGGACGGTCATTGCAGGTTGGTTCAAATCGCTTCTGAAGGCAGCAGGTAAATCTGCAACGCCGGGAAGTGTGCGTTCGGCTGTAGCTTCTAGAAGTTGAATTGACAATTTCCCCCTGGAGGATATTTTAGAGAAAGGGAATTGGAAATCTGTAAAAACTTTTCAAAAATTCTATCGTCGTGAGGTAATGGTTTCCTCAAGTAATAGTAATCCTAACACGGATATTTCTACACTTTATGTTCCGGTTCGTTGATTTTGACACTAGATACTCGTACTTCATGATTGCAGTATTAAACATTAGTCAATTACATTCAACTGTTTATAAAATTATGATTTATCGTTTAATTATAATGATTAATTATAAAATTGTCTACATTTATAAGTTTGTCATGTGATAATTTAATTAATTATTTAAAAATAAAAATCTCTTTCTTCATACACTGCCTTTCATTTTATTTTACCTATTTTTATACACACCTACTACTTTCATGGTAGTTTATTGATACATAAATCCAGTCACATTGGCGTTTTTCCTCATCACCAGGCGATAACAAACAGGTTTCAATACTTGTAAGCTTCTACTAACGGTCAAGTTTATAGAAGCGTTTTACCTGAAATAAAACGATTATTATATACTTACCTTAGTAGAAGCTTACTTTTAATCTCAATCAAAATCAAAATCAAAATATTTTATTTCACATAAGCCTAAATGGGCACTTATGAAACGTCAGAAGCTAGGTGCACGGTTCCAATTGGTCGTTTCTCTGCCTGGTGGTATTTCGACACAATGATGAACAGGCTCGGATCACCAGTTACCTCGCGCGCCTGGTAGGAGGGGAGGTGTGTGCGAAAGAGACAGACTACAGGGTAGAAAGAGAGGTCTGCTAAAGCGGGAAATGACGTCGCCTATCTCAATACTTGTAAGCTTCTACTAAGGTAAGTATATAATAATCGTTTTATTTCAGGTAAAACGCTTCTATTTTGTTTAGATTGACTTCTGAAATTTGAGGCTCGTGGTTAAATAATAACAACCTAACAGGTCGATCGACGGTTAAGCTACGCATGCTGGTGATTAGGGGATTGGTGAGCATCCATTACATATCGAGACCCCGCCGCGCCTCGGAAAACTCGTTGGTCCAGGCTGTCATTCGTAAATCTTTTACAGTGGTAACGGGTATTCAGAAGCCCAAAAGTCTGAACTGGGTTGAAGAGGTCAGATAGGCAGTCGCTCCATGTAATATATGGGTAATCAGCTGCATCCAGTTAGACTGGAAGCCGACCCCAACGTAGTTGGATAAAGGTTAGACAGATTGAACAAGAGACAATAACGTCGGTCGTGAAGAAAATTTTGAGTATGGCTGTAAGAGTAAAATGTAAGAGTCAAATTCCGTACTAGTATCTAGTTTAATTTATCTTATACTAGCTGCGCCCCGCGGCTTTACCCACGTAAATGTCGATCCCGTGGGAATATCGGGATAAAAAGCCTATATGTTAATCCAGGGTGTCAGCTACCTCCATACCAAATTTTAGCAAAATCGGTCCAGCCGTTTGAGCGTGAAGAAGTAACAAACATATAAACACACACACTCACAAACTTTATAATATTAGTGTGATTAATATTATTTTCTTTCCCTAATAACCTATATGGCCGTGAAATATTAGGTTTTAATTCTGGCTCATTATCAAAAATGTTCTTTAAATACCATCATAAAGCATTCGTATGATGCTTCTTCTTCTCCGTGTCACTGGTACGACAGTATTTCAAATTATGTTGGCCCAAAATTTTGCTACTTACACAGCGTCGTCGGTGGCAGCGCAGATGTCACTATGGCTGCATGTTTTGGTACACAGAGGGCAGGATTCCTATCCTGCTCTCTGTGTCGATACAGCTCCACATCCACAACTGTTGCGGTCGCCCCACTTTACTAGATCATAGTTACATCTTCCCACTTGGGTCCTGTTACAGTTCAGGAACTTAAAAATGGACCACGAAATGTTACACCCTGCACAAAGATGTGGTTAATAGCTATGATTCATCCAGTGTATTACAAACAAATACGTATGTTGTGAACTGTGTTGTAAAGTGTTTAGAAACTAAGAAATCAATTATAAATATTTAATTGATGTGGTAAAAATAACTTGGCATACAAGTGAGGGCCACATTTGCATGCCACATCAGTGCATAGTTATTTATAGAAAAATAATTGGTATCTATTGAGTCATGCTTGCAAATAAAAACATAACCTGTATGGCGATTAGTTTTGCGAAAGTTCTTGGTAGACGTAGAGACAGTAAAATACATAATTTAAATATTTATGGGTGAACAATTTGTTTTTGAGCACAAATGTTTCCAATGTTTGAAAACGATCACCTACATCTATACATTCTTCTTTCTTATTTATTCCTATAAAGTTTTTTTTCGTTGTGTCAGTGGGACAACATATTATGTCCCACGGCTGGGCAAAGCCCATCCCTTTTCCCTTCCGAACCTCCCTGTCCTGAGCGATCTCTGGCCATGTTGGCCCTGCAAACCTCGTCAGATCGTCACGCCGCCTTCGCCGTAGTCTTCCTCGATGGCGATGTCCTCCTTTTGGCGTCCAGCAAGTGACGATCTTTGCCCATCTCTCCGGGTGCATTAGCGCGTCGTGTCCGCCGCCCACTCCCAATTCAGCCTGGCTGTTTTTTCTCCAACATCTGCCACTTGAATTATGGAGCGCAGCGTGGTGTTTCAGACTCGGTCTGTGCGCTTTACGCCTTTTATGATGCTCTCCATTACCCTCATTATCTATATAATAAAAATCTTTTTTTTTTTTTCATGAATACACAATGCACAGCATAAACCGCTGCTGGGTCCAGTAGAATTTAATGCAAAAGCAGACGAATTCGCCAACTTACCGATACGCCAATATATTACTTAAAATTACGTAATTGTGGAATGCAATCAACAATCAAAAATATCTAGCACCTGTGCCAAACATGACCATCGCTGCTTTTGTATCAACAAAATTTAAGTAATTGGTAAGTAAGCCAGCATTGTGTAGCGTTCATTGTCCAACATTTGGCACGGAGGTGACTCCATATTTGTGGATTGTCGGAATAACACCAGCAGTGAAAGTCATGTCTTTAATCGATTTGAATTATTTTATGGTACATGTAATGTTTGGGTCGATTGATCGATTGTGAGAATTTCATCGATGTTTATGTATTATTAGAGATGTTTTGATTACACTTTACGATTCAACATATTTGGGTTTCTAGGTCCACGTTTAGTGTATGGTTAATAACGATACGTAATATTATTATGTAAAGCAGACAGACCATTAATTTTTAACCCATTTTCTTGTTATGGCCACTTCATCAAATAAAACTGTTGGCCAACTGATAGGTATCTTCAAGAGCGACGAAGACCAGAAAACCAATTCTCGTAATTTAAAATGTTCAAAACCTAGTCGCAGTCTCATCTTTGGCATTTTTGACAGATTGAGACTGAGATCAGACTGTGAACGTTCTTAAAATTACGAGAATTGCCCCTCAGAAATCATCCAATAACAAAGAGTTATAAAATAAAGAATAGACACCAGCACACTTTTCCAAGAATGCCAAGAAGGATTAGCTACTACCCAATCTTTTAGCCAAGGGTGACATGACGACTATTGGAGAACTATGGAAGAAAAAGATATGTGACGCCGACCTAAATAGATTGGAAAAAGAGCAAGAGAATGATGACTGATTTTAGCAATATTACCATGAACTCAAACAGTGATTTATGGCCACTGCTGGACATAGGCCTCCCCCAAGCATCTCCACTTCGACTGGTTCTGTGCTTTCCGCATCCAGTGAATTTCTGCGGCCTTCATAAGGGCCAAGTGGGGCTAGTGTCCTAATTGTCATATACTAGAAAGAAAAGAAAGAAAATTTATTTGTGGCAAACATGACGCTAAAAAAAACACAAAAAAAAAAACAAAATAACAATTTGGGAGAAAATATGCGTCACATCTACGCAAAACGGCCATCGCTCAGAATAATGCTAAGACCCTATACGAGACAGAGCCCCAGCGCTGGTTTTCAGCGACAGCCGGCGTTGACGTGATGACGTCAGCCAGTGCAGCATACGATTAGATTTAAATAAAAACAACAATCAAAATAAGAAATAAAATATACATTACAAAAAGATGGTATGAACATGAAATAATTGAAGTGGTAATATTCCGGGCAACGACTCACGCGCCGCCGCCGGTTATTAATAATCTGTGCGCGAGCGCAACTGTCACAAAGCTACTATATTTGACATTTTGTCATACTGATTTAGCAATTATCATGGTGCATTATATAATTAGTGTTATGATACAATTAGATGTGTTGGGCACAGAGTACATTTACCTATACAATACGGAAAGAATTGGATGATTGTATTATTTGGTAGAAATTACCTGATGTTGTGTCAAGGTCTTCACAGAAGGAAACGGCTCTTTAAAGATACTGATTACGCCTATGACATGATAACCAGCAACAACGGCTTTTAACAAAACATTGTTTTTATAAGGTTCTATTTTTATTCTTACAAGATGTCCTAGATTCCTAACTAGCATGGCTGCCAGACTTGTAACAATGGTGGTTTCACTTTCACAGAAAGGTCAGAGACTTGCGAATTTACGATACTGATATTATCGCGATTTGAACCCGGGGTCAAAACAAGTATAGTCAAGCAGGTGATCGTCAGTATAATTGAATGATGTTCATGCTTGTGCCCACGGTATATTAACTTTTAATGCAGTATTTTAAAGTAGGTAACGGACAATATTTTTTTCAAACTAAAGAACTATCAAACTAACTTATTCAGATTAGTTTTTTTGTAGTTTATTTCTCCACCATAAAGAAACAAAGTTTTCTACAATTAAAATTACGCATTAACAATAGGTACTTACTAACTGTAATAAAATTAATTAGGTGGAAGAAGTCAGGTAGATAAACTTAAAGAAAGCCGGCTGAGATAATTAGAAGAGAAGACAGTTTCTCAGTAAACATAATATCTTGAATATCCTTACGAAACGCCCGGGAAGAGGAAGAGCCCCCGCTACATTGAGGTCCGGATTTTCGGAAGTCGATGTCGTTGGGTTCGAATTTTCGTTGTTTGCCACCGATTTCCGGAATTAAAGTTATTTTTAACCCCCGACGCAAAAACGACGGGGTGTTATAAGTTTGACGTGTCTGTGTGTGTGTGTGTGTGTGTGTGTGTGTCTGTCTGTGGCATCGTAGCTCCCGAACGGATGAACCGATTTTGATTTAGTTTTTTTTGTTTGAAAGGTGTATTAGTCGGGAGTGTTCTTAGCTATGTTTGATGAAAATCGGTCCAAGATGGCCGCCGCTACAAAATGGCGGATAACATATTTTTTCACAATTCCCTCAATATGGGTATCAAATGAAAGGGCTTCAATAGTAGAATACTATACACTATAACAAATTTCAAATCCAAGATGGCCGCCACAACAAAGTGGCGAATTACATTTTTTTTTCTCAACTCCCTCAATATGGGTATCAAATGAAAGGGCTTGACTAGTAGAATACTATACACTATTAAAAATTTCAAATCCAAGATGGCCGCCACCACAAAATGGCGAATTACATTTTTTATCACAACTCCTTCAATATAGGTATCAAATGCAAGGGCTTGACAAGTAGAATAATTTACACTATATTGAAAGGAAATGAGGAATATTAACTACCTAACGAAATGAAAACTAAAAACTTGAAAAATATAATAAAACAAAAAATCTGTTTAGTCTTAAAAATTATTCTTCAACTATAAATTTATCAATATTTTTTGACGGATAAAAAACCTGATTAAACACCAAATTACCAGAATCTTAAAACAGAAGAAAATAAAAGAAATGAAATACAAAAATTAAGGTGTCCCTACAAAAAGCATGAAATAAAAAATTTAAATCGGGGGACCTCAGAATAGAAGGTGTTCCACAGAACGGTCCCCCGACTTCCATAAGATTTTTTCAAATTTATTTCATGCTTTTTGTAGGGATTCCTTAATTTTATTTTTGTCGGGGGTTTTTAAAATTTTTAATTTAATTTTTTTCACTTTGTAGTGTTTTTTTTTGGAAGTCTGTTGTTTTTTATTGTAAAAAGTTTTTATTTTTCACTTTTAAGTTGTAAGTACTTTACCCACACAAATCCGTATAACACTATTTGCTATGTAAATATCAGTGACAGGAAGTCATTATAACATTATCAATATAAACTAAGTGGCAAAAATACGTATAAAGCCAACTCAAAAACTACCCAAGCAAAGTTAATAAAATTTGATTTTTATTTTTTTTTATATTTTTATATTAGACCACGGCCGAGGCACACAAACACTTACATAAAAAAAAATTGAAATAGATTTACAATTGCCGGAGATATCGCGTGACTCTTCCTTTTTGAAGTCGGTTAAAAAGGGACGAGCTCTCTGCGTGTTGATCTTCATACATGATTCCCTAATGATGTGTTTTCTTTTAACGTCAGGCTCATTTCAGCCGAAAGACGTCCACTGCTGGACATAGGCCTCCCCCAAGCACCTCCACTTCGACCGGTTCTGTGCTTCTCGCATCCAACGGGTTCCTGCGGCCTTCACAAGGTCGTCGGACCATCTTGTGGGAGGCCTTCCAACGCTACGTCTTCCGGTACGTGGTTGCCGCTCCAAAACCTTTCGGCCCCATCGGCCATCTGCTCTGCGAGCAATGTGCCCTGCCCACTGCCACTTAAGTTTGGCAATTCTTCGGGCTTTGTCGGTTACCTTGGTTCTCCTGCGGATCTCCTCATTCCTGATTCGATCACGCAGGGAAACTCCAAGCATAGCCCTCTCCATTGCCCTTTGGGTGTCTTTCTTAGCCTTTTTATAAGGCCCATTATGAGCGACCACGTTTCAGTACCATTAGTCATCACTGGCAACACGCACTGGTCAAAGACTTTCGTCTTGAGACACTGCGGTATGTGGGACGAGAGATTACGTAGCTTCTCGGATGCTGCCCAGCCGAGTCGGATTCGACGATTGACCTCTTTCTCGAAGTTAGACCTACCTAACTGGACAGTAACGTCAGGCTAAAATGTGTCAAAGAGATGTCAGCAACAGAGGAGTGTGGAACTTAAAATAGAAACACGCTTGTACCATACGACTACATACAGAAAGCATGGCTAATAGAAATCTCTATTCCTAGACAGCACGTTTCGCCGAAAATTTGTTGATAGAAAACATTGTTCGTAGATATCTCGGTTCATAGCAAGCACTGTTGACAGAGATCTCTGTTCATAGATAGCACTTCTTGCCAGAAATATCATTTATGTGCGGTCGGTGGCGTCTACATCATCTTTATCAGCCATCATCTCATTATTCACCCGCTTTATAGACATAATTATCTATTACTAGCTTCTGCCTTCGGCTTCGTCCGCGTACATGTCAAAATTATACCACAGGATCGTGCTACCAGGACAGTAAGAAGCCTTTGTCCTTCCTCAGGATGCCATTTATCTCCTTGCCACATGTTATCGATATCCGTTCAGTGGTTTAGGCGTGAAAAAAGTTACTTTCGAATTTATAATATTAGTTAATCAGCATCATTTCAGCTGAAACTTTTACTGCTAGACATGGACTTCCTTCAAGCGTCACCACATCAACTAACTGACTGTTTACATGGTTTACTTGAAAAGATATTAAAAGAAAGTTTAAATACGTGTGAATGATAATCTCGAAGATATTGTATGGAATTATCTGCGGTTTGCGGCTCCGACATACGATCTCTTGAGATAACGGGGGTTCAAATCCGGATGAGTACCGATGACTAACTCTACTTACCTAATCTTTATAATCAAACCCGTAGCCAAAGCTGACGTTTACGGAGTTAACAGATTTTGGTGATATTTTAAAATAATATTTGTCCCGGTGTATCATAATTTTATAGTAGGTAATAGTAATAGTCCATTTATTTGTCTATAAAGTTTGTTTAAAAAGTAAGAAGTTATTAATTTTATTTTGAAATAATTAGTATTTCAGTCACAAACACTAATTATGTCAACACATGGAAACTTTAAAGTGCAATTTTTTCACGAAATAACTAATGCAAAGTTGAAATACGACACTTTACATAAACCTATGGGTTCGAAAATACTATGTTCGTAATAACATACAATTTCATTCAAAAATAAAGGAGAAAGTCGCCTTTGAGTAAAGCCAAGTGTATACATACTTATGCTCGTGACTGTACCTATCACAGTTTTGTTTTCCATAGTTTTATGTAAATAACATTTAAATTATAAGTAAAACGTAAATAGCAGGTCTGAAAGTTTTTGAAACTTTTACACAAATCTGGCCAGCTTTTTTTGAAACTTTTACACAAATCTGACCAGCTTTTTTTGAAACTTTTACACAAATCTGACCAGCTTTTTTTGAAACTTTTACACAAATTTGACCAGCTTTTTTTTTGTGTGAATATTATGTTCTATCCTGAGTATGGAAGTCTTTTTCTTCTTTTGGATATTTTTCATTTTTATACCTTTTGTTTATGCCTTTTTCTACCTTTTGGTTGTACAGACGCCAGCACATCAAGCTACCCGAAACTGTCAAATTTTACCAATCAACTTTGAACCTTATGCTTTAGCGTTAAAGTTGAAAATCTATTAAAGAAATTTGACAGATTGTAGTAGCTTGATATTCTGGCGTCTGTACTTTGATCGACAGATTATATACTTTTGTTTTACTACCAAGAACCAGCTAAATACCCGTTATTTCAGTAGTTAATACTGGTTACATACCTACTTACATTTTCTTTCTTTTCCTTGAAATCAAACTAATTATTATTTTCTTGTTCAAGTAATAATAGCTAAAACTAACTAGCGTAGAAACGTTCCATGTCTGAATAATTTATAAATAAACGCCGATAAATAAACAGCGGATTTCTTAGAGCGGAAAATATTTCTTCTTTCTCACTTTATTTGATATATTTTTCCTTTTATGATTAATTGTTTATTCCATGAAAATATATATTAGACAGGATCCCGTCAATAACGACTTAGTTACGAGAACTTATTATAACAATCATCACGGTCTGGATGTTTGTGTATGTGAGTTTAAATGTTTGTAAACGCACCCACAATACAGGAGAAATTCCTAGTGTAGGGCAAAGTTTAAAAAAAAATAAAAAAACAGTTTTAGATCAGTAAAACAGGCTCGACACGCGATATAATCGCGCGCGACACAAAGACTTGCGGTGCCTTTGTGTCGTGCGCGATTTTATCGCGTGTGTTTAGACAATGCGATAATATTGTTTAGATGGAAAAATGTTTGCAAAAATTATAATACCTAAGCGTACTACTTACGTATAAACTATTTTCAATAAGGAACAAAATAAAATATGGACCGTAGTCACTTCAATTAAATAGTAGCACAAAAAAGCGAAAATTAATTGTTTCCAATTTATAGTTATGTCATGTAACGCAACGTATGATTCTGGCTCGAAACAGGCACAAATTAAACAATAATTATAATAATGTGTGTTATGAGGAAATATTAACCTACTATTTCACAGACCTATCTATTTTTTCCCCTGTAAAATATGACACATTCACCCTAAATTAAGTTTGAGCTCTGATTCGATAGATGGCGTTGAGATCGAATTAGAAGTCGCTTTGGTTTCGTTCCCAAGCGGAATATAAGGTCGACGAAGTAAAATTGAACAAACTACAGGTATTAGTTATAAGCGTTATTGCTACGACCAATACGAGTACCTCTAAAAACATGGTTGATTTACAACAATTTTTGCAGAAGTCGAGGGGGATTGTCCCTCGACTTTATAAAACCTTTTTAAGTGACATGACGAGGGACAATCATGGGGGAATCAATAAGGGGGGATCATAGTAGCCACTTACACTAGTAAGTGGCTACTATGATCTGTTACCATACATTTAGTAAAAGTATACATTAAAAGTAGTATATTTATTGAAATCTAACGGTAATTAGTTGATCAGATATGTGGGAATAGTAGTTCACCGAACTTAAGGCGAAAGCGCCAGAGTAGCCCGCGAATTTTTTTTTTTTACCTTTTTTGCAATTTGCTGGCCAGTATTAAGTTGTACGTTGATTAAAATATGATTCGCAGCCGTAACAAATATGTATTTACAGAATTATAATCATTAAAGTCATCAACACAACTCCTTAAAGAGGTTTCAGTTAAAAAAAAATACATAGGTAGGTACTTTTTTTTTCTTTTTTCCTTCTTCACTTTCAGTCTATGTATGGGGCTTAAAGGACCTAAATACAAAAAAGGCAAGTTTTAGAAACAATAAAAGTATATGATCGACTACAGTAAACAAAATCAGAAAAATATATGATATTCTTCAGGATATGCTAGGTAGATAGTGTATTGAAAACATAATACAACTAATTTGATACGATAGAAAAAAAATTATGAAGATACCTCTAAAAGCTTTCTTTTTACAATAAAAACCATACTAATATACATACAATTACAATATACAGGTACAATCATTCTGATTTTTTGTCAGATTATTCTACAAGCAACATACTAGCTAGCTTGTTGCATGTCCCTCATTCCAAGTCCGCGTACTGGCAGAATTCGGTTCTAATTCGTGCGAGCAGAAGTTTTAATGAACTTATTAGTGAACATGATTTAGACATTTTCAATACCATTGTTAAGCATTTGTTGGTGGAAAGCTTCTTTACGTATAAGTAATATTGTTAACGTCTAAGTGGTTTCTAGTTTGTATTTTATTATGTTAATTTTGTTATTTTGTTTCCTAATTTATGTTAGAGGTATTTTGTACCGACCTTTTTTGTTGTCTTTTTTGTTTCGAGTGTTTATTAGTGGAAACTTGTAAATGGCCTTCAGATGCATATTGTTTAAAAGCATTATTTAATTTAGCTGTAAGTTTCCCGAACAGAATAAAATAAAATAAATAAATAAAATAAAATACTAGTGTTTTAATTTATTCGTCCAAACAATAGATTTTTTGTAATTAAATAATTGTACGGTTAGGCTGAAAACCATTTTATTTTTTTGTTTCCGGTGTGGAAAATCCTTGAGGATGTCCTCTGCCCTGGGGCGGGCGGAGTGGTCTTCCAAACTTACTGACTAAAAACCACCCCGGTGTTCCATCTCACACTTACGCCGGGGTCGCGGGAACGTACGATCCTTTCGCAACCCCCGATTGAGGCTGGAAAACAACCTAAACATAGTAGTGTAACGGCTAGGCAGATTAATTGAAACCTAGTTCATGCGGTTTCCACACAGAAAATCTCTAAGGCCCATCTTTCATCCCCTTTGTCACGCAGAAGGTGACAGGTGATGATGACAGTTTCACACATTCATGTAACCTTTCCTCGCAGGTCAGCATTGCATCGCCGACTTAGGGAAGACTAACACTTGTCGGAAGCAAGAGGTCGTGTGACGTAACTCTGTGATGGTATCGCCAGTACAGGTGATCACAGAATTGTTAGACCATTAGAAATAGTATTAGTTTTATTTTTAAGTTGAATACAATATATTTTTTTTAACGAACCATAGAACTTGTTTTAAGGTTTTTTTATCATTCAGAACCCTGAAGTGACGAGAAAATCAGAAGAAATGTTCAAAGAAATCTTGAAAAAATAAATCTGTTATTTAGTAGGTATATAGGTAATGTAACGGTTATGTTAGCCTCAATTTTGTGTTTTTTTTCTTAATTTTTTTTATCGAATACGTTTAAAATAATATTGCTCTTGTTTAATTTCCAGTACCTACTGATATTTTGGCTAAAACGATGACGATTTTCTGAAATACATGTAGGTACCTAGATAATGACAGCAACTCAAGTAGAGAGTAAAAGTAAACATTAGGAGAGTAAAAGTAACACTTGTGGTAATAACTGTACATCTGTAATCTCAACACCGTCGATGAGGAGAAATTGTGCGAATGTCGTGAATGGAATCAACATTACATGTAGTTGAAGCTGAGCGGATCAAGCGGTGAGCGCAAGCGGAGTGAGCTGAGCGGTAGCTTAGCTCTCCGAAAAAAAAACAGACAAGAAATTAATGTAATGACATTTAAATTACCCGCAGTGCGTGCAAATTTTTGGTTCCGGTATTTAACAGCCTTCCAAGAATTGTATGTTTATAACGAAGTACCTACCTATATTTTACTTCATGGACTTGACTAAAACGTAATTACAATTACTCCAAAAAATCTGTATCATGAGTTCATGACATAGTATTTTCATGAGAAAGTAAAATAAATAACGACTAGGTACCTACTTTAGTATTTTTTTATTCTAGGTTCACCGTCTTCACTTAAAATTATATTTAAATAATGTAAGCAGGTACATAGTACAAAAAATTGTACAAGATTTTACCGCTAAAGCATAAGGTTCAAAGTTGATTGGGTAAGACAGCTTCGGGTAGCTTGATGTGCTGGCATAATATATAATGTACATAATATATATAATATTTAAGCTAACAAGAATACTTGCATTCCAACAAAACATTTTAACAATGGAATTTGCTGTACATTCTTCTCTATACGAAACTACCATTTGGCGCCTTTAAACAATTATATTATCTTGTAAATTTTGATGTTAAAAAGTGCTTTTTACAGATTTTTTGTAAAGTCAATGTCAAATCATGCATTCCAAGTAGGCCACCCTAATTTAAAAAAATGATTTGATTTTGACGTTACAAGAAATCAGTTCAACTCGCTATATCTTAAGTCTTGTACAGAAATATATATTCCTTGATGCGTACTTACGCAATGCATTCAAGATTCTAAGTCGAGCTTACGCAACGAACGCGCGGCTCTTATTATAAGTACATGATGAGCACGGACGGCACACACCGGTGGATCTGCATAGTTGATTAACAGCAGGTCTGGCTCTACCGTGACGTAATAACGAGGTTTTATATAAAGAATACTGGTAAACTTTACCTGCTTTTATTCCTGCTAATCCCGAAGACTTAGAAACGTTTATGGGTAATTGGCCGGAGTATGCAATGGACAGGGAACAGCGGAGAACAACTATGGAGAGACTTTTGGTAGGTAGTGGGATGTAACAGGCTGAAAAAAAAAACAGTGCCCTTTTTCTTTATGACTGCAGTATAGTTCTCATAATTAATCAGCAAATTCATAATCTTTCAACCAGTGTTCAGTACTTAATACAAATAAATTGAAACATTGTTTTTTCTAAAAACAAGTCAATTTCTAATATTTTGGAAGAAAAACCTTGAATATTTTGATGAAACAATTTCAAGAAATTCTGCTTAGCCCCTTTTTTACAATTATTAACTAATTGAGTGCTAGAAGATAAGTTTAAATTATTGTGGCTAACCACCTTAATATTAGTATTATTATTAATTTTTGTGGTGCTAATTACATCAGACTTCGACATACTACTTATGTCTGAGTTAATAATAAAAGCTAATAGCCATGCTATTTGACGTCTAAAACTAATAGGCAGATACGCGTACCCCTAGTCGATTTTAAATACTCAACAAAAGTGTTGGTGTCAAAAAATATAAGTTTATCACTAAAGTGATTAACTAATAAATGCGTATGATTATTTAGCATATGTATATAATGATTTTGCCTACTTGATAAGTGCTCAAAGTATGGGAAAGCACACAATATTATTTTCTTCAGATAATATTTTTATTTTCTTTTCAACAAAGTCAAAGACAAACAATGCAAGGTGTTGCCTATTGTTAAGTACTTATTTAGCACTAAGTGTAAAAGCAGTGTAGACGGTAAAATAATGAAACATCTGGTTTGCAAAACAGTTTCATATCAGTTCTCTAGAAAAAGCACGGATGATATCTATGAGAAAAAGTATTTACGAAACACCCAGGGGAATTATAGAGTACACAAAACGCTTCGGTTTCGCTTGCCTGACTACAATATCAAAAGTCAATACAGAGAAATCTGAAGGAAATTTATTTAAATAATCAAGATTTAAACAAACTAAAAATAACAAAATTAAATCCTAACTCAACTAAAACTATACAGAAACTAAAAAATAGCGTCGAAAAATTCACCCGCATCACTGTCGACTGGTAAAGTACCCAAGAGACTGGCGGCATTACCACGTTGTATAGCGATGCTTAGCCTCTGGGCAAGATTTTTAAAATTACATAATATTGAAGTTCAAAGTGTACTCTACACCAAATAACTTTATAACCTTACTGGCTATACAAGTCATACCTTATTATAAAGATTTAAAGATCAATTCAGTGATAATCAACCCCTTTACTAAAAAGTAAAAATTATTCCGAGCAGCCTTGAAACTATAGAACTTGCTCTCTCGTATCGACACGATCTGAGTCGGTATAGCCATGTGCTTTTATAATCTGTCCAGGGTGCGCTGTGCCTGTGCGTACAATAGGCTGGCTGACATTGTATTCTGGTTGACTGTAAACATTAATGGTGGATACCGCTTCAAAATACATCAAGTAATTTTTAGACCTTATCTGGACAGTTTTACTCAGAATAAGACACAATTCACAATGTTTTAAATGTTTATCATAAAGATGGTTTTCTTAGATGAAAAACATCTTTATTCTTTTCTGCTTGTTAGCTATGAAAATTAAGACAATTATCCTTCATTAGACTGGAGCATGCTACACCCTTACTAACTCTTACCCTTACCCACCCTTACTAATTGGCTGCGAGGTGCAGCCAATTAGTATTATAATCCGTATTGATTTCAAGGGTGTAGATTGTTATGATTGGAAACAAATTCTTATCAACCTACCTATTATTAAGAGCGTTTACGACGTCCGGCATTTCATACAAACTTTCAAGCCCTTGTTTTTCGAAATGAATGAAACGATTTTAAAGAAACTTCATACGCTTATGCAGGATACAAAGGTCTAAAAAGTTAGTTAAGAACACTTTCGAAAAATTGTGTTACAGCTGAATTAGACCGATTTTAAATTTTCCATAGAAACAGAGATTTCCAGATAACTTTTTTTAAATAAGATATTTCAAAAATGTTTTTGAGTAACCGTAGTAAGTGATGCCGGACGTCATAACATCGTCACTTTAGTCATTATAGAAGCTTACGACAAGTCAAGTTACTCTTCAAGATTATAAAACAGACCAAAGAATGATATAGTCAGACAGGAACTGATCTAATGGTGCAGTTGGTATGATAACATGACAAATATGCGTTATCGAGGCGCTTATGTGGACGATTCCTAAATTCCAGGTAACTAACGCTTATGGCATAACTTGTTGCACAGCTGCTACGATTTGTCCCAAATACGGTAAGTGGCGATAAGCGGCATTGCGATTGCACTTGCTTTCAAACATCTCACCGTCGAATTACCTAAAGCTATAAAAAATATTTCCTTATTTCAAGTCTTAAATACGGTTAAAGATATTTATTTTCTCAAAAGAATTACAATTTCACTTAAAGAGAAAATATAAATAGGTTTAGAACAAATGTTATCTGCCAGTAAGCATAGATAAAAACAAAAATGTATCTTAAAACTAACATTACAATAAAACTTCGACATAAGTAACATAGGTACATCGTTTTAGGATAATAAGTACAAAATAAATGAATCAGAAGAAGGTTAGGTTAGTATGGGTTAGGTTAAATAACTGTAAGTACAACCTTGTAAAGTGAGGCTACCTCGACAGTATGGCAGCAGGGTGTGGAAGTGGAGCTGTGTCGTAAACTATGCTCCACCACCTGACCTGCCCTCTGTGCCCCAAAAAATACAGCCGCTGTGACCTCTGGACTGCCACCGACGATACCGTGGAAGCAAAAGAAATAATTAATGACTATTTAGTATAATATAACTCTCTGCAACTTTTTGTATTCATTAAGTATAAATAAATGATTTCATTAAATGTGTGTTAGTGGCATACATATATATACCTACCTCTGCCTACCTACCTCAGAAGCTTACCTACCCCTGCCTTACTGAAAAAATCAGTTCATATAAGATAGGTTATGAAAAACAGGGCCTCAAGTCTGCTATTACAATAGTGTCAGAATGGTCTATCATTGATTTCATAATTGTTGATTTTGACAAGTTTGGTAATCAACTAATATAATGGCGTCATTATGACTTTTCAATGGTCAACCACTGACACTCCATTGAAAGAAATGACATAGAATGGTAATCTCGTACATAATGTCAAATGAATGACTGACTTGGGCGTTATTCTGCTAAAATTTTGACAGTTCCTTTGATCAGTGATCTACCATTAGAACGTCATTGTGCAGTCATTGCTTTTAATTCGTTACGAGTATCGTAATAAGTTCTGTGCCATTGACCGACCAATGATCGACCATTATGAATTTAGCAGATTACGAACTTTTAGCGAAACGACAATGGGACCGTGTTGGAATGACGAATTTATAAAAATAGCAGACTTGGGCCCCAGTACCTACTCAAAACGTTAAGACGACACCGACCGCGCAATGGCGCCCTCATCGTTTGTTTAAATAAAAATCGTTTATTTTCAGGCGTCAACGGCCCATAGCGTGTTAGTAATCAGTACAAACTTAAAAACTATGTTAGTATGTAACACTTAGCCACACATGAGTACAACAATAAACAATAAATAATTAAAAAAAAATGAAAATAAGCATGTTACATTGTGCTCCACAAGATTAAACGTTATTATTATTGCAAACGGTAGTTTCATTATCATCATTTCAGCCGAAAGACGTCCACTGCTGGACATAGGCCTCCCCAAGCTCCTCCACTTCGACCGGTTCTGTGCTTCTCGCATCCAACGGTAGTTTAGTTTAGTTTTATTATAATCCTTAAAACGGAAAATAGTGGCCTATTTTTTACGTTATAAATATACGGTATCATGAAAAACAACAATTCGTGCAGTTTCTTGGTAAGATTTTATTTGGTTTTTTTTTTGTCTTTTTTTGGGGAGTCTTGGTAAACTGTTTGACAGGTGTTCGTAGTACAGTTGGAAGCTTCCAACTGTACTACGAACACCTGTCAAACAGTTGTTGTTAAGTGACATGCAGTTTAAATTGACAGTTAAAAAATATTTTGCAGAAAGAGCTTATTACACCATCAATGATTTCTTGTGTGAAAAAAATTTTGAATGACTAATATAATTTAGACTAATTTGTTTTGACTACTTACTTTATATATTTTTCCATGTTATCTATGAGTATTATATTTTAATTTGGATAATTGAATTGTGGTTATATATTTCTATTTAAATAATTTTATTAGCTTGTATAATTTGAATACCGACCATAAAAGTATTGCTTATTACCTGCTTAAATATTTGTATGCCATAGTATATGGCAAGCATGACGACCTGTTGATAATTCTTTTAACAACTTTCATGCTGATTTTTCGTATGTAAACTCATATTTAAACAAATAAAAATTATCTTATCTTGGGGCCTAAAAAGGCCACTTTGGAGAATCATAATAGAATAACATTATGAATCGTATTACGGCGAAGACAGTCCGTGTTTTTCTTTTTTTCGCTGCACTACGTAGGTATAATCAAAGACATTGGGATTGGATTTGGATTGGATAGATTGGTATTTTAGCACAGCCAAAAAAAATAACTCAAAAATGCTTCACCCATGGGATTTGATACAATTAACTTAACGGTTAACTGTCCATTATGTTATCCTTTTATGATTCTGCCGCTGCTGCTGCTGCTGAAAAAATTAAGTAGGTATTGGATCTTTCTAATCTTTGCATCTACTAAAATTTAAACCACCGCCAAAAAGTACAACCTACCCGTTCTGACCAACACAGAATCCCGTCGTACCTACAAAACAGGTACACTAGACTACCAGTAACAGACGTGGGTTACATCAAAGTAACATTTCAATCACTCGCAGCCTACGGCAAGTCAATAGTTCAATACCAACGGGTGAGCTCTATTTGCAACCGGCTCACATAAGGCTAAACATGTGTCTATCCACGGCAAACAAAACCCGCTGAAAACATTTTGAAAGGCAGACCGGCAGACCCCTTTCAAAATGTATTCAGCGGGTTTTTGATTTGTTTTTGGCACCAGAATAGTTATTGAACAGTCAAGCTTTATGCTTTTAGTATTGGGTTCTTCCATCTGAAATTTCTCAGTAGAAGCCTGGAGTCTGGGTTTCTGCCCAGTTGATGGCATAGGCTTGCCCCCTATTACATGGGACTTAAACATAACCGGCGGAATATGGGTGTATAGGTGTACAGGCGTGATGTTATGTTTTATGTTACCAAGGTTTATATTATCGAACACACTCGTCACTGTTGTAAACAAGTACTCTTCAATTTAGCAACGTTATAATATAATAACGTTGCTAAATTGAAGACAACTGTGACGTAGTATGACAACTGAATAGACTGGTATTACGATTAATCGGATAACTAAGTCACGTGGTTTTTTGGTTTACCTTTATTTAACTACCTAAACCTATGGAGTATAGGTGCCATCGAAATTAGATCTGTAGTTTTCTGCAACATCAGTGCTAGTTATTTTTTTTTTTTTTGTATACCTAATTTAGGGAGTGAAGAGTCAAAACGTTATTTTTTTCGTATGATCAACTGATTTAGGTATAAGGTACATGTTTCACTTATATTCCCCGGAAACAGTCGAAAATATACAAAGTAATTTAGGAAATGCATTTTTTTCAAAAGATGCCCTGCGGGGCCAGACGTTGTCGTGTTAAAAATAAAATCAAAAGTCAACCACATTGGTACTTTGGTAGCGGGGGACGACGAGCTTTTAATAAATGTCGAGGTCTCTAAGTATCTATGTGGACAGACCTCGTGTCACAGGGACGCAAAAACGTAAGGCCGTCCGTCCATTTGAGCGAACAAAGCACCAACTATAGATTTCCGATAAATTCACGTCCCTTCAGTAGACAGCCAGGCCATACGACAATTCACTTTACTCGCTCAGTTCGCTGAAATGCACAGCCAGCCTAAAAGCCCTTCAATATTTCGTCTGTCACGAGCCTAATGTAATCAAGTTCGTCGATTTTGTGCTATGTGCAACCGCGTTTGTGTTGCATCGTGGCTTTGAATATACCCCCTTTGCGGACCCCTTTGCGGACCCCTTTCTGAACTGCTAGTGATGATTGTTTACACGAAACAGTTTTGATTACATCCTTTGAATAAAAATATTCATTCATTTGAGTTTCGGCTTTTGATTGGCATCTGTTTGTTTTCGTGGTATACAAACAAGTGAAATGAGTTTTCATACGGAGAAAAATATATTTAAATAAACAGATGGATGGATTGGAATCCATCCATCTGTTATGGTGTGGATCAGAATGTTGGGCCACAAAAGGGATGAATGAAAGGCAATTGCATGCAGCAGAGATGAGAATGCTAAGTGGGATGTGTGGTGTTACACGAATGGATAGAATAAGAAATGAGTACATAAGAGGAAGTTTGAAAGTGGCACCGGTAACTGAAAAGTTGTGTGGGAATCGGTTGTCATGGAATGGGCATGTGTTACGAAGAAATGAGGAAAATGTCGTGAGGAGAGTTTTATAAGAGTAAGGGAAGACCAAAGAAACGATGGATAGAATGTGTGAATGATGATATGTTTAGAAAGGACCACCGAGACACCGTGGCACCTCTCCAGCCACTCCTCAAAGAGGGGACTTATCACCGCTCCATGTATAGGTGTGCTGGCCACCCATGCAGGTTTGTATTGAAAACTGTCACCCTTGCAGTTATTAGCAGTACCTATTGTTTTCTCCCGCATCCATTAACAAACCCAAGAAAATTCTATCAACACGCAACGCCACGTAATATGAGTATTATCCGTGAATAGCAAACTAAGTATTGTCTCCCGCGTTCCACCACATGCCCAAACGTCAAGCAAACAGTGGTTTAACTTTAATTGGACCGACGAAAGTATCCGACTTCAAAAAAAGAAATCCTTCAATTAAAACCATATTAATTTTTGTTTGAAAATGGTGTCATCTCTAAAAAAAATTATGGAACCAGTACATAATAACATCGCCATCATTTGTCCTGAAGGACGTCTACTGCTGTACATAGGCCTTCCCCAAGCTTCGCCACATCGCCAGTTTCATGCACTGTTTACCATATACAACATTATTTTTAGTATATGAGAAACCCGAAACACGTGTCTAGTATTTTTATGTAAAGAATCTATGTGCAAAATTTCAAAACTGTATCATGAAAAACACAAAACTATAAGCTTGTTAAGTTACCTGTTTATCCGTACAAAAACATGCTCACCCGCGCAGCGCCGTCTTGCGCTCATTGATAATAGTACCTAGGTACCTAATCGTTCGACGCAGAGATTGGATAACCTACTTAGTATCGCTCGGTGTTCAACTCTTAACCTTTTTTAAATATTTTTGTGACAAAATATAACATGGGGTAAAGATATTGGAATCGATTCAGTTACTTATTCTGAACAAACTGTATCCAGGTTTCGCATATACTAAAAATAACGTTGTATATTATACTAAGTATCAAAACTTTAGTATATGAATATCTACCTATTATAAATGCTGGGATGCCCCTTGCGGACGTGGGCGCTAATGGCTGCAACACAGTTTTTAAATTAAAGTAACTGTAAACGAACACAAAAATATTGTGAACCAACCAACTAATTGCGTAACACACTATCAGTCTCAATCAGAATCATTTTGAAGGATATTGCTAATCCATTGCTTCATAAGTACGAAAAATTTGTCTGCTCAACAACGTCAACAACGCAATGAATGTTGTTGAACTGTCAAAATGAAACCTATTGCTACTGATAGTGTGTTACGCAATTACCCCGCTGCTTTTGTCCCAATGATATGGTAGTTGATATATTTTAATGTTCGATTCCCGGGTCGAGCAAAGTGTTTGGGTTTTTCAATCTGGAATTTCTCAGTAGAAGCCCGGAGCCTGGATTTGTGTCCAGTTGATGGCAATAATAATGTTTTAATTTTTTTTATTTGCAATGTGCGTTTTGTTTGTGCAGATTAAACAATTTTTCTTTCTTCTTTCTTCAATAGGCTCGCCCCCTATTACATGGGAATGTGGGTGCAGGTACAGACGCCAGCATATCAAGCTACTACAATCTGTCAAATTTCTTTAATAGATTTTCAACTTTATCTCTAAAGCATAAGGTTCAAAGTTGATTGGGAAAATTTGACAGTTTCGAGTAGCTTAATGTGCTGCGTCTGTACTATAAATAGATACACCTCTGCGCAACTGTTCGGGGAAACATGGCGTGATGATAATGTTAATATTTATTTCAATTTGAACAAGATGCAATCCAAAATCAGCTTACAGGAAACCATCTTAACATAGGTACTATTTAATACGTGAAACTAAATTAAACCTTATACCATTACGTAAAAGGTTATAATTCGTCACACGAACAATAATTAAGACAACTCATCTCATTTTTTCTCGACCATCAATAAAGGAGTTTTTATTGTAAATAATGATTTTCTACCTTGACAGCAGTTAATTAACACTCGTATCGTTACATAATTGGAATCCATATTGTTTTCCATTAATATCTGACCTCGGGCGGTGTCGGGTTGGATAACTAGTTTACATTGTAAAAACTTTCGCTGTTTCTTCGTCTGCCGGGGAGTCCGATGAATGCGACTGTTGTTTATTTTCAATAATAATTAAATTCTTTATTCCGAGTAAAGGCTATTAGCTGTAAGTACTGAGTTAATGAGTTAATAACTATTGATACCTTTTTAAAACTTCGGTTATTAAAATGTTATGGTCAGTAGTACACCTGTGAGGTACGTAAGCATAAAGCATAATCAGCCTATATTGTTCCCACTGCTGGGACACAGGCCTCCTCTCAGTGAGAGGGAGTCGGTCGTAATCCACCACGCGGGCCCAGTGAGGGTTGGCAGATGTGAAATTACTTCGAGTTTTTGGTTCTAGAACATTGTTTCCTCACGTGTTTTCCTTGAGCAAGACCAAATAACAAATAGTGGGTAGAAGAAAAGTGTTTCACAAGGGGAAACCTTTGAAAGTAACTTTCAAAGCATTTTTGCCAAGTGTTTCGAAATTCGTTTGGTTACACGTTTGACATTTAATCTCTTCGATTTTTTGGTTCCAGGACATGCCGGTGTCCTCACGACCTGTGAGATATATGAAGGTAAAAGGGACTTTGGCCATTTTATGTTAAGATAAAAAAAAAAAAATATTTTCAAAATCTCCACACTTGGTAGAAGGATTGCTGACCATAGTCTTTTGTATTTACAAAAAAAGAAAGATTAACAATTTGAATTTGACAACAGTAGACAGACTGACGGTCCGTGGATGGGTGACCATCTTTACATACCGAGACCTCTCCGTGTCTCGAAAGCATGGTAAGCCGATGATCCCGGCGGTCATTGCTGGATTATTCAGTAACTGGGTTGTGGAGGTCAGATAGGCAGTCGCTCCATGTAAAATACTGGTACCTATTCAGTTGCATCCGGTTAGACTGGATCCCAACCCTGAAGATCGACCCCAAGATAGTTAGGAAAAGGCTAGACAGATGATGAACAATACCTAGACGGGAAGACAGACAGTTTTATTCATAAGCCAGGAGGATGCTGCCCATCCTCGCTACGTTATCACAGCCGTCTTAAACATACCCCAATCAGTGAACAATAAAACTATAGCCTAAAATAAAAAACTGGCCAAATGCGAGCCGGATTCGCACACGAAGGGTTCCGTACCACAAGGCAAAAACACCGGAAAAAAACACGTTTGTTGTATGGGAGCCCCCCTTAAATATTTATTTTATTTGTTGTTAAAGCGGCAACAGAAATACATAATTTGTGAAAATTTCAACTGTCTAGATAACGTGGTTCTTGAGATACAGCCTGGTGACAGACAGACGGACAGACAACAAAGTCTTAGTAATAGGGTCCCGTTTTTACCCTTTGGGTACGGAACCCTAAAAAAAGCCAATGCTTCAAATAAGATACCTATAACAACTCTTCCATTTAAGGCTCGACAAGCCTTAAAAACACTGACATTACCAAGATCTTTTTAGTCCAAAAGTATTCAACAGTCAAACAGAAATTACAAATTCTCTGCCCATATAGTCTATGACCTTATCTGCGACAATAAGAGGGGGCCATCTTGGTCCAGCTACAATGGATTACGTAGGACGTTTCGAAAGAGCAGTGGGTTCGAAACTCGAGCGAAACAATGCTTCGGATGAGCTTAATTATGGGGCTTGTGTGACTTGTGAACTTATTATTAACTACGAGTATCTTTTAAACGGGTGAAGTTATTCTTTTATGTAATGTTTTGTTTTTGGGCTTCAACTATAACAGTTCCTTAAAACTTTCTACTAAGAAATTATAATACCATATTGTCAAAAGCAGTGCTGGCCCAGTGGTAGCCCACGACTTACGAGTTGTCGGTCGTAGGTTCGAACCCAGATAGCCACTTTACTTTGTGTAAATTATTTCATCATTACTGCTCTCAAAACGGCGAATGAAAACATTGTGAGGAAACCGGTAGGTACGAGTATGACCTAAAACCAAAAATTCGAAAACTTGTGACAGATTACGTGTGGTAGATTACGGCCCGCACCCTCTCACCCAGAGGAGGCCTGTGTCCCAGCAGTGGCCATATTATATTCTGATTATGAGTCAAAAGCATCAAACTGCTTATGGAACGTTAAAAGTAGTAGATGATAAAGCTTTTGCTAAGTGATCAATAAAATGAATTTTACTTGAAACGATTTCTCCTAGTCCATGCTGTGATAGGTTTTGATTTAATTTATGTTAATTTTCAGTAACTTACTCAACATCAACCAAAGATTGTATTTTGCAGCGCCCTGAGAGGGTCCATGTACAAAAATGTACAATGATCTATTGTAAAATGTGTGATGTGCATGACATTAAAAGAATAGAAATATGCCAAACTAAAGGATCGGCAGTAGGCTCCATAGGTTATACGCAATGTACGTATCATTATTGATAGGCTAGGGAACTGCATGATACATCACGCATGATAGGTATAAATTTTCTTTATTTATTTTTTATCTTTTATAGAATATTGTTTATCTTTTAACTTCTTTTTCATTGAGTTAGCCCTGATACAGTTAAAGTTTGCTAACCGCTTGTTTTATGTTATTTAATGTAGTAATTTGTGAAAAATGTTGTGGGTATTTGTTAAGTTTAATTTTAAGACAACACTGTTTATGCTTAATATACTACTGTTTGTTTTCCCAAATGTAATAAATAAAAATAAAATAAAGTAAAAATAAACTATGTATATTATACAACTATTTGGAGTTTAGGGTCTTCATGTGTCCGAACATATACTGAGGGCGTCAGTCTGCCCGCCATGCCATAAATAGTGCTAATTAGTGATGTTTTTAGTATTATCTATACTAATATTATAAAGCTGCAGAGTTTGTTTGTTTGTTTGTTTGTTTGAACGCGCTAATCTCTGGAACTACTGGTCCGATTTGAATGATTCTTTTAGTGTTGGGTAGTCCATTTATCGAGGAAGGCTATAGGCTATATAACATCACGCTACGACCCTTAGGAGCCGCGCAGCGTGTGACACCGCGGGGAACAGCTAGTATTATAATAAACCCACGCTTTGATAAAGGATTGACGGACAAAGGACACATTTGTACTTTCTTGCAGTTAAGAAACACACATTTTACCTTGTCAATTTTATTGAAGCATCAATAATTAAATTGATTTGAACTCCAATATCAACCCCATTTGGACATGGGCAGGATGACCGCTGGGCAAAAATTTCCACACAATGGGTGCCTGAAGATGGACGGCGCCGCCGAGATCGACCCAGAAAGCGGTGGGAAGATGACCTGGATGCATACCGCTAGGGCTGGTTAGAGTTGGCGCGGGAAAGGAGTTTCTGGAAGGACTTGGGGGAGGCTTTTGCCCAGCAGTGGGACATTATAGGCTAAACAAAAAAAAATAAAAAGTCAACCCCATTTTATCGAAATATCAGCGTCTGGTGACCAGTCAACTACAAAACCCCCAAGCCTATAATGTTTCCACTGCTGGGGCACAGGCCTTTTCTTGGTGAGAGGGAGTGGGCCGTAATTCACCACGCGGTTCCAGTGCGGTTTGGTAGATGTCACAAGGCTTCGAATTCTGGTTTCTAAGACACGTTTCCTAAGAGCAGTGGTGATGAAATTATTTACACAATGTAAATCGCCTGTCTGGGTTCGAACCCACGACTACAACTCGATAGTCGCGACTGACCATTTTTTATTTTATCAAGTACCTGGGTAGGACTTGTTGACAGGCCTACGCTGTCCTCCCATACCTACTGTAATTTGAAAATATTGTAAAAGCCAATTATTTTTAAAACGAGT
Organism: Oligia latruncula; assembly: GCA_948474745.1. Lineage (NCBI taxonomy): Eukaryota > Metazoa > Arthropoda > Insecta > Lepidoptera > Noctuidae > Oligia > Oligia latruncula. Next base: position 25,689,977 of record OX419683.1, read on the forward strand.
AACCGTGGAGTTTCTTGCCGGTTCTTCTCCATAGGAAACGACCAATTGGAACCGTGCACCTAGCTTCTGACGTTTCATAAGTGCCCATGTAGGTTTATGTGAAATAAAATATTTTGATTTTTTTGATTTTGATACCACTAGGGCACCACTGCTCCTCCCGAACCTCCCAAAAGCTTTCCTGAAAATGAAATGATTTTACAGGAAGACCCTATTTGTGTGATGTACTTATCTATGTTTCACTCCCCCTGCATTCTTATCTAACAGAAATTATAACTCGGACGCGGATGGTGCGACTACCCCACCGATCGATTTAAGTTCACTCAGTCGGTGGGTTTCATTCTTTTGTGCCACCTAATAACAAGAAAAACCCTCCCCTCGTAAAGTCTCCCCTTTAAACAGGTAGGTTTAATTTTAATTGCATGTCCGGATATTTAATGCATTTGAAGCGGAATGATATAAAAGAGTCCATAGAGTTTCTTGGCCGTTCTTCTCCATAGGAATCTACGCTTTGGGATGGGAAACTACCATACCGCCGTCGCGAGAATGCGTTTCTGACAATGCGACAATTCTAGTAACTAATTAAAATCAAATTCGCAAAACACGTGTTCGTTTATATGAAACTGAGAGTAGTCGGCCGCACTGTAGACTACATCTTTCTAACTGGTCAACACCTTGACAATTCAAAAGTGCCTGTAAATGGTATAATTCATAAATGATTTGATTTCTATAATTAAATATAAGGTGTATCTATTCATACACGAAATATTTTAAGAGAACCATCTATAGGTGGTAAAGAAGATGGCTTCTTTACCATCTATAGATGTTTCTCTAACGAAACGAAAAACTAAGTACTTTTTAAGTAGGTACGTAAAAAAAAAATAACTTGACATACATAACAAATACTGGCCCCTTCATATTTTTTCACATTCATTACGGTCTACGTAATATTTGTTGTCTACTCATGTGATATTTACTGTCATTGAAGCGGAGTAAAGATTGCATGCAAAATGTCTCAAGTAATTTTAAAATTATAATAATAAAATTACGTTTAGAAAACTTTGATAAAAAACATTTTGTCGTTGCTATATCTTCTTTACCATCGTGTATGAATAGATCTATCTACATAATATTACATCATAATTGACACAAAGTTTGAGTTTGAATAAATCTCATGACGAACACAATTTTTTTTTTCCACATTTTTATAAACGTGACATAGGTTCACCCAGTTTCTGTGTACGTTAATCCTTATTGGAAGTGACGTGAAGAATTCATGAAGCCAGCCCAATGAGCATCATTGTTTTGTCTTATTTCTTTTTAGTAACTATATTTATGTATTTATATACATATTATTTATTTGTGCTTATATTCTTTTTTTTTTTAAACCCCGTAGGTAAATGATGCGCACGAGGTCCCTAAGTAACAAAAATACACTAGAGATTAAGGAAGGATTTTCGAAAATTCACCCTCAACGGGTGAATTACAGGACGAAAATGTGTGCGTAAGTTTCGTCATTTTAACCAAAAGGAATTCTTATCGGGAACACAGATAGCCTTGTGTTTCATAAAATAGCCCGGAAATTACAACGGTTTTAAATTGATGCCGAGTAGAAATTGGTAAAAGGTGTGTGCTATTTTGACCTTTGTTTAAAAGTTATTACGCCATATTTTAAAATCTATAGTTGTTTACGTACCTATGTTACCGTCGGCCATGTTTTCCCGGGCATTCCAAGAACTGAGCTCGATTGATAGACCTCCCGTTGCACCGGGTGACGACGGGCTGCGCCACCCACCGCCCTACGCCACCCACCTCCACAAAGTCCCTGGAAATTGAAACCATCTCGTTTCTACGTATTTGCCTCGCTTTTTAATGTCAATACATGATATTTATATTATAACAAATATTGCATTCAATTTCCAAATAAATATGTTCTGACAGTTTTGTGAGGATTGCAGTAAAGCGTAGGTAATCCTGATTTAATTCAACTTTAAAATAAGTCTAATTTTGACGTGATTTTTTTTTTATGCATATTTTGTTTTATTCTTTATTAATTCTAAAGGCAATTCAGCAGAACGGCTTGAGTGATCCTTGCTAACTTCTTTCACTTCATTCGCGATTCCATCTCGTAATACTCAACATTTGACGAACAAACTTCTACTGTCGACTAGCGTTGAAAATGCCGAAAAAAACAATTTGTCACGAAAAAAAAAAACAAATTGTGGTTTATTTTCATTTTTTTCGCATGTTACATAGAAAAATTAACAGAAAGAATCCTTTGGAAAGAAGCAGGATTCTTTCGAATTTTTCGCTTGATGTTTTACAAAGTTGAAAAAAAAACAAGTTTTATTTAATTTTTTTTTTTAAATAGTTAAAAAATAATATGTAGATACATCTAGCTCTCCTCGGCCACAATCTCAATTTCACTGTCCGAAGAATCGTCAGCTTCACCAGGCTCGAGCTCGAATTCGAAAGTTTATTTTTTAGCTTGCATTAAATGTTCGATTGAACATTTAATGCAAGCTAAAAAATCACCAAAACCACTTCTAGCTTAGTATTCAGCCAAGTATGCCATTAAGTATTATGGAAAGAGTTAAAGCATAATATCCTAAGTTAAATATACTAAGTACCTACCTACCTACGTATTTAAAAAAAAACATGAAATGTTTCCCGTTTCTTTCATATTATTCGGTTTCATTGAAAAAAAAACATGAAATTTATGAAAGTGACATTGAAAAAACAACGGAATTGGAAAGAAACGGGATTTTTTCCTGCTTTTTTCAATGCTACTGTCGACTGGTCACCTACAATCATTTAAATGATGAAATGAAACGAAATTGTTAATTCTGTAAATAGGATATTGAAATCACTTTCACATGTCATATTTTATTAAAAAAATAAGCTAGATGGAGTCGACCTTTCCTATCTGACTACCCTTAGAAGAATTGGCGAAACAATCTCAACGGCCAAAGTCTTCTGAAATGGTCTTTTGTGGAATGAACCTCATAATGGACATGTCCAGTCAGTGCAAACATTTTGTCAGTATCTAACTCAGAACTTGAGGAGCTCAAAAACTCGAAGAACAATACCAAAGAAAGGACATTGTTTAGGCCGAATAAAGTACTCAAACTACTAGACCAATATTACCTAATACTAACGGAGAAAGAAATAAAAAATATCATCAATGTCAATTAAAGTAACTCTGTCTGTTGTAATGTTAACATTTCACTCCTAAACCACTGAACGGATTTCGATAAAATTTGGCAGCGAGATAGATTGCATCCCGGGGAAGGACATAGGAATAGGATAGTTTTTATCGACATACCTCGCGGGCGAAGCCGCGGGCGGAAGCTAGTGTGTATATAAAGTGGTGTATTATGATAGTGATATTCATTTACTGCATTCTTCGCTGTACCAGTCACCTTTCGTGATGTTCGTCCCTTAGTAAGGTCCCCTATTCCGTAGGTTTCGGACGCCCCCGAACGCGGCGTGCAGAATCCCCATGAAGGGTCGAACAAAGTTTTAAGCGTAAATATGTGTTGCACTGTATTCATGTTCAATTAACGACCGTATCCCGTTCTCATAAGGCTGAACTTGATCGGCTGAAGTTCGTTCTGCGGTGAAAAGGTCAGCCTTACTCCCAGACTGCTAGACGAGAACGGTATGTTTTTCTTAATTTGATTGATTTCTTAAGTTTACGGTACCTAAAATGTGTGTGTAGGTAATACGGAAATCAGTCGTACCTATAATGGGTGGAAATTCGGAGACGCCTGCATTGTTCAACCGAATCGTACAAATAAATTGAAGACTGTGGAATTTCGACATTATAATCAAGTCGTCGTGAACAATGAATCTGACAAAAATATTTAAATAAACACCCGTTTATTTAAATATTTGAATTATGTTTATTGACACATACATGAGGTGTGTGGTACATCTTTAGTCCGGAGTGAATTGTCAACATTCTATGACGAATAGGAAGAAGCGCCTTTATAAATATGACTTGTAAATACGGCACGATGCAACTTGCTTTGGTAAATAAAAGTATATGAATGAGCGTAGTCGAGGATTGTTTTTTCAGGAGCTTGCAATCGGACAGAACGGCAGCATTTTACTTTCCAAAAATAAGCCTTCTGAATCACTACTTCTGCAACGGTCTTTGAGTTTTTAATTTTATTTTATCCAAGTATTTTTTACCTATAGCATACCAGCCTTTAAGAAAGCAGTAAATTCACGAGTGCATAGTAGACCATGTTCAAAGCTGCCGTATCCAGCACAAAACTACCGTGGTGGTTTTACAAGTACGTACAGACCTGACTTTGGTGTGTGTTTTCCACGAGAAGCTGTTGTCTATGACTAAGCCCAAGTACCTGTATTCCTCCACCACCTCAATGTTTGTATACCTACTCACATAACGTCAGTGCACCCCTTTGCAGACATTCAGGGCTATGCCTCACTATGCGCGGCGGATGATCGATTTTCAATTTGTCACGTACTGAAACTGTACGATATACCACCAATTTACTCAGCAAGTACTAAACTAACAGATACAAATTGTTGGAAACATGATAATCACGAACTTTTAATAATTTTAAGAACTACCACTTCTAAGTAAACACCTTTCACCTACACGCGACTCGTTGCATTGTGTTCTTATGAGTATTGTTGCTATACGTTTTTTGATAGGCGCTCTGTTTCCGCCAAGTTATTATATTTTGCTCATGTTTAGAAAGCACATGAGCGCGTTGTCGCAAACAATTATCTCTACTGTAAATACACCAATCTAGTATAGAAGGGTTCTGAGACAGCCAGACGTACAGTCAACAGCAAAAGTAGATGATCAAAATCAGAAATTCAATACTAATTAACGGAGTTCGCGTCAGAACTGTGTGGCAGAGCTGTTGCTGTTGTTGTTGAGCTGTGTGCAGAGACTGTGTGGCTGTGTGGCAGAGTTCTGACGCGAACTCCGTTCATTAACTTATTGAATTTCTGATTTTGATCATCTACTTTTGCTGTTGACTGTACTATGTCGACCACTGCACTGTCGTGTATGTTTACATATAAGTAGTACTTACCTATTATTGTTTTGTTTAATATATTGATGTATGTATGTACCTATGGTTTCATTTTAATAGGAATGTAAAGATTTCAGGTAGTTCAAACCTATGTCTTAATTATTCATATTTTGGCGGAATTTGTCCTGCACTTAAATGTCTATAACGTCCTTTATAACTAGCCGACCGATCTTAGTATCGCCTCAGAAACAATAAGCCGTTCTATACAAAAACGTAAATACGAGAAAACGAATTATTTTAATATTTTTTTTGTGAACTTTTCCCTGTTTTTAATAGTTATTCTGCTATTCGGGGCGGAGACAAATCCAACAAATCAATGATAATAAAAATCAGTCCAACCATTCTTGAGTTAAAAATGGTGTAACTAACCCGACTTTCTTTTATTTTTAAAGATAGAAGATAGACAGATGTACATATTAAACATAATAATATTTTATACAAATATAAAGATACTTACCTACTTACCTAGGTACTAACCGAAAATGACAAGAGGGTGTTCACTCACATATGGGAGCAATGGTGCAGAGGGTTCATCTAAACTAAAACCCAGGTCGAGTGAAAAACTCTGTAACAAGGTTTTCTAACCCTGTATTTGTCGAAGCAATTGAAGTACTTAACGAATCTGTGCGATAATTTCCAAAAACGATATTGGAAAAGAAAGTCTTAAAAACTAATATAGATTTACCTATGTGGTGGCAAGACGGATATTACAGTAACAGAAAGCCATATTTTAGGGATAACTTCATGATTTGCTTGACCGCTAGACTATCAAAAATATGCCGCAGCTGAGTCAAGGTCCCATGCAGAAAGATATCGAGGCTTTTCAAAGAGATGGCATGGAGGAGTACCCTTTCTATCACTATCTGAAGTGCCTTCTACCGACCGATAACGTTTAAAAAAATCTTCAATATCTAAGCTGAATCTCTGTCCCTTTTCCTTCAAGACGAAAATTCATTCAGAAACAGTTAAATATTGCCAAAATGGGCTCAATTCGTAGATACAACGATGAATGCATTTTGCATAAAGGATCTCCCAATAAATCGTAAAATGTTTTGAGCTGATACGTAGCGATTTCAACCCTTTACAACGCCGACTGACGGGATAATTAATATTTCGAATACCGATGATCGATCCCTCCAATTTTCATGAAACATGATAGCGCACTCATCATCAAATATTTCAATAGTTTGCACATTGAATGGTCAAAATAAACGGATACAGTCCATGATATTAATTAAATTCCATTCAGGTTCGGTGTTTCCATTTTACCGTCAAAGCATTGGATATTATGATTTAATTATTGTTTGCCTCACGGATATCGAGGGAGGGGGGGGATGGAGGCGTGGCGCGTGTCGCCTTGTTAATTAGTAATCTGACCATAAATTGGTACGCGCGACGGCGCGGCGCGGGCGGTAAGCACCGTTGTCCTATGAGAAAATTGCCTAGCAACGGACCCATGAAAAAAATGCATTAGTGATGCGTAGCATATGGATATCGATAATTATTGTTACTTTTTCTAAATACGAAATTAAACTAATTAAGAACCCATTTTACAAGAATTAATACATTTTATTTCTACTTCTAGAACTAGCTTCTGCCCGCGACTTCGCGTGAAATTTCACCCTCTTAGGGGTGGAATTTCGAAAAAAGAACCCTTTCTTAGTGGATACCTACTCTTCACAAAGAACACACCCTCCAAATTTCATGTCTCTAGGACCAGCGGTTTAGGCTGTGTTGATATATCAGTCTGTCAGGCTCAGGACTTTGAATTTTATATAAGAGTAGGTACTAAATATAGATGTTTCGAGTAAGGCACGAGGATGCCTTTTCTGATTTAATTTTTTTAAAGCTAGATTGCCACAAGGTAGTGTGTTGGGTCCAGTGGTCCACCCAAAACCCAAAACACTTTCTTTGTGGTTGATTTCTATCGATATTTTTATCGATCAAATATTTTTATTAACCCATCTTCCCTAGTTGATGCTAGAATTGCATGTGTGCATTCAGTGACTGTATCCATACTTTATAGTGCCCACCCTTTTTAGCATGTGTGCAATAAGATTATGTTATTGTTACGCTTGTTTGCTTGAGTGCGTGCCAAAAAAGCCGCCCCTTTTGATCATGTGTGCCGTATCTATTTTTTTTGTTTTTGTGGGAGTTTCCGAGGCGGGGAAAATCTCGACACTTGAAAACAAAGATGGCATATCTCTCGGTTTGCCTTTACTTAATTAATTTTTATTGTGGTTGTTTGTTTGATTGTGATCTCGGACGGGGCGTGCAGGAATCTATTTGGTATAATAAACTATTAATAAAGCTAAAGAGTTTGTTTGTTTAAACGCACTAATATCAGGAACTACTAGTCGGATTTGAAAACCTATTTTTGCAGTTTATAGCCCAATTCATGAGGAAGGTTATAAGCATTATTAACATTACTCTACGACAATCAGGAGCCGAGCAAAAAAAAGTCAGAAACAGTCTTTTTTGTAGAAATAATGAAGACAAACCAGGTTGCCATAGATACATTGTTTTCAATTTTAAACAACCGTTTAGGCAGCGCATGCAAATAATTCTGTTTTATGAGGTAATTCTTTCCGACTTGCTAGACAAAAGTTGGGATATCTCGGTTAATATAGATGTTATAAAAATAATTTATAGTCACTCAGGAATAATGTAGCTTTCTACAAGTGAAAAAAAATTTTGACTACTGCAAAGTAATCCTGCATGTCCATCTGCCAAGCCATTGTGGTCAACAGCGCAACTTATCACGCAATCGTCTGATAAATTGGAGAAGACATTGTCTATACAAGATTGTGAGTTATTTCGAATAAATGTAGTCGAACTAATTAGAGATCTAAAGTTGTAACATTTCAATAAATTTAATAAGTCATTTCCTTTTTTATTATTATCAGTTGATAGGTTATAATTAAAATATAAATTAAAATCACCGCAAATAACACAGTTCTTGTTAAAGAAATGTTCTAATAGTTTTTCGAGCCTCACCAAATGTGTTTAAGTTTTTATCATAAGGCGTGCGATAACAGCAATACACAGATGCCTGTCTGTTGAAACGTCTTTGACACCGCATATTTCAAAACTGTCCATTTTATGTAATTTTTTGGCAAAGGGCAGATCCTCGTATTCCCTATCCATTTCTGGTAGGATAATAGTCCCTCCTCTCAAATTATTTACTCTGGTATTATATTATGATGCAACGTTGTACTTTGAGAGATTTAACAAGGAAACTAGTTCTTCGTTAAGAAAATGCTAATACACAAGTAATTCGTAGGGCTACTCAAGCTATCTAGATATATTTCTAACACATCTTTTTTATTATAATTATAAGCCACACATATTTTGATGAAAGATGTATAAACGATTACACAGCTGCACAGTGAACTATCTAAAGACTCGTTTATATGTGTTGCAGTTGACACATGTTTATCAACGAAAAAATGTATCTCTATCCAAATCTTTTATCTTTTTTTAAAGTAGTAAGGAATAGTACCAGGTTGTAATTGGCCGATTTTACTGCTTTCGTGCTTATTAACGATACCTACTTAAACTGTCACAGTTACTTTCATATTCAGAGTTTATTGATGTCTGTATGTAGCTATTCAAGTTCTGAAAGATATTTACAATAGCCCTATTGTTGATGTCTATTACGACATTAAAGGATGAAATTCTCGTGTATGGTTTCTTGAATAACAACAACAAACTTTTGTAGATTAATTTACTTTTAAGAAAATTCCAAAGGACACAAAAATATTTCGACCGCCCGTGCGGTTGGTAAGTTACGAAGTAATTTTTTCTATAGTTTTATACACACACCGCCACGAAACCGCGCCTGACCGAAAGCTGCAGGCGTTTACGCGCATTTACGCGGCATTTACGCGGCACGCGCTGCTAATAGATAGGTATAAGTCGAGCCTAAACATCCTTCCACCCGTTGAAAGGCTTGACTTTCAACAGTAAATCTTCAGCAGATGGTAGCGGACACAGCTTGATAATAGGCCGACGTAGAACGCCTCTAGTGGTTTTCAAATCAGCCACTCTCGAAACTCTATCCGGACCAGGGAATAATCCTGTAACTCGTCCGAGGCGCCAACACAATGGAGGTACATGTTCTTCATGGATAAGCACGAGGTCTCCAACATTTAGGATTTAGGGATTTTGCGTTCGTCCATTACTTCAGCCGTTGTTGTAGCTCGTGTATATATTCACGCTGCCAGCGTGACCAGAAATGCTGATGAATTTGTTGCAGTCGAGCGTATCGTTGCAGGTGACTTTCTTTTAAGTTTTCTAAGCTAGGTTTAGGCAGCGCCTTCAGCGGTCTTCCAATAAGAAAGTGCCCTGGGGACTAAGGGAGGTAGTCATCAGGAGATGAGGACAAAGGAACCAAGGGGCGACTGTTCAAAACGGCCTCCACTTGTGCGAAAAGTGTAGATATTGCTTCAAAGGTAAGAAGGGTATTTCCCATGACTCTTTTTTTATGAAATTTTGCAGATTTGACTCCGGCTTCCCAGATGCCGCCAAAATGAGGAGCGTGAAAAGGTGAGAATACAAATTTTATATGTTCATGAGTTGCAAATTCAGCCTCCGTTATCACAAAATATTTCATTAGGTTTGCCTCGACGGGCAATAAATCTGCGTAATGTCATTACACATGCGTCCTTGGTAAGGTAATAGACCGCTTCCAAATGAACGCACTTATAATAACACAAGCACACAAATATGCAAAGGTAACATTTGCTCACCCTTGCACCTTTACCTTTACGATTAATTATGTAAAAGGGTCCAGCAAAATCTATACCCACTGAATTGAATGGGAAATCTGCACTCACACGTTGTAATGGCAAGTTACCCATTTTAGGACAAAGAGTTTTGCCTTGGACACGACAACATCGCACGCAATTGTGAACTGTGCGCCGAGCTAACCTTCTGCCATTTATCTGACATACTTATTCCCTTACCATTGATAACAACAACTGCGGGCCAGCATGCATGTGCCTTAAATGTTCTCTTTCAAATAAAAGTTTTGTCAAATGATGGGACGAATCAAGTAGTATTGGATGTTTTTTATCAAAACTATACGGTGAAGAACTTATTCGTCCTCCAACTCTAATTAAATTGTTGTAGTCTAAAAAAGGTGACAAAGATAGTAATTTAGATTTAACATTTAAAGGTAAGTTCTTCGAGAACGCTTTGTACATTAGAAAAACATTTATACTGAGCAACACGACATAGATAATGAAATTAGTCATCTAACTCATTATCACTGAGAGCTTACACTTGTTTGATAAGAACATTACGAATGTTAAAACAAAATCTTTTTACCCATGCGACTATTCTTATTATAATTTTGTTTAGTTTGCTATATTTTTCAACATCGATTAGGTTGCAGTGTATAAGTGATAAGGTAAGTGTTTATTTCATTTTGATCAGATATGGTTTTATTATGTGTAACTAATGAATTTTGTATTTTATGAGTTTTTGTTTCAGATGCTGATTGCTTCGTCGGGACTAGGGGAGCAGGTGGGACGTTCTTTGGTGAGTATTTGGTTTTAATTGTAATCTTAGGTGTACTTTTAGATTTAGATTATTTTTAGTTTCAGGTACATTATTGATATCAATGCAATTTAGAATTGGCCAATCGTTTTCACTATTCATTAGATAATTTGTACCTGCAGGTTAATTGTGTAACACACTATCAGTAGCAATGGGTTTCATTTTGACAGTTCAACAACATTCATTGCGTTATTTGTGTTGTTAGGCATACACATTTTTCGAACATATGGAGCAATGGATTTGAAATATGCTTGAAAATTATCCAAATTGAGACTAATAGTGTGTTACGCAATTAGGGTGCTGACCACCACAGTCTATTATTTATTATCTGATTAGCATTTATCCCCCTAGAAATGAGATCGGCTGGGTTCATGTCCGTGGGAACATATCGCCAGAAGGATGCGTCACTGAGCTCGGTTATTTCAACCACCCTATTCGCGACAAATGTTTTGAGTTCAGTAGGATCATCTTTGAGCCATGCTAGCACTACGCTTGAATCGCACCAATGAACGATCCGTGACGGCTTGTAACTTTGCATAGTTTACCAGCCAACAATGCAGCACAAAGTTCCAATTGCGGTATTGTCATAGGGTTAATACAATAGCAGTTAATAGTCGTACCGTGAAATCATGGGTATTTTCAAGAAGTTTTCAAATTTTGAAGCGTCACTGAATGAATGAAGTTCTATTAATTTGGGCGAATCGCATAACACTCTTCTAGGTATTTGTAAATTCAGTAAACAATTTAAATTACTCGCAAATTCTAACCACCTTTCCTCTATTTCTAGAGGGATCGTTTGGTCCCAGTCTATTTTTTGTTGCCATAAATTTTGTAGTATCATTTTTGCTGTAATTATACATGGACTTAGTAGCCCTAAAGGATCGAATATCTTAAATGTTTGATATTAATTAGATTTGATAATAATATGTAGGTATATTTTTGTTATGATAGCATGGTTGTGATAGAGTTGTACAGGAAAGTTTAAATTATCAGTTTTTGCTCCCACCCTAAACCCAGTGTGCTTGACGCTTCAGTTATAGTTAATTTATCTTGAGTATTTAGAGATGAATTTTTGAATAGACCTTTAGAATTAGTTTTGTATTTGCGTAAATTCAAACAAGCTGACTTTAGAGCGGACGATATGGAAATTTTGAATATTAATTAATTGTTTTTCATTATCACAACCAGTTATTAGGTCGTCGACATAAAAATCGTGTTGTATTATGTTTTTATGGTTTCGTCCCCACACTCCTCGCCCACCTTGGGGTACCATATGTAAGAGTATTCATTTGCATCGTTCTGATGGGCAAGGACTCATCTTCTCTCCATAGAATTAATTGCAAGTTTCTACAAGATTGATCTACTCTTACTTGTCTGTACATTTTTTCAATGTCACCAGTAATTAAATATTTATATTGGCGTGCTCTTATGAGTATGGAGAAAAGAGAATCCTGTATATTTGGGCCCACCATAAGAATGTCGTTGACAGATATCCCCGAGGAGGTGGGGACGGATCCATCAAATACGACACGGACCTTGGTTGATTCACTATTGTCCTTAAATACGGCATGGTGGCATAAGAAGTATGAGGGAAATGGTTTACTTTTAGGTGCTACAGACATGTGTCCTAGCTTTTGATATTTTTTCATAAAATCCACGTATTGTACCTTAAGTGTAGGATTCTTTCTAAAACGTGGTTTTAGATTAAACAATTTTTTTTTTTGCGGTATTATAGGATTCACCCAAGTTGCTTGGAGAACTATTTAGAGGTAATTTAACGTTAAATCGTTCGTCACATAAACGGACCGTGTTTTGCAAAAAATGCTTTTCACAAGCCCTTTCCCTTTCGTTGAGAATAGGTTTGTTTGGGAGTACGTCAGTCTCCCAGAATTTGGTAAGTAATTTATTAATACAAGACTCTTGAATCTTGTTATTTTTTGTAATTATGCTATTGTTGCAATGTATGCTATTAAAATTATTGTTATTTATCGGACCGGCTATTACCCAGCCAAACTTGGAATTTCGTAGCTTTAGGCTATCTGAGCCTATAGAAATTTGTTAATTTCCTAGGATATCCCAGAAAAGATCACATCCAATCCAGATAAATAATAGAAGACAATTATGTTTGATCAAGTAAAACTTTGACCTTGAATGCTTATTGCACAAGTGGAAGGCACGTTTTTCACATCTTTCAATAGGACTTAGGATAGCTGATGATATCATTTAGGCAAGGCAATAGGCAAGTGGGTAAGAATGAGGAAGGAAGGGCACTTAACTTATGATGATCCGGTTCACATGAATGTTCTGCAATTGCTTTTTCTTCCGTACACCTGTGTCGATACTTTAGCTGCACCGATGCTTAGGTTTCAGGATATTCGTTGGTTTCAGCTTCACGACGAGAACTCGGCCTTTTGTGGTCTCGATGGATCACGCCACGCGCCGACTCATTGTAGAAATTTAGTTTTTTGTGTCCTGTCACGGTCGCCAATTTTTATGTCTATTACGACATAAAGGATGAAATTCTCGTGTACCTATGGTTTCTTCAATAACAACAACAAACTTTTGTAGATTAATTTATTTTTAAGAAAATTCCAAAGGACACAAAAATATTTCGACCGCTCGTGTGGTTGGCAAGTTACGAAGTAATTTTTTCTATAGTTTTTTACACACACCGCCACGAAACCGCGCCTGACCGAAAACTGCAGGCAACACATTTATGCTTCACACGCTGCTAATAGATAGGTATAAGTCGAGCCTAAACAGTTGACTTTGCCTGTATATATAGAAAATTATATTCCAGATGTTTGTGGGTATCAAACTAATATGCTTATTCAAAAGCCTGATATACTATATATTATATGAGGCTATAGTATTAAATAAGTTAACATTCCATTTTAATTTAAAAGTAGGAGAGCAAAGAATAAGATTTATAGTGTAAGTACATTACATTTTAGATTTTGTGATTAACCAATTTTTCATAATTATTGGACTCTAAAAGGTATTTTTCGCCTAGGAGGATTATACAATAGTCATTTAGGGTATAATCTACCAATTTCTTGTCCAATGTTGCAAAGAGCTCCGCTGTACCATTGGGCATACAGTAGTGAAAAATTTTGGCGTTTTCGGTAATCTTACATAATATATTATTTACATTATTATCACTACACACACCACCATTACCACACACACCACACCACCACCTAATGGTGGTAATTACCTCTAGGTACCTATTTTCTCTTTATTAATCTTAAACTGAGTGTACGTCAATTCGAGTTGCTCGTGACAGGCTGCAGTGGAAACATATGGAGAAGGCCTTTGCCAGGAGGCATGCTGAATTGTAACAACACAAATCCAACAAAAAATTAGAGAACAATTCAGACTAAAGGGCTTCGATAGATAGATGGACGTCAACTTAATTTTATTGCTGTGCCTTTACAGGGTTCATCAGGGTCTGGACCCCTTAAATGAACCTTCTACTTACCACATGCGGCAATATTTCATTTTGAGTTTGAATTAAAAGACATTATACAAGAAGCAAAATAATTTTCATTTCAGCCACGCGAAAATCGCTCTTCAGACAAAGAACGCCCCTTGATTTAGGTTTTTTTTCTGTACCATCGTGTCTGTTTTCAATAAACCGTGACAACGTTTTTACATTACGGAAACTAATTGAGGGGCAGACTGACAAGTCTGTCCCTCAATTAGTTTGCGTAATTTCCTCCAACACATCAGGGGGCCTAAAAAGGCCTCTTTGGAGAATCATAAAAGGATAACATTATGAATCGTAATATGGCGAAGACAGTCCGTGTTTTTATTTTTTTCGCTGCACTACGTAGATATAATCAAAGAGATTGGGATTGGATTTGGATCGGATTGATTGGAATTTTAGCACAGACAAAAAAAATAACTGAAAAATGCTTCATCAATGGGATTTGATACGATTAACTTAACGGTTAACTGTCCATTATGTTATCCTTTTATGATTCTGCCAAAGTGGCCTTTTTAGGCCCCCAGATCGCGTAACACACTATCAGCACCAATGGGTTTCATTTTGACAGCTCAACAACGTTCATTGCGTTATTTACGTAGTTGAGTAGACACATTTTGCGAACATATGAAGCAATGGTTTAGCAATATCCTTCAAAATTATTTTGATTGAGATCAATAGTGTTTTACGCAATGAGGGTGCTGGTGCAGGTAGAACGCGGAAGTGCATGCAGGTGCAGGATGACTAATTTAGGTAATAAGCATTTTCCCTCGTTTATTATTTCCTATTAGCGAGGGGACTTTGACAGGTAATTTAGGGATGTAACCGCAAACTAAGTGCCGTACTGTTTCCGAACGAGGGCGTAGGAAACGTACCTGCATGGTGGGTGCCACTTACAAGTTGCGTGCTTTTTTTTTTCGGATTGTAAATCATCAAAGTGTCAGACTCTTACTGACTAAAACCCACCCGTGTTCCTTCTTGCGACGACGAGTTGCGTGCTTTGTTGTTATTTGAATACCTAAAACCGAAATTCCAATTTTAATTCATCTTGATGTTTTTTTTTCACAATTATTATTGGCAATTTTCACACCACTTGCTCAAAAATATCAAATTACATGTCATCAAAACCTAACCATAAGAAAGTAATTAGGTTTAGCCGGGTTGTACTTAATGAATTTCATTATAACCCGCTGATCAATATACAGGGTTATTGGTCTCTTAAGAGGTCATTGTACTCATCATTATGAACTAGTTTTACTATGGGACCAAACCTGAAATCGCGAAAAAGAAATCAGCTGTTCCCTACACTTTGACGAGTTATACGAACGTAAAAGTAGGGAAACAGTTGATTTTTTTGACAACCAGTCTTACCAAGGGGTATCGTATTACCCAGTAATTGGGTTGTGGAGGTCAGATAGGCAGTCGCTCCATGTAAAATACTGGTATTCAGCTGCATCCGGTTAGACTGGAAGCCGACCCCAACATAGTTGGGAAAAGGCTAGGCAGATGATGAGTAAAAGTTGTTCATAATGGTTTTTTAAACATTCTTCAGCGAAACAACTGTCAGTCGCAAAAATAACGCAATTAGAAAGAAAGAAAGAAAGAAAATACGTTTATTTGCGGTAAACATGACGCAAAAAAGAAAATAAACAAAACAAATAAAATAAGAAAGGGTTGGGGGAAACATGCGTCACATCAACGACGATATAACCACTTCTCTTTGCGTCACATCCACACAAAACGGCTATCGCTCAGCAATTCAGCGACATCTAGTAATATAATGCGGAAGAAGTATATCCAATGCACTTAGTATCATACATTTCTGTTCGCATAACTCGTCAAAACAGTGCGATTCTGTAACCATCTCACCGTGAAAACTTAGGTGAAGTGAGCGTGGAGTGAGCTGTCAATAGTGTCAATTCCTAGCAAAAACAAACTCACTTCACCTAAGTTTTCACGGTGACATTTTTACAGAATCGACCGGCTGCAGATATTTTCTCGCGATTGCAACTTGGGTCCTTTAATAAAAGTTGTTCATAATGATGAGTACAATCTCCCATTTTGTTGACACGTCGGGTACAATGTAAACCAAGTTGTACCTAGGTAAACAATTATGTCGCATGGCGGGCGGCTGTACGCTTCTCCACCGAGTACAAACCATAGTTGGTTAATATGGCAAAGAAAAACAGGCAAGGAACTCCATGGAAACTCTTCAAATGAAGCCTGAGTTTACCGAGTTTTCAAACCTCGAGTCGATCGACCTTCTCCTCCTCGATTACTTCTTGCCATCGTTGACCGTATCATCAAGCTTACTAGTCAAACATGCGCCTGAACATAAACAATTTCGCACACCTGAGATGCAGATTGATGCTGCATACTAATGATTTGCTCCCCGTTGATCAAAACCTGCTGGGCTGCTTTGTTCTGAGCTGAGAAAACACAACCCCTTTTTCTTCCCGTGTGATTTATGACCAGTTATAAAAGATGCCAGCTCAACGCAAGGTAGGTAACGTAAATATTAACAAAAAAAACTACAGAAGCGTGCGGCTTTTTAATCGTTCATTAAGTTTCGTATTGCATCTAAAATGACTTACAAGAGTAGTAAAGTTACTTTTCCCTTTGTAGTGTTTTTTTTTTGACGTCGAACGAGCCCGCGCTACCCGTTAGCTCCGCGCGCGTTCTACGCGTTGGTCCCGCCGGCCACTTGAATACGCGAGCGTACTTCACATTTGCGCGGGTCAAACGAAATGAACGTTGTTCACCCGCGCCACCCATCGCGCGCATGAGTCACCACGAGTGCGCTCGCGCCGCGCCTTTGAAGTACCGACTTCGGGCGTTTGTGCACTACAAGGAATTTTACTTCCGATTTTATTTTTTTATTATGGCATGCGTAGGGTCCGTAAAAAATCGGACTGCCGGACAGTAAAATTCCTTGTAGTGCACAAACGCCCTTCGAGTGGATCGGACGAGCTTGCACGCGCTAGCCCGCGTCACCTCGAACCTTCACACAGCGCCGGCGCGTAGGCGCGAGCTGGCGCGGCGCGACTTGTGATATCGCGCGCCTTGAGAAGCCAGCTTTATAATCTACTCAACTCTGAACACACGCATTTAATCGTCGCACAAACAACCATCATTTCCACATTTCCACGTCCGGCAAAGTACGATTTTGTTGTAGTTTTTTTTTAACTCTTTTACATAAACTTGACTTGTACGACCTACTAATGGCTGGATTACATTTTGCTTTGGTTAAGAAGTATCGAGTCAAGTTATTTGACGTCTATACGAGTATGTGACACTTCTTATGAAAAACTGTCACTTTTGAACTGACGTTTTGACACAACTCTTCCAACTTGAACTAAAGCCACTTATCTAATGCAAATGTGAATCACCCATAAAGCCACTTATCTAATGCAAATGTGAATCACCCATAAAGCTATGCTTTCCTATGAGAGCGATTCCGTGATATCATACCGGTCGTCATTTTAAATTGAATTCATCAAATTATTATTAAATTATTTTAAAAAAATAATTAAATTATTTAATCTGTCATTTTCACCAGTTTTTCAAATCAACTCAAATTAAAAGTCATTTATTTAAACTAGGCTGAGAATCAGCACTTTTCGAACGTCAAAATTACAAAACAAAAGACAGTGCCCCAAAACGCCCGCCCTTCACAAACTCCTCAGCAGCACAGCTGTCTGTTCAGTTAGAAAATACTCGATTGTATACAATACAAGGTATGCATTAATTAATCATATAATTAATTACTTATATAATTAATTATAATTATTACAAGACACAGTACACATTATTTTTTTGATATTATAACGCTCTGGACAGTCGATATTGTGCGACCGTTCACCGCTTTCTTAAGAAACAAAAAATAAAGGACCAAAATTATTTACTAAATAGTCAGTTAACTACTGTGACCGGCTGACTGAATTGACAACAGCCTATCAAATAACTTGACATAACTTCGACAGTCTGTCAGATATTTTTTGTGCGTGCCTTTTGTAAACCGAGCAATCAAATCACGGGGAGATAATTTTTCACTAGGCAGAAAAACTTGTTTGCAACTTAGTTTACATTACACCCATGTCACCAAACGTTTCGGATTAAGCACTCTAATATAGCCAGATAACTAACCTATGAACGTAATAAGAAATTATGCAAAAATAATATTTGGTTCATGAGTTATAAGCGTTGCAATTGAGACCGACGGCGACGTTGCGTTTCGTAAAGAAGATTGTAATTATACTTTCGACAAGAAAAGTACCTACATGCGTATCATTAGGGGACCGTAAGGCTTTGCATACCAACTGAAATTATTAAGTGCTTATTTTGTCCCTTTGTGCGTCAAAGGCGTAGCAGTTACGCTACATCTAAGAAAACTTACCGCCAGCCAGGCCTTACTTTATTACGGAAAAAAAGTTATGAAACTTGTCATTCTTTAGTAATTGGTCTCTGTCACATGTAGGTAGGTATGTGCAAAGATTCTTCTTGTCTCTTTGGGTTTAAAAGTTAGTTGCGATTTATTTTTTGTTCTTCGGTCCGACTAGAATCAATTCTATTTTAATGTAAATTTTGACATTCAAAAGTGCCTTTTATGTGCCCTTTTGCCGTTAATCTATATTGTCCCACTGCTGGTCAAAGATCTCCCCTATATTTTTCCACTTTTCTTTGTGCTGTGCCTTCCCTTGGTTCAAATCAAATCGGTTAGAAACGAGTCCTAGTCGTCACAGCGTTTCTTAGGCCTGCCTCGGTGACGACGCACGTGTTCCTATTCAGGCACTTACTGTGTGACGACATTGACCCTTTATTTGAAATAAATGCTTTGACTTATAATTTAACTTTATTTCTAAGGGCACATCATGTCTCAATTCTGGACGAGGGACCGTTATCCCCATTCCTATTTAATTCTGAATATTTCAACCTGCTTTGTTCGCTATTAGTATCGCAGTTGTATAAGCCCCCTTGACATACAATACTGAATGGACATCATGTTTCTATACCTATGGCGATTTAAAGAACTGCCTTCAACAAGTACATATGGGGCCCTAAACCGTTATTTTATTATGCGAACCCCTTTTTGCTACAAACGCGTACTTCTTGTTCATCGTCTTTCAACACAAAAACTTGGTTGTAACTGTAATTATTCTAAACTAAATTGAAAATAATTTATTCGATGTTTTTACTGTTTGAGTAAATCAATATTTTAATGGAGTGATTATTAAGTGAAAATAATTTCGCGACGACTTGGAAAAAAACATGGGTTAGGTCATCAATAACTAATGAAATTATTGTATATGCTCACATGATTGGAAACTGTGGTTGTGTTTTTGGTAGAAATAGAAACCATTTAGTTGCTTTTATTATAGGTATACAGATAAGGTGGAATAGGTAAGGTTTGTGAGTTTTCTGCATTATTAGATACATCATACAATACCAGTCTATTAGTGTCCCACTGCTTAACAAAGACCTCTCTTCATACAGAGAAGGCACGCGCATTGATCGCCACGACGCGCGACGGGTTGGTGATTTCAGACATAATAACAGGTATAAGTCCAGGTCTCCTCACGATGTCTTCCTTCACAGATGTCAGCAATCTCGAAAATAAACTAAGAATGTACAAACGCCAGCACATCAAGCTACCCGAAACTGACAAATTTTCCCAATCAACTTGGAATCTTATACTTTAGAAAATTTGACAAATTGCTATTAAATAAATTTGACAGACTGTAGTAGCTTGTACATATAAATTGAAAAATCATATTGGTGCTTACCCGGATTTTATTACCTCAGTAGGTATTTATTTATTTGCCCAGAAGAGTAACGTTCGCTAAAAATTTAGATATATCAGGTTCTTCCAATTCCAATAAAAATTAGAATTTAGTGAAATTCCTTCGTCCCCCAGCGCTTTGAACAGTATGCAGCAAATTGCATCCCGAAATAATAGTACTGGTGCGTCCAAGGTCTTAATTACATTTACAGCTTCAGAGGGTTTCCGTGTATAATTAATACACGGAAACCCTCTGAAGCTGTAATTGCAAGAGTATCAATATCACACAGGTCAGCCATATCGTTAAAACAAGTGCTTTAAGGGACAGTGTGTGGACAGGCCCAAAATTATATTTATTTATTTATATTGTTGTACATAACATAAATACACAACAATAAAAATTTATCGAACATTAAAAATATACAAAGTCTGGACGTAAAATGATGAATAATGATGATTTATCTATTAATTGGTACACTGTTCAACCTAGTAACAGAAGTCACTTGCAAAATATTTAGCATTAGACTCAGCATACATACTCGTAATCACCCTATAATGTTAGAATTTTTTGAAGTGAAGTGCAACGAATATCATTCTCCTTCACGATTAGTAAGAAGTCTGCAAAGTCTCGGGATTGAGGAGTTAGACCCTGAAACAATATTTAATGATACCTACAAGTATTTATCTGACAAGTACCTGAAAATGTAAGAAAAAGCTACTTAGAAAGATGAAGACAAAATAATTCGATGTGTATATTTAATAGCAACCGGTAATTGTAAACTAAGTGACCAAGCTACTCTGGATCTAAGTAGCGAAGTGCATGTCTACCCTAGCAGGTAGTGTCAGACAGTTCCAGACACATGCGGCCTAACAGCTCAATGCATTAAATCGGTACATAAACCTAAGAAAGCGGTGAACGGTCACACAACAACGGCTGTCCGACAGAGCATCTTTATTCATACAGAGCATCTTTACTCATACAGAGCATCTTTACTCATACAGAGCATCTTTACTCATACAGAGCATCTTTACTCATACAGAGCATCTTTACTCATACAGAGCATATTTTGAATTACAGACATAACACTCGATTACCGCCATAGTCCGTATGAAATCTTACAACCGTAATAATAAGTCGTTTCGTAATTTCGTTCAAACAAACAAACTATTCAACTTTATAGTTAGTGTAGATATATAAAATGTTTGTGAGAGGCAATCTCTATAGAGTCCGTGATCCGATTACGAACATTCTTACATTGATAGAAAGCTACACTATTTCCAAAGCTCCTAGGTATATCATATAAGTAATTTTTATTTTATTTTAAACGTAGAACATAATATGATCTTAAATGGATTGAAATAAATCATTTTGAATTGAATTGAATTGAATAAACATAGATGATATCTTTTATAGTACCTATAGTTGACTTCCATGCGGAAGCAGAAGCTACAACAACAACAATTATGTGATGAAAACAAAAGGGCAGGTAATCTTCTTCTTCGTGTCGCTGGCACGACTGTATTTTAAATCTTGTTTTCCCAAAACTTTGCCACTTCCACGGCGTTGTCGGTGGCAGCGCAGAGGTCACTTTGACTGCATGTTTTGGGACACAGAGGGCAGGGTAGGAGGTGGAGCATGGCTTGTGACATAGCACCGCAATCACACCCTTCTGCCGTTCCGTCAAGGTAGCCCACTTTACCAGGCTGGACTTACATCTTCCCACTTGTGTCCGGAGACGGTTCAGAGACTTCCAAGTGGGCCACAGAAGGTTACACGCTGCAAGCAGATGCTTCGTTGGTGGTAGGTAGTGAGTAGGAGGGGGAAGATTATCCTGCCACAGTTTGGAACGGGCGTCGGCCGGGTTTCCTGACAGAGACGCTGTCGATTTCAAGAAGCTGTGTCTGCTTTTTAGCCGTTGCGTTGGTAGCTGTGCGCCAGATAGTGGGTGTCTGGTATCAGATTCCTGTTTGAATTTCTCCACTGCGCATGCAACTTCTCTTCGGACTTGTGGTGGAGCTATGCCAGCTGTGGGATATAGTGCGCTGATCGGGGTCGATTGCAGGCAGCCTGTAATCGTGCGGCAGGTTTCATTAAGAGCAACATCTACTTCCTTGGCGTGGGCGGAACGGTCCACACTCGGTGCGCATGATCACCCGCAGAGAAGCAGAGTGCTAGGCCAGTAGTCCGGAGAACCTGATGTGAAGCACCCCAGGTGGATTTCCTGACAGAAAAATCCAACTAGGTTTTTTCCCCAAGACTGTTTCAAAGTTCAATAGCTGAACATGTTACAAATTGCAACATGGTGATATTTAGGGCTCAAAGTATATATAATTCAGTATTCTTTATTGCAATTCAAATTATTCCAAGCAAACTTTGGTATGTTTTATGCCAGTATCGTTTTTGCCACTTTCAAAGCTCCCAATACTGCCTTTCTAGTCTCAATAATCAGATAATTTGACAAAGAACAGAGTTACCTATGTATGAAATATATTTTTCGATGGGTTTTTCCTACACAAGTATGTTATAGAGCTACGGTAACCTTTATAATTGCTGTTAAAGTTTTCCAACTTATTTATTTATTTCCAAACTCGTGTTTCAGAAATTATATAGCATCTTTTATTATGCTTTACGTTACGCAAAATTCGTGGTGCTCGTGGCTAACTAATAACAGCCGCATGAGTCGATCGGTCAGGTTAAGCTTCGCCTGCCGCACTCGATCCGTAGATAGGTGACCACCTTACATACCGAGACCCCTCCGTGCCTAAAAGCTCGTTGAGCTGTTGGTCCCGGCTGTCATTCGCGGATCTTTGCCAGTCTGAAAGTCTGACAACCAGTCTTACCAAGGGGTATAGTGTTACCGAGTAACTGGCTAAAATATTAGTATTTAGCTGCATCCGGTTAGACTGGAAGCCGACCTCAAAAATAGTTGGGAATAGGGTAGGCAGTTGATGATAATTTGTTATGCCAAACTTTAGAGGCCTGTTCCGACGGCAGAATACGTTTAGAGGAGATGACTGCCGATGATGTTACAGGCATGTGAGAACACTCAACTTTGCCTTTAATATTCGCTGTCGCGGGTAATTTCTGGAAAATTCTCAAACTTGCGTAATGAGAAGCCCTCCATGTGACTTGTAATAAACAAAAAAACATTTGTTAATTCCGAAAGAAAGGGTTGTTTTTCCTTTTCTTTTGTTTTCGTATATTTCAAAACCGCCTTTGTTACAAATGATGCTGAAATTTCAAAGAAACTTCTTAGGGCTTCAGTTTCTATACGAACTCGCAGCAACAGGTAGCGTACCTCTCATAAAAGGTAATACAATTCTTTACAAATTCACTTTTCTAAGACATTTTTATGCAACGTGACTTTTATTGATCCCCTTGGCTGTTGTTGCCTCACTGGCTGTGGCTTAGACGGGTTTTTATTGGTGTTCATCGTAATAGTTTGTTGGTATCTTGTAAGCGAGACGTACGTCCTCCCTCTGTGAGCTCTAGAGCGTTACTGATGTTTTGCGTTCGATGCGCCCTACTGTCGGCGTCGGCCACATTCTGTCATACTCATAACGGAAGCACCGTGTTTGCACACAAGCCACTAGTTTTCCCGGCCTGTTGATTTCAGTTTATCGTAGCACTCCCTTTCAGCTGGTGCTACGGGGCTCGTGTCAGTGAGTTTTGCGTTCATTTATCATCTTCCAATCTTACATTATCTAGATCGAGATTGCTTTGCATTGTTTTGTCATTGTTTTCTTCTTTCTGCGATTGATTTTAGATTTGATTACACTTTGATAACATTTTTTCATGTCTAATTTGTTTATTTTTACCCGGCTAATGACACTAAATCGCCCTTATTTTTTTTATTTCTCCAAAGAAAAGCCGCTACAATATGTAAAGTCATATTATAAAAATAAAAAATATAATATGAATAGAAAAAAAACTCAGTACATTGAAAACGTGGTATTAAAACTTCTCTTCACATCTGTTGAAATTATCAGAGCTTTTGCGACGGCTTTTTCTAAGCATCTAACATTAGTTAGGTGGTGGTGGTGGTGGTGGTGTGATAGATGTTACAGTATATCCTAGGGAAGTGTCTATGAAAATACCATTAGTAATAATGTCGTTTGGAGCTCGATTTTGTTTTGTGATGTTTTCAATGTCTTGTCGCCGAAATTGAGGTTGTTTCCCTCACACCACTGAGCTCCTAATGCGTGTCCTCCCTACGAAAATAATGGCTTAGGGCAATCCTATTCAAAATCTTACTTGTATTTATACAGTATGCTTCCTTCCTAAAGACAAAGGTCTATTTTTGTGCAAGACATCGCTTGTCGACTGGCAAGTATTCTTAGAACCATCACGAGTTGCAAGGCTTTGAAATGGCTGCAAGTGCATAGATAGAGCGCAATGTGAAACCGCTTGGCCTGGCTTTGTAAGTGTATCTTGGAGATCTCTGACATCGGTGAAGGTAAACACTGCACTTATACTCGTAGTTAATCTGAGTCTGAATTCGTAATCCCGTCTTTAGCGAGCGTGTTGATCAATGCTCGTGCCTTCTCTTCTCTTCTTTTTTAACTAGCCTAGGTGTAATGGCGTCATGTCGAAACATCGAAATCTTTGTGCTATAACTAAGTTTAACGTTAATGCATAATACACATAATCTTACGGAATAAATTCTCTAAAATGGTTACCGTGTCTTTACCAATATCAAAATCAAATGTCATTTATTAAAATTAGGCTGAGAGTCAGCACTATTCGAACGTCAAAATTACATAAGACAGTCCCCTAAAACGCTTGCCCTTCACCACTGCCTATTGCTTTCGCTGGGAAGAAGAAGTGGCGCAACAAACTCCCCAGCAGCACAGCTGTCTGTTCAGTTAGAAATCTGACAATTGTTGCAGGTCATCAGAAGCCCGAAAGTCTGACAACCAGTCTTACCAAGGGTGTTACCCAGTAACTGGTTTGTGGAGGTCAAATAGGCAGCCACTCCACGTAACATATTGATATTCAGCTGCATCCGGTGAGACCAGAAGCCGACCCTAAAAATTGGTGGTAAAAGGCTAGGCAGATAGATGATGATGATGGTGACCGCATCTGTGTAGCTTAGGAGACCTAAGCGATCACACAGACACAAACGTAAAGCGACTATGTTTCTGTATCAAACTACTTCAGTCCGCCTGCATGAGCAGTATTGAACCAAACATTGTTTGCAACAAATACCTGTAAAATACACAACTATCACCAGTATATACATTAGTAGGTATACCGAAAATCTTTCTACGTGTACATTTTCGTAGTTTCTTTGGGAAAAAGTCAAAGATATTCACGAAGAGTGCGGTTTTCTTTTTAAATGAAATAAGTTTCTATTACTTTACTTCTTATTTGTAACTGTTGCAAATGAAACGTAAGTTTCTAAGGCATCAGCAGGGTATAACAAGGTAACAGTCTTGCAATTCTAATGCAAATAACAAATATTTAGTTAGAATACTCTTTAATAAATACACCATAAAAATAACAAATATACTTAAATGTAGAAATCTTACATATGGTGACAAAATGGGCGGTCTTATCGCTAATAGCGATCTTTTACAGACAATTAATCCATCCAAAGGGATTAAAGGGAGAAGAAGGGACAATATTTTTGACAATTCAACAATATTCATTGCATTATTTACGCTGTCGTCGAGCAGACGAATTTTCCAAACTTTATGAAGCAATGGAAGGCCATTCCTATTGCCTTCGAAATCCTTCAGTTTGAGAATTAAAGTTAGTTACGCGTATTTTTTAGCTGAATTTCAGTACCTACCGTCGCAAGCTAAATACAGCTTTTGCTACGCCTGAAAACCCAAAGTTAAAATTAATTAAAGTACCTATTATTTTGTCTTTTCACCACTTGACTTTAGGGTGTATAGAAACGCTCCGTATTTGGAAATCCGTTGTTGTGTGATCGTTGTATCATAGCTTGATGCGCAACATTTTCCTTTGATTTTCACGACTGGTAAATCCGAACATATAGACAACCAATCCTGTATACTTTTACAGACATTTAGGCAATACTAAACAGGTTCCCCGTTCATTAAAATAATAAAATTCATGTTATAACAGTCGTGGTAACAAAATTTACGAATTTGTTCGAAATACTTTATCAATCTGATTATTTTAATATAAAGTATTAAGAAAAACACATGTAGGTACAGAAAAAAACCGTACCGAAAATTATTATTTGCCCATTGTTGGTTTTTTAAAGAAAATTACCATCCGACGGGAAATGAAATTCTGAGTGAAAAGCGATTTACAGTTGTAATTTGATTTACCTGTACTGAAAGTATAGTTTCAAGAGTCAGATAGTGTGTTTTGACTATATAAGTAAGCAAAGGATCATCACAACCAATTAAAAACTCGTAAAAAAAAAATATCACCAATTATCTTGTAAAATCTCATCGGATATATTTAAAAATTCCGTGTAACGGTGTGTTGTCATTATTTGGACAAACTGGAAGAGGAAAACTATTTTTTTTATAATTAATCATCACTCACAATTGAAAAAGATATATAAATAAAATAAACTTTAATAAAACTTCTCGGCAGGACTAATATAAGCATTAATCAGTTTATTATGAAATATGTAACATATTTTTCTCGTGTTTATTTACCTATTTTGGAAGGAAACAGAAGTTTTAAGAAAGTTTCAGAGACGGGCGTCGTTTCTTCAGTTCCTGTGGAGTTTATTTGGCCAAAAAGTACATAATCATGCCGGTTAGATTATTTTAGACACACAAAATCTAAAATTATTGCAGAATATATTTCCATTAATTTTTTATGATCGGTTTTCAGTTTCCGACGGGAAACTGAAAACCATCCACGCAGATTCTAAGTCTGAAAATATCAAAAGTTTCAGGATTATTATTATTTTCATTCCCATGTCAATATATTAGCTCTAGATCAGGTTAGAACACTTTTAAATGAAAACAAAAATCCTTTGGAAAATTTTAGACAAAGGAAAATTTTCTTTCATAAGGTTCAATTTCGAACGAAACCATTTTCCTGGAACCGTACTAGTGCATGGGCGTTGATAAAATTAGGAGGGGATTTTGCAGCAGTGGTGGGGATAAAGAGGGGGGTTCAGGGCGCAGGCAAAAACCAAAATCGGACCAACTCAGACTTAACCGGAAAATATTAAAATATAAAATCTTTGTTTTTAAATTGTTTTCTTACTACCTGTGCATTAGTATAGTGTAGGGTACAATTAATTCATCCGATTGAATCGGGCGATTAACTAATTTTAATTAATCAATTAGAAATAATGTAGATAATGATAATTCCATAATTTAAGATCAGATGAAAGCACCCAAAACTACGTTGATTTAATTGTATCCACTGCTGTTTATTTTCCTACGAAAATAATTTCGAAACTTAGTCAAATAAAAAATTGGCAGATTCGAAAATTTTAATTTGTACCGTGACAGTAGGTACCATCCGACCCGTTCCACAGCCTCCACCCCTTCAGTTGCGTCTGTGTGAGTGTATCGCTAACCACCCCCTGGTTATAAAAGCTTTCAACCCGGGATAGGGTCCGCACTGCATCAGTAGACTTCGAACTGGCAACAACAGTAGTGGCCACGGTCGGCAAAACAGTATCGCCTGTAGTCCGCGGCGAGAGGCCGCGCCGCGTCGCTCCGCGCTCTTTATGTGTTAGATTGCCAAAATAAAAATATTAACCTCTTTCTGAATTCAGTTCATTAAAACCCCGCGTTTCTTTCGTGTGAAAATGTACCTGAATGGATAGTGAAACAGATTTTTAGTAAGTAAATTGACTTTATATTTTTTAATTGTTTATTTTCTCGTTTTTCCGTTTTCTCCTTCGTAGCGCTTTTGTTTAGGTTTTTAGACTTATTATTTTATGGGGTTTTCGAGTTTGATTTATTATTTCTTGCTTAGATTCGTTTTCTGTTTAATTTTGGGGTGGGATTTTTCTTTCATTTCTCTACGTAGCAATTTATTTTCTTTGCGGATAGTGATTTTATATTGTTTAGGTAGTCGGCGACATTGTTGCGGAAAAACGGCGTGAAAATTTTCTAAGTCCATGTAAGTATTAAAACTCCATCGTTGGTTTCCAGTTTCGACATTTACACTTAGAAATAGAGCGTTTCACAGGTTTTATAGATCCGACAATTTCACCGACGGGGCGCAGCGCGACGGGAATTGTTTGTATATTTTTTCGCAGGAACGTATTCTTTAATATGGCCTTTTCTAAGTCACTAATAGATGCAGCGGTGACTTCTTCTAACAGTTAGAGTCCGGATAAAATAGGAGTGTTAGGACTCAAAGAACTTTACGTTATCTCGATGAAGGATTTAAATCTGAATGAAATCAGGGACTTAGCGTGCAGCAGCCAATTTCAGGATAGCGTTTTATTACAGAGCTTTGTCCTAACATTCTTCTAACTGGTAAAGTCTGAAAAAAATTAGGAAATTCAGTCCAGATCCTAAAAAAAAATATTATCGAAGACTTCAGGCGAAGGAGCCATTATTTTCACAATCTCAATCTGTAGGTACATTAATAATGTTAATAAATTCCGCTAAGGTATTAATCTTGCGCAAATTTTTCCAAGTTTTATGACAGTAATTTCGAAACTTTGAATTTTCTAAGTCCTTGGACTTAGAAAATATCGCAAATCCTTTTAAAAATGCCAGGAAATGTACAGTCCGAAAAAAATATAGATTCTGGACTTTTCTAGAACGCGATTTATTAAACTACGAAGGACTTGTCATTTTTATTAGATAGGTAGATAATTTTAAATCTGAAATAAATCAAGGACTTAGGCCGAAAGAGCCAATATTTTCACAATCTATAGTCGTAAGTCTATAGGAACAGTGAAATTAGTTTAAATGAACTCCATAAGTTATTATTAAGCTACCGGAAAATTATCTAAGTCCCAAAAAAGATATCTCAAAATTATTGAGCCGAATTTCTTCGTTACAATTTTTAGTTTTATCACTTTCCGCAATTCATCTTAGAAATAGAGCATTTTTCAGATTTTATAAGAGCACAAACATATTTTTTCTGACGGCGCGCGGCTCAACAGCGAAATTTAACTTAGGCCTTCTGCCGTAAATTCTATGAACTAACTAGATAAGTCCTAAAGATAAAAAATTCGGGACTCTTTCTAGATTACAATTTATTCAACTACAAAGAACTTCTCTTTTTTTGATAAATTATTTAAATCTGAATTTAATCAGAGGCTTAGCGTGAAGAAACCAATTTTCAGAATCACAATTTATTATACGACTTTGTCTGCAGCAACACAGAAATTAATTTCAATAAACTCCAATTAATTATAATTAAGCTTGCGCAAAAAAATTAAGACTTAAGAGGAAATGCGGTTGGTCGTTTCTCCATTTTCTTTCTGGTTAATGACCATAAAGCCATGATTTTTTACAGAATAATACATATTAACTACTTGTTAGGGACATACAAGTACTTAGTAGTATTTTCGTTTTTGATGATACATTATTTTTATAAGCACTAGAACCCTCTTAGATTGGTCCAATATTGGAGGAGGAAATAGGCGAGAGCCAAACCTCGAATTATGACTTTTTACTGCTTTTTCAAAAGTCTCTCCGACCGCATTTCCTCTTAAGACATATCGCGAATCCTATTTAAAATTGTCGTAAATTTTTCAAAGATCTAAAAATCTATTGAATTATTTAAGCCGAGGCGCGAAGGAACCAATTTGCAGATCCGCAATTTATTACACGATTTTGTCTATAACAGAGAAGGAGACAATTTTCGGGTTCGTACCTTATTAAAGACTTGTCTGCCGTTACAAAAACACGAATCTAAATTATTTATTTTATTGCACTGCAAATTTTTACTTGTCTACGACTTGTGGCTGGCTCTTCTTACACTGCAATTTTTTACTGTTTGCTTTTGACAATATTTTACTTTAAAATTTAGGTAAAAGGTCCTGGGTTCGAATACTCGAGGTTACGCGAAGTGTTATTAGGTTTTTTATTAGTATAATCTCGGTAAGTCCGGTGTTTCGCGCCCAGTAAATGATTAGCTTAGTTAGTAGGATCCTGGGTTCGATTCCTGGGTAATCTAAAGTTGTATGAGTTTAGATCTCTGAAAGTACTACAGGCAAAAAAAAATTAAGGAACTATATAAAAACAGTGAACTTCTGCGTATTCCTTTGTGAAAAAGTTTGCAAAATGAAAAAAAAAAAAATTATCGTCAACGAAAAATTCGCGTTGTTATCATTCATTCTATAACTTCAAAAAATATAATAATATATAATTTAAAGTTGACTTGTGCATTTGCATGCACTCTTGGGCCAATCTTGACTGAGCATCTGGCACATTCATTTAATTTAAAGCTCACTTGTGCATGTGAATGCACTACTGGCCCAATCTTGACTGAACATGTAGCTCATTCATTTAATTTAAAGCTCACTTATGCATGTGAATGCACTCCTGGGCCAGTTTTGACTGAGCATCTGGCTCATTCATTTAATTTAAAGCTCAGTTGTGCATGTGAATGCACTGCTGGGCCAATCTTGACTGAACATGTGGCTCATTCATTTAATTTAAAGCTCACTTATGCATGTGAATGCACTCCTGGGCCAGTTTTGACTGAGCATCTGGCTCATTCATTTAATTTAAAACTCAGTTGTGCATGTGAATGCACTGCTGGGCCAATCTTGACTGAGCATCTGGCACTTTCATTTAATTTAAAGCTCACTTGTGCATGTGAATGCACTGCTGGGCCAATCACGAATGAGCATCTGGCACTTTCATTTAATTTAAAGCTCACTTGTGCATTTGAATGCACTGCTGGGCCAATCTTGACTGAGCATCTGGCTCATTCATTTAATTTAAAGCTCACTTGTGCATGTGAATGCACTCCTAGGTCAATCTTGACTGAGCATGTGGCTCATTCATTTAATTTAAAGCTCACTTGTGCATTTGAATGCACTACTGGGCCAATCTTGACTGAGCATGTGGCTCATTCATTTAATTTTAAGCTCACTTGTGCATGTGAATGCACAGCTGGGCCAATCTTGACTGAGCATCTGGCTCATTCATTTAATTTTTACTATACTTGTGCATTTGCAACTGTATTTATATGCGTTCTTTGATCTTGCGCCATTCTTGACTGAGCATCTGGACCAATTATTTACATTACTTGTGCATTTGCAACCGTACATGCGCTCTTTGATCTTGGGCCATTCATAACTGCGCATCTGTCTTGTTCATTGAACAATCTTTGGTCTGTAACTTACTGAAACTACACAGTTGTACCAAGTAGTTTTATAATATTAGTATGGATACACTGTTATCCATACTAATATTATTAAATTATATGCAAAATTAACTGTCTGCCTCCCACCTTTTCCCGCCTAAACCACTTAACCGATGGTTATGAAATTTGTTTTTTTTTTTTTATTATTACTAATTGGGCCCGCTCTTTGGTAAATTGGTAGCCCGGTACCTGGAGAAGTGCATACGCTATTTTTCATCACGGATGTTCACTGTTCCTGTTAGCCTGCATCATCCCACTGCAGGGCAAAGGCCCCTCCCCATGACTTCCAGTTCTTTCTTTCCTGGATATTTGTATTTAATAAATATGAAATACAAAACGCACGCGGACGTACTCATGAGTAATGACTAGTGTCACTTCAAACCTACAATACAATGCACATACATAACTATATTTACCATAGTGCAAGTCAACAGCCCTTCGACACTTCAGTTCTTGTTTCCCTCAGTACAATTGAGAACGGTTTCTAGGGCGGTCAATAATACGATTACCACCCATGACAGTTCAATGTATCGTCGCCTTAGTACTCGCGTAATTTGTCGAATGATATACAAGCTTGGCCGTACCGTTACCGGTTTTAAAGTCTATTAGATTTTGCCACCCTTCTTCTTCTTGGCGTATCGATGGAAAAAAGTTCAAACATCTTTGGCCCAGACTTCAGCTGCGTGAACTCGGCTTACTGAGGCAGTCATAATATTATCAAGTGCACCGGTGACAGGGCATGCGGCGCCACCGGCACCGCCCACCTGATATCGCGCGACATTGATAAAATTGATTCAGGCAGCCAAGTATAGGAAACTGTTTGGTGTACACTGGGACCAATTAGTGTGATAGGCTGTGCATATTGGAACTGCTGGATATTCAATATTAAAAATTTGCTGGGGCAGTCATCTGGTGATACACATGAAGTCACATTAACTCTTTGCGACTTTTTTTTGTGCTTAGCCCAGTTTTGGAATGATACAGGTCTATAATAAACAGGACTAATTTTTCTTATTTTATTAGGATTCATAGTTATAAGTCTTTTTTAAATGATTCTGTATGTAATCGAGCAGAGTATTAGCAGTTAACGACGAGGTAAACAAAGTCACTAAGGTATCTAACACAAAACGTATCTACTAGAAATAAAAAAACTACGCTTGCCCTAATTAAATTCCCTTGGGAAATCATACAGAAAGTCAGAAACTATGACCGTAAATATAAAATTAACTGTTAAGCTACTAACCCAAATAGAGATAACTATAGGTGAAGCTTTTACTTCATTGAAGTTCTAATGTTCAGACCGTAGGTACCTATAAAACAGTCTGCACATGCTAGTTCAACCCAAACAAGACATCAATTACTGTTATTATGTATTGTGTTCTATAAAGTAAGGCTCGATTCCCATGAATTATCGACCGTTTATACTATAGTAGATAGTATTGCCATTGGAATGAAAACAGACGAACCGTTAAAACAACGACGACGCGTATTTGGAAATAGGAATCGGGCAATTAGGATTCTATCAAACCTTCAAAATGTAGTAGATGTAACAGGTTCTCCAGAAGACAGTCCCACATACAAGACATTTCTATTCTAACGTTTGTCAGCCAAAGCCATAAACTCAAATGGTCAGGCAATGGAAATAATAATAAAATATCAACCCACACTAATATTATGGTCATGACTGGAAAATTTAAACCATCAGATATTAAACCACAGAAATTAATTGGCTTATTGAAAGACATTGCGATTTCATTTAAAAAGATTGCCTTGAAAGTTTTTCAATTAAAAAGTATTTGCAGCTGAATTCTATAGAAAATAATAGAAGTGTCTAAAACTGTAACTGAGATGGAAAAAATGTTTTACCATCATTTGTTCGCAGAAATGGCAATTTGCTTTGTCTTCCTCTTTAACTGAGCTAATAAGTATTTTAAGGATTTGATTAATAATAGGGATTAATTGATTCAAGAAGTCTTTATTATGACAAAGCAAGGTAACAATCAGTTTCCATTGTGTTTCTTTTGCAACCATTTTTTTTAATTCAGTCTTTTGTTCAGTACCATAACCCACGACAACGCATCTTTAAAAATTACTTCCACGTTCATTCCTTTGTTTATTATTGCTAAAAAAGCCTAAGTAAAAAGTCATAATTCGAGGTTTGGCTCTCGCCTATTTTCTCCTCCAATATGGACCAATTT
The DNA here is from genome assembly GCA_948474745.1 of Oligia latruncula. Taxonomy (NCBI): domain Eukaryota; kingdom Metazoa; phylum Arthropoda; class Insecta; order Lepidoptera; family Noctuidae; genus Oligia; species Oligia latruncula. The sequence continues at coordinate 25,723,365 of OX419683.1, forward strand.
AAAAGATATTTCATAAACAGAATAACAAAACAAAACCCTGTGACCCTGTTTTTTTTTTCATTAACCGTTGTCAAATTTGTACTCTGTTGTCAGCCGCAATTTTGAACATTTTTTGAGGGTTCTAGTGCTTATGAAAATAATGTATCATCAAAAACATAGGGACACAGTATTCCTTCTTCATTTCATTTCAAATCAATAAAATTATGTTACTTTCGACTTTTGTATTCATTTATAATTCATCAATAGAATATAGATGAATTATAAAGAATACAAATAATATTTAACAAGAACGGTTTAAGCTTAAACTGTACAATAACACAAACTTAATACTTTTCGCTGCTTTTCGGCTGGAAAGCATTAAGAAGTTTTGTAGGGTACATAATATAGATTACTAGCTTCCGCCCGCGGCTTCGCCTGCGAGGTAAGTCGATAAAAACTATCCTATGTCCTTCCCCGGGATGCAATCTATCTCTCTGCCAAATTTTATCGAAATCCGTTCAGTAGTTTAGGATACCTTTTTTTTTACTAGCCTACTCTGTCCCACTCCTGGGCAAAGACCTCCATCCTTCCATCTTCCGCGAGCCCGCGCGTCCTCCTCCCAGTTTTGACGGAACCTGGCGTCCCACTATCTCCTACATGGTCCGACGCGACCCCACCTCGCTGTCTCAGGGCACCAATCTGTGCTATTTGGGCTCACAGCCTGTCAGACATGTCCTACCCAGTTCCATTTAAGTTGGGCAGCCTTTTAAGCCACGTCAGCTATCTTTGTTTTGGAGTGCAGTATTGTGTTTCAAACACGATCCCTTAAAGTAACGCCTAGTATACTGCGGTCCATTGCTCGTTGGCAGACCTTGAGTTTGGACTTCTGGATGTTAGTCAAGACCAAGTTTATGCACCATAGGTTAAGACGGGAAGAATCATCAATCAGTGCCATAGGCAACTCACCCTTCAATAGTTCCTTCAAGGACCAGTAGCTCTTCCAGGCGTTTTCCGTTCGTCTTGTGATTTCTTTATCTTGCCTCGACTGGAAAGAGACTATTTGACCCAAGTAAAGGTGTTCCTGGACAAGTTGTATTATCTCCCCATCTACTTCTATGCTTCTAGTGTGTAAGTATATATACTAGACTTTTTATTTCTGTAGGCAGTTAATTGAACATTTTTAATGACTTGTGCTATAAACTGTAAAAACTGTGTATGAGCCATCATTATCGGCTTTGAAAAGGTCATAACTTTTTTTGATCGATTATTAAGGGCTTATTAGGAATATAAGACAAATGTTGTAGGAAGTCAAAACAACATAGCACATAACATCACGCTTGTAATCCCTGAAGCGTTAGGCAGAGGTGTACCTACAGTAGGTACACCCACATTTCGCCAGTTATGGTTAAAGCGGAGATTCCTTGAAAACGGTCAAAAAGTTGGTTTTTTAAAGCAGTGTATCTCTTAAACCGTAAATAATTTTGACCAAATAAAAAATAATCTAATTTTAACTTAACCTTAACTTTTGGCTTAACGAGTTTGCCGAGGCACGGAGGGGTCTCGTTATGTAAAGATGGTCACCCATCCGCAGACCAACCGCGGCAAGCGTAGCTTAACCCGATCGATCGACCTGTACGGCTGTTATTATTTAGCCATGGGCCCCTCAACAACACACCTTTCTCTTATTGATAGGTATATATGATAAAAGTTAAAGTCTCCAAATATAAGGGAACTTAGTTACAAGAAATTGTTAAAATGGCAAATATGTAGTTACCTACTTATAATGCTTTTGAGTACGTGGTGTCTCTAACGAGATCTGAACGCGAACTGGCCCACATTTTGGTTAACGAGCGAATATAATGTGCGTATACGCACATTCATTCGATGCAATTATGCATTTTCGCTGAGTGTTCGATTAAAACTCGTACATACTCGTAGCTATATGATATAATCTAAAACTCTTAACAAATTAAAATATGGCGTCGAAAAATTCCTTCGCAACGCTGTCGACTGTTGGGACCCAAGAGACTGGCGGCATTGCCACGTTGTATGGAAATAATAATTGCCACGTTGTAGCCTCTGGCCAAAGTAAAAACCGGGCAAGAGCGAGTCGAACTCGCGCACCAAGGGTTCCGTACCATCATATGTTTTTAAATTTTCACCGGCGAGCTACTTGCTAGATCTCGTTCAAACCAATTTTCGGTGGAAGTTTACATGTGTGTATGTACATCACATATTTTTTTTAGTTTTATCATTCTCTTATTTTAGAAGTTACAGGGGGCACACATTTTACCACTTTGGAAGTGACTCTCGCGCAAACTATTCAGTTTAGAAAAAAATGATATTAGAAACCTCAATATAATTTTTTAAGACCTGTCCATAGATACCCCACACGTATGGGTTTGATGAAAAAAAAATTTTTGAGTTTCAGTTCTAAGTATGGAAAACCCCCATAATTTATTGTTTTTTTTCAATTTTTTTGTGAAAATCTTAATGCGGTTCACATAATACATCTACTTACCAAGTTTCAACAGTGTAGTTCTTATAGTTTCGGAAAAAAGTGGCTGTGACATACGCACGGACAGACAGACAGACATGACGAATCCATAAGGGTTCCGTTTTTACCATTTGGCTACGGAACCTTTTTGCCATTTGGCTACGGAACCCTAAAAAAAGGCAGTCTTTAGTCTCGACGTTAGAAGAAAGACAAGTTATTGACATAATAGGAGAATATGATAGAATGGTACAGATTGGCAGCACATGAAGGTACTACAATCTGTCAAATTTCTTAACTTTATCGACAAAACATAAGGTTCTAAGTTGATTGAGAAAATTTGACGTTTTCGGGGAGCTTGATGTGCTTGGCGTCTGTACAACAACACATTGTCTTACCGACTACTTATATTATCTGACGTAGTTATATCATCAGCCTAGCCTTTTCTCTACAACATACCTGTACATGCAGTATACACAACAGTGGGAAGGTTTCCAGCCTAATCAGGACCTTAGTTAGAACAATATCATTATTCAATCAAATCATTCTATAATATTTAAAGACACTGTCATCTACATAGTCATACATCGTTGTCAAAACAATCACTGATGTATTCGTACGTTTCTTTGTAGTATCAATAGACACTTGCGATCCATTTACATCGTATACAGGCGTGTAACAAACCTGCCACTAAGTACTTACTTTGATTTCGTTTTCCTCACTGAGCGACGAGGAAACCAATTATAATTAAACATTCAAACACTGTTAGTTCGTTTACGCGTCGAACTATTATGGCTAACCATTATAGAAACAAGAACACTAATGACGTCACATTGATTTTAAATATCGAACTTAACAATATCTTTGACGTTTCTTTTTAAATTCGGTGTTACAAAGTTGACAGTGTTAAAATATAAAATGACGTGATATATATTCCAAGTGGGCGTGGATGGCCAAATCCGAAACTATGAGAAATAGCGAAAAGTACCCAAAGGAGTCGCGGGCTCGATTTTGATGAAAACTAAAACTGCATCATAGGATTTTTGAAAAATAAATATTTCTATCCACGAATCGAACCCGTTGTTTTAAAAAAAAAAACACTGTATTATTACACCATTCGATAGTGTCGCTGATATGGATCGAATGCTGGGAAGTAATGACATACGGGAAACTAATGAAAAGAGCTCATTTTTAACAAAATCCTGTCTTTATTTTTCTTATGTTATCTTACCTAACTATTAAACCTTAACTGATTAATTGTTCAAAATGATGACCATTGTTTTCAAAAGTAAACATAGCTGGATTCGACGTCTCAAGGATTGTTTTTAAATTTCATTCAAAATTTTAATTTAGAACATAATGTTGTGAAGGTGACTGGCTGACTGCCTGCGGGTGTATTGAGCATCATTTCGATCAAGGTACAGGTAATGTCGGTATACTTTAAAATAAGAAGCAGTTTATTAAATCCAACATTTTCATACAGTTTGCCGTATGTCATTACTTCCCAGAATTTTATCCTTATTAGGGACACTATCGAGTGGTGTAATAATACAGTGTTTTTTTTTATCAAAATCAACGGGTTAGATTCCTGGCAAGAAATATTGATTTTTCAAAAATCCAATGATGCAGTTTTAGTTTTCATCAAAATCGAGCCCGCGACTCCTTTGAGTACTTTTCGCTATTCCTCATAGTTTCGGATTTGGTCATCCACGCCCACTTGAAAAATTCAACCTGTACAATATTTTTTTCATTTTAAATACCAAACTTATCAGTTTATAAGACAGTTTCTTTTACGGTGTTTCAAAGCTGCCAGTGTTATTAAAAGATGAAATACAAACAAACTCCTCTTTGCTACAAAACTGTCTGTAAACATGGTTATTGCGAAAATAATCGCTTATTCATTTCGCACTGTTTGCATGTTTGGCCATGAATGATTTGTTACCTGAATTGCACGGTTATCTTTACTACGGTATAATTTTTTCTTCCATGTTCATATCATTCGATCTGGCTTGAAAAGATAAAGCAATGAACTAACTAGACTCTTGCTTGACCATTACAATTAGTATTACGTAAGTAAGTTACCGGATGAATTGTATCTTAGACATACTTGAGGCTTGCAATTGAACCCATTATTTATTTGTTGGATTAGAAGAGTTAGTACCAGTAGGTGTAGTTTTTTCTTTGTACTTTAGACATAGGCAAAAATTTTAGTCCTACCAAACGGTATCGCGTAACAACTATGTTGGGGTCCGCTTCCAGTCTAACCGCATGCAGCTGAATACCTGTATTTTACATGACTGCCTATCTGACCTCCACAATGCAGTTACTGGGTAATACCTACTTAACTCCATCTGAAAATCATCATCATTTTAAACCATAAAATTTAGTCTTTTACCTTTTCACGTAAACTAATATTTTTAAAAGTCTTTAACTAAGTAAATTGGGTATAACTGAAACGAAAAAAACCCAGAAATTAAGTTACCTAACTTAATTTCTGGGTTTTTTTCGTTTCAAGATATAAAAAACTGTACCTTCGCTAGTTATCATGTTATTATACTTCTAATATTATAAGCACATCCGATGTGTTTGTCACTAGTACACTACTACAAACATTCGCGCCCATTCAATATTAGTGACGTCAAGCTATTGTTACAAAATGCAGGTGACTACGCATTGTTTAAATTGATCACTTGGTGAACCTACTACATTATAAGATAATCATAGTGTAAGTAGTTTTAATCGACCTAGCCAATCTTTACTCATTGATATAACTTCTCTCTCTCTACTTCAACCCGCTTTAATATCACTTCTCCTCTCTTCACTCCCGCTTTTCTGCAACCCTTATCCATCCAACACTCAGCAGGTCTCCTTCAGGTACTCCTGGTGTTGGCCCTTCTGCCTCCAAATCTTGCCTGCTACTTTTGACCAGTTCGCCGGTCCACCTGGCTCGTGGCTTGCCTAAACTCCTATGGTCAGTTCTGGATCTCCACTACAACATCTTCTTACGCCATCTACCTTCCGGTCTGCGGCATATGTCGCCTGTCTAATCGATGAGAGTGCCTCTATTTGAGAAAAGGCCTTTGCCCAATGCTACAGTGCGACAATAATAGGCTGGTATTATAATATTATTTTAACAAAGACATATTGTTAACACTGTCCGGGTCATAATGATCCAATCACGCAGATGGGTTAAACCAAAACTATTTTAATCCAGAAACTTCTGAACTAAAAATAAGTTCAAAGTAAAATATAGGTAGGTACATCATTAGGTACCTACAACCAGAAAATGTAGTTGTTACATGCGTCCTCCCTTACATCATCATCATCGCACGTCACTGCTGGACATAGGCCTCCCCCAAGCACTTCCACTTCGACCGGTTCTGTGCTTCTCGCATCCAACGGGTTCCTGAGGCCTACACAAGGTCGTCGGTCGTCGGACCACTTTGTGGGATGCCTTTCAACGCTACCTCTTCCGGTACGCGGTCACCACTCCAGAACCTTTCGGTCCCATCGGCCATCGGTTCTGCGTGCAATGTGCCCTGCCCACTGCCACTTAAGTTTGGCAATACTTCGGGCTATGTCGGTTACCTTGGTTCTCCTGCGGATCTCCTCATTTCTGATTCTATCAAGCAGGGAAACTCCAAGCATAGCCCTCTCCATTGCCCTTTGGGTGACTTTTAGCCTTCTTATAAGGCGCATAGCCTCCCTTACAAATATTACCTAATCCGTAATAAATTAAAACGCAATTCCAAAATGGATTTTTATCACATCTATTCAAAAAGAGCTAGTGTAAACTAAGCACTTTTCCATTAGAGATTGGTTCTTATTGTACAAATCTAACTTAGAAAGATGTATCAATGATTATAATTCTCTAAATACCTACCTGTTATTGTCGCGAATCATATTTTGATCAAGATATAACCTGACACTGACCTGCAAATTGCAAAAAACGTAAGAAAATTTTAATTTCGCAGTCTACCATTCACCTTAACATATAATTTTCCTGACATAAACAATACTTGGCTCATATGAACTGTCAGAAGTTGAAATACCATAACCAAACTTTTGAAGTAATACACTGTATTCATCATAGAGTTTCTTGATGATAATGACTTTTCTTCATCATTGACGTGACACGCAGCTATAAAATATCGATGCAGCTTACTTCACTCTAATAGAAACTATGTTTTTACTTCTATACGACCTTATGGTGACAGTTATTGATTACCTCACTTATTCAGCCATTGTGACGACTAGCGCCGTTAGCAAACATGGCTTCATAATGCATTATGGGAATTAGCATAAGAACTAAGTAATAATTGGAACTTGAAGTTAAAATACATAATACCTATAATAACAGAAAAGAACTGACTCATTTTGAAATAAATAGTTATTTAATTAATATAAATTAATAAAAAAAAACAAAAATCATGAAAAAAAATGTTTTTGATAACCAAATTAAACATTTCAAGTTTGGCAATTCTTCGGAGCTCTCAATACGATGAAGGAATATTCTATGCCAAGCATCCAAATTCCGTTTGGCCATTTTTGCGTATGGAGTAACAAACATCCAAACATTTATTAATATGGTTCCTTTAAAACTTGGAAAAACGTCAACCAAGAAATGCTACGTGTGGGAATAATGATTGCCAATTAAAGACAAATAATTAATTCGACAACTGTCGATCGCCAGTAGGTGTGTTATTAGGGGCGTCAGACCCTGTCAGAATTGAAGGCTGTAACAGACAGCGCTGCAATTATGCACGTCCGCAATATCAGTCTTTGTGTGACGTGCGAAGCCGTATTCTGAAAAGAAAATACATTTTCATTTCATTTATTATGGCTTCAAGAATTGAAAAGGAATCGGGTTTGTTATGATTTACCTTTAAAAAACTAGTTCGCTTTCGAATTGTGTGCGGTCACATGAGTGAAATAGATAAATAACTATAACTTATCTGTAAACACTAATCTGCATCGTAACTGAATCTGAATCATTTTGAAGAATATTGCTAATCCATTTCTTCATAGAGCAGTGGTGGCCAAGTGGTAACGGACGCGACTTACGAGTTGTAAGTCGTAGGTTCGAACCCAGACAGGCGCTTTACTTTGTGTAAATTATTTCATCACCACTGCTCTCAAAACGGTGAAGGAAAACATCGTGAGGAAACCGGCATGTCCTAGAACCAAAAATTCGAAAACATGTGACATCTGCCAATCCGCACTGGGCCCGCGTGGTGGATTACAGCCCACTCCCTCTCACAGAGAGGAGGCCTGTGTCCCAGCAGTGGGAACATTATAGGCTGATTATGATGATTGCTTCATATGTTACGTAACGTAAATAACGCAATGAATGTTGTTGAACTGTCAAAAGCCATAGCTACTGTTAGTATGTTACGCAATTACCCCGCTGAAATATAATGAACTCTGTGACTTGTTTCTTGTTGATGTCATTGCAAATATTTCGCAAATATTAATAAAAAGTGACTGTCATCGTCATTCTCCTGCCGGATTTGAGGTCGACGCAGGTCATCTCGGTGGTCACCCCGTTTCTAGCAATATTATCTTTCACACAGTCCATTCATCATTTCTTTGGTGTTCCAGTCTTTTTATGATTAATTAGAATTTGGATATTAAAGTCACAGCAGATGCTTTACATATCTTAACTTCAAAGCAAAATACTGATAATACTATAGACTTTTTATTTTTCGAAAAATCATTCGAAATGGAGGTATCATTTGGCTTGGGTTAGAGTTCCTGGCCTTGGCCTTTGCCCAGCAGTGAGTACAGAATATGAAAAGCGAAAAAACAAATGCGCAAGGGATATAGAAGATTAAGTCAGCTTTTGACAATTATTATTTTTACTTCAATTTCCAAGAAAATATTTAGGTAGGTAATTTAAAAGCTAACAATCTCAAAATAAAAATAATAATATGAACAAGTATTTAAAAAAGTGGGGCAAGAATCTAACACGAAGTGGAATTGTAGATATAAATTATGAATCCTCACTTCACAGGAATGATTTAAAATGCATACGCCATATAACCCCAAAGGGTTAATAATTATACGTCCGCGGCGAATAATCGTCATCGCACTGTCGCGTCGTCGTCGCCGCGTCGCCTACAACTTTGATCATAGAAAATTCTGAACAACTGAAGTAAAATAAAGTTTAATTCCCATGACTTGTCGATACGATACTATTTTAGTCTTCTAACAGAAGCCTCGTCGGAAGGTTCTCCTAGTGAAATCCAACTGAAAATATCAAAAATCTGAACAATGTCTTTGTTGAATGAGGCTATAGTACTGTTACTGGTACTTCTAATCGCGCTTGACTTTAATGAAACGATAATCTTCGTGATTTTAGTGCTAATATTCCTTGAATGGTTGATTGAAACACTATAAAATGCTAATACGCGCAATATTTATGAAATTGTAGACGTTTCGCGTCAGTTTAGAATCGGTGGATCTGAAATGGAAGTTCTTGCGGTGTTTTTAAAGGAATGGTAAGCCAGAAATTGATTAAAATGACGATTTTTTTTGTGGTTTTTCTGCTAATTTTAATCGCAATAATTATCGCTTCGTTAAAAATACTGGTATTCAACAGCATCCAGTTAGTTTGGATGCCGATTCCAATATAGTTGGGAAAAGGCTACGAAATAAATAATAAATAATTTATTTGCTAAAAATACCTAGAAATAAAAGAAAGAAAGAAAGAAAATACGTTTATTTGCGGCAAACATGACGCATAAAACTAAAAAAACACAAACAAAAAAAAACAAAAAAACAATTTGGGAGAAAATATGCGTCACATCTACGCAAAACGGCCATCGCTCAGAATAATGCTAAGACCCTATACGAGACAGAGCCCCAGCGCTGGTTTTCAGCGACAGCCGGTGTTGACGTGATGACGTCAGCCAGTGCAGCATACGATTAGGTTTAAATCAAAACAACAATCAAAATAAAATATACTTACATTACAAAAAGATGGTATAAATATGAATAAAGATCAATATGATTTTGACAGATTTGCAATCCAACAACAACGTTATTAGTGTTATTACAAGGAGTATAAAGATTACTGTAATTTTGGCGGTGAAAAAAAAAATAAAATAAAAAATAAATAGGGGGCCGTGGCTAAATAATAACAGCCGCACAGGTCTATCGATCAGGTTAAGCTACGCTTGCCGCGATTGGTCTGTGGATGGGTGACCATATTTACATACCGAGACCCCTCTGTGCGTCGGAAAGCACGTTAAGACGTTGGTCCCGGCTGTCATTCGTGGATCTTTGACAGTCATTACGGGTCGTCAGAAGCCCGAAAGTCTGACAACCAGTCTTACCAAGGGGTATCATAATACCCAGTAACTGGGTTGTGGAGGTCAGATAGGTCCAAGTAAAATACTGGTATTTAGCTGCATCCGGTTAGACTGGAAGCCGACCCCAACATAGTTGGGAAAAGGCTAGGCAGATGATGATGATGATGGACTGTAGGTAGTTCATTAGTACTATTTGAACTACGAATGTTTGCAAATCTACTAGCATAACATTTTTCTCTGACTGGCAACTGGATTCTATTTTTAAATACTTACAAAATTAGAACGCAGTGAATACACGCTTCCCCATGTAATGGTTGCACTCGTTCATAGACTGTAAACTGTTTCTTTCTGGTCAGTTGATTTATAAAAGACGTTTGCAAATCAATCCAATTATATCTAAGGAGTTTCACGGCCATCTTGAGCCTGTTTTTTTTTTTCAATATTGAGCATAATACTGGCCTTTTGTGTCGGCTCCCTATTTAATACTGTTAGCTGCTCTTTATCCCATATCAAATAGAATCCGGCTTTAGGGAGCAGCTGTATCTTGTAACTAGTTTACTATATTAGTATAAGTTGGTATTTTAAAGGAGATCAATAGATACTTCTGTTACTTGGGGAACTACCTTTAGGACCTAAACACAAAAACTGCAAGTTTTTTATTGCCTAAAACTATATGATCGACTACAGTAAACAAAATCAGAAAAATTTATGACATTCTTCACGAAAGAAATTGATTCTAATGATTATAATTATTCTGTAAATACATATTTGTTACGCTGACCAGCAAATTGCAAAAAACGTAAAAAAAATTGAATTTCGCGGGCTATCCTGGAGCTTTCGCCTTAATAAGATAATTATTAATAATAATAATTGTGTCATAATGTTCAATATATTTGCACACCTCACATGGTTATAATACAGTATACCATAGGAACGTTTTATAACATCCTCTGAACCTGTGTTATGCAAATAAATCATTTGACTTGATTTGATTTGATTTGTGTTTTTTTGACGAGCTGGGATGCGCTCTGTTGGATTCTCAACACCGAAAGTTGAAAATCCAGTGCGTGATAAAATCCCGCAGCGATATTATTACGTGGGCGTGGTAAAGTTGATTTTCACTTCTAACTTATAGAAGTGGCCTGAACAAAACAAACTTTCGACTTCTGTATTTTCGCATATAATATTAGTTTGGAGGTGCATCTGACAACGTAGACAGAACTTTAATTAAGTTTGAGTTTTCTAGACTGCTCTAGTGTATAAGACACTTGAAGCTTTAAAGTCTAAACCTAGGACGGGACCTTCATGACATTTTAATCTCCCGTCATAATTATCAAGATTGTTTCTATATGTTTATTTTAACGTTTTTTCCAACGAGATAACATTTCCCGCGAAATGTGAGGATGCCTATTCCAAACCACGTAATACAGAATCCCATTTCAAGAATTACAACTGAACAGACTGCTGGTGGGGAGTTTGTTGCGCCACTTCTTGTTCCCCTCGAAGGGGCTAGGAAGTGGTGAAGGGCGTTTTGGGGGACTGACTTATTAACTGTAATTTTGACGGTCGAAAAGTGCTGATTCTCAGCCTAAATGACTTTTTATTTTGATTTACAGTTAGCGTAATGTTAATGTTAAGTTTTAACTTTAAGTTCGAAAGGTTATTTCAAAGATAACTAACTATTTTTCCTTTTTCCAGCTTCACAATGTTTCACCCCAACATCAATATAAGGAGAGCCTTCTGCTGCCGCATTCTCGCTCCAAAGAAGAAAATAGTTGCCTGTCTTCTCATGTTACTGATTGCGGTCGTCACCATCTCCATCTTTACGTCATCCAATGGTAAGTCCTCTAAGTGTAACACGATAATCATTCTGCGATCGGCTCATTTGAATTCCTAATCTCGGATAATTATCAAGTTTTGTGAACACGAACTCAAAGTTGTAGGTAGACAAAGTTGAAATTCCATTGCAACCAAAATTTTTATTACAAATGGTCAATCAAAAATCAGCTGGAAAATAATATGAAAAATGGTTTTTAATACAGTTGCTCAAAAAGTGGTGTATTGCAGGGACGTATAGCATTCGGGATGTAGGCTATTAATTACATAATAGTGCTATTTTTTACCTTTCCCGAACTCGTGCGTTCTCTTTCCCAACTGTCAAAATAATGTCTATTAAAAAAAAAAACTAACCATGAAGTTTTTACTAAAGAGTTTTTGTGATTCATACAAATACGTATATTTCTAAAAAGAAGCTACTAATTTATTTCAATATCAGATTTAATGATTTAATTTCATCTCATTAAATTTCATTTTCATTTCATATCAATAAAAAAATTTTACTGAAGACTTAGCTGTATGGATAGTTCCCTTTGCCTACCAAAATGGGTGAAGAAAAAAAAAACTCTGCTTATATTCTACGGTTGGCGCCATTTTCCAGAAAAAATGATTAGTTAGTTGAGTTTATTGTGTTTTTATTATTTTATTAAATTTCTTCATTTTTTCGCAACTGTATTAAAAATAGTCGTTCAGTACACCTGCGGAACCGTCATTGCAACTTGTGTCGGTACTCTTTGCAATGACAGCCTTTCCGCACTTGTAATGAAATATACTATTGTTATTTTAACAAGCTTAACAGCTAGTGATTGGAGCCTCAAGCTTTAAGCAGATAAGCCTGTGACAGGAGACTCCGCTCTTTCATAAGTATCATTTACTTGTTTAAGTTATGGAACCTAGAGTAGATAATTGATCGAGTGTCATTACAAATAAGTTATCTGGGATTTTGCATTCAAGTAGGTATTGATCGATAGTGACCCTCTTTGTTTGCTTTGTACTTCCTCTTTCACATACTTTTAACACCGTAGCTTACTCACCGCACCCGATGCCATTCCAATACTCCTGATATCAAATAGATGATTTGTGGACAAGGACTTTGATATAGATTCAATGATTTTTCAGACAGCATCATTTTTCTTTTCAGCCCCACCATATTTAGCATTTCAAACTAATTAGTTGCTGATAATTGCTTTTCTGTTATACTCGATGCTATCCCAAACAAACCATGGATGAATTACATATTTCAAATTATTATCGATAAAATTAGTCATGTGCGAGTCGTATATAGTTTTTTATCGTCGTTTATGAAGAAGTTTTAATAAAAACACATTTTTCTAAGATTTTCTAATCAGATTCATCCATACTATTTTCGCTCTCCACCGAACGGCTTTCGCAACTATCATACCTTACATTGACACATGATTTAGACAACGTGTCCAGTTGTCGGTTGTATACTAATATTTATTAGGTACTTAGAAATATATATTTCCGCGTTTCCCATCATAATTAAATTAAAAGAAAGCTTATAGGAAATTTAAATACTAGATAAATAAAATCATTTTCTACGAAACCTCACCATCTTTTTCATTTCACCCATTTCACGCCAGTGGTCTTCAAATAATTTGCTAATAAAACCAATGCTGTGCTTTATATATTTATATTCTTACTCCCTAACATACCTTGAGTGATCACCGGTAAGTGGTAAATGATATAATTTGATTTCAACTTTGGTGGTGTTTATAAAACAATATATGACTATAAATGCTTGTGTTAAATATAACTTTGTACCTACAGTAGACCGCATAACAGTGGTGACGGAATCAGTTTATGCTGGTATCTTATTCTATTGAAGCTATTGCTTTAAGATAGCTTAAGTGTTAACCCTGTAATGCGGACGACTGTACAATTATCTAAACATTTTTGAAAATGTTTTACAACTGTTAAAACTTATGTCATCGTTTAAACTGATTTGTATACTATGTTTGATTTTATTATGTATTAAGTACATAATACCCTTCGATGGTGACGATATTTACGTCTGGCGTACTCTGGATAGTTATCCTTGCTACCAACAGCTGACTAGCAATAACTTTTTACCACAACATGAGTTATTCTCGAATTATTTTACGTCGATTCGAAAGAAAAAAGAGCAGTTAATACAATTAAAATTTAACTTTATACTATACAGGACAAGGTATATAATAATATAACCTAAATGATATGCACGTTTAAAAAGATATTGTTATCGTTAGATTTCAAAAAGACTCGTTTTTTATTCATCGCCCAGACAGCACCTGGCTGTCGGATCGCCCTAAAAATTGCAAAAGTAACGTGTAATTTTTCTCGTCCGTTTGTAAAAAGACACGTGTCCCTTTGTATTGTCGATCGCATATGGTGTAGGTAGCTTGCAATGTTTCAATGAATTGAGAAATGGTAGGTAAACGGCATTATTATGATAATTTGCGATTTTTGGTCTGATAGTATTGAAACGCAACATCTACCTTATTTAATATAGGTCTGCTGAAACCTCTTTATAGACTTGGACAATAATAACGATAGAACCAGTTCTGATTGTAAAATATTCAATAATGGTTTCAATGTAAAGATAACCCTTTCGGAGATAAAAAAAACTATAATTTGATCTACCTCACAAAAGCTGAATTATAGCGAGATTTTTTGGGTCAGAAAAAGCTCATCACTTATAATGTATTTAAATATAAATCCAGTCTTTATAGTTTGGACCAACTTGTCAATCATCATCATCATTTCAGCCGAAAGACGTCCACTGCTGGACATAGGCCTCCCCCAAGCACATCCACTGCGACCGGTTCTGTGCTTCTCGCATCCAACGGGTTCCTGTAACTTGTCATTAAGAATCATACATTCTCTAAATCATAATTAGGCTACTACCATTTATTTGAACGAACTATACAATTAGGATGCTATTAAGTATTTTGACAACAAACCCCGTATAGATTAAAGCTTGTTCTAAATAATAGAAGGAAACACAGGATTCAATAATAACGCATTTACTGAACCCGCTCGCGTGTACACCCTAGGGTTTCACTATGTTCTTAATTAAAGCTTGTACCTCATGTGCAACAACAGTTTGATTGTTCATAGCTACATTATTAAATAGTTCACCTTCCCTTCGTCCGTAAGAACTGAGCTGGATGTGATTGAGAATATATTCGCCGTGTTAGATAACTGTGAAAAAGTACACATATTTTTTTTAATTTTACCTTTTATACACGAGCATATTTTTAGGATTTGTGTTTACTAAGTCAACTAACAAATCTATGACGAAAGCTCCTCCTAAACCGATCATTGCTAAAACAGGTTGACTCGGGGCCACATCATCATCGTTATCCAAAACCCGACGTCACTCACAGCTGGCCATATGACTCTCTTTTCTTGTGCCAGTCCCCACGCTCCTGTTCAGTCTCATCAGGTGTCACCCGGGATGCCCTATTAACTCAATTACTTGTAAAATTAGTATTTTACTTTATTTCTCCTTCGACAGTTGATTGAAATCAATTGGGTGCAAAGTACTTCTTTAGAGCTAATTTGCGGCAAGCTCCAATATTGTGGTTTCTTTCACTGCTTATGGCATGCTTGAATGACCTCTAGAATACCTATAGGTGGTATTTAATTGAAAAGCCTTTGACTTGGAACTAATATATTTTTAAGAGAACAATACAGCTTCACAATAATTCTAGCACTGAGATAGAACAAAAACACCATATTAAAATAATACTCGCATGAACGTTCGAATGGAACACGTATACAATTGTATCCAGCCAGTGCCTTTTGCTAAAGGCAGGATCACACAGACTCTACAGTACTTTAACAAATACCTATTGTTCATACTAATATTATATTTCAATTGTCATCATTTTAATACAATAGTATATATTAGTTGACAAAGACAAAATGTATTAATGTTATTTAAACTTAAATATAACTGTATCAAATTATCATCCACTTACAGCTTGTTGTTAGCACAATTCTAAAGGGGAGTACAGGACCTAAACGCAAAAAACGCAAGTTTTATAATGCCTAAAAGTATATGTTCGACTATACAGTAAACAAAATTAGAAAAATATAGGATATTCTTAACAACACACACACAACACACTATCTATATATCCTAATATATGCTAGTTAGATAGTGTGTTGAAAACATAATACAACTAATTTGATATAGAAAAAAATCATTTTTCACAATAAAAATCCATACAATCATCCTAAAAAGACCAATTCTTAAAAGGACATTTTTTTTGCCAATTATAATCATCTAATTGGCAAAAAAATGTCCTTTTAAGAATTGGTCTTTTTAGGTATTTGGCTTTCTAAGAATTGGGATTTTTAAGAATTGGACTTTTTGAGAATTGGGCTTTTTAAGAATTAGGCATTTCCAGAAATAGGTATTTTCAGAACTAGGTATTTAGCGAATTAGCCCTTTTTCAAGCTGTTGGTCATTTTACGAATTGGGCATTTAACGACTAAGCCAATCATTCTGATTTTATTGTCAGATTATTCTACAAGCAACATACTTTAGCACGAGTGTTTAAATTTTTTAGTCCAAACAATAGATTTTTTGTAAATAGATAATTGCTTCATATTTTATAACTAGCTGTGCCCGCGACTTCGTTCACGTGGATGTCGGAACACAATAATGTGTCGCTTAGGAAAGGTGTAAAAGGAAGAATCTTCCGATCTTGTCTGGTAACGCTTCCCTTGCCTGGGGTTCTCAACCATAGCCCTTTCGACTGTACAGCAGTCACTGCGTCTTCAGGGTTCATAATGACAATGCGACGAAGTGTCAGTTTGATTTTTGAGGATAAATAAAAATGAAAGCGCCTGCTCGAGGCTGATTGTCTGACCAAATAGCCATATTATGTCCATTTTATTTTGCATTTGTTTTAGAATACTAAGTTAGACCGGAATAAATCGTAAAATCATACCACCATTTTATCTAAAGTATATCTGAGATTAGTAGGTGAAGTTTGAAGTTAGTTTTTATAAGTCTTGTCTTCTTCTCTGCCGCTCTGCGATAAATTTAGAAATTCTTAACTTGGTATTGTAGATATCTTACATACCAATATTAAGACTTTATCATAGCGTCGAGATATCTAGAAGATAAAAAGAAGAATACATCAATGGTGTTACTCTTAAATCGTACCTACTGAAGTTTATCTGAAAAGTAGTTTGAAGTCTTTCTTAACTTATTCTGTAAACCTGTGCCCACATTTGCTAACTACGCACTACGCCGGGGGGAAGATTCGCTTCCGCGGCAAATCGGTGCGGAGCGGACAGATCTCCGGCGCGATCTCATGGCGGCATGGAAAGAGCGACTGTCGGTACCCAGCGCAGGGCACGCCGCGATAGCGGCGATAAGACCCCTCTTTAAGGAGTGGCTAGAGAGGCGCCACGGCGCTCTCACCTACCGCCTGACGCAGGTCCTCACCGGACACGGAAGTTTCGGGAGGTTCCTGCACATCATCAGGCGGGAGGAAACGCCCGGGTGTCACCATTGCTAGGATCGCCCAGAGGACACGGTGGAGCACACGGTGGAGGTCTGCCCCGCTTGTGCGGAGCACCGCCGTGTCCTCGTAGAGGCGATCGGCAGCGGCGGCGACCTCTCGCGTCCGGCCCTGGTGCGAGTCATGGTCCGGGGCGAGAGGCAGTGGGAGGCAGTCACCTCCTTCTGCGAAGCAGTCATGCTAGCAAAGGAGGTGGCGGGATGGCTCAGGGAGAGAGCCTCCCGTCCCAGCCACCGTGGGAGACGCTCCGGGCGTCGGGAGCCGCGTGACGACTCCCGGCCACCGTAGGCGCGGGCCTGCGAGCGGAGAGTAATGGGTAGCTGGGTTTTAGTCAGTAAGAGTCTGACACTCCCTTCCGCTCCACCCAGAGCGGGAGGGGACATTTGATGATTTCCCATCCAAAAAAAAAAGGGGTCGATATGGTTTTAACCAAGACAATGGCAAAAAATTTAGTTATTGTCTCGAAAACATAATTTAAAATACCTTTTTACGACATGGCAGTGCTACTTGTATTGGGTGTGCACCTTGACGTATCGCTGCCGGCCGTAGTCGAGTCGACGGCAGCGAAGAGTCCTGGGACGCGGTGGTTTCCTTCTGCGAAACGGTCGTCTCGAAAGGCTGTGGAAAGGGAGAGGGAGATCACCTCACCTCACCCGGCCCGCAGTAGGCGCATCGGGCGTCGGCGGAGGGCGGACAACGCCCTCTTCCAGCCCACTAAACGGGTCCAGGGGCGACGAATTCGGGGACGTCTGTCACCGCCAACACATCAGGACTTGAGCTGGCGGCGCGTAGTGTCCCACGCGCGCCCCTCTTTGCCGTCACCAGTCGGGGGTTGCGGAAGGATCGTACGGTCCCGCAACCCCCGGCGTAGGTGTGAGACGGAACACTGGGGTGATTTTTAGTCAGTAAGAGCCTGACAGACCTCGCCGCCCGCCCCAGGGCGGCGAACATCCATGAAATTTTCCACCCCGAAAACAAAAAAAAAGGGTGTGCATCTGCCGAACCTTTACTCAATAAATCAACAGCCCGTCTGGAGGTGTGCGTTGAAGCGTTATCATGGTAAAGAAATTTTAAAAAATTCGAGAAAAAAGGCAAAAACTATGAAACTATGATATGATCTTAAAACCTTATGTCACTAAGAAAATGCTTTTCTATTAACAATGTTAGAAAGGTTGCTTGCCCCTCGAAAGAGCACCTACATAATGTTGCCCGTGTGTGTGTTTGTTTCGGCCTTTCTTCTCAGAGTAGTCAGATAGGAAACGCCGACTTCATCTAGTTTAAAAAAAAACATGATTGACGTGTAAAAGTGTTTGTACAATCCTACTTACAAAAATAAAATCATTTATCATTGCAATCTTTATCACTCAGAACACCACATCACATAATATTATCTTACATTATCCTCACTTTTTATTTGAAATTCTTTTAGCGCCACTAATCAACCAACATTATGTAATCATTATCATTACTTTTTCAAATAACACAGGCAGAAGTGACTGTGATAGTCATCTTATAGGTAAGCCTGCATGACGTGATTATTCACATAATAATGTTATAAACACAATAATTATGTTTTCGTTAGTACTATAAAGCGCCAATAGATGTCATTACGTGTATCCAACTTACGTAATGAAAGTTGTTGTAGAATACTTTAAATTGATTATATCTTTTGATACAGTGAACCGATTGCGATGAAACAAAAACTAAACACTACTCCGAGTTCTACACTATATTCGAGTATAAAAATTAACCATATTGGTTTGGTACTTTTTACGTTGCACCTGTTCAAATGAAATTTTGTCACATCCAAACAGACAAACCGACAAACCGACAAACAGACAAAAATTCTAAAAATTGATGAAATGGCATCTGTTGGTTATCCTATAACACCCCAACTATTTTTTTTTTTTATATTTTCAATGTACAGAAACGCCTCGTCTACAGATTTATTATATGTATAGATAGAAGATAAATTACCACCGCGCACCGTTGTGTCATCGCGCTTCTCTTTCTTTTCAATGAAGTCCGACATTGACAGCACTTTATGTCATGTAGTCCCCTTAGGAGGGGGAATCAAGCGAAATAGCCTATCTTCATTAGATTTATAAGACTTAGGTGTAAAATAAAAATAATATGAGGAACTACGTGATATTTCCAAACGTTTTGTGGAACAGAAACACAAAATATAAAAAAAAAAATCTTGATAAAAAAACATAACGAAGTTTTCTCTGATTTTCACTTACTTTCGATTGCTATTGCAATAATATAATCAATTTTAAAATGGCAAAGTATCGAGTTCTTCACTGCAAAAACTTAGCGTCTACCAAGGAGTGGTTCCCACGACAATTTTCTTCGAACATGCCCATATCATGTCAGTTTGTTGGCAATCAACTGGTCATTAGAACGGTATCGGACAGTTGATGGGTTACCATAAATTATTCACTTAACTGCTGTATCAATTTTCCTTTATCTTCATGGAAAAGGTATTTTAATTTTCCTCATCTTTCAGGAAATGAAGTGATAATGGGTGATTATTTCTTGATTATCAATGACTTTTGACGTCATGATTATTTCCGCCATTTTTACTGCGGTTACACCTAGTTCTAGATGTTCTACGTCTAAGAACGTAGGCGACGTAGGATGCAAGAGCGATCAAAGGGCCCCCGGAGGTGTAGCCGCACTTCGGCTATTAGCCGTAACATAATCAACCTATAATGTTCCCACTGCTGGGACACAGGCCTCATCTCTGTGAGAGCGAGTAGGCTATCCATATTGGGGCCCAGTGCGGGTTGGTTCTTTTATGTATTTCAATATAAATGACAAAGAAACATGTTTTAACGTTATCTATGTACTCAGTAACTACTTAGTAAGTGCCAAGATCTGTATGTCCTAAGAAAGCTATAAAGTATGTTCTTTCTACAAATGTATACCTACCTATATTAAAGGACTGTTTCTATCTCTCTGGACTTGGTAAGATGTTTTATATAATGTAATCAAAATGATGCAAACATTTTGAATCATTTTGATCATGACAGAAGCCACCGGTTGCTAGCTGACAAAACTGTAGCCAGACCAACCAACCGAGGAGTTTTTCTCTCCATGAAACGAATTTTCCAGCTTCACAATCTAGACTAATTACATCGAGAAGTTAACATAGTATTATAGAGCCAAACACTTTTCGCACAACCCTCTACGGCCTGCTTATAGATTTTGCGGGGATGTGTTGACATATTTGTACCATGCAATACATTGTTTCGAAATTTTAACAGGACATATAAGATGTATTTCAATGACTAACAGTATTGGTGAAATTGGCCCTCAACTCAATACGCTGATCTTCAAACATCACTTTGAATTTCGAACGATGGACACTGTAATTTCAAACAAATGACAATCGCGATCGCTTGAGTGAGTTTCGAAGTGAATATACAGAATCGCACTTCGCAGATCTCCACACAACATTGCAGTTTTTATCTGGTAGCTGGCCCAGTAACCTCTAACTAATACCACTGCAGTAACTTTAAGGTCATATCCGATTGACACTGCGTAATCCAGACACAATAAACAATGCGCTAAAAGTTGGAAATAGGAAACCTCGGCATTATAATTTTTAATAATATTAAGTCATTGGGACAAATATCAATAATCTGCATATTAGAACACGTTAACGTGTTCTATCTGCTAGGCGTCTCACTAAACTGTGACGTCGCGACAGCGTAGGTACTAGACGATACCTGACGCGCGACTAACGATGTTTAAAAATAAACAAGCATTAAACTGAGGCTCATGTGATGAAGATGTATTATTATGAGATTTATGAAATAAATCTGGACTTAAATAAGCGATTTAGTAACACATAACTATCATATACCACACACGATGATAAACACTTCTCTACGGAATGTTTTAGACACTATAAAATTCGTCGTAGATAAGAACGCGAAAAACCAGTCATTTTTGTATATAAGAATTTTATTCCTTTATTTCATGCTGTCCCTCTCGGTCTTTTCATAGCTAAGTCTAAATAAACTCAAGCATTACTTCTTTTTGAGCCCAATTTTTGAATGTTTTAACCAAAAAAAATCTTTCTACCGCCACATTCTTGCCAGTAACTAAAAACTTGTCAAGAATGTAGGGAAATTAGAGGTATTTTTGACAGATTGAGACTGAGATCAGACTGTGAACGTTCTTGAAATTACGAGAATTGCCCCTCTGGTATCGTCTCAGAGCATCGCTTTAGGTGCAATAAAACTTTCCTTGTCGATCCAATCGTTTACTATAACTAGGACACTGCTGGTGTCCGCACCTATATTTAGCCTATGAATACCATCAATGACAGGTCATATATTTTTCGTCGCCGGTATCGAAATCGATAAGGAGGACTATATATGGCAAAAGTTTTCAAAACTAATAATGATGTGAGTAAATTTATTATAATACATAAGCCATTAATGTCCCACGGCTGGGCAAAGGCCTCCCTACTTTCTTTCCACCTCTCTCTGTCCAGAACTGCTAAGGACCAATCTTTATTGAAGGAGCTAATCCCGCCATCCTTCCTGTGCCTGCCGCGATGTCGTTTGTGAATAAAACAATTTAAGCGACAATCGAAAGGTCTTCTGTGGCTAAAATGAAATCTACAAAAAATATTGAAATAGACAAAAAAGTCGTAGACTACTAACTGATTGCGTATACATGATTGAAATAAAATGGTAAAGGAGATTGGTTTGTCCATTTGTCTGTTTGAGTGGATGTGTGTTTATATGTACGGATTCTGCTAAAATTTTGCAATCAGATAGTTTTATCCTGAATAATCCCGTTAGTACGCCGTCGGGCCAAAAAAAATTATAAAAAAAAATTGAGAAAATTTGTAAAATATAAACTAACACTTCAACTACCTACAGATTAAATATTATTTCAGCGAATTTTCTGTGCGTAGCCTTTCGAATGGCACCCAAGGAAATTATCCACCCTGTTGTTGAGAAAAATTGCAAAAGGAATGCATTCTATGGGTCGTGTGACGACGGAATGCTTTGTGACTCCAACGCGATATTAAACTTCCACTTAATACATTTCATTACGGAATGGAATTCAAACTTTGTGGAGGTCAGACTATTTCATTAAATTATTTTTAACGTCTAGAGTCTGCAAACGTTTTTGTTTGCATAGGTATAGACGCCAGCATATCAAGCTACTACAATCTGTCAAATGTCATTAATAGATTTTCAACTTTATCGCTAAGTTTAAGGTTGATTGGGAAAATTTTACAGTTTCTGTACTAAGTACGAAGCATCAAAGACAATTCTAAGATCAGAGGTGCGATACTCGTAATTTTATGAACGTTAAATTCACAGTCTGATCTCAGTCTCAATCTGTCAAAAACACCTCTAATTTCCCTACATTTTTAACAAGTTTCTGACATTGATTGTCGCTGAGATGTGATGGCGACTAGATTTTAAACGTTTGAATTATGGGAATTGGTCTTGTAAGAACTCTATTTGCTATTTTGGGAAATAATGTCAAACTTTGATGAATACATAGCCTTCGGTTTTATTTCCCTTATTAATAAGAAAAAAAAAAAGAAAATGCATTTATTGGCATTACAGCCAAAACGACCGACACCTTAAAACTATTTAAAAAAAAACAGATTTATTTTATTATAATGCCAAAAGAGCTTCACGACGATTACGTCGAGGATTTCCCTCATATTGGACTCTGGTTGAGTCCTTCTTTATTCATGGTTTAATGCTTGGAAAGACCACGTGCTGACGTGCCCAAATGAAAGCGATATGGTTGATCTCTGAATGATTCTCGCAAGCAATTTGCAGTGTCGTGTGGATTGTCTATTGGTTCGATGTTTAATTATACTTGTTTTACATTTTAAAGTGAAATTAGAAAAAGTGTGCTTTAAACAAATAAACAATATTCTGTCGTTTTGTTGCCATTGCATTGTTAATGAGTAGGATGCTGGTGCGTTATGTTCTTGTCTTAGGTATTTCAATTAATTAATTTAAAGGAAATCAAGTGGTTCTATTTTATGAAGTAAATAAATAAATCTCCATAACTGTATTAATTTAAACTAAATGCTTAGTAGTAAAAATAGATGAAGTGTACGGACTAAATGTCAAGAGCGTTTATCAAAAAAGAACCTACGTAATGATTTTTTTTTTACAATATAATAATTTTTTTTTTGTAGTTGGCTAATGCATTTTGGCTATCTCCAGTTTTAGTTTTAAAGAAAATTGGCAAAATACGAGTAGGTTCGAACTCCTAGCGGCAATCAAAGTTCCTACCGCGAAAAAATTACCCTAAACCCGAAAATTCTGGCTATGGGGAATTTACAAAGATAATTATTTTATGTAAGAAAGGTATACTGCCGTCCTAGAAAGCCCTCAAATGGTCAATTTTCACCTTTAAATAGAATGTGACAAAGTTCAAAATTCTCTATCTTTCTGTTTAAGAAACATTATTATAATATAAATAGTACCAAAGATGTGAATATCTATTGGGCCGTTAAGTAACATAATTTTTGATGATTCCATCACTTGAAAGCGTCTAACCCACATTTCTTAGCTTATTGTACTTTAAAATACCTTAACTGCCCGATATGATGATTATTGTCTACCCAAGTAGCACAAAACTGCATTATAAGATGTCACAAGAGGTAACATCGGTAATTTTAGCACTTATGAAGAGTTATTACAGTACACTCGACCTGCAATAGGTGAAAAGTGAGCTTTCACCTGAATAAGAACGTTATTATGCGTCACGGAGACCACAATGTAGCGCTTGCAGCGTTAATATAGGTAACAAGTTCAGTATTATACAGCTTTAAGCAATTTAAAGGATTTTTGTGGACTTTAACTAAGCTATATTCTGAATTGAAGACCACAAGTGTACCCTTAGACCACTTGCATTTTAAGAAAGAACACGTGAGCTACTATAATGTAATCAGTTATTCTGTGGCTTCAAATAACAAAGATATAATGCCTTTTGCTGCACACGGTGGAATTTGTGTAATGTTAATCAGCTTGTTACACGCAATCGTATAATAGCTCTTATAAAGCCCACATGATCACTATGGGTGAACATATATAATGCTAAGTTAAAGCAAACTGCTCTATATTAGCTCACATGTTACCCATAATCTACACACATTACCCATAATCTAATCACATGTTACCCATACCTACAGTTATTTGCGTACATGTTACCCACTATCAAGCTTTACATGAATTTGTAGCTGACTTGTGTAAAACAAGAACCACTCGTAACAGCTCGTTACTGATTCATGTACCACGAGTGGACACTTAAACAGCTCATGCTGTTTAATTGTGGTTAATACGGTACACATAGCTTGTCTGCCATTTTTTAGATTCTAACCTATGTATACAATATAATAACAATTTGTTTTTGTTTAGTCAACGAAAATAACAACAGAATTTGAATAGAAAATGTAATGATTTTATACGTAAACAGCTTATTGTCAAATTACAAAGGAAAAATAAAAATACTTAATTTTTATAATAATATCATCAACCTATTTTATACTATAATTTTCAAGTAAACAGTGATATTTTGAGAGCGCGTGAAAATTTTCGTCTATAATTATATAGTATTTCACAATAAACTCTCTTTCCCATTCGAATTTCATGCACATGGAGGAAAAAAACAAAGTTTTACTTATCGTTAACATATATTTGCCTATACTTCCCACAAACACTTTACAAAATGGTTCACACAAAACATATCAAAATAATAAGTAGTAGGGTAAAAATTATTCACAATTTTGCCACTTGTGAATTGTCAGATCCATAAAAGATAATAAGTACTCTATTATTCAGCCCTTGTGGTGTATAAAAGGTAACACATACCCTGATAATCAGTCATTATTCAGCTCTTGGGGCGACTGTTACCTTTAATAATGCTCAAATAACGCTGATATAGTGCAACCAGCTACATTATTCAGCTAACAGCTGATTAATTTGTGCCCAAATCAGAGTTATATCAGCTGAGTAGGCGCCTCTAACGCTCTTACTCAGCAGGTTTATTCAGCTGAAATTTCCATTGTGAACAGTGATTCAGCTACTATTCAGCGCTTCTGTGCTACTTGGGTAGCCTTCTACTTAACTACCAGTACGTTATCTGATTTATCTTGACTATAAAGACGCTATAGGACTATAACTACTTTATAGTTAAGCATTTAAAGAACAGTTTAAGTGAAAAACTTATCTTATTTGCAGTTACCCGCTCTTAACGCTATTTTAGTTAAGCATTTAATTCCCACAATATTTTTTTTTGAATATAATGCTTGCCTGTTTGATGAAAACAATAAAAAAAATATAATTTTGCTTAGCTACAAATCAGCTAAGGCTCATTACTTAGCTAAAAGGCAGTTAGCCGACTCTCGCGCTGCGTTCACTCCGGGGGTGAACGAGATGCGGGTGCCCCGCTCTTTCCTCCCGGAGGGCCGTCTACCAGACTGACACTGAGTCTGTCAAAGATAAGAACTACGAGATCTAACTAAGATCGAAGAAGTGACGATACAGATGAAGATATTGAAACAGAAAAACCCAAACCTACAAGAAAACGATCCAAAAAAATAAATACAATAAAATCAAAGATATAGATCTCTAATTCCGTCATCTAAAAGGCGACAAATACTCACTGATGAAACTATAGACCCATCTCACTTCTGAACCACGTATACAAGCTGCTCTCGAGGGTTGTCAAGAACCGTCTCGCCAAGAGACTTGCAAGATCGAGGCGGTTTTAGAAAAGGCTTCAGTACCATAGACCGCATCTATGTTCGGCAAATTGTACAGAATCCGCGGAGTACAATGAGTCACTGTGCATTTGCGGACTACGAGAAAGCCTTCGACTCCATCAAAATATTGGCAGTTCTGGCCTTTCTGCAACGACGTCGAATTAACTGGCGCTACATAGAAGAGAGAAAGATAGAGAGAGCGCGCGCGCGTGAGGGCCTTGAGATGTTTGCAGAAAACTATTCCATCCAACTGCTCAGAGGGGTGAAACAGGGGGATATAATATCCACAAAATTGTTCACCCATGCGTTAGAGGACGTCTTCAAGACGCTGCCCCTGGACTGGACTGGACTGGACAGGGTATCAACGTGAACGGCGAGTACATTTCACATCTTCAATTTGGCGATGACCATGTGTCGAACTACAGGTCTGAGCTCAAATGGATGTCCATTCGCCAAAGAAGAAGTTTGCGCGCTTTGACCACGCTTTTCTCCCTTCTCAACTCTCCCACTCCTCCTTCTTATCTCGTGTCTCACTTCCAATATCTATGTTCTTCTCACGCTAAGAATCTGCGTTCTTCTAACAATCTTCTCCTACTCTGCCCTTCTCATACTTCTGACTTTGTTCATTCTTCCTTTCATATTCAATCCATTCTTCTTTGGAATGCACTTCCTCTTGATATCAGGACGGCCACCAGTCGGTATGCATTTAAGCGGAAATTGCAGAGTTATTTTCGAAACAAATAGCGTAGAGTCATCTCAACACCTCTCTCCCTTGAATTTGTATGTATATATATATATTATAAGTATATATTAGAGTAAATAGTATGTATGTGTATATAACCTATTTATGTATTTGTGTACCTAGTTTTAATAGTATTTTTTTTTAATTTATATCATTGTTCCTCTCAACCAAAGCACCTACCATTTAATCTCTTCACCACCCTTGGTTGACTGGTAGAGAATGCCTAAGGCATTAAGTCCGCCTTTGTACCTTTTTGTGCGAAAAGTTTAAATAAATAAATAAATAAATAATAAATAGATCCCGTAATGCTTAAGTGGCCTTATTTAAGCGTACAGCATCTACTCTAACTGTTTCTGCGTCTGTTCGTCTTTGATTTGCTGATGACATCATCATATTGGCTGAGTCTTTCCAGCCGAAAAAACGCCTCTCGGCAGGTTGGCTTCAGCATAAATTTGGACAAGACAAAATTCATGTACAATTCACACATCTTAACGAATCCAATCCACATCGAAGGGCCGCTTCTCGAAGTTTTGAAGGATTAGGTCTATAATAAGTCATCCAGCTCAGTAGACACA
This sequence comes from Oligia latruncula, assembly GCA_948474745.1. Classification (NCBI taxonomy): domain Eukaryota; kingdom Metazoa; phylum Arthropoda; class Insecta; order Lepidoptera; family Noctuidae; genus Oligia; species Oligia latruncula. Next base: position 25,750,611 of record OX419683.1, read on the forward strand.
ACTTTGAGAAAGAAGCTGACAGAAGGATCCAGTTGGGTTGGGCAGCACTTGGAAAAGTTCGATGAGAGAAGATTTGACGAAGTTTTTGAACATTAAGGTCTTCAACCAGTACGTCCAGCCCGTCATGACATACGGTGCCGAAACGAGGACGCTGACGGTCGGGCTGGTCCACAATTTCAAGGTCGCTCAGCGCTCTATGGAGCTAGCTACGCTCAGAGTCTATTTGAAGCATAAAATTAGGAATAAAATTATGCGGAAAAGAACCGGAGCTACAGACATAGCTTGCAGAGTAGGCAAACTGAAGTGGCAGTGGGCTTGCCATGTTTGTCGAAGCGGATGGCCGGTAGAGCTGTCGAGTCCTGGAGTGGAGACCGTGTATCGGCAAAAGTCCTGTGGGCCGCCCCCCAGCTAGATGAACCGACGACGGCTTAAAGGAGGTGGCTGGGACAGATGGGTTGCGGAAGGTGGAGGACAGGGTATTGTGGCGTAGACTGGGCCTTTGTCCAGCAGTGGACTGAGATAGGCTGAGTTGATTGATGACTGTGTTTAATTTCGATACTGTTATGTTCCTAAATACTAAAACTACAAGCTTTTGCCTATGGATCCATCCGCGTGGAGGTTTGTAAACGATATCATTTCGAATAATTAATCCACGGGAATGAACTACCGGGATAAAAAGTATTCTATGTCTTATTCCAGGTCATGGTCTACCAGTGTGCCAAATTTCAATCAAATCCGATCAGCCTTTGAGGCGAACCAACATCAAACTTACAGACTTTTAAATCCATACTTAGTATAATACTAGCTGACCCGGCAAACGTTGTTTTGCCATATAATTTAATTTCTAGCTGCCCGGCGCTATCGTTCGCGTGGTGTCCTACCCCTTACCCTACTCCACCCCTACCCTATTCCTACCCTACTCCTACACTACTCCTACCTTACTCCTACGCTACTCCTACCCTACTCCTACACTACTCCTACCCTACTCCTACACTACTCCTACCCAACTCCTACCCTACTCCTACCCTACTCCCACACTACTCCTATAAGTAAATAAAAGTATTAAATACTATGTCCGTCTAAAACCGGATAAAAATCCTATGTCCGTCTCCTGGTTCTAAGCTACCTCCCCACCAATTTTTAGCCAAATCGGTTTAGCCGTTCTTGAGTTATAAATAGTGTAACTAACACGACTTTCTTTTATATAGATTAAATCATTATCATTACTTTTTAAATAACACAGACATAAGTATCAGTCTAGTACTATATCGTCCCAATAGATGTCGTTACGTGTTTCCACTTATTGCAATAAAAAGTTGTTATAGAATGCTTTAAATTGATTATATCTTTTGATAGACTGACGCGATTGCGATGAAACAAAGACTAATCACTACTCCGAGTTCTACACTATATTTGAGTTTAAAAATGAACCATATTGGTTTGGTACTTTGAACCTGTTCGAATAAAAAATCTATCACATCCAAACAGACAAACCGACAAACAGACAAAAATTCCAAAAATTGATGAAATGGCATCTGTTGGTTATCCTTTAACGCCCCACCTATTTTTTTTTATAATTTCAATGTACAGAAACGCCTCGTCTACAGATTTATTATATGTATAGATGTATCTAATTCAAATCCATACTTAGTATAATATGTATCTAAGAAGTACTATAATGCGAAATTGAGTATGTTAGCTTTCACGCCTTAAGGGCTATACAGATTTAGATGAAATTTGGCACACATGTAGATCATGATCAGGCTTAGGATGTATGATACTTTTGACCTCGGTAGTACTTTAGGATAATTTCCAACCTCAACGCAGGCGAAGCCATTAGTAGGATTAAGATATGATAGATTTAATTTGTACACTTGAAAGTGCTGTTTATGTTTTATTATTTATTCAGTGTGCAATTTTACTACATATTTTATTACTTTTATTTGTGATACCTATATTTAAATAAATTAAGACTGAAGTTGCCTCATAGCTGATATAATGTCATAGATGCCTTAGTTTATTAAAATAATTAGGTTAGAAGTTTTCTATTAAATCAATGGTTGAATCAATGGAAATGGAATGGAAAGGACATGGATTAAGTATATTGTCCATAACAAAAAATGAACTCATGATCTGTTAAATCATAATTAGTTATTAGTTGGTTATTGCCTATTAAAATTATAAGTACTTATTTTACCTTTTAAATGTTGAATTATACTTTTGATTTTTAAAAGAACATGTATTTAATTAATTACTCCATATGAATGCTAAACTATAAAGAAGTTAACCACAAGCGAAATATTTTTAGCCACCTCTTAGTTAAGTAAAGTAGTTAAGAGTTTACAAAAGTTCCCTAAAACATTGGCAACACTTAGCTAAAAAGCATCTAAAGCCCCGTAACAGCTCATTAGGAAAGTTATTGAAATTGAAATCGAAGCGAATGTCATGACTATAAAGCAGTTATGTCACTTAACAACTTTTTAGTTAAGTATTTTTAAACAAAATATAACAAACATTATGAAGTCTAACATTAAAGAAAAAAATCTGTTATGGAATGGTTAACGGCCTTATAGTACAGTAATAAGATGCAATAACTAGGTTATATGCTTAACAAAATAGGAAAAATGAATTTTAAAAGTAATTAATAATAGTTATTGGACAGAAAGAATTATTTAGGATACACAGAAAGAAATATCAATTGATATTGTCCAACAATCATTAACCTAAGTATCATAGTTTTTAAGAAACAACGATTCCCGCGTTTTTTGCCATTTTCTCCGAAACAACTTTTTAGGCTTAACGGCCTTCTAGTTAAAGGACGGCAGTATACCAAAAGTATCACTTATATCAAATATTCACGCAAAAAAAGAGTAAGTACCTAAAGGGTTTATTTATAAACGGTGATTACAACGGACGGTTACGGTGGTTTATAAACGGTGGTGGTTTTAAGAGACTTTTAAACGTCAAAATGTATGGTTAAGCATTCGCTTATCGTTACTGAATAGAGTACAAACAGTGGCTCGAATTTCAGATATTTTGATTATATTTTATCTTCTTTGGCTAGAAATAGGTACATTTTAATACGAATTATTATTGCACTGATGCATATACAGACAGCCTTCATGGGACCAACTTTCACAAATGATGCACAGCAGCCATTCATCTTGACTCAGGGTATCCTCATAGTTTTCACCACAGCCTGCACATTCGTTGTCATCCTATTCTGTCATCCCATTCACCCATACATAACATGATCCATCTCTCCTAAATTGAGTTGAGAGACGGACCACTTTCTCATAATAACAGCACAATAAATAAACAAAAATTTTGATGTTATTTTATTGTTTCATGAACATATTAACACAGAAACATCAATTCATAATCCACAAACCTATTAGATTCTGTTTAAGTCCTTCTTTATTCATGGTTTAATGCTTGGAAAGACCACGTGCTGACGTGCCCAAAATTAAAGATGAAAGCGATATGGTTGATCTCTGAATGATTCTCGCAAGCAATTTGCAGTGTCGTGTGGATTGTGTCTATTGGTTCGATGTTTATGTTTTACATTTTAAAGTGAAATTAGAAAAAGTGTGCTTTAAACAAATAAACAATATTCTGTCATTTTGTTGCCATTGCATTGTTAATGAGTAGGATGCTGGTGCGTTGCGTTCATGTCTTAGGTATTTCAATTAATTAATTTAATGGAAATCAAGTAATTCTATTTTTTGAAGTAAATAAATAAATCTCCATAACTTTATCATTAAAAGTTAATTTTATTGCTAAGCATATATCTGCCGTTATAAAGCATATTTTGACGAGGGGTAAGTCCCCAGGCCACGATGGAATTAGTATTGAGCATTTGCAGCATGCGGGGGTTCGTCTGCCAAGGGTTCTGACTATGTTTTATAAATTTTGTTTAAGACACTCGTACCTGCCGGATGAATGCATGAAGACCGTCGTTGTGCCAATAATCAAAAATAAAACTGGTGAGGCGTCAGACAACAGCAATTATAGGCCCATTTCGCTAGCTACTACCGTGGCGAAAGTGCTGGACAGTCTGCTTGATCGTATTTTGAACATTCACATAAAGCTGAACGACGCTCAATTCGGTTTCCGACACGGGCTGTCGTCAGAAACGGCAGTTCTATGCCTCAAGCACACTGTCCGGTACTACACCAATAGAAAGACCCTCAGAAGAGGTCTACGCCTGTTTTTTAGATCTTTCGAAAGCTTTTGATTTGGTGTCCTATGATGTGCTATGGTACAAAATGAGGACAGAAACCAGCCTCCCTAAAGAAGTCGTTAGCATTTTTGAGTATTGGTACAACAATCAAATTAATGTTGTAAAGTGGGCGGGCGCGATCTCCGATGAGTACAGATTGAGGTGTGGCGTAAGGCAAGGAGGCTTAACTTCGCCTCGTCTCTTCAATCTGTATGTAAACAGACTCATCGAGAGACTCGGCAGCACCAAAGTCGGCTGCTCTATAGACGGAAAATATGGTGCTGTTGGGCCCCTCCATAAGTGCTGTTCGAAAACTCCTCGCTATATGTATTGAATACGCCGAGGGTTATGGGCTCAGGTATAATGTAAAGAAGAGCGAGCTTTTGATGTTCCAATCACCAGGTCATAAAGTCACGCACGTACCACCCGTCCTTATAGACGGTGTTTCTCTACGCAGAGTTTCGCGTTTCAAGTACCTGGGCCACTGGGTCTCGGATGACCTCTCAGACCACGAGGATATTGAAAGGGAGCGCCGGGCGTTGGCTGTCCGATGCAATATGTTGGCTCGTAGATTTGCACGCTGCAGTAAGGCAGTAAAAATAACATTGTTTCGGGCGGTTTGCCAATCTTTTTATACGTGCAGTCTATGGGTCAAATATACGCAGAAGACAATGCTTTTAGGATGCTGATGCGTCGGGCATGTTTGCTGACGCTCGCATTGATGGATTTCATGCCATCCTCAGAAAGAGAGCGGCATCATTGCTCAGTCGTGCTCGTGGCAGTGGCAACAGCATTCTTAGCGTTGTGGCTGGCAAAATTGACCGTCCAATATTGTGGCATTGTGTGCAGTTGCATGTGCAGAGTAACTGAGCTGAGGATAGGATAATTAATTTTATATTTCAATTCCATTTTAAATTCTTTTGTTTTTATGATTTTAATGAAATTCTTGTTTTTAATTCTTTTAATATATATTGCTTTTAATTAATTTAAAGAAGTAAAAGATTTTAACAATTTTGATTTTATATATATTTCAGTTATTTAATTTTAGTTACAAGAGTATAATTTTTTGGCGTGTATTTTTAATCTTTGGTTACTAACATAATTTTTAAGTATACTAACTTAGATACATATAGATCACTGTGTCTGAATTAAAATAAATAATAATAATAATAAACTAAATGCTTAGTAGTTAAAATTGATGAAGTGCACGGACTAAATGACAAGAGCGTTTATCAAAAAAGAACCTGCGTAATGATTTTTTTTTACAATACAATATTTTTTTTTTGTACTTGGCTAATGCATTTTGGCTATCTCCAGTTTTGGTTAAAAAAATTGGCAAAATACGAGTAGGTTCGAACTCCTAGCGGCAATCAAAGTTCCTACCGCGAAAAAATCACCCTAAACCCGAAAATTCTGGCTATGGTGAATTTACAAAGATAAATTATTTTATGTAAGAAAGGTATACTGCCGTCCTAGAAAGCCCTCAAATGGTCAATTTTCACTTTTAAACAGAATAAAACAGAGTTCAAATTTCTTTAACTTTCTGTTTAAGAAACATTATTATAATATAAATAGTACTAAAGATATGAAGATCTTTTGGGCCGTTAAGTAACATAATTTTTGATGATTCCATCACTTGAAAGCGTCTAACCCACATTTCTTAGCTTATTGTACTTTAAAATACCTTAACTGCCCGATATGATGATTATTGTCTAGCCTTCTACTTAACTACCAGTACGTTATCTGATTTATCTTGACTATAAAGACGCTATAGGACTACTCTTAACGCTATTTTAGTTAAGCATTTAATTCCCACAATATTTTTTTTTGAAAATAATGCTTGCCTGTTTGATGAAAACAGTAAAAAAAATATAATTTTGCTTAGCTACAAATCAGCTAAGCCTCATTACTTAGCTAAAAGGCAGTTAGCCGACTCTCGCGCTGCGTTCACTCCGGGGGTGAACGAGATGCGGGTGCGCCGCTCTTTCTTCCCGGAGGGCCGTCTACCAGACTGACACTGAGTCTGTCAAAGATAAGAACTACGAGATCTAACTAAAATCGAAGAAGTGACGATACAGATGAAGATATTGAAACAGAAAAACCCAAACCTACAAGAAAACGATCTAAAAAATAAATACAATAAAATCAAAGATCTAGCTAGTCTCTTTAATTCCGTCATCTAAAAGGTGACAAATCCTCGCTGATGAACTATAGACCCATCTCACTTTTGACCCACCCAAGCTGCTCTCGAGGGTTGTCAAGAACCGTCTCGCCAAGAAACTTGCCGAGTTCCAGCCGCCAGATCGAGGCGGTTTAAGAAAAGGCTTCAGTACCATAGACCACATCTATGTTCGGCAAATTGTACAGAATCCGTGGAGTACAACCAGTCAATGTGCATTTGCGGACTACGAGAAAGCCTTCGACTCCATCAAAATATTGGCAGTTCTGGCCTTTCTGCAACGACGTCGAATTAACTGGCGCTACATAGAAGAGAGAAAGATAGAGAGAGCGCGCGCGCGTGAGGGCCTTGAGATGTTTGCAGAAAACTACCCCATCCAACTGCTCAGAGGGGTGAAACAGGGGGATGTAATATCCACAAAATTGTTCACCCATGCGTTAGAGGACGTCTTCAAGACACTGCCCCTGGACTGGACTGGACTGGACAGGGTATCAACGTGAAAGGCGAGTACATTTCACATCTTCAATTTGGCGATGACATCGTCATAGTGGGAAAGACGCTGGAACAGTTAGCGCAGAGCTGGATCGCTTAAATGGCCTAATATACGCGTACAGCATCTGCTCTAACTGTTTCAGCGTCTGTTCGTCTTCGATTGGCTGAGTATCTCCAGCCGAAAAAAAGCTTCTCGGCGGGTTGGCTTCAGCATAAATTTGGACAAGACAAAATTGATAATTATACAATTCACACATCTTAACGAATCCAATCCACATAGAAGGGCCGCACTCGAAGTGTTGAAGGATTATGTCTATAACAAGTCATCCAGCTCAGTAGACACAACTTTGAGAATGAAGCTGACAGAAGGATCCAGTTGGGTTGGGCAGCACTTGGAAAAATTCGATAAGAGAAGATTTGACGAAGTTTTTGAACATTAAAGTCTTCAACCAGTGCGTCCAGCCCGTCATGACATACAGTGCCGAAACGAGGACACTGACGGTCGGGCTGGCCCACAATTTCAAGGCCGCTCAGCGCTCTATGGAGCTAGCTACGCTCATAGTCTATTTGAAGGATAAAATCAGGAATAAAATTATGCGGAAAAGAACCGGAGCTACAGACATAGCTTGCAGAGTAGGCAAACTGATGTGGCAGTGGGCTGGCCATGTTTGTTGAAGCGGATGGCCGGTAGAGCTGACGAGTCTTGGAGTGCAGACCGCGTATCGGCAAATGTCGTGTGGGCCGCCCCCCAGCTAGATGAACCGGCGACGGCCTAAAGAAGGCTGGGACAGACTGGTTGCGGAAGGTGGAGGACAGGGTATTGTGGCGTAGCCTGGGCCTTTGTCCAGCAGTGGACTGAGATAGGCTGAGTTGATTGATGACTGTGTTTCATTTCGATACTGTTATGTTCCTAAATACTTAAAACTACAAGCTTTTGCCTATGGATCCCTCCGCGTGGAGGTTTGTAAACGATATCATTTCGAATAATTAATCCACGGGAATGAACTACCGGGATAAAAAGTATTCTATGTCTTATTCCAGGTCATGGTCTACCAGTGTGACAAATTTCAATCAAATCCGATCAGCCTATGAGGCGAAACAACATCAAACTTACAGTCTTTCAAATCCATACTTAGTATAATATGTATCTAAGAAATACTATATTGCGAAATTGAGTATGTTATCTTTCACGGCTTAAGGGCTGTACAGATTTAGATGAAATTTGGCACACATGTAGATCATGATCAGGGTTAGGATAAATGATGCTTTTGACCTCGGTAGTAATTTCCCGTAGGATATTTTCCAACCTCAACGCGGGCGAAGCCCAGGATTAAGATATGATAGATATGATAGTACACTTGAAAGTGCTGTTTATGTTTTATTATTTATTCAGTGTGAAATTTTACTACATATTTTATTTGTGATGCCTTTATTTAAATAAATTAAGACTGAAGTTGCCTCATAGCTGATATAATGTCATAGATGCCTTAGTTTATTAAAATAATTAGGTTTGAAGTTTTCTATTAAATTAATGGTTCAATCAATGGATTATAGAACATGGATTAAGTATATTGTCCATACCAAATAATGAACTCATGATCTGTTGAATCATAATTAGTTATTAGTTGATTATTGCGTTAAAATTATAAGTAGGTACTTATTTTACATTTTAAATGTATTATATTTTTATTGTTTCTAAAACTATTTACATAATCTATGCTAATATTTAAAATAATATATGTACATTTATATGAAAAAAATAATTTTAAATGTTGAATTATACATTTGATTTTTAAAAGAACATGTATTTAATTAATTACTCCATATGAAAGCTTAACTATAAAGAAGTTAACCACAAGCGAAATATTTTTAGCCACCTTTTAGTTAAGTGAAGTAGTTAAGAGTTTACAAAAGTTCACTAAAACATTGGCAACAATTAGCTGAAAAGCATCTAGAGCCCCGTAACCGCTCATTAGGAAAGTTATTGAAATTGAAATCGAAGCGAATGTCATGACTATAAAGCAGTTATGTCACTTAACAAATTTTTAGTTAAGTATTTTTAAACAAAATATAACAAACATTATGAAGGTTAACATTTAAAAAAAAATGCTTTACTAAAAAGCTGCTAAGGTATGGTTAACGGCCTTATAGTACAGTAATAAGATGCAATAACTAGGTTACATGCTTAACAAAATAGGAAAAATGAATTTTAGAAGTAATTATTAATAGTTATTGGACAGAAAGAATTATTTAGGATACACAGAAAGAAATATCAATTGATATGTCCAACAATCATTAACCTCAGTATCATAGTTTTTAAGAAACAACGATTCCCGCGTTTTTTGCCATTTTCTCCGAAACAACTTTTTAGGCTTAGCGGCCTTCTAGTTAAAGGACGGCAGTAGGACCAAAAGTATCACTTATATCAAATATTTACGCAAAAAAAAAGGTACCTAAAGGGTAACTTATTTATAAACGGTGATTCAAGATAACTTTTAAACGTCAAATATGTATGGTTAAGCATTTGCTAATCATTACTTACGTTTAAGCAACGTTTCCAAATAGTGTACAAACAGTGGCTCGAATTTCAGATATTTTGATTATTTATCTTCTTTGGCTAGAAATAGGTACATTTTAATACGAATTATTATTGCACTGATAGAAATTTATTTTGCTGCAAAATATCAGTCAGTGTGACTTTGTAATGAGCGATATTTTGGCAGAAAAACTTTAAACAATATAAATATTTCTGTCTCTTAGCTTGCGGAAAAAATGTACCTAGTTATAGAAATCTAGTTTTATATTAAAAATGTAGCAAGCAACTTTGTTAAATATTATGATACCCATGAAAGAAGGCGTTATCATCTCATCAAGAAATAACGTAAAAACCGGAGGGCGTATTATTAACAAATTGCTTGATATACTAAAATAAAACAACAACTTATTGTAACCTTGAAACACATTTCGGCCATACGCAGATGACCGTATTTAAACTGTTTGTAACAAAGTTATAGGATTCATAAATGATGGGCACTGCCGATCACCTCCTACAATAAAACGATAAATACAGTTACCTGCACAAAGCACTTTTATTTAACAAGAGAACAGAATCTGGCCGTAGATATGACAACCTGCATACATTGTGTTTTTGTAAGGATTTGTTACAAAAACACTATCACATGAAGTAAGAAATTAGGATCTACAATGCCTTAGTAAAACTGAACTTTAATATGCCATACAAACGGTCAGATACTGCAGTGTGCACCGCATTAGTAAATCAAAAAAAAACGCACCATCATCAAGATAACTGCCCTTCTCTGTGTGCTCGATTAAACATGATGCTGTGTTGTGTTAAACATTTCATGCTTAAGCGAGCATAGAGAGAGCGGTGGATTTTCGTCAAGGGGCACGCGGAGGAAAAAATATCACCTCACCTCATCACTCCGGCAGATCATCACGGGCTGCAGAGAATTATTCATAGCTATGACGTTATGGAAACTATCAAATCCTGGCAGCTCAAAGTGCTACATTTCCAGTCCGATCAGATGGGACGCATGACACAATCCCAAAATAAGTTTGTCAGTCCTGACTATCACACTTTCTTTGTGATTGCGCGATGTTTCACAATCGCCTTCTTCCCTGCGCGTCGAGCACTCTTGGCATGAGCCAAACCACAGAGCTGCTCAGGTCACTGTCTTCAGGAGTACTGGTCGGACAGAAAAGACAGAAGAAGAAGTACGCAGTTCCAGCACCAACAAGTAGTTAGTTAAGTTTCAATTAATACCAATTAGGTACAAACATACTAATATTATAGATTCGAAAGTAAGTTTGTTACATTTTCACACTACTATTCTAACTTGCAATGCTACTCATTTATGACAAACAAAGTCTGTTGATGCCGTTTCATTTTTCTTGTCGTTTTAATAATAATACATAACACACTTTGTTCGTCAAAAATGTTTTGTGTTATTTATTTGACAACTAACAAAAATAGTTTTGCATTATTTTCTTGTAATGCGTTGTTTGTACTGGAGGGGGTTATATACCTACTTATTATTATTTAAGATAGTTCTGACTTTTTTTTACCATAATTACCTATTGTGAATGTGAAGACTATGTGGTCATTATAATAATTTCAGATAGACTTAATAATTGTCTGGCAGTTTGAGTACTTTATGTGGCCTACAGAAAGTTCCACTCAAATCTGTGTTTCTTTCTTTAAAAGACCATCTCATACACTAACCTGCATGGTCCTCACAATAAAATCTCAAGAGAATGTCTAGACTATAGAAGAGAAAGAAAAAAAAACAAAAAAAAAGAGAAAGGAAAAAAAAAACAAACAAAAAAAGAAAAAAGCAATGAAAAAAATAACAAAAAAAAAGAAAAAAGCAATGAAATAATAAAAAAAAAGCATAAAAAAAAAATAAAACAGTAAAAAGAAAATAACAACGAAAAAAAATTAAAAACAAGAGAAAAGTAAAAAAGCAATGAAAAAAAAAAACAAGAAAAGTGAAAAAAAGCAATGAAAAAAAAATTATAAAAAAAAATATTAATAAACGAAATTAAATTAAGCTAAGTGATTTGTTACAATGTATAATGATTCCAAGATCGAATTATATGTATGTTTTTGTTAATTTTATCTTATAATCGACCTCTCATTTATTTTACCACCCTAATTACAATGTAAAGATAGTTTCTCCACAGCATATAGTCAAGTGACTGTGTGAGTATGGTTAGTTAGTCATTTAATAAGTACCTTGAATAGTTAAATGTATATAAATTTATTTTCATAATCTCATATCTAACTATTTACACTAGGTACTAAATTAAAAGACTAACTAATTATGTAAATAAAAACAAAAGGATATTTAGGCGTCGAAGTACTCGTCCTTAAGTTCTTATATTATATTGTATATCATAATATTTTAATGCGTGTAGAATAGATTCCATAGATTATAGCAATATAGCAAATATACCTGTAATGCAAGCTTGTGCTTGTTGAGCTTTCGATTGCTCCTACCAACCTGTAACTAACTTGCTATGCTACTCATTTTTGACAAACAAAATCGGTTGATGGCTATTCCTTTTGCTTGTCGTTTTAATAATAATACACATCAAACTTTGTTCGTCAAAAATGTTGTTGTGTTATTTATTTGACAACTAACAAAATATATTTGCATTATTTTCTTGTAATGCGTTTTTGTACTGGAGAGGGTTATTTGCCTACTTATTCATGTTTAAAATAGTTAGATAGATAAGTATTGTGAATGTGAGGACTATGTGGGTCGTTGTTATTATTTCAGTTAAATTTAACAGTTGTCTGGCAATTTGAGTACTTTATGCGGCCTACACAAATGTCTTTTCTTTGGTATTGTTCGTTGAGTCGTTAAGCTCTTCAAGTTCTAAGTTGAGCTACACGATTATTGACACATGCGTGCACTGACTGGACAGGTCCGCTCAAATCTGTGTGGTTCTTTTCTCAAAAGACCATCTCAGACACTTATCTGCATGGTCCTCACAATTTAATCTCAAGAGAATGTGTGGACTTTAAAGAGAAAAAATAAAACAAAAAAAAGAAGCGGAAAACGAATTATAAAAAGAAAAAGAGAATGTAAAAAAAAAACAAATAAGCAATTAAAAAAATATAATTATTAAAAAACTAAATTAAATTAAGATAAGCGATTTGTTAACATGTTATATTTTATTGCAATCTAAGTTCGAATAATATATTTTCGTTAATTTTATTTATAGTCGACCTCGTATTTACATTACCACCCTAAGCTTGAATGTCACAATGTGAAGTCATATAGTTTCTCCACAGCTTATAGTACCGTACGATAATTTATAATTATTGTGAATGTGAGGACTATGTGGGTCGTTGTTATTATTTCAGTTAGATTTAACAGTTGTCTGGCAGTTTGAGTACTTTATGCGGCCTACACAAATGTCTTTTCTTTGGTATTGTTCGTTGAGTCGTTAAGCTCTTCAAGTTCTAAGTTGAGCTACACGATTATTGACACATGCGTGCACTGACTGGACAGGTCCACTCAAATCTGTGTGGTTCTTTTCTCAAAAGACCATCTCAGACACTAATCTGCATGGTCCTGATATGATCCCAAGATAATGTCTGAACTAAGAAAAAAAAAGCCAAGACCTATATTTTTACGAAGTTATCTGTACTTACTTACTTATTTACATTTTAATGAATTTACGTGACATATGTAATTTTTGTATAATATTTATAAGATAACTGACTGTGAATGTGAGTACCATGTATCACCAAAGTTTTAAGAGTAAAAGTGTCTTTAAAGATCTACTTATAAAAATAAACATTTAAAAAAAATGCCAGACAATTATAATTGTCTGGCATTTTTTTTCTGCATATTGTCAATGTGTCAACATTTGTGAATGATGTGCATTAGACTCGCCCAACCGATATTTCTCCATTATCGCAACAGCTGATCGGTTGCTGTTGTGAATGGATAGAATGTTGGATTTGGAGGCCATATTCACTGAGTTTTTGGTAAAGAAAGATAAAGATAAAGTAGTGTAAGAAACTACACATAGCTAGGTACTACAACACTCGAGTGGCACCTACTATTATGAAACTCGCCAACGGCTCGGTTTATATACCCATGTTTTAATAACCTCTAATGTGCATCAGTAGTGCTATTCTGTAAAAATGTGTGTGTGTAGTGAGCCTAAAGTCAGCTGCCAACAGTGTCAATACCTAGCATCAGGTGGAATGACAGCTCACTTTAAGCTCACTTCATCTAAGTTATGAAGTGATCTTTTTACTGAATAGCACCGCAGTTTCATACACCACTGTTATAACAATTTCTGAACGGTTTTTTCCAACAAAACTGTGAAAGTTTATTTAAGTGACTGCACAATAAACATAGTAAAAACATCTTACTGATGCTTGGCCTTTATCAAAATCTTTGAAATCGTGAGCATTGAATTGTCACTAGAGATATTAGACAATACATTTTAGAATAATAAATTTAGCAAATTAATGTGTCCTTTTAATTTTTTACATGTAACGTGTTTAAATATTTGCATCGCCAGTCCTTGGCGAAACATCGATCATAATTATATTTATAAAACCTTGATATACCATGTTTTAACGCAAATAAATATATTCTATTCTACCCTAATGGGATGAGGCGCTTTTGAATTACTTTCGAGGTGCATAATATAACAATGCGTCTATATTATCTGAAGGGTTGGATATATGTGTAATCTATTAAAACAGCCACATTTCGCCGGTTATGTTGAAGTACTTACCAGTCACCTTCGAGATACTAATGGGAAAATTATTATTAACTAGCAGCGCCCCGCGGTTTCACCCGCATAAGTGTCGATCCCGTGGGAATATCGGGATAAAAACTATCCTATGTCCTTCCGCGGGATGCAATCTATTTCTCTGCCAAATTTTATTGAAATCCGTTCAGTGGTTTAGGCGTGAAAAGGTAACATACAGACAGACAGACAGAGTTACTTTCAAATTTATAATATTAGTATAGTATGGACTTACCGTGATTTGTTGTTAGTGGAAAGTACGCGCATATATCTAGTTATACAAATAAATGTAGGCAATCATTACGATACCCCTCAAAAGGTGGCGTTATCATTGCATCATAAGATAATGTAAAAATCGGGGGGCATATTAAAAGAGCTTTTTATGGTTCTAGCTTGAGATCCGAAAAACCATAGTCTTGCAAAGAGCTAACATTTACATACTTGTTAAGTCATAAGGAGCATAACCGCCTACAATACTTACACTGATAAATTCAGCTATCTGCATAAAACTTACTTTAAGGGGGAAGCGCTAAGCTAGCCCTCGAAATTCAAATTTTCTTACGTTTTTTTTTGCAATTTGCTTAAATCTACTATGAATTTACAGAATTATAATCATTAGGATCAGTAATACAATAATTGTAAAATGTCAAGATTTCATTAAATAAGTAGTCATTCAGTGGAATTACTTGGTCTTAGAGAGTTGTGCTGATGACTTTAATAATTATAATTCTGTAAATTCATATTTGTTACGGTCACGAATCATATTTTAATCAACCAGCAAATTGCAAAAAACGTAAAAATATTGAATTTCGCGAGCTACCTTAGCGTTTTCGTCTTAATAATTACTTTCCGAACGACAAGGAAACGCAGCGCACTGGCTTACCTACCCAACTCGTTTATCTTGTTTCCAGCAGAATTACCGAAATCAGTCGTAAATATAACACAACCGTGTTCGGTGCGTATGAAGATATCCTACTCATTTGTATTTACTCTGGTTATACCCTCTAAAAAGCTGCAGCTCTGACAAAAATTTAAGAATTTCTTTATCTTCAATGCATCTTTTATTCGTTTACTAGCTGCGCCCCGCGGTTTCACCCTCATTAGTATCGATCCCGTGGGAATATTGGGATTAAAAATATCCTACATCCTATTCCACTCCATTCCTGATCTATTAAAAAGCAGTAGCAGAGCTCACCGGTTAAGAGTTCGTCCGGGGAAGTACTACCACCATGTCTATTTCTGCCGCCCAACAGCGTTGCTGTGCCGGTGTGAAGGGTATGGGTGCCGGTGTAAACTCAGAAACAAGAGACACTTCAGCTGTATCTCTGACATCAATAGACATAATCAGCTAATCAACCTGTGGTGCAGTTACGTTTTTCTTTATATAATCTCCTTCAAAAATATTGAATTAATTCATTAAACATTATCTTACCTTGTCTCAGGACAGATTGCATTAAAAAGAAGAAGAAAAAAAAGAAGATTCTAGTTCTTTCTTATCGGCACGAAATGTAATTATGAGATAACTTATACCGTTGTGAAAATATTAGCCAGTCAGCAATTTGGCTGCTAAGGGTCGGCCGATTGCACGTGGCGGTACTCTCGGAGGCACTTTTTATACACCTTTATAAACAGTGTAATGGACATCGTTGCGATAAATATTAATTATATGGATAAAAAATTTGTTAATTGGTGCTAAATAGTTATATTTTACCGATAATGCTAATTTAATGAGTTTGAGGGCTTATACTTCTCAAAGTTCTTTGTAATGTTACAGTAATGATGTGTCTAGCCCCTTAGATTTGGTTTTAGATTTTTTCAATATACTTCATGATTGTACTATTATATATATTTTTGAACACTCTATTTTCTTTTTTTTTAACTTTTTTGTGCTCTTCTAAAAGTATGAACACAGCAACACATCCATGCCATCCAAGTAAGTGACATGAAAATAGCAAGTAGTACACATTCAAGATCGTAATCAATGTAATCGAAATATTAATTGACATGCTTTTACACCATTTGACATTTCTTATTTTGTTTTCATTGTTACTTTGATGACATCTAACATTTTTTTTCTTTTTTTTATATAACATTGACATTTGCCAGTATTAAATTATTGTGACATTTTTAATTTGTATATTTTTTTATTTAATTTGTATTTGTAATAATTAATTCTCGTAATTCTTATTTAAAATTATAATAACTTTAAATTTGTGTAAATTAAATAATAATATGTTTTGCGTGCCCATGTGACGGTAGAGCATGGAGGACTCTTATATTAAAACATCTATGTACTAAATACCCATGTTTGCAAACCAATAAATGATGCCAGATCTTTTCAAATCATGATTTGATTTGAAAAGATCTGGCATTGCTACTACTACTTACGAATTTTAATGAAATTTATTATTTTAAGATTTAAGTAAGTAAATAATCTTTTTGCATTCAACGGAATATTTTATTGTAATTATTTCTTGTTATGATTGTTGACTTGACTTTATTATGGACACTATTTTAAATATTATCTACCAAAAAGTTGTCTTTTTTAAATACATGTACTTATGTAAGTATCATTGTAGCAATAGGTCATGCAGCGTCTTCAATCTGGAGACTGAGTTATAGCATTTTTGTATTCTTAAACAAGCTTAGATCTCAATGTGAATTTAGCTCTTATGGATACTGAAATGATATCGCTTAATAGTCTGACTTCATCGCACCGTGGGGCGGAAGAAAGAAAAACGGCGAACTCGCGGGAACATTAATCTCCTTTGCTTATTAAATACTATTTCTATAAATACATTGATATTGATATAACTAGTCTGCACTAACTGCATTTAACTTTTTCCGCCTTATATGTAATTTCTAATTTTTAACAATTTGTACATGTGCTAACGTGTTAATTGAACTCATAGGCTCATATCACACGATCAATCTCGATCGCAAAATCGTCATCAAATTCAATATGTGCAACGAATCTGTGTAGGTTGGCTGCAATGTGGATGCAGATGATGACCGTGTGATGCAGATCATTGACTACACGGTCAATCATCTGCATTCACAGGGCAGCCAGTCTATAGAGAATAAATCGGTATCACGATGTAGATCAGTCGTGTAAGGGAGAATTTCAACAATGAAACTGAACGCGCAATACGGATGTGGAACTTTTTTATGAAATCAATCATTTATAATCAAACACATAGTGTCGACACTGTCGACGCTGCCGTATGTGACATGTGCTACCACAGCTTTGGCAGTGAATGCATTCAGAGAACCCTGAATGCTAAAGCGAGCGAAGTGGACCTGAAAATTATAGCAACCCGCCTCTTATTGGTTAGATTTGAGTTTAGTCTTCTTTTGGCCATTCATAGTATGAATTATTGAGCTCAAAGAGCTTGCCGACTGAGGCCCTAGGCCAGTGCTTTGTTGACACGACAGTGCCTCGCACTAATTTGCACCTGAGTAGTTACACCACTGTATTGACACTGACAGCTCTTGGAGGCAGTTAAGATGTGCTGATGGCGTTCAGTTTCATTTTTAGACCATATTTCATTGGTGAAATTCGCCCTTAAGGTACGGCCATACCAACGTGCTTAACATGCGTCATGCGTCTCTGTGGCGATCAGTTGTTATTTATGAACTGGTAGGTACTGGTTCGCACCGGCGCATGTGATCGGTGCGATCACTTCGGACGCGTTGGTTTGGCCGTACCGTAATGAGTGACTTAAATGAACGAATCTTAACTGAATTTTGTTCTTGCAGCACGTCTTCAGCGCGAAGATCACATGGATGAAGCACTAGCGAACATGCAGTCTCACCTGCAGTTCCTAGAGGCACAGTACAGAGGAAAGCTGGAAGACATAATGTCCTTACAGGTAATATATAATATTGAATTAATTAATTAAGCGTGGTGGTGGTCTCAAGCGAAGGCTGAGCGATCCTGGGTTCGATCCTCAGATCGAACAATCTTATTGAGTTATTGCTTTAGGGAATTGTCAAGAACAGCCCGGTGTCTGGATTTGTGTTGCTTACATTACTGGTGAAATATGAATGTACTGTACTTACCCCCTCCCCGTCCCTCCACTGGCGTGCTGTTATGTTTACGTGTTTCTTGTGAATGTTAACATCATACAGCACTTGCGTCAGGTGGGATCTGCAATATATTTGTGGGTAGACTAAAACTTTAGCTCTAGACATTAAAAGAAACAAATGTGATCTTATTCAAGCTTGAAACTACACTAAAATTTTTAAGTGACTACCCCTTTTAACTCCCGTTTTTCCTTATTAATAGGATTAACGAAGAAGAATTATGGGCATATTAAAGAACTACTTCACCTGGTGCAATATTTAAATTTTCTTGCACCTAATAGTGGTAGATCATAATCTCTATTTATTCATTGTTATTTTGTTCTACTACGTTGTAAAGGTTGATTTAAGTAGTCATACGGAAATCTTTTTCACAGGCGAAATTGTTATACGACCGTAGTAATAATTCCGCAAATCATATGACTACACTAGATGCAGCATCGACGACCGTCTCCCCTGCAGTATATGCCATTCTGAAGAATATGACAGGTAAGTAATACAATAACCTTTTTAAACAATTTAGTTATTGCGAAATAATCTGTAGAATCAGTAAATTTCAATCAGAATCGTATAATTTTAGACAGGGATTCGCGGTTCCCACTTTTTAGGAATAAACATTTTTTAACAATTTTTTTTCCTAGGTACAATAGGTATACATACAATCATTCTGATTTTTTGTCAGATTATTCTACAAGCAAGCAACATACTAAAGCACTAGTGTTTTATTTTTTTAATCCAAACAATAGATTTTTTGTAAATAGATAATTGCTTCATATTTTGCGATAAATTTGTTACCAGCGTTGTGTCATCACGCTTCTCTTTTTTTTCTGTGCAGTCCGACAGTGACCGCGCTTTTGGTCATGTAGTCCCCTTATGTATGTAAATACATATCTTTCTGTTGGATGACAGCTACATTTTACAAATAAATACAGTTAAAGAGTTTCAGTGTGGAAACGGTTTCATTGCCACACGCTCCGGCCATTAGCACATTGCATGTACTAATTGAATTGTCATGCATAAGCAAATCATTCGTAATAGCATTAAATCGTTTAGAAATAAAGTAATATTTGACCTAGTCTCTCGATAATTTTCAGTTGTAAATGCTTTTTCAATTCTCAGGTCGACTAATATTGGACGTAGACAAAAAAAAATGGACCACTCGGCCTATATTCGTCAACCTAATAATCATCTCTCTCATCTCATCATCATTTTCCCAACTATGTTGAAGTCGGCTTACAGTCTAATCAGATGCAGCTGAGTACAAAGTGTTTTACATGGACCGAGTGCCTATCTCACCTCCACAACCCAGTTACTGGGTAATATTACCTCTTGGTAAGACTGGTTGTCACGTTTTCGGGTTTCTGACGACCCGTAATAATTAGTATTCGTTACCGAATATCACAGCGAATTGAAACTATTGTAATACTAACAATCTTATCCGGCGACTGTTTGTTTACACATTTTATGACAATTTACAAAATACCAGTAAACAAAACAAAACACTACTTTGATATGAAAAATATAAACTGTATAGTATGACAATGAATTCAACTTTACACTGTTCAAATACTTTTACAGACAAACAAAAAGAACTCCGAGACTAATTATTATAGTAATCATCCCCACACTGCCCTTATTCCAATAAAATTTGGGGCAGCAGCATGTCTTTCTCTTCCATGCATCTCTATCATTCCGTCAACCAATAATTACTTTTAAATCAAGCTCTGAATCCAGATTGACAGATTATTTCGGAATAATTCTTAATTACTGTTACACTGCCTTATTATCTCATGGATCATGAACCAGCTGATCATGATCATGATTGGATGATTCTTTAAGGAAACCGCCTGATTGATACTCTATTAATATCGACTGGAAAATATACATTACATACGGTACAGTCAACAGCAAAAGTAGATGATCAATGTCAGAAATTCAATAGTAATGAACGGAGTTCGCGTCAGAAATGTGTGGCGTCGAAGTGATTCTAAAGTATTCTACGTAGTAAGTATTCTAAGTAGTAGTACCTCGACGCCACACAGTTCTGACGCGAACTCTGTTCATTAGTATTGAATTTCTGATTTTGATCATCTACTTTTGCTGTTGACTGTACCATAATCAATCTATAACATTCCCACTATTTGAGAGGGACCGAGCCGTAATCTAATTTATAAGCCTAGTGTGGTTTGGTGAATGTCACATGTCTTCGAGTTTTTGGTTCTAGGGCATAGGTGTACCAAGTGGCATTTTACCAACACCGATTATTATATACCTCCGCGACTTAATTACCGGACTGACCTAGATAATCATAGGCAAAACCAGGCTTTCAGTATTTTGGTTGCCTCTGAAAATATGGGCAGTAGTCCCCATCATCGCAAAATGCTTTTCAAATTCAAGGCGCCCCGAGAACAGGCGACTTAAAGTTAACTTATGAGTAGCTCATGAGTTCCTCTCCATCACCAGGAACCAGAGCGGCCGCTGGTGTCTTCACCAAGCACATACAACAGCTGAGGATTCCATTCGTCTACCAGCTCTTGCCGCACTTGATGAATGACCCTAACAGCTTGAAGCCGGCATACCATATGAGGGGAGGGCGCCACTTCTCTGATCTGGTCGTGGGCATACCGACAGTGAAGAGAGACAAGGAGAGCTACCTAATGCTTACCTTGACTGTGAGTATTCATTTTTGTCTTTGTTACCAGGAATTAAGGCTCTTTCATGTTACGGAGAGTGGTCAGCGTCAGCAAAAGATGGAGTTAGATTCATTTTACTTCGGATTTCTGAATATTGAATAATGATTACTTATAGATCTATAAAAGTAAACAATCGCTGGTTCATAAAAAAATCTTCTTATCTTTCACAGACCTAACACTGCGCGAAAAATTTTATAAAACGGATTTGTAAGATCATACTTCTTGTCTTAGTGCACTATCAAAGCATTAGTTGAACTAAGAATTTCTTAAAAGACTGTGAGAAGCTTAATTTTTACAAAGATTTGAAAAGAAAATCTCGTCTTTAATGTAAGAAACTACTTACAAGACATTTTATGATAAAAAGCAATTAAAATATCTTAAAAGTTACATTAGATCCACTATCAGTCAAGAGATGGCGCTGACCTAAAACTGCAATATTCTACACCGCAGTTTTAAAATTCTCTAACGAATAAAGACCTCGCCGATGAACATTTAAAAACCTATGATGGTACGGAACCCTTGGTGTGCGAGTCCGTCGTCATATCGGACTATGAGAGAGAGGGAAGAGAGATTGCACCTGTGTCTGCGCAAAAATTAGTGCACTATAATATCTCCCGCGCCGAAGGCTACCGCCATTGCCAAAATATAGACCATATTTAAGGACTATGTAATGCTCCCCTCCCCTACCTTACTGATGATATAAACCTAGTAAATTTCCACAGCATCTCGTCGGTGGACTGACTCCAGCTGATATTAACAGTACTCTCATTGTGGTCATGATTGGTGAAACGGATTTGGAATACGTCATCAAAACGGCCCGGCAGATAGAAGTCATGTAAGTTTTAACTTTTACTCTCATCATAATCAGGTTATAATGTTCCCACTGCTGGGACACAGGCCTCCTCTGTGTAAGAGGGAGTGGTCCGTAATCCACAACGCGGGCCCAGTGCAGGTTGGTAGATGTCTACCATCACATGGGCGTAAGGTGAAAAATTTATTCACTGTTCATTACTTTTCTGTTAAACAATAGTTTTTGTAGTAACGAAACGGCCAAGCCTCATATTTTGACTAAGGTGTAGAGTTTGTGAAGTTAGGGCGTGTAGAGTTAGAAGCTTGGCTCTACATGAGATCTGATAACTTTTTGGCGGTGCGAGCCATAATGTGGTCTCGTCTTGGCAACATTTTACATGAAAATGTTTTTGGTGGGATTTCTATTTTAGTTTATTACCAACCAAGACAGACATGTTTTTATGTAAGTAGCTTGATAATCTTTCTAAGATTAGTCACAAAATAAGTTCATGAACGCACCATAATATAATTGACAACAAACAAATATGTCATTTCTTTCCTTCCTTTGTGACTTTGTGAAAGTACTGCCATGCTACTTTGTGACTTTGTGAAAGTACTGCCATGCTACTTTCTGACTTTGTGAAAGTACTGCCATGCTACTTTGTGACTTTGTGAAAGTACTACCATGCTACTTTGTGACTTTGTGAAAGTACTGCCATACTATTAGTGAAATAGTTTAGTGTACTTACAATGCCAAGGAGAAGACGACCTGACTTAGGTTGTAGAAGTCAATCAAATGTGCGACGAGCTACGTCACGTGCTAACCGCACTGATGAGTAGCGAGACACAGATAAGATGATAATAGCCGTATTGGTATGTCAGAATTGCGTTCTAGAGTGACTGAAAATGAAGCGGATAGGCTTAGAATGAAACTAGTTTGTGCACATCGAACACAATTCACATTTTTTAATCATGAGGCGATACGAAGTTCAGCCGGGTCAGCTAGTTCATAAATAAAAAAAGACAAAAGGTCCTGTCCGACATAGGAACCTTTTTGTTATTTTTAATCCGGCCGGTTTTTACGTTCAAACCGGCCAGTATCAAATGGAACCAATAACAAAGAGTATTCTCGATACATATGCTGAGCTCTGCGCTGAGTTTGATTTCCGTTTCAGTTAGGGTCCGGACATAGATGTTGCAATAGAAAATAAAATCTTTTGTTGATTTTGAAACTCGACGCGGTGGAAAACGCTGTCTGGCTTTGAACGTGTTTCAAATAAGAAAGTTTACATTGAAATTGGATCCAAATTTTTTAAACTGAGGCCCGAACAAAAATACATTTGAGAAATTTTAGTTTCTTGCTTTGCTTTTTGCAACGATGAAAATAATCCTCAAAATCCAAAATATCCTATACAGGTTCCCAAAGCAAGTAGAAAATGGCCTTATAGAAGTCGTATCACCAACAGCAGCCTACTATCCAAACTTTGACACTCTTCCCGGGACCTTGGGTGACTCCCATAAAAGGGTAAAATGGAGGACAAAGCAGAACCTGGACAACATCTACCTAATGGCCTATGCCCAGTCCAAGGGCACCTTTTATCTCATGCTAGAAGATGATGTCATCGCCAAGAAGAACTATGTCCAGGTGAGTTTGATTGTCTTTTGTTTACTAGATTAGAGTTAGTAAACTTCGAGTCATTAGATTTGTATTAGTAATGCACTCCTATTTTATCTCTTGTTTCGTCACTTTCTCTCGAAGCCACAATTTTTTTGAGAAAATCCCTTCAATCAACTCAGTCTATCGCAGTCCACTGCTGGATATAGGCCCCAGGCAGTGTCAGTCACCTTTTTAAGGTTTTCGGCCCATCAAGGGGCGTCCCTAGTGGGGTCGACCCGCCGCTTGCCGTTACGCCAGTTCTGGCCTTGGTAGAACTATAAGCCTTTTTATCGAGTTGATTTCTAGGGACAGATTCACAGTTCGAGCTTCGCTTTTACTTTACTAGTAAAGTAATAGTTTTGAACGTTCAAGAAAGTTATTTTATTCTTACTAATGTTCTCATTCCTCGCTTACTTTAACTCTGACTGCCCATGGAAGGGACGATAGTGACGACGACATTTTGGTAGCGGAGACTATAGAAAGCATGATGACACTATTATTATTATGCATGTGCATTTAGAATAGAGAGAATACAAATAGGTACAGTAGAATAACTGTACTAAACTTAGACGGTGGTCACAAGTGCTACTGCTCAGCATGAGGTCCTGGGTTCAATTCCCAGGTCGGGCAAAGCGATGAGGGGTTCTTCTATCTGGAATTTTTCAGTAACAGCCCATATTACATGTGACTTAAACATAACTGGTGAAATGAGGGTGTACTATAGGTACACCTCCCTTCGGGAATTATAAGTGTCATGTTAAGTTTTTGTGTTATTTTGACAGTTTCTCGAAACGCCATTTCTTATCATTGTCCAGGAAATAAAGCAGTTCACAGCATCGATCACAGTGGCAAACCGCAACTGGTTCTTCATCGAGTATTGTCATGTTGGAGGCATTGGCAAGCTATTCCGTTCAGCAGACCTGATACACTTCGTCACCTACGTGCAGCTGTTCTATAGCAACATGCCCATCGACTGGCTTCTTGAGAGTTATCTGGCTGACCGAACGTGCACCATTATTAAGACTTCAGTGAGCGTTTTTTTTTGGAATCCAATGTGGAGACGACAATACAACAATAAATCTAAACACTGGCAATACTAAAGCAAGGCATTATTATGAAATTATCAAATAAAGCCTAATATCGAAATTCAAAAAGTTCTTTTGTAAACAAACTAAATAGTAGTGATGGGCGGTGCGCCGACTATGGGTTTTGTCAATCTTTGACTAGCTATAGTGACTAAACTATTCGACATATTTGATTGAACTTTTGGATGCAGACTGTTAATATTATTGGTTATACAAAGTTTAATTTATTGTCGTATTGTCATCTACACCGTGTATAATAATATATTCTGAAGGTATCATTTGGAAGGTGACAGCAGACCGCCGACCGCAGCGTCGTTGACTGGTAGCCTGACTGCGGTCGTTGCTCACCCGCAGCAACAGGCGGTAAAGCTAGTGTCGCTGCGGTCTGTTGTGGCGATCTGCAGTCTGCGGTCACCTTCGGGATTGTATTTTAATCAGTGTTAGTTTTAGGTTATTGTGTTTTCAGCCTGCACTGAGTGAATGCGACTTGAATTTATGTGAAATTTTAAACAATAGAGAACATTAGTGACCGGGGTAGCTATTCACAACCATTCGATACGCTTCCGTACCATAGCGAACATCAATCAATGTTTAAATCAAATAGACACCGCTACCTTTTAAGTTCTATTCTACTAACACTACCATTTAAGTTCTTTTGTACTAACACTATGGATTTTTAAAAAGTCTGAAATAAAAAGTTTTTATTTTTATTTTTTTTTTATTTATATTCTTCAAGGCAAATCAGGCTATCGAAATGTGTCACTTTCGATACGATAGCTCGTCAGCTGGTTATGAATAACTGTGCAGGCTATCGAAATGTGTCATTTTCGATGCGATAGCTAGTCAGCTGGTTTTGAATAGCTGTGCAGGCTATCGAAATGTGTCATTTTCGATGCGATAGCTCGTCAGATGGTTGTGAATAGCTGTGCAGGCTATCGAAATGTGTCATTTTCGATGCGATAGCTCGTCAGATGGTTGTGAATAGCTGTGCAGGACAGTTTGCAGTCGCAGTCACTCAGTGTCCATAAACGTACATTATCTAAGAACGCTGTAGCCTGACTCTTAGCTGCAGTGATTTGTTTGTACGGAGATAAACTATCCAGCAATGCCACCTGCAATGCAAAAAATTGTTTCTTTGTGTTGTGAATCCTGGTGGAAACATTTATTTTATGTTATTCATAAGGCGCTGTTCCCACTGCCACGCGTAGGCAAAGATACGGATCCAAATATACCGCACGGGAACGCGTTTTCATTGAGTTCGTGTGTAAATAATTACGCGCAACTGTGTGTACGACGCCTTAGGGTCAGCATAGATAGAGCAGCAAGATGCTCGTGAAGTTTTCATAGATTAATTGAGATAATGAACTAAATTCCAAATATAGTAGAGTTGAAAATAGCGTGCAAGATAAAATTCAGCGTGGCTTGCGCATGCGAATGTTCCTCGCTGCCACGCTCTTATATCTTTTATTATTTCTTTATTTTGACGATTTTGCAAAATATCATACATAAACCATAATAATATTCATCACTATAGTGTGACGAGACTGTTGTGTCTGCTTGCGCGCACGCGCGGCATCGCGAACATCCGTTGCGTCCACCGAGTTTACGCGGCGGATTTTGCTCGATCAGTGGCCGCTCTGTCTGTGCTGGCCCTAACACTGATAAAACCTATTGTTTCTTTTCATAGATTTGACTATTATATTTTATAATAATCAAGTATCCATAACTCTATTGTCGCAGAGAAAGTGTTCGGCGGCGAAGGAGGCGATTCGGCCGAAATACAAGTCATCTTTATTCCAACATATTGGCCTTTATTCATCACTGAAGGGAAAGATTCAAAAGATAAAGGTACGGTTTACTATTCTGCCTATTTTTTGTAATTTGGTAAGACTTCAACGTTTTCACTGGAAATCTCTGTGGTCTGTTGTAGGTATTTTATAAATGCCCTACTAGTTGATTATTACGAAATTGAAGCATTATTTGTCGTTTTATCAGTAATATTTGACTTTGACTTTCATTTTATCAGTAATAGTGTTTAATATTTGACTTTGATATTAGAAATACTTTTTATAATATGCTTTCCTGGCAGACGACAGAGACTACCCTGTGCTTAAGAGATATCAAAATAGCTTATTTGTGTGCCAAAGCTTTATAGTACCGTACCAGACTAGACAGGTTATCTACAATGACATAATATTGTTAGTAGATAATTAACGTAGGTACGCAGATTATCTTTAAATATTCCTTGACTTTGCATTTTCATTATTTGTGAAAATGTCTTCCTATGGAATACATTTGCAATTTATGTAAACGTTAGGTATATTAATTTCCTATTTTAGGTGCCTTTAGCTTTTTTTAATTTTGGACCCTCAATCTTTTCAGGACACGCAATTTGGGGCTGTCCCAACGTTCTACCCACACACTTCGAACCCACCTCTGCACTCCCTTAGAACCGATATTTCGGTACACCCAGGGCATCCGTTGAAAGCGGCTTATGATGGACAGTCATACTTCTGGGGCGAGCAGCCAAGGAAAGGCAACATCGTGGAGTTTTGGTTCGAAAAGCCAATCGTTCTTGCTCAGTGAGTGTCCCTAAACTTTGTTTTGAAAGAAAAGAAAGTAAGAATAAAGTTTACAACAAAGTGCATATAATTAAGTGTAATTACTTGATGGTCAATTTTTAACACGTCATATCAGATTATGTGATACTTACAACAATGTTCATATCGAAAGAAAAAAATTTTGAAAAAAAAAATAGAAAAAATGTGACCACTTAAGGTGGGTATTCACGGTCACGCCATCGCGTCAAATGGCGTGATATAATATACAGCTAAATTTTGATCATGAATGTTAAAATCCATTGGCATGATGTAAAACTCTGGATATCCAATCGCGCCAAAATCCATCCATTTGACATAAGTAGTTTGGAGCCACGCCGAATGGCCTACCCGTGAATGCCACCTTTACATTTTCATGTAATTCCCAAGCAAAAGAAACATGATGATTTTACTTCCTGGAAACATCGGGTGTGACCAGGACATGGTGATTCGTTCATAAACCAACAGCTGAGCTTAACATTTTTTTATCAATTGCCCAACTTACGATCGTTGCTGACTTATCTTGAAATCACTTGTTTCAGCTACATATTCCGCAGTGGGAACGTAGAACATATTAAAGATAAGTTCTACGACACCACTGTGGAGGTGTTACCATCCAGAGGTAACCACACCTTCACAACGGTTAACAGCTTCGATGAGTTTGGTCTCGCCGAGGGAGACTTGGCTATGGGATACATCACGGCGATCCGGTTGAAAGTTAATAAGGACAGCAGTTACTGGGTTATACTCAGTGAGGTATGAACTCTCTTACTTTTCTTTAAAATTTTGTCAGACGCCAGCACATCAAGCTATTACAATCTGTCAAATGTCTTTAATAGATTTTCAACTTTATCTAAAGCATTAGGTTCAAAGTTGATTGGGTAAATTTGACAGTTTCGGGTAGCCTGATGTGCTGGCGTCTGTACCATACGTGTTTGTCTCATTTTGTGTCCAGGATCTAAAATCTCTCATAACAATACTGAGAAAGATAGTAGTTTACTGATAAAGATTCGTTAAAATAGCAAAGAGTTTTCTTGAGCTATTCAATAAATGTAATACTAATAAAGTAAACGATATGAGCCCAAATTATCACTTAAAAGTTACATCGCTAAACATTTTATTTGATTGTGATGTCATACACACATACAAATGCCATTACTATGACTAACTCAGCACGACACACCTCATAAAACTATGAAAGTGTACAAAAGTAAAACCGATTTAGAACAAGTTTTTAGGGTCATCAACAGAGAAAAATCTGAATTTATTCCATGTACAAGATACAAGTTTATGTAAAGATTACAGGAAAAATAAAACAATGTCTCTAAATAGCCCACTTTTTCAGAAATCAACAAAATGCATTAGCTCCACTATCGGTAAAGAGATGGCGCTGAACTAAAACTACAATAATAATATTCTATACCGTAGTGATAAAATTCTCGGACGAATATAGAGTTCGCCAAAGAAAATTTAAAAACATTTCACGTTTCACAATACGAAACTCTCGGTGCGCGAGTCCGACTTCCTCTTGTCCAGTTTTCATGACAGTGACAACCACTGAATGACAACTTAATTGAAGAAACTGACAAATTCACAGCATTAAGCACCAATTTTGTCGGCAAGCGTTCTTATATTATTTTCTTTAATAACTTTCTTACACGTTGATCGTATCTTCGCCGAAACGTGCGAATATAATAGATTATCATCTGACCTAAATACCTGTGGGCGAACTCCCAAAATATTCGTGACTCGTCATCCTACAATTTTGTTCATAGACTGATAAAAACGAAGAAAAATGGCGTAGTCAGCGACATCTGCTGTAATTCGTGTTAACCTCTTCAGGTGATAGTGTAGTAATGTTGTTGAAATCTATTTATAGAGCAAAAAAAGATTTACCATAATAATGCCATTACCTATCGACGTCATGTTCATCGAGTAACCGACAATGGCTTTTTTGATCTGGGCGGAAAGTGAAATCGAATTTCGGCATTAATTGCATTTTCGGCCGAAAACCGAAATTGAAAGAAGTTTTTTGTTTGTTGATGGGTAAAATTAAATAAATGCAGAGTCAACTTTTTAATTAACATTTTTGCATTACTTGTAGACATAATCTGTATCTATACTAGGTATACTTACTATAATATAATATAATAAAGAGGTAAAATTTGTAAGTTTGTATTTAGGGGGTAATCTCTGGAACTACCAGTCGGATTTGAAAAATCTTTTTGTATTTGATAGCCCAATTTTTGAGGAATGCTATAGGTTATTTATGACCCTTAGGAGTCGGGCAAAAAGAAAAAAAGTCAGAAAGAACGCTAAGCAAAAACGAAGTAATAGCGCGGGCAGGTTCATACATTCGTTCTTTTATAATCTGAGGCGGTACGAAGTTCGCCGGGTCAGCTAGTAATTAATAATCAAACAATATGATGATCAGCTTTTGTGCTCGTAATTTTGGTTGCTATCTCTCAGAATAAATGAATTTAAAATATTGATTTGCTTGATCGGCACTCAATTCCGGTCGGACTCTATTCACTATCGAAAGAAACTCAAACATCATAATGAATAAAGCTTATCTTTGTCAACAAAATTTATCTAACAAAAATGTTTTCTATTTCAGATCGAATTAAAAGAGTATCAGCCTCCGGATAAAGGTAGGTGACGGATAACCAAAACACCGTGGGATCGGATTCTGCGCAACCTGATCAGAACACCTCTAATGTAAGCAGTACAAGGTAGGAGCGGCAAAACAAGATAGATATAAGAACATATATTATAGATCTTAGGACCATGTATCTAGGACATAAGCAACAATTTTAAAATTGTAAATTTTAATTACCGATATATAAAAACATACAGTTACTCCATAACAATTAATAAGTTCATAATCAATAAACGTAAAGGTAATTGCTGCTAAAAAGTTTCTTGGATTCGATGCTTATAAAAAATATATATTATATTCTATTGAATCAAGTAAAGGTCAAAAGTCTTCCAGTACCGTCAGTGTAGCCACTGGTGCTGCACTTTCGGCATGTAGATTTTAGTTTAGAAACGAGTTCGATGATACGAGTAAAGTTCTTCCTTGAGCTTCAAGTGTAGCAGGCCTCGCTTACATTTTGAACACCATTACTTTTCGTTCATAGTCGCTCTCTTTAGTTTTGTAAAAAGCTATTTCGTCTTCTGTTTTATAAGCACTGTTTACATTGTAAATAGAATAGTTTATAATGATTCCCAATTCCTTCAAATCGGTTAGTTGTAATAAGCACTCCCATAATTAAATTTTTCCCAAGGCATAGACACGTCACTTCGATCACGCTTTTATTCTCATTTATATCGAGAGTTATATCTTAATACTAAGTGTAGGTACCTACATGCAAAACACGGACATTTTAAAATCTTAATAGTTTTAGGACTTAAAAAATACGCCTAGTTGCGTTTTGTATATTAGAATTTGGTTTATCTATCTAATGGGAGGTGGTATTACAGTTCCTGGTTTTAAATTTAATCTACGAATTTCAACGCGGGCTAGCCTGCAGGAGATGGTATAGTGCACAAGTGTCGTAGTCCGATGGAACAGCATTCCGACATGGCCGGGGAGAGAACAGGCGCATGACAACAGCTTTATGTGCTCTCTGAGGCTTGGAGTAATCTCTATATTATATTAAAAGAAAACGGTCCCCCATCCATGGACTGACCTCGGCGAGTGCAGCTAAACCACTCAAATCTGCTTTACAAGGCAGCTTGTTGTTGTTGGTATTGTCCGCAGTCACACAAATGTATTACATTTGTGTATTTGTGCATTTAGGTATTTGTGCCCCCTTTTGAGGATTAGTTTAGACGCTAGAAAAAAGGGTTGATATAATATTTTATGTACATATTTTATATTTCTATTGTAAGGTTATTAATTTGATATGCACTTCTATGTCATGATTTTCATCTGCATGTATTTATGTATAGTATATGACACGAGATTCGGGGTGGATGCAATGAATACATCAATCATGTGTCGAATGTTAATAAACTCGATGCTATTTATCTAATTACGATATATTCTTAGTAATAGGCTTGCAATTTTTATTGATTGCCACTGTATAGATATACACATACATAGATATAGACATATAATCGAAATAATAATAGGTAACGAAATTTTTACATTTTATGAACACTTACTAATAAATCTAATATTCTTTCCATAAGTGCATTTTTAAACTTCTCAGTCGTTGTACAGATTGCAGGTTAACTTAATTATAATAAAAAAAAAAAATAAAAAAAAAAACATTGTAAATTCGTAAAACCAAAAAATACCCAAATGTGTTCTTCTCGTTGTATTTTCTCTCTCATTAAAACTTAAACTGAGAAAAAAATTAATTTGTAAATATTAATGTGTAGGTACCTCGTTTGTTGCACGTACCTACCAGAGACAAGAACCGTCTACAGACAAAAGTCGTATCTCCATGATTATGGCAAGCCGTGTTTACAATGCGACTTGCCAGGAAGTTGATATCGATCTTTTTAATATGGGAGTGAGAAAATTAAAAAAGACTGCACAACTTAAAATAGTTTCAACTTTTTTTACATGAATTTAAATCAATAATGAGTATTTAACACTTATCATCTGCCGAGACTTTTCCCAACTTTTGAATAGGAGCATTTTTAGGATTCACTTAGCATACCTTTGTTATCAGAGACACGTTGGGGCACCTATCTGACACGCTCAAGTATTTCCATGTCATTGTTTTTCTTACATTTCAGAAAACCTGTTGACGCTTCCCCACCGGTGAAAGGTGAAATATTATTATAATCTTTTTTTCAAAATACAATACCCCACGGGTAAATCCCCATTTAGCATCAATTTTAAAATTACACCACCTAAATAGTAGGGGAGCCCATGATGCTAAATGGGGATTTACCCGTGGGGTATTGTATTTTGAAAAAAAGATTATAATAATATTTCACCTTTTTCATAAAGGTAACCTTTATGAAAATGCTGTTATTGCAAAACATATTTTAATTTAATATTTTTTCCAATCCTACCTAAATAAATTCGAAAAGCTATAATATTAACGAACTAGCGAGGTAATAATATATATTGCGGCATAAGGTACACAGAGTGGCATCTCTATATATTATAATATTAAGGATTCTAAGGATATTAAGGATTCCTGTTAATGATTATTGGTAGACTGTGTTACTTTTTGTTATTTAAAAAAAAAAAAACGTTGCCCCACTCTAGGAATTTCTCCTGTATTGTGGGTGCGTTTACAAACATTTAAATTCACGTACACAAACAGCCAGACCCGGAACAACTACTTGTAGGTCATACAAATATTTGTTCCGTGCAGGAATCGAACCCGAAATACTGTTGGTATATATTGTTTGTATCTTTATTATTATTTTGGTATCGTATTACCCAGTAAGTGGGTTGTGGAGGTCAGATAGGCAGTCGCTATATGTAAAATATTGGTATTCAGCTGCATCCGGTTAGACTGGAAGCCGACCCCAACAGAGTTGGGAAAAGGCTAAGCAAATGAATGATGATTTTATATCCTTTGAACCGATGATCCAAATGAGCTAAATGAAACATATCAGTGTTTCGGATCATTTCAGTGATCAAGATGCAAATGATCCAATCGCATAAATGATACACTTTGCCCACCTCTATGATAAACCAGCAACCTCAGTTGTCGTGGAAGTAATAGGAACATGTGGTTCGGAACCCGCCCCAGAAACTTCCGGTGCATTATTACATTTATATTACAATATTTTGCTGTGATTTTATGCACTAGGAAATGGTGGAGGGCGTGATGCTGCTGAATCTCAGCCTAATTTGAGTAAAATAAAACAAGAGTGCACTGTAAGATATTCAACGCGCGAGACAGCGCCAAGAGTTGCCAACAGCCCAGTTCAAACCGGGTACTACGCCTGCGTGTTATGGATCCTGTTCCAAAAAAAAAATCGTCATTTTTTTTAATCATGCGATCGATATAGAGAGATCTTGTTACGGGCAAACATATTAACACATTGCATCAAACATCGTTTTTGAGAGCAATGGTGATGAAATAAATTAACACAAAGTAAAGCATCTGTCTGGGTCCGAACCCACGACCTACAACTCAAAAACTCAAAAACAGTGAAGGAAAACATCGTGAGGAAACCGGCATGTCCTAGAACCAAAAATTCGAAGACATGTGACATCTACCAACCCGCACTGGGCCCGCGTGGTGGATTACAACCCATTCCCTCTCACAGAGGGACGACCTGTGTCCCAGAAGTGGGAACAGTACCTATAGGCTGATTATGTACCTATGTATTAAACATCGATTAGCCCAGCTTCTTAACTTTATTAAATATTAATAATGTGTTGGTGTTCTTCGAATTTAATAATAATGGTAGGTTTAAAATAAAATATAATTATAACGTAATAAAATAAATAATTATAATCAGCCTACAGTGGTTCATAATATTTTAATATATATATATATAATATAAACCAGGGGAAAGCATCCAATCACTTATTGAAAATTAGTTCTCTTCAATATCAACGAATACAATATTTTATTAGTTAGGTAAGCTATCAATTAATTTAGGTATATTAATAGCTGATTTTACGTAAATTTTTGCTTAATTTAAAATAAAAAATGTGAAATAATATCTGCAAATATAGTCACTAATCACAATAGTATTAATACAAATACAACGTGGCAAAGTTCCCCGCCCTTTGGGGCACTGTTCCTGTTGACAGCGATGGATGCGAACGAATTTTTTGATGCCCTATGATCATTTTGCTTATTTTTTCATATATGTACATATTATTATTATTTTAAATATTAGCATAAATTATGTAAATATTATCTGTATATCTATATAAATACTAAAAGTTATTAAAATACAAATATAGTCACTAATAATCACAATAGTATTAATACAAAAAAAAAATACAAATAATAGCAACTTTTACTTGCACAATAAACCGAATTCTTTTTGTATTACGTACTTTTAAATTTCCATATACTATAGACGACACGAATAAAAATAAACACATCTGAGCCTTCGTGCCCATAACCAGACCAAATCATTTCACGTAATTGATGTTTCATCTCTGCAAGATGTCTTTGAACTAATTGTACAGTTAATATTAGAAATAGTTAGGTAAGAGCATAATCAGCCTATAATGTAACTACTGCGACACATGGGCCCCGTGCGGGTTGTTCAGTTAGGAGCATCACGGCGTTATGACTCCCACCATTCGAACAGAAATGATTATTTTTAGTATCGCTACTTCGTGCACGATGGTTACTTATATGTATATAAGTTGTTACCCTTAGTCCAAGTTTGATTTGGGATTTTTAACATCTATATTGCAATTAAACCCTTCCCGTGGTTCAACCCTTTGCGTGCTTTTGTTCAATGTCACTCGCCAACAAAATATAGTGCACCAATGTATATATTGTATTTTAGTAGGTAAGGTTTAAAGGAAGTCTTAGGGTTATAACTTTGTTAATATTTGGTGTTTATTGTATCTCTTCGGTTTATGAAAGAATTGTATTTTTGTCTATTTAGCTTCATTGGATCTCTATGGTAATCGTAATATTAAAGGTAACACGTGGTAGGTTTAAGCATATACATTTCATGAAACTCAGACCCATTTTATGGCGTAACTGTACAGTGCCGAGGCTGCCTCGGACTGACAAAAAAGAATCGACTTCAAAAAGAAATTAACTCAAAATTAATAATTTCGGAAGTCGGTGTCTTGGGATCTGTAAAAATTTTCCGAAATTAAAGTTATTTCATATTTTTGAGTTAATTTCTTTTTTAAGTCGATAATTTTTTTTAAATAGTTTTTTATTTCGGTAATTTTATAGTTTTAAGTAAAAACTGGAATATTTGTTTGTAATAAGTAGGTAATAGTTTTGTTGTAAATATTGCACTAGAATTTGACCAAGGTTTTGAAATGTTTGACACTACACCCGTAGCTTGTATCAATAAGCCAGGCTGTCACATCATCTTGAAAATTACTGAATCGATTTTGATGAAACTTGCACTGTTCCCTAAGTTGAAGTAAATGTGAGCCAAAAAAAATTGTCACAATCCGATTAATAGTTGCGGAAAAGTGCGTGGACAAACATACATACCTACATACATCTATAAAATTTTGTATATTTGTTTGGAAGCCCTAATAGATTGTCATATGTGAATATAATGCAGTTCCAATAATATTACATACATACGTGTCGAATTGATAACCTCCTTTTTTTTAAGTCGGTAAAAATTAAATGTTGATCATCTCCTACGTTATAACGTGGAGTTTAGGCCAAAGATCTGAAGTGGATACTAGTGGATAGGAGTCAACAGTCCAAGACTGCCTCGATGTGATAACTTTTTAACGGCTAGATAATTATGGCGGAGTGTTATGTAATATTAAGCGACTATTTAAGGTGAACAGAATTGAAATATATTTAACATTCATCTCCATGTACTTGTGTATTTTTACATTTACAGAAATTTTAATTTAACGAACCTGTTTTCTTTGATAATAATTATAATGGGTGCATTTGACATAGATTTACTTCAGTGGGTGCCATTTTAAATTAAGTGGAAGCGTTAATTCCACACAAAATGTACATATGCCTGAAAGCACTTCAAGGACTTGAATAGTTACGTATGATATTTAAATCATCGAATCAAACCCATAGAGAAACCAAATATTACACTAAGATTTAGTTATATAGGTACGTGTTTGAAAAACTTTTTACATTTAAAATCCAATGATATTCGGTTTACGTCCTTTTTCTTAATTATTGTATAGGTCTTTAAGAGGAAATGCGGTCGCTGAGACTGGTGAGAGGAGAAAATAGTCGAGAGTCAAACCTCGAATTATGACTTTATATTTAGGCTTTTTCAAAAAGTCTCTCCGACCGCTTTTCCTCTTAAACTTTAGCGTGTATTTTACGAAGCTATGATGCAGCGAAATTTTTCTTTACATAATCTGCTCCCTATTTCATTGAATCGACTCAATCTATGATGTTTCCTAATGTTGCATATTTTAGGAACCATCGATATTTACTTAAACTAACTTACGTCAAAAAAAAAACTAAATCTAAATCAGCAATCCATTAAATGACACAAGTAACTTTATTCGTTAACATCATTATGAATATCAATAGTATATTATGAAAACCACTGTTGTTGGAATTCAAAACCGAAAATAGGAGTTTTTTTTAACGTTAAATTGGTGTATTAAATACGGTTATTTTTACGTTCTTGTTCTTTTTTTCTTTCCGACTTTCTTTGATCATCGTGAGGTATCGAGCTAAATAAACCTAGAATATTAGGAAACAGTGCTATTGTTCGCCAGATGGCCAAGACAAAGTGACATTTTATCAGCGATGAAGATAACGAAAACTAAAAAAATTTAGGCAGTGATATAAGGTATGGAAAAGCAAGAATCACGATAAAAGTCGTAAAATTGGAATCGAGTAGTAAAAAAATGGGCAGGGGCTGGCTCAGCAACTTGTAATATACAACTGTCATGATTAATATAAAAACAATAACCTCTAGCTCTTACTGACTGACTTTAACCAAATCACATAAACATAAACGATGAGTAATCGTAAAGATACTGATTCGTCAAAGTTGATCGAGGGTTTAATCTTATCCACGTTATTAGGTACCAGGGGCCCAAGTCTGCTATTTTTTTTTAAAAATTCGTCATTCCAACACGATTCCATTGTCATTTTGCTAAAAGTTCGTAATCTGCTAAATTCATAATGGTCGATCATTGGTCGGTCAATGGCACAGAACATATACGATACTCGTAACGAATGAAAAGCAATGACTGCACAATGACGTTCTAATGGTAGGTCACTGATCAAAGGAACTGTCAAAATTTCGCAGATTACCGCCTAAGTCAGTCATTCATTTGTCATTATGTACGAGATTACCATTCTATGCCATTTCTTTCAATGGAGTCTCAGTGGTTGACCATTGGAAAGTCATAATGACGCCATTTTATTAATAGATTACCAAACTTGTCAAAATCAACAATTATGAAATCAATGATAGACCATTCTGACACTATTGTAATAGCAGACTTGAGGCCCAGGACTGATCCACCATGCAAGTAGTATGCATGATTGGTTAATACCCCTGATGCGACCGCTACAGGAGATCGTATCTCTTGTAGCGGTGCATGAGAGTGGGGTGCAAGGGGCAAACGCACACTTGCTAGTTTACCCAAGTCAACCTCACCTGCGCGTGGTGCACCCCGCCTAGACAAGCGAGGCTCTGGCGACCGACAGATGGCGGTATTTCCATCCAGCAAGCCGTGACCAAAGACGGTCCGAGAACTCTGGCATTGCTGATCACCCAGCCACCACCTTAAAAGGCTTGGATAGACGCTATTTAACATCATCCCTAATCGGAACGACTTCTTTCGTACTTCTGTCTTTTCACTTCTTCCTTCGAACTTTTACTATCTTCTCTTTCTTTCGTACTTCCGTCTATTCCTTTCTTCCTTCCAACTTTCACTATCTTCTCTTTCTTTCGTCTGTATCTTTTTTCCTTCAGGTTCTTACAATGTCGAATCTTCTTCTTCTTTATTTATTCGAAGTTAGTCTATCGTTTTTCTATCTTTCGTAATTTTTGAAGTTGGCATAATATGAAAGTGATGTGAGCGACAACATTGCGATGGATACCCTTTCTCATTACTTGGGTACTGGAATGTTAAGCACACCGGCAAAATACTCGGACAAAAGGATCAACCTAAAATGGTGAATTCCTGCATTGCGGCCTATTGAAATTTCTTTGATTTAAGTTTTAATTTAGGGATAACTAGCGTTCAGTTTGTTAAGTGTTTTTTTTTTTTTTTAATCTTACTTTCCAGCTGTATCAACTTTTGTTTATATTATTTCAAAGGTAGTTGTTTTTGTTTTTAAATGCTTTGTTTCCTTCTACTCATTTTTATGATTTTTACGTAATTTAAATTGTTAGTACCTTACTTTCATTTAAATTGTTTAATATTTTTGAATAACTTCCTTTTTAAAGATTTACATCTCTTATTTTCCCAACTCACATGAAACACGGAATCGATATAATCACGACGCGGTGGTTCTCTCGATTTGCCCAGATTTACACCTGACGCACAAAGTAGCCGTTTCAGGAGGCTCAAGGGCCGTCCTGTCATTGTTACACCTCCGTAATCGAAGCCGTTATGTGCCATGGCGTCTTGTTTCAATTGCTTCCCAATGTTGTGTGCCAAAAACAAATTAATACTTATTTTTGATCTTGTTCTCATTTCCCGTTTTTATTTCTCTTCAATTATGTTGAGCACTTAGCTTGACCGGATGTGTCTGTAGGGCTCCACTTCTGCATTATTCAATCCAACAGCTACAGGAACATTTTCATCTAACTTCGCCACGAGCTTGAGGTTTCATGTCTTTGTTATACTGTTTTACCACCTGCGAAGAATATGACAAGAAGTGCCAAACAAAACCGTTCAGTCTTGCCTCTAATTAAAAAAAAAACTTTTTTTTTAAACATTTTTCTTCATGTTATTTTAACGACCTG
This sequence comes from Oligia latruncula, assembly GCA_948474745.1. NCBI lineage: Eukaryota > Metazoa > Arthropoda > Insecta > Lepidoptera > Noctuidae > Oligia > Oligia latruncula. The sequence continues at coordinate 25,789,275 of OX419683.1, forward strand.
TCTAAATAACAAAATTGCCTTTTCATTTCTATTTTAGTTTATTATGATAGTTTTTTTAGTTTTCCTTATATTATTTTAAAAGGGGTGCAAGGGGCGAACGCACACTTACTAGTTTACCCAAGTCAACCTCACCTGCGCGTGGTGCACCCCGCCTAGACAAGCGAGGCTCTGGCAACCGACAGATGGCGGTATTTCCATCCAGCAAGCCGTGGCCAAAGACGGTCCGAGAACTCTGGCATTGCTGATCACCCAGCCACCACCTTAAAAGGCTTGGATAGACGCTATCTAACATCATCCCTAATCGGAACGACTTCTTTCGTACTTCTGTCTTTTCACTTCTTCCTTCCAACTTTTAATATCTCTTCTCTTTCTTTCGTCTGTATCTTTTTTCCTTCGGGTTCTTACAATGTCGAATCTTCTTCTTCTTTATTTATTCGAAGTTAGTCTATCGTTTTTCTATCTTTCGTAATTTTTAAGTTGGCATAATATGAAAGTGATGTGAGCGACAACATTGCGATGGATACCCTTTCTCATTACTTGGGTACTGGAATATTAAGCACACCGGCAAAATACTCGGACAAAAGGATCAACCTAAAATGGTGAATTCCTGCATTGCGGCCTATTGAAATTTCTTTGATTTAAGTTTTAATTTAGGGATAACTAGCGTTCAGATTGTTAAGTGTTTTTTTTTTATCTTACTTTCCAGCTGTATCAACTTTCGTTTATATTATTTTAAAGGTAGTTGTTTTTGTTTTTAAATGCTTAGTTTTCCTTCTACTCATTTTTATGATTTTTACGTAATTTAAGTTGTTAGTACCTTACTTTCATTTAAATTGTTTAATATTTTTGAATAACTTCCTTTTTAAAGATTTACATCTCTTATTTTCCCAACTCACATGAAACACGGAATCGATATAATCACGACGCGGTGGTTCTCTCGATTTGCCCAGATTTACACCTGACGCACAAAGTAGCCGTTTCAGGAGGCTCAAGGGCCGTCCTGTCATTGTTACACCTCCGTAATCGAAGCCGTTATGTGCCATGGCGTCTTGTTTCAATTGCTTCCCAATGTTGTGTGCCAAAAACAAATTAATACTTATTTTTGATCTTGTTCTCATTTCCCGTTTTTATTAGTACTTAGCTTGGCAGGATGTGTCTGTATGGCTCCACTTCTGCATTATTCAATCCAACTCGCTACAGAAAAATTCTCATCTAACTTCGCTACGAGCTTGAGGTTTCATGTCTTTGTTACACTGTTGTTGTTGTTGTTGTTATTGTTGTTGTTGTTATTGTTGTTGTTGTTGTTGTCTGTGTTTGTGTCACCTGCGAACAATATGACAAGAAGTGCCAAACAAAACCGTTCTGTCTTGCCTCTAATTAAAAAAAAAGCCGTTTTTTTTTTACATTTTTCCAACATGTGTATACCTTTATTTTAACGACCTGTCTAAATAACGAAATTGCATTTTCATTTCTATTTTAGTTTATTATGATAGTTTTTTTAGTTTCCTTATATTATTTTAAAAGGGGTGTAAGGGGGAAGCGCGCAGTTTCTTCAAGCCATCCTCTTACCTGCACGCGGCGCACCCTGCTGCTACCGACGAGGCTCTGGCGTCCGACAGATGGCGGATATAACCATCTCCTGCACAATTTATTTTCACTCAGGGTTCGTTCTTTTCTTCACGGAGATACTTACGTGATTTTCAATTTCCATCTTTGAGTTTAGATTACTAAAAATACTTATGGTCTATTATAATAGGTAGGTGGTTGGTTTTTTAGTTTGTTCTCATTTCAAATGTAATATTCTGGTATTTTTTCATAACAAGTTAGGTATGTTGATTACAGTTGAAGTCTATAATACTTTTGCGATTTCCAATGTAACAGTTTGGTATTTTCCCATATCAAGTCAGGTATGTCCATTACAGTTGAAATTAATAATACTTTAGCGATTCCCAATGAAGTATCCTAGTAATTTTCCATATCAAGTTAGGTATGTCGATTACAGTTGATGTAAATAATACTTTAGCGATTTCCAATGTAATGTTCTGGTATTTTTCCGTATCAAGTTAGGTATGTCGATTACAGTTGAAGTTAGTAATACTTTAGCAGATTCCAATGTAATATTCCGGTATTTTTCCATATCAAGTTAGATATGCCGATCACAGTTCAAGCTAATAATATTTCAGCCATTTCCAAGAGATGTTTCTATCTCGGATAGAAGTTAACTTCGAAAATACAACGCCGCCACTCCAGTTGACGCTGCACTCAAGTTGCTACTACTGTGGACGTTTATCCAAGACAAAGTGACATTCTATCAGCGATAAAGATAACGAAAAGTCAAAAATTTTAGGCAGTGATATAAGGTATGGAAAAGCAAGAATCACAATAAAAGTCGTAAAAATTGGAATCGAGTAGAAAATGGGCAGGGGCTGGCTCAGCGACTTTTAATATACAACCTACATGATTAAAATAAAAACAATAACCTCTAGCTCTTACTGACTGACTTTAACCAAATCACTTACACATAAACGATGAGTAATCGTAAAGACACAGATTCGTCGAAGTTGATCGAGGGTTTAATCTTATCCACGTTATTAGGTACCAGGACTGATCCACCATGCAAGTAGTATGCATGATTGGTTAATACCCCTGATGCGACCGCTACAGAAGATCGTATCTCTTGTAGCGGTGCATGAGAGTGGGGTGCAAGGGGCGAACGCACACTTACTAGTTTACCCAAGTCAACCTCACCTGCGCGTGGTGCACCCCGCCTAGACAAACGAGGCTCTGGCGACCGACAGATGGCGGTATTTCCATCCAGCAAGCCGTGACCAAAGACGGTCCGAGAACTCTGGCATTGCTAATCACCAAGCGACCACCTTAAAAGGCTTGGAAACCCGCTATTTAACATCATCCCTAATCGGAATGACTTCTTTCGTACTTCCGTCTTTTCACTTCTTCCTTTTAATTTTTACTATCTTCTCTTTCTTTCATCTGTATCTTTTTGCCTTCGGGTTTCTTACAATGTGTTCTTCTTCTTTATTTATTCGAAGTTAGTTTATCGTTTTTCTATGTTTCGTAATTTTTAAGTTGGCATATGAAAATGATGTGAGCGACAACATTGCGATGGATACCCTTTCTAGAACTATTTGCACACAAGTAAACAAGCTAAAGAAAATTCTTAAAGGAAAAGAACAAAATTAAATCTAAACAACAAAAAATCGGAGCAAATTTTTGTGTTTAGTAATTTTAATTACTTAAAGAATCATGTTCTTCTATATGAACAGCTGTGCTGCTGGGGAGTTTGTTGCGCCACTTCTTCTTCCCAGCTAAAACACTAGGAACTGGTAAAGGGCGGGTGGTTCGAGGGATTCTGATTCAAAGCCTAATTTGAATAATAACATTTGATTTACCGTTTCAACTTTTTCTACCATAAAAGTTATCATTTTATAACCTATACGAACTATACAATAGAATCCGACAGCGAATCGAATGGTACTCAATAGCACTGCAGTTTTAATCTGTCAACACTCATCCAAATATCATCATCATCATCATCATCATCATCATCAGCCTATAGCAGTCCACTGCTGGATATAGGCCTCCCCTAATGAGCGCCATAGCGCCCTGTAAATATTATTAATATTATTCCAAATATCAACTAGAACCAAATTGCTCGTTTATGCTGCGAAGCCTCCAAGAGGTGGCTTCATCAGTCACAAAATCATTTGTGATCATTGAAAGCTGACGGCATTTGAATTCTTTGTAAGAAGTTCTATGTAACGCACAGTCGCACACCCATTCGAGCCGCACTCGCCCGCCACAGTATCCAAGCGGCCGAATACCAACCAATCGCAGCTGATGACGTCAACCGCGACGCGGCGCGGTTGATGTCATCATTCGCTTTCATCAGCCGACCAAATTTGATGCAGTGCGTGCACCGACTGTGCTGTGGACGGGTGAGCAAGGCCATCAACAAAAGCGATGATGGCAACTGCGGTGACTGCGGTACAGTTAAGATGGTTGCTTTTCATCCGGTTGAAGACATTCTCAGTCGTATCAAAGTGATCTGAAGCAACGACAACGCACGGGCAGGCCACCAGGTTCCCTCAACATCGGGGTTCATTTCATCATGTAGTTGTAGATACTTTCGTCTAGAAAGTTAATCATACTGACCACAGAGATTTGTTACCTCTAGAGTTTGTGGCTCATACCTCTTGTTACTGCAAAGTGTCTAAATGGACTGTTTGTGAACAACGAGGTGCTGCACACTGTCTGGGGTAATTGCCGCGAGACCTGTTCAAATACAGGTTCGTGGTCTGATCACCAAGTTTTGCGAAGAAACTCGGCGATTGCACTCAAAAGGGTGTATCTGAGACTAGCGGTCGCGTGTTGCGTCAGATGGCAGGGTAACATCTAATCTGTCAGACACAACTCCGCAGCTGCGAGTGGGCTGACTCTGCTGATCGTCATGAGTGCATCCTGAGGCTTGATGGTTATCGTTATATGCTTGAGCTTTAGACTTTTTTTTTTAGCCTTGTTTGTGTCCCACTGCTGGGCAAAGGCCTCCCCTTTATCCTTCCAAACCTCCCTGTCTTGTGCGATCTCTGGCCATGTTGGCCCCGCGAATGTTATTAGATCGTCGCCCCGCCTTCGCCTTGGTCTACCTCGACGGCGATGTCCTGCCTCAGGCGTCCAGTGAGTGACGATCTATGCCCATCTCTCCGGGTGCATTCGTGAGACGTGCCCGGCCCACTCCCACTTCAGCCTTCATCTTCACTTTAGACTTTTATTCGCCATTAATTTGCTAAAATTGCCACTCTTCGTGGCTCCTGGTTCACACACAATCTAGTGAATCAGGTTATGAATAAGAACAAGACACTTGAAGTTACTTGAACCAGGGGAAGCGCGCGAAGTCCACCTGGTTTCCAGGACACATGGATATTTTGATGATGTTCTTGTTTTTTTTCATTAACAAGCGTAAATGTGGCACTATGGAACATAGCATCCAGAGTGTGCTCCATCTGTTCCCTGTTCAAAGTCAATTGAAAAGCACCTTACAAGTCCTAGCATTCTTCGAAGCTTAGACACAATGTTGATAGTCTATTAGCCCATGAAAAACTTACTGTCGATATAAGAAAATAGTATTTAATTACTCTTCAAATGTACTGTACTTACTTGCTGATTCGTCGTATTTGATCAGGCTGCCTCCATGATTAAATGTTTGATGAATTCCAAAACATAACCAAACCATGTTTTAGAATACAACGACTTCGAAGTTACTTTTCAATTGACATGTTGACTAAACGGGATAATGTGCAGATATCTGGAGATAACTATTTAGCGCACACCGAAGGGCTTTCGCGATACTACATCTGCCCAAATATCGAGGTACATCTTATGAGCTCTGTTCGGGCCTGTGTTCAGAACTGTACATTTGTGGAATTGTGAACTATTGTTCAGTAAGCAACATCATCTGCATCGAAGACACCAAACGAATGTCAGCCGTCAACCGTCTAAGAATGTTACGTAGTTTACTGCTTTTCCATACACATTGAACTTACCGTTCAGTATTGTCAGTTGACAATACGATATTACGCTATCGTTGCCGAGAGTCACTTGTCCTCCCGTATACGTGGGAAGCCTTCTGGCTACGGACATATTGCAAGTTTCAACTTTTTTTACAGACTTTCTATAAACTTTAAACGAGTTTTAAATGTTATAACTTTTAATACCCCGATAACTTCTACACAATGTTGTGCATGCGTTGCATTGCGCGCTGACGTAATCAGTGATTTTTCACACCCAAATAAAAGTATTTTCCAGTAGTATAGTTTACTCAATGTAGGTACTTAGACAACGACTACGTGATGGATCTTTTTACACTCTGTATTTACAGTGAGCCTGCTCACAATCAGCGGCTGACTATAAGTTTTCGATATCGATTTCATATGAATTAAAATCAGTCTTTTAATTTTAGTCTATGTATTTATGTCACTGGCACACTGACCTTTATGCATGGACGTAATATATAGAAGTAACAGGACCGAGCACTCGTTCCAGAAAAACGAGCAGACAGAGAGGTGACCTCCTGAGCCGTTTGTCCCTTTCTAATAGGGTGACCAAACATTTTTTACACACAGGAAAATTCAAGGACTGACATTCAATATATTGGTACAAATAAATAATAAAATAATTGTTCTGTCTGACCTAGCATGAATAAATTTTAACGTTAAGTATCGATAATGTATATTAATTTTGAATCTAAAGTACAGCAGTCCTTTAACACGTTGGTGAAATTTAATGCAATATGCGCACTTTGTACGACTATCATACAGAGATAATAATAGTCCTCAGTTTAATTAAATACTATTCAAAGTAATATTTTCGATTCATAATTCAATTACGTGAACGATGCGTACCTTCCCGTCTTTATCAGTGCTAGGGATAATGGTGTAGGATAAAATTCGTGATTTCGAGTTACGATATCGCAAGCTAGTGTCATATGAATAGCCATTGACATATATATTACTGAAATCATTGTGAATAGCTCACGAGAGCCGCCGGTCGATTCTGTAAAAATCTCACCGTGAAAACTTAAGTGAAGTGAGTTTGTTTTTTGCTGGGAATTGACAGCTCACTCCACGCTCACTTCACCTAAGTTTTCACGGTGAGATTTTTAAAGAACAGCGTCGCAGCACCCTAATTGCATTAAAACCTCTGAATGACAATCCCTTTCATGTTGGCAATACAACACAATCTGTGGTGCTTCTTAGGATTGAAAAAAAATTCGTAACAATGAGTATTGTTGAATAGATTGTGGAGATTAGTGAGATTTGTATTAAAAGTTAAGCAATTGTGGTGCATCCAGGGTTTTCTCAGTCTAGCGAACGCCCTTGGGAGCAGGTGAGGCATATAAATGAAGACAAAATGGAAATAAAACCAAGTCTTATAATTATAATATATTTATCTTTACATAGTACAAAACAAAGTCGCTCCCGCTGTCTGTAACCTTAGATCTTTAAAACTACGCAACGGATTTTGATGCGGTAGATAAAGTGATTTAAGAGGAAGGTTTATATGTATAATACATGCATGTTATAGTAGAAAATAGCCGAGAAATTCAAAGATTTGTAATGTGATGTCGTAACAGACATATTACGTATATTTACGTCCTCCGAATATCGTACACCTCTGTTACTTTTACTTTCGTGCGTCAACCACTCTAAACTGCACTGATCGTTTTTGAGTGTGATAGTAACGATATATGACGTGTTTTCCATCTGATTGAACATCGAGACGTCAGTAAGCGATCTAGACAATGCAGTCAGGCCACTAAGTTCAAATAACAATTAGGTTTGTAAGTGTTGTTGGGATGCAATAAATTCGGAGATTTGCTACCCCTAGAGTGCGTGGCACATACCTCGAATTATGTAATAGTCTTTAATGCATTGTTCACGCAGAGGTGGAAGCGGTAACGGTGGCGGATAGTTTGGTACTAATTATAATAGCTGAAATAATTGCAGATAAACTGTCCAACTATCTATACTGCTACCGGCAGCGCCTGCAGCACCGCTGACTGAACAATTTAATAGTGGACGACGATGTACGACGGGGTACTAGGGAGCACCGCAGTGAAACCTAATCACAGATTTCACGAGCCCACGATCATACTTCTCCCGCCGTGGGAGCCGATATACGAAGGGAACTAACAAGTGGATGAGTAACAGCATCCACCTGTTGACGAACACCATCTTAGTCTCACCAAACATGAAATACAGCTACTGATGTCGGGAACATCCATGATTAGCTTTATGGATGTTTTAACTGTTACCATCAGTCACCGAGCTTCCTTATTCAAAACTTGTTTTTTTTGTTAATTTAAACTATGACACAATTCTATATTTTGTACAAATAGTAGAAAAACCCGGTTTCATTTCACAATCTAACTCTATATGCCTCACACATACATTGCTCAAATTCAACTCTGCAAATTGAAACAAAAAGATAATTTTTATTTGATAGTACTCGTAAATGTAGTTTTACAAGGAGTGACACAAAAGCCACAGTTTTGACAGTTTGACAGCCACATTAGTGACAGTCGGCCATCGTGGTCTTCTAAGACGAGTTCCTACACCGCCGCTGTACCATTTTTAGTCGACTTTAAAAAAAGGCGATTCTGCATTCGACCGCTGTACATGAATGTTTCTAAGATCACTGTTTGGCAGTCCTAACTCCGTGGCCGGTGGCGACAGCAGCGTCACCGGTGCTGTTGAACTGGACTACTGCTGATCACGAGAGACCTCTTTTTGGTGCACTGGTGATTCCTTGGTTCCCTAGGTTGTGTTTTCTTCTCTGTTTTTATTAATTTATTTGTATGTTTTAAATGCCATAATAATCTTTTGTCTCCTCCGTTTTCTTCATCGTATGGTTTCGCGTATTTACTTAGGTTATTATGTATTTTTTATGATTTTCTCATATTTCTTTACTTCTTGTTTTCTTGGTTTGTTCTCCAATGTTATCATCTTTTCACTTTTCGCTGCATCATAGATTTAAGAGTAATCCTTTAGAGATCTTGTTCTGTTTGACTCTTCGGAGCCAAATAACGTTGAAGTTCAACAAACTTTCGGTGTTTGAAGGACAGGCAGGATTTAAATCGGACATTAATGGAACTTATATCATCTTATCATAGAATAGGAATGACTGAAATGCTAAAATTATCTTTAGTTCACATCACAACAAAAAACTTTTTACAAAAAAAAAACAACCGACTTCCAAAAAATACACTACAAATTGAAAAATAACTTTAATTTCGGAAGTCGGTGTCTTTGGTTCCGCATTTTCGTTTAATGACACCGACTTCCGAAATTAAAGTTATTTTTCAATTTGTAGTGTATTTTTTGGAAGTCGGTTGTTTTTTTTTTGTAAAAAGTTTTTATTTTTCACTTTTTAGTGGGTCAGTTTGTAATTACAAGCTTTTTTATCTAAGTTACAATAGCCTAATGTCAACTGCTCATCACATGTTACAAAATATTGCTTTTCCCGATGCTGGGACGTTTATTGTTGAGGAGTTCTCCTGGTAAGAGCCAGGAGAATTCCTCAACAACCACTCACCATACGCATTGTAACGAGCATAAATTGCTTAGCAACCATATTAAAGTAACCGAATCGCAACCCGTGAAATATTTGTCATTGAGTAGTTCCGATGGCTATCTGTGGTCTTCATCATCAGCTCCACTTTACCAAATGATGATTTCCGAGAGCAAATGCTCAAGTTACTTTAATTATTGAGTAGGCCACACGACGAAAGAGCATTGCTAGAAATGACGCGATTACTCAACTTAAATTCGGTTTCAAATTGACGCATCAGCATGACTAGTAGGTAGTGGTCGTCCTATGTAAAACTACAATCTTAATTAGGTATTATTATTGTACGAACTGAACATTTTGGCATATTGAACCGTATGAAGTAAGCCCAACAAAAACTGCTGTAAATCGTCCAAACACAAGGTAGCTACTGTAAACTGTTGAGGAGTTCCCTTAACTGTCCTTCGTCTTCATCATCAGACCCCGAATGACAGTCACAACCATGTAGGTGTAAAGTTCTCATCAATACAAATTAATCAAACCCAAACACAAGGTAACTGCTGTAAACCGTTGAGGAGTTCCCTCGACTGTCTTTCGGCTTCATCATCAGATCGACTCCAGGCCTTCATTAAATTGTAGTGCTTTAAAATACCTAATGAAAAAATTAACAAACGCACTAGTCGCTCCTACGATTTTCGAATGTTCCCCTCGATTTCACTGGGATGCCATCATCAGATCCTGGTTTTCTTATCATGGGACCACCCTTGGCATATCTCCTTTCCAACAAAAAAAGAATAATCAAAATCGGTTCATAAACGACGAAGTTATCCGCGAACACACATAAAAAAAAAAAAAAAAAAAAAATATACGGTCGAATTGAGAAACCTCCTTCTTTTTTGAAGTCGGTTAAAAAAGGAAAAAAGGACTAAATGTAACAGGTTTTTGGCTTAAAGCTATTGATTTATGTTATGTTCTTAAACAAAAAAATAGGTTTGCATGGAAGTATGATGTTGTAGGGATCTATAAGCTGTGACTGCCGTAGTTGATCGTCAGCAGAAATCATAATACAGGATAGGAATAGGAGTTATCTGACGTTGTATGCGCTTGTCTGATCCTCCGGTGGAACAGAGAGGCAACCACAACTAATGGTCGGTTAGCAGAGAGATTGAGACTGTTGCTAGTACCTAATTGCAGTAATGTGTAATTTTTGCAACGTCATTGTTCACTGTTATGTTGCATAGCGCTTGTCTTATTATAATTAAGTACTATCAATTTCATAATATTGGATGTTAAAGTTTTTACCAGCAAACGTTAACCGGGTTTAAGTTGAAAGGATTGGATTGGAGATCTGTTCATACGACAAAATAGTGTGAAAGCAGAGTTGTAGGAGTGGTTTTCGATTACACACTATTTTTCCTATGGGCTGTCCTTGCCATACATCCAGCACCTAATTAATCAAGTATCAAAATTCATGCCAGTCATTTAATTATAGTCTACGTATATTTAATTATTGTAATCGTATATTTAAGCAAATTTGTGTAAGCCACAAGCGGACAGGATTTGGACGGTCTTACAGCCATCAGCTGAGCTACGAGGCAGTATTTTGAACCACCTTGCTGTTTGCTGGCTGTCAATAAAGTCCGGCTGTGTGCCCTTTTTCACGTGTGTTAGTCTGTAATTTCTTAATATCATGTATTAGTATGTAATGCTGAGACAGCAAAATCGATATTTAAGACTAATAGCGGCCTGTCAGTGGGATGTACTTAGCAACGAATCGAATGTATTGTACCACGGAGGCCCAAGGGAATGCAAACGATAACGGGTTTGCGTCAAGATGGACGTGTACCACGTTCTGTTGAGGAAGTGGTAGACACGGGTGTGTTGGGAAAATTATGGCCGCAGTCAAACATAGCACAACAATCATTAGTTCTTCCAGATACCTGACATATTGACATATTTGCTTTGAAACTAAAAAAAAAGTACTGCTTTGTACTGTGACAACAATTGTATTTTTACGTTTAAGTTGAAAGGCGGTTGGTCGAAGTTGTATTGTCGGAAGGTAACATCTTAGTAGTGACTGCACGGGATATAGAAGAAAAATAAATTCGATGTTTGCGTTTGTGTTCCATTGCGTCTGGTAATAGAAAACGATTGCAAATTTTGAAAAGCAGAAAAGTATTGTAAAGAGTATTAGTTTTAAGTGAAAATTTTGTCTTCTCTTATTTAGGATTTTCCATGCATCTCTCATTAAAATACATTCATCCAAATTTGAGAATTTTTATTGTTCCCTGTGACCCTTTGCAGCTCTTCGTGCTCAGAATATATATCAAGAAGAATCCAGAAAGTTAAAGAGGTATGTGCAACTATGTAAGCATTATTTTCAGTATCTTCAAAAGGCCTTCTCCATCACGGCTGCACCATATTCAGGGTCAAATTAAGTTAGCAAAACTCGATAGACAACATAATCAAACCAAAAAAAATATGATTTATTTACTTTTTGGGGGGTCAACGACCGTTGGCAGCGTATTTACATAGAGTATGAGTTGAGTTTTTCTTTTTTTATTGTGTTGCACTATTATTTTTGGGGGGTCAACGACCGCTGGTAGTGTAGTTACTTGTCTTGTAGTATGAGTTGAAAGAATAATTGTTTTTTAAACATATTTACACTTTTCCATGAAACAACATATTTTTTTTTGATAACCGTTTAAAATTGTGGTGTTGCGAATTTGGTCGGTGAGTTTAATTTGTAAGATACTACGCTCCATCGCTCTTTTTCCTCCATCTCTAAAAATGTCTACGCTATGGGGTCTGGAATTGTGCTGAATTCCTTGTTACACTGTGCGCGTGGATGTCCGTGCCACTCTAGGTATATCCATCACGTCTTGGGAGTTTTGCCAACTAATATTTTTTGACCCTTTATACTTCAACTGAATGCGACAGTCATGCAGGCAGGGATATTATAAGAGCATTATGCTCAGCTCAATGCTGGTCCTGCCCCACCCCCTCAAGGGCGCGTAAACTCACTGGAAGTCATGTGGAGAGGCCTTTGCAAAGCTGGGGATGATACAGTATATTTGAAAATACTGTTGGAGCTAATGAAGATTATAAGACTATCTTTGCATTCTACAGGGTTATTGGTAAACATTACAACCTCCTAAGAGATCATTGTACTCATCATTATGAACAACTTTTACTATGGGACCAAACCTGAAATCGCGATTAAAAAATCAGCTGTTCCCTACATTTTGACGAGTTATACGAACATAAATGTTGTTGGATGCGAGAAGCACAGAACCGGTCGAAGTGGAAGTGCTTGGGGGAGGCCTATGTCCAGCAGTGGACGTCTTTCGGCTGAAATGATGATGAAATGTAGGGAACAGCTGATTTCTTTTTCGCGATTAACAATAAAAGAGGTAACGTGCAATTTCAACATGAATGATGTAAAAAAGAGTCCATGTTTTCCTACCCCTCCTTCTCCATAGGAACATAGTAAGCTTTGGAATGGGAAACTAACTTCATTTTTCTGACTGACCAACACCGGCTAAAAGTCAAAAGTCAACTAAAAAGTGCCTGGAAATAGTTTAAGTGCAATAAATGCTTTTACTTTGAGTTTGATATAAAAATCCTATAAGGGACAAATTTTTTTTAAACCCATTAATTTGGTAAAGCGCCTGAATCTAATAAATAAAACAATTTTGATACAAACATTATTTATTTAATAAACATAAAGTCACTTGGACGCTACAGTGTTGTCATTAATCTCCTTATCTAATTGATTCAAGTATCACCTTTAACATCAAGATAGTTTAATGTAACATTCTTTAAATATTATAAAGGAAATCTAAATCCCTGTATTTATAGAAGTATAAAATGTTGTGCAACATTCTTGCAGCAACATTCACACAGTCACAGTCGCATGTTTGCGTGACAATCACTTTAGTTAGGACACAACCTTAGGGACGGGTAGGGTAAAGCTACGTACATGCTGGGATATTCTTGTGTTCGTTTCTAACTTAACTTTATTAACGTAGAAAGTGTAAATAGTACCACAAAGTAATTGTGGCTCCAGCCGGTCGATTCTGTAAAAATCTCACCGTGAAAACTTAGGTGAAGTGAGTTTGTTTCTGCTAGGAATTGACACTATTGACAGCTCACTCCACGCTCACTTCACCTAGTTTCACGGTAAGATTTTAACAGAATAGCACCGCAGTATTGAAACTGTAATGGTATACGATGTATATACTTTTTTTATGCAAGAGAATTAGGTAGTTAATTTTCGACAAATAAAGATATGTCATATAGTCAGGGAATTAATTTGTCAGTCGAGGAAATTAGTTTCACCGTCGAGGAAATTTTTATTAGTCAGAAAAATTTGTTTTTCCGCCAGGAAAATTAATTTATTAGACAGAGAAATTAGTTTGTCAGTCAGGGCAATTAATTTATTATTCAGAGAATTTAGTTTGTCAGTTAGCAAAATTAATTTATTAGACAGATAAAATTGTTTGTCAGTCAAGAAAATTAGTTTATCAGCCAGGGAAATTAATTTATTAATCAGAGAAATTAGTTTGTCAGTCAGACAAATTAGTTTGTCAGTCAGGGAAATTAATTTATTAGAAAGAGAGATTACTTTGTCAGCCAGGGAAATTGATTTATTAGTCAGAGAAATTAGTGAATTTATCTAAAACGGCGTATTGAATAATCGTTTTCAATACAGCAATTAATATTAAAATTTTAAAGCTTGTCAATAGCCTCGTTGGTCTAGTCGTCGTAAGAACGAATGCTTGTTCAGGGTTCGAACCCCGGGACGGGCACTGTTATTAGGTTTTTCCGATCTAAACTTAGTAGTAAGTAGCAACACAGAGCCTAAATTTTCGCCCGGGTTATGGCATTCAGCTCGCCCGTTTAGTTGACAAAATGTGGGTGTATTAAACACCTCTGCACAACCCATCGTGGAGTACAAGTGTGGTGTTTTGTCAATGGTCTAATTGAATGCCAGCAACTGCTTGAACTTCTGTTATCAGTCCTAAATAATCTTCCCAGACAGAAAATATCTAGACTTTTTCAGCCGCGCGTCTGTAAAAGTAAGAATGGGACACACTCGTCAGAATCCAGGATGTGTTTTCAGTAAAACGAGCTCAATTCGAAAATATCTGATTTGGATGTTCAAGGGTTCCTTGGCGATGACAAAAACCCTCTTGCGTAGTCATATAAATGGTCAGAGTTAAGCTTATCATCATCATCTGCCTGCCTTTTTAACCGACTTCAAAAAAAGAGGAGGTTTCTCAATTCGACCGTATATTTTGCCCAACTATGTTGGGGTCGGCTTCCAGTTTAATCGGATGCAGCTGAATACCAGTATTTTACATGGAGCGACTGCCTATCTGACCTCCACAACCCAGTGACTGGGTAATACGATACCCCTTGGTAAGACTGGTTGTCAGACTTTCGGACTTCTGACGACCCGTAACGACTGTCAAAAATCCATGAATGACAGCCGGGACCAAAGGCTTAACGTGCTTTCCGAGGCACGGAGGGGTCTTGGTATGTAAAGATGGTCACCCATCCACGGACCAACCGCGGTAAGAGTAACATTTAGTATTTCTATCTATGCGTAGCTTATTCTGATCGATCGAACCGTGCAGCTGTTATTTTTTAGCCACAAGCCCCTCAGTTAAGGTTATATACACTTCTGGACACATCTATTGGCCCACCTTAGAGTTTAGGTTTCGATGGCCCCTACCGAAATATGATTGCTAGATTGAACAAAAACTGTTGATGCAGTTTTAAACCTGATACATTTTACCATCTTTTTCGATCGTATTGTTTTAAATTTGAATTCAGAATACCATACGACATGGAGCTACGCCTAACAAGTCGGATATGCGCCTTGTTAAAGGCAATTGATTTTTGAATAAAAAACATGTTTTATATGTTTTATCAAATAAAGGTTTAATTTAATAACGCGTGTTGCCTCCATGGGCATCTACCACAGCTCTCATACGATTAGGCATAGAGTTTATCAACCGCTCTATGAAATTTTGAGGGATCATCTCCCATTCCTCTTCTATGGCAGTTTTCAACTCCTGCATCGTCTGGGCAACTGGCTGACGAGCCCTAACACGTCTTTTTAACTCGTCCCACATGTGCTCAATGGGGTTCATGTCTGGGCTTCTGGCTGGCCAGTCCATAACTGTGATGTTCACATCCCGAAGATATTCCCTGACGATGCCGGCCGCATGGGCTCTTGCATTATCATGCATAAAAAGGAAATTTGGGCCCACATAGTCCGCGTATGGTATCCCGTGAGGTTCTAAGCACTCACGAATGTACCTTTCAGCATTTAATGTTGGCAGCCGTGGTCCTGTAACAACCTCAAGTTGAGTTTTGCCGCTCGCGGATATACCGCCCCAGACAGTCTATGAGCCACCGCCATAAGCAACCCTCTCTTCAAAGCAGCATTGTGCGAAACGCTCTCCCTTACGTCGGTAGACCTTCTTCCTTCCATCATTGCCATGTAACACAATTTTAGACTCATCAGAAAAGAGTACACGGCTCCAATCTTGCTGTGTCCAATTTAAATGACTGCGTGCGAAATGAAGGCGCGCTGTTCGGTGGGCTCGCGTTAGTTTGGGCCCATTAGCTGGCTTGTGTGGTACCATATCGCGTTCTTTTAACCTTCTCCGAACAGTTCGAGCGCTCACAGATACTCCGTGGAAGTCGCGAAGTTGGTTTTGTATCTCAAAGGAGGTAAGGTGACGATTTCTTAAGCTGGTCGTCACGATGAATCGATCCTGCCTTTCAGTTGTGACCCGAGATCGTGGCCTACCTTGGCGACGAACAAAGCCGCCAGTCTCTAGGTACCTCCGATAAACATTTCGGACCGCAGATCGACTTAAATTAAGTTGAGCACTCACGTTTCTTTGGCTGTGTCCGGCCTGAATAAGTGCCACAGCTTGGGCGGCGACTTCAGGTGAAGTATCCATAGATTATTGATAGAACCTCACCTTAATGTTAAGAATAAGTAATGTTTGTTGCAAAACCAAAGATATCAATCACTTTTTCAAGAATTAAACCAATAAAACCAAGTTTTCTTAGTATTCGATTGTTTGATATCAACAAACAGGCTCCAAATTGTCTTTTGTTTCTTTAAATTCTGTGTTCGAAATTCAAAAAAAGACTATTGAATGAAATTGTGAATGTGCCAGGTTCAAAACTGCATAAAAACTTTTTGCTCGACCTAATATAAAATTTTAGCTAGGACCAAACGAAACTGAAAATACAAGGTGGGCCAATAGATGTGTCCAGAAGTGTAGTATCGTCGATAATTTTGTTGACTCAGGAACATACATAAGATAACAATCATGCCTATATTCCGCGAGGGTTAGGAGACGCCAGCTTTATGTAAGTCCCATGTAAAGGAGCGAGAAGCCCGAAAGTCTGACAACCAGTCTTACCAAGGGGTATCGTATTACCCAGTAACTGGGTTGTGGAGGTCAGATAGGCAGTCGCTCCATGTAAAATACTGGCATTCAGCTGCATCCGGTTACACTGGAAGCCGACCCCAACATAGTTGGGAAAAGGCTAGGCAGATGGTGATGATGTAAAAGGAGCGAGAAGAGAGATGGCGAGCCTATTGCGACACTACTATAGGTCGGGGCTGCTACTGTAAATACCACATGAAAACAACCCAATAAATGTTCTCGACCCGGGATTCGAACCCAGGACCTCCTCCTCAGAAGCATCGCTTGCGACAACTTCACCAACGAGACAGTTACTTGATAATAATTATTACACTGTTGGCGTAACTAACTACCTACTTATTTTTAAATGAATAAAAGTAATTGTATGTAATATTAAAGCTAAAGACAGGGCATATTTATTTGTCTGGGTAAGTAAAAGAAACCGTTCCCTATTTAAGATTTATTTTTATTTGGTTGAACCGATAAAGAGATATATAACTACAAACGCCACAACAATGACGCTAGGGTATAACTACATACACGTATAACATCAAATATTCATATTTCACATCGATATAACAAAATCTGTAGAATTTTTAAACAGTGAAGCAATGAATCTCAACATAAGTAACAATACCCGACCGTTTCTCACACGGATTCTATGGTTTCTCATATTGGCACATATTTTCTCGATAAAGTATGACAGCTATATCTATCAGAATCAGAATCAGAAATATTTATTTGCCAACAATGTAGGTACAGGTTTGAGATGGTACAGAATACAATGTTTCCGCTACTTTCTACCTTACAACGTGCAAAAATATAAGTTAACATTACATTGATATTAAATTAACAAGACATCAAAAATTAATACACATATAAATTGTCATATAAAAAGTCATTACATTAAAAATTAAGTTATCAAATTATAAACTATTGCAAAACGGTAGGTATTTAAAATGTCAATTACAAGAAAAAAGTCAAGGTACAGTTATAAATCTTTGTCATTCAAGAAATCATTTACAGAGTATAAGCTTTTATAATAGTAATTCAGTCAGTTTAATTTTAAATATGCGTGTGGGATGTTCTTTGAGATTATGTGGAATTTTATTATAAATGATTGGCCCCATTGACATTATATTTTTTCTTAATAGTGCTGTATTATATTTTTCCGTATGTAATAAGAACTTGTATTGTAGTCTTAAAAGGCCTGACCTTGATCTAATGTCGACAAGTGACGGAAATAAATTTAAATTCGACCGAACAAAAATGGACACTTCCAATATGTACAGCGATGGGAAGGTTAGAATTTTTAGAGACCTAAACACAGGCTCACAGCTATCTGTAGATTTTAAACTTGGCATTGATCTTAGGCAAAGTTTTTGGCTTTGAATATGACCTCCCTTTCGCTACAGTTGCCCCAGAATATTACTCCGAACCTTAGAATCGATGCCACCAAGCCATGGTAAGCCGTGAGAAGAGTAGTTTTGCTAACTTTATGCGATAAATTGTACAGTACATATGCTGATTTGCTCAATTTGTTACATACGCCCTCAGAATGAGGTTTCCAAGTCAGATTACTGTCAATCCAGATCCCTAGGAATTTCGCTATGCTTGTTGAGTCAACTTTTTCCCCATTATAACTAACATTTATATTTGGGGGACTGATCCGTTGGTAAAAATGCATTACTTTCGTTTTATTTAGATTTATGATTAAGTGATTTACATTGAGCCAGGTAATAATGCACTTTAATGTGTTATTTATATCACTTTCATATTTTTTTTTTCATTTTACGATTGTATCATCCGCAATCAAAACCATGGGATGATGTGATTGACGGGGCAAATCATTAATGTATAGGAGAAATAACGAGGGTCCCAGAACGCTACCTTGTGGTACACCACGTTTTACCTCTCTACAACCCAAAATATATTTAAGTTCGCGTTAAGATTTAGGGAACGTATTAATATATAATATTAATATTCTCGTTATTTCTGTATACTGCAGTCGGCCTTGTAGGTATGATTTTATCAGATTTAGAATATTTCCTCTTATACCATAGCTACTACTGGTCTATAGTTGGACATGTCTTTCCGACATGTCCAACTATAGACCAGTAGCATTGGTCCCCATATTTTCCAAGGTATTTGAAAAGATTATATATCATGCAATGGATAGATTTTTAAATAAATATAATATATTAAGCGAAGAACAAATGGGTTTGAGAAAAAATATTAATATGGCAATACATAATCTCCTAACAAATATAATGATAAACGTTGACAATAAAATTCCTGTACGTGCAATATTGACTGATATATATAAATCGACTAATAATATCGACTATGTAAACCATGACGTCCTTCTAAAGAAGCTTTACGCCTTCAATGTTTATGTCAACGATATATCGGTCAACAAGATGTTGCAATATTTTTGGGATCCGTTATTGTCACATTTTGATTCATAATTTTTAGGATAGGTTCTTTAATCAGCTTACTATTAAACCTATAAAACCATGCCAAGCTTCTATAAAACCATGTTGTATCTATAACTAGATGGACATTATTAATAGTCGGGTACTGAAATGATTCTAATTAAACAGTCTTCCAAAAGTGTAGATAAAAAAATACAATTCGTTTCATTTCAATTTCATAAATAAAGTACTGCCTAATCCTAGATCAGTCATCGATCTCTCATAACAAAAGTTGAGAATAAACACAGAGTAACGATGAAATAGAAGTTCTCTCTACACAGGGTAACTGTAACTTTAATAAAAAGAGATTAACACCTCTGGAAATGGAGATACCTACCTACAATAAAACATCATTCTTTTAATTTTTACAAGCTATCAGTACAAGTAGAATACAACAGTCAGAAAGAGAGTCTTTAGTCTCACCCAAATCTACAATTTTTACAAGCTATCAGTAGGTACAAGTAGAATACAACAGTCAGAAAGAGAGTCTTTAGTCTCACCCAAAACTACAATTTTTACAAGCTATCAGTAGGTACAAGTAGAATACAACAGTCAGAAAGAGAGTCTTTAGTCTCACCCAAAACTACAATTTTTACAAGCTATCAGTAGGTACAAGTAGAATACAACAGTCCGAAAGAGAGTCTTTAGTCTCACCCAAAACTACAATTTTCACAAGCTATCAGTACAAGTAGAATACAACAGTCAGAAAGAGAGTCTTTAGTCTCACCCAAAACTACAATCTATTAAAGTAGTCCAGTTCATTTGGACAAACTACAAATTTAAATATAAAAACATGGAATTTATGAAAATATTGAGATGTAACTTGATTGTGGTCGATTGACGTCGAGCTGTCGATATATTTACACGTCGATTGATGATAACCCCCCATGGTAAATCCACTGGATCGACGACATTGAACGACCGCTATTTAGTCGCAACATTACTACGTACACATAACAACAAAGATATTAAAATTCTCTTGGAATCACTAGTGCTTTAAAAGGAGCAGCGGAAGGCGTTGCTCCGTCTACATGATCGAGAGATGGCAAAGGCTCTTCGGGAGCCGGTAAGAAAGAGAACCTCTGTAACATCGTTGTTGTGAAGACAAAAATGTTACATTTAGCTAATACGTCGCCCATACATCTATGTTTGGCTAGTCCAAACGGAAAGTAGTGGTCGGGAAGAGAGATTTTTCCCTCACTTAGAAATCGTTCCGGCTTGAAGGAGTAGGGCTCAGGGAACATGTCCTCGTCCATCAAGATGTTCGTGAAGTTGCTGAGCACCATCGTATCCTGAAACGAAGAGATTGTGGTAAGATACCGGTTAATATAATTTATAGCAAGGTCGCGATTAATAAACGTTACTTCGTATTGTACTTTTATTTGGCCAGTGTTTTTGAACAACGTTATTCAGCACTAATGTTCGAATGGGAAAAGTCGTGTCAGCGACATGAAGAAAATGTAGAAGAGTACTAATGTTGATAACGTTATTAGCAAACACTAGTTAGCTTATCTACTCCTTTATCATATCCACTGCACACCTGTAAGCCAGGATCTATGTATAGTAGTTAGAAATGGGGTTTGGTAAGTCCCAGAGAAGTGATTCAAATGGTCTTGAAACCCTCAACGAGAAGAAAAGTCAACGAGTCGGAAATAACTACGCATTGTTTTAAAACTACAGCAAGTAGGAAATATGTCTTACCTCTGGTATGAAGTAACCAGCCAGCCAGGTATCTCTCAGAGCTCGATGTGGAACTCCAAAAGTTCGTCCCATGAAATGGCGTACGCATTCGTGGACTATGGCCTCGTTGTACGGCATGCTGAAAAAGAAGGAAAGTATTATATAATGGAGTAGTTTGCTGGAAGCTTCGCCACGAGAGAACGCAGTGTTTGTCACATGTCAAAGTAATCTCGAATGAAAAAGACCAATCGGCGATAAAACAGTACAGTTAGCGCCATCTCGCGGCCAAGGAACTCCAATGGAAGCTAAATAGAATAGAAATTAGAAACGCTTAGCGCCATCTACGGATAATCCACCAGAATTGTATGCATCTATTAGATATTACAGTAATAATGATGATGGTTAATCTTGGCGTGACTACTTTTAACAGTTTATCAAACTATTATATAAAAACAATAGACAGGTTCAGTCAACAAAAGAGATAATGCAGGATCGTCGGATATAGTTAAAGTTTAGTATGAAACCGATGGATTTTGTCGACTGATATTTAATTTGATAAATGAGCTGTTTGTTTCCTATATCAACATTATTTTTTATTCGAAAACATCCATCGGTTTCTTACTAAACTTCAACTATATCCAAGGATCCTGCATAGTTATCTCTTTTGTTGATTGTACATGATAGAATAAAATAAAGAGAAAACTGTCAGAAACATTGTTCCACTAACTAAGTGACAAGTAAGTAACTATTTTTTGGCCAAAGATATATTTGATGCCCTTTGATTATTTCCCATCTTTTATATACTTACTTGTAAATTGTTATTATTTTAAGACCGTTCGATTTTTAAATTATGTAAATGTAATGTACCTATTGGTTACAATATTTTCCAACAGGTTCTTACTAACGGTAGACTGAAGCCTGGGCATGTTATTTTATTTAATTAACATTACTATTATTATTATTTCCTATTATTTTTTAGTTTCTGTATAGTTTTGGTTAAGTTAGGATTTAATTTTGTTATTTTTAGTTTGTATAGCTAAATAAATGTCCGACTGAAATAGCTAAAAACATTGGCCAACTTTCATTAACATTACTTACTTAGGACGATCATCCAAGTGGGGCGTTCGGTCTTGGCCAACGATTCTATCAATCTCTTCCTGAGCCTTCTTCTGTACTTCCTGCTCCCTCACCAGGTAACTGAAGCAGAAGCTCATGCTCTTGCTGGTCGTCTCCGTGCCAGCCATGAACATATCCATGCACATGGCCACGAGCTGACCTTCAGAATAAGTGTCCACTTCTCCTTTCTCCTTCAACACTCTTATGTACACATCCATAAAGTCTCTATCCTCTTGAGAAGAATCAAACCGATTTTTATGTCTCGCCAACTCCTCCCGCAGAAACTTCCAAATTCTTTTGTGTGTTCTAATAAAGTCTTTGTAACCCGAAAGTGTGGGAGTCACAATGCTGAGGATAGGAAAGTGACTGAAGAGAGTGCCGACCATATCTACAGCGGCAAATAAGTCAAATAAAAGGCTTTGAAGTACCTTCATTTGGGGATCACTAGGCTTATACCTGATTCCCGCCATCATCGTCCACAGAGTGTTTAAAATGTAAACATTGAAGAAGTTATGCATCTGAATAACGGCTGTTTTGCCATCATTGTCACCAACTATCTCAAAGACGTCGCGCACCATATGCGATGCTTCTAACCGGGCAATGTCGTCCATTCCTCGTCTTCCAAAGCCAAACTCCTTCAAATGCCGTAAAAGAAACCTCCTCTGTTCTTTCCATAGCTCTCCGTCAGTGAGTAGTACTCCACGTCGCTCTCCCCAAGTTCTTGTTTGATAGAAGATTCCTTTCGGTCTACCATCAATGTCTTCATTAAAAAGCATCTCTTTGTTGGCTTCTAGAGTGTTCACCATCACGATTCTATCCTTTCCAATTCTAAGACCAAGTAGTGATCCATCTTTGGAGTAGGCTAGAGAGAGTTCCTTTACAGCTTTGTACAAGTAACCAGTTTTTTCCCGAAGTTTGTACACTTCGCTGGCACAACCAAGGATTGGAACCCATTTCGGGCCCGGAGGGAACTTCTTAGGCTTATGAGTATCAAAATATAGGTAACAGCAGGCCGCTACCACTATAGTCAGCGCTGCTAGCCACATCTAGGACAATAAGAACCGAATGTTAAGTAAATTAGACAAGTTAGACTTAGAGAAGCTTAGACAGATAAATATCGCATAGCATTTATTAATAAGAATACACTCTTGATCTAGCTTGGATCGTCATGGATCTTTTACTTTAAATGGCCTTCTTAAACAATTGCCAGTATCTTTGCCAGGATATATACTCGTACATATTTTAAAAATTCTACTGCAATCGGTCAATAGGGTTTTGGAACCAAATCAATCGCCAGGCGCAATGCACCACGTAATACTTCCAGCCAGGCGTGTCTACCAAGTAGTGCGTAACATGTTACGTGCATATTATGTGCGTTCGCGTGTCAAGACACGAATACACTGTCGGTCCTAAGAAAGGGAACAGTCACGTGTGTGCTACAAACGCACATTAATATGCACGTGAGTGTTTCCGCAGCTAATAGGAAAATGGGTTAGTAATTTTCGTTACAAGTGGTAATGGGCGAGTATTACATGGAGGTAAACTTTCCGAGACCTACCGACTCCCAAGAGAGACATGAACAATATGATAATAATATATTTAATTGAGTCTGATCATTATTCAAGGCCTAGAGGTTAACAAAACTGGCGATCTATGAATTAATTATAAATACACCACTGCTAAGCCCTTTGGGATAAACAAAACTGGAACTACTACCTAGAAGAGACTCCAGTCTCTACTAGAAGACACCACTAGAACTACTACTACACTACTACTACTACTACGGACTACACGGGTACTAGAAGGTACTTCCAGTTTTGATATCCCACAAATTACAAAATTTTGTCGATATACCTGTCAACTTAATAATATGTATAAGAATGTAATTTGTGGAGATAAATAAACATCACAGAGTACTTTTTATATCTATATAAACATGCTTTAAATATTTTTTTTTACCTATTAACAAAATAATGTCATAATATTAAGTATGTTTATTTACTTTCCCCTGAAACAATATCGCTTGCGATCGATATTCGTATAACAGCGAAACTTTATTCAATACCTCAATTCACTAAATTCTCATGAGCTTTCAAGAAACAACGCCTTATGAAGAAATAAATTAATTTTTAAAGTATTTCTTGAGACATTTAAATACTTAAGTATTGCCTTTCGACGAGAGATTCTTTGTCGTTCGAGCATGATACGTACTGTTGTGTTCTGTGTGTTCTCGCCTTTAGCAAAAGGCACTGGAGTTGATATTCGATTCGAAGGTTTATACGCATGTCAAATAATTTAATATGTTATTTTGTTCTAGAGTTTTCATTCATATAATTACCGCGAAGCTGTAACGTACAATTTTTACAATATAGTAATTTCCAAGTCTAAAGTCGTATCGTCTACAGTACCTACCCTCCTACTCATAGACAGCTATAATAGGTATGCACTTAGTAAGTAATCTGTGAAAATAAAAATATATCTACAAGAGGTTTTATTTTATTAACCCTTACACACCAGTAATTCTGACGTTAAGGTGCCACTAGTCGATATTTTTTCCATAAAATTTCAGGAGAGTATTACTCCACTGTTTGACATTGTGCATCCAAAGTTAAACATGATATCGTTTTGCCTTATTATTAATTTTGTCTGTACGGAAACAATAGTAAAATAAAAAGCCATTAAAAAGTTATGAGCCAACAAAGATTCGTTTTTCTCGTTATTTTTAATGTAACTTTGGGTAAGTAATAAAATAACTGCAAAATCTTCAAAACCAAGACCGACAAAGCTTAGTTATCGGAGAGTTAAATAAACTTTATTTGTAATTGATTTAAGCAGTGGTTTTTTCATTAAACTCATTTTTCCAATGCACTTTTCGATTTTTTTACGCGCCTATCTCTTCGGAACGGTGTTTCTGTGCGTGAGAACTAGACGTTGTGCATGTAGACTAGCATCTAACTGCTCATCACTGATACTAGCTCTGTCGGACACGAAGCCAGGTGAGACAGCGTGCTTTTTAGCCATGACCACCAGTGAGTTCGAGCTCGCGACTAGTTTACTCTTAAACGTGCTTATCATCTAAGATTAAGTAATCGCTGTATGCTGTTACCTTACAGCACTAACCTAAATGGGTATGCATGGCTTCGCCCACGAGGTATGTCGATAAAAACTATCCTATGTCCTTCCCCGGGATGCAATCTATCTCTCCAAATTGTATCTAAATCCGTTCAGTGGTTTAGGCGTGAAAAGGTAACATACAGACGACAGAGTTACTTTCGAATTTATAATATTAGTATGGATTGGCCTGTTTCTGATAGGCGAAATTCTACTTAGTTATGAAGGGCACAGCCTATACCTAACCTAACCTGTAATACTTAAAATACCAAAGGTGAACATAAAATATTTCACATATTGAGCAGCATTCTTTTCAGGAAAATTGCTTATAGTAGCGCCATCTATCAACAGCCAATTGAACTACAAAATTCGTGACTACAATGATATTAATTTTTTGCTCGGCACCGCTTAAAATAACCTGTAAAACATAAAAGACCAATACAAAAATAAGCATCAACAAAAGATGTAAGTAAGTTAAAATATTTCACTTAATGCTGTACCTTCAGTGAAAAGTGATACATGTCGACCCAGATCGGTTTTTATATTCTCTGATTAAACTTAATAAAAAAAAAATTACTTAATTTCTATCTTATCCCCGTTGTTATAAGATTAAAAATGAATGAGATTTTTTTGTGTACATTGATATAAGTAAGCAATTTTTTATTGAAATTATTGTGTAAAATAATACTTTTTGATTCATACCAAAGTGCTCCGAACCGATCTTTATATTTCTAAAATGTATTTTAATACGACTCGAGTTACCACATCTTACGCGAACCGAAAGCTTTTACTTCAATTAATCCAAAGTGATACAAATGAAATCCTATCACAAAACATTAAAAAATTGAAACAATACATTCTAGTGAAAAGTGTTACATTTGTACATGAACCATACAAACACAAATTTATTTTCACAAAAATATGTGACTAATGATACAACTGCTAATCAAACAATTTACACGTAATTTATGTAGCCAATTTTGATGTGATTACAAATTTAATATTAATTCTATTAGTAAGAACATAAGGGAAATAGGACATATGATTACGTGAATAATGATACTAATATAGTAGAATCAAAACTGCATTGCGTTTTAGAACTAAATTAGCAAAAAAATACGTAGTACACAGTGATACAAGTCGCGCAGCTCTTACGCACCCCACTCTCTACTTCTCCGCGGGACGCATGGAAAGAGCGCAGGCGACGCGGGATTCTTAGTCTCGGGTTTCAGTATACTATAATGTACTCTGTGGTCTCGGGCGTGCGTCAGGACAGGTGCGTCGTGGGTTACAGCACACAACTACAAGTAATAAGTATTTTCAAACGTTTTTGTCACAGAAAGGGTAAAACTATGTTAATATCATAATAAAATAATAACTAAATAAAAAAAGCGTTTCTTTAATAAAGAATTCTTGAATAAACACTTTTTTATGAATTACAAGTAGTAGCAAAACAATAAAACATTTTTATAAATCAAACTTAAAACATAACTTTTAGACCTAAGTAGGTATTTATTGTTAATCTGATTATCAGAGTAGGTATCGTTAGTCTTTAACCCGTAGTATGTCGGAACGTAGATCCACGCGAGACACAATGGCTTTTTAATTGTTTATGTAATTACGACATTCAACCGGTTAAACATATTAAAACAGGCTCAATAAATCAAACAACAGATTTGTTGTAGCACTTCAACTATTCGCTATATAAAACAATATAATTAACATCCTTATAAAAAAACATAACTTTTAAACCTCTTTATTATTAATCTTGAACAGTCTTAAAGCGTATTTAATCAGTCTCAAAAAATCAAATAACAGATTTGTTGTACATGTAGCACTTCAACTATTCGCTATACAATACAATATAACATCCTTTTAAAAAAACACAACTTTTAAACCTACTTATCGTTAATCTTGAACAGAGATCGAATTAGTCTTAAATCGTATGAAATCAGTCTCCAAAAATCAAACAATAATTCCAAAATTCCATTAATTCCATTTTAATTCCATTTTAATTATTTTCGGATAATGAATAGTTGCAGTGCTACAACATATCTGTTGTTCGATTTTTGGAGACTGATTTAATACAATTTAAGACTGTTCAAGATTAATGATAAAAAGAATGAAAAGTTATGTTTTTTTTATTAGAAAATTATATTGTTATCTGTTGTTTGATTTTTGGAGACTGATTTCATACGATTTAAGACTAATTCGATCTCTGTTCAAGATTAACGATAAGTAGGTTTAAAAGTTGTGTTTTTTTAAAAGGATGTTATATTGTATTGTATAGCGAATAGTTGAAGTGCTACATGTACAACACATCTGTTATTAATTGATTTATTGAGACTGATTAAATACGCTTTAAGACTGTTCAAGATTAATAATAAAGAGGTTTAAAAGTTATGTTTTTTTATAAGGATGTTAATTATATTGTTTTATATAGTGAATAGTTGAAGTGCTACAACAAATCTGTTGTTTGATTTATTGAGCCTGTTTTAATATGTTTAACCGGTTGAATGTCGTAATTACAGAAACAATTAAAAAGCCATTGTGTCTCGCGTGGATCTACGTTCCGACATACTACGGGTTAAAGACTAACGATACCTACTCTGATAATCAGATTAACAATAAATACCTACTTAGGTCTAAAAGTTATGTTTTAAGTTTGATTTATAAAAATGTTTTATTGTTTTGCTACTACTTGTAATTCATAAAAAAGTGTTTATTCAAGAATTCTTTATTAAAGAAACGCTTTTTTTATTTAGTTATTATTTTATTATGATATTAACATAGTTTTACCCTTTCTGTGACAAAAACGTTTGAAAATACTTATTACTTGTATCAATAAACACTTCGATGTAAACAAAATGTATCACAATAAATTCTAGCTTGTAGCATTAATCACTTACTAGTTTGAAAAATACATTGGTGTTTAGGGGTACAATTGAATATTTACGTAGGAATTTTAAATAAAACAATGAAAAAAGGTTGCTGATAATCAAAATGATCATATTAGTTTTACGACTTTTTCTCACAACAACTATTTGCAGGCAAAACATGCCAAAACACAAGCCTTATAACATTTCACACAAAACGGTAACTAAATGTGTAAAATAATTCATTTCATTATAAATTTAAATACACAAAAATAAGCAAAGAAAACTATAGTGTACGGTGATATAACTGGCTATTTTTACTAATTACTTAAATTCCATGCAAAATAATATATTCAAACCAAGCTCTTTATAATCTTTATAATATTATCTACACGTACCACATATCGTTTTTTATTTTAGAACATTAGAAAAATAACGAGATTTATTTAAATCTTTAACCTTAAATTACTCAAAACTATGATTTTTCACTTATACCACTTTTCACTGAAGGTACAGAATGGTCAGCATACATTGCGAAAATTGTTAACAGTAGCGCCATCTATCAACAGCGGATTGAACTTCGAAATTCGTGAAATCTTGAACAAGCTTAGGTCAGTTTTTGCTTGCCGAAATCCTACGTTCCTAGTCTTGTTATCCACTGAGAATGGCACAACGTAAAATAATCTCTAACACTTATGAAACCAATACAAAGGTTAAATACAAGCATCAACAAAAGGAGCATTAATTTCCCAAGCGAAAATTGTTAATGGTGGTGCTATCTATCAACAGCCGCTTGAACTTCAAAATTCGTAACCTTAAATAGGAAGCAACGCCACCTATCAACAGTTGATTGAACATTGAACTTCATGACCTGTACAAGGTCTGTTTTAGTTCGTCGAAATCCTAGTTGCTCGGCTTGTTACCGCTTAGAAAGCCACATCAAAATAATCTGTAAAAATTATAAGCCCAATAAAAAAGTCATGAACAATAGAAGTTTTTCCTCACATGCATTATTTTCCAAAACGAAAATTTAATACAGTGGTGACATCTATCAACAGTCAATTGAACTTCGAACGCCGTGACCGGTACAAGGGCTGTTTTAGTTCCCCAAAGTCCTACGTGAGGGACGCAGGATTTCGTCTTGTTGAAAACGGCACAAGCCTAGAATAATTTCTTAATCATAATATAAGACCAAACACTAAAGTCATCATCATCATAATCATGTTCCCACTGCTGGGACACAGGCCTCCTCTCAGTGAGAGGGAGAATACTGAAGTAAGAATCATTATAGGAAGTAAGTAAATTGAAATTGTACCTATTTAGTACAACTGGAATGCTTACAAGCACCGGAAAGCCGGTCTTGAAAGAGAAAATACCTACTGCTAATCCATTGCTTCATGTTCGAAAAATGTGTCCGCTCAATAATGCAAATCTCATAATCAGCCTATAATGTTCCCACTGCTGGGACACAGGCCTCCTCTCGGTGAGAGGGAGTGGGCCGTAATCCACCACGCGGGCCCATTGCGGGTAGGTAGATGTCACATGTCTTCGAATTTATGGTTCTAGGACATGCCGGTTTCCTCACGATGTTTTCCTTCACCGTTTTTAGAGCAGTGGTGATGAAATAATTTACACAAAGTAATGCGTCTGTCTGGCTTCGAACCTACGACCTACAACTCGTAAGTCGCGGCCGTTACTACTTGGCCACCACTGCTCTCATAATGCAAATAACGCAATGAATGTTGCTGAACTGGTAAAATGAAATTCATTCCTATTGTTAGTGTGATACGCAATTACCCCTCTAGTAATGGTCTACCCATGTGCCAAATTTCATTCAGAGCCGTTCAGCTGTTTTAGCGCGAAAAATATATATTATTACCAAGTTGGGAGAAAACACGGAAAAACGGCCATCGCTCAGCATAATGCTAAGACCCTATAGGTACGAGACCGAGTCCCAGCGCTGGTTTTCAGCGACAGCCGGCGTTGATGTGATGACGTACTGCAATCCAACCGCAATGATGCGGTTGCAGTTGAAATGCGGTCCGTCTGTCTAGAGCCTTACAAATGCATTCTCAGTTAAAACGGTTAAATTATTCCCAGTAACAGAGGTACATATTTCAATGCAAAAGTGTCGCGACCTCATTGTAAATCAGTAGTAGAGGTTTTCACATATCCAGTGATAACATGACCAGGCGAGCTACCTACTATCTTAGTCCGTCAAAGAATAAGCCCGTGCGAAAGTAAGTAGTTCTAAACTTTGATACATTTGATTAATTATCTTTTTCGGACGGTTAAAACACATTGAGAGTAGCTTCGATCAAGAATAGTACTATTATTGATCGAAGGAGAGTAGTGATAATTTGTTACGGAGTGAATGATACCACGGTCATCTTAGGTCGGGCACCAAACTAATCGTATTACTATGTCCGTAGGTGATACGGAGTAGGTATCGCCCGTATTTACGGACGAAACTACGGATTTCGGCTAAGGGAGACTTCCAGGTTACACTGTACTTACAATAGTAAAAGTTATATCAAACACATACACAACAACAGAAAAACACAGATCAGCAAACGCTTTGCCACAACTCCCTAGTAATAAAAACAAACAACTTTCTTAAAACAAAACACGGTAAATGCATTTCGCGTTGCACTAAAGTGTTGCGTAAAAGTAATTTACCTTGTGCGTCGGTCGGTGTGCAAGCTTTCACTGTAGCGTGTCCGGGACTGAACACGGTATAAGCGCACCCCGCCAATTGCAGCGGTGCAGTGGCCGCAGTTACACCGACGCGTAATATTTATTAAGTATTACGTCTTTATATTTATATGTAGATATATGTATAATTATTGTAAATGAAAGTCGCTTTTTGTGACTGTCTGTGTAACCGTGTTGTTGTTTTAAGCTACGTAACGGATTTTAAAGCGATTTTCACTATAATTTAGAAAATTTATTACGGACAGTAAATATTTATATTATTATAATGTAAATTCGTATAAACGAAAAATAATAATAATAATGGTAATCTCAAAAACCCCCAACATGTTGACATACAATTATTTTTCAATTGTTGCTAGACTCCCGCACCCTGCGTTGCTTGCAAGACTCCCAAGGGCCTGTGTTGCTTTGAACTTAAATTATAAGTACCCCGAAAATGATCTGAAAGGCTATTTGAGCGTGTAGAAATAACGAAAAGATTTAATGAACGGTTACTTTTATTACTTCGATAAAATTGTAAAAAAAAAAACAAGCTCATTTACCGATGAAAGGAAATACATCTTTATTTTTGCGCTCTGTTCGATTCATACATCCGTAAACACAGCAACGCCCCATAATATTATCATTACATAATTATGTAGGTATTACTTTTGTACGGAATACCTACTTGAGTGCGAAAGCCGTATCATCGAATTTTGTTTCTTCGAAAACCTTTCAACGACATCTCTATACTGCGACGCCTTGTCAAATCGACGTATTGTTACTGCGATATTTCGTTACATCGAAAAACTGTAGCCGGACGTGTCTATAGTTGTATCATTGCGAAAAAGAGAGATAAAGCTAAGATTTATGAACCTGCTTCAGTGCTCCTCTTA
Source organism: Oligia latruncula (assembly GCA_948474745.1). NCBI lineage: Eukaryota > Metazoa > Arthropoda > Insecta > Lepidoptera > Noctuidae > Oligia > Oligia latruncula. Next base: position 25,820,666 of record OX419683.1, read on the forward strand.
ATGTAACCAACCACTCCATGACTGTTGAACTACTTTAAAGGAAGAACCTAGTTCATTACCTAGTTGTTCTATATTTCCCAAAGTATGACAGTAGATATCCAATGGTACTTGTCATTGTCCCGCATTGCCATATCTGGGCCATATTTCAAGCAAGACAAAGGTAATTTTCTACAATTGTTCGCTTGAAACGGAAACAAACGGCGCGCGGCGTTTAATAACCATCGCGGTAGTAATTGGCAGATATTGCCGTTTTATGTAAAAGTGAAAATAATAAATAATCCCAGTTCTTTGAAGTGAAATCTTAGGGGCGTTGAGCGATACGGGGATGTGTGTTCACGTCACCGACATGCTATGTTAACTGTATAGTGTATATCTGTAACTATAAGGGTGACTGTTATTTCATAGTTTTAAAGGGGTTTGAAGACCCGTGGCATACCTAGATGTACGCCATTTTGTTTTTTTTTTCAAAATCGCGGTCATGCATTGCACCTATACCTAAATCGACAGCTGACATCAATGCAAACAGAAAACATTCTGAAACCAAACCCCGTAAAGTGTCACGTTTCCGTGATAATAACGTTCAAAGTTAAACATGCGACATCCATTTTTTTTTATTAATTTATTTATAGGGTGTTAGTATTACATCTTACTTAAAAACTATATTAGTAACATGCAGGAACACGAAAAAGACAATCACAGGAAGGTTTAACAAGCTTTGACAACATGTAGCTTGGTAAACCTCCCCATTGTAGGCCCATCCAGCCTCTCTGCAAACACCGTCAGAATGCTGTTAATGAATTAGAAAGAAAAAGATGCACTGAACTTAAATTTAGGTTAGTTTGTGAACAAGGGAATCGGCACCATAATAAGGTATATAAGCACTATGCACTTTTAAAAAAGTCAGCGTAATTTGCGGACATCTTGTTGCTTAGACGTTTGAAATAATCACTCTGAAAGTTTAAAGTAATCAAGGAATCTTGCGCCGCATGCCCTGGCTCCTGTGCAGTTGTTGATCTTATTTGAGTACCTAAGACTGTCAGTGAGCGCAGTTCGCGCAACTGAATTTTGGACATGTCGGTGTAAACGCAGCCTAGTAGGGGAGACCGGGCCAGGTTGACTAACTTTTCACTTGTTGGTCTTCTTGTGTTTATTTACGTGTAGGTATAATATAAATTACTATATCCTGGATTAAAATGTCGTCACCCTAATACGCAAAGCTTTAATCCAGTTTGACCAACTTTACAGAACAATTAAACTGATTTAAAAAATAATGTTAGCAATTTAATATGTACCTACATTTCAAAAGATTTTTTTTCTAATCCGACTGATAGTTTTAGCGCGTTCAATCAAAACTCATCAGCTTTATTATTAATAGGTATAGAACATAATACACACGTAGATACGGTCAACGTTGTCATGTCAGTGCAATATGGCATGCATACTCACCCATGACACCACGGAAGTTCAACTACCTCAAAATAGTGTTTCAGTTTTACTGACGAATGACGTCACTGAAACGTTATTCGGTGTTCCTGGAGACCGTTTTTTTTGCACCGTAAATTCAAATCCTGCAAAGTCAAAGGCATTATTTTCACGACAGTTGTCACTGACTGAGGCCTGCTGCCGTTATGTGGCGTAAACCGCTCTTCTAGGAAACGGCAGACTTAGCCTAGCGTTGTGTTTACCCGGAGACAAAGTTGAAAAGTCTCATGTTACCGATACATTACACCCTACAGGGCTACAACTGTGATTACGTCACCGCAACATGCAACTGTGCATTAATAACAAAATATTACGTTTATCGTTCTAAAGACTTAGGTAACAAACGTGGTTGGCAGTTACTTGTAGGTACTATGACCTGGTAGATAATGGGGGATGACCCTTTGGAATTTATCATCATCATTTTTCAGCCCAAAGACGTCCGCTAAAGGACGGATCTGGGACACTTACACGAAAAATGTTAATTATGACAACTTTATTTAGGTTATTAAATTATTATAAAAATACCAACCCTAGTGCGTGATTATCTACTATAATTATTTCAAGGACACTGCCAAGACGTCGTACCACACTGTGCACTGCTGACTTTATTATACTGTGATTTAGTGAAAGCGATACTAGATGGCGCTGCGAGTCTTGATACCTACTGATTTGTGCTTGGTATGTTCTTAAAGGATGGTGTTAATGCTGTATTAAACTTACTTTAATATAATATATTTATTACACTCATTACGGCTCCAACATAACTAGGTCATCATCACAATCTGCCTGCCTTTTCCCAACTATGTTGGGGTCGGCTTCCAGTCTAACCGGATGCGACTGAATACCAGTATTTTACTTGGAGCTACTGCCTATCTGACCTCCACAACCCAGTTACTGGGTAATACCCGCTTGGTAAGACTGGTTGTCAGACTTTCGGGCTTCTGACGACCCGTAACAACTGTCAAAGATCCACGAAAATTTATTATGGTACCTAACGTAATAAATCGTCAAAGATCAGCCAACTTGGGGCAATGTGTACATAATTCTCATAAGCAATAGGTACCTATCTACTTTCCATGATTTTGTCTCTAAGTATAACATTGAAAAGTTGTAAGTAACATTTTACATTGGTAAGCATTTGTTGCTACGGTATGGTTTGTAAGATATTTATAAACTAAATTGATGCAAACAAGATTAAATCTGCGCCCATTGGTGTTACAAATTTTTGAACATAAATCGAGCATACATTCAAAATATGTAGATATATAGTGTTACAAATAAACAACAGATGGCGCTACTAGTATCGTATCTTACTTTAATATGTACAACTGACAGGTAATTATTGTGTTTAACTGGCGAAATGTGGATGTAAAGTTTCGCTAGTTAAGTCCCATGTAATAGGGGGCGAGCCTATTGCCATCAACGGGGCCCAAATCCGGACTCCGGGCTGCTTTCCTGATGCTTTGCTGATTCCTGAAGGCAAAACCCAAACAATAATATTTGTCCGACCTGGGGGCCTAAAAAGGCCACTTTGGCAGAATCACAAAAGGATAACATAATGGACAGTTATCTGTTGTTTTTTTTTGTCTGTGCTAAAATACCAATGAATCCAATCCAATTCCAATCCCAATCTCTTTGATTATACCTACGTAGTGCAGCGAAAAAAAGAAAAACACGGACTGTCTTCGCCTTAATATGATTCATAATGTTATCCTTTTATGATTCTCCAAAGTGGCCTTTTTAGGCCCCCTGGTATTCGAACCAGCGGGTAATTGTGTAACACTAACAGAAGCAATGGCTTTCATTTTGTTCATTTCGGTTCAACGTAATTGTTGAGCAGACAAATTTTTCGAACATAATTATGAAGCAATGGATTAGCAATATCCTTCAAAATGATTCTGATTGTGATTGAAAGTGTGTTACGCACTTCTGGCTAAGAAATAACAGCCGCACGGTTCGATCTTGCCGCGGTTGGTCCGTGGATGGGTGACCATCTTTACATACCAAGACCCCTCCATGCCTCGGGAAGCACGTTAAGCCGTTGGTACCGCCTGTCATTCATGGATCTTTGACAGTCGTTACGGGTCGTCAGAAGCGAGCCGTCGAAAGTCTGAAAACCAGTCTTACCAAGTGGTAACGTATTACCCAATAACTGAGTTATGGCATTCAGATAGCTGCATCCGGTTAGACTGGAAGCCGACCTCAACATAGTTGGGGGAAGGCTAGGCAGATGATGATGTATATGAATGTAAACGTTTTGTGGTTTCTGCCTAGCCCCATGTAAAGAAGGCGTCAGCTATGTATGTATGTATTTCGTACAATGACCCCATAATATTTTCTTTAACATTTTGCTAACCAATCGAGACTAATTGGGAAAAATCGATAAGGAAAGCAAATAAAACAATATTGTGGTCTGACCCCCTTTCCCTGGTCCTATAAACGTTTATGAGTAGGTAACCTGTTTCCTGATAAGATAAAAACATTCGCTAAAGTAACGCTTAAGTAGTGCAAATTGAGCTCCGAGATTTAGCAATGGTACTTAAACAAAAGTTAATATTTCTGTTACAGTTTTTTAGAATATGGTTGACGTAGGTTTGTTTACTCCTTTTATTATTGTAAGAGTCAGGAAAACTTACATTGTCTCACAGTTGTATGAAATTGCTATAGAACGGCAAATTGACGTAGGGTGTCAATCTGCCTAATTCATGTCCGACTCACAGAGTACATTTATATGTATAAAGGTCCGACTCCCATTTTCCTGAGTTTTCAATGCCTGAAATAATACCTAGTTTTTTTTTCTGATTCTTCATATTAGTTATTTACTGCCAGGCTTTTGCGTAGGTCAGCGGGATTGTCCGAAAGGGTTACCGCTGGCCCCGTACATAAAGGGCAAAGGAAGGAACACGGGTGGGTTTTAGTCGGTGAGAGTCTTCCGCTCCACGCAGAGCGGGAAGGGGGGCCATTTGATGTTAACCCACACATACGCAAAAAAAAAAAAATGCTTTTGGGTACTTATTCTGTTGAGAGCTACCTAGCTCTCAACTCGCTCTTGCCCGGTTTTTTTTGTATGTTACGCAATATCTCCGGCAATTGTGGATCAAATTAAAAAAAAAAATATTTGTATGCCTCAGGGGTGGTTCCATAATTATAAATTTTATAAACTTTGCTTGGGTAATTTTTTAGTTCGCTTCAATAATACGTATTTTTTCCAATAAATATATATTGATGATGTTATAATAACTTCCTGTCACAGATAACTAGTTTTATACAAATTTTGTGTGGTAGGTAGTTAGGTACAATTAAAAAGAGAAAAATAAAAACTTTTTACAGAAAAAAACAACCGACTCCAACCGGTTTTTAATTAAGTAGGTTTGTTTGTAAGAATTAGGTATAGGTATTTATTTAGTATAGGTATTTCTTAACTATAATAAACACCAGAGATAATTGCTTTTGAATTTTGCTAGAAGTGTGGATTACACAGTTGCCCACTCACATAAACATTTCCCGCGCGAGGGGCATTGTTATGCCCATACATTTATTATTTTGGGCCGCGCCACTTATACACGACTCGTACAGAAAAAAAATCTATGGACCGCTGTTAAACTAATGGCTGTTTCTTCAAGTGGATAGACCAGGGTAGATTACAAAACTTGTTTCGTAACTTTAAGAGACTTTGATTTTTTTTAATAATTGCTTATTTTTAATGTTTGTTTACATTACGAAAATTAAAAATTAAAGTAATTTTCATTCAAAATCGAAAGCGATGACCCTATTTTTTTATTTACCTAAAAAATAGCCCCATTCATACCGAATCGAATGACATATAATACATACCATTGTAGTTTCAAAGTTTATAAAAACAATAACATTTATATCACGCGAGTATCCTATTACCGCACCCGTCATCGCCGTCATTTGTTTTTTTTATGATTTTCAACTACAGATAACTAATTTCGTAATGCTGCTACGAACTCACGGTTTTTGGCACACATGTACTACATCTAACCACTCGACTAAAGAAAATGGAACGCAAGCAATACTCCCATAGACAAAATTACAAAAAAATAAATACTGAGGGCTTGCTGTCACAGTTTTATGATATGTGAGTTTTATCCAGATGTCATTGAGGCGTATTTTAGGTTGCGTTAGTTTATGACGGCGTACGCGTGAGTGGGTAAGAGAGATAAAATATTATGCAAATTAGAGTCACCATTATGTGGATTTACATGCCTGGTGTGATGATGACTTTTAACCATTTGATTAAAATAAAATTCTTAATTATATTATTATTCAATTATGCAGATAATATGTGATCATCACACTAATATTATAAAGGCGAAAGTTTGTGAGTGTGTGAATGTGTGGGGTGTGTTTATATGTTTGTTACTTCTTCACGCTCAAACGGCTGAACCAATTTTGTATAGAGGTAGCTGACACCCTGGATTAACATATAGCCTACTTTTTATCCCGATATTCCCACGGGATCAACATCTACGCGGGTGAAACCGCGGGGCGCAGCTAGTTGGTTATAATTTAAAAAAATTGTAACCTTGAACGCTATTGAATTGTGAATAAATAAGTATACCTAAGTTACGTACATAATATTAATCGGGCATCCACACAGACTGGTTCTATGGGAAAAAGTTATGCAATGTGTTAAAGACCCCGGAACCTTGAGAGCTTTTATCTTAGTCTTTTACCAGCAAATAATGTGTGATAAATTATTTGAATTTGAGATCTTTGTAGGTAGGCAGGTACAGTTCGCGTCAAATAAAGTGGCCCTTATAATTTTAGGCCCCCAGGGGTCCTAAAAAGGCCACTTTGGCAGAATCATAAAAGGATAACATTATGAATCATAAATCATAATGGACAGTTACCTGTTAAGTTAATCTTATCAAATCCCATTGGTGAAGGATTTTTCAGTTATTTTTTTTTGTCTGTGCTAAAATATCAATCAATCCAATCCAAATCCAATCCAATCAAATCAATAATGTTATCCTTTTATGATTCTGCAATAGTGGCCTTTTTAGGCCCCCAGCAATATTATAATGGTAAGCTCATCAAAATGAAGAAGAATATTCCAAATGAAGAATCTAAAACCCAAAGGAAAAATTTTCTTCGTCTAAATTCATTCGCTAATCGCGCATCAAATAGCGAGCTTTATTAAAAAACTTATGCTCTAATTTAAAGGCTCCTACAAACAGGCTCGAAGGAGCCTTAATACTTTACTGGTCGGCCTTGGTGCTTTTTGTCAAAATAACAAATTTCGAGTGCAAACTCTAGAACCGATGTGTCTGATCATTCAATATTATACCGTATTAAATTGTATTTAGGTACTTAGGTGTACCAATTTGTTGAAGTAAATGCTTTCAAAAATTTGAGTTTTTTTTAAGCGGGGTATATGTATGGTTGAAGGAAGCAAGTAATACCCTGGATTAGCACATGCTGGAGCTGGTTAGATACATGATGATAGGAAAGGAAATCGCAAACATAACGTGAGCAAGTGTATCGATCGCAACTCATTCCTTCTCTCGATGACAGAAGACGTCATTGACTTTCAGCGAACATGTTACTAATTGCGTAACACACTATCAAACGGAATCTGAATCATTTTGAGGCAAATTGATAATACATTGCTTCATAAATTCGAAAAATTTGTTTGCTCAACACGTAAAAAACGCAATGAATGTTGTAAAACTGTCAAAATGAAACCGATTCCTGACTGATAATGTGTTACGAAATTGACCCGCTGGTCTAATAACTGAACATAGCATCACGCCTGTTTTTTCCGAAGGGTTGGGCAGACCTGATAAGATAACCGACGAAAAATTTCTACGCTAAGAGTCTAGAATTTGCTGAATTCATGGATACAGTTTGGTGTACCTACAGTTTGTCCCTGCCATCCCGTATATGGACTTCTAACTGTAAACATACACGACTAAAACCACATTGTAAGTCAGCTTGCATTTTTATGCTGTTATCAGATAACTTGGAAGCCAAATGATCCAACTAAGATTTTGGGCAAAATTGAGTTAGGTAGGTACCTACTTTTGTGCCTTTTGGCATTTTATAATGGTTTTTAAAAGCCAAAATGCACATAACTCCAAGCTATCCAATCCAAGGTATTATGCAGATTATGACACAGCAAAAATGATTAATTAACACACACGGCAGAAAATAAAGATAAAAATGTTTGCGGCTTACAAAGCGCGCCACAGTATAATGAACACAGTATAATGAACACAGTATAATGTATACAGTATACCTACCTAGGTACTGTGGTCTCGTTCATATCTGCGGAATCAGAGCCATTGTTTTAGGTACGCACGGACTGATTGCTTTCCATTCATTCTCACTGTCACCACAACATGGAGGTAGGTTTAGTACATTTCAACATACAGCATTTTTATCTCACGAAGCGATGCGCGCTTTTTTGTAGTTACCGGGTTGTGGAGCGGGCACTACGTAGGCTTAATATCAAAGAGATTGGGATTGGATTTGGATCGGATTGATTGGTATTTTAGCACAGACAAAAAAAAAATACTGAAAAATCCTTCACCAATGGAATTTGCTACGATTAACTAAACAGTTAACTGTCCATTATGTTATGATTCATAATGTTATCCTTTTATGATTCTGCCAAAGTGGCCTTTTTAGGCCCCCAGAGCAGGAGAAATATAAGTTCTCTTTTGTTTTATCTTTTAAATAATACCTAAGCTTGTCGTGGACGCAGTGAATCTTGTAAACTTTCCTTTGCTATCCGTGTCTGTCTCCTGTTTATATATTCAAGCTAGCTGCAGCCACATCGACGACCATATTTAATTCTCTTTTTAATTAAAACGGCGAAGCGTGGCCGGCATTGAGATTACGTCCGTCCGGTATAGGCAAACGGTGGTAGACTAGCATCCGATATTGGGGCTAAGATTTTCTTTATCTTCTATGCCTATTTGAATAAACGATTTTTAGTTTTGATTTTATAGGGCAGCGACACTCAACCGTACTTAAAGAAGTACAGATGATTTTTAGAATATTGTGTTTTACTATTCCCGTAATTTTAACAACGTTCGTCACAGTCCGATAACAGTGTAAATCTGACAAAAATAAGTATGTACTATACCTTTAATTTTCCTACGTTTTTGACTTTGAAATTACTTATTTGTCACTGAGATGGAATTGTGACTAGATTTTGAACGTTTCTGTTACCACAGTTTTTAATAAGATTATACCTAGTTGATTGGTCTCCTATCAAGTCAAAGTCGATAACAATTTCAAAAGAAAATCAAGAGTCTCCGATAATAAAAAAATTAAATTAAAAATTTAAAAAACCCCCGACAAAAATAAAATTAAGGAAAAATTAAGTCGGGGGACCTCAGAATAGAAGGTGTTCCACAGAACGGTCCCCCGACTTCCATAAGATTTTTTTTAATTTATTTTTTTATTTCATGCTTTTTGTAGGGATTCCTTAATTTTATTTTTGTCGGGGGTTTTTTAAATTTTTAATTTAATTTTTTATTTCATGCTTTTTGTAGGGACTCCTTAATTTTTGTATTTAATTTCTTTTATTTTCTTCCGTTTTAAGATTCTGGCAATTTGGTGTTTAATCAGGATTTTTATCCGTCAAAAAATATTGATTAATTTATAGTTGAAGAATAATTTTTAAGACAACCGATTTTTTTGTTTTATTATATTTTTCAAGTTTTTAGTTTTCATTTCGTTAGGTAGTTAATATTCCTCATTCCCTTTCAATATAGTGTAAATTATTCTACTTGTCAAGCCCTTGCATTTGATTTTTTTTTTGAGTTGTGAAAAAAAAAATATAATTCGAAATTTTGGGTGGCGGCCATCTTGGATTTGAAATTTTTAATAGTGTATAGTATTCTATTAGTCAAGCCCTTTCATTTGATACCCATATTGAGGGAGTAGAGAAAAAAAAATTGTAATTCGTCACTTTGTTGTGGCGGCCATCTTGGATTTAAAATTTGTTATAGTGTATAGTATTCTACTATTGAAGCCCTTTCATTTGATACCCATATTGAGGGAATTGTGAAAAAATATGTTATCCGCCATTTTGTAGCGGCGGCCATCTTGGACCGATTTTCATCAAACATAGCTAAGAACACTCCCGACTAATACACCTTTCAAACAAAAAAAACTAAATCAAAATCGGTTCATCCGTTCGGGAGCTACGATGCCACAGACAGACACACACACACAGACACGTCAAACTTATAACACCCCGTCGTTTTTGCGTCGGGGGTTAAAAAGGATGCCACAACACTCATTGGTCTACTATCAGTTGTTGTGACTTGTCACCCTTAGGGGCCGTTTCCACGAGCGAGAGCATCGCGGCGATATTATCGTCGTGCCATGTATTTCTATACCTACACTCTCTTAGAACGTGTCTCCACACGGCGATAAAAAAAACAGTGGCACTCCGGGAGTGCCGACAGAAGTGAAAACAAAACACAAAAAGAATACTTTGCCATCACTCACTGACATATCGGATATACATTAAAACCGAGTACATCCCGAGGACAGCCGAACACATCCGAAGCGGGTATTTTTTTAATCGTCTTATAAACAAAACACGCGTGGTGTCGCTTACGGTAACAGTGGCGCGAGTTAGGCAGGATACAAAAGTCTAAAAAGTTAGTATTTTTAGACCTTTGTATCCTGCTTATGCGTATGAAGTTTCATTAAAATCGGTTCATTCATTTCGAAAAATAAGGGCTTGAAAATTTGTATAAAATGCCGCACGGCGTAAACGCTATCTTAACTAAATATCTATTTAAAATAGTTTGAGTCTAATTATAGAATCTAAAAAAAGCTTCAAAATGTCAAACGAAATATTTTATTCAAAAAACAGCCATATTCGCTGGTATGCTGGTATGGTGAACTACGCCGTAGCATAGTGTGAGCTACGCCGTAGCACAGTTTGACCTACGCCGTAGCACAGTTTGACCTACGCCGTAGCACTCTCCATCCGTCTTACGAATTTTCGATCAGGTCACGTGTCCTGACGCAAGTTTAACATTTTTTACCCATTACAAAAAAAGTGTACAACGCCGCTAAAGAAGTTTTCACTTCAAAAATTTGATGGCTCGGTGAGACTATCGCCGCGATTCTCTCGCTCGTGGAGACGGCCCCTTAAGTAGGTACCTACACCACTTTTCTATCTTGACAATGGTGGTCAAAAGATGCAGCTACGTAGGTATCGTCTTTGCTGTGACGATACCTACGTAACTACATTAAACACACTGCACTGCACTTGAGAGTGTAGTGTGATAAATACTTATTCCATATAGGTAAATTATTTGTTAAACAAAAACCCTAAGTCAATTTGCCGTTACTACAGTACTAATTCTATGGTTTATTAGCTAAAGCCAAGCAAAAGAATTTTTAGGTCCGTATTCAAGTTTAATTTTTTCGGCTCATAAATTATAAAATCATTATTAATTGAGCTCACAGAGTGGTTCGGTGGCAGCGGAAATACTATGACACCATTTTCCTTTTTCCATTGTTTTTAGGATAGGTATCAATTGGATACCTACCAGAAACCAAATGTTTTATTATTATTATTATTTGACATCTATACTAAAACCACCAATAATTATCGAATCAATATCTACTGTGTCAACCCATCTAAATCAATCTACTACACAATCTAGTTCACTGATGTCACGGCAATTACTGCGCGCAGTTCACCGTAATTACCCCTGATAATGGTCTGCCGATCTCGTGGTAATAGTGCCAACCTCTTATGGTAGCTGTTTGTTCATAGAAATGACACCTGAAGCCATCACGCCAGTTAGTAGGTACTCTCCTAAGCGATTCCTTCATGGTGCTTAGGAAGTGAACATACTAAGGGCCTGTGCACACCTCGTTTTTTAAACGCGCTTTTAGAAACGCGCGTCGACAGACGCCGCGACGGCGCGCTTTTATCCTACAGAAGGTCGACGGGCTGCGTCTGACTCGCGTGCGTATCGCGTCTGTATCGCTAAAAACGCGCGTCAACGGCGCGTTTAAAAAACGTGGTGTGCACAGGCCCTTAAAAGTCGTGAGCCGGAGTGGGGTGGGGGGGACCACATTGGCTTTGTATAGGTCTCTGCCTTATACAAAGAAAAGTATAGACGGCGGGTAGCGCCATTTCATATCCACAAGAAAGGGATAAAGTATCGAGTTATTATAAGTAACTGAAAAGGATAAAGCTACACTATTTCTGTCTCTCAGTGCGTGCCCGTTTTTTCAAGGCAGCTACATAAGTAGCCAACGTTATTTAAGTTAGTGTTTTGTCTCATGTGTGGCCACGCTACCCGATGCTTTATAGTTTTCTTACTCTAAGGTCTCTGCTCACGCACTCTACCGTGTCTCCTTTTGGGCCATTCATTGACTGGACAATAATAGTAATAAGTACCTACCAGAAAAAAAAGCAAAGCAGTATTTAGCTCTAGACTGAGTCTAGACGAAGAATGTGTAAATAATCGCTTATTATTTTATTTCATGATTCAACAGACTGGCTTAAAAGACTAGAACCCAAGCACCCAACCAAAAATCTGTGTGTCAAAACAAAACAAAACTGTCAACAGCACTTGACAAATTTCCTCTCGATATCGGTCGATAGTAGTGTGGTGGGAACTTGTGTTTATTTATAAAACGGCAAATTACAGCATTCAATATGGCTAAAACAGGAAAGAGAGAGATATGAGCTGCCATGACTTTGGCCCTGATTCAGGGGGTAGAGTGAAGGTAAGTGAATTGTAGGATACGAGCTTCGGCTACAGAAATCCTTTGTTGTTTTGTCAATTAATTGAAGAAACTACCGGTGCCCATCCCGTTTACCACTGTAATCACACTAATATTATAAAGGCGTAAGATTATAAGCCTAAAAATACACTTGTATTCAAATCAATTCTGCAGTGCTTACTGCGATCACTGTATGATAATGTACAATTTATCGATCGGTTGTCGGCTCTACTACCGCTCCTACAAACTACTCTCTTTCTGCACGATATTATGGCAAGTTAAAAAACATTTATACCATTTCAGGGCCTACAGGTAGTAAAACCTGTAGTATTTGGGAATATAGCCAGATACTTTGGGAAGAAACGTGAAGAAGATGGCCACACACATCAGTGGACGGTCTATTTGAAGCCGTTTGCCAACGAAGACATGTCTGCGTATGTCAAGAAGGTCCACTTTAAGCTTCACGAGAGCTACTCAAACCCCAACAGGATTCTCACAAAGATGCCATACGAGATCACCGAGACAGGCTGGGGCGAGTTCGAGATTGTCATCAAGATATATTTCCTTG